>JAVHKY010000030.1:6665735-8089314 GCA_035079385.1 Aspidiotus rigidus
GTACTTACTCACTCAAATTTCAGAATGGAACGGCCGTTACAAATGACTAAGGTTTCAATTGTGAATTTGAAATTGATAATGTGTGGATGGACGGCCGCAATGAAAATTTTAGATGATCGACACAAATATCAGTCGTAAATCTACGCATTATCTCGGTCAGTCCGGGATAGCTGTTTCATTCTGAAATATGGTTGTGTAAGTCGACGACTTCTGATTTGACACCCGTCTTATTTCAATTCAAAATGAAAAACATAATAAATTGTAAGGAATACCTATACACACCAAAGTCAACCAGAGAAGAGATTTCATACTCAAATGACGGGTGTCAAATCAGAAGTCGTCGGCGCACACACACATATTCCAGACAGAAACGGCTACTCCGGATTGATGATGGTATAAATTTAAATTTTGATACAAAATGAAGAATAAAATATACCTAGTATACCTAATACGTGATAGACCAAAGTCAACCCAAAAGAAGAGATTTAGGATATAGATGAAATTCAAACATTACAAATATCAGGTGTTGAATCAGAAATTATCGACTTATACACACACATATTTCAGAGCGAAGTAGCTAAGTAAACTCAGGAATGACAATTATGGTATAGGTATTAATATAACAATCAAACCCTCAAAATACTTTTGGCTGAAAGAAATGTACACGTTTAGTTGGAACATGATCGTTAGTATCCTAAGACCATCTAGTTCCAATAACACGGGGTGCATTTTACTCAAGGAGCGTGCAAACATCAATTATACAACACTTACTTAATCTACAAAACAAAAATTACACAAATACCAGTTACTCACCAATTGTAATCAACAAAAATTGTTAGTAAGTATACCAGTACTATGCAATAATTTAAATTACACAGGATACACATAATGAACATAGAGACGTCAATTTTACAAAGTTTTATGCATCTACATAAATGTTCAAACAAAATGAGACTAACACTAAATTTTTTTTGCACTACCTATCATTTTGTATTAGCATCTGCGGGAATCTTGTTTTCAAACAAAAGTGGCAAACTAGCTGCAAGTTACAAAGGAAACTTACAGCCTGTGAGGCTGCTGCTCATGGCCGCAAGCAAGGGCTTAGCAGTTAGCAAGGGGCGTGGGTGTAATCTTTGCTGCGTGGTTTACTTACTAGATGATGGAGCGCTATAGTACCACCATCACAGCAAACCTGCTGGATAGCGCCTTAAGCTGGATGGTGATAATCAATTAAGAGATTACAAGCTTTGAGTATGATTTATACTGAAAAATTGTAAGTTGATTCTATGAACAGACTGAAATATTATTCTTATAAATTTTTACATCAAATGTGACCTGATTTGAAGAAAGGAACGTGAGCGTCCATATATCAATCTGGAGATATATGGGTCTTCCTGCGTCTTCAGGCAGACTCTTATCTCCGGATTAATATTTCAACGTTTTCATTCCTTTCCTGAAACCAGGTCACAAATTTATTTTCCTTTGAAAGTTCAAATCCTCTCTCTCAATCAAACAGAACAGAGATCTCAGAAAAATTTGATTTCACTGCGTACAGTGATGTTGGAAACTCAAATAGGACCTACATAGCTACATATAACAATCTTTTGATATCAGTCTATATCAATTTTTATTTGCCCACTGCAAGATTTGCTCCTAATCAAGTGAGAAGAAGTTCTGCAAACTATATAAAGAACTTTATACTGGGATATATATTGATAGCTGTATCAAATATTACTTAGATATACTTACTATAGGCGCTTTAATGAACAGCTATTCTAACTACTATTCTTTAGATGTTCTAGCATATGCAGTATTTTCAATTGAAAATTTGAATCTTTTCCACATTGCATATTAAAAATTCAAATAGATTCAATATTAATTTTCAAACAAAATACGTAATATTGTAGTTTTCTGGAACCGTGATGATAGTTATACAAAAAAGTACTTATTTGTCGCATCTTGTAAGAAAAAAATTGATTTCATAAAAACCTTCTATTTTGTGAATAAAACTCAATTTTCATTTTCTGCAAGATTGCGAATTAGTTAGCTATTGACATTTATTATTTTTTAAAGAATACCGACTGAATCTTCTTGGGCGTGCAATTAATTAATGTTCCCAATTGGGTACATTTAAGGGACCTGATGGGACATGAATGTTCAAAGGGTGCCTTTGTAAGATGCTTATTGACTTGATATAGGTATCTTGAAAACTCTATGAACATTTTTAGCTGCGCCAACTTAATTATGAGGGAATAATGTAGTTTCAGCAAACCAACAACTTACTGTAATACTGTTTTTTATTTTTTTGTTAAAAATTTATTGAAGTCAATTTTAATATTTAAGCTTGTAGTTTGTGTAAAATAAAATTGGTGGTAAATTTCTGATGTTGATAATTCACTCAACAAATCATACAAAACTTATAGCATGCATCTATAATATTGAAGCTTGAACAAACTGACAGATAAGACAGCTAGCCTACCTTTCAAATACTTGCTCCATCGCTCTTTATTGTGAAAAAAATAAAGTTGTTATAATAATTAGGACTAACAAAAAACAAAAAAAGAAGTTATGTTATTTATGGGGATACAAAATAAATAAATAAAAATATATAAAAGAACCTCACCGTATTTTTTATTTATTTCTATAGTGTCTATAATAAAAAAAATTTGAATGAACTGGAATGTATCAGAGATAATTTTAAAAAAGAGATATTAAATATCAATATTTCCTGATGTTTTTAATGACTTGAATGAGAAACTGTTCGTCAAGAAGGGTTCTTTGGATGCACAAGTTCACAAGTGCAAATAGGAATGAGAAAATTACTCCTCAACTGTTCATTACTAAAAAGAAATAAAAAAAACCCGACCGACATCAGTCAACTCACAAAAATATTGCGCATAATTGATACCGGGCACGTCTTGTGTATTTATACCGACTTCACGACTACAATGACAAACAATATTATTTGAATTTCAATAAAAATGGACCCGCAAGAAAGGAAATTTTACGTGCTACAAATCTTATTCTCTTCAATTTTTTATTATTTGCGTTCATTTTTGCGATACTTTGAAAAAACAGCATTAAGCATCACCGTTTGCTCATCAATAATATGAGAACCTTTTTGTCAAAAGAGCGTCCGCTTAATGTATTTTTTATGGGACGGACGCCCTTTTGACAAAAAGGTCTTCAATTGTCGTTGTAGTGGTCAGTGCCCGGTTCCAATCCCCGAGCTCCAAGTGGTGTTCATAATTTATGTCTGTTTCGCTTTTATGGATGGGTAGTGAGTACTTATCTTACAAGATGAAACTTTTCACACTATTACAGCTAGGCGATGTACGCGGCGTGTAGGCTACAATCTTTATCAAGCAGGTTCCAAAAAATTGATACCTAAAACTTGTATTATAGAATGTGATTTTCGAAAAATTGGAATAATCCAATCAACTATATGTAGAATAGTCTGGAAAGGCGATAAAAATAGTTTGTTTTACGTCTTTATTTTAAAATTGTCAAATACTAAGTACATTGATGACTTAAGCGATAAAAAACTAGGTATAAAAATAAAAATACCACGTCCTGAAATACATATAGTTATCACAAATAGTAACTTTAAATGCAGCACAGAACATCGGGGTAGATTTGAGGTGCTGCAATTTATAACAAATCAGAAGTTGTGTTTTTTAAATTGCGTAAGGCAATTTGCATCGACCAAATGCTCAATGGTCTCATGTAACAGACAGAACGATAATATTTGGTTTCGTAGAGAGCTTCTGGAGTACAAAATGCCAAGCCTATTTTATTATACACCGTTTCGTATACACCTTTGGCCGTCGCAAACCCTTTCTCTTCCATACCCTGAATTCAGTAGAATATGAATCTTCAGTAATTTTAGTTGGAAAATACGTTAGAAGTGTTTTGTCACTTACGCAGGAGATGAAAAATGATGCCAAAGCGTAAGTCACGCCGGTCCAAACTTCTTGGCTTTGAACAGTGCTCATATCTACTTCACCATTAGGTAACATACCATTTACAGCCCCGATTTCTCCGTTCTTGAAACGTTCAACGTTATACTCGAAAATCGTTGAAAGAGCTTGACAAATATTCTCTTTCGGCAGGATCTTCAAGGGAATAAATTAATAACTACAGAATGAAAGCTGTTTCACAATTTCAGAAATGAAAGATCTTCTTACTTCGTCATGAATACCACTCGCTCTCAAATACCATAAACCGCATAATTGATCGGCCATGATTGATTTTGAATTTGAACTCCCTGTATCGAAGTCGTAGTAACTTCCTAGAGTTGGAAATACAAATTAAACGCAATCTTTGTTTCAAATTGCCGATCACAGAACGATTGAATGTCAGGTTAAATACCTATCTAGACTAAAAATTCGTTCTTATATCATTCGCAGCATGACATCGGTTTCTTTTTATAATTTGAAAAGGCTCGTTCGATAAACTCATCATAAAATTTTGAAGATTCATTCACTCGTATCATGATTATATTGTTAACTACCGTATTTTACCGCGTATAATGCGCACCTTTTCTCCATTTTTGAAGATCGTAAATATGGGGTGCGCATATTAATAAACTTTTAAAAATCACGTCGCTTCAAATTTCTACTGCGCATTATCCACGAGTGCGCATTATAGGCGGTAAAATACGGTAGGATCTTTATTCTTTGTAAGAGTAAAACTTACCATTCCACAATTTCTTCGTGAAAACATCAACAGCTTTCTTTAGAATCTCGTCAAATTTCGATTTAGCTTCTTCATCTCCAACCAATGATGCCATTTTCTTTGTAGCGTACAATGCCGCCAACCACAGACTACCGCAATACGAACTATTTAACATTGAAAAGTTTCATTACTCGTTTCTTGACGAATTTTTTAAGCCTCACTTTTTCTTATTACCTGACGCCTCTCATCGTCCAAACATCGTAGGTTTGATCCGGAAAACCACCATTCTCTATCATACCATCACCATCTTTATCCCAGACCAAGCACTTATTCATCAGCAATCGTATAGAAGGCCACATAGCTTGCAAGTAGGGTTCATCCTTAGTGAACAAGTAATCGCGATAACATTGCAGTACGAATTTTAAATTCAAATCTTTCCAATCTGACACATCGTGAATAGGATACGCGTTAATTTTCAAAAACGGTTCGTCTCCTGCCACGAAAATACGTAGTATGGTATAATTCATTAATTATAGGATTAAATGGGCGCAAATAAATAATGCTAGGTACTAGAAAAATTCACTTTAGTAACCTGGATCGCCGATATCGTGAGGAACGCAATTAACTAACTTCGTACGACCGAAATGACCGTCGAATAAAAACCACCGCAGTGTTTGATCAGTGCGTGAGATTGTATCACAAATTTCGTACTGCAGAGATAATTGTAATTTTGGCCACAAGTCAGCCAATGCAAAAGATGCGTAAAAATGGACGTCGTAGGTGTTGTACATACGATACTCATGACCTTCTAGATATGCGAACTGACCAAATTCCTTCCTATGAAAGAATAATTTGATGCATCGATTTTAAGGTTTAGTGAACATGGTCGCCGATAGTTCTAATATACCTGGTATCATTAATCGGTAGATCTTCACAATTTTGTGTAGTCATTTTAAACCATATAGTACCTCCATCCGAAATATAATACAATTCATTGAAGATAGCACTCTTGTACCATGTTGGTAGCGAACTGAAATTATGATGAAATATTATGCGAACACGTATATAATTTACTAAAGTGTAACTCCTAATTAATGTTGCGTACTTGTCATTTAGAACTGGATTTTGCCATGCATCTATTGCCTGTTCCCATTCATCGTAATGAGTTAAGGAGTAATGACACATTTTTGAGCTAGCGATTTTGTCAGAACCAAAATGTTTCGTATAGAACCTGATGAAAATTAACAAAAGTACAATTGAGTACAAAGGTCGAGCAACAAAGGAAACGAAACAAATTGAACAGAGCGAAGAATAAAAAATGTTGACAGGTCAAAATGAAAACTCGAATTTGAGATCAATTGACCAGATTTTCACAGCGAAATTTTCTTATTTATGGAGAATAAAGAATAGAAAGTTTCGGATGCTCGAAAAGAATATGAGATAAAAATTATCGAATATTCACGACGGATTTGTTTCATTATGGTTATGAGGAAATTACTTGATTTTTGATACTAATTCATACTTACAAGAGGAAAATAATCAAAATATTCCCTGAAATACTGATAGACGTGCATCATTAAAGGGCTGCCAAGGAGAACAAATATTATTCAATTCAAAAAAAGAAGTTTTGTCAGAGAGAATTTTGCATTTTCGATGTGGAGTTTCTCAGTTCATCTCCATTACTATCCGTATCAAAAAACGTTCATCCGATTTTTTCAACATTTCATTTTTATATCAAGCCAAAAAGATCATAAATCTTATGATATCTTTTTGTACGCTTTAATGATTGAATCGTCAAATTGTTGATATAAAATTCACAGAAATTCTAGCAAATATTTTCAAGTTTTCTATCCCTTTCAGTTTATTATAGGTACATCAAACAGATTTTCAGCACAGAGAAAAAAACAATTTTTCTGCCTTGCTGCTCGATTTTATAATTTGCGAAAATTCGCAAGAACATTTAATTCCTTCGCATCGTTCAGGTTTATCAATAATGACGCAAAAACTTGGAAGGATAATAATTAGTTTCTTATTTTGGGTATCTATTGATCTAACCTTTCACGTATTACGAGTTGGTCACGAAAATGAACAAAAGGTATATGCCACACGAGAGAGAATTCCACAGACTTGGTGGATGCATTAGGAACCAATGTTTGTGCGGCTACAGCACAAGCAATTTCACCAAAAAATTCTGAAAGAACAGAGACACATCATAATCGTAATGTTAATAAGTCATAAACGTGTAGAACATTAGACACTAATGTTACCGTCTCCTTCAGGTAGCATGAAAAAATTTGATAATTCACCTATTAGACGAAAGTTCTAAATTCGATACAATCCAAAAATTTTAAGAGTGAAAATCGCGATAATACGCCTACAAAATTCTGTATTTTATCGCTATGGAGATTTCGTTAGAAATAAGTTGAATTACTCACTGACGGGACTACGAAGTTTTCCTTTAAACCCTCCTCTGTCGCGTAATTGATCCCATATCACGGCACCAGTCCCGTGAGGATTAAAAGTAGCGCTTGTCACTTCAACAAATTCCTGAGAATAACAATGGCAAATCAAACCGCTATTTTTCACAAATACTGTTTAGGAATTACCACCCACGTTTTCTTTTGCTCCGACAGAGAACGTACATTTTGCCGAACTTGAATCATTTTCCATTTCGACACCGTGTACTTTCACGCCATTTTCGTCCAGATCAAATGAGTTCGCAGCGGATGTGTCTTGAAAATAAAACAATCTCGAAATAAGAAAATTATTTTTCGAAAGTTAGAGAACGAAATAAGAGAAGTTGTACCTTGATATCCCTTGAAGCACATTGTGACAGTTACATAAAGAGGTTCCTCGCTATTATTCTCGATACTCCATATAAAAACACTTCCAGGTAATGAACTATCCTGCAAATTTGAGCATATTCATTCAAATCTCTATTCTACTCCCATGCGAGTCCAAACCTTAATTATATTCACTTTATAGTTATGTGGTATCACCGGTGAGATCTGCCTACAAACCAATCGAATTTTACACTCCGGAATGAAATATTCGGTCCAAGCTCGCGGATACAAAGCTGTGTAAGTTGCTTGTGATCCAGGAAAATTCCATTTCCAACTATGTAGATGACCGTTCTTGGGAGGGCTGTACGAGCAAACTATGTGGGTAAGTCAAGTTTTAAGGGGAAAAAAAAGTATTCGATCAACTTCGGAATTCTATTACCCTCTGGAGGTCAGTACATTCTGAAATAAAGGAACGTTCTTCAAATTACGAACAGTAACGATAAACTGATCGGCATCAATCACTTCGTATTCGTAGATACCGGGTTTCAGCTGGAATCTACAGAATTCTCCGGCGAAACCACGTCCGATAGTTCCACCACCGATACCACCGAGAGGAACACCTTTAAAGTACAGACGATGAAGAACGATTTCAATTTACTCGATTACGACGTACGAATGAATGAACTATGTACCGTATATTTGTTTGGAACAATTTGGCGCTATATACTCCATGATGGGAAGACGACCATGAATAAAACACCATAGTTCGTACAAGATGTATCTGAAATGTTACGTGTTCACGAATAAATGAAAATAGTTCGAGCAACGTCTGCTGAATTAGAAGACGAAAATTATACTTGCCTAAATATCAGAGTTAAGAGCCCAAAAATGATTTTCAAACTAGGAATGAAATTCTGGTCTCTGTGCTCTGGAAACTGGTGATCTAATTTAACCTTCCAGCCAAAATCTGGAACTTTGTGTTTCGTTGGCAAATTCATTTTCGGTTATGTTACCTACTCTTTCCTCGGATGGGAAGTTACTAAATTTAGTGACATCGAAGCTCTGAAGCTGACGCGGTTACTCGTACGTATTTACCTCGGTAATTTACATTAATAATGTTTATTGTTTCCGCTGTGGAGAAATATTTACAAGCAAAAACTATTAATGTTCTTTATCGGTGTTATATAGGTATGCAAAATCAATTTTACCGAAAGCGGAGCAACACGATACTGTTGGAGTTTTAATCGTTCTCCTAAGTTATAATTATTGAATCAGTCTTTCAGTTTGGTATTTTAGATGCATGCGAGAACAACAATTCAAAGTTGATAAACGAAATCGTATTTATTATCAAATCATGGACTGAATGCAAGATGCGACAGGTTTCCAGCAAAGCGGATGCAATATTTACATCAGTCAGCTGATAAACTGTTCACGTTAAGAAGGGGCCAAAGAAAGGACGAAGTTGATAAGTAACGTGGGATCTTCTAAAGGACAAGAGGCCTGGCCTGGCCTTGGACGAATCTGTCATGTCAAATGTCAATGATCGAGGTCCCTCACAAAATGAAGTACGACGTTATAGTTTATTTGGTCTAGCAACTGAAAGAGTAGCTGGCGAGTATTGAAAATAAGTATCTAGGATGACCTATGTGTTGAGGAAATCCAATTATTAGGCATTATGTATTTATTTTGATGTATTCTTTTCATGCTGATAATTTTTTACTCCATCTTCCCAAATATTTTGAACAATATCATGACTTACTTCCTGATTTAATTTGTATAGTTTTTGTTCTCGTCTTCATTTCCTCTCTCAGAACTATAATATTTTAATTTAATCTACCGTTCCGTTCTTGAGTTGTAACAAGTTTATCCCGACCCCTCTGCCGTACAAAGTTGAATTGACGTATATGCAGATAATGATTTTTCATTCGTTCACCAGAAGGACAGGGCTGCCATACAAAGTTGAATTGACGTATATGCAAATAATAAATACGCAAGAAAAAAAGGCTATATCAAGTATACCCATAGCCTCTTTTCCTCGTATTCATTATCTGCATATACGTCAATTCAACTTTGTACGGCAGAGGGGTCGGGATAAACTTGTTACAAGTTTCTTCTTTCATACTCTAAAGGGTAGAAAGTAGTACAAAGTATGTACCTCAAGAACGGAACGGTAGATTAAATTAAAATTACCTGGAGCGTTCTCTTTTCGAGGTATGTGGTATGTACATTTGTAGTTTTGTACTACTTTCTATCTTTTCTTAACGTGAACAGAATATAGGGGTGTTAAAATTGGTCAAGACTTTTTTATCGATAGTAGGCGATAATTTTTTGGTTCTTATCGATAAATATCGATATTTTCTTGTCGATATTTGAACCCTTTTTAGCCAAACTCAACCAAGCGACATGATAACAATCTGGCGAAAAGGAGAACCTTTGCTTATAGTAAAGGAACATTTCTCTAGATTGTTATCATGTATTGTTGCTTGGTTGGGTTTGGCTAAATAGGGTCAATTTTGTATAATTATGCGCCAAGGGTGATTAGCAATTTGATTATAGGGCTTAAGCTTAAGGCTTAAACTTAAGATAAATTTTTTTTTCGCTTAAACTTGAACTATCTGCAGAATGCAGTTATATCCTGAAACAATATAAGATACTCTATTTTGCAGATTGTTCACATGTATGGCAGAGTGGCTGCTTCGCTGTATTCTGCTTTTATTACGCTCACTATTGAGGAGTTATCTATCGAAAGGGCAATCAAACAATGTAATTCTTATGGAACAGGTGCCCTTTTGACAGATAACTCTTCTATTGCTATTGGCTAGAACTGATATATGTATTGATGAAAAGTTCTTCCCTTATTGATAGATGATAAATATCGATATTGATATCAATTTTTAACATCCCTCTTTTCTTTCATTCCTCCCTATAATAATGCTGAACATTGTCATGAGTGTAGTCATTCATGAGAACGATATTTTTCAGTGAAGTCTAATAAATAGTCGCAAAATAGAAAATTTGTGAAAAGTCAGTCGCACTCGCTGTTTCATTAAGCTACAAAGCCAGAGAAGATGCTGACTTGCTGTTTTTTAAAAACGGATTTTTAGGCTCAGAATCGTTCCGGAGCTGTTTCCTAGCGTTCCGAGGTCATATTATTTCACTTTGGAGTTCTTCTGAATTGTTTCAGCGCCGGTTCAAATAATACTCGCTCCTCATCAAAATTTCAAATGTTGGCTACAAGTACAACGTCGACGAGGTGCGTAAAAGCTAATGATAGGAGCAAAAAGCTGAACTTCCGCGGACTTCTAAGCCTAAGTTAAAGTTTAAGCGTTTCGTGATCCGCATTCATCCTTTAGCTGGCTAGCCTATGTGGTTGGTATCTTCTGATCTAGGAAGCGCGCAAACTACAGCCTTATGTTCCTGGTGAATTTCCAAGCCTGAATCTGATCCATCTCTTGCTTCCTCTTTGGAAAGCCGATGAGGATCCAACAATCTATCCTTCATATAATGTCGCGAATAACAGTACATCAAGACAAAGTAAGAGACAGGGGGGTGTTTATAATGGATGAAGTCGAGCTGAGCAAGACAAAACACGAGGACCGATGAGATGAGACTGCAAAATTGTACCTAACTACACACAGTGCAATGTTTCCGATTCGGAATGAGCCGTTGCACGTTAAAGAAAGAGTCGTTATACTGAGAAGAGGGCTTAATGAACTCTGCTCCGTCCATATGAATAGCTAGGTACTTTTCTTTCACATTTCAAAAAAAAAAAAACAGTTTTATGAAGCGTTATTTGAGAAAAATCGAATTTTGTTTTCAAGGGGAAAGGTAACTTACTGAC
Source organism: Aspidiotus rigidus (assembly GCA_035079385.1). NCBI lineage: Eukaryota > Metazoa > Arthropoda > Insecta > Hemiptera > Diaspididae > Aspidiotus > Aspidiotus rigidus. The sequence continues at coordinate 6,677,037 of JAVHKY010000030.1, forward strand.
CTACTCCAAAAACTTGGAAATATTTCGATTTTCGAGTTATATACTTTGTAGATATCATAAACAGGCAGGGAACCAGAAACAATTCTGAACCATTTAACGCATTCAGTCCAACATACAAAATGAGTCCATGATATTTGTCCGAGCGAAAATTGACCGATAGAAAATTGTGATTGCCGAAAAATTAACGTACGAAATTTGAACATGGCGAAATTTAGATATTGCAAAATTTAATCGTGCGAAATTTGGACATTACGAAATTTAAGCGTTACAAAATTTGAGTGTTGAAAAAATATACATTCGGGAAAGTCGAAATGTTCTAAATTAGGAAAGTATTCTATAATGTATAAATCTTAATAAGTGGGATTGTGAGCGATACCCTTTAGATAAGTTGAGAAGTAATCGTCTCCATCCCCCTTCTTGCAAAGATTAAACGAAACCCATTACTGCTATTTTATGGTGGTATTATCATCATCTTCCTTCCTCCTGTGTACACGTGTGATAAATTTACTGTAATATTAATACACACGAGTATATAATTCAGTAGCAAGAACTTTCGATTTCTATTATCATGTTCAACGTCGTGGGTTTATTCCAGCTTATCGAGGGTACGATTACGAATGACACGAAGTTCTATTTATTTTTATACTGTAAAATTTTGTTATTGCCTAATTTCTCAAACGACTTTATTCGCACTAATAATTTTCACGTTGATAACTTTCGTCATTGCTTAATTTCTCAAGTGACTTTTTTCTGTCGGTCAATTTTCGGTGTTTTTTTTTCTGTTGGCCAATTTTTGCTCGGACAAATTTCCTGACACCAGAATGCCAATCCCGGATTTAGAGGGGCCTAGGAGGCCATGCCCCCAGGAAGAAGGCCTCCACCACTTCCCCATCACTTCCGCACGAAATGCATATTTAATTTCCGAGCATTATTTCATTTTCAATGCAAAAAGCGTATGGTATTGTTCCGATTTTTTTGGTTTTTTGGCTGATTTGTCTAGTTATAACATGGCCGTTGAAGAATTGAAGGGAAAGACAAGAAAGCTGGTAGATGCGTACCTAAATGATTTAGAGACAGCCCTCGAAAATGAGTGACTTCAATTCAAATATCTAATTGAATTGTATACAACTAAAAGAAAAGAAAACGAGGGACAGAAGTCTTTATGCGTCGAAAATGACATGCAAACAACGTTTCCAAATTTTGAAATTGCTTTAAGAATTTATCTATGCATGATGGCCACGAACTGTACCGGTGAAAAATCCTTTTAAAAAAATCGAAAATCGTAAAAAATCATCGGTGAAAAATCACGCAAAAAATTATTTGTAGATAAAGTTGTAGGAGTGTAGGCTATATTATATTTATCTATAGGCCTAATAAATTTGTAGAAGAAAAAGAAAAATTACATTTACCCTTATATGAAGCTGTTTTTTTTTTTTCTCCGACGCATAGGGACAAACGTGCTGGTTATACAATGGCGTAAAATTTTTCATGAATAAGAAAAAATTGACGAAGAAAGTGAAAACATGCACAGTTACACCGTATATCGTTTTAATGAAGGAGGGGAGGATGTCGAAAAAATCGGGGTCCCCACCATCACTGGCCCCCGGGCCCAAAAATCCTAAGTCCGGGGTTGAAAATACTAGACTTATACTACAGGTTGAGAATGGGGAAGAACGAGCGAAGCCCTAATAACATACAGTACAATGGACATATTTATTTGGTTCTGCCGGAAAATTTCTTGTAGAAAGATCATACAAGCTTACATATTTCTTTTTTCTCCCTAATAGATTCTTCTAAAACCAGCCAGCAGCACACGTGGTAAATATATCGTAATGGGAGTGAGAATAAAGTTATTTTTGTTATATGACGCTTGCAATAGCGCTCGCGTTTTATACGCGATGTATTTATTACGTAGGGATATATTTCTACATTACGGGAAACATTTGAGTGGTGGATCTTAGCAAGAAGAGGACATTTACATTTTACTCGTCGTCTTCGTAGCTGTCATGGAATACCTAACTTTCATAATTATTTTGACTGTATTGAAGGGTAAGTGTGAAGAATGTTTTGATGAATTTCTTTGTATGGTCAGGGATATATTTTGAACAACCCTATCCCTTCTTTCCTTACTCTATTTATACAGCTTTTGTTCTGTTCTATATTTCCTCTCAGGAGTATTTTTTATCTACCGGTACTAGTTTTCGCTTAATTAGACTTGCAGAGGATAGGGAAGAGAATTTTTTCTTAACAGAAAATCTGTTTTATGGGTGGGTCATTTGAAAAAAATAGGAAGTTTGGTTTTGGTCTGGTTTCAATGATCGCGCACTTCTTATCTGCAAGTATATTAATCATTGAGTTGTTGTATGTAGGTACTAGTCTATACGATGTGTACTTCTCATCCTCTCTTTTGAATTAATAATCAATTCCTGTGACCGTCTCAATACCTATTTTATAAAAAACTGTACAATTTAAAAATTGTTTTCTCTTGCTTTGTAGAGTCACATCCTCTGAACCCGGAAATTCTCCAAGTGAGTATTTTTAAAATTGATATTTTTATGGGTATGACATCTGACAAGTAAAACAAGACAAGGAAACATTTCAATTTCAGTGGTATATATAGGAGCTAATTTACCAAGAAATTTCGTTGATATGAAGGAAATTTCATTGATATGAAAGTATGCAAGAGAAATGATTGTAGGCTATCGTCATCCTCCGTTATCCTTATACTTGATAAAAAATACGACGGCTTCCTTATCGCGATCGTAAGGAAGAATGCAGAGAACCTACTCGTATTTTATTAGTATGCGGCGAATTGGTTTTGATATTGAGAATTAAAATACGGTAAATACTTATTAGAGTCCCGAAAAGTCGAAATTTTTCAGTCTCCTGTTCTCATAGCACAATAATCGAAATGTTTTCAAGTCCAACCACAAGTCCTTCTCCTGTTCCCGAAAGTCATTTCATTTTCATTCACTGTTTGCTCACGTTTGAGGTCGCGGAAAAATATCAGGTTAAATACAAGTCATGACTACTAAGTGAATAAATAAATGTTGAACTCTGCCCTGCCAGAATCTAAGACCAACGACCAAGCCTTTCTAAGTTAGAACCCACAAAATTATCATTTCACATTGACGTATTTTAACTTTTGACTTTTTATCATTCTTTATGAACGTCAATCTAATAATATTACTAATAATTTGTTACATTTTCCCTTTAGTATGATCAATATATGAAGGATTTTGAGTCCACGGGCCGACGAATAAAGCAAGAAATGAAGGATCAAGTGAGTTTTGAACAAATTTTAAATATTACAGAGAAACAATTCTCGTTGAATATTTGCATATAAAACTTGCTTCGACTAGGGTCCAGTAACTAAATCAGTACGTAAATGCTTTACTATTATTAAGTACCTATTTTTAAAGTATTAGATGTATAGTGGTGCATTTATGCTCCTTAAACATTCCTAGAATTCACTATAGGCCTACTACTTATTTGCTTAGAATATTATCCACACTGTTTAGTTAGGTTTTTCGCGGTAAGATTGATCTTGTAATCTAGGCAAATTAGACACAAAATGAGCTCAAAAAAGAATTTTTTGGTAGGAAGCGAGCGTATGCTGGATTGTGTAGAGAAAAGTAATGGGAAAGTACCAGAAAAAACCTCACCCCCTAAATGCCAAGGAAAAATTTTTTTAGCACATTTTGGCTCCCAAAATTCAGCTTTTGGACTATTTCTCGAAAAATGGCGTTTTACAAGAAAACTTTTCAAACCAAAAATGGTCCTTAAAATCTCAAATAAAATGATGTATAAAAAGTCCAGTTTAGGCCGAATAGTCTGCTCAAAAATACCGTACAAGTAGTACAACTTTCAAAATTCAGTCGAAATTTGTCGAATATTTCTGTCAATATCACTGTATTTTCCTTCTGACATTTTTCATATTGTTATTATTTGTTTCTCCTCTTTCTTTGTTTTCTGCAGACGGGCAACGGATTGGTCATGAAACGCGAAAGCGGTAAGTAAGAAGTACTTTTCATGATACATCAGGTGGTTTAAAAAATTGATAACCGAAGTAAATATTTACGGTGATAGAATATCTCTCTGCAGTAAATCAAATCGTTACAGACAATTTTTTACTTTATTAAGAAGAAAAAGGAAAACAGTCAAAATTTTCCTATTTAAATAATATAGATTTATTTTCTGGTAAAGTGGCGCTAAATTTAAGAATATTATGGTAGAAAAGCGTCCAAGCTGGTTAGTTTAACATACAGTGTATACTAGGCTATAAAAAGTATAATCATTAGAAAAAGGGAGGAGAGACCTTCGTTCTGAAACATGATCTTTATTTTTTGCTTGTAGAAAGTTTCTTTGTCTTTGCAACTATGAGTTACCATCCAGATGCAGGATTTGTGGGCCCGTGTCGAGTGGAGCCTTGCGCTGCAAGGCTACAACAGTGTAACAGAAAACCACGTCCACTTTTTTGAAAAATTTAAAGTAACCCATTTGCAGCCTCTTTGAAGCACTCTCAAAGCCTGTGTAGTTGAAGGCTTCCAAGGGCTTTATGTGGGTAATGAACTTTTTTTCCAGGAAAGACCAAATGAAGCTCGTGTTACCTTCTTTGAGCACCTGCTACAGTTGGGTAGCAGAGGGCTATAAGGGGGTAGTCGTCTTTTATTGAAATGAAGCCCGAAAGAAGCACTCCGCTACCTTTTTTGAGCACGTGCTACAAATGAGTAGCAGAGGGCCACAAAGGGGTAGTCGTCTTTTATTGGAGTGAAGCCTGAAACAAGCACTGAGTGCTACAATTGAGGAACTCTTAATTTTTTAAGTGTTACTCGCAGGATGCACGTATCCAACTTCATGTTACATTTTTGCTGCCCGGGTCTGTTAAATGATTTCAAAAACTCTATCTGTCTTAGTCACCTCCCTCTTCTCCCTTCCCCAATGCACATTACATACCTCAACATTTTCTCCATCTTCAAATGCCCTCGTCTGAATACCTGGTCTTATACCGGTCTCCCGGAAAATGACACAGTGAGTCTAGAAGCCAAGCGAGACTGTCCTGCTCGTCAATCACTGATTTCTCTCCTTTCCTGGCCTACTTCACATCGGACCATCGTTCTCGAATCATTTCATCACGACACAAACTTTGGTTCTCTCAACCCTACAATAAAATTCCCTATCCCCATTCGTTCCTCACGCCGTGAAGAAATAGGCTTAAGGCGACTAAGAATTGAGCACAACCGCCTATAGCTCACTCCTTTTTTCACCTTGGGCTCTCTGCTTCACCCTCGTGGCAATACTGCCGCATGTTGAGAAATTATCCGTGTCCCATTTTTTTTAAATAGAGAACTTGTTCTTTCAAGGTGATTTCGTGGAGAATGTCTGGCGTCCGCCGTTCGCCAACAAGCAACCTCATTTATTGCTCGGAGGTTGAAATTTTCCTAAGTCTCTCTGGCCCCTCCTAACATATATATCTCGAAAAATAGTAACTCCTCGCTAACTTTGTAAAAGAACCTTTGAGTTTTTCTCCGATCCATACCTATTAAACCTCAGAAAATGTGATCGATGACGAAATGTTGTCTATCGTTAAAACTAGTCATCATTCGTTGATTGATGTGTATCTAAAGAATCAGTCGTGGATATCTCGGGCACAGTTCGCAAAGTTAAAACTCCCACACGGAGTTGTACTTTACAAGAAGTCGAATTACACGTCGATGAGTTAAGGGTAGTTGTTTCACCTGAAAAGAAGCTTCCATTACTTATGCTGCTTCTCGTCGAAAAGAGGTAATAAAATCATTATTTAAGGATAATGTAAAGTATCATGTGACATGGGTTAGTTTCGCTTTGGGATCGAAGTCATTACTGTGAAGAATTATTTCTGAGGCCATCATTGGAGGATAGTCTTGTAACGATCAAGCACCAAACCAGAGTGAATCAGGTCGGGGGGAACATCGACTTAATGGCCCGGAGGAGGCTTACTAGGAAATGCCTTGCTCCCACCACCTCCCTTCCCAGAGATTCACTGCACCTAGATAGCAGAAAACGTTGGAGTAGACTTCCTTTCTTGGGCAGGTTTTCTTTGCATTTGGGCCGTGCACTCCGTCCTTTCGAATATAGTAAAAAGTGTATTTATGAAATTAGAGGACCTTATTCCTCTAGCCGAGAGAAGTGGTGTACACAGTGTAGCCTGCAACGATGTAGGCATGACTGGCCGTCAGCTCCAAATAAATCCCTCAGCATAAAAAGGCGTGGGAGAAGTGTAACTGGGTGAGTCGGCCTTCGCTAATCAATTAATTGAACGTGGCCATAAGTTCAAAGAGGGATCTAAAGCCCTTCTCCATAGGAAGGCTTCGTATTTTAAACGCATGGGTTTGGAAAATATTGAAATTATACGACACCTGTACCGGAATAACGGAAACATCACCGTTTTAAACAGGTATAGTTTATGAGAATGATTCACATGTCGATGACTCGCTGGTCAAAGATCTTCGGGTTGATTTCCTCTGTTTTCGTTGATGGTGGGTTCAGTCGCTTTCATTTGTTCATGCTCCGAAGATAAGTTTAACCGAAATTGCTCAGCGGCTGTGATTATTGTCGTTATCTGTAATCTGCTACTCATATTAGAGTAGGTTTCTTTGTTTCAATACTCAGATTTTCTTTTGTCAGTTGACCAGTCAATATTTTTAAGAAATAGAAAATGGTCAAATACACGGTGACGTTTTTTGAAATCTCGAAAGTTTTTAATAAGGTTCGAAAAGAAAACCAGGAATAGTGAAAACTCACGAAAAACGACTTCTTTAACGAAGTTGAGCGAGGAACGCAGGGAGCCTGTTTTATGAGTCAAATTGGATTTGGTATTGAGGATTTTAGGAAGCCTAAACCTAATACAAGGCTAGAATAAAGACGTCCTAGACCTACTATAAGCCTAGTATAATATAGTTCGAGAGTCTAAATTGTCTTGACTCTTGAGCTATATATGATAGGAAGGGGACTTAGAAAAATTCCTATCATATATGGCTCGAGAGTCGAAATTTTTAGAAGGTTTTTGTTGGACGGCGCACAGCAAATTTCTCAGAAAACCCCCCGTAGAACAGGTTCCCTATTGAAATGAAACTTCTGTTGACTGGAGACCAGCAGGTACTATGGTATGAGGTCGGCAAAAATTCACGCGTGGACTTCTCTCATGTTTTTGAAGATATTTTTTGAATTTCATCCCACAGTATATGTGCATCAATTTTTCGTCGCGAAGAGGGAGTACGAGGAAAAATACCAACAGCGCGATCTTCGAAAATTTTTTTAGGGCCATCGAACCTGTCGTGATCCAGACTTTGTCAATATTGTTGGAATTTCCTAATACATACTCCCGCAGCTCTTTGAAGAATCATCAGTGGAGGCATGTTTGTTTGTCGTCTACTACACCATAAAGAAGCTTTCCACGATCAAACTATTGACTGCATACTTCCAGAAAAACAATAAGGAAAAGAGCTGAGAACCTTCCAGAGTTTCTATGAGTTGAATATTTTTGCGATACTTGTCCGACCATTCTTAACAATGACGAATGCAAACATCCTTTTGATATGAATATCCATTTGAAATTACGAATAAAGGATGTCGTAACAAATTCCATTGGGTCAGGAGAAGAAACGCGATCGCCTTTTAAAATCTAAGTTAGCCCTGACGACTCAAGGAAATATCTATCAGCAATGTATGTATCAATTTGTCTTTTGAGTCGATTACCATTCGTTCTTTTTCTTTTCTTATACATTCATTTATTTTTGCGTTCAAATTTTGTTATACCGTGCAACAATTTTTCTACCTCGACTTGTTTTTTTCGCGTATCGCGAAAAATACGTGCCATAGCTTTTTAACAACAATCTAAGGAATTTACATCAAGTATCTACGTCAAGTTCGGAGTTATTTTCCTCTAAAGAGAACTTCTACCCTGTCTAGGATCAATGGATAAATGTTGGACTCGACCATAGGTTAGATAATCGTGTTTTGGACCTTCTTACCTCAGTGAATCAAGCTATATTCAGACTGGAGAGCGCAGACAGCACACTATTTAGGAATATACTCCTTGAAAAGGTACGTAATTGATTTTGATGCTGTGCTGTACCAAGGACGCCAACATTTAAGATAATATGCCTTTAAGTACACATTTTGAATTGGGAGGGAGGGAGGGAGGGTGTTATAAAAGTGACGATAACAACTATCCGTCTCTATTCTATCGCTGAGTTTCGCTTTTGAATATTCTCTTTTGTGCAGCATGATACAGATTTATTTACATTGGACGAGTTTCCTCTGGCTACGCGACCATTCTACACGATGCGTGATCCAAAGAATCCGGTTGGTTCTTGTTTATAGTATCTTGGAAATATCGTGCAGATTTTTCAAGTATACTCCGAGCTTATGTCCGGCAGCCAAAGGATACACGATCCTGTTTTGTTGATTGAATGAGCTAAATATCAAAACGTCGGTGAGTTTCCTCAAAATTTTTTGATACAACCTCATCTTTTTGTGTTTTAGATGCTATAAATACTTTTTGCAGATATAGAAAGTATGAAAGCATACATAGACGCATTTCGATACTCTTGTCCAACCCACGCTGGAGGTGGTATCGATTTGGAACGTGTTCTTATGCAGTACCTGGGCTTGGATAATGTTGAGAGAGCATCGATGTTTGCTCGTGATCCAAAAATTGATGTTCGATCAAATAAAATTTTTTTTTTCCATCGTCTTATTTTGCTTTCTCTAAGCTGAAAATAAAGATCATGGTTCTTTTCTCTCTTAGTACAGTAAATCTCACGTCAACGAGGGGCTCTCTCCCCCGTCTTAGTCTAGTTTACATATCATAGCCTAGTATATTAAATATGTTAGGCTAAAAGTTGATGGGTAGTACACACCGAGTGAACTATATATTTGACTAAAACCTCAATATGGAAACAAATTTTTGGAATTTAGTAACTCGGAAAGATACTTTCTTACACCACATTTTCCACTAGGCCCTGACATTTTGTTTGGTCAGACTAACTTTCCGTCAATCAAAATCAGAGTCGAGAGAAATTCGGTTTGTTGGCATTTTATCTCGTTCAAACAGGAATTTTTTGTTAGAGGTTCGTAACCTGTATTTATTTGTAATTGCAGCGCCCGGGATTCGAGCTGAATATAAGGCGCCTTACGAGCAAGAGAGTATCAAGGTAGAAAAAATGTTCAAGAAGGTATTTCCCGGTAAGTAGTTGGTTTATAAACTCATTTCGTTAAAGAACTAGATGCTTTCAATATCAAAATCTATTTGCTTCGCGCAGACTTGATTAACGTGGATTTATTGGACTGGGAACTGGCCGACGAGGTCAAAGAAGAATGGCTGCGAAAAGCTTGTCTCGATGTCACCACACAATTCACACCCGAATTTTTAGTCAATCAGACTAATTATCTACCACCAATGGGGAGGGAGTTCTCTCTAGGAATGGAAACAATAGTGAGATATGCCCCGGTACAATTTTCGGAAGATGGTCTGAAATACGTGACACTCGTAAACTGTACTTTTGTAGACTTCACTTTCTATCTAGCTCAAGGCAACGACAATAACCACGTATTCTGTTTGAGGAAAGACCCGAAGGATCACATATTCTACTTTCAAAGTGGTATGCACGAGATTCATTACAAATAATGTTTTTCCAAAATTTATTTTGTTACAATCCTTGAACTGTACAAGATGTTAAACTAAAGAATCCTCTACCTGTACAATAAAAAGATCATTCACTCACGGACACTCGCGGAGACGATACTGAAGAACCCTCTTTGGTAAGGATGTACCTGTATTATCGGAGTAGGGATCAAATCTCTGGTAAAATATTTACAAAATTTTCACATCTTTTCTTATGTTGAGAGATTATATGTAATTTAGAATATTTCTCCTATTGGTTATGGGCAACCCATAAACCCATCTGTACAAATTATTGTAATCTAAATGTGAAATATACCTTGTGATATGTATATATATATATTTTTTACTAATTTTAATTTCTTTCTTTCCAGCATTTTCTCTTGGCAATTTTTTTCTTTTATGCAGTTTTCCATCATAATTATTCAAATGTACGTCGAAAACGTTCTGGCAGTGCCAAATAAATAAAGATCATGTTTCAAGTCCTTTTATACAGCTTACGTATTTGAAGTGACTCGATTCAGTCCTTAAAATGAATTAAAGGCACGCCTACATTATAGCGTCATCAGCTGCTCGTAGCCTTATAGAAAGCTCCACATTGGAGGTATACCAGGTCATATGTAGACACAGAATTTAAAATTTTTCCTAGTCCCTACAGTAGGTCAAGGCCTAGTACACTATGTATGTTAAGGTTAATTAGCTAACTGGCTGACGGGCTCCTTCAATCCGCTCGTACGCCTTTCTTCTTCGACTGTAGTATAATTTACTGCCTGTTAGACTAACCAGTTCACAAGTTTTTTCGCTTCATTTACTCGCTCCCTTCTAAACCTAGTATAACCCTAGTCTCATGGGCTTACTCAATCCGTTTGTTCGTACCTCTGTTTTAGTCTAGTATAAGCCTAGTAATTCGGGCTGACTAGCGCGAGAGCTCACTAGTTCCGCAAAAGTTCCGACGTCTGGAAAGTGCAGTTATTTACAGAAGGAGGAGGGAGGGCAACTCACAGATTTATAAGTTAAGGTCTTCAGTACAAAAACTGTGATCAAAAACTATTAGAGCCTTTTCCTCTACGGCTTCGGCTGCTTAAGGGTTATCTTAATTCTCATAATTAATAATATTAGCGGACAGATTGTATATCTAAATTGCGATTTTCATTCCAAATTGGATATTTTATAAATATTAGCAATACAGAGTAAATTTGAATACAAATATCGTGTATATAAGTATGATAGTAGTTGCTACAAAACTCAAATTTTGATATGTTATGTAAATAGATGTAAGTATAAGAAAACTTACAGTCTCAGACTCTCTTACTCAAATCGATGTAATTTATTACTTGTAAAAAATTTGACTTTAAAAGGCTATTTTAAACGATTTCACCGCACTCTGAAATCTCAAATTTGAAAATTCTTCAGTCTCTCACTTGCTTCCACAAATCCCAGAAGAGCAGCTCGTCTTCTCCAACTCACCCTTGATAAGGTCTCCTCTTGGGCCTCGAATCGTGGATTTCAATTCAACCCGTTCTAATTATATTCCGTAAGAGCCGCTCACGTCTCCCTCCCAACTCATTCTACAGAACTTCCAGATCAGCCTCCAATCCTACACTAAATGTCTCGGGCTTACTTTCAATTCCAAACACTTCTGGTCCCCACATTAAACTTCTAAAAGCCAAATGTCTAAACTCATTATATATTCTTAAATATCTACCCCACACTTACACTGGTTGCAGTCGTAAGCTCCTCCTTCAACTATACAACTCACTAATTAGTTCCCAACTGGACTACGGGTCCCCTATCTACAGACAGGCTTATAAATCCTCCCTAAAATCCTTAGATACAATTCAATCTACAGCACTACGTTTAACTCTTGGTACCTTACGGATTAGTCCCACACCCAGCCTATGCGCTGAGGCAGGCATTCCTCCTCTAGAATTCCGTTTATTATCGATTACAGCCAATGTCCTCGTGTCTGCAGCCCGATTTCCCCATCTCCCTCTCTCTTACCCCAAAATTCTCTACATCTCATCTCGACCACCATCTCGAACTTTAGCGCCTTCTCTCAATCTTCTCATCCACCCCTCCATGGACATCCTCATCACCCCTCATTCGCCTCGACCTGGCCAACCTACCAAAATCGGCCAATGTAATCTTTATAAGACAGAATCAAAGATGTAATTGATAACGACTTCCCTTCCCATAACCTATGCATTACAGATGGTTCCAAATCGGGCCCTAAAACTGGCCGGGCCACGCCTTATCCATCGATGACTTTCGTTTGAAAAACTAAACCTCCATATATTCTGCCAAACTATCTGCCATCTATACTTGCCTTACTCACCTTACTCTTCTTCCTCAATCCTTAAATTCCTCCTGCTCTGACTCTCTCTCCTCTCTCCAAGCCATGCAAAACCCTTACTCTTCCAATGCTATCGTACAGCGCATTTTCATATTGTTTTTTTCCTTCTTCTGCTTCTTCTTTCAATCATAGAATTTAACGTACCGGTACATGATTGTGTACCCACGGATATATCAGCAAAATAAGATATCTACATACTCACAACAGGTTAATAAAAAGGGGGGAAAGTGAAGCTGTGCCTTGTATGTATTAAATATTAGCGTAGGCAATATAAAGATGACCAATATCTAGATACGTTTAAGACGTGATAAATTTGTAGGTCTTCAACAAACGACGCAAATCGCTGAGCCATCTACACCGTTGCAGTTTAGTGATGAGGTGTGTAAGAGAATTTGCGTTGCGGCCATAAGTGAGCTTCTTGATCCATTTCAAAATTGTAAGTTATGCCATCTTGAGTGACGCTATTGTACTGAATTCGCCCATTACAAAATCTTGTTTTTGATTCTTTGTATTTGTAGTTCAAGAAAAGTTTGTCGAAGAATTGCAAACAGCGTCTCAATCCAAGGCTGATGAGTTCCAAGAAAAATTAGATGAACTGTCACGTAAAGTCTATCAAAGGAAATTGCTGCTTGAAAAAGTGCGTAAAAACACACCATGCGAATGCGCTTCAGAATTTGCTCAGATCGAAGAGTTCGAAGACCATATAGATGAAGGATACGATTTTCTTTTGGTAAGGTTTGATAAACTTGAAGAGACCATGTACGAGTACACAACAAAAGTCAGTAAACATACACACGTTCATAAGTTACATATTTGCCCGCAAAGACTATATTTTTGTGATTTTATTTGGTACTGCGCAGGTAAATACATATAACAAGAGTCATCACCCTGGTCAGTACTGGTTCGGCAATCAGGGAGACATCCACAAACCTTTCGATAAAGAATGGAATTATTAGTTTGCCTACTTACAAGCCACATTCATATCAAATACACATCATAGATCACAGAAAATGATTCCGAATTAATAACAATGCAGCCTTATAAGTTTCTCTTTTATTTTAACTGACCGAATCTGGAATCTATTTGATGAAAATGATACCTAATATTATAATTATTTGTAACTTAAATAAGTTTACCCATTTATACAAATTTATTACAAAAATTACCTACCCTTCTTATTGATTGAACTTGAAACTAGAATTATTCACTCTAGAGTGGTTCCTCATTATTCTTCTTGTGGCGTATTTTCTCCGTGAGTCCTTGAATAAGATCAAATTGTTCTAATACCTAGACTATTTCCTGATCAGCTGATTTCAACTTGATGATGATTTGAAAAATTTCAATACCTACCTACCTGATTCTTTCTCTCGTCGAGATTTTTCAGCAGATGATTCCTTTTCATAGATTCCTTCTTATGTATCTTGATACTTTTCGACGACGTATTGAAATATTTTCTGTGATTTTTTCCCCGTTTAAAAATGATGATGTACAATTTTGGGAAAAATATAAAAATTAACGTCAACAAGTTATTCCTTGAAAAACAAGCACACAAGGCGAGAATCTGTGTATATATATATATAGGCTAAGAGAAAAAATTGATTAATAAAATATCAGGAACCTAATGAAAATTATGTTATGACGAAAGATAGTGTCGAATAGAAAAATATTTACTTCGCAGTTATGTCGGGTGCTTTATGTGAACCCGAATGCAATCCATACAAACAATACAAAATTATTTTGCAGACTGCAGACTGCTGACTGCCAGCCTGCACCGTTGATGTTTCAAATAAGAACGCTTCATTTTTTGCAAAATCGATCGTAGTGCCTGAATACACGTCAACGTAATTAGGATTAGTGTTCGACTTCTATAATACCGATTCTCTTGTCTAACTTCTTGTCACTTTGGTCGCTTTTCAATCATGGTAATAAAGCGCTTCACTTACTTCACTCTCTTTCTGTTATCAGTGTTATCACCATTCCTTTCTTAATATTTTTTGATATCGGTATATTTCTAATTATTTTTTTCTATAAATCGGATGAAGTTCATAGTTGTGAATTAAAATTCTGTTGAAGTCGTCTATTCGGAGCAACGAGGGCTAACAAAAAGGTATATTGCTGAGTAGAGAGTATTTGTTTTATTCAAGAGACTGAACTGCAGTACAAATGATACCATGAAGGCGGTTATTCAGCGAGTTAGTAATGCTAGTGTTACCGGTACGTTCGCTTTGCTATTCACACCGTAAACTACATTCCGAAGCTTTCATATCTTCTCTTCAACTTTCAGTTGGTGGAGAAATTATTTCGTCCATCGGTCTTGGGCTATGTGTTCTTATAGGAGTGTGCCAAGATGACACGGAAAAAGATTTGGAATTTATGTAAGTACATAGAGGTGTTTCTTCGCAGTCGTATTTTCTTGCATTTGTGAGTGTAAAGTGGAAATAGGGTGTAATTAAAAAATGAAAATATTGAAAATGTATTCTGTTACACAGGGAGGAGGCAACTGTTGTTCTCCTTCCGTCTATTTTCCTCATTAAATTAACCTCATGGAAAATAGGAACTTGGCAAAATTTCAAAATTTGTATGAGAAGCTAGCTGGCTGGACTCGCGTAGCTCAATTACTCATAATCCATCTTCTGCTTTGAAAACTAGAATATTTCATTGAGGTGTATACCAGTATTCATCCCTCTGCTCAGTATTTTTCATTTTTAGTTTCTTAAGTCCAGTACAAGAGTTCTTCCCTTCATCTTAATACTATCCAAAATGAATTCGACGTTTGATATTGACTGAAAACTTTTTTTAGCTACTCATGAGAGATTTACTAGTAATTTATTCTGTTTTAGTGCTAATAAAATATTGAAGTTGAAACTATTCGACGATCAACAAGGAAAGAGATGGTCGCATTCGGTCGTTGATAAGCAGTTGGAAATCTTGTGCGTTAGCCAATTTACTTTGTACTACAGTCTGAAGAGTAACAAACCGAGTTTTCATCACGCAATGCCCTCTTTAGAGTCCGAGCAATTCTACCAAAAATTGTTGGAAACGTTGAGAACACGTTACCGACCAGAATTAGTCAAAGGTAACGAACCCAAAGAAATAACATTTCATTTGAAAAAAAAAAATGTATTTATTGGTATAACAATAATAATAATAATAATAGTAATATTATAATAATAATAATAATAATATTAATAATAGGTAAGGTATGTTAATACGATGTCAACTCGTGACGGCAGATGTTAATCGTACTTTGTTTCATACGATGTAATTCTATCTTGTACAACATTCATTTATTTATTTACGAATACTATACAAGAGAACATGGAAAACCTTATCATTAATTGGTTACAAAAGAAAGTTTAGTCGTTTTTCGAATTCAAAAATCAATGTGTATGAGAAGAAATTAAAAAATCGTCAATTTTTCCAGCCAATTCTATCAGAGGTGTAAAGGTTTCGCAACCTATATTCACAGCCTTAACTTCTGAGTTAGACTTTAATTTTGGAATGTCATCGTTGCCTTACATTGTTGAAACGATTTCTTATCATTTGTCAAAAACTTGCTTTGATAAAGTCATTACTAGTAATGACCCGCAAATTCCAATCTTGCTGAAAAATCATCTTTTAATTTCGTAAATAATCTACTTATTACAGACGGTAAATTCGGAGCCTCGATGGAGGTGAAAATTGTCAACGATGGTCCAGTTACTATACAAATTGAGTCACCGAAATTGACCACGGCCAGTAATTCAAAAACGTTAATAGAGGAAGCGGTAATTACAGAACAGAAAATTCCAAGTGGTGAATAAAAATGAACGCGCAGTGAACGATATACGAACAACAGGAGAGAAAAAAAAATGAAAGGAAATTACAACCGTAGATAAACAGGTAAACTAACATTTCAATTTTTTTGGGTCAATTTTTATTTTAATATCACAAAATCTCGCTACACTTACAAGTTAGAGTCGTTTTATGTACAAGAAAGAGGAGATTGATTTTACATTTTCATTTTCATTATCGTAACAGACGATTTGTATAGTACAAAATTAAGTACGTGATATTTTTATGTACAACGGTACGACAAATAAATATTAGGTTAAAATAAAATGAGCTAAATCAAAAGGAATGGATCTACGTAAGATTGTCCTGTATGCTTACACATCTCGTTTTATGACCAATGATGAAGATGCGCGATGGCTACATAATGAACACTGATACAATAGATGAATAATATGTTCACAGGGAAACCTGCAATGGCTGTACTCGTGTTTCCATGCTGCATCGCCGCCGGATGTTCTCCTGTGAATCAGATCAAAGAAAACGAATGAGTGCGATAAAAAAAAAAATGAATTACCATTAGAAATTGTATATCATTAAGACTGATAATGTTTTGATGCTCTGGTCAGATGTTCGATTAAAGGGTAAATGATTTTATTACAAATGACACTCGTGAAATTTCGAATCGTTATTTCTTTTTCCGAATTCAGCTTTCAGAAAGTCTTCAAATAAATCGATGTTCGCGCACTAAATAAAAAAATGAAAAAAGATTTCAAATATAGTGAGAAAAAGTTTCTATCAAGATACAAAAAGGGTTACTCAAGAAAACAACAGAAAAAAGATAACAAAAAAAAAAACACATAATTTCGCTTGATCTGATCTGGTCAAGAACTAGTCTGTAGAAACTTTAGGAAGGAAGTATTAGAGAAAAATGAGACCGTACTGAATATAAATGTATCAAAGATTGATTATCATGTCCATAGGACAGTATTCCTTGATTAGTCGTACTCAATTTTTCATTGTAAGTTTATTCAATTTTTTTCAGCAACTTGTTCTCTATTTTTTTTTTGGTTTTTTGAATGTAACTGATCGATATTTTAGTATAGATATTTCCGGTTACTCGGATCTTTTTTATCACTAAAATCGTTTTCCAACCTTCATTTCAAAGAGCATTTGTTTTCTGAAAATTATCAATTAGCCTTCGATTGGATTTCTCTAAAAATTTTCGAGTCACACTTAACCTTATAATTCAACTAGACACAAGAAGATTATTTTCAACAAAGTTTATAAAAATATAAATCTCATGGACGTCGAAATCTCTCTCAAGGAAAAAAAAAAGGCGTTTACAGATCACAAAAAACAGTTGAGAATGACCAGACCAAAAACCGCCGAACATCGATTTTTCCATCGGTGAATATTAAATTACGAGATCCAGATAACATAAAAGGAGTCCCTCGGTTTACGGGTACAGAGGATAATAAGATTATTTGCATTTTATTTTGTACCACCAATGCCTCTCTTAAGAGTTATTTATTAGTCTATCAAAACGTTTGTCTAATTCAAAATTTGATTACTAATCTATTTACACGTCAGATACATTGTACTCTTAATAAAATCATTTTCGAGCTCGTTAATCGCATACAATATCCATTTGCACACATTATGAAATGTTGAAGGTCTTTATTGTGAATTAGACGTTCATAGTACATACAAGTTTTTTATTTCCGCATGCAAAATTGTTCTAGAGCAAGAATGATTCAATTTCCCCGTTTGGTTTTACTCAATGTTTCTCAACATTTTTGATTTTTTCCTCCGCAAGTATCTCTGAAATTTTATTTATTTATACTTTCTCCTTTTTCCGATCATTTATCTAGCCTCCACTTCTTATGATTATTGGAGCACAACCGATAATCGAAATCAAGTGAACTTTTACTTTTTAGAATTATGACGTATTCTTGAAAATTTTAATAATTGAAGCGATGGATGGAAGAAGGGCCTTAGAAAAAACTGTAGTTTTCGATTAAAGAATTCAAAGTGGAATATCTTTGTTCGTACATTATAACTTTTCTTGAAATTTGAATATATTGATCGTATGAGACTAAAGAATAATTTCACATCAATTGCAATTCAAAAATCTTCTCCTGAAAGTTTATATAACGCTTGAAGTGATGAAACTCTAGTGCCCTTATTCCGTGAAACGATAAAAATGTACGTTGACGTCTGATTTTCTGTTTTTTTTTTTTTTTTGTTTTCATCAAAAATTTTTCATATTTTCCGCGTACTATCTGTTACTAAGATGAAAAAATATTAAAAAAGTGTCTTACTTGTACCGAATCAGACTATCATGCGATATGATTTCATACGAATATTATTATGACGAAGAGATATGAATGAATATACCGTATAATGATAATAATAATAAACTGGTATTTATTTACCTTTATTTTCACTCTTACTTATGGTGGGGCGGGACATTTTCGTACGAACAACTACGTACGTAACGAGGAATGTTCTCAACTACTGCTGATAATATGTTCATGGCCGCGTGCGTGATGACGATGATTACAGTAATGCAGCCAGATCAGCTAACAGCGGACGAATTATTTTTTCTCTTCTATCATGGTCGTGAATCATTTTTGAGAATTTTTACTTCATAGACATGTACAACGTTAAGTGGTCAGCCATTTTGAATAAACTAAAAGAGAGCAACGTCTCGAAAACAATAACAAATCTAATCAAGTCTTTTCTGATCGATAGAACGGTTGGGCACTACGATGAGTCAGGCAATGAAATAGCTAAAAAAACACTGACGGCTGGGGTTCCGCAGGGTTCAGTGCTGGGGCCCGTGCTCTTTAATGTTGTAATGAGTGAGGTCCACAAATATGACATTCACAACAAAATTCATACAATCAGCTTCGCGGATGATGTGCTCCTCATATGTGGCGTGAGCACCCCTCAAGATTTTTTGGGAATAAATTGGATGACTAAGAAAATTAATAAGAAAATCAAATCTTTAGGGCTGAGCTTTAACATAACAAAAACGAACATGCTTTTAGTATCGAGAAGACATGACAAAAACGATATGAAAGAACAAATCATTGAAGCAATTAAGAGATACTGAAATAGACATATGTTCCGAATTTAAATACCTAGGAGTCATTATTGATGAAAAACTAAACTTTAGTAGTCATATAAATTACTTATCCAACAAAATCAAAAAATATTTCAACTCCTTTCGAGCACTTTATGGAAATACGTATGGCTACAAATTTAAAAGCAGAAAAATTCTCTATAATGCAATTTTCAGATCCCTCACTGAATATTGCTCATTAACTTACTACCCTAGAGTGACAAAAAAATCCCTCAAAACTCTCAAAGCTCTACAGAGAAATATACTTATCAACTTAGCTTCAAGCTATCGCACCGTTAGCTACACAGCCATCTACGCAGTTACCGGCACTCTACCATACGCCCACCAGCTTGACCTTACCAACAAAATTAAAACATTAAAACTAAAACATAGAGAGGGTCTTATCAATCAGGAGGAAATGAAATCAGAAATAGGTGCTGAGACTATAAATACGTTAGAACGATGGCAGACAGACTATAACGACAGTCCTGACGGTAGAATAACATATCAACTTATACCCGACATCAACATAACATATAAGAACAAATACTGGTATACAAACTATTTCATTACACAGGGCTTAACGGGACATGGTAACTTTGGACAGTACTTGAAACGCTTCAAAATAACAGACAGTGCACAATGCTTGCTATGCCAAATTAACAATACAGATGATGTCACTCACGATCTTTTAAAATGCGATTTTTTCAAAACAGTACGAAACAAATTCGAGATAAGAGGAGACACTCTGGCTGACTTGGAGCCCAGCGACTGTGTCTCCCTCTGTCGACTCCTATCGTACATAGACGAAATTATGAGGAAAAAACCTGCCTATCAATTATGATACATATTATAATGAATACTACGAGTAAAAGAAATTATAATTTTATTATACGAGTAGAAAAAATTTTGACTGAAATGCGAGTGTAAGAATTAATTTACGAGTTTAAGAAATAATACGAATTTAAGAAATAATAATTTACGAGTTAACGAAATAATATTGTACGAGTGAAAGAAATAATACTTTTAGTGTACAAATATAAATAAGTTGTAAAATAATTTGTCAACAGACAGGTTATGCGGTGGGGGCCTGGGCATAAGCACAAAATGTAAATACCGCCCCACCGCATACTTTTCGATTCAATTAATTACTGTATATTTTTCTATTGCAATAAGACATGTTCTTTATAGACAGTAGAATCAATTTTTTTCGATTAAATCATTTTCTATGAAAATTAATCATTTTCTTCTAAAAGGGCCTTAGGGCCCTAAAAGCCCTTCTTCCATCCATCGCTTCAATTGTGCCTAGAATTTGGAAAATACGTACCCATAACTCAAAGCAGAATTTCAAATTCTGTTTTTTAATCAGTCATCGCAAGGAATATAGAAAATTTTAAATTTCAAGAGCTAGAGGAGTGAAACGAGAACCTGCCGACTTCATTAAAGAAAAATACGAATCTTGCTTCGTGTGGAAAAAATGGTAGCAGGTACCTAACAGACAAAATTTCTTGAAATTTCAAAATATTATTACTTAGTTTTACCAATTTATTTTATTTTATTCTTTTTCATCTCTCATAACAAATATTATTTGTATTCTACGTTTTCAAGGAAGGCTCTTGATCTTATTTTCTCTATTCCCGGAAATCGCGAGAAGATACAGCTGTAAAATTGATATGTTGCTATTTGCTTATCCGAGCAGAGGGGCTCTGAAAGTTCGATGACTACAAAAAGATGGAGATAATGTTACATAACTGGAGGATTTTTATCTCAACTATCTACGTCTTGTTTAAGTCTTGCTTGAGCAACACCCAGACCAAGATAAGCGAAGAGGTTCGAGAGTCGATTTGAATGCTCAAAAGTGGTGATAATTTTTTTGGCCACCTTTCGTTTCGGCTAGTACCTAATAAAAACCAGGCAGCGCTAATATCGCCTATTTACAGTCCTTAGCTAAAGAACACTCGGATGATTATTTTGTTGAACATTTGTGACTTACGTATTTCATCATAATTGAAGAGCCCTCATGAAAAATAATTCACCTCGGCCATCAAACCTCGACCAAGAATGCAGCGATCTTACCAATCCTCTAAATCACAAAATGACCTCATCAAATACAAATAAGTCCGGTCATGGAGCTCCTAAGTCGCTTCCGTCAACAGGTCCACTTATCCTCTAACAAGCTCCAATTCCTTGGTCTGCAGCCTTTCCCAACGCAAAACAATCATCCTAATCCGTCTCATAATAGACGGCAATGCTGACGATCGACTTCTTTTCTTGTCCAGCTCGCACTCTGTCTCCCCCTACATCACAAACAGCCAGTTTGCATTTAATAATTCCAATCGCAGGTAACCGAATCCAAGGGCTGATTCAATAGCAAATACCGTATTGGGAATTAAGAGAATCCAAACCCTTTCATATCTTCTTTCTCTTTTTACTAGACTTTTCTTCAGGATTCCGTTCCTCTTATCTACTTCTTGTCCTTCCGCCTTGCGAATAATTCAAATTCATTGTACTTTGTTCTAAGGGAAGATACCCATTGAGAATTCGTTACGTTATAGCAGATAAATGATTGTAACCCCCTAGGCAAATTGTTTTCACATTTCTAGGAATGAGCTGCAAATTAATTCAGCGAGCTTTTAATTCTTACCACTGATGACGTGAATATTGACGCTGGCTGCACTGGCGATAGTAGGTAGGCAAGTGTAATTGCCGGAGTCAGTCGTTAATACGGACATGATGCTTAATTTCGACGTGAGTGTGTTCGACCATTCGGTGTCGATGGTAATCCTTGGTTTGTGGTGGCTATCCGCTTGAACAGGGAGTTTGTCGCGGTACCAAAATACAGTACCCAGATCGTGCGGTCCTTGACTAATGATGCAGGTTAACGTTACCGAACTTCCCGTCTTCACGTACAAATCCGATGGTCCGAGTATTTGTGCTTTTGACTCTGCAAATAAGACCAAACCAAAATGCGCGGGTTTATTATACTTCGAATTACTTACTCCAGTATTTGCGTAAATTACAGAGTCGTTCTAACGATATTGTCGCTAGATACGTAGGTAGCTGTTATAATACGGATGGTACTTCCTACGTACAGCTGATAGGTTGACGTGGAATAAATTTCATTTTCTTACACGTGTAAAGCCGAGTATCTACCTACATCAAATTACCGGTATTCAATTTGACTTGCATGCACATATTGGTAACGGTAGAATATTGATTCTTGAAAATTTCTAGAAATATTCACCGGGAAATTCTTAAACTTCTGCGTTACCTATTTTGTTAGTTTCGGATACTGTAATCTCTCGTATCCTCCCCGTAGATAGTCTTTTTCCTCCTTCTAATTTCGATCTTGGTAATGTCACGTGTCTGCTTCGAGTCCTATCTTCATCGAGTGAATCCGTGAAACGTTAAAGAAATCGAAATAAACATCGCTTGAGGAGCATTCGAATAATTTGGACGAAAATTACTAATCGAAATGCAAAAGAATGAGTGAGAACTAGGATGAAACGGACTAGTTCGTCAGCTTTTCAGTATTGCCTCGATTAACGCAAGGGAACCTGTTTTAAGGGGTTTCTTTGTTTATCTTGGGAGTCTAAGCTGTTAAGTCCATATTTTTCGGAGTTTCTCTCCATTAGATACAGCACAATGTTCGAATTTTTTCCAAGCCCCTCTCCCATAATAGCTTGAAAGTCGACATTTTTTCAAGGCCTTTAGTTCCAGGGTCGAAATTTCAACAGGGAACCTGTTCTATGAGGGGGTCGAAAAATATGCCGTGCACCGCGCAGTGTGATATCCGATCAAAACAAAAATGGCCCAAGTCCAACATCATTTGCAAAAAAAGTTGAAGTAAATTTCTCCACTTCATGGAAAAACATTGAATCATGTTTATGGTTTTGGGCATCGCGCTAGTTATTATAGGCCTAGTATAATGAAGACTGAAGATCGAAATTTTTCCGTCCCTAAAATAGTTCAAGGTCATTGATGACGTCATAAAGTGTCGCGTTATCTCGCGTTACGCAGATTCTCACTGACCTCCATCCTGGCCTAGAAGAGTGAAGACTGGTGAAGACTAAACCTACTAAGCAAACTACAAATACTTTTAGGGGATCCGCCTTACACTAGTACAAGTCTGGTACACTATAATTGTATTAGGGCTAGTTAGTATGAAGGCTAAAGATCAATTTGACCAATAGAACAGGTTCCCTGCGCTCCTCGTTTAATTTACTTATTTACTTATTTACTTATTTATTTATTTATTTATTTATTTATTTATGTAAAATTAATTTTTATTAATTTAAATAAATTAATATTTTTTTAAAATCATTTTTTAATAATTTTTCAATTTATTGATTTCTTTATAATTATTTTCAATTCCGATTAAACTTACATATAAAATTAATTTTATTTTAAATAAATTTGAAAATATTATAATAAACTAATGAACAAAAATTTTTGTCAAACTCTAAAATAAAATTTTAATATATTAATTTTTATATTAATTTAAAATTTATAAATATAATTTTAATTAATAAAAATTTTAATAAAATCCTAATACAAGAAGAAATTAAAATAATGAATATTTTATATTATTTATTTATTTATTTACTGACTTATTTATTTCATTTATTTTCTTTCTTTCTTTCTTTATAAGATAGGAAGACAAGTCCCCTATCATTATCTCGGAGGTCAAAAAGGTTTTTTGAAAATTTTTCCGTACGCTGTCCGTCGAAAACTGACCTAGGACGTCTCAGATTGGGATTTCACAGGGTCCATACAAAAAAATTTCGAAGTACCTAAAATAGATCAAGCTCACTGATGACATCATCAAGTGTTCTTCCGATCCATACAATATACTAATTTTATACTAGGCTTAGATGCCAATGCAAACTCAACAGTGGCAGCGGGGAACTTGCAAGCTTTGTAGTTCTGTAGGAACTTTATTTGAAAGTAAAATTCAACGTTGATTCAAAAAAAAAAATCTGAATACTTTCCAAGTTGCGATCTGATGACGTCACTACGATCTAATGACTTCTTAGAGCAATCCTTAGCTCGAAAGTCAAAATTTCAAGAGGGAACCTATTCTATGGGGAGGGGAGGTCTTTTGAAAAATTTGCCGCGCCGTACGCCCGATGGTGTCCAGTAAAAAATGTAAATCAGCAAGAATAGTATAATTCAACCCCTCCCCCAGTTCTAGCGATAAAAATAGTCTAGTTCCAAGAAAGGTCAAAATTCTTCCCTCCTATTATAGACATAAGCTCAAAAGTCAACATTTTGAGAGGGAAACTGTTCTGGGGGGTTCTGAAAAATTTGTCGTTAGCCGTCTGGCAAGAATTACGTCATACGGTCAATTGAAAAAATTTTGAAGTCCTTAATATAGGTCAAGGTCACCAATGACATCCTCAGGCGTTCCCTCCCCTCTTCTTCTCTTCCATGCAGAATACTAATTTTATACTACGCTTACGCTGAATCTAAGCCCCTTTATACTGCTGTCTCCTTAAAATTGAGGCTTCCTTAACGATGTTAAACAAGGAACGCAGAGAACCTGTTCTACGGGTCAAATTAGTTTTAGTAATTAGGTTTCTATAGGTCTATTGGGGAAACCGCTATCAAAAAAGTAGTGTGGAACTGAATTGAGGAAATACCAATTTTAGAAAATCTCTTTCTATCATATATGATGACGAGAATACACAATTTTTCAAGTCCCTTAATAGTCATGACTTGGAGAACAAATTACAAAATTGTTTCAAGTCCTTCCTATCATTATAAAAAAAGATACTAAATAAATACCTAAATAAATAAAAAGCTGATGGATAAATAAATAAATAACCACCGCATACTTTTCGATGTAATAATTACTGTACCCATACTTCTAATGCAATAAAGAGATATCAAACTACCAAAAAAAAAAAAAAAAGTAAGTAAATAAAATAATAAATAACATAAATAGGTGAATAAGTAAGTAAGTAAGTAAGTAAATAAATAAATATAATTAAAAAGAAGCAAAATTTTTTCTAAATCTATTTTGGCCGGACTTGGGCGGCGGACGGTAAATTTTTCGGGGAAAAAAAACCAAAGAACAGGTTCCCTGTTGAAATTTTGACTCTGGAGCTATATAATGATTGTAGGGGGACTCGGAAAAATTTTGACCTTCAAGCTGTAGTGTATGATAAGAGAGGGACTTACAAGAAAATTTTGACTTTCAGGTAACATACACCTCGGGAAAACTTGAGTATCTTCAAGATTCCGATTCTAATTCTCATTACCAAAACCAATTTAACTCATAAAACAGGTGCCCTGCGTTCCTCGTTTTTTGGCATAGTCGAAGAATATAGTCACGAAGTTATATCATATCCCGTGTGGTCTAGTGGCTAGGATATCTGGCTTTCACCCAGAAGGCCCGGGTTCGATTCCCGGCACGGGAAGAAATCTTTTTGTGCTTTTGAAACAAAACATGTACTTTTAAACTTTTTGTTACTATCTAAATATTTGCAGTCATATTGACAAGAATGAAATGAAAATTCCTATGTGAATAGATTCGCTGTTCAGCAATATTATGTAATTGAATTTATTCAGGTGACTCTAATTACGTTTCGTGCCAACATGTGAGAATTTTTAATCTAATTATTCACTCACTTTCGTGTACGCTTGCGTCACAAGGATGTTAATCGTTTTATAGTTTGTTATAAGTAGTTTTAGTAGGCGAACGCGAACTCAGGTGGAAGAGACATAGAGATAACGTAGAATTGCGAAGTTTGTAATGCGTACGACAAGTGAGAAGTTGATAACAACTCATCTACGATGTAGAAAAATGTAGAAATCACCCAAAATTTTTAATTATTTTGATGGACTAAGTGTCTACATAGTGTTTGACTCTCAACAAGTATTTTATACTCACTACTACCGGCACTTCCATACCTATTGGAACCACAAGTGGGGTACCATCAATATGCGTTCATTGCAGGAAAAAACACTAGAGCAGTACTCTTCCCTACATGATCTCGGGAAAAGTTCAACATTGTCAATAAGGAGGCGCTATAGGTCATACTGAGGATATTTGGATAGTCAGCATAACCGAAGATTTCCACACAAAAATTTAGTGTGAATCATTGACGGTAAGAATGAAAAGCCTGGTACACACGATGCTAGTCATGCAAGCGAGTTACAAAGCTTTGACCAATCAGAGACTACTAGCTTCGAAAAAGTTGAAAATGTTCAACTTTTTGCTTGCGTTAACCATGCTAGTATCTTCTGATTGGTCAACACTTCGTAGCACGCTCGCATATTAGTATCGTGTGTACCAGGCTACAAATTTGAAGTGATCAACAGCGCGTACCGAAGCTGTCAAGGTTCCGCTCGTTTTCAATATATACCTGATGATGGTGGATTTTTTAATCTGCGTGGTCCGCAAATTTCTAGGCGAGGGAACGGAACATGATACCGTATGCATAGCGATCTGCATAACCTAGCCATGCTTCAAGGACATAGAAATGTCCGAACCAGATTTATCACGGAACTCCAGTTTGTGAGTGACGCAATGATCCTGGGAATATTAGCTGCGGAAACCCAAAGGAAGGCAGGCGGCGTCGCTGGCAAATTTTATAAGGGGTAATTTTTCATAAATTTCACGTACTCATAACACTAGACAACAATTAAAAATTTTTTGAAAATTGCTGAAGTGAGATAGGTTGCATCTAGAAGTATTTTTTGCGCTGATTTCAGAATCGTTTTCCGTTTTTTGAAAGGAGGTCGCGTTTTCTTGTTATCACGCTCGATAAGGAACACTTCGTGTCGCGACGATGCGCGGCAACTGAACAAAGTGATAACAAGAAAATACGACCTCCAATCAAAAAACGGAAAACGGTTCTGAAATTAGCGCAAAAAATACTTCTAGATGCAACCTATCTCACTTCAGCAATTTTCAAAAAATTTTTAATTGTTGCCTAGTGTAATTTTTGGACAGTCGATTGTAATATCTAGGTTTCAATCATTTAATAACTGTGTTTTTTTTTTGACGGGGAATTTGGTCTATGTTTTTTTTTGTTTTTTTTTTTTTCGTTTTCGTTATTCGTGGACACAGTCTTTACGTGTACAACGGTATTCGTAGATACAGTAAATATAGGGGATAACGGAATGTCCAGAAGGTGATCTATTCGTCAGTGATGTTAATGACCAGTCTGAAAAAACATTAAACAGCGGGGAAAAATACAACTTGATGTTACCAGTTGTTATGGAAATTGCCCGCCTAGCTTCTTGCCATGGAACAGAGCAATTCATGGGCTTCATGACAGCCATGAAGAAGGTGGCTAAGCTGGTGCGAGCAGGGGACAATATTGATACACGAAAAGCAGTGAAAAGTCAGTGCCACGAAAAAGAGGATGAGAATATTGAAGTGAATTTCAGCGCCTCAACAGATTATCCACTCTCCTGTGAAACAGCACCCAAAAGCAAGTTTGAAAGCCTTACATTTTGCGCAAATACTGAAAGCTAGGGGTCGATCAAAACGGGCTGAGAGGCAACAATGCCCGTTCAACAAGACATGCGATGGTCGAAAAGCTCCGGATCGCAACGGGACGAAAGTTCTTCAAAGGGAGAGCAGAAAGCCAACGGCAAAAGATCACGCCTTTCCTCAGAAGATTTTTGGCGTCCCGTATTCGTCTCACGATTTAGCAGTGGTGACATGAACCTTATGTCGACGGATTGTTGTCAGCAGATTGCCCACAAGTCTTGTTTCCTCAAATTTGACCTATATCCAGATTGCGGTGCATAGCTAACCGTAAGTAAGCTTTGATTTTACTAGCCAAAGGTAATGTATCTACGAATACCGTTTTTTTACCCGTAGATACTGTATCTACTAATAACGCATTAGGTTTTCCGTGGAGTGTCCCAACTATCTCTTTTACTGTACTATAATGCATACTTTGGGCTTCAAAAGAAGTGATAAGGTAAAACGAATGTCAGTAACCTTTTTTTTTTTTTTTTTTTAAATTTGCCGTCTATCTTCCGACGTCCGGCCAAAATGAACTTACAAAAATTTTGCTTCTTTTCTCCAGCTACTAGGGAAATGATAAGAGGGGGACTGACATTTGTTTACTTATTTATTTATTTATTTATTTATTTATTTAGTTTCTTTCGTCCTTTCTTTCTTTATATGACAGGAAGGACTTGAAAAATTGTGAATTCTCGTCATCATATAATATGATAGAAGATTTTAGAAAATTGGTATTTTCTCACTTCAGTTCCACACTACCCTAGAGGTTGAATTGATTGTGAGTTTTTTTATAATGGTTTCTCCAATAGGCCTCATAAACCTCGTTACTAATAACAAAATCGACCCATAGAACGGGTTCCCTGCATTCCTTGTTCAACTTCGTTAAGGAAGCCTCAATCCTTTTTTTTTCCTTTTTTTTCTTCTATTTTGGGGAGGAAGGGGGGAATGACTACATTATCCTCCTCAGCGACGCCACTGAAGGAAGGTGAACGTATTTGTGAAGGCGTGTACTGACATGGGAATGGAATCCAATCGTGCCAAGACAATGCTAATGGAAACGATGCAGCCACAGAGTTGAGCTTTTTAATCATTATAGCCGGAGATATACATAATAAAGATCGTAGACCAGTTTTGTAGCTCATGATTGAAACCTAGACTATAAAATTGATCGATGGATGAAAAATCTGAAGCAGAGATTGGTTGTTGGATAACAACAAACTCAATGTAGAGACGAATTGTAGGTACAAGGCAGTGGTGTTTCCTACATTGTTGAACAGGAGCGGATACTTGACGTTGCACCGGAAACTTTCCAAGTTCCTCCAAAGGTTTCACCAAAGACAACTGAGAAATATGCACCGGATTAAATGACATGACAACATTTTTAATGCAGAAGTGTTGGAGTGGGAATAGTGTGAGTCAATCGAACACATATGCTACCCTGGAGCCAACGTTGACGGTTAGGGTATGTCCAAGGCAATACAAGGCTGTCTAAGCGCATCCTATACTGCGAGCCTAGACCAGGACCGAAGGAGATCGTAGAGATACTCAACAACGCGTCCAAGTTCTCTCCCTAATAAGCTAACCTTCCACGTTTTCCATCCTCTTGCACTGTCCGCGGGTCAGTTGCCAAGACGTCTTCATTTGAAGTGATATGGACCAACCGGCCTTAGGACAACTGATAGCGTCGTTTTATTACGATATGGTCCAATAAGCTAACTATACATAGCTTTGTGATTGTTTTCAATTTTTTAAATCTTATTCAAAACTAAAACAAGACTGAGTCGCCATACGCGCCTCAGTATGCGAGTCTCTCGGCTCTTTTTTTCCTCGTTTAAACCCTAAGATATTTGGTTTCTTTTTACCTGTCAATATTTAGGTATGGAGAAAAAGAAACTTTTTTGAATACGAAAATTTGAAAAATGTCATACAAAACTCATCAGGACTGCGCAAGGATTTGAAAAATGGAACGCAAAAGTAAAATCTTAGGTGACACATTCGCTTAAAAGGGATCTTTGATTATCTTTTATGCGCATGCGTGATTAGAATATGAAACGAGACAAATTGAATTTATCGTTACTATTCTCGATTGAACCTTAGCACAACAACCGGGTTTCCTAATTGAAACGCCCGCGAATCATTGTGAAGGTCACGTATATGAATAATTACATAGACGTCTCAAACTTCTCTGTACTTATAATCTAAAAGGAACCCTCCTTCTTCGTAAAAACTGAAATAGTTATTTTTATTTCTTTCTTAATACTTTTATTGAACCCGCCCGTACTCGAGTGATTCTCGTGCTGTGTACGAAAAGATTGAACGTGTATTTAAACAGTAGTACGTTAGAGAGAGTTTTATAAATTGTATGGCGGCTTCTTTCTAAGAAAACTTATTTACATTTACTGTGTACAGTTGGCTTATTCACTTTGGTCGCGTTTGCTTGATTTAACAGTAATTTGACAAAGTTGCTCGAATATACAAAGTGTGCTTTCGTTATTTGTGCAGTTTTATGTGATATACCTTCTAAAATGGAACGGTTTGTAGGCAAGGTAGCGGTTGTTACAGGGGCAAGTTCGGGTATTGGATTGGAAATAGCGAAAGAACTGGTGAAACACGGAGTCATTGTCGTTGGCTTAGCTCGACGTTTACAAAAATTACAGGTAAATGACACAATTTATGTGAAGGAGAACTTCAATGAAAAAAAAATGATGCTCAATGAAAAATTTTTTTACCAAAAGAAAAATCAAAATTAACATTAATGGTGAGGTCGAAAGGCTAATTGTCCTTTTTGAAGGAGCAGTAAATTACAGTCAATTTCCATCTTTCTATCCATTTCTTTTTATTAATTTTTTCAATCTCATTATCAGGAATTGGCCGATCATATTTTATCCGATAAAAACACATACAAAGGTGAATTCCATTTCCACGAGTGCGACGTTACAGACACGTCTAAAATCAAAAAAGCTTTCGAATGGATCGATAGTAAATTGGGTGGGATTTCTATACTCGTAAATAATGCTGGAGTTTTCATGTTTACTTCGTTAATCGGTAAGTTTGAATTATTACAAAAGAGGGGGGTTAAATATTGTGGTGAGATTATTTTCATTAACTTCGAATCGTATTCACGACAAAGAGCGTGAACTTTCTTCGTGATCTTTGTAAACGATTATCGTAAAAGTATTACTCCACATTTTTTTAATTTAAATAATTGAGGGATTTTGTATACCTGGGTGAAAATGAAGCTTTCTAGGTGCATAAACTCGTGATGTCCTCATGTTTATTAACCGTCGAACGGAGAGAAAATCGAAATCCACAATTTTAATTTCCGCAGAATTCAAATTGTATATGAAAAAGTAACGAAGGGGCCAAAAATTGCACGGGTAGCATCTGTTTCCCCTAAGTTACAGATAATTTTTACTTTTTTGTGCTACTCAAAAATATTCTATTTTGAGATGTTCATAAAAGCAATATTTCGATGCCCAAGAACGGACGGAAATCCTCTAATAAACTGGACCTCGGGTACAAAAACAGTCTGGACTTTTACCCACAATATTCTACAAGCAGTTTAGGAGAAACTGTTGACGTGGACAGTCATTATTCTTCCCCCCCTCTTTGTTACCGCATAGAGAAAACGAATGGTAATTAGGATCGCAAACGCCAAAACAACTTCTTCACTCCTACTACATTAACAACATTCTGCTGAAAAATTGTTCAACTATCTGTTTCTTATTTTCTTTGATCGTATTTTAGATTTGTCAGAAAGCAATTACGATAAAATTTTCGATACAAATGTGAAGGGTGCTTTCATGTGTGCGAAAGAGGCCATGAACTCGATGACCAAACATAACCTTCCCGGACATATCTTAAATATCAATAGGTAATGCAGAAAATCGAATAAAATTCTCGATATACGAGTACCTATTTTCTCGATTGTATTATACGAATCTTTCACTCGCAGCATAACTGGATGGACTGTTTTTAATATGCTCGAAAATCAGCATATTTTGTACACCGCTTCGAAGCACGCGCTGAGAGCGTTTTCCGAGGGCTTGAAACTCGAATTGTCGAAGAAAAATGTACCCATCAAAGTTTCGGTAAATGCGTTTGACCATTAATAAGCGGATGATTAACGAATGTAATTAGCAAGGTTGTGATGATTTGTTGTTTTCAATAGAACATTAGTCCTGGACCCACAATGTCGGAGATAGCGGACCAGTCTTTGGCTCCTGCTTTCATTACTAAGCCAAAATTTGATGATGATCAAATTTTGCAAGGAAGCGATGTTGCCAAGGCGTGCATCGCAGTTTTAGATACTTCGCCATATTGTCTTGTAAGTTTTCGAAATTTAGTCGAAACTTTTTAAAACGTTACTCGTATATTGCTCATTTATTCCTAAAAATTTACTTTTCTAGATAACGGAACTGACGATTACACCTACTCGATCCTTCATTTCGTAGGTAGATATTCGTTCACGCCTAAATGACAGAATCCCCTGTAGTTTACTTTTGTCGTCCATATTATTTACAAATAGACACATAGAATATAACCAAATACAGGAAGTTGATCGACGTAAAGAGTCGTCAAGAATTTCAATTGTTTTTAATTTCAAGAGATTGAGGTAGTCTTCATTATGTCGGGACTTCATGTCTCCAACTGTGAGTCGGGGGTACGTAGAAATATTGTTGACGAGTCAATTGTTTGGAGATGATATTTGGAGCATTCAGACGATATGTAGTAATTTCCTATTTTCTATAACCTATCTGCTTGAAAGATAATTTCTCTAGAATGGACTATACTTGTCTCAAGATGAACACATCGCAGACCTTTTAAAAAAAAAGCATCCACCATAAGACACCTAAGAATAGGACACACGCAACTCATCCAGCTCTGCCTCTTTTCGTTCGCCAAATCGCCCAAATATTCTACTACAAATAAGAATGTCATTTCCAAACAATGAAAGTAAGCCTCAAATTCAACTCCAATTTTCGCTTATCTCATACTCTTTAAAATCTTATACAGCGTTCATATTATGGAACCACAAGTAGCTGTACATTTTTTGTTATTGTAAACAACCTATAATCAAGAAACTATTTTATTTACTACACCCTCGAAGTATAGGTAATATATTACAGTTCAAGTTTGTTCGTTATCGAAAGATTTGGTTTCTCACTTAGTTGGTGTTTCATATCAATATTCAAGCTTTCACTATCACAAACAATAGATTTAATACAATACCTGTTTGTATGATCTTAACAAGGATCAAGTGAATATTTTTAGTTTTTTTTTTTTAATAACTAATTTTATCTACACTCGCGTTGGAGTACCTATAATAAATACTTACCTCATTGATACAAAAATGAAATTCGTTGGCTCAGTTATTAAAATCTGATTTTTTATTTCAGTTCTTACGTTATTGTATACATAACTTATTTTTCTCGACTTCCGATGTAAAATGGGAATACTTTTTTCCGATATTGTAAATCAAGAGAAATCGTAGAAAATAAGAAAAATCGGCTAGTAGTCAGAATTGCTAATATTTCACTGTTTCTTTTATAACGAAGTCTTCAATGAAGATGGCCGCCTTTTTCCTCGGACCCTCTGTCAATTTCTTTGAGAAGTATGCCACAGGTTTTATAACGCCATTTTTTTGCTCCTGTTTCAAAATAGCGCTGATGCCTGTAATGCATAAGCACACCAATGCGCAAACTTCAGATAATTACGTCTAATCCAATAAGGTATCATCAATTTTCGATGGAGCTTGAGTTTGATGTTGAAAATACGTACACTGTGAACGGTGGCACCCGAAAGAAGAAAAAGTCATCACCAAATAAAGTAGACGAGGTAAAAAAAAAAAAAAATTGAGGATCTCTTAACGACGTTAAACGAGGAACGCAGGGAACCTGTTCTATGGGTCGAACTTGTTCTGGTAATGAGGTTTATAGGCCTATTGGGGAAACCACCTTACAAAAAAAAAAACGCACTATCAATTTGACCTGTAGGATAGTGTGTAACTGAATTAAGAAAACACCAATTTTACAAAATCTTCTTTTATCATACTATAATATTATGACGATAATTCATAATTTTTCAAGTACTTCCTATGATATAAAAAAAGAAAGAAAGAGAGAAACTAAATAAATAAATAAATGAATAGATTAATAAATATAAATAAAAAATAAGTAAAATAGATAAAATAAATAAATTAATTAATCCACTAAATAAATAAAAAAGTCCCCCACCTATCATATATAGCCCAAGAAAAGAAGCAAAATTTTTGTAAGTCCATTTCGGCCGGACGTCGTAGGTTATTGATGACGTCATTAAGCGTCACGTCGCGCCGCGTGACGCAAATTTCAGACTGACCCGTAACTCACAGACATACATATACATATCAAAAAAATGGTGAGTGATTGAAAATCCGCTGTTGTGCTGAATAATCGTGATTTCAAAGTTGTAATGGGATTCCCTAGATTCCCCCATAAGTTCCAAAAAGAATTATCCAATCCGAGAGTTCCAAGAAATAAAATCCAAAACTGAAATGTTCAAAAACTTATAATTCCAACAAAAAAAAAAATTCCAAAACATCAAAAAAAAATTTCAGCTTGAAAATGTACATTATAATCCACAGCCTTCAAATAATACATTTCAATCCCTTCTGTAACGTAATCCTTGTAGCGCGACACTAAATTTAGAATGCACTTTTAAGCGTGCGTCTTTCCGGCGTCAGGAAATTCCTTCCTTGATCGGCTGACCTAGCGCAATTTGTTGAAACATGGTCTCCGTGTCACCCTGTTCTTGCAATTCTATCAAGAAAGCATAAAAGTTGGGTGATGACGACCCACGAGTGTCTGGAAACATTTATGCCAACCTTCGGAGGCATTATTCGTTCTAGCCGTACGTACAAGTACCGTGGGTTTGTACTGTACCTTCACTGCTTTCCGTCTCCTTTGGGCACGCTTCCCTCGAACGTAAGTCGCTACTTGAGAACTTCCAATACTTGGAACTTTCTGGTTTGATAAATTTGGAAATTGGAACTTTCAGAAAACATGAATTTGGAATTTTCGGATTGGATATTTTTTTTGGAACTTTTGGGGGTAAACGAGTCTACTGTATGTTGGACTGAGTGCCTCATAGGCTCAGTTCCACTCGATCGCCTCCATTTATAGCTTAGTATAAGTCAAGAATATTGCGTATTAGGTTGAGTGGCCCCAGGGCTCACTCGTTCCGCTCGTTCCACTCGTTAGCTCCTGTTCTTAACACATTGGAGATCTTGTAAACTAAAAATACAATAACTTTGTCTGAGTGATTAAAGGAATCTAGTTTACTATATTTTGGGCAAAACGGCTTCCTACAAGCTCAGACACCTAGTACAAGTATTAAGCCTAGTACGAGTACACAAACGTATAGCTCCTCTAGATTGTCTGAATGGGCCTAATTAAACTGTAGTATAGAACTTGCTACAAATAGGCTTCCTCTATTCAGCTTATGTCGGCTCATACTTTTTTTCCTCGCTCTAATCTCCACTTGCGAAGTGGGGCAAGTTTATTCGCGATAGTCCGTCACTGAGTTGAAAATGGCAGTGCTCAGAGTGCTCAGTGACGGACGGAAAGGCTCCTAGGTAAACTATTGTAACTACCCAACACTCCCCTGCGTACTTACAAGTATATCGAAGAGAGTGTTGGGGTTTTCTTATTCTGAAGGCTAATATTCTGCGAGTATTATATAATGTGGGTTGGTTATTATTCTATTGCTATTACTTATGCTAAAGGCTAGTGGATCTATTTAAATGCGTAAGGCTAGTTGGGGTTATGTTAAACTTGTAATCTATAATAAGAGCTCAGTTGCCTGGACAGCTGATGTCTTCTTTCCTTCCTAATTCTTTTGCGTTCTTCCATAATCTCTTTTTCCCATAAGTCTTTGACTGTTTCTATCAAGTATATTTTTGTTTCCTTTTTGCTGCCGTCTAATACTTCAGGGCGCCTCGCTGCATACAATATGCATTCACAAAACACGTGTTGTGGTGTCTCATCCGACAGACCGCATCGACACTTAGGATCTGATGCTTTTCTGAGATGCTTTTTGAAACTCCCGTGTCCACTCAGGCCCTGTGTTAGCCAAAAATCTGGAGATGGGACTTCTGTGGCAACGTTTGGAAGTAATATTTTGGTCCATGACCCTTTTTTATTCAGGTTCCATTCGTTCTGCCATTTCTTATTTGCCTCTTCTTTCAGCTGTAGCTTCCACTCCTTTGTTTTCCTTCTTTCTTTGTCTGGGGGGACAAAAAGTAGTTTGTACTCTTTGATCTGAATTTGTTTCTTTCTTGCCTGGATTATCGATCTGATTGTAATATCATGTTCGATTGGTCTCACATTACATATTACTGTAAGTGGGATTTATGAGACAGTCCTGTATGCTCTGCCGTAGCACTTGAGCATGCTGCGGTGTGCTCGCTCAAAGTGCTTACTAACGTCCTTGATTTTTAGTCTTCGAACAAAGGCCATTGAGGTATATTTCAGCATAGCTCCGGCCGTACCTTCTAGCATTATTAGCCTTGCTTTATTGCTATGTCCGTATGTATTTCTGCAAATTATTGCTACTTTTGTGGCTATGTTTGTTGCTTTTATGCTGATTTCTTTGGAGTGTGGTATCCAAGACAGATCTTCATCTATCCACACTCCAAGGTACTTCATTGTGGTGAAACGACACAACACTTTCAGGGGCCGCGGCCCCTCTTTTGTGTAAGAAGGCTCTCAGTTTTGTCTTTATTCATAGAGAGCCCAGGTTCCTCTTTGAGGTAACTTTTCAAATTGTTCAGCCCCCTTTATACTCTCTTTTCAAGTTCTTCTAAATTGCTGTCACTCATTAATAAGACAGTATTGTCGGTGTAGCAATAATGGCTAACACAACGTCTCTGCAACATTGTAAGCACACTATTGTATCCGATATTCCACAGGACTGCGCTCATCACGCTTCCTTGCGGAGAGCCCTTTTCAAGTTTTCTCACCCAGTTCTCATATCTCACTGTCTTATTAATGAGATACGATTGGGTTATCCTGATGAGGTATGGTGAAACTTTCATGTCATTCATCGATTTTATTATGTGAGACCACTCTATGTTATCGAATGCTACACTTATGTCTACTGATATTGCGACAGTATAATTTGATGAGCTCATTTTTTTCAGTTTATTACATACAATGTCGGCTTATACTAAGCTTCCTCTTTTCAGATATTGAGCTGTATACTAGTCTACGCCTTCTAAGTCCTAGTATAAAGCTAGTCTGTGACGCTACTAGTATACAAGTAGTATAATGCATACGGGTCTAATATAAAATACCGCATAGGCTAGGATAAAAAAGACTCAGAGCTAGGGTGGGATCTCGGAGGCGATAAACAGGAGAGAGAGTGGGGTGCAGCTAAGAGCGAGTATAAACTATTGCAGATCATCCTATAGTATAATACTACATAGAACATGGCCTGGAATAAGCCGAGTATAAAGGAAGCTTAGACTCAGTATAACGCTAGTATAAACTAGTACGGGCCTCCTAGTATGAAGCTAATATAATACTGCATGGGGGAGGGTAACAGAAAATTTCTAATTAGAGATAGGTTCAGCAAAGACATGAAACAAGTCAACAACCCAAAATAATTATCATGTGAACGAAATATGGAAAGAAATTAATGGCTTTTCCTTCCACATTGGTTTTATTAATACCGACGTTTCGACTGTACGACAGTCATTATCAAGGTGCCTGTCGTACAGTCGAAACGTCGGTATTAATAAAACTAATGTGGAAGGAAAAGCCATTAATTTCTTTCAATAGCACTTACAGCTCTTCCACGAAAAATTGTTTTCACTGAAATATGGAAAATTGATGACATACCGAAGATGTTTTCTAATAAGTGACATTTGAGGATCATCATACTATATTCTTCGAACAAATTGAATACTAAAATTTTATAGCGCATGTTTACTCTTTTTTGCACAAGAAAATGGTATTCAGAAACAAGTTTAAAAGGTAAGTTTACATGAAATACCCTCAGACGACTACAAATATTTGTTCAAATATTTTATAATATCAACCGGTCTTGCTCGATGTGCGGTCAAATTTATGTGCATTACACACATAATATACGATAAAACGTTTCGAAGTCTTTTCTTTCTACGATGTAAAGCAGTTTATGCTATTAAGTGCGATCACCTTGAGCGGAAGTTACTGTACTTGAACCCAACTCTCAGACTAGGTGGCTTACTAAATCCACTGGAAGCCAGACTGGAGGATGCGGATTTCATTACTTTAAAACATTGAAGAATACGAGTATTTCACTTCTGCATACGACTCAGATATTTGTATGTGGTATTATCAAGCAAGACGGTGTCTCGTATGTGCCCACGTGTTGCGTATTTTTGTCAAATAGAAAGAGACTTAAATTCGGATTAGTGTAAAGTTCAATGTGATATAGATTTAAAATGGAGCGGTTTGTAGGCAAGTTAGCGGTGGTTACAGGAGCAAGTTCGGGTATTGGATCGGAAATAGCGAAAGAACTGGTGAAACACGGAGTCATTGTCGTTGGCTTAGCTCGACGTTTACAAAAATTACAGGTAAATGGCACATTTTATGAGAGAGGGAGCCTTCTCCATCTCGCTTCAAAGAAGAAAATATTTCCGCTTTTAATGATGCTAGATAGAAAATTTTTTATCCGAAACAAAAAAAGAAAATTAACAATGACGAGGTCGTGAAGGCTGTTCGTCATTTTAGAAACAAAGGACTTCCATCCCTCGCTCCATCACTTTGACCGTACAACTTAGTTTCTTTCCGATGATTATCAGGAATTGGCTGATCTCATTTCATCCGAAAACAGCACATACAAGGCCAAGGGTAAATTCCATTTCCACGAGTGCGACGTTACAGATTCGTTCCAAATCAAAAAGGCTTTCGAATGGATCGACAGTAAATTGGGCGGCATTTCAATACTCGTAAATAATGCTGGAACTTTTACGATGGTTTCGTTGATCGGTAAGTTTGGATTACTATCCGAGCCTGGATATTTTGGTGCTAAAGGCTATTTTGGCATTCAAACAGAGAAATTTCCTTCTGGTGGAGCCAAATAAATAGAGATCATAGTTCGTGTCTTCCAGTAAGTGACTTTATTCATATTTCAAGGCCACGCCTTCTTTGTGATAAAATTTCCTCACGAAGGCATACGTCATGGACTAATATAGGTGTGGTGCAGAGTAACATAAACTGTCTAGCTCAGAGGGCTCACTCGTTCCACTCGCCCGTTTTGACGGGAACCTGTTCTATGTTTTTTTTTTGAGGAATTCGCCGTGCACCATCCGGCGGGAAACTTTGAAAAATTTCGACTCTCAAATGACATATAATAGGAGGGGGACTTGGAAAAATTTCCACTCTCGGACGAAATATGTTAGGCAAGGCACTTGTAAAAATATCGACTCGCGACCCGTAATATATGATAGGAGGATTTACGGTGTTTGAAGCATTGCATATCTAGTTCATTGAAGGGGTCAAGCCAATTGGTGTACAAAGCATTGAATGTCTAGTTACTTGAACTGAAGGGGCTATCCTAATGCTGGTCATATGATGTACCTATTAGTTTTCGGTGTCAGGAAATTTGTCCGAGCGAAAATTGACCGACAGAAAAAAAGTCACTTGAGAAATTAAGCAATGACGAAAGTTGTCCACATGAAAATTATCAGTACAAAGAAAGTTGTTTGAGAAATTGAGCAATAACGAAATTTTACAGTATTAAAAAAAAATTGAGCTACGTGTCACTCGTAATTGTACTCTCGATAAGCTCGAATAAACCCAGGTTGTTGAACATGATAATAGAAATCGAAAATTCTTGTCACTGAATGATATACTCGTGTGTCTACTGTAATTTTATCACACGCGTATACAGGAAGGAGGATGATGATAATATCACCATAAAATATGAAGTAATGCGTTTCGTTTAATCTTTGCTGTTGTACTTGACAAAATTATTCGTCATCTCAGGCAAAGTCGAATTACACAATTTTTTTTCATGAAGAGGAGGATGACGTCGTCGACAATGGAGACGACTACTTCAGGGGTATTGCTCACAATCTCATTTATTAAGATTTATACAGTATAGAATACTTTTCTAATTTAGAACATTTCAATTTTCAATAATTTATGCTTTTTCTAACGCTCAAATTTTGTAGTATCTAAATTTCGTACGTTCATTTTTCAGCGATCATAATTTTCTGTCCGTCAATTTTTGCTCGAACAAATTTCATGGACTCTTAGTTTTCAACCCATAGGACAGGTTCCCTGCGTTCCTCGTTTAACATGTTAAGGAGGCCGTCGTTTTTGGATCAATATTGGCGTATTGTCCTAAACGTCAAGCTATCTAGTCCACAGGGGCGAACGATTGGCGTCAGTGACGTCATAACCATGCATGATGGCTCCCTATGACATCAGTACAGCTTGGGCTCTGCAAATTTTCCCAGTTGCTCCCCCTCCTCTGTTGACAGACTCGGAAAATTTTAACAAGGAATTTATTTTATAGGAAGTTATTTCGAAAAATTTGCCGTACGCCGTGTGATGTCCAACCAAAAAAAAAAGTGATTCAAGTCCAACATTTGCCCCCTTCCCATCATTTATAGCTCGGATTGGACTAAGAAAAATTTTAACCTGTACGGGAAAGGGACTTCAATGAATTTCGACTCTCGAGCGATAATATATGACAGGAGTAGGTGACTTTCGAGCCATAGAGAAAGAGACTTCAAAAAATGTTTACTCTTTGGCTGTACTCACACAGTACACGCCATGAAAAGGACTCGGAAAAATTTGAAACTCTTCAAATTTTCAATTCGAATTCTCAATACCAAATCCAATTCAACCCATAGAACAGATTCCCTACGTTCTTCTTTCAACTTCGTTGAAAAAGCCGTCGACTAGTATGCTAGACCTGATCCGAAATATTCCGAGTTCTCAACTCTCTGCTGCTCTATGCAGTTTTATACTAGGTCTAGCCTTTGAAAGGTACAGGAAGTAACATTACGGCTCATCATTTAATCAAAATTCAAAAATTCGCAAATTCTACACTTTTTATCTTACAAACCGTATACAAAATATAAATATAATTTATCACGATATTACTTAGTACCATATAGGGTATAGACCAACTATACTACAAAAATCATGACGCCTAGACGTGATAACGTTTAACATTGTATTTTCATCCCATTATACCAATTTTCATTGTTGTGTCACTAACTGGTATGTGTATGTGTGTATTTTTATTCCATTATCCCAATTTTTTTATCACGTCTCTGCGTCCAATTGACAATATTGTTCTTATGGCCGATGGTTGGTCTATATCCTATATGGTACTAAGCGATATTATCAAAATTCGAAAAACTCTCATGGGTCGTTTGATAATGGCTATTTAGCTGAAAATATTTACAATTTTTTGTATTTTTCGATTTCTTGAAAGTTTTCCGATCTTTCCTTCTTTGATTTTTATGATTTCAATTATGAATTTCGTTGGTCTTTTAAATTTTGATACTATTGTGAGAAGTTATATTTATTCGTACGTTTTGTGAAATAGGAACTCTCGAATTTTGATTTATTAGGTCTAGGCTTCCCCTCGAAAACTAAGTCCCCCTCCTATCATATATAGCTCGAGAGTCGACATTTTTCGAAATTTTTTTTGTTGGACGGCGGACGGCGCACGGAAAATTTTTCAAAAAGCCCCCAATAGAACAGGTTCCCTGTTAAAACTTGGAGAAATGTCGACTCTCGAGCCATATATGATAAGAATTTTTTCAAGTCCCCCTTCTATCATATGTAGCTCGAGATTCGAGAAAAATTTAGACTCTCAAACTATATTATACTAGGCTTATAGTGGGTCTAGGCCTTCTTTACACTAGCTTTATCCAAGTCTAGGCTTCCTTGAATTTTCAAATACCAAATCTCATTTGACTCATAAAACAGGTTCCCTGCGTTCCTCGTTCAACTTCGTTAAGGAAGCCGTCGTTTTTGAAGAGGTAAAGAAGGAGAATATCCGATTCTGCAAGTATTTTTCACGCTGAATTCGATGCCGTTATTTGTTTTTCGTGATTCCCTCGTTGGATGTCTTCTGCAATCTTGATGTTCCATCGAACACTAAAGGGTAACATTACAAAAAGGTGTGTCGCGCTTCGCAACGAGCCGCCACAACTAAGCATCAAGTTTGCAGAAGATAACGAGGGGCATCGAATTCAGCGTGAAAAATACTTTCAAAACCGGATATTCTCGTTCTTGACCTCATTCGAAAAATTTTACTTTGTTGAGTTGTGATAAACAGGCTTACGAGAAGAGCGAGTGATCTCAAGAGTATAAGGAATACAGAGAGCCCAAGCTGATGTCATGAATGCTGATGATCTCACAGGCAGCCGTCATTGGTACTGATGATGACGTCACAGGCAGCCATCACGGATGGTTATGACGTCACGAGCTAGTAACGTCACCAATGTTGAAATCCATGGGAGCGAATGAGCCTCTCGTAGACTAGATAGCTTGACTCACAATACACTACGTCTATATTAGTCCAGGAACGGGGCATACACCTCTGAGAGATAAATTTACAAGTTAGGCCATGATTTCATCACGAAGCTGACGTGGTGGCCTTAAAATATGAATCATTTACTATAGTAGACCGAAAATTTTCACAGTCTTCCTGATGACACATGCCCTCTTGCAGGTCAATCAGCCCGCCTTCCTTTGATTTTTAGTCAAAATTCTTCCGAATCCCCTGTGACGAAGTCACGTCCTCCTCCAGCATGTAGTTTTTTCAAATCCTTGAATGCGGTCAAAGTAATTCAAACAAACGCGGAATGTACCCCTAACAATGTAATAGCGAGTTGGAAAAAAAGTTTTCAAGACCCTGTTCTAGACTGTAACGGAAATAAAAAAAAAAAATCGCATATCTGAGAAACGGGGTGGGAGTAAGGTATCTCTTTATTCATATGCCCCAGGAAGAGCTAAATTATTGAATGACTAAGAATAATTATTCGTTTTCAATTTCGAGAATTTATATTGAAAGCTCGACCGCTAGGTCTTCTTTCCAGTACAATGCTAGATATCTTTGACCGAGAGTGCTTAAAATCATTATTTTTGCCCCCTTTTCTCGAAAGATTGTTTCTTGATTCTGCCGCCATTCCCCCTGTTTTCGTAGAGAAAAAATAATTCCAGAAAGTTCAAAGAGAATGAAATGTCCCTCAGTACATCAATTAATGTATCACCGTCGAAAAATTGTTCAAAAAGTAATATTTTCTTATTTCGTTTAATCGTATTTTAGATTTGTCAGAAACCAATTACGATAACATTTTCGATACAAATGTGAAGGGCGCTTTTATGTGCGCGAAAGAGGCCATGAACTCGATGACCAAACATAAACTTCCCGGACATATCATCAATATCAACAGGTGATGCGCCAAGATCGAATAAAAGACTCAATAATATACCTCTATTACATATTATGAACTTGTGACTCGCAGCATATTTGGGTTGACAGTTTTTAATGTGCTCGAAAATACACATATTTTATACACCGCCACGAAGCACGCGCTGAGAGCGTTTTCCGAAGGCTTAAAACTCGAAATGTCGAAAAAGAATTTGCCCATCAAGGTTTCGGTAAATAGATTTGTGTAACATTATACGAGCAGATAATTCAAGATTGTAATTTTTTTTGTCAATTTAAAGAATATTAGTCCCGGGCCGACTATTTCAGAGATGTTGAACAATTCTTTAGCTCCTGTTTTTACAAATAAGCCAAAATTTGATGATGATGAAATTCTACAAGGAAGCGATGTTGCGAAGGCGTGCATCGCAGTTTTAGATACTTCGCCGTATTGTGTCGTAAGTTTTCGACATTTAATTAAAACTTTTAAAACATTATTATATTGATTTATTCGCAAGAATTGATCGTTCCAGATATCGGAATTGACAGTAACACCTACTCGATCTTTCATCTAGTAGGTAGATATTCGTTCACAACTGAGTGACAGAAGCACTGGTAGTTTACTTTTGTCATTAAAAATATCCACAAATCAGATGATCAGATAGATACGAAGTATGATCTTGATCGTCGGAAAGAATCGAGAATTTTAGGTTTCTAGTTACGAGAGATTGAGACAGTCTGCTGTGAGCGAGGATCGTGTCTAGAGTGGGAAATGTTCCATGAGTTCTGCAGAGTTGTGAGATACCATTCAAAGTGTGGGGCTGACTTGATGGAAGCGAGAGAGTCGCGTGGAAAGTAGGCAGAGGAATGGACTCAAAAAATTTCCATAGAGTACCGGTAATTTTGAATTTCGTTATCCCACCTAAATTGAGCATGGACTACATTCCTCAAGGTCAATCCAGCATCCGCCGCAAGACGAGATGCTTGGGTACAGGACCCCTGCCTCTTCACGCATATCAAACCAACTGAATGTCCCAAACAAATATGCCACCTCAAAACGTCGAAATATTTTCACCTACTCTGGATTTGAAACTTTACCGAATACATACAAAGAGTACAGTGGAGAAAGTGGGTGTGTTCCAAAGAAACAATCTGGTGAAACGATTTTTCTAAGACTTTGGATTTTTCGAAATCGTTTCTTTTGAGCATCATTTCTTTTTTCCATGCATCCGTCGTCAA
This sequence comes from Aspidiotus rigidus, assembly GCA_035079385.1. Classification (NCBI taxonomy): domain Eukaryota; kingdom Metazoa; phylum Arthropoda; class Insecta; order Hemiptera; family Diaspididae; genus Aspidiotus; species Aspidiotus rigidus. The sequence goes on from JAVHKY010000030.1 coordinate 6,721,108, forward strand.
CATTCTCACTCTAGACACGAAGTCCAAATAAATGGCACTTCATCCACAGACCAATTCATAAAAGTCACCCCCATATTTAGGAGGACGCGACGTCTCATCGAAGAAGGACTGAAATTAAGTTACGCTTATCTGTAATGTTTGTATGTAAATGAGTTCGGTAAGTTTAGTCATTTCGTTGTTTCAAAATATGCCAGTAAAAGAATTTTGTGAGTATTCTAAGGTTAGAGAGCCTCAGTCATAGCAGCTGCTTGGAACACCAAGTTCAGGAGGTCGCAATTTCTCGATTTGAAAATATTAGAAAAATAATTTTAAAAAATGATTGGGCCTATTGGCTTTGAGATAGGGTGGCAAAAATTGGGTCGTGTTTGTACCGTCAGGTTACTCCATATTGCTGAGAACGAAAATTGGTTCTAATCAGAGAAGTATCATTGTAGGCCACAGTTTTTAAATATTTTCAGCACATTGTATAAATACTATGAACCTTTATCTAGTTCAAATGCGTGTAATTAATAAATCACTCAAAATATATTTTTGCAAAAAAGATCGGAAAAGGAATTAATTTATTTTTATTTAACGACGCTTCGTTTCCGAGAGATTCGATTTTTTCTCGTATAGCCGTTCACACCCGCATTTAGAATACAATAAAATTTTATTCGATAGAAAGAGGGACAAAATAATCGGACTCGAAAGCAATCGTCAGTTTTTTTCTCACGAGTAATACACAAGTGGAAGAAAAAATTTCCAACAATGAATGCACATTTTTGTTGAATATTTGACATATTATCATCATTGCTGTACCTAGTTTCTTTCTACTTCATCGTCGGCTCCATTGTTAATAAACGCACGGAAATCGACCCCACGTCAATATATTTTGAAATCGAAAGAAAAGAAAAGCGCGAAGCTGTAGAATTGTAGGACATCTACTCACACAGTATACGGAAGAGAAAACCCTGTTCAACGGGTGCAGAACTCTGTATCATCTTCTTTCGTATGCAAGAGACGTACTTTTTTTCTTTGTAAGAAAAAAAAAAGAGGCGAAGTGTGACCGTCTGGAAGACAGAATACGTATTCGAATACAAAATACTCGTAAGTTCATTTCATCAAAATCTGTCGCCAGTTACACTCACGAAGAGAAATTGTACATCAGATTAGTTCGACCCTGTACGCTCAAAATTAGAAACCTTGTAACTTACAAATTCCACTCGACATCAGAATGCCACTAATTTTATGACATTTTAAAAAGTTTGGAAGGAAAGAGATTGGCTATGTGTTGACGGTCTGTACAACAGCAAAGTAACACTAGACCCACCTAGAGCCGTCTTCACCTAATTTTCGACCAAGGCGAGTGATTCGATGCTGCCCTTATCAGCCCCCTTTCCAAACTAAATCATCCTCCACATTTTTTCGACCCATTTTTCTCTCTGAAGAATTTTTTTTTCCTTCCTTCAATTTCAGGCCGCCCCAGGCAGCCATCTACGTCGCCTTGTGGTAAGGGCTGGCCTGACTAGACCATTCGGCTCAATCGTCAAATCAGTTTAGATTTTAAAAGGAAATCTGTTTTCTAGAAGAGACGGGGATATTTGGAAAAATGGAATTACACTACCCAACAGCCTAAATACGTATTGATGGGATGAACGTAATTTTTTCAACGCTAAATTCAATGCTGTTCTCCGTTTTTTGATAGGACGTCAGGTTCTCAAGTAATCGAGTAAAACATTCAAGAACCAGGTATTGTTCTTGTATCACAAACAAAGAAATAGGAAGATTGATCAAGTATTCGCCGAGTAATTCGGGATGTCGTGGAACATGGTGTTTCGATATGGAGGAATTGATGAAAATTGGGTACTCTATCAAGACAATGCTCCACGAGATCATGAATTACCCGGCGAATATTTGACCAATCTTCTCACTTTTTTTTGGGCGTAACCTAACCTAACCACAGTTTTATATTATCATTCATTTGATTTCTATCATCGTTTTCAATATGAGTTTAATGTTCCAAAATACCCTGTTCGTGAATGTTTTACGTCATGATTACTTGAGAACCTGACGTCCTAACGAAAATCGAAAAACAGAATTGGGTTCAGCGTTGAAAATGCATTTGGAATTGACATTCTCATCTCAGCAATTTTCCAAAAGTTCGAAATTGTTAGGTTGTGTTATAAAATCAACATCTGAAAACTCGAACAAACTTCATTGATCACTTTCGATTCTCTCCCGATAAACCAGATCGACATAATACACTTCAGTCATTTTTGAGTAAATAACGACCAAAAGTAGACTGATGAGCGATCGTTCGAATGAGTCACCAACTATAGACCAACTTTTTCAGTCGATTTCCCAACCATATTTGAAAAAAAAAATGAAAAAAAAGATGCTGAGGACAGGCATAGCTACCTCAAGAACTCACAGCATACAGTTGGCTAGAGTAGTATATTGTTGGATCATTTTATAATGCTAATCTGTGGATGGGAAGTAGTAGGTCAGAGAGAAAGATCAAAAAAAGCTCATATTATGTATTCATTTAACAAAAGATTCTGTTGGCGAGGTCCTGAGAAGTCTCAACATTGAAACGATAAAGCAAGGAAACAGTAAAAAATAATTTCAAATTTTTGACATGTATAATTGTCTTTGGGGTTGGGAGTCAATCAGAAATCTGCGCAATGTAACGCGAAGTGACGCTTTATGACATCATCAATGATCTTGACCTACTCTGCCGTACAAAGTGAGATTGACGTATATCCAGAACAACGATTCGGAGAATGATTACTGCTTTCAAAAAGAACGGAAAAATTATTCTACAATCCTGCGAATTTCACGATTTCTAATATTTTTATCTAAGAATCCGATGGTCGTTTTAAATTTTTATTAGCGACGCTAGTTTTAGAGATATTTACTAATATCCACGTAAGTGGATATACGTCCCATTTGCCGACAAAGGAATAGGACGTATATCCACTTTCGAATGATTTCACAGACGGAGCACACACGCACACACTCGTCGGTAAATCCGCCAGAAGATCAATTTTTCTAGATTCGTATTTCCGATGTACGTCAATCTGTACGCACTTCGAAAAATTTCGACTATAGCCTTCATTATACTAGGCGTATAATAATTAGGATGCTATAGCAAGTTTAGCCTTTAATATACTACACTTATAGTAGACTAATCCACTCGTCCCCACCCCCAAAGCTTTTTAGAGTATACTAGACTTGAACTGAGGTTTAATTATACTGTAGGCCTATGTACCTGCTGTAGGTACGTATTCTTCGACTGTCATCCAGTTCTCTCAATTTCCAGACGTTAGCTGCTCGGGATTGCCTTCAATAACTGCGTTAATCGAGGAAAAATAGGAGCCGTTTTAGGGTGGTTCTTTTTTTATACTTTTTCTAATTCCCTCCTATCAGGCAGAGCTTACTATTCGAACTTTTTCGAAGTCCCTCTGCTATCACAATAACTTCAAAGTCAATATTTTCCCAAGTCCTCCTCCTATCATACATAGGGTCCTCCAAAAAAATGTTGACAAGTGGAAAATCCAAATAAATATGGTCAAGACAATATGAGTTGACTTCGCCCTCCGGGTGCATGGGTACGAACCAACAAAGAACCTGTCTTACAAGCTGATAGCGCACGATATCTGGGTTTATTATGTAGATTGTAAATTCAACTGGAAAACTCACATTATCAAAAAGAGAGAGAAACTTGAAATTAGATTTCGGGATTCGGACATTGTTTTGGTTGCCCAAAGCCAAAATTCATCCATCACTTACAAATAAAAGACTGCTTTATGTTACAACTCTCCGTCCCATTTGAATGTTTGCATTCCGCTCTGGAGTTCAACTGCAAATTAGCAACATTGAAATTCTTCAACAATCCCAGAATACTGCTCTGCGAAAAATTACAGGAGCCCCGTGGTACCTCACAAATCAACAGATACACACAGACCTGGCTTTAGAAACCGTCTTGCAAATAGCTACGCGGGACTCGACTAAATACATCGCTCGGCTCCACAACCATCCAAACACTGAGGCTCTACCTCACTAGACGACCCTCCCATCCAGCGCCTCAAGTGGAAGGCTCTTACTAACACCTGATATCTGCACCTCTAGTGCATTATCGATATTTTTTACCTACCTTAACCGTGAATGCACGTGCACACCATAGCTAGCTATTTAAGTTACTTATCTCATAGACACTTCTGTATGTATACGTAAATGTTAAAACAACAGTTGATATGAAATAAATGAAAAAAAAAACCGTCACCTCTCCTCCCCCTTATTTCCAACTGATTTATCTTCCTGCTGGTTCTTACTTGTCTACTTTATCTTCCTTCTATTTCATTGTTTTATTTTTCTTCAGTTTTCACTACACACTTGATGATGGACAGCAAGGTCTGTTCAAAACCATGGTCGTTATCAAGTAAGCTTGTTTCAAGCTTTTGAGATTTTCAAAATTATTTGAAAGTTTCAAAGTTGAAATAGGAATGTTACGCATCCGTAATTTCTTTCTTCTACAATCATATCCAACTGAGAATATATTTTCATCTGACGTAAGTATAATGGTAAGCCTACTAAATACTCACCAATAACGTTCAACCAAAATGGCAGACTATGTTTTGGTTCTGTATTTATCTGACATTCATACATGCCCGAGTCTCTAGTTTGAGGGAACTTTATGTGAAGTGTCCAGTTTTCTGACTTATCTGGTCGCATCACTTGAAATCTCTGGTCGCTGGTATATGTGAGTAATCCAGCCGTCAAGATATGTAAGTCTCTTTTTCGGATCCATGAAACCTACGTAAAAAGAAAAAAAATTCAAACAAAAATTATTAATTATCGAAAAGTCAATTCATCACCACTGAGGATTTCAGTTTTGGTACGACTGAAACTCTAGGGTCATATACGAAGAGGGGGATTTGGAAAAGCTCCTGGATTATAACCTGAACCTACTGCCACCAAAGAATCTCAGACTCGGGAACCTTCTTTGCTCCTGAATAGACTAGGTGCTGCTAGTTTTTTTTTTCAATTATTTCTCAATCAAGTTTGGAAGAGACATGGAACATGATCTGTATGTTTTGCTCCAAGAAGTTTTCAACATGGGAACTGTTGTGAAAGATTTTATCAAAGAAGAACGTTTTTGCCGGTCGTTGACTAGTTCCGCCTATTGACATTAAAAAAATAGAAAAATACATGGACGAAATTGTACGGTTCTGAAGCTATTTTCGACTCTGATCACGACACCGTTGACTGTTTTTCGAAATTGGCTCTGGTTACCGAGAAATTAACATAATTATCAAGTTCCCGCGAATCGTTGCAACGCGTAGTGTATGTTACCCACGAGTACAAAAATATACACTGCGCGTCGCAACGATTCGCGGGAACTTGCTATGATCATTCCTCGATTACCAGAGCCAATTTCGAAAAACGCTCAATCGCATCGTGATCAGCGTCGAAAATACTTCCAGAATCGCATACCTAATTTTCGTTCATACATTTTTCAATTTTTTTTTTTTTTTTTTTTTTGTGGGGATAATTGTAAGGATTGTAGCAATATTATAAGTTACCCTCTATGTGGCTCTCAAACTCAGATATTCAAGTAAGAAAAAATCTGACGAATCGACCATCTCTACTGCACGTACGAGAACAGGGCTAACTTATACCAGTAGGTGCGTCCCCTAGTTATGACCACTATATAAAAGCAGATATTTGATAGTGTTTTCTCACTTTACCGCCAGCAGAGACACGCGGGTGCTGCGAGATAAGAGAGCAAATGTTTGAAAAATGTACAAAATTTCATTTGGAGAAAAATATTTCGGAAATTCACGAGGTGGTAAAATGGGAATTTATTTCCTATTGTCCCTTCGAAACGTGAAGTATGCGCCATTCGGTCTGTCGTAAACGAAAAATATTCGCGTTATTAACCGCAACACAGATAGTATAATATCGCTTTATACAGTATGTTTCATATTACGGTCGTAATGGAGAATGTTATTGTGTTTGAGAGGAATTCCTTGTTGCTCATACCTTTCCGTGAGGGAAAAGGTGTCTTTTATTGTTTGGTTAGTAGCGTGAGCTCGAATTCGTATCGCTTTTATGTCCACATTTTCGTCAACACGTTTCTCCGCGCACTTTCCAGAGACGCAGGATAAAAGGGCTAAAATTGATGCTCGAACTTCCAGTCGGATACACTCATCGTCGACTGAAAGTTCGAACAACGATTTGAGGCGGTAAGACTCTCGAGAAAATGTCTTCCAAAATTTGTTATCTAGAAGAAAACAGAGTAATGCGGGTTCAGAAAACCGTCAAATCGCGAACTCGCCATGTTCATTTTGAATGTCGAATGTCTACAACAAGCCAATTGGTAATAGACCTTTGAAACAAGGACGAGCGAGTCTTAACTAAGAAGGATCGGCACATCAGAGACAGAATTCAATTAGGCAACATTGTACAAAGTTTTATTGTTATTTTGTACAGAATCCTCGACGCTTTTTTACCTGGTTTTCGCAGAAACATTTTACTGAATTACAAACTGGTGCGAGAAACACGACTACAACCTTTTGAGGTGAAACTGGCTTCGTATTTTACGAACGATAATGTTTTAAACGTGCTCGGGACAGTCGCCGTTAACTTTCACGATCGGATATTTAATCCGAAAATATTGTACCTCCGTTCATTATAACGTTAATAACTTTTCCGCGGTACAACAAATTCGAGGATGCAATCGTAATGTGTTACTTTGGACTCGAAACTGCGAAGTTCACCTGTTGATAGAATCGAAATTTAAGACGAAGCTCACGCACTGGCGTAAAAGCAATATCGACCATGCGGTTTTCAGATTTGCTCCTCCAACAGTTACTCGTGTAGTCAGAAAATCGAAATCTTTAATTAGAGCTAGTTGTTCCATTTTCAATATGATGCATTAAAATAATTCAGACAAATTCCTACATCTCCGTTTCTCATCAAATATCGACAATAGAGGTTCTGGATCGGATCTCAGTACGAAATATAAATTTAAACAGTAAATTAAACAACACAAGATAGATGTCAACACTCGTTTTATTCGTAGTCAATCTAGAACATCTAATACACGTCGTATATAATAGACTACTTTCTTACACCTGACTAGCAGGGTAGTTATTCTCCCTCGTATTATATCATCTTCGTGTACTCGGACGTTCATGCGTCTTCGTTAGCGCGAGTCATCTTAAAATGATATTCCAATATCAAATATCCAACTGTATAAAATATTTCGCAAATTATGCGCAAAACAAAATGAGGCGCAGTCAGACAAATCCAACCTCAAGTCGGAAAAATTTTTTGGGGTTATTAGCGAAATTTGTAGAAGAGATCGAAAGCTATCGTGCAAACGAAAATCAGGTCTCTACGTTGTACAACGATGTGAAAATGGACACAATCCTGCTTTGCAAACTTTGAATAGCTTGAGAAAAACGCTTTAGTTAATCTGAAACTGTGCAATAATCAACTTTCGAAGGCCCGTTCGAAATTTTAGGAACGTTTTTACGATTTGAGAGTAAACTCATTGGAAAGCTCGTTGAAAATACTACTCAAATCGCTAATAAAAAAAGAAACATTTTAAATTTTTTTTCGTTTTTTGCAAATACTGTACTGCAAAAATCAATTTACCGACTTGAGGTTGAATTTGTTTGACTGCGACTCGAATATTCTTTACGAGTAATTTGAGTATTTTTCAACAAATCTAAATCTCTTGAGCTTTAAATCTCGACAGAAAAAATTTCAAAGTTTCTCAAGTCTCAAATATTCTTCAATTTTAGGATTTCTCAACAAATCTAAACTCTTGAGCTTCAAATCTTGGCAGAAAAAATTTAAAAGTTTCCTAAGTCTTCCTCCTGTTATTATGACTCAATAATCAAAATTTCTCCAAGTCCGACTCCTTTGATGGTTGAAATTTTTCGAAGTCATAAAAAATACATTTTTTGGCAGAGCCAAATAAAGAAAGATTATGTTTCATTGTCTACTAGTAATGACCTCATTTATATCTTAAGGCCACGCCTATCGATACCTCAACTTAAATATATTAAATTATTTCATAAACTGTACAAGACCTATTATGCCAATTAAATAGCAACTTTGTAATATGGATAGTAATTCCGTGAAAAACTCACGGGTTCTTTCGCGGAGTTGAACGAGGGAAGCCAAGGAATCTATTTTATGAGGAACCTTACAAGGAGTCTTGTGGTGTTTGAAGCGTTGTATATCTGACTTATTGAAGGGGCTAAGTCAATTGGTGTATGAAGAATTGCATATGTAATTACTCAAAGAAACTATCTTTGAGATTACATACATTGACGACCGAGCTATATAATATGATAGGAGGGGGACTTGGAGAATTTTCGAGCTCCGACCTTTGCCAGCCGACCTGATGGTGGAAGTTTTTTCCAAAAAAACCTCCGTTAAAACAGGTTCCCTGTTGAAATATCCGTTGTTAGCTATCTATCTGGAATTTTAATAGGAACCTTGTTTTATCAGAGGGTTTTTTGGAAGAAACGTCCGCCGACCGGCAAAGCTCGGACCTCAAAAATTTTCCAAGTCCTCCTCCTATCATATATAGCTTGGGGCGGGGCCTATGACGTCACAATCTCATGACGTCATAGATAAGTTTTTCTAAGTCTCCTTCCTATCATATATAGCTAAGGGGCGGGGCCTGTGACGACACAGTTTGATGACGTCAGAGGTCAGCCTTGTGACGTCAGAATATAAATTTTTCAGACCCCACGTGAGTTCTTTTTGACAATTTTGCCGTGCGCCGTCCGCCGTCCAACAAAAAACTTGGAAATATTTCGACTTTCGAACCCCTTTCTATTTCTAAGTCTTCCTCTGATCATATACATAGCTCGATAGTTAAAATTCTTCTAAGTCCACCTCCTGTCATATATAGCTCAGAGATCGGAATTTTCCAAGTCCCACTCCTATCTTATATAGCTCGAGAGTCGAAATTTTTTTCAAGTCCCCCTCCTATTGTATATAGTTCGAGAGTCGAGAAAAATTCAAACTCTCGAACTATATTATACTAGGCTTATAGTAGGTGTAGGCCTTCTTTATACTACCTTTATCTAGGTCTAGGCTTCCTTGTATTCTCAATACCAAAACCCATTTGACTCATGAAACAGGTTCCCTGCGTTACTCGTTTAACTTCCTTAAGGAAGCCGTTGTTTTAGAAAAATGGTCAAAATAGGCGTTCAATGTGTCTAGTCTATGCGTCTCAACGCCCTGAATCCAAATCCGTTGAGCTTTTTACCTGGCGTTTTACGGCCAGCAGCATTACTTATGGAATAATGGTTGTGGTTTACCAAACATATGGTTCAGCGTTGTTTGTAGAATATGTGGTTCAGAATTGCTGATGGAATATTTGGTTCACCAAATATATGGTTCAGCATTGCTTATGAAATATGTGGTTCAGAATTGCTAATGGGATATTTGGTTCACCAAACATATGGCTCAGCGTTGCTTGTGGAATATGTGGTTCAGCATTGCTTATGGAATATGTGGTTCACCAAATATACGGTTCAGCATTGCTTGTGGAATATGTGGTTCAGAATTGCTGATGGAATATGTAGTTCAGCATTGCCTACAGAATAAGTGGTTCAACATTGCTCATCGAGTATGTGGTTCAGCATTACTAACAGAATATGTGGTTCAACGTTGGATATGGAATATGTGGTTCACCTAATATAGTGTTCAGTATTGCTGATGGAATATGTATTTTTCTAAGTCCCCCTTCTACCTTGTATAGCTTGGGGGTGCGGCCTGCGACGTCACAATCTGATGACGTCATAGATAAGTTTTTTTACAAGATCCCCTCATATTATAATACATAGCACCAAAGTTCGGGCCTGTGACGTCACATTATGATAATGTCAAAGGTCAGCCTTTTGATGTCACACCTAAATTTTTCAGATCCCACGTACCTCATAAAACAGGTTCCTTGCCACTCCTCGTTTATCTCCGTTGGAGAAACTGTGAGTTTTTGACACATATATGTCTTTGGGTTGAGGGTGAGTCAAAAATCTATAAAATTAATCCTAACCTCAGAATGCACTCAGATGAGACGTAGAAATTGACTCATACTAGGAATGGTCTTGACGGGATACAAGCAACAGGGACATGATTCTGACTCTCGTCTTCAAATAAGGTGTCACAAGTATTCATTTTTGCTCTATTAACAACGACTAATTGAAACGATCGCTGGAAGCTTGCAGAAAATTACAGTTCAGAATAATGACTGTTTCAAGTTAGAATATCTGACCTTCTACAACCTTCGAGGATGAGCGCTAGTTTTTGATGTGAATGCACCTACGAACGAGAATACCACTGACCTCATTAAGCATAAAAATCCCTATCGCGCTCGAGGTCGAATCAACGCCTCTCGTTGGAGAATGACATTATCTCATTTTTATAACTTTTTTCATTTAATAACTTTAGACGGTAATTTTTACTTCACCTAGGAGGGCCATTTAAAAACGGACGAGTTTCCTTCCCTCCACTGAAATTCGGTTTCACAAACCATTCCTTTTGTCCTCGCAAGAACAATTATTGAGACACAACAAGAGACCAAGTCACATAACCATATTTTAAAAGTATGCGCGCGTTAATAAATCTTACTCATAATGCTTGCTTCAAACCGTGTAGGCCTTTAGGGGAAGCCATGTAGATACAAACTAATTTTGGCTCTGATTCAGCCCGCTAATCGAGTCTTGCGAGAAAATTAATCGAAATATCTTGCTCTACTTAATCATTTTCATAATTTGAATGTGTGAGCATTTCACGCTAAGAAATCATACAGTGGCATTTCCCCCGTCATCGCGTACTAGCTTATCTTACAGTTACGTGCTCGTTTCTAAATATACGGGCTTATAATTAAAGTGTAAATTATTATAGCGGCGCACTGTAATACTCCGTCGAAAATTTCATAATTCGGGTACTTGAACCGTCTTTCACTATGCTGCTTTCGACATTTGAGCTCTTAATAGTTCGTCCTCTTGTGTGACAGGAGGCGAAAACTTTTATACATTTTCCAGAAGTCACAAATGAAAGAGAGGCTTGCCCTACACTTCACAGTCATCTTGAACTTCTACCTCTAATATTTTCCAAAAATTCACTAAATTGTAGAGCAGGTCTTTTTCTTCTAGTATCTGTTAGCATAAAGGCTCGTGTGTGTACCAAATTACCTAGGAAAAGTCGACGTCAACATCGGTATACATTTAATTTTCTACAGTGTATTCGTTTCAACTACTCAGGAAGTTCTATCGACAACTTTTTGTTCTCTCCCAATGGTAGAGGGCATCTTGTTCGTATGTAGACAAATAAAATACACTCAAATTAATGAACTTACGAACAAACTTTTTAATAAACTCCTCATAAATAAGGAAACTTTTCTAGAACCGATTTGTCAGTAATTAAATTGATTATGAAGAGATGTGGAAGGGGAAAAAAAAAGAAAAAAAAAGATATATAATAATAGAATAATGAACGGTTCCGAATTGCCGACGTAATTAAAAATTCCTCTTCGTGAGTTTCGAGCTTCTCTTCCTCGCTATAACTTCGTTCAATTTATATACGTATATAGCACATGCACAATATTGGAATTCCTGTGGTCAAAATCGATCTCATTTTCTCAACTTAATTAATATTATATTTCACTCTTCTAGTCACCACCCAAAGTTCGTCGTATACCTCGACTGTTACTCCGGTGAATATTACTGGTCCCATTTTATTTGTTCCGAATTTCAGCTCGTACTGAAGGCTAAGAAGAAATTTATAAAGGAAAACCCACACGTGACTGACCAATTAATACTTACGTTTACTTCGTTCAGTCTGCTAGAGTGAGTATAATGACGGAGAAGTGTACTTATAACTAGTGAAGAATGTGCGATGTTGGCTATGAACCTCTTTAGTCGACATAAAAAGTGACAATAATGGAAACGTAGTTTGTTAAGGATTTGTCGTTTCACAAATTTGTCCGATTATGGAAAGTGTTATATTCTATCTTTTTATGAAGGTTACACCAATCCACCGTTTTAAGGAACAACAAAAAACATTATGGATAATGACGGTGACGCTTCGAGTCCGCCACAACATTTACAATCGCTAGTCTCGATTTGTTAAGTGGTAAAGCACTAAAGCTGTACTCATTAACTAAACGTAAGATTTCTGTTGGCCCACGGTGAACGAATTTTTGCTCGAGATATCAACAAATAGTGGGTTCCCTTATAAGACTCATCGTGTTACAAGCGTGCTTTCTAGAAATTGACTGCATGAAAATTTGCCTAACCTAACCATACTAAACAAAAATTCCTTCCAAGGGAGTAAACAGAGGGTCGTTTTCGACGCCCGGACGCAAATTCCAGAATCAGGGGTAGGGTTAAGATATATAATCCGACGGTAAAAATTGACCAAATCGCAAGCTCAGGGTCGTACGGACACCAGATACTCAAACGCAAATTTTGCGATAAGGGTGAGGGTTTATGAGAGACATGAAACATGTTCAAATTTTGACCTCTGATCTATATATGATAGTAGGGGAGGGACTTGAAAAAATTTCGACTTTCAAACTATATATCGTATTGTGACGTTCTACCAGTCACTGAATACCTCTTGACGCCAATAATAAAGAACAATTACGAAAACCGAGCTTTATTACTGGTACCGCAAGTACAACACTTCTAAACACCGTTAAACTGTAACACAATCGCGTTAAAGAACGAAAACACGTTAACTATCGCTTTCAAGATTACAACTGAATCGCTTTATCGGGTTGCTGCCGGCAATTTATAGTCTCACCCTTAATTCCGGAATTCTCGAGATTTCTTCTAGAACGGCAAACAGGTTATGCAAGAGTCCTTACAATCAATCGAGCACGTTCTAGGATTTTCAAGCGTATTCGGCGAAGTAGTTAAGCGATAAGTACGCTTCCTTGCGGCGTCTGCTATTATTAAAAGTTTAGCGGCATGTGCAAGCTTGGTGCTTGCGCCTTCATAGCAGAACGCCACAGTATGATAGGAGGGGGACTTGGACACATTCCGACCTCCAAGCTGTATATGATGGTAGGACGGGGACTTGAGAAAATTTCGACTTTCGAGTTATATATATGGTGGGAGAGGGAATTGAAACAACAAAAGAATTAGGATGCCATTGCAACTTTTGCAACGGCGAGCGGGGAACCCACAAGACTTTTATACCACTGCGAAAGGCCAACCTCCTTCAATGAACCTGATATACAACACCATAAGACTCAAAACGCCCTTTCAAGGTACTCCATAAAACAGGTTCTCTGCGTCCCCTCATCCCTCCTATCATATTAACCTCGAGAGTACAAACTTTCCAAGTTTCCCTCCTATCATAATATAGTTTGGTCGAATTTTCTCAAGTTCCTCTCCTGCCATACATAGTTCGAGAGTTTAAATTTTTCTAAGTCGCCTCTCCCTCTCCGTGACGTCATCAACTTCGGACCTCGAGGGCGAGTCAAAATTTTTCTTGTTCTCCCTCCTATCATAAATAGTCCACGAGTCAAAATTTTTCCAAGTCGCCCCGCTACTCTCCGTCCCATCATCAATCTCGGACCGCTCGAGGACGAAAATTTCTCAAAAGTACTCCCAACAAAAGGAAGAGTGGTATCCCCGCTAAAAATTGGATATTGAGCTGTATCTGATAAGGAGGAACTTGAAAAATTGAGGCTTCCTTAGCAATGTTAATCGAGGAACGCAGGGAACCTGTTCTATGAGTCGAATTTGTTTCAGTAATGAGGTTTAAGGGGCCTATTGGATAAACCACTATTTAAAAAATGCACTATCAATTTGACCTCTACGATAGTGTGGAACTGAACTGAGAAAACACCAATTTTCCAAAACCTCCTTCTATCATATATTATGACAGGAATTCAAAATTTTTCAAGTCCCGTATTTAATATTCATAAGGAGAACAAAATTGTTTCAAGTCAGCTTTCAACTGTTCTTTTTCAGAGACTCCTAACTCGAACTTTTTTCGCGTCCTTGTCCTATCTATCACTCCTATAGACAGAGGATCGAGATTCGAAATTCTTCCGAGCTCCCGATCAAGGTCATTAATGACGTCACAGAGGTTGGACATGGAAGTCTTCTGAAATAATCCCCTTCCCTCGAACAAGACAAAGAGCGAGGTAAAGAAGAACAGCATCTATCACCAATAATAAATTTTTTGATGACTGAGTAAACAACTTACGAGACGTAAAGAATCTTCAAAGTCAAGAGCCATTATAATGCGAAAACAATATACAAATATTTAATGATCGCATCTTTTCAAATTTCATAATCTTCTCCAATAACCGTCTAAGAGGGACCTTAGTTTTAATGCTGATGTTGGAGATTTAACGACTGCAAAGATTTTCTTCATACTTCTCCGCTACAGGATACTCCTCCTGCTCGTTAGCTTCTTCGACTCTTGATGTTTTTTATCGATAATTTTCTCTACAGTTTCAAAGTCTTCCACTTTTGAAATTTTTTTCGAGTATAGAAATCAAAGGACGAACTTGAATATCTCTCCATTTATTTTTTCATGTTTGGCCAGTTTGCCTTTAACCAATAAATATGCAAATTTTCTACCACCGCGGCTTCGATAAATGCGAACTTCTTGTTGCAGTGTACCATTTCTTTACTATCTTTCTCTGATTTAAACTCGGGACGAAGTTCAGTCCTTACCAGGAGTTGAAAGCTCTCCGTCAATTTAAATCCCCTCCATCGCCTGAGACAACGCGAATTTCCACACTCTTTCTTGCTTTGATTACAGGCGGGGCTGTAGTCGATCTCTCACCGCTAGTCCACGACAGAAATCCAGCAATTCAGTAATGATCGCTCGCTTCAATCATACGCGGAGGAGCTGACCAAATAGACTTTAATACTTTAGGGAGGAAACGAACTACGCACAGGGTTGAGGGCAGGCACAACTTACGAAGCTGAAGCCACAAACTGGCACAAATCAGACACTATACTTTTTGAGACCCCTTTTATCCCAAAATTTCTGTTGGGAAAGGGGCTACCCTGTAATGAAGGAAGGGCCTGCAGAGGTTCTCGTACAATGGAAAGGAAACAGGTCAGTTACGAGGTCTAGTGTATGCTCAAAGGACGGAAAGATTTCGATTTCCGAGTCAATACATACTAACCTGGCAAGTTAGGATAAAATTCCAACTCGTTGATGACGTCATAAGGTAGGCGCAGTGTGGCCTTAACCTACAACCTACTACAGAAGACGTCACTGTGAGACATGAACAGAAACTTTTCAACATACTTTTGTTCGGTGACCCTCAAGAAGTCGCGTGAACGACGAAATATAGGTCCCTAAAAGAAAAATTACAATAAAGTTGCTTCAAGAGCTATTTTAAATTCTATTCAACATTAAAACAATACCAGATTCTTTTTTATATAATGACTCTTGAAGAAACCCTCAGTATTGGCCCAGGCCGTCAAAAAAATGATGCGAAATATACAACCTTTGAAAATAGTTACCTAATTCATTTCAGGAAATTGATGAAATCAAGCATGTGTAATCTACAAAAAAGCGTCTATATGGTAAGTCTAGAGAAGAAATTTCATGTCAATCAATATCACAAACAGAAATTCGATTCAAAAATATTACTGTACCATCGCCTAATTTATCTCAAACAAGTTAATTTAGAATCTTCCATTCTTTCCCCTATCTCTTTGTTTTTTTCTAATTTATCTTTCTATTTTCCATCTGTTCTACGTTTTCGAGCCATTAACCTTACTCTTTATTTTTGCTTCTCAACAGATTTTCTATTGTGCTTTTCCATATCGTTCAGCGCTTTTCCTATACACATTTTTCTTTCGTACGTCGCTGCATTCGTCTTCGCTTTCGTCTATTCTTCGACTTTTGCAGCCGTCATTCTAACGCTCGCTCCAATCTCGCCATCCTCTTGTCTGGTGAAATAATTAAGCCAAAGAACTCTTCCGAGTGAACGTAGAAGCGGGAAATACAAAGATTCTTCACGATAATATCGGCACCCATTTCCTCTCTTCTAGCTAATGGTAATCTTTTCTAACACATCCATTCGAGAAATTGAATGATGCCTCGAAGGAAAAAAAGTTCACGGAATGGGATTATTTTCCACTTCTCAATCTGATCTCATACACATTCTCTATAATATACTTACAATGTATGACATTGATTTTATTTTTTTTTTCATTTATTTGATACTTATAAAATTTTTGTAAATGAAAGAAAAAAAATTTATTCGAGATTGGAGAGATATGTGAATATTTATTCTATTCAGTTAATGCCACTATTGTAGTAATTTAGCCGGCGAGTCGTCTCTATAATCCAATGTGGCTAAATTTCATCGAAGACGCCGCAGTTACGCCTGACAGGAAAACTATTCTGTAACGATGACAAAACTACAGCAATTTGAATAAATAATGTAACTTATTATCCTTAAGAGCCACAGAAAGAAGTAGAATTTTCGATATGACAATCCGATAGTAATAGAAAAAAGGGAAAAATGTGAGAGAATATTCGATTCGATCTACAATTGCAAACGAATTCGAAGAAATCTACTCTAGCTCCCTTAAAGTTTTAAGAACTTTTTAAGCTCTTTCCTCGCAGTAATTAGGTAGCATTGTGAATAACATGCAACTACACAATTAATATAGAAAATGAACGACGATGAAGGTGTTTCACAGTGACGTCATAGTTTTCGAAGAAAGTTTATATTCCCTCAGTTTGAAAATCGTTATCTACTAGCGCATAGGAGTAAACTATCGTCTAGTATGAACGTATAATGTAAAGCTAGATACAGATGTATACCTGAGTATGGATGTACTTTCTTCAGAAACTTTTCAACATGCTCTACAAAGTGACAGATGGCAGCTTAATATAGCCTATACAAACTGAACACTAACTCACTCACCAGTCGCCCCGATATCAAAGCTTTCCAAATACGTCGAACGTTCCGAAAGTTTAGCTGAGAAGTTAAGAATATCGAGTTGATATATGCTCGTACAAGCTTTAAAGATAGAACCTATATATATTTTTTTCAATAATACATCGTCCGCCGTACACCGTCCGGCGAAATTGATCTACCCCAATCTCAATAGACCCAAAGGATATTTTTCACTTTTTTCCTTTTTTTCTTGCTAAATTTTGGTACACGAAGAGGGATTTGGAAAAATTTCAACCATCAGAGGAGTAGGATTTTGAAGAGTTTCGAATACTTATTTACGACAAGAGAGGGCTTTTGGACGAAACCAAATTCGTCCCATAAAACAAGTTTCCTGGATTTCTCATCCAACTTCATTCAGGATTGCTATCCTTTTTGAAAGAAGGTATAAAAACACATCATGAGTAGATCTAGTTTAAAGTGTTCACAACAAAACGACAGCGAAATTTCCAATTTTTCACTTAGTATCGTCGTCGTATAATTCGTATGGACGATAGTCCAGGCATTCAAGACTCTACATCATTTTTGTTCCCAAATCCCTTCGAGCTGGCGTCGTATTGAACATATTAAGAGTCCACCGCGCAATCTCTACTACGTCCTCTGTTGGCGGGCAAAATGAGCCACTAACATCCACTTTTTCGAGAAATTCAACAAATTATGCATGCGAGAGAAAACGAGGCAAAAACTGTTTCTAGCAAAACTTCACATAAAAAGATATCTTATGGATCAGAGGAGTATACTCAAGTGAGTACACAATTACAAAAACCGCAAGGTACGCCGACGCCGAGCGCTTTCGGTAAAAAAAACCATCTTCAAAGCGGGAACGAAAGAAAGCGACGTGGGAGTGGCCGAGCATAAAAAGGCGGGGGAAAAAATTTACGGGATTTGAAGGTTGTATGATTCTTTACCGCAACCCGGAGAAAGGCAACATAGGACAGTCGACCTTTGCAGATCATTTGATCGAAAGTACTCACATATTTACAGATGGGTCAGAAGTCCTCTTCTTGAATGACGTCACAGGCCCGGACTTTGAAACTACATATAATAGGAGGGGAATTTGGGAAAAAACTAATCGATGACGTCATCAGATTGTGACGTCAGAAGGCTGACCTATGTATGACTTCATCAGACTGTGACGTCATAGGCCCAGACTTTGGACCTACATATAATAGGAGAGGAACTTGAGAAACTGATCTATGACATCATCCCGTCAGAAGGCTGACCTATGACTTCATCAAACTGTGACGTCACAGAGCCCGCCACCCTCTAAGCTATATATTATGATAGGAGGGAGACTTGGAAAATTTTTGAACTCTAAGGTTTGCCGGCCAGCCAGTGGACGTTTTTTCCACCTCCCACCCTGATAAAACAGGTTCCCTGTTAAAAACGTATTGATTCGACATATTGTACCCAAAGCACACGCGGAATGTGCGGTCTACAGTTGAAAGCTGAGGACGAGTATTAGCTGTATAATTGTCATCGTTTTTTTTTTTCAAGCGGAGAAGCCGCCACATGTTTCGTTGGGGCTATTCTCAAAAAACATCCGCGTCCGGCTATGCCTATTTTAGGGGCTTGAAACAATTTTCATCGCCGCTACTTTGCCACCTATAACCGTGGCCTTTATACATGGGCTATGTTTTCAGATGAGTACAAGTAGGAATATGTGACGTCATCAGGGCATAATTTCTGCTTTCAATTCTTATAGAAGATTGACTTACAAAAATCAGAGCATGATAGCATGATGTTAAGAAAAATCGAGATATGTAGATACATCGAGTAGGGCACTTTACAGATTTTTATTAATTTCAACTACGTAGAAACGAAAGAGAAGATAGTAATTTATGAAACACGATTGAGAACAGCGGAGATGCGAGTTCTTCAGCCACAGAAGGTACAATGACCGGTATTTTTAATCTCTCTTCAATTGAAACAATTAAAAATCTAGCTTTTGTAATTTTATTCTTATCATCCACCATCTCAAGTACTACTGATTTAAAAACCATTTCCAGCCTTTAACCTTCGTTTGTGGGATCTATTTTGGAGAAAACTAACTCTCGACGAACTTCCGCTGAATCTCTTGTCTTTGAGACGGCTCTCCAGATTCAGACTAGGACATCCCCGCTTCACCCGTGAATACCTGCTTACTTCACCAAGATCGTCGCTTCTTGTCCTCACTATCAACAAGGATTTTCAACAGAAAACCAGTTCTTCTCCCGTCCCGAACTCTCCAATTCCTGCGCTTTTTCCTCAAAATCCAGTCCTTCCTCTGTTTACAACCCTAGAAAACGACTTGTGGCAACATAGTTTTTACCTCTACTGTCAAATCAATAATCTCACGTATCACGTAGCTCGTTCTACGACTTTCCTCTCAATAATCTGAAGACTTTCATGAGATAGAAGAAAATGAGCGAACCACCAGACAGTCTTTGATGCCAAAGTAGTAGCTTGGTTGACGCTTTAGGCACATAATTTCAAGTTGACCTCAATGATCCTGTAACCTTTACAGAATAAGAGTGAACAAACGATTGAAAATTGGTATCGACTAAATGTACACCATTGGCGGAAATAGACCCGGGATTTCGGGAGGGCTATGAAATAAATTTTCCGTACACAAAGTTTGATTTTTACCCTGTCATTCAAAAATTTTGGGGGGGCTAATTCTGATTTCAGCCCCCCCTATTTCCGCCAATGTGTACACAGAATAAACGTTAATTGAATACAACTCGTCAACGGTTGTCGATGAAGAACGACGGAATTTGAAAACATTCATCCCTCGATAGTATACAAAAAGTCGTAATCAAATCCTGCGAGCGAAATGCTCGTCACCAAAACTAAAAGTCATTCGGGTTCGATTTTCTATCGAGTGGACGAGTTATTTTCGTCAAATTTCCTTTTTCTTGAATTTTGTATTTCAGTCGCGGAAAACTATTTGATTCTTATTGTAAACTAAGTGTATTCAAAAATGAAAATGTTTCTTCTCCTAACGTATACTCGTAGATGTGGTCGTATCTCGAGTCGTATTTTACACACTGCATTCAATACGAACTCAAGAAAAATTCAGAATTGTTTCGACGATATCGAACCTTAAAGATGGTTACGACGTAGACGTAATTTTTCATTTCAATTACAAATATGTTTTATTTCCAGGATGGTCATTTCCCGAACCGTCGGTGCAATTACGGATCGCAATCTCCTCGCTGAAACACGACCGATACCTTTTTCTTTCTCGCAATTCCGAGCTGATCGGCGAAAATAAATTACGTGGAATGGAATTTTTTTTTTTTTTCGGGGGAAAAAATACTGATTTTTCATTTACAGCCTTTCGCGCGAATAAAAACGAACGTCGAAATATTTACCGCGTGCTTTAGTTTTTCTGATTCTACTTTCTCACTCTCTGTGTCACTCTTTGCGCGTTTCTTCTTCGAAACATTTCAAAAACATATTCCGCACATCCGCACAGATTTTTCCGCCGAAAAATGTCGAACACAGCGAACGGGCGCCTATCTTTTGAGACCATACACACTATAGTACATTATTATTTTCCAGACATTATAGGCGTACACCTCTTCACCTTATATGTATGTATATGCGTTGAAACATGAGATTACGAGTAGTATATATGTGTACTGAGGTTATAAGCTCGAGAGGCGGGTATTATTTTCTCAAAATGAAGGCGACGGCAGCACGATGATAGTTGTGATGCGGCGAAGCTGTAAAATTCACTATACGAAACGTGTTCGTATTCTATTCGTGTGCGTTTTAACGTTATGTGTACCATCAAATATATTATGGACTAGCGTAATAGATACTCACGTAACGTAGCAGCTTGGTTGCGGAAAATATACGTAAATTCTCAACGTTTATCATAAATCACGACGGCATACACGTAACCTAAGTGGAAACGGCAAATCTCCACTAAAATTATCTGAGTGTATGGTGTGCCGGCACATTCTCGTCTGTGTTGCACATCTGATTGATTAATGAATTCGAATTCAATTTTTGAATAACGTGAAACCCGGCGGATGAATATCCCGCTTATAAGATTAAGAACTTTTTTTACTCCTTTTCACTCGAGGGTATTCACTCTTGACGGTTCTCTTCTTTTCATCTCAGAGAGAGAAAATACGGGAGTAGTTTAAGCATAAATATCGCCCCTGTTTCAGCCTGTAAGTGACCGTGGTAGGTCTAGTGGCCGATCTGTATTGTCGGCTTCTAAAACAGATCTCGATAATCATATAGCATTCTCTTTCTCCGGGCATTCTATCGAGCTCAAAACTCACTTCGATGTGGTCCTTTCCTTTCTTCAGGTACTCTTGACTCATTTTTTTCGATCTTCATATTTACTGAAATGTAGCATCAGCTGTTCACATTACTGCAACCTTTACAAGAATGTTTCAATCAATTCTTTTATTAGTTCAATGTCTCGTTATCCTACATACATTCCTGTTGTAATTCTTATAAGTGGTATTGCTGATTATTTGCGAGATCCAAACGGATGATTGATTATGGCAGTGAAAACATGTATTATAGTTAGGTTCAGAGATATGTGATTTAACTACATAGTTTTTCAAAAGTGGTGAACATATCCTTACAGGGACTATATGGGTGTGTATTGGAAATTAAGAAGTTTGAAAAGTCTGGATCAATCGACGCATTGGATGAGAAAGAAGGGAAAGAAAACAAATACTCAATTGCAATATTTTTTATGATACTTTAAAGTACTTTCGGCGCAGTGGCCATCATCAGTGAACGATAAAATACTAGTGACCGAAAATTGATGGAAAATACGTAAGAAACTTACAGACGGACAATTAGGAATAAACACGAGATACCGATGAAACAATAATAGACAAGAGACGTCGATGAATCATCAACAACGGTTTCTCCTTTTCCGTCAGCATCGCCGTTGGAGGGAGGAGGTCCTGCGGTAGCATTGCTTCTTCTTCTTCTTCTTCTTCTTCTTCTTCTTCTTCTTCTTCTTCTTCTTCTTCTTGACTTTCAACCTTTTCTTGTACAACTGAGTATAAGAAGCAGCCCATACTCAAAGAGGACTTCATTGAGGACGTAATCTCCGTGCTTCAAATGGTAGCAAATCTCGAAGTCCTCAATTGCTGTTTGACGACGGAACCTTGTGGTCCATACCGAATCGGGTGGCATCTATTGAGGTCGAACGGACGACCAGCCTCAATTAAATGCTCGGCGAACGTGGACTTTCTCGTGTTTACGTTGCTGTCAAACGCCTTCTTATGCTCATCGAAACGGATAGAAAAGCTTCGTTCAGTCTCCCCTATATAGAGCGCCGGGCAATAAGCTCCACACTTACCTAGGGGAGAGATGCGATCTTTGAGCAAACTCAAATGAGCACCTAAAGCGCGGTATTTTTTTAATAGCCAGGCTTAAGACAATGAGACTTGAGAATCTCGGCCGAGCCTTTCGAGAATTTGCCGAGGTAGGTAAGGCAAATTAACTTGAACTTTTTGAGCGGGAGGGGGGTCTGCCTCGCCAAAGACGTCAACTGGCTGAGGCTTTTAGCAACAAGCAAGATCAAGGGTGATGCCATTTCAATAGGTCGAAGTCTTTATCAGGCGCAATTTAAAGCGGAACGAGTCGCGGTCAAGGGGGAGAATCATGTCTTAAGTGACAGTAAGAGCTGGAATCGATGTAGAGGTCAGTGGATGACGCTATACTCGTTTCCGTAGGGAGTGAGATGCCAAGATCGAGAAAATTAATAATTGACTCCTCTATTCCCAAGAGGAACTGGATGCTGGGGTAATGGGCATTGAGGTACGAGAGGAACTCATACAAGGCGTCCTCAGGACCGTCCCAGGGGCACAATATGTCATCCATAAGTGATATGGTAGCATCGAGGGCCTGTCCTACCAAAAGATCCATGAAAAGATCACCCATACGGAAGCCCAGTGGGGAGCCAATAGGAACTCCAATATCCTCGAGGAACTTAGAAAGTTCACCGTTGAAGATACCGAAATTGGAGGGGAGGCATATCCTTAAGAGAGATGAAAATTCTTTAATGAAACAAGGGTGAACATTTACCTCAGGAATTTGTAGGAGAGTGCATTGATAGTCGGCTCAAAAGGGTTATTAGGACTCTCCAGTTTTTGATCGAGGTCCAAGGAACTAGAAACCGATCGTTTAGGTTTCAACTGAGTAATGCCCTTAAACCTTTCGTTCAAATACTCAGCTAACAAATAGTTCGGAGCCGAAACGATGGAAATAATCGGTTTGATCGGTTTCCCCGGCTTATGGAGCATGAGGAGGCCGTAAAACTTCGAGGGAGCCGGGTTTGAGACAAGGACCGACTTCTTGTCCCTGCTTTCCGGCAAGATGTACTTCGAACCGTTGACGGCCTCCCTCACTTCGTGGACATGTTTACTGAAGTGGGAGGCAGGAAGTCCGCCCACAGCTCCACTGGACTGGAGGTACTCATAAACTTTGCTATCGTAAACCCTCCACTCCACCCTTATCCGCCTTCACCGCAATTGCATTATTGGAACTGAGCTTCTTCTGGAGCTGCTGAAAGGTGGAGGCCACATTCCACGAGGCGCATGTGATTGTGTTCTCGTGCATGCCCACACTGATCGTCAAATCGGCTATCACATGGGCCTTGGCTGGATACTCTGACATGGGAGGTAATGCGTGCTCCGAGCCTTTGTTGAGGATGACGTTTTCATCTGCCGTGAGGCCTAGTGAAGTTTCGTTAGCTAGTCGGGGATAGAATACCTGTGAAGGGCATGCTCACGTGGAGAACCAGAGGGCGCGATGTACAAATGAAGTTTGACTCGTATCACGCTGTATATTATATGAAACACAATAGCTAATCATTTAACATCATCCTTACCTTTTAGTCCTGGTCTGTTTTTCTTCTCTATCGTATTCTCGTTGTTTATAATATGAGAGTACCTCTTACAACGCCAACACTGATTGCCTCGTACATCACCCCCCCTTCCGCCAAATTAAAAAGCAAATGTCTTTCCTTCCCCTAGTATACCCCGAGGGTCAGCATACTAGACTTACACTGAACCAATATTGGGGGCGAATAAGCAGAGCAAGCATGAAAGTAACCGGTAAAGACGAACATACAATTATGATAGACATAAGACTTGATCGTTATTTATTTGACTCCGCCAGAAAATTTTTTTCTTTCCTAGCATTCTCACTTGGAGCGACAAAAGGTTGCACACCAAAGTAGAAGCGTTGCACTCATTTTTTCCAAGACTACATGGTATCCAATGGTTCAGAACTTGGGACTTATCACGCCGCTTTCAAGGCAACTATGAGTAATCAGTTTTTTCAGTTCGTTGTTCCATGTTATTTAGTAACAATCGTACACATCAATGAGGTACTTTCAAACTTCGTATCTGGCCAGCAGGGACTACAGGAGAACAGGACTACTTTAGAACTGAACTACCTAAATATGGAGAGGAGATGGAAGGATTGGACTAGCCATTCCTCTTTCTCCCTCTAGAAAGTGCAATCATCTTGATCCGAGATCTCCATAATTTCCTCCGTTCCTGCATGACCTATGTCTAGGAGATGGAGAGTTCAATCCCTACATTTGAAGAAAATTGGACATTATGCCTGCAAAATGCATCGATTAACATGTTCCAAAAACAGTTAGAACTTTGAGTTCAATGTAATGCTCTGTTTAGCATGATGCTGGATAAATGATACAAACGGAATTTGAACCATAATTTTAGTAAACTTTACTCACATCGCATAGCAAATTCATGTACGTGTATGATTCATCTATAAAATACTGCAGTATGGTACGGTAGTTTCTTAAGTTGCGTTTTCTCTCCTCTCTCTTCACTACTTACTTACACAATTTTACAGATTACCAGGAAATCTTTCAACGGTGTTTCGAGGAAACTAACGAAATATAAATTTCTTGAAACAATTATTGCTCATCGACTATACAGTGTATTTCTTATCGGGGACGAAAATCCACAAAAACTTTATTCGTTTATCGAAGTTGTATAACACGAATGGGGGAAAAGAAATAAAATGCGGAAATCTAGTCGCGCTTTCTACACTTTATACGTATACTACCTCATCCTTCTCATATCGTCGGCATGTATGGTGTACGGTATACGAGTATACATATATATGGAATCGGAATCGCACGTTATATTCCGAAACAAAAATTCGTGAAAATAACGAAATTTATTTGTTTGACTGGATTATTTGATTTGTTGGTGCTTAAGTGAAAAGTTGAGAAGTTCTAAAACAATTTAAAAAGTTATGGGCGTCGACTGATATCCGCGTGCTGCTGGAAAACTCGCATACTGTTGGTCTTTTACGGTCTTAATTTTATACTTCGTTGTTATTTACCCTATGCGGCAAAGTTTCAAATTAATTTTTATTGCCACTATGTACGTTTTCTGGAGGGTTTCTTCTTCTGTCTTTCTCGCTCACTACGACAGTTTGACTCGAGAGTTCGCAACCTCTGAGATCGCAGCCTATAGTACTATAAACGTAAGCCAAAGTTCTTGAGAAGCGAGAGGAAATAAAATGTTATTCGTTCTGCCTACATTTAACCTGTTTCCATTAGCATCGAGAGTTTCTTCAAGGTAGTCCATTTGTTGACAAGAATTTTTCAAACGTATTATACATATAATAAAATAAGTTTCCATCCGCACGAACAAGTTAAGCAGGGAATCTTTCAAAGTTTCTGAATATTTAATACCGGAAATATCAAAGACACGAGCTTTTACTTACATGTACATAAACTATACCTACGTATGAAATGTGGTTGCTAGTTAGTGAGATATAAGGGACTGTAATTGAAACGTTAACGTATTTACCTACAGAAAAAGCGAGATCATTTTGAGATGAGACGATAAACTTTAAAACCTCTGTTACGTCCTGCCTTATTTTGCAAGCAAGGCAATATGTAGAACCACGCTATGGCCTACTCGACACCGTCCTGTGCACCATCCATACACACATGTGCAGGAAGAAGAGACTGAAGAAAGAAGATGAAGAGACACCAGCAATAGCGATCTACTATATCTAAGGTGGTGGTGTTGTTGTTGTGTCTTTTAAAGCTTTGTGCGCTGGCGCTGAAGAAGTTCGCCGAGGAGATTCTTCCAGCATTGAAGTAATATCCGAAAGGGTCGATTCCAGTGTTGGAAGAAACAAAATTAATGCCTATGCAATTCGCACCCATCCACTCCACCATGGAGGGTGGGTGGCGCTT
Source organism: Aspidiotus rigidus (assembly GCA_035079385.1). Taxonomy (NCBI): domain Eukaryota; kingdom Metazoa; phylum Arthropoda; class Insecta; order Hemiptera; family Diaspididae; genus Aspidiotus; species Aspidiotus rigidus. The sequence continues at coordinate 6,747,288 of JAVHKY010000030.1, forward strand.
CACACGCCACAAAAGCGAGTATAGCCTAGTATACCATAAATGCTGAGCCATAGTAGGCCTAGCGTAGGTGTAGTACAACTCAATATACAGTTTGCTAGGACTGGGTAACTCGAACATGGCCAAGCAGATTTCTGGATTAGCTCGAGGGCTTGAGGATTCTAGGTCCATAGAGAGGATAGGATTTCCAACAGTGACGTGAAGTACCAATAAATATACTAAAAATGTCAATAACTGTGCCAAAACGTCAGAATGTATGCTTGTATTCTTTCTGTCACAGCGTGGCAGGAGTAAAAGTACGATACACAGATCGTACTAGCTTAGCGGCCATTAGTATTTGCTGAGAGGGCCCAATTGCTCCGGGAGTGGTTGATAGAGAGGTATGTTGCCGTGAGGATGGCCGACATGGTTGTCTACAGTTGCTACTTCTCTCCGAATCGCCCCTTCCTGGATAATGAGGACCTCTTAAGCAAACTGGAAGGAAGCTGGTCTAGACGGTAAGGTGAAAAATTAATTGTGGCTGGCGATTATAACGCCTGGTCAGATGAATGGCGTTCTGGCCGAACTGATATCCGTAGATATGCTTCGGGGGAGTGGATTGCCTACAATCAACTGGAAACGGTCAACGTGGGCAACACTCCTACCCCAATGCATCAAGGATATGGGTCCATTGTTGATGTCACTTTTGCCTCAGAGAGCCTAGGCCGAAGAATAGAAGGCTGGGCAGTACTGGACAAGGAGCTTTCTGGGAACGATCATCGGTATATGAACTTTTCCGTCCGCCGAGAAGTTGAGTTCGCCGCTCCACAAAAGCTGGTAAGAAAATGGGCCGTTAGGAAGCTCAATAGCAACCATTTGAAGGCTAGCTACCTTGCTCTCACGTGGGATCAAGGACAAGAGCAAGCAGAGAGGGTGATAAAGACTGTCACCAAACTATGTGGTGTAGCCATGCCCAGGCAAGGTCCACCAAAGAAGAGGTGAGCTGTTTACTGGCGGACCAATAATATTGCCGAGTTAAGGAAAGAGTGCAACCGTCAGCGACGGATATATCAGCGTAGAAGAGACCGCGTAGGGGCGCGGGCAGTTGCACCTGAATATCAGCTGGCTTGTAAAAAACTGAAGAAAGCCATCAAAGACAGCAAGAGTGCTGCATGGCAAGAGCTGTGCGAGGTGGCAGAGGGCGAACCACTTGGAAAGCCTTATAAGATAGTGCTGAATAAGCTAAAGGGCCTCCCAGCCATGAGCCAAATGGAGCCAGATTTTGTGGTTCAAATCATTGATGGCTTGTTCCCACAGCAGCCTCCACCAACGGTAACGTTACCAATAGTACAAGAGGATGGTATATCCCTCCTAGGTACCGAGGAGGTGGATGCAGCAGTCAATAGACTGTGGGGTAAGTATTGAAAGGCTCCGGATCCGGATGAGATTCGAAATCCAGTCTCGAGCGCTATACATTCAGTTGACCCAGCATTGCTAGTTAATACATTCAATGCGGCAATTGCTGTTCCCTGTACGATAAAGAAAGCCAGGCTAGCGTTGATTGATAAGAAGGATAAACCACCTGGTCTTTCATCTTCTTATCGACCACTTTGTCGTTCAATGTTGGGAAACTCCTGGAGAGAGTGATAGGCAATCGACTGGGGAGCTATTTGAAAGAAAGAGATATAACCTCTAGTGGTCAGAACGGGTTTCAAATTGGACGCTGTACATCAGGTGCTGGGATCCGGCTGAAAAGGATAGCCGAGTCAGCAATTGCTACGCGTCAGTTTTGCGCACATAAGAAGTACGTTCAATTTGATTCCATGGAAGAGGATAGTGGAAGCTCTTGTGGACGGAGAAGTGCCCGCATACCTGCTCAGGATGATCAGCAGCTACTTAGCTGTTGTGAAATCCAAGCAGAGACGTCTGCTGGTATGGTAAAGCGCCCTGTTACTTGTGGAGTGCCACAGGGGTTGGTCTTTAGGTCGCTTTTGTGGTGCGTTGTATTTAATGAGGTATTTAAGGTGAAGCTGCCACCGGGGATTAAGCTTATCTGCTACGCGGAAGACACCCTGATGGTATGCACTGCCGAAAGAACGGTAACGGTGGAGAACAGGGTAAACCGGACTCTAGTGGTAGTGATGCGTTGGATCGAGCCATTTTATTCACCATCTGTCGGAAGTTCAGTCCATCCACCTTTCGCCTGCAATGTGTGGACCAGGAATGGAATAGGCAAATGCAGAACCACGCTAGAACCTAAATTCTTTCTTTTTTTTAATCGAGTCTTCCAAGGTACGACCCATATTGTAAGAATAAATAGAGAGAACCACGGACGTAACAATTTTTATTACATTATATATCTCCTCTATAATAAAAATTGTTACGTCCGTGGTTCTTTCTACTTATTCTTACGCTATGGCCTACTTGACACCTGTGGCACATCAACATCCAGATTTGCAGGAAGAAGAGGAACATCATCCCTGAAGATAGAGGAAGATGAAGATACTCCAACAGCGATCTACTATGGGTATTGGGTAATGTGGTGGTGTTGTTGTGTGTGTTCTTATGCTTTTTGCGTGCCAGGTGGAACTGCAGCTTGGCGGTTGCCGAGTAGAAAAGGGGTTTTGCCGAGGAGATTCTTCCAACACTGAAGTTATAGGTATACTCGAAAGGGTCGATTCCGTTGTTGGATGAAACAAAATTAAACCCGCACCTACTCCATCACGGAGGATGGGCGGCGCTTACAGATGCGACACAAGCGAATGTATTCTTTCTGTCAAAATGAAACTCTCTTAGGTCGACTTTGCCATCCCACTCTATATGGTAGAGAGGGTCAATCAGTGTTGATGAAACTGAAACTCTGCGTTGTAAGAGGTACTCACATATAAACAACGAGCGTACGATAGAGAAGAGAAATAGACAAATACGGAGGATTATTTACCCTGGACTAAAAGGTAAGAATGATTTTAAAAGATTAGCTATTGTGTATCATATAATATACAGCGTTATACGAGTCAAACTTCAATTGTACATCAGAATGACTATTGGGCGCTTCACACGCGAAACTGAATTATTTATAAAACAAACTCGAACCCATATGATACAATTGTATAGAGAGCAAATAAAAATTGAAAACATTTTCCGTTAACTGACGGGAATTTTTTATCCTGTTCTGTAAAACAATAATCGTGCATAGGGCTATTATTCGATGGTACCTAGAGAGCGTATCACATTTTGCGCGAAGGTGGAGAGAAAAATATTTGTTTAATTAATACGAACAAATATGAAATAAGCGCAGCGTAGGTAGTCTTTTTCGAGTATATCTTTGCGAGTAGAATATCTTTTCAGATTATCATCGCATCTTGTTTTTCGAAGTGTCGACCTTTTTCCCTGATGTGGCAACACACTACACCGCCATTTTCACATTCGAGTACCATCTTCATTATCGGAGGTTTTTTATTTCATAATACTCAATATTAATACGTTACCGATTTATCACTCAGTTGATACACTCGACAATGAAGAAAGGCACTCTGACCGACAGTCGTTGTCACGTTTCGTACCACATTCAAGTCGAAATAGGGCGTTATATTGGACGCGTTTAAAGCGAACAAATTTGCATCCGGTGACGAGTCCAAAATCCTTGGTATTCCTGAAGCAAAATAAACGCGCGAAATTAAACGAAAATAATAATTAAATTTCACTTGTATAATAAAATATAGAAATCCTAGCAAGGTTAATTGCCAGCTTTTGTTGGCTGCCAATAACTGTTTATTTGCACCGAACAAAGTTCTTGTTCATTTTACATCTCTGCGACTTTCGATTCCGGCGTAGGCTACAAAGTTGTTTCGTTTACATAACCCCTAGTTCGAGTATGTGCGTTTGATTCGGAAGAATACTCTTGGGCAATAGACAAGCATTGGTTGCCCTCGTGTAATCGATGAAACCCTATACACCAAAAACGCAGAAATTTCACTCAGTTTCGCGGGAGTATATTATCGTGTCTTCATTTCCTCTCGGTCAGACCAGATTCCGCAACTTCCTTATAAAGATACATATTCAAGACTGCTCCAACTGATGGTATATTTTTACGAAACGAATATCTTCACGTACTTTACAGAGAAGGAGGTGAAAATGACGATAGCGACGAAAAGAAATTAACTACACAAGTACTTATCACGATCAAAAACTCTACATAACGCTGTCTTCAGCTAAGATAGCCGGAACCTTACAAACTAGAAACGTTTCTGCACTTATTTTCCTTAAATGTATTTAGTAATTTATACTGTAGCCGGCAAATAATTATTTTGCGCAACATCTACATTTACGAGGTGATTAATGTTGTATAAGTGTAGAATCTTCCCTACCCAAGTTCATCTTTTTACGCAAAAGTAAAGAAGACGTTTCGAGTTCATAAATACCTAGTCGAAATTTTCAAGTTTAGCAGGTACTAGATCGTATTCTTCTGTCTGCCTGCCTCCCTTTTTCCTTTTCTAATTTTTTTTTTCCCTCATTATTTTTTGCAGCATACTTTCACAGTAGTAAGACCAGAAAACTTGATAATGGAGGAAGGGGAAACCAACTCGATTTAAGAGGTTGAGTATCACAATCATCATATTGCATATCCCCATCCACCAGTTTTGAATTTTCTAAAATATTAAAAAATTTAGAATGTTCAAAAATGAATTCTTTCTAAGTCTTATTCACGAGAATGCATTCCATCGAGCAGTTTATTTCGAAGTGGGATGTAAATATCTGCAAATCATTTCCTTCTGTCGTGTAAACACTGCGGCATTCCGAACAATCCAACTTTACAAGATGATGGATTTAACCGTATTATGAATAATATTCCAATGAGACAAGTCCGTTAATTTACTTGGGAATGTCCGGATCTTTGAAAAACTGGACGATTTGTAGTATATAGTTTGCGCCCGAATCCCGGACGGTTCCGTTCGTCGAGCTTTTTTTCCCTCATATGCTGAAGCCAAACCACAGAATGATGAAAGTGTGAGCGTAATTGCGGGTCGCGGTAATAAATAATTCCGTAATAAAACGAGCTCCTAGATACGAGAAGCTTAAAAAGGAAAGAAAGAAGACTGCGCGAAGGAGGGAGGGGGTAACGTTCTGAAATTTAAATGAAGAAATGAAACAAAAGCGGAAAGAGACGAAGAATTAACGCCCGTTTCAGTTCTCTCAAACGAGCCCAAAGACGACATAATTTATACGATGTGAAATTCTTTTGTTTTTAGCGCTCCATCTTTTTATTGCAGACTTTGCGGAGGTGATTTTTTCCATCACTTTTTCGTACTCGAGTTTTCTCTCTACATTCTGCAGTCGACGTGGTTGGTATACGAACGTAAAAATGGTACACGGGTTACCAACTCGTAAATATCTACGGGTGCACAGCCCTTAATATTCGGTTTTCGCCATTTATTTGCGTGATGATCACTTGGTAGCAGTTATTGGCATTCGAAAACGAAACCTATAAATAAGGAGCTCGTTTCATAAGAAGTTATCAGGGAACACGTCCGGCAGTTCGTTCAGCAGATTGCAGTTTAGTGAGGGGCGGGGATCGGAGAGACTCTAGAATTTCGATCATCGAGCTACACACATGAGGACTTGGCAAAATTTCAACTTCTGTAGCTCAGGAGAGGGAGTTGAAAACATAATCTGTATATGAATGGGGTGAAGGAATTCCGACTTCCGAGCTTTAGGAGAAAGGCTACAAATTCGGAACAATTTCAATCTTCAACCTACATAATATCGAACAGGGACTTTGAAAAAAATTTTGATAATTTTTAATACCTTTTCCTCGCAAATATTCAGACGGAAGGATCAACTCGAACTTGAACTCGCTAATTTCCAATAAACGGCTGCGGTGCCGGTAGAGACATTGAAAAGAGGAAACCCAGTCTCAAACTTGCGAATTTTTGACAGCAGATAAAGACACCGTAAAAGACATCAACCAGTTTAAGCGTTCTTGTGACGTCGTCGTCATCCATTGAACCTGCTTCTGACTTCATAAAGCTTGTAACGCCATCACTATGCGTGACCTCATTAATTCGAGATGACATCAGCCGGTGACGTCATGTAGCTTTTGACGTTATCAGGGGACGAAGCCTAGCATGATCTAGAACATGTATACTGAGTCTAGTATAGTCTAGTACAGTCTAGTATAGTATAGGCCTATTTTGAAGATAGTATAGCGTATACTATTTGCTAGGACTTGGAAACTCGGTTTCAGCTTAATATTGGTATTGCGTAGCATGGATTAGTATAAGGCTAATATAGGCTAGTATTAGTAATAGAGTACCTAGGTATATGCTTGGCCTACGTTTAAGCTAGTATGATCCAATTAGGGCTATTTTAGACCTTCGGACAGACGATGCTGAACATCTTCAGGCAACGGAAGAAGATAGAAGTGTGCATATGAGAAGATGATGTCATCTTAGATGATCACAACGTGTGAGGCTGGGAAATTGAGAAAGAACCGCGATTGGTAAAACAAAGGTGGCCAATGATCGTTTAGAAGTTTTGCGCTGTGAGTTTTATGCGCCGCAACCGTTTCTGCCACCTCTAAATGATTTATTGAACTTCCTTTCGAGCAATGATGTAGAATTTTTCAAGAAACTTTTTGAAACCCATGTTAGGACTCCAAACAGTGTTTAGCCATTGCTAATTCGGATGATCTCTTAGTGTTAAATGCTGAGCGGTGATCAAATAAGCGCGAAGAGAAGGATCAACCAGTTTGGCCGACATACAATGTTTGGCAGTCTGTGCACGATAATTGGTACACTCCAGACTGTTTTTCAGGAGGAATCGGGTCCTTCAGGTTCAGAAGAGTGTTGTTCGTGGCTACTGGGCGAAAAGCGACTTTATAGCCGTATTTCTTTAATATGGTTGCCAGTCTATTAGAGGGAGAACCATAGTAAGGGAGGCTGATCTATTTAGAACGACGACTAGTATCTTGTGGGTGAGTAGGTTGAGACACTAACAGCATTTCGAGGCTTTTCCTTCGTACCATTTTAGTGACATCGACATGGAGACCTGGATGATGTAAATTTCAGAATCACGAGCCGAGGCGGAAAGAGAGAGGGAGAGAAGGCGGTGAACAGCGGAATTCAAGGCGGCTATGCTATAGCGCCCGACATAATGGTCTCCAACGAGCGGAGCGAGTGAGCCTCCAAAAGCTGATCATCGTAAAATATTGTATACTGGACTTAAACAAAGTTATTATACAGGCTTATAATGAAGGTTGAACTTATTGTAGCAGCCGAGTATAGAATCGATTGCGCATTTTAAATTAATCAAATAGAGTAGTAGAAGATATTCGCGTGAATTTATTAAAAAAATATGTGGAGAGCTTTCTTATAGAAAATTTTAAGAGGAACAACTTTTAATCGGACATTTTCTCTCTAAAATCATTAATTTGTTCGCGAGTTAGAGCTTGAAAACGAAAAAATTACCCGTTTGTATCTCCCAGGGGGAAAAATCGACTTCACGATATTTTCCCTAAGACATTTTCCCGTAAACGAAATTCCCGGAAACTATGAAAATCGTTACCGTCATGTGACAAAGTACAGCAGTCAGTTGCGTTTGAGTTGCCGGTGGAAGAAGAAGTTGTGCCTGGATGGGTGGATACATATACATCAAATCTCGCGTAGCCGATAATCGAGTATACTGGGATTACAGGAAAGTGCGCGGAAAAGAATGCGGAGCTCGCGCTATCACCGATATTTCTGCAGCCGGACAACCAATCACGGTATTGAAGGGTTCGAATGAATAGGCATACGATTATCCTCTGAATCAGGACGCGAAAGCCGCAGGAAAACTGACTGCTGCAATCAAATGAAAAGCCGAAAATCATCTAGAGCAGTCGCCTGCACGTGTTGAACTACAAGGGGGAACCATCTCGAGTTGTGAGTCAATTACCATTACAGCCCGCGCTGATACGAACGTGCCAGAGAATCCGTCGAAAGAACATGCCTGCGAATGCAGACTTACCGGATAGGTTTCAGAAAACGATGATTGGGGAGCACTTCGTGCTGTACCTGAGGTATTGTCGGATGCAGAATCGGTTTAAGAGGAAGAAGAAGAAGAAGAGGAGAAGGGTCGGCCGAAACCACCACGCGTAGTAATTTTTGCCACCCGGAAAAACATAGAAATTCTATATGAAAGTCTCATTTGGTTTTTAGATGGGACTTTCAAGACAACTCCGGCTATTTTCGCGCAATTGGGATCGGCCTACGAAAACGGACCGGAAAGGATCATGAGGTCGTCGAAGCGCCACTCGTATGCACCTTCCTCTCTGGTAAGGAACAAGAGCGATATGAAGAGACTTTACAGGTCGTCAAGGACGCTGTGGAGAGACACCGAATCGCACCGTGCGCGCCATTGAAACTAATGACAGACCTTAAAATAGGCATAATCAATGCATCTGAAAAATCTGCACTCGGAGTGTTGGGGAAATTTTGGAAAATACTCGAGAGCGAGTTCCGAACAATTTTCCTGAATTTTGCTTGTGTTTTTCGTGAAACCGGACTATTGTAAATGCCGTCCTTTTTTCAATGTCGACAATGCACTGTCACGTTTTGAAAAACCCAATTTTCATATTGTGTCCATATTCGTTCGCGACGTCAAGTCGTTGGTCGACGTGGTTTCATCGGGCAAAAGTATTACGCTGGATTTCAAAAGTAATAGAGATAGGTAGGGGTGATAGGCGATGATTGCGCTGGAAGGTGCCAGTAAAGATGCGGAAAAGATGCTGAAGCCTCAGTCAGTTGGTGAGACCAAAAAGAGCCGAACACCAGGCGGAAGGAAGTGAATCCTGTCCGCGTAAACTGAATTACCATTGCGGTCAGTTTTTGCACAGTTGGATCAGGAGTTCTCGGTTAAAAATGAGAGAAAAATTATACCGATCCGGTGACTTTTCCAACAGGTAGATCACGCTGAAATGAAAGTTCATTTTCATTTGTCGAGCTAAACCTGGAGGCGGACTATTTTAAAATTCCAAATTTCGATTTATTATAATAGCAAATCTGAGATATTCGTAGAATAAAATATTCTTCTTATTTTTTCGATTGAAGCAAATCATCTGAATTTACACGTATATCCACTCGAGAACATACGTCTTCGTTGTAAGAACCTTACATACGGAATTAGGTCGAGGATTTTTTGGATTTCTATTCTCTTTGAAGATGAAAAATTACTCCTTTCATTTCACAAAAAGAATGTAAAATAATATGTGTCGCTAGAAAATTTGGCGGGAAAGGAGAAAATATAAAGGAAAAATTGATATTCTTGTTTTCCATAATACATTTCTATTTTGTTTTTACGTTCGGTATTCTTCTCTTATGGTGATTTTCTATTTCGATTTTCAGTATTTTTCTACATTTTTATATCATTTTCGACTCTTTTGCAAGCAACGCCTGAGAGTTATTCATTATTTTCTTTTCGAATAATATTATTGGAAATTCTTTTTCGCAGACATATTTTCCTTCATCTCCGTATCATATTACTGAAGTGCGTACCAAACCTTGTGAAGCGGGACCCATTCTTTCTATAATCAACGATCAGTATACCTAATTACGAATTGTTCAAATAATTTGCGTAACAAAAAAACACGTTTAAAATTGTAAAAACTTTTTCTATTCGTATAGTTTGTTATTGTGGTGAAAAATTAGTTCTTATAAACTTTCTCAGCGTTAACGCTACCTCCAACGCTTTCGATAATTCTTTCTTTTTCTCATAGAAATTAAGTTATGTAAACTCTTCCGCACGGAGAATATTATAATACTATTTTTAGCATTCAAATTGAAAAATTTCAATCTACAAAAAAAAAAAAAAATACCAGAAAAATACTAAAAAAAAACAGGTGTTCACGTTCCGTTCTTGATGGTGGAATAAAGATTACCACGGTCCATACTCCCTGCCCTCGCCCCTTTCTTCACTTTCTTCTTCACCTTCTTTCTTATTCATACCAATACTTTTTGTAATCTACCCGTGACGCTGCGCTGAAAGAAATAATGTGCAAGACGCGAGTAAATAAAAAAACAAATAATTCATAAATTTTTATATCGCGTTCGAAAAATTTTTTATAATAACTTTCCAAGTCTTCTTTTAACTTTAATCTGCCGCCAGTTTCATTTTACACTTGATACCTACAAAATGCGGGTGTAGCGCTAAATGAGAAACGATCGATTTTGAATTCGTGAATAAATAAGAAGAAAAAAAAGGAAAGAAAATAAAGAATTATTCATTTTGATCTCGACGTAGTTTCGTCGCGACCATCAGTTAATTCCGTTGTTCTAATTTCTTTTCTTCTGTTTCTTCCCAACCTTCTTTTAGTTTCTTTCTTTGAGGAATTTATCAACAAATTTATTCCTCTTCACTCTCCAGAAATTTCTCAACTAATTAGGACAGTTCAAACTGTCGATTGCATGGATTCTGCTGAACTGTGACGCCCCACAGAAAACAACTAAAGCCGTTCCATATATAGGGACCATCAACTCCGCCACCTACCATCGGCAGACAAACAGAACCCGGGTATTACAGAAAAACTAGAGGTGCTGGAGAAAAACTGTAAACGCGGTCGTGTTCAGCATTGAAGATACTTTAAAAATCAACTGGAACTGATCATGTTACCGCGAAGAAATTTTTTTTTGTTGGACAGTGTTATCTACCTATATTTTGCGCGTTTATCATCATTAACACGGAGCAGTGAAAGATGTTCACTTGTTACATGCTGTAGCGACGTGACAAAGCATTCACAGAAAAAATATGTAGAAAGTTTTTTTATAAGAATTTTTACGCGGAACAATTTCTATCCAAACATTTTTTTTTTCCAAAATCATTTGCTCGCAACTTGGAGCTTGAAAATGAAAAATTACCCACTTGCATCCCCCTGGAGGAAAAACTTCCATTCGGAATGTCGGGGAAACTTGGGAAAAGACTCAAGAAAGGATTTCTAACAATTTTCCTGAGTTTCGTTTCTGTATCATCTGTTGTATATTATAATGACTAATTTTATTGGACCATACGAGCAGCGATCGAGTAGGTGTCCTGGAACAGTCGACTACTTCTTCACTTTCTGTTTTCCTTCAAGTATAGAAGTTGAGATTTGTTTAGATTTTTCCCATCCCCATCAATTTTCATTCTTCGACAGCTGTCGGAAATTCGTTGTTTTAACCCGTGTAATACAACTATAAAAGCGCAGCACCAGCCGCAGCAAGTGAACCACATTCCTCGTCGTCTGCGACATTTGTAAAGGGTGAACTTACAAACATTAGCAAGAGGATGAATAATCTCATCCACGCAAAGTAGTGGCGACAGCGACGAAGACGTTATTATCGCGTTAGGGTGTACAAGTAAACTTCGATGTACGTACTTTCTTCCCTTTTGAAGCTGTAACACGCAAAAACCCCACAACTATTCACGTTTTCACAGAGAAACGGTCTACGGTGGGAATTTATGTGAAAACTTTCCTTCTTCCTGGAATGTGTTTCGGACTTGAATTATTATATTGTGCGTAAGACTGAGTAGTATAGAACGCTAGTGAGAATGGAAGATCGAGTCTGTATACCGCTATCTCAAAAATGACTCTCGTTTCGTTTAGAAAGAAAAACATATAATGTAAACGGAATGGACAGAAAGTCTCTATCGGCGATCCACTCGTAAGTATACGTGATCACCATTGAGCCTTGAAAAAATAACACCGAGGAAGAGAGCGAGAAAGAGACCTTCAAAAAACAGAGAACGGCGAGAAATGTGTTGCAGAAGTTGGAGAATTTGAAAATTGTTTCCAAGTATATGACAAGCGACTTTCTGAAGGAGGAGGGTAGAGCCTAATCCTTTATTCGAGACCTGATTAGGAGAGGTAGTTATGTTCCCTTATAAATAGTCTGTGGGTACAACGGTTTTACGTGCATTGTGTACACGCGTACACGGTATCTATCTAAAGTACTGAGACTAATTTCTCTCTCTGGTCTCTTTTAATGTTCGCAATGCTCGGCAGTTAACGCGGTAAATTCACCTTTTAACGTAAACTTATATATTATTTTACCTTTTATAAATAGGCTAAGGGATTTCGCGCAGCTCAAAAACGCGTGTAATAAACGGGAAATTTATGTCGAAGAACTCCTCATATAATATTCTTATATTAACTAAGTAGTCCGCGTTTTTGTGCGACGTGGGATATGAATTATCACGAGAGAAATGAAAAATATTAAAGACAGAGAATATCATTGAACGAAAAAGGGAATATTTAGAGCTGTACTATATTATTAGTACCACATGTGGGGGAAATAATTTGAATAAAACGATTGAACGATTAAAAATGAATATTATGTGAATTTTCTGGCGTCAACTTACGATTATTCAGTCTGAAGTATCATATTGACAAAATTACGAGCCAATACATCATACACTTATATGATCTGGTGCTTTTGGGTATGTAGCTCGTAGATCATTTCTCTATCTTCTTTTAACAAGGGATCATGTTTTATCAGGGGTTGTTGGGGAAGAATATCCGTCATACTTTTCAAGGGGAAGGGAGACGGCTCATCCCTTGTTCAGAGCCGTGAAAAAATTTTTAGCATCGAGTTACAAGAATCGGAAATTAGGGGACTCAGGAAAATTTAATTACAAATATTCTCTCATTGAAATTCATATTGAGTGTGGAGAGCTCTGGATATTGAAAAAATTTTCAAGCATACAATTCTACTTCATTAGTTAGCTCACAAGAGTACTTTCGGCTACTGCCCCTAATGACGAACAAGGCCTTGAACGTGAGTTTAAAAAACTGTGATCCGATTGGTTGTAACAATGCTGTATTGCAATTGGTTTACTCATAAAACATATTATTTCTTGTAATATGACACTGCGTTCTTATTGGCTCTAACATGCCGCGTCGTAATTGGTTTCCCTCATTTGAACTGAGTGCTGCGTTCCTATCGGATACCAGGTTTGCTGTCATCTTATTCGTCGGTTCTGATCTTCTTCTCTCGTCTAGTCACCAGGCTATACTCTGTTCTTGTTAAGAAAGCATAGAAAGTAGTTCGAAGTACCTACCACGGGAACGGAACGCTGCAAGTAATTTTAATCTACCGTTCCGTACTCGAGGTAACTTCGTACTACTTTCTAACCTTTCTTAACGTGTGTTTCGTACAAAATGATAAAAAAACAACTTTCGGAGGACCTTTTTTAATTTTTAAAAACGAACGAAATTATTTACAAACTACGAGTAATATTTTCTTTGGTAAGACGAAGGATTTAACAGTTTCAAAACGAACGACATACAATACGATACAAATACAATTTCAAAGCACGAACAAATACAAAACGATACTAACGAAGACTGATAATAACACACAAAAACGTCAAGATGACTGCTCTTGTAGAGACTGGTTTTCTTATCTCTGTACTGTTTACAGGATAACGATAACGACTACAACAACGTGAACGGAGTATAAATAATTTTCTGCTGTCAAACGTGATTACACTGCGTGATTTTATATTATGCTTCATGTTTGGTACCATACCAAAGGAGGAACTCCTCGCCCTGCTTCGAAACAACAGATATCAGAGGAACCTCGATGGGCCGAAGTACGCCAAAATTGTTGAAGAGGTATTGAGCCAGAACTACTGCCGCTTCAGTAGAAAGTTCTCTATCCAGGAAAAGGGACTAGCAATGAGATCACCGCGGTCACCGATACTGGTGATGATATTCATGAGTGACACGGAAGACAAGATATTGAAAGGAAGCAAGTACAGAAACTCGATCAAGTAGATGATATCCTAATAGTAGGGTCATGCACTAATAGATAGGTGGACTAATTCCTTTTTCTCGAAACAAATGCACAGTAGAAAATTAGAACAGTAGACCGCAGCATATCATTGGACTTCCGAAAAGAGATCTAAGTTGCAGCAGCCACTTAGCCCAATATGGGTTGGACGCTGTAGTTTGTTTCTTCACGCGCCCTCCAAAAGGCATTTACCCCTAAAATGCTGAAAGAGCACATCAAAATGTACATTCAAAACGAGTCGTTACTCCATCAGGCAAATAATGGTGAACCCAGAGTGTGAATGAGTCGAAAATGAAAACATCGTTTGGGCGTGCTCATTCGTCTGAAAATGGTTCAGGTCCTACCTACGGCCCAGAACGTGTTTCTGGGACAAAAAAGGTGCGCCTAAGATATCTTTGGCGAAGAAAGCGTTGATGACACAATAATACATTGCATTTTTTCCCTCTCAATATTGTACGTTTCAATTTTACGTGCATTGTGCATTTCAAATTTGCGTGTCTTGTAATTTTGCGGGCACTCCTTTTTCATTTAGGTAAATTTTCTGTTTCTTTTGCTCAACTTTTTTTTTTTTTTTTTTTTTTTTTGTTTTGTTTGAGTGCCATTGAATATTTTTTATTTACAAATAGCAAATGGGGCCAAATACTTGTGACAGTGGCTTATTTCAAAATTCTCTCTGGGGGGAGTTATTGGTTAGATGAAAATTGCTGATTTTACAGGTTTTTGAAAGTTCTCTGAGGGGAGGGGAGGGATTGTCCCCAACCAGTAAATACGCCACTGACTCGCGAGTTATGTAAACATCTCGTATTCTTTACTGGCTTTCTAGTTCACTTCCTTTTTCAATCGGAGCAAGGTTTTGTTGTAACACGGTTTGTTGAGAAGTCGAATAAAAATTTCTCGATCACACTCGCCGTATATTTTCTTAATGCTCCTAAATTACATATTTCTGATTGTTTATCCTCTTTCAGGAAAATTTTATGGTATATCCTCATTTGTATGCTCAAAATAGTATACAGACTGAACTCGGTTCAGTTATTCGCAAGCATCCGCCTACGTTCGCCTGTCGCGAATATAATCGTTCTGCGAACATATTTTTGACGACGAAAAGCGACTGAAGCAATTTTATTAGAAAGTATGTTTTGATTTCAGTTCAACGAACTACGGCTCGATATTATGAACGCGAAAGTTGGAAAAAAATTTGTCGTAAATTCAATCTATCGAAAAATCCGGCCGTAAAAGTGAAAAAAAGGAAAAGAAAAAATATATTCATTCGAGTATCCCAGTAAAAATATTTTCGGTGGCTGACTGCGTCACTTCTGTCTTCAAATCTCATTTTTGTTCACCCTCTTCGCTGATTTTCAACCTACTTTTTTTTTTTTTATTATTATTATTTATTTACAGGACTGCATAATTAAATACATTTACCGTAAGTTAGGACAACAGATTATATTACATTATAAGTCGAATATCCGTTTACGGCGGAGTCGACTGGTTTCATTGGTGTTATCCAGCAAAGTTAACGCCTCAGCATTAGGGTGGCGGTGCAATCGGGCAACATAACTATTGACCTTTCTGGTGATGATTTCTTCCACTGATTCTACCTTCAGTTCTGTTTGAAGTTGGTGATTGGTGATATACCATGGCGCTTTCCCAATTGAACGGAGAAACTTGTTTTGGAATCTTGCTAGGATTGCAATATTAGAGTCGGCAGCTGTGCCCCAGATCTCCGCTCCATAACTCCAAGCGGGCCGGAAGATTGAAGTGTAGACGAGTAACTTGTTTCGTGTTTTGACGTGAGGATGGTTGATAAGCCAACTGAATTTTAAGCGCAATAGATCAAGCATTTTGCGTTTGTGTAGTATGTGTTCATGCCAATTTAATTTGCTATCCAGATGGAGCCCCAAGTAACGAGCGGCATTGGCTACTGGGATTGGTTTGTTGTCCAGCATTGTAGGGATATATGGATGTGAACGGAGAGCAAAATCGATGCGCACAGATTTACTGTCGTTTAATTTAATTTTCCATTTACTGGCCCACTCAAATACAGCATTGGTTGCTGTTTGTAGATCGGCAGTTGCTTTTTCATAGGAAATGTTGTGTGTAATGAGACATGTGTCATCTGCGAAAAGACTAGTATTCGTTGACGGTGATTGTGGGATATCGCTGGTGTAAAGTAGGTACAGGGTTGGGCCGAGTACGGAACCTTGTGGTACTCCTGCTCTGATACATCTAAGCTGGGATGATGAAGTTCTGTAATTTATGTAAAAGTGACGATCTTGCAGATATGATAGCAATAGATTACATATTCCTGGTGGAAAATGATTTTTGATCTTGTGGATGAGGCCCAAGTGCCATACTTTATCAAATGCCGCACTTACGTCGAGAAAGATGGCTGGAGCGAACTCTCTGTTTTCAAGAGCCTGTCTGGCTGTTTGCACTAAACGATGGATCTGTTCCATTGGGGCGTGTTTTTCGCGGAATCCAAACTGAATGTCTGGTAGTAGATTTTTCTCGGTGATAATAGTATGTAGTCTGCGTAAGGTTAGCTTCTCAAAGATTTTGGCCGCAATTGGTAGAAGTGATATTGGTCTGTAAGAGCTTACCATTTCTGGTTCTTTACCCGGTTTATGTATGACGATCATTTTAGCTATTTTCCAAGTTTTGGGGACGTATAATTGTCTAAAGCAGGAGTTGATGATGTTTGTAAGAAATACAATAGCTTTCTTGGAAAGTTCTCGAAACATGATAGGTGAGAGTTGATCATGGCCGGGTGATTTTCTTAGCTGGAGTTTATCGATAATTTTAGCGACTTCCATCGGTGATGTTGGACGCATTCTGCCTTCATTCCCAACTGGGAGAGTGGGCTGGATATCAGATTGAGTGTCATTTTCCTGAAACGCACCTTGAAAATATTCTGCGAACAGCTCGGCCTTTTCTTCATCACAGCGGGCCCATGTGTTGTCATTTTTCCGGAGTGGAGGATTTGGTGCTGGCGGTCTACGTAACCTTTTAGTTGCTGCCCATAGCGAATAGTTGGCTTCTTTTGTGGGTGCCAGTGAATCAACATAGCGAGTGAAGGAGTCGTTTTTCCATTTTTGAATTGCTTGTTTAGTGTCTTTGCAGAGTCTGTTGAAAATTGCTTTATTCTCAGTTGAACGGTGTCTTTGCCATGTTTTACGCGCGCATCGTCTTCTTTTGACTAAATTACAAATAAATTTCGGGTATTCGAATGGTAACAAGTCGGTAGCTCCATATTGAGTGGACAGTTTTGCAGCTTGAGTGAGAATTTTTGTGAATTTTTCTGCGGCAACGTCGATTTCAGTCTTAGTAGGTATTTTGGCACTCAGATTTACTAGGCTATCAATATTTTCGCGATAAAGGTTCCAGTCGGTGGTTTTGTTGACTAGTGGTTTAGTCAGCTCAATCTGCACTGGTGTGCTGAAGAAATCTAGTTGAACTGGAAGATGACCTGTGCTTAGATCAGTATGATTTTCAATTTTGAAATGATTACTTGGCAATCCTTTGAAGAGGTAGAAATCGATAATATCAGGTTTCTTTTTGAGATCAGACGGCCAATGAGTTGGGCTGCTTGGAGCTATTGAAAGACAATGTGCTTTATGCATTGACTTGCGTAACACTCTTCCTCGGGGGTTGCTGATTCTGGAGCCCCAACTGAGGTCCTTGGCATTGAAATCGCCTCCAAGTATCCAGTGGTCTTCAAGGTATTCAAACAGTTTGTCAAATTCAAATTCATTGGGCTGGCAGTTTGGAGGACAGTAGATACTGCCAACTTTGACTGATCGGTTATTCATTTTAATGGAGATAATTGCAGATTGAATACTAGTTGAGACATACGCACCTACATCAAAGTGCTGTATGGATTTTCTTACAAGGGTGGCTGCTCCTCCTCTAGCTACTCCACTAGGGTGATTTGCCAGATAAACTGCGTAATTATGAATTTTGGGTAGTGTAGTATAACTAGTTAGATGAGTTTCAGATATGAGAGCAATATCCACATTGTGTTTATGTAAGAAGTTTTCTAGCTCGTATTTACGAGCATGGAGACCGTCTGCATTCCAACAGATGATTTTCATCATCTTGTTGTTTGCTGACGAATTTTCCTCGGTGGGGAGGATATGTTGTTTTCAAGGGATGAAACTCGTTATTCTAGATTGGTGAATTTGTCTAACATGGTTTTCTGCTTTTCCTCCATTCGTTGAAGCGATTCGAGAATTTTAGTCAGTTCACTGGTTGGTGCATGTGAGGTTAAAGCTGGTGTACTGAGATAGGAAGCTCCTTTAGTTTGCGAGGTGGCCACTGTTGAGGAGTAGGAACGTAGTTGGTTGCCTGTTTTAACTGCTGCAGGAGCCATAGAATTATTTTTAATGCGGTCTACTGCAGTCATTTTATTTGACTGTTTAGTCGCATTTATTCTTGATTGATAGTAGGGACATCCTTTATAGTTGGCGGTGTGTTCACCTTGGCAATTGGCACAGATTGGTACGGCTCTTTGAGTTTTACAGTCTTTAGATAAGTGACGTTCTGCACATTTCACGCATTTTGGGTTTTTAGTACAATAATTCTTTGTATGGCCGTAGTCCTGACACCTAATGCACTGAGGCAGGATTGGTATTTTTCTCGGCGGTTTGACTGAGATTTTCGAATAGCATAGTGTGTGAAGGTCATAGACCGTGCGATTATTTTCGGCCGTCTTGAGGTCAATTTTGAATAACGGAAGTTTGATTGTAACAGTTTTACCTTCTATTTTTTTCTTCAATTGCACATTGATGATATTAGTGACCGTATGGTTTTCTTCTAACAGTTCTGTTATGATATCGTTCACATCAGTAGTGGGATGCAGCCCACGTACATACACAGTGAACGGTTTATCATCGTGAAGCTGATATGTATGGTACTTGATAAAACCGAGTTCCGTCTTGTTATTTTCGGGAAGACTGGCATAATCTTGTAGTGCCTTGCGTAGCTTACGGTAGTCATCAGCCGATTTTAACGTGATTTTTACCTCACCATTTGATAATGTTTTCATTTCGAGCGGACTAATATCTGCAGATGCGATCATGTCGTTGAACGCTTTGAAAGACTTTATTCCGGTAACAAAGTACGGAGGTGGCTTTTTTTCGTTCGTCACGGTGGATATTTGAGTTTCTTTCTGTTGTTCTGCGCTATTTTCCACAGCCATAGGTTGTGACACGCTATCTTGAATGTTGAGAGTCTGCGGCTTGAGAAATTTTTGAATTCCCAGCTGCTGCTTGAGAGTGGTGTTTTCCTCTTTAACAGTCTTGAGATCTGCTTGAGTTGCTCGAAGTTCCTCCTGAAGCTTACTAATGGAGTTCTGTAGCTCCTCCATAGTAGCCATGGATGCCTGCAGGCACAAATGCCGAGATCACCAGTTGATTTTTGATTTTAAACAATATAAAAAAAAGAATTAAGCACTGTTTACAGGCACAAACGCGAATGCGAAGGCACTCAAACGAAGTACGCAAGAAGTAAAGAACGAACGTGTTGCTTTGTACACGACACGATAAGAACTGAGATTTTCAACCTACTACATATACTTTACTCATAGGAAACTCAAGATTAACAGGGGGACCTGTTTTATGGGAAGGAGGGGGGGGATGTGAATAAAAATGCCGGGCATCGTCCGGCAAACCGTGGGAATTGGTAAAATTTCAATATGACAAGAGGGGAACCTAAATAGTAAGGAAATGATTTAACAAAACTCTAGTGGACAAAGAAAAAAAATGTTACGTTTTTTTTCGCGTCAATTGCATTTTTGAAGATATTACGCCAACAGACATATTCAGGAGCAAAATTACCCCCTGAATCCAAACTTTGATATTGGCCAGCCGAATTTTGTTTCCTAGGGGTGTAAATTCAAGATGGAGCCTGGTAAAACCAATTAATCTACTTTAATTCTCCTACAAATGAAGTGCTGTTACGCCAACTTACGTCTGTAGGGGTAGAATTGCTCGCTGAATTTGGGTGTTAGCAAGCCGAATTTCGCTCACTTGGGGTGTAATTTCAAGATGGCGTATGGTAAAAGCAATACTAATTGTCCTACAAACAAATATCCATGTGTCACGTAAAGGTTCTCAAGGATTCATAAAGTAAACAGGTTATCATTATTGTAATATAGGTATGGAAAAGGACTGAACCAATTAGATGCCATTGCAGGACTGAAACAGCAGCGGGAAACCCGCTGTCCCGAGAATTTTTCCAAGTCCTCATCCTATCATATGAAGCTTAGAGCCTGAAGTTTTTTCATGTCCCGAAAATTATGATGTGACAACTTGAACGCGCTGCAATTTCAAGGAAGCCGTGTTTTTCCAAGTCCCCTCCTTCCATATATAGCTCAACAGTGGAAATTTTTCTGGATCCCTAGTTCGAGAGTCGATATTTTGCCAAGTCCTCCTCCTATCATATATAGCTCGAGAGTCGAAAGTTTCCAAGTCCCCCTTCCCCCTCGCCGTGACGTCATCAACCTTGGGCCGCTCGCGGACAAACATTTCTCCAAAGTACCCCAAACAATAGAAATAGCGGGTTCCCCGCTAAAAAAAACCAAATGGCAGCCAAATTCTAGTCAATATCAAGGTCAAAATTAATAAATTTTGACAATCGTGCGACAGAGGGTTATGTGATATCGTTGTCATGGCTTTCGGGGTCCAGAAGCTCATAAATTGATATCCGGAGAGGACTAGGATAATCTGAAGGCATTATTTACGGATTGAGGGGAGGGAGACTTTCAGACAATATACCATTTTCATTTTTCAAGTGGCTACTTTCCTCTTCTGAAAACATTTATTAAACAAGTATAATTCCAACGCTTCTCTCAAATCAAAATAGACCTTCATATTGACTAAAATTTGGCCGCCATTTTTTTTTTTTATAGTTCTTTTCTATACCTATATTATATTTTGGTAAATAATGATAATGTGCTCACTTTATGCATCCTTGAGAACCTTTACATGATACACGGCTATTTGTTTGTGGGAGAATTAGTATGTATTTATGGCTTTTACCAGGCGCCATCTTGAAATTGCGCCCAAGGGAGCAAAATTCGGCTTCTAACACCGACATTCAAATTCAGCGAGCAATTTTACCCCTAAAAAGGTAAGTTGGCGTAACGGCACTCCATTTGTAGGAGAATTTGTGTAGAATAATTGGTTTTACAAGGCCCCAGGAGGCAAAATTCGGCTTACTAACATCAAAATTCGGGTAATTTTACTCCTAGAAACGTCTATTGGCTTAATGTCTCAAGAAATGCAGTTGACGCGAAAAATAAAAAAATTGTCCAACAGACTATCATAAATGGCTCCCATAAAACAGTTTCCCTTTTTGCCTCGATTAACAGGTTAATGAAGGAAACTCCGAGCAGCTCACCAGGTGAGGGGGGGGGGGGGGCTGCGCGTTTTTTTCACATTCATTCTGCATACGCATCTAACACAATACCTATGTCTTTTCTATCATCGCATTTTCCGAAAGTATACAATCGTCTCACAGATAGCGCACAAATATTAAACGAATATAATTATAGGGTGAGGAGCAAATGAATCAAAAAGTGAAGAAAATCGAACCCAACCATGCTGCAGATTGTAAGTCCGAGTTCGGGTGGAGACCAACAGACGTTCGTTGAATGGATTTTGGTGATAAATAATATTTTTCGAAATACATTCAGAAAGAGTAGTCTAGATGAAGTTGTACGTCGATGAATGAATAGTGATGAAAAGTTTCCGAGAGGATGATTAGTTTCTTTTGCGGAGAGCGTGTATATCTGGTATACTGGGTCAAGCATTGAGGAGGGACTCTATACGAGTACACTCTGTGCGAAACAAAGAAGAAAAGAAAAATGAGATTTCTCAACTCTAGCTTACTCCGAGCACTCAAAATTCCTCACTTTCGATGCGATAATTTAGGATTCTCTTTTCTACGATATAGCTATAATTCTATATTTTACGTAGACGCCTTATTAAAATGCATAAAGACGAATACGCGACGATAATGGGAAGGAAAGAAAAGCGCAAAATACGATTTTCGCGGGAGAATTGTCACTCTCGTAGGTATAAATTATTGACACAAAGGCGTTCAACAAACTGCTATGTTTTCATTTTTCCTCTCGTAAATAAAATGCGCTATTACACATAGCTAGTCATTGTTTAATATAACAAACGCGACTATTACAATAAACACCGGAATCCGGAACAGAACGAGCTCTTCTTTTTATTCGAAAATTGCATTTCTCTACGGAACATTTCTGCTGTACGAATAAAATGCTATACACGTATAATACTCGACCCGTTAATGTTGTCGTTACTTTTCATAATCTTTTATGCTGTTTACACAGAGCTGCGAGAATATGTATATATTTTTCTGACTCCAGACAAAATTCCATAGATAATGTACGAGTACCCGGTATAACCAAGGTCATGTTTCTCGTTCAAAAGCAAAAACAGAATGCAAGAAAGAATAAAGTGCATTTTAGCATTTTTCTTAGTCGATTTTTTGTTTCCCCGATGTGAACATTCAGTTTCGATTGAGAGCGAAATAGAAGCGCCTGCTCGAATATTAATAAGAACGAGAAAGAAAAACTCTTTTTTCTAATTGCCCTCGACAACGTATAGGTATGTACAATAATCGAAAAAGAAGAAAAAAGAATTATTCGTTTTTGTAGAGTGTCGAAATGCTTGTGAAGGAGGAAGTGCAATTGGTTCAGAACACAATGAAAGTTGGATTAGTAGATTGTCCTGCGAACTTAATAAGGGCGCCATAGTGGTCAAAATCTCATTTGTAGCACGTCATAATTTGTAAAACACAATGTCAAAAAAATGGATTTACAATTCTAGAAAAGAAATAAATGGCTTTTCCTTCCACATTGATTTTATTGATACCGACGTTTCGACTGTACGACAGTCATTATCAAGGTTAACTAAAAGAATAATATAATCGACGAAAGAAGGTGAAAAAACGTAAGAACATTAAGAACAAGTTCGAACGTAAGTCATGAGTCATATCCGAGAGTACGAACCAGCGCAGCGGTGCAAAGACTGCAGATAAGCTCCGTGAGTTCGTCTTGAAGTTAACACAGTTTTTATCTTTGACTACTTCTAATATCTGCTTTCTTTAACAATTACACTCTCTGTCTACAATAGAGACATTCTCAAAATCAAACTTATGACCTTTGTTCAGAGAATGAGACGCTAAAGCAATATGATCACTGCCCGCTTCGATATCGTTTTTGCGTTGGGAGACTCTATTATTGAGAAACTGGCGAGTCTCTTCCACGTAATGTTCAAATTAGCTTACGATTCGGTAAAACAAGTTACTCAAACGGAGCGAACCAGTATTGAAAAACGACATCATAGAAGATCATTGGCTTTGAGACCGCCCATCAAAATAGATACTCCAGCTGGAAAGACAGACCGATGGCTGACCGATCTCACTGATGCCCACATTCCGAAAAGAGCCCGAACTCGGCCCTAAATTTTGTTTTCCTCCTTCAAGGCTTCGTATGAACGAAATCATCTCTCAGGTTGAATATACAATCAACCAATCCAAAGCTCCTTTTGAAAAGAAGGGATCACCTTAAATGCATCATCAGTAAATCTTCTTGTAAGTGGAATACCGGGACTTACATTGACTTAAGGAGAACTACTTCCTTGTCTCAAGATCTCTCCTTCACTAAGAAATTTCTCCAAGAACAGAATCATCTCTTCATATTAAAGGCGGACAAAGGAAATGCTACGGTCGTCGTGAGCAAGGAGTTCCCCATAGAAGTGTGACCAGGACTTCCATGGGGACCTACCCTAAGACTTTTTATGGGCCCCCATGAAAGTTTTCTCCTTCACATCTCCTCCTAATTTAGCAGAGGACACATCTCATCACATTTTCCTTGTCACATTTCATTTTTTAATTCATAATAAATTTGCGATTTGAAGATAGTTTTCAGGGGTCATTAGGACGAATTCTGAGGTATCTAAAAAAGTGATATTCACCAAGAGCCCCTCTTGTCATTTGAAATTTGGTGAGATTTTGCGGTCCTATCTTCAAGCGCCTCAAGTAATGAATGGACGCCGCTCAACCAGAGGTGGCAAAATGTAGGCATTTTACAACTTTAAACTGAGACTAGTCGAGACCGACGGATTGAGCCATCAGTTTTCAATCTTCAAATTCTGTTTCGTATATGGCCTCGCAAAAATCGAGAATTTTCTACGAGGTGTCGCCATCTTTTAGAGGTGGCGGGTGTGGTGGCCTCGCAGAATTCAAAATTTATCCTGGGGTTTTAAATAAGAAAGAAAGTACGAAACACTTCAAAAAATTTCGACCTTCGAGTGCCAAGAATTAAGAAAGATTTTGACTCAGATTTCGAGGAGGAAGCGAGTATTTGGAAATACCCGGTAACGATCTTTGAGCCATATACATAATATGAACGTGAAACTGGGGAAGACTTCGATCATCGAATTATTTCTATCGTGAGAGGCTATTAGGAACATCTTTACCGAACAATCGATGAAAATTAATAATAAGAAAATCTTCCATAAAACAGATCCGCTGCTCGCATAAATAAATGTCGTTAATGGAAAGGATTTCGTGAGCGGCGAACTCTTTTTTCTGGCTGGCGACTCGCTATTACGAGAGATAATTTCCTCGATATTACGGGACATATTCACAAGGATTGGGTCAAATGAAACTTGCAGAGCCCGTATAAAAAACTTTTGTTTATTAATTGAGACGTCTTTCGACTATAACAGTCATCTTCAGAATAAAGAAGAAAAACTACCAAACAAGTACAATTCATCCTTATCACATATACTAGACAAGAATAAACGAAACCGGCTGCTCACACGTCAGTGCATTCGTAATCCGGCGAAGAAGAATACACTTTGCGGATGAGGTCATCTTCATGTACGACGCGGTTAAGCAGTTCGTAAGCGTGATGGTTGCTTATCTTCTCCATTTCGACGCTTTCAAGGGCCTTCCGCCTACGGAGGCTGTCTTCAAAATGTAATAGTACCTCATCTCCTCCGAGGTGTCTCTTTTCGAGAAGGTGTTTTGAGAAGGCCGATTTTGTGTAGTTACCATTCGTATAGGCGGACACATGTTCGTTGATTCTTGTACGGAATGCCCGGCCGGTTTCTCCTACGTAGCACGCCGGGCAGTCGCGACAACAGAGTAAGTATACGCCGCTCCTCGATAGGGAGGGGGTCGAATCTTTCCCTTTCGGGAACAGCCTCCCCAATCTTAAGTAGGGGTAGAAAACGGGGTTTCTATTAACGGATTTAATCACATTAGCGATGTGGGAGGTAAGGGGAGGGAGGTAAGGAATAGGGACAGCTAACTTCCTCTTAGCTGTCCTAAGGGACCTATTGAAGGTAGTAGTTTGTTGAAGAGCTACTTTGACAACTTTCCTCCGGATAAGACCGTTAATGTCGATATTAATCATATTAGTGGCGGCCAATTGCTGAAGGATACAAACTTCCTTAGCAAATGCCGAAGGTGAAAGAGGGAGCGAGACAAGGCGATGGATAAACGAATTAAAAGCGGCAATCTTATGGGGGAAAGGACAGAAAGAAGACCCATGGATAAGGATATCCGTGGTAGTAGGCTTTCTGTAAATTTGGAAATCATAGCTATTCGGGAGGAGTGAGATCGTGAGATCAAGGAAGTTAATCCTAGACCCCCCGATTTCAACAGTAAATTTAATAGAGGGATAGAAGCTATTCATGAGATCCACAAACTCATGGAGGGAGTGAACAGAACCAATCCAAACACAGAGTATGTCATCAACATATCTGCGCCAGAGAGATACGTATTGGAGGAGAGGATGCCCAGACTCAAAAATCTCATTTTCCAATCCAGACATGAACACCTCAGAAACGAGGGAGCCCAGAGGTGAGCCAATTGGGACACCTATGTCAGGAGGAAGTTTATAAATAGAATTATTATACTGACATATGTTGGGAAAGAGGCATTTAGAGAGGAGGGAGTTAAACTCAGATATGTAGGAAGAGGGGACAAATGCCTCAACGAGTAACTTCTCCATGCGTTCGCGGGAAGGAAGGAGGGGGACGTGGGGAAATAATCCCACCACGTCGAAAGATACTAGAATACTTCCTGAGGGGGGAGGGTTATGAGTTAGTAACTCCGACAACTCAATTGAGTTCTGTATAGAATAGGGGGGATGGAAATTAGTGATTTTCTTAAACCAAGTGCAGCAATTCTTATCCACCTTGAATTCTTTCCCTCCATCTATGTCTTTCAGTCTTGAAGTCGGTAACGACCTTCTGAATTTTCTTGACCTCCCTTTTACTCTACGGCCTTCACTTCTCTCTCTCTCTCTCTCTCTCTCTCTCTCGACTTCTCCATCTACAGGAAGAAGACCTTCACTGGAGTATCCATCGCAAACGATTTTCTGTATCCTCGCCAGCACAAATTAGGAACGATCAACGCTGCTATCCACAGGCTGCTTCTCCTCCCTCTGTCAGAAGAAGCTCGTTTCATCGATGTTCAAAATATTCGGGCTCCGCAAAAGCTTACCTCTACTTCTCGCCGAGTCACATGTTAATAATATTCCTCCCCTCCCTCTCGTAAACGTTGGCTTCGTCTTCCTTATTTCGGGCCCCGCTATCATTACAGAAGATGTAATGACCGTTAATTTTCCGTTCCGTCTGTTCATATAGAGTAATAAAATTTTCGTTGACAATTTTTTTCTCCTCCAGAACCTCATATTTCCCGGACTATACTGCATTTTACTTTCCTTAAAAGTATAAAGACAAGATTTTAGCGGCTCAAAAAAAATTTTTCAATTTGAAAAAAACAAACAACGAAACAAAGGAAAAAAACAGAAACATTTTATACCAACATCCATTTATACAAGTGGTTGACGACTAATCCGGAAAAAAAAGCTAGCAGTACCTAATACCCCTTCGGTGAAAGTCCAATCTATAAAGAATCAATTAATGTGGGATGCTACCGAATTGGGAACGAGCGACGTAATTTATCGCTACGAAACGGAAAGCCTTCGTAGCGATTCCCAACTGTTAGAAGTGATAAAAATCGTTTTACGAACTCAAGAAACGCCGATTCAGCGTGACCACATTCGCACGAGCATTAGCGTGACGCGGTGCGGTGCAGCGCGCCGGCGAAAAGGTAACTGAGGTAATTTCGAAGAAATCCGAAATATCATTCGGAAAAGCGGATGAACGCCAAGCTCGAAAAGACAAAAACTCATTTTCAATCTAACCGGAGGAGACCCAAGCGTCCCGGAACGCATGTAGTGGGAGGTGGTGCATGGTGGCTGTGAAAATAATGCAAGACAATATAGAGCAGGCGGCGCGACGATTTTCACCGCGCTATTCTTGTGTGTTCTTTTTTCGAGTAAATTCCGGGATATATGGGTCTTTTGACTGTATAGTGTACACATAATACGTATATTTTGTAGTTATGTGGTAACATTTTCCGTTTGGCAGCGACGTTGTATCACGTGCCGTTTCTAATAATCCCCTAAGGGTACTTCCTTACATAAATAAGAATAAATGGCGTGCACTGTCAATTATTTTGCTTCAATAAACTTATATCCGAGTTTTTATTTGTAAGTGTTACGTCCCGCTTTTCTATACGATGTCGTTTTAATGTTTAGTTATCCGGCTTTCACCTATTTTCTGCTTTCGCGCTTTTCGATTCTTTCTACCGCTAATTAAACCTAATCACCAGGAAATGACGCGTTCTTGACCCGTTATGGTCCAATTGAAGGGATCAGATTCAGTTAAATTACGATGATTAACAGTTTTATTGACGATCGGAGTATTTTTGCCGTGTAATTTGGAAAACTTTTCTCATGATCAGAATTTTTCTGGGGAAGAATAATATTAGAAAATCAACACGGAAAGCTGCATTTTTGCACTTTCTGAACTTGAATTCTTTCTCGGTAGACAAACGAAAAATTCGAATGATTATTTCAAAATTATTCTCAATTTCGATTTTAAAATTAGTAGTGGCTTGAATTGATAATGAGAATTTTCAGCTCATACTGGATACTTGCTCGATGAACCAAGTAGACTAGGTATGTCCCACCTTTTCCAGGTCGCAGGCCTTTTTCAGTCGGATAAAATGAAAGGCGGGCCGGGCACTCACAAACGTTCGAAATTACTTCAAATACTTGTCGGGAGGATAATTCAGGTTGATTTCATCTTTAGTCGTTGACAGTGTTATTTTTATTCTTATCAATTTTCAAGATATGAACGCGTTTAAAAAAAGAAAAGTTGTCGACGAGTGTCGAAAATTCGATGATAAGTGGTGCTCGAGCTATTTCTTTTTGGAACATAATGGTAAAGCACTATGCTTCATGTGCAGAGAAACAGTTGCAGTTTTTAAAGAGGCCAACATCAAACGACACTACGAGACAAAACATGCCGAGAAATATTAAAAAGTTGTTGGGCAGTCTCGAAATGCACACATTAGAAAATAAATTATAAATTAAGCCGTGGAAATATTAGTAGATTACGGCAAAAGCAAATATCTGGGCAAGGTAAACTCTTTTTAGGGGAGAACCCGCTATCTCTTTTGTTGAGGGTACTTTCAGGGAATGGTCCACGATTGATGACGTCACGAAGGGCGGAGGGAAGGGGTTAGAAAAATGCCGACCTTCGAGCTATATATGCTAGGAGAGAGATTTAGACATACAGAAAATCCTATCACATATAGGTCAGGAGTCGAAATTTTTCAAGTTTCCTCCTACCATATACAGCTTAGAGGTCGAAATTATTCTAAGTCCCTCTACTATCATATTATGTAGCTCAAGAGTCAAAGTTTTTCTACGTTCCCCTCACATATATAGCTCGAGAGTCGAAGATTTTTCAAGTCTCCCTTCAAGTCTCCCCCCTCCGAGATGTCATCAACCTTGGACCGCTCGCGGACAAAAATTTCCTGAAAGTACCCCCAAAAAAGGAATTGCTGGTTCCTCTCTAAAAAATTTCGACCTCTAAGCTTCGTGATAGGAGGGGGACTTGAAAAAATTTCGACTCTCAAGCTATTTATGACAGGTGGGGAGGAACCTAGAAAAATTTCCACTCTCGAACTATATTATGATAGAAGTAGGACTTGGAAACTCTCGAGCTAAATATGACATAATATGAACTTGGAACAATTTTTACTCTCGAGCTTTATACGATAGGAAGGGGGTTTAGAAAAATTTTACTCTCGAGCTATATTTGGGGGAATTTCTATATGTTCCACTTTTTGAAAGTCCTTCCGCAGTGGAATACGGATCTTGTGGGTTCCCCACTCGCCCGCTGCAAAACTTGCAACGGCAACCTAATTTTTTTGAAGCTCGCGATAAGTGAAATTTTGATACTCAAATTTATATTTTTCTTTCAGGGGACATTGTTCGAGCCAGTCATGCACTCGCTAATTTGATTGCCTGGCAGACTAGATGTTTCACTGACGGTGAATTTGTCAAGACCTGTCTTCTGACTGTCGTAGATGAATTTATTCCAGAAAAAAGGTCAATTTTCGAACAGATAAGTTTGTCGCGAAATACAGTCACGAGACGAGTTGAGGATATTTTAGAGGACGTTTTCAATCAACTTCAATGTGCTACTAAAAAAGTTCGGTATTACTCATTAGCTATGGATGAGAGTACTGCTGTAAGAGATACAGCGCAATTGGAGTGGCTCTCGTTGCGATCTCCAATCCTTCCTAGTATTCCTCAATAGACGTTATCCCACTATCGAGTTCACCATTGAGGTAGGTGGTACCTCTATTAATTTCCTTGACCTTTCGATCTCCATTGAGGCCGGGGAGCAAACTTTCAAGGTCTTCCGAAAGAGCACTTCGACGGATATCTCTATCCATAAGTCTTCGTTTTGCCCCTTCCCTCACAAGCTTGCCACCTTCAATAGTTTTGTCCACCGTCTTGTTTCTCTCCCCCTTTCTACACAGGGTTTTCCAGAGAAGCTGTGTGTTATCAAACACCTCGCCTATTCGAATGGTTTTCAGATCGATGTCGACCGTATGGTCCGGAGAAAACTCTTTTCTAAAGCTTCGGACTCCATTGCCTTTGTTCCCCGGGTGGCTGTCGGGTTGAGGGGGGGGGGGGGGAAAGAGGGAAAGATGGGTTCGCTTGCCTTAGTTGGGTAATTCATCCTCTGACTTCCGACGCCTCCTCAAACCCTTCCGTTATCGCCCGGCATTTTATAATCCCCTTACTATTCGGTCCCTTTTATGTAGAGACATGGAGTTTACAAGCTTCAATGTTCCGACTGCTCGGCTGTCTATATAGGGAAGATACGCCGGCTGATTTGTATCAGGGTCCAGGAACTCCTTGATGAAGACCTTTCTACCCTTCCCCAAAAACGTTCGGCTTTTGCTGAGCATCTCTCGACATTCGGCCCTAAATTTGAGCTGGACCAGGCTTTTATGCTTCATTGTGAGGATTCGTTTCGTCGTCGATTGTCTCCTGAGCACATCGACGTCGTAGTTCACATGCATAACAGACGGGTCTGAATTTTGAATCGTTTTGTACTTGATGATGATCTCATCGAGAAGTTTTATTCTCCACCCAACGACTGTGATTCATCTTAATCTCCTATCACCACCGATCTGTTCGCATCTGGCTCCTTTCGCTTCTTATTCCTTCCTTCGTTTGTTCAGTCTAGATTTTCGTGTGACTCGTGAATGAATTTTCAGTTGACAGCGCTCGCGCTACAATTTTTTCATTTATTTACCATTATTTTTGAGTTTGTTCTGTGCGGTTTGTACAATAAAATTCAGTGGTTTCTCACTTCCTTGATTTTTCGTGAGTGTACATTTCACCACTCCTGACAAAATCGTGGTAATTTGCGAGCAGACCCCATCTCCCTGGACGACCGATATAATCATCCAAGAATTATTCACGTCGCGACGCGACGTCGACGTCAGCGCGTCGATAAAAGTCGACTTCATATCAACACTTTTGCCACGTCAGATTCAGGTTGCTTTCGAGTCGACTTCCTATCGGTTTGAAATCGACCCTTCTCGTCGGCTGCTCTGTTGAGTCGATTTCAAATGAACCGATCTAGCTCTCCATCACCTCCAGTCTGTCCGGTCTTCTGTTCTGGGTGAAATCTATTCCAATCGCTGATTCAACATTATTTTGACCTAGTTCATCTTGTAATCTAGGAAAAGCTGAGAGATTTCAGTATCATTTTCTGTATGACTCACGACTGAATTATTATTATTATTATTGGCTTTCATACATATACATATTTTTATTTCTACAGCTAAGTACTAATATACTATACATTCGGTATTTGTCACGACTGAATTAGCAACTTCCAAATTAGTTATCCACCCGTTTAATTTTTCCACCACTTACTTCAAGTAAGTACTTGCGATATCCGAGGGAATTTTCTTCATTGTATATCTCCTTCGACTGGACTAATTTTCAACATCTTACTTTAATTCAGCCAAGTACAGAATTGTCGTCATTAAGTTCTTCTACTTCCACACATTCAAGAACTTCAGGGATAGAATCTACTCTCGCGAGAACACTCTGGAAATGTTGGTTGGATAAAATCAGGTTCAAGTCCATTTACTCACGAATTCCAATCCCGGAATTCTGAATCATCTAATTTAGGCGTAGGTGAGAGAGACATGATTGCTCGTTGGCGAACAGAAAAAAAAAAATACGTGAGTCGGTACAGCGAAAAGAAAAACCAGAGTTTCCTTAATGGATCTTTTATTTTTTTGTAAGATGGATATGGAAGCATTTTACTTCATTTTCCTGTTGATTGCTCGTGTATAATAACGTGTCTCGTGAATTCTTCTTCTGCATACAAAACCAACCGCGTCATCGACATTATTTATACTACATTTGACTTTCGACGATAATAATTCAGTTTTATTACTCGAGTTTTATTTTTTCCCCCTCTTTTTCATTGAAAACAACATCAAGTCTCTCTCCATTCGAAAGTATTATTATCGTCTGGTATGAACATAAATTCATCGTACACACTTCTACCTCAAAAATGTTACTACATGTCATTAACGCTTGATACTTGCACGAAAAAAGAAGAAAAAAAAGCACGATGGGAGGTGCAGCAGTACACGTAATATTTTAGATTGGGATGGAAACGAGAAATGAAAAGTACACGTAATCAATAACGATTTGAAGCGTTTGACTTGATGTTCCAGACGATCTTCTTGGGACATCGACGAAATGTGAATTCTTCCCCCGAAGTGTACGAGAATACATTTGTATTTATGAGACGAATAATTGAAAGTGAATGATTTTTTTTTATTCGAAAAAGAACGAGATAATTTTATCGTCACTTTAGTCGCTATTTTCTTCGATAAATCCACCTGGAAAAATTTGTATTACCTAATACTACTTGTACTGAAATGTTGTGCAGACAAGAGTTGACGACTTTTCTCAGATCATAGTCATACTGCTGGAAAAGAGATCGAGAAAAAAATTACCATTTACGAGTGTACTTTTTATCTTTATGACTTCCTATGTGTATTCTTTTTATTGCATTGGATATATGTAGTTGTCCAAAATTGGAATTCTCGTCAAATTCAAAGTTTTGCACTATTCATTTCGCGTAACATGATGAAAAAACCCTTCTCTCCTACCTGAAAATAAGCTTCCAAGGTCGATATTGATGCCTAGAATGTTAACCTAATTTCTCTGTAGAGGTTCCAACTTCTACGGAATTTTCAATTTTTTTTACTGGGAACCTGTTCTATCCCGGTTATTTTGAAAAATTTGACGTGCACCGTATAGCAAAACTGACCCACTGTAAGGAAGGATTTGGAATAATTTTGACTTTCAAAGCATAATTGTGATAGGAAAGAGACTTGGAAAATTTCGATCTTTAAGCCGTAATATATGATTGGAGGAGAACTTGGTAAGAGGTACGTATGCCTCTCTCCGAAATCCTCTTCTCGGAATCACAATGGATGAGAAACCCCCTGTCTGCAAATATACCCAAAGTAAACTTCGAGAAATTTAACAAGTTCGTACAGTAACAGAGTCACAATTGCCCCAGACGTCATCATGGTGATGTCATTAGCGCCGAATATTCTTTTGGAAAAACTCCCTTCCATTTTTACATGGCCTAAACATGACAAAATCAGTAAAGAGAGAAATTGAGATTGTATAGGTTGAGATTTTTCTTCATTAAAAATTTTGGAATCCCTTGGCAATATATAATCATTGGGATCTGTGATTGCGATCGATAAAGGTAACCAACTACTTCTATTAAGACCATGAGGGATAGGATGGTCTCCTACTTAGGTTGAGATTGAAACTTGGTTCAGTCTGTTTGGTACGACAAAAACTTCTCGCACCTAAATCTGCACACCGATCGAGCAACAATTCAGGCTGATAAATCCTCCCTAAAATCCTCAATCTACAACACTACGTTTAGCTCTCGGTGCCTTACGGACTAGCCCTACGCTCAGCCTATGCGCTACGGCAGTTATTCCTCTCTAGAACTCCGTTCATTATCGATTACAGCCAATTTCCTCGTGTCTACAGCCTAGCTTCCCCAACTCCCTACCTACCAACCCTCTCTTCTCCCCCAAAATTCTCAACTTCTCTCATTAGAGTCTCATCTTAACCTAACCACCATCTCGAATTTCAACCCCTTCTCCCCATCTTCTCATCCACCCCTCCATGGACATCCTCATCACCCCTCATTCGCCTCAACATGGCCAACCTACCAAAATCGGACAATGTAATCCATATAAGACACATTAAAAAGGTAATTGATAACGACTTCCCTTCCCACAACCTGTGCTTTACAGATGGTTCAAATCGGGCCCTAAAACTATAGCTACGCCTTCTCCATCAATTGTGAAATCTCATACTTTCGTTTGAAAAACTCAACCTCCATATATTCTGCCGAACTACGTGCCGTCTATACCTGCTTTACTCACCTCACTCTTCTTTCTCATTCCTGTAAATTTCTCTTCATCTCTGACTCTTTCTCCTCTCTCCAAGCCATGCAAAACCCTCACTCTTCCAATTCTATCGTACAGCGCATTCCCATAGTCCCGCACTGCTTAATATCTTCTCTGTCTTCATTTGCTTTATTCTGGATCCCTGTTCACATCGGTCTACCGGAACACGACGCATTGGACCTGGCTTCTGAAAAAGCCTTGATTCTTCCCTCAATCACTGATCGCTCCTTTTCTCCGGCCGATGACTTAAAATCATTCTACCGTTCACAAACCACATCATTATGACACAACTCTGGTCTTCTCAACCCTGCAACAAATATCGTTCAATTAAAAAATACCTGACCCCCTGGTCCTCTTCAATACGTCCCTCACGCCGCGAAGAAATAGTTGTAACTCGACTACGAATCGGACACACTTGCCTAACCCTTTCCTTCCTTATCATTGGACTCTCTGCCCCTCCCTCATGCCAATACTGCCAAACTGAAAATCTATCTGTCTCTAACTTTTTCACCTGCCCTTCTCTCATAAACATTAGACACTCTTTTTCTGTTTTCTCCCATATCCCGTTTGCTCTTTCCAATAACTCAGAAACCATAATCAATACTACCTCAAACTTCCTCCGATCCACCTATTACTACAAATCCATTTGATCCGAACATCTTTCCCTGAGCTAACGAGCTAATGACCCGTTGAGTAGTCGAAGAGCTCGTAAAAAAAATTGACGTAGTGCATGAATTATCATATTTTGTAATCAATCACTTTTATCAGTATAATTAAGTACGAAACAATACAGCTGTGGTGACCTTATTAAATGAAACACTGAATGCAAAGCCCTCCGCTAAACTGCAGAGAGATCCTCAAAAATTGAATGTACACATATCTCGACAGAAGTCGTTCCGAAAAAGAAAGAACAACTTTGTAAACAGACAAGTTATTAGAAAAAAGAAGTCTTCTTTTCATCCTTGACCAATACGACTGTCGACGTCGACACCATTCGATACGCCTTCGCTTGCTAAATTTATCAAAATCGTTTCTTGAGAACTAAAACATGTTTTTTGATCGCCTTGGGACTGTCGTCAACTTTGTTACCCGCTCAGTTCAACTTTCGTGAAAAGTACAAGAGAACAGATCATTTGGAACGACTAAAAAGAACAAAAACTCTTTGTTCAATGGAAGAATTTAAATTGAATCGACGATTTACTAAAAAAGTCACTTCTTTCGAAAGTTCCACTAAAAAAAAATCGAAGACGAAAAGTGGAACAAATTTTTATCTTTACGAGAAACAAGTGAAAATGTATCAAATATCGCGCGGATGGTAGTGCTATAGGCGGCCTGAAAAATTCCATTAATTTCAACAACCTTACCGAACTGAATGTTCCCAAAGAAATTTCAGTAGGCATACGAATTAAAGTTTTGTAGTTCATCTGTCGATATTTCAAGTAAATGAATGAAAAAGAATTATAATACGATTTAGTAAATTAGTAAGTCACTAACAGAAAAGAATACAACTTCAGCGAAAAATTCATGGATTATGGGTCCACTTTTTTCCATATCAAAAATTCGGAAACTTCAGATTTGACCATAATATTCGCGAAGTGCTTGAGAAGTTATTGCTAAAAATAAATGATAGCAAACCAGGTGAGATGCGGAGATGTTCACATATCGAACTTTTCTCTGCGTCTGTAAATATAAATAAACCAAAAAGAAAAGCGAGCAAAGAAAACGAAGATATAAAATTTTTTCCCTGATTCCAAACTTGCACGTAGGTCAGAATCGAATATAGCGACACTACTCGTATTCGTATACCTTCAAGCGTAACAGAGCAATGCTGGTGCAATTCAAGTATTCTACGAAAGAATACGAAAGTTTCGTTGCCAAGAAATTAACTTATTTTCTTTCACCTGCATATAATTTCTACGAGCATCGCCAACCAAGTTCTTAGCTAATTTTTGTTCGCAAAACTACTCTCCCATTCTCGAAAAACCGCAATAAATGAGGTCATTTTTCAAAGTCGTGTGATTCTATAAATCGACGTTCGTAATTAAATAAATTGAGGGATTTTAATTTGTTGATACTATTTCGACGTCAACTCATTGAATTCTCGACAACAAAATATTAGTTTGTTGATATCTTCCAAATGAGAAACTATAAGGTATACACATAGTATTCTTAAGCCCAAGATGAATGCTTTCAGATACAATATCATTGACGAAAATGCATATTTATGGACTTGACGATAATTCGAAATAGAAACATTCATAACCTCGAAGACAGCATAATTATCATATTCATTTTGTCAAGTCCAATACCGAGGTATTCTTTTGAAATTTTGTTTGCAGACGTAGTGAGACAGAGACGTGTACTTTCGCTTATTCCTAGCTACCTATTCGCATATCATTTTCTACGAGTAGTTTTTGTGGAGGTGAAAATCTTTAAAAACGTAAGTCATTATATTGAAATTATATCACCCGTGAGGTCTTGTGGGGTATCCGACGTGTTCGGCACCATACCAAAGGAGGAACTTCTCACTCTCCTGCTAAACAACAGATACCAAGGAAATCATAACAGCCTAAAATACGTAAAGTTAATCTGCCGATCTAACAACAAGTTGTGCAACCTCGAAAAGGAGTAGCAGCCACCAATACAGGCGCAGTAGAGATATTCATGAATAATATGGAAAACGAGATATCGAAAGGCAGCAATTTCAAAAACTAGTAGATAATATCTACTTAGCTGGTCAGGCACCAAAAGAAACTTAGACTAATTCTTCCGCGATGAATGAAATTATCAATGCAACGAGACCACTAACACGGGCGAATATTAGGATAAAATACAAAATCTACGGGAAGACAACGCAGACTGACGCAATCATCCGACACGACTTGTGCCTCTATCTTAGGTACAAGTTAGCGGCGATTCAGAACTACTGCCACTACGAAATATCTGTACTAAAGAACAATGAAGAGAAGAGGAAAGAAATCGAGGTAGTTAAGGAGATCGCAGCAGTCAACAGTTACTTCAGAGGTAAGGTTGAGGATGAATTCAAAGAAGGGAAGCGATGACAACACAGTGAGAAGGTACTCTGGATCAGTACCACACATGGGGAAGTACACGATTCGAACAAGGTGATAAAGGATGAGAATATGGGCTTCCACAACAATTCCTCAGGTGAAAGAATGGATTAATATTGGTGTAAAGTACTGTAAGTTATCTAGTCCACGAGAGCTCACTCACTCCGCTCGTTCGCCCCGATATGGATATCAACATTAAACTATGTTAGGCTTACTATTGAGCCCAACTTACAGCAGTAGAAAAGCCCATACTAAAAATTTCGAGCTTAGTTATTTACTGCCTGATGACGTCATAGTTTATTATAGAGAAGAGAAGGGATAAGTTCCTCTCCTAAAATATATAACTACAAAGTCCGTGTCTATGACGTCACAATTTTATGACCTTCATAGGTTAGTCTTGTAACGTTACAATGTAATGACATCATCAGTTTTCAAAGTTTCCCTTCTATTATATACAGCTCCAAAATTCTAGCCTTTGGGACCACAATCTGATTCTCAAGTCCCAATTCTTTCGTACCATATTATGAGTTTCTAAGTCCGTACTCCATAAAACAAGTTCCCTGCCACTCGTCGTTTTTCCAAGTCCCTCTCCTATTATAATATCATATAGCTTCAAAGTCCAGGCCCGTGACATTACAATTTGATGACGATATAGATCTGGTACATCAATATTTTTATTTATGATTAAGGGGGACTCAAAACAATTTCGACTTATGACTAGTAATATGGTAGAAGGGGACTCATGGTGTTTGAAGCATTGCATATCTGGCTCCATAAAGGGGCTTAGCCAATTGGTGTACAAAGCATTACACATCTAATTAGTTGAAGGAGCTATCCTAATGCGGATCATAATAATGTATCATCTTTCAACCCATAGAAAACGTTGCCTGCATCCCTCGTTTAACATCGTTATTGGAATTAGCCTAAGAGTCGAGGTACTCGAGTTACTTTTCCCAAGTCCCAAGGTCATCTGCACGCACTCGCACACAAATTTTGGAATTAGGGTATGGGTCAGAGAAAAGATATGAAACATGTCAGGAGTGGGACCGGGAGAAAGTTCAAGATCAGGAGAAAGGAGCTTGCGAAATATCACGGCAAAAAGAAGATGGGAAGTTACTGTTTGGCAACATAATGGCGAAGGAATATTTGAAGTCCGCAGATTGCAAAGGCAAAAAGAAGGAAAGCCAGTCTCGTGAACAATGTAGTTATGATTAACAACGAAAAATTATTTGGCTTGGTGATTGAACCAGAAAGTAAGAAGAGATTCGACCATCACTGAACAAATCACGTCGTGACGCGGCATCGTTGTAGTCAAAAACTCACGGGTTCTTTAACGGAGTTAAACGAAGGGTGGCAGAGAACCTGTTCTATGGGGCATGTGGGGTCTGAAAAATGTAGATTGTGACGTCACGAGGCTAACGTCTTCAAATTGTGACGTCACCGGCCCGGATTTTGGAGCTGTGTATAATAGGAGGGGAACTTGAAAAAAACTGATCTGTTACGTCATCAGATTATGACGTCACAAGGCCGATCTATGACGTCATCAAATTGTGACGTCAAGACCCCGCCCTCCAAGCTACATACGATAGGAGGAAGACTTAGAAAAAAGGACGATTTCCATAACGAACTTAAACGAGATTCGAAATTTTTCCAAGTTTTCCGTCGGACGGCAAATTTCTCAAAAAACCCCCTTGGAACAGGTTCCGAGTTAAAAAAACTGATCTATGACATCATCATACTGTGATGTACCAGGCGCCGCTCCCAAGCTATACATATATGATAGGAGGGGACTTGGAAAATTTCGAGCTCCGAGCTTTGCCAGCCGGCCTGCCGGACGGCAGACGCCCCCCCCCCCATCCCCGATAAAACAAGTTCCTTGTTAATAAGATCACAAATAAGAACCAGTGTTTGAGGCCTTGTTCTTCAGGAACGATGCACTACAATTGATGATGAGGTGCATTTAACCCTGGAACGTATTCTTTTAACAGGGAACCTGTTCTATGGTGGGTTTTATGAAAAATTTGCCATGCGCTGTCCGGCGAAATATGACCTATGACGTCATCAACTCATGACGTCACAGAATCAATTGAAAAAACGATGGCTTTCTTAACGAAATTAAACGAAAAACGAAGGGAACCTTGGTAATGAAAACTCAAGGAAGACTAGACGTAGTATAACGCTAGTACGAAGGAGGTCTAGACCTAAGTTAAGCCTAATATAAAATAGAACGTCAGTGATGACCTATTTCAGGGATTTAGAAATATACAAGAAGCCTAGACCTAGCATAAAGCTAGTATAAGAGAGGCCTGACTTAGTATATAAGCCTAGTGTAAAATTAGTATACCGTATGGAGCGGAAGAATAGGGGTGGGAACGCCTAATGACGTCATCAGTGACCTTGACCTATTTTAAGGACTTGAAAATTTTTTTGAATTGACTCTGTGGCTGTGAAGTCATAAGTCGGTTTTCACAGGACAGCGTATGGTAAATTTTTCAAAAAAAAAAACAGAACAAGTTCCCTGTTGAAAATTTTCCAGTCCCTAAAATAGGGTGAGGTCATTGATGACATCATCAAAGTTTCCTATCACTCTTCTTCCGCACGATGCAGTATACTAATTTTATACCAGGTTTATTCTACGTCTAGGCTTCCTTGAATTCTCAATAGCAAAACCAATTTGACTCAAAGAACGAGTTCCTTACGTTCCTCGTTTAATTTCGTTAAGGAAGCCGTCGTTGTAGCTAACTACATAATAAAGAAGAATAGTGCCCTTGAGATTCTTTCATTATCAACATGCCCATCATAATATGGTTGAAATTAGAGAAAGTACTCACATTTGTAAAGAGAGAAACATCATTGGAAATAACATCTCACTTCTACAAAGTTTCTTCTTCGCTTACCTGCAACACAGAATGAAAAATCAATTATGTACAAAAGATACGTAAGTTGGAGGAAAAAATCTTTAAAAGAATATTGATCACTGTTATCATATTTTTTTTTCTTTCACTTTCATCTATTCAAAAACTATTTGACTGCTCTAAGGTAGGCCTCAATAGTAGTTTTTAAACTGAAAGACTGGAGAAAATGATTTGTCATTCGTCTCAGCATCGGATTAAAAATAATCTAATATATAAAGCAGAAAGTTTGTCTGTTTGTCCGTCCTCCTGTCCGTTTATAACTCGAGAACTACTGGGCCGATCGCTTTCAAACTTTCAGGATATATTGTCCTCATCCCAGAGCAGCACATAGACTCATAAAAATAAAAATTTGACGGGGAGGTGCTGAGTAATTTCAAAAAAGGGCGAAAACAATGACTTTTTTTTCAATATAAAAAAACGTGGTGGTGTAGCTTGCCATGTACGTTAGACCTACGCGCGTTGAGTGGCGCAGTTTCGAGAATTGAATTATTGTGATAACTCGAGTATAACTCATTTTTATGAAAAATTGAAGAGAACAAAAATTGTAGCCCCTGTAATTTCCTTTCGAATGAGCCCGGTTCCAGATTTTTAGGAGGAAATTTTGTGACTACAGTATTCGCTGTACTTCCATACTAAGCAAGTTATTTTATTCACAGTTTTAAAAACACCTACATAAAGGATTTTACATCCGGTATCTCATACAAGAACCAATGTCTAGACACGGTGCGCACTGCGTATGGGCTAGCGGAAATTACCCTTTTTTTTACCTGTTGTCCGTGTGTTTTCTCAGGGACTGGCAAAATGTCAATGGATTTGTCTGTATTCTGTTGCGATGAATACAGGCTTCACGCGTTAAGTCAGCTCTCAAGTGAATTAGTGTGTAAAAAATTTAATTTGGTGATTTTATTTTTGTGCGACTCGGAACTTTGATATATTTTTATAAGTACAGTCGCAGTTTTTGGTGTCTATTTTCTTATTTTTGAACTGAATAGTTGTGAATTTTGCAAAACTCTTTCCACTGTTTCTTTTTTAAAAATTCATCTGAATTCCAAGATACCTACAAAACACACATACCTACAAGATACAGATACCTATAAAACACAGATATCTACTCAACACACAGCTAGCGGTCAGGCGCGCCGGAGGCGCGTCGCCAACCGCTAGTTCTATATAAAAATACATGACCCAGATCCATCGATTGAGAAAAGCTTTTTTCCTCGCATTTGAAATATAATCAATACAAAAAAGTTCAGACTAAGACAGGCCAACAAGTCTTAGAAATATATGAAATTCGTATTTCAGGGGGAGGGCAGGACTATTTATTCGAAAAATGTTTATTCGTGAATTTGATAAATTCAACTGAATGATATATCGTGGGAGGCAAGATCTAGTTGAACTAATTAATGGCTTGAATATTGGGAACTAAGGAACCCTTCAACTTGGTTTTTGAAAATATGTGTAGTAATCATAGTACTTCCCACTTTTAAAAATTTGACCTCGCTTTCTACGTTTTTATTTTACGAAACCATTTTGGCCGCATTTTAAATAGTTTCTTCAGAACGATTAAAGTATTCACAGATTCTTATGAAGGAGTCATTTCCACTATCGTGGAATTTGGATAACCCTGTATTATATTGCACGCACGCACCTGAAATGGTATTTCCTAAAATGACTGTTAAACAGCATTTTTTAAAACAGAGAATTATCAGTATCAAATATAAACCGTCTGAAACGTTTTGAAATATATCCTTTTCTTCTTTTCGTGTCCATTGAAACCTCTTATTTCTATTTTCTAATGAAAGGATAGTATGACTGATTGTTTTGTATTCATGGGCGAGTTCAAGTTGGCAGATGCGCTTCGGGAACTCGATATGTCCGTAGTTGCACTACTGGCTAACTGAAATACATTTCCTAAGTCTGATGAGAAATTTTTTCCTACTTTCTTTTTCGCACTTCACGGTAGAAAAACATGTTCGAAACAACCATCTGGATAACGACAAGTCAAGAGTTCTGTATTTTATTTAGTAAAAAAACTCCAGAATGTTCTCTTCCTTGTGTTACTTTATTTTCAATTCTGTTTTTTAAAGTTCGCGATCGTATGACTTCCTCGACCAACCTTTTTCTTTAGCCTTGAGCCGAACTTTTTTTCTTTCTGTAGACTAAATGCTTTTTATTTCGTTTTCCGTTCTTTTTTTTCACCTCTACTTCCGTTTTGTTTTCATTTTCTTACTCTCATCCTTTCTATCGAGATATATTCATCTTCATTTTTGCACTGTTACTTGTTACAATTCCTCCGAAGAAAGTGCGTACAATTGAGAACAATTGAAATAAAGTCGACAGCATTAGACTTTACCTCAGTTTTTGAAATGAGAGTACCGGTATACTTCAACTACTTTCAATATTCTTAGTGTCCTTGCTATATTATGAAACACGATGGTCCACTACAACATGCTTTATTCGACTAAACATGCATTGATGATACCGGCACGCTCGAGCTCTTATCTACAATACAAGTATCGATATGCAACAGTCTTGAACAGTCCTACTGCATAATATTGTCGGGCATCATAATTGATTAAGTTGAGTATATTGTTTGAGTGCTGCCTGTTATGTGATGAAATTTATTCATGCGCGGGTATGCATTATGGAATTTGTGCGCGACAAGAAGTAATAAAAAGTGCAATATGTTACCAAAACCTTTGGGTGCGCAAGATAATTTCGATTTCACATGGATGGGATTCATGCAACCCATCGACACCAATAAAATCAATCATTCTACCAGATCGATACAACGTAGGCGATCACATATTCAAAATGGAGTCCTATGAAAGCCTCATAGTAATTAATCATTTACGGCCAGAGAGCACAAACCCATCACACCTTCATCTACTTTATGTGCGAGGCTAAGGCACATTGCTTGCAGTAGTGTTGAATACTCAGAGCGCATATTATAGTGGCACCAAGTTTCATTCATCAAACACCATTATTGTCGAATAATGAGGGCTTAAGCCAATGTTCATGACTAGGTTTGTTACGACTCGATATATTCGTCAATATAACTTTGTCTATTTCTGTAACGTGAGGGCGCAACTGACAACACCAAGGAGGTAGGTATGGTAGTGATGTTAAACGGGAATACAAAGCAGAGAAAATACGGTTCTGATATTTTTTTCTGCTCCGAAAGCGGATCCGGAGAATTAAATCGTTCCGAAGTTAATCCGGAGACTTGAAAAAAATCCGGATTTTCTGCAGACATTTACAATTTACCTACATTGATCGAGTATTGCACCGATCAATAGAAAAGTATCTGAGCTTCACTTGGCATACATATTCCTCTGCTGATCGAAACTATATAGTTGGAGAGGGTGCTCGTGAACCATGATTCTCATTTCATCATGATCTGCAGAATTGATTTTTATGGAAGTACTACTCTGCGAAATGGTGAAGATGGAGTCGAATTGAGTCACTTCCGAGACTGGTGCTAGTAACATTATCCTATAATACCATTTCTCCTAATTGATACTTGTGTCGTTTGGAAAGGCAGAGACTTCCTTAACCAATTCACGGAGTAAATTGACGTATATCCATCGCACAAATGTAACCCTCTGATCCGGAAGTGGAGACAGTATTTTTTGTCAGTATAACTCGTTTGTGACTGACTAAGATTAATGAGACAATCTGACTAATTGATAATCAATGGTAATTATAGCAAATACTAAAAAAGATAAAAACTGTCCTCAAAAGCCTGAAAAATAAGCCCAAAAATAGTGCTGGTACACAATGGCGGTGAACATAAGAAGACTATACAAAATAACCAAAATAATATAAATTTTTCTACCAAATCTCCTTTCTGTTCAATTATCTCATTTTTGAAACTGTCCACAAGAACCTGAAAAATCACCCTAAAAATGGTGCTGGCGCATAGTGGCGCAGAACATATACAAGACATATCAACTGTTAGCCAAATGCGAACAACAGAGAAATGGTACACCAAGATTCGTCTTCTTTCAAGGGAATCATAAGAACAATGGCAGGCACTCCGATCCGAATTTCCTCCGGCCACAAAATGTTGGTTCTGGATCGTATCCGGAGCAGAAAAAAAGTTTGTTCAACATCACTGAGGTTTGGCTATCCTCGAAAGTCCCACTATTTCCACCTTTCTCCTCCTTGTACAACAATTCGTTTTGACGGTACAAACGAGAGCCGACATTTTTACTCGGCTGTTCTGACACGAATCACAAATGCTGGCAACCACACACTTGCGATGGTATCTGCTGGAACGTCGTCTCAAGAATCGCCAAGGCACTACAGCTACGCACAGGTATAATGGACCACCATTTTGATTTTTAGAAAACCAGCGAGCGTTGTCGATCACTTTCGCCCCGAATTTTAAACTCTACCGGTGCACCTCGCGAACACAATCGACAATACTTGCTGGTTTTCTGGGAATCAAACTGGTGGTCCATTATACCTGTGCGTAACT
Source organism: Aspidiotus rigidus (assembly GCA_035079385.1). NCBI lineage: Eukaryota > Metazoa > Arthropoda > Insecta > Hemiptera > Diaspididae > Aspidiotus > Aspidiotus rigidus. Next base: position 6,791,491 of record JAVHKY010000030.1, read on the forward strand.
ATAGTGTCTTAGAATCGCAACAACGACCTGAACACTGAACACACTGGTCGGCGTCAGTGTTACCACCTTTTTCTTTAATAAAATTTCCCAGAAACGGTAGAAAAAAGGCGATATTATACATAGTTGAAAAGTTCCTGCAGAAGAAAGCGGAATGAACCAGCTTGCAGCGCTAGAACCGCTTTCTGGAAAAAACTAATTCTACACACTAACACATCAATTTCACATAGAACACACTGTAAATTCCTGTTTTCGTTATCAAACTGATAAGGTGATAATTTATTGTCATCAGTGAGCAACATTGCCAACTGTCCGGCTTTGACCGGCGGATTTATACGGCTTCCGAGTTCAGAAAAAGGCGTCCGTTCCATAAGAAATACATTGAACGGACTCCTCTTCTCCAGATACGTCTGCAATTTCATTTCAATGATCACTCCAGAGCGCAATGAACTGACTTCCGGATACTTTGAAATGTGTTTCCAATGTTTTTTCCGTGGAAAATATGGAAATAACATGTTCCAATGAAAATGCCCTACAAAATTCCACAAAGTACCCGTTGATGGTGTAAATCCTTGCAAATTCTGAAGAGGCTGAAAAATCCCTGTAAGCATGCAAGCAGGGAACATTCCTTGTAGTTGGCAACACTGCTCGGCCTTCAAACTAGTAGACTATTGGCGACCAAACAGTGAAACATACTAGCGATCCATTGTTCTTATATCATACGAGGTAGTGCCGTATCGTGCAGATCCGCCGTATTGTCGTATACCTAAAATAACTATTTTAATGAACGAAAATTGACGGCTGTCTCTTATTGGCTAGAGGTAATCGTGATTCATTTCTCGTTTGAATCACATATAAAAGTAATCAGCTGTTTCCTGTTGGTATTAACAAATCGGAATCTCTCCTTCAAATCCAGTTGCATCGTCGACGCTGCTGTCGCCTAATTTGCGACAATCGTTCATCATATTACCGATCAGATTTTCTAATTCGTAAGAGGCTGTAAAAGTTTCAACTAATAATGTCCTTACTTAAATATTCATTCACTCTCATTAAAAACTATACGCCCATCAACCTCGTGACCAAAATTAGGGACCATGAGCATCCGTCAGTTTGACTGGAAATACACATATACTCATATCACCAGCCTGAAGTCCCCAGTAAATCGTTCCCAAAGTCTGAATAATTTTGAGGAACTCGTACTCGTATAATAATGATGTCTGGGAACGAGAGAAGAGACGAAGAGTATAAAGTCAGTTACAAAATAGCAGAAGACGTTTGCAAAAACAATCTAAGAATTTGAAACAAGGAGGAAAAAAAAACACATCGGAAGGCTGTAAATGAAACCGTCGAAAACCGGAATTAAGTCAAAATGTTTTTCTTGGGCACACAAAATTATATGTACGACGAGAGAATAATAAAAAGCCTTTCCGCAAGTTTCATACCCGTAAGATGCGCGCGTTTTTCGTAAAGGCTGAAACGGTAAAGAATTACGAAAGAAGAGAAAAAAAACAATGGAACACGAGAGATAAAAATAATAAGACCAAACGGATATCATTACGTTTCTAATTCGATGTAAAAGTTTTGGTATCTCGGCACATGGCGTGTGCGCGCTTATCAAACGACAGTGTGCTGTTACACCCGAAAAAAAAACACCATGTCTAATCCTAGAAATTGAAAAATCTTAACGCATCGTTGCTCTGAAGCTGCTTGGCAATTTTTTTTTTCTAATGAATTAAATAACATTTCTCTTCTTATAGGGTGAGACGATTCCACTTCTTTAGATGTTGAGAAACATTTTCCGGTGTCATTTCCATCCTGCAATTGCGAATTTTTCGTGACCAACAACTACGAGAAAGAAAAGCGACAGCTATCTTGAGCTTTCGATTACAGCGTTATTAATAATGTAGACTTTGTTGCCGCGTTCCTAATCTGGGAAGAAAAAATATGATTGATGTTCATTCGTTTGTTCGTTGTCAGTTCACCATATTTATGAAACTTTTGATTTTGAACACGCGATAGATGTGTAATTAAAATGGAAGCCTTTTCCTCAGGATTATCTGCTTGAGGTTAAGATGCAACGTAGCGTCTGCCGACCAGCTGTCAAGATCAGATGATGGAAGTTTGATTGCACGAGAAATACATCACCTAAAAAGTGTCTCGAAGTATGAGGAATTAAATCAGTCTAGAGGGCATTAGCTACATCACCAACTTTTTTCTATACGCTAAAAATTTGATGGTATGTATAGCTGTACTGTTTTTCTGGTTCAGCTTGTTTTTAGGATAGTATGTAATACTATGTTGGGAAGGGGCACCCTTCTAAGTCTCAATCCCAGTGTAAACGTGAGGATCGAAATTGTTCCCACTTTAAAGTCGGGGGCTCTCTATTTTACCATCGACTCATTTTCGACGTTGAATTCGAATCGACGACCGGTACTACGAGTATGGATTGATGTTGGCTGAAAATCGAGGTCAGTTTCGTGTCGAATATATATCACTCATCGGTATAAGACTTGTAATCGACGTCGAAATTTTGTAGATTTGAAATGCACAATTTGATAGGATTTCAGAGTCGAAGTCAAAAATGAGTCGACACTTGATAAGTATTGGTTTTTAATGTCGACTGAAAATCTACATCGAACTTGAGCCGTTGTGCAAGATTTTTAGGTGCGCCGGTTCACACTTGCAGCACCAGCACTTCATATTACCATCACATTCTGTTGGCCACGCCCACTTTGTTTGAGATGCAGTCGTGGAAGTTTTGTTCCTCTACTGTACCGGTTCACAAGAGAGTCACACAACGGAACAATGTGCTGGTGCACAGTGTTCTTCAACTGTCATGAAGAAATCACACTACTCACAGACAATGTTTGGATAGTCATTCATATAAAAATTTCACAAACTCATTGGCGCAACAGATACGTCGCATCTCTTTCATAAGAGAGCTTTTTCGATAGACCCTTGTTTGGGCCACTTAAGTTATGTGGCGTTACTTGAGCGTCATATTGCCGTCACATAACTGTCACTGCCTTAGAATACGACCGTCACAACTACTACTCTTTCAAACGCAGATGTCCTGCGCGATTGTATCGCAATTTAACCGCGCGGCACATTATCGTTTCAATACACCCATGTTCCGCAAAATTAATGTTCTTCACTTTTGTCGCACACCTGGCTGGGAATCAGCGGCACACCCACGTCACAAATTACTAGCACACGCGACACAAGTCCCCTACCACAGTGTTTCGCAACTTAGCCGGCATTTTACAAAACGGGTTGCTGCTTCACCAAGCACAATTAAGATTCTCAATAATCCTCGTTATATAATGACTACGCATTCTGTCTGCGAGTAGGGAAATCATAAAACAAACAGAATTTCACGAGGGGGTGCCTGTATATCAACTCCAGATCAACGTTGAATTGAGGTCGATTTAAATTTGACCGTCTGCCCGTAAGACTAAAAATCGACTGTGAATAAACGTAACAGATCAGACGATTTTAGGTTAAAAATGCAATATTGGAGAATTAGACTCAAATGTCTCTAGATCGAAGTCGATTCGAGGTTGATTTAAAGCCGACTAGCACAGAACTCTTTGAAGACATACAAATCCACTTGAAATCGACGTAACAGAGTAGTCCATATTTGAGCCGGAATCAAAGGCCCGATATCAGTCAAAGTCTATTAAATTGAGACAATTGTGCTTTCTAGGCGTCCTGGAAAGATAACCTTGGCCTAATTTAGGAATTTTTATAGAAAGGGAAAGCATTATTGGACAATCAGACCACAATATTATCAAAAATTTAACAGTTTGGAGCAATTAGCTTTAGTGCCTTTCTACAATGAACGGGCAACAGCGACAAGCGAGCAACATAGAACATCACGTGACTGTAGGAACCAATTTATAAACGGCAACGAGACAACAAAATTAAAAAAATTTGTTGCTGTCGCGTCTCTTTCGCGGCAACCTACTCTCATTGGTTCCTACAGTCACGTGATATTTTATGTTGCTCGCTTGTCGCTGTTGCCCGTTCATCGTAGAAAGGCACTTTACTAGCAAAACAACTGATAATGAAGTAATTCCGAGGAGCGCTATGGTGAGCTTATAAAAGAAGTGGAATTTAGGCCTCATCAAACTGAATTACCTAATGACCGAACCATTCATTTCTCAATTTCTGCAAGTTCATTGGCACAAAATTTCGCTCACAGAGATAATTGTACTAATAAAATATCGAATCGAAATGTTGTCTGATTATATTGAATATGAGAAAGCTAAAGATTTTAGAACACGTGTACAAATCATCATGAACAGCTTTTACGATACCATTCTTCTCGAGAAACAAAACCGGAGAACATGAGTAAAAGAATAATACAAAAGTTTGAAAATGTATAAAAACTTGAAGAAACTTGTCATGAATAATAAAAAAGTAAAAACATACACCTATAATTCTCATCGATCATTGTGTGAAATTTATTTATTCATTTAAACGACGTTCGTTTTTCACAGTAGTAAATATTAGTCGTCGAGTTTAAAGAATATTCCGCGAAATAAAAATGAAAGGTATTGGAAATTGGAAAACAATAAACTTCTAAAGACCGCGAGTTATTTTGGAGATTCCAGCTGAAAACTCTTTCAAGCATTTAGAGCAGCTTAAACGACGTGAAACGAGCTGCGAAAAATTTATACGCGTAATCGTAAAGAAAATATCGAACATGAATCTCACGCAATGCTTCCCACGGAATTCGAGAAAAAGCGCTTCAAAGCATAAAAATCAAAAGTTTCCGATTCTGATTCATTATCTACGTGAAAAAACACTACGTACGGCTTTCGGAAAATATGAAGAAAAAAATTTCGTCGAGTCGGTTCAAAGAGGGTGGTGAACGTAGAGCGTCTTGAAATTTAAAAAAAATATACAATGAGATTCTCATTGGTTTCCTTTGAGTCTGAAAAGACCTAAATATATATTTGAAAAGTAAACAGAAAGTAGGTTATATGGTCTGCCGTGAAATTTATAATTTCAAATGATTCCAGCGCGTTATGAAATTCTATCCAAAAATTCTCAAAATACTTTCATCATTTCTCCCAAGCTTATGCTCTTGTCAAAACCACGTTTTCAAAAAACACTCGTAAAACTTAGGCCTAACACAAAAAGAACTTTCAGCAGTACTGGGAATAGTTAAGAATCGTAGTTGAATTTAATATATCCGTAGTTGAAAAACGTGTACATTATATAATAGTTTGAATCAATCATGCAAGAGCAAATCTATATGTCTTCCCTCAGGAAGCGAATAGAAAAGTCGACGAACATCACTTCTTGATTTTAAAAATGCCAATTTCTTTCTACAAATACATGGTAAACAATTTGTTTCCCTCGTTAAGCCCTAGAAAAAATGGAAAAAACTACCAATCCGGTCATCCGGTCTCCATTTGAAGCCTTGTTGATCCCCTTGTTCCCGTTTTTTTCCGAGTTGAAGCCTTTTGGATTCCCAGGCTCAAAGGGCTTCACTTGGTAAAAACGACCCATTTAATGCCCTGTCTCCCCTTTTGAATCCCTGAAGCCCTTGGCATGCGAGGCCTTCAAACGGGAACAATGTTTACTGAGTACGGTCGGACCCCAAATAATTGAATAAGAATCAACGAGAAATTTCTGAGGGCAGTCATACACAGTAGTGTTAGAGGGAAGTGGGCAACCATCCTCCAACTTCCTTGAATGCAGGTTACCAGAACACAGTGGTAGGACTAGAACCTGAGAAAGGTTGGAAGATGAAAATTGAAAAGACAAGATAAGGATCCTCGTATAATTCATTAGAAGATAGGTTGTAAAATACGATCGATGAGAAGGAATAAGAGCTCGTAAGAAAGTAGTTCGTGATATTGCTCCGAAAACGGCGTCATTCAAAAGAACATTTGAATGAGTGTGTGCCTAGATGGCGATAAATCTGATGGTGGGGGAGGGGCAGAGGAGACGAATTCATGTTACATGAGTCTAAAAGGAGAGACATACGGACTGAGAAAAGTAATGAATCGGGTAATTTTGACTGAGAGAAATGTTCCTCCCTGGGGGTCAAGGCGGGAAGAATACCTCAAGAAACCCTGGAAATTAGTCAAACTACGTACTCAAAAAAGAAAAGTGAAACTACGAGTAGTGGAAAAGAAGAGAAAACACACGTTTCTTGGCGTATCAATTCAATCGTTTCAAAATTATAATTTCATTCATTTTCACCGAAGTGTTTCATCAAGTACACTCGGTGTAGGTATATTTGAATAGAATCGAGAGAAAAAGGGGAGAAAATTATGTAAGTATGAAATTCGACGCTTTTTATAATGTTGTAAAGAGTGTAGGTAAACGTCGTGTCGAAGTAAGACGTAGAATAAAAATGAGGTTTTGCGATGAAACGTTTACAAAATAAATGTTGCTTACACAGCGTAAATAATTTCACACAGTATCCTGAAGAAAATAAACTCGAGACGTTTAATTTGAATATTAATTTAAAATTGATTTTATTCGATATTTAGAATAAGTTGATCGAGGGAAAGAGGTGAAAATTCATTGAAAAAAAGACGATAAAAGGTTTCTTGTTTTTGAAGAAACCAAACAGTTTGCATTTTTCAATTCTTCCTCCTACCGACACAACTTTCTTTATATCCGCAATACGGTATTTCTGTTTTTCAATCGAATATTGGCAAGTTTTCTCATTCAACTTGTAGGTAACCTACACTAAAACTAGCCAACATGACTTTCAGGATCCTTGTTGACTAAGCTGCAAGGAATGAGCTTTCTCCTCAAAATCTCAGACACTTTTTTCAGTATATTACAACAGGAAACTACGGTAGAGTAACTTCGCCATACAGACGGTGTCAATCCATCTTCAGGTTATTCCCCTTCTTTGCCCCGAGAACAATGGTACTTCTGATTTTTCTCTAGAACTTCCCTCAAAATTTTTCAAAATATTGCATTGAATTGTGAGAAATGTCGAAAAGCAATAATTGATGAAGAAAATGGAATCCGATAATAAAAACAGTCCACACTCTACTGAAAATTGAGTTAATGTCAAGGTCAGTGCGGACCAGAAGCGTAAAATTAATTCAAGATCAATGAGCTTGCCTGAGGGAGAAAGTTCAAGTTCAGGTCACACTTTTACCGCTAATGCCCACTCTACATCCCTTGAGGGCCATACTAATAAAAATGCCCACTGCATCGGGATAGCCGCTACGTAGGTTGAAGTCAAGTGTGAGGCAAGCGAGCTGAGCCTCCCCTCTTCCGGATCTCACCTAGCATGGACAGGCTAAGACGTGTGAGCCCGTGCGGGCTTACGGATGAATTGTAAATCCAAGAATTAAAGGTAAAGTTCAGCAAAGATAGGAGGTATGGTAGAAGATTCAAAATCAAGAGTAAAAAATACCTCAAAAATCGCCTTCAAAAATAAACATTTGAACTGGAGTGATCTTCAGGTCAATTCATAAGTTTCTCAAAATTGATACGGCTCCTGGGGTGAACATTTTCACAGCATTTTTGAAATGATATAAAACGTAAATTGTTTCGCAACAATCGTCCTATAGGAAATCTCGACGAGAAAACCTACCTTCGAAATAGGTCGTCTCTTTCAACGGTGGTTTCGAAGGTTGGCGAAGAGGCCATGGCCCCTTCATGGGGAAAAGAATTTTTCTTTAAAAAATGAAAAAAAAAAAGAAGAAAAACGCAAAAAAAAGGAAACAAGAAAAGAGAGAGAGAAAAACAAAATAGGAAAAACGCTGTACTCACTAAAATTTTTTTCGGCGCGACGACGGAAATTAGCCTCTCCCTTACTTCATTTTTGTAGATCCGCCATGTGTCTCTCTTACGGTCTAGCCTCTCCATCGCGTTTTCATACTGCTATATAGCTGTTTTTTTCTAGCACAAAACTTCCTGCAATCCCAATAATAATCTCACTTTCTCTAAGCAACAATTTTATAAAACAATGATAATTTGCTCAATTGCCTTTGTCACAAAGTTTCACTTCTCTATAAACTCTTGCGCCTCACACCGTATATTAGTCAACGTATCGAACTGCTGTTGAATAGTTCACTGGAAAAATAAAAAAAACTCAACTGGTAGAGAATATGAAATGTTCCTGAAACTAGCGAAGGAAGTTGGTCAACTTAAATTTCAGTAACATTTTACGGCTAAATGGTTTTTCGTCCATTTCACTAATTCAGTAATTTTATCAACCAGATGCAATAACATAATACGGTACGGATACCAATATCGAAAGGTCCGCGTCGAGAAGAACATAGAACGATGAAAATTATCAACCGCTCCTTGAAAAGTTCGAAATAAAACATAATAATGGTTCGGTTTCGAACAATATAAAAGCGAAACAATGATAAATCCGTTCGAAATTATTACTGTCTCGGAAATAAAGGCAACGTAAATCGTTTAATTGTTATGGGCCGTAATCTGGAGCCCAAGCATATATTGTACACAAAATAGGTGGTAAAGGCGCAGAATGTGGAGTACGTATAGTAATCTTTTGCATAAAAACGGATAGCAGACAGATATAAATGCCTGAGCGCGTGTGTTACATGTCGGTATCGTGAAAATAAAAATAAGCTATTTACGTCATATATAAATTTAAATAATCTACCTGGAAAATTTGTTTCCGCTTATTTATAATGATTACGCAGATTCACTACACGTAAAATGTACATATAAAAAAACGCGTACCCAAATTGCACCGACGTTATTTTTTTTTTTTTTTTCGTTTCGTCGTTGGCTTTTACGTAAGCACATACGAAACATGCATGACGAAGAAAGGCAAAAGCAAATGTTCAAGCTTTACAATAAACAAATGTGAAAGTAAACTAACCTTACTCAACGAAAAAGCAACTCGATAGTGTACCTTCTTTTGTTTCATTTTCACAAGCCAATAGATGAAGCAAAGGTTTTTTTTTTGAAATAATTTTATGCAAAAATTTCTCAACCGGTTCTTGTGGAATCTCGAATCCCTTACCATCTCTCAAGAACTGAATTTTAGCTTTCTCATACTCGAGGTCAAATCGACGTCTATCAGGAGTCAATTTCAAATTGACTTCTCCAAATTTTTTATTCTTCTAATATTGGCTGTTCTGGTGGATCGATTGGCAGTTTTCTGGTGAATGTACGGTGGTCGATATCAAGTCGACTTAAAATTGGAGTCAATTTCTTATAAACCTGAAATCAACTGCTCTTTAGCCTCTGTCAGGTCAATTTCGAGTCGATTTGTAGTTTTTATTGGTAAAGTACGATAGTTGAATTCAGATCGACCTTGAATTGAAGTCGACCTGAACTCGATTTTGAGTGGACTTCTCTTTTCTTATTGACCTAAAATCGACTGCTTTATTTCGTCAATTAACAGTCGATTTGTAGTTCTCTGACAATGTAGGCATTGGCCTCAAATCGGCGTAGATTTGGAGTCGATTTTGAATCGACTTCTGTCATTTTTTTCTCGATCTCAAATAAGCTGCTTCGTTGGGTCGATATCAAGTCCATTTGTAATTCCTTGGTACAGAATGCTTCGAATCGGCCTCAAATCGACGTCGATCTAGAATCGCTCTTGAGTCGACTTCAACATCGACTGCATTCTTGCGTCGACTTCAAGTCGATTTATAGTCGTCTAGAAATCTACGCTAGTCGACTTTCAATCAACCTCGAATCAACGTCAATCTGGAGACACTTCTGTGTCGAATTCTCCGATTGTATCTTTCAACCTGAAATCGGCTAGTCTGTTACGTTTATTCACAATCGATTTCTGGTTTATGGGAATGATACGTAGATCAACTCTAGATCGATCCGGAATCGATATCGATCTGGAGTGAATATATGTTTCCCCTTGTGGATCCGCCCCCTGTAATACACACGTCATTCTGCGTCAAGAAACTAAACTAAAAGCTGCGCAAGATAATTCTACCTACGATAGCCATTAATTGGAAATTTTAAAAGTTCTCTCCCAAATAGACGAATAATAAAATAATAAAGCGAAAAAACGAAATACTATACGGAGAAAGTATTATTGTAGGTACTACGGAAAAAAGAAAAAGGAAAAAAATGAAGATCTTTCGGGTCAAGTATTATGCACAGCTACTCATGGGGTTGTCGCAAACCGAAGCCATTCTGCTGGAAAGTTGAGCAGAAAAGTACGAATCACAACAGTAATACACGTATAAATGAGGTTTGATGCGACGCATATTCCGTAAAAAGTTTCTTCTTTTTTTTTTCTTGACATAGGTGTACTAGAAAAATAATGAAATCACAAAAATTGTGAATAACGTCTGAGATTCAAATCCGCGCTCTCTTCCTCCCCAACTTTCAATTACGAATCCCTAGTTTCGCGAACGAAAGTATTTTCTCGGAAACTCTCGCCATATCGTTGGCTAGCATCAAGAGTAAGTTGAAATTTATTTTTTTCCTATACAAGATATCTTCTTTCATTTTTGATTTAAAACTAGTAAACGCTGGGACGCCGTTTCTTTTTTTCTGTGTCCGAAGTAGGAAAAGAAGAATATTATCCCAGAAATCCGGAACGACTACCCAATGCTCACGTTTTAGAGTTTTAGATAGGAATTCGATGTTTTCGCTTCGCTTTCGAAAATAATACTTGTAATAGTTGAGTTTGGACTTCCGCGGGGTTGATTCTCGTTGTAGGCGTAGGCTGTCCGTCTTTCGAATCAAAAAAGGTTTTTGAAACGAGAACAATTTCTACCTCGTTACACCCGAATTATCTTTTGTACAACTAGAATTGAGTTACATGACATAAAATTGAGCCCAGGTCAGAAAAATCCTAATCGACGTTTAGTTTTTGTCATATCTTTTGCATATTGAAAACGTTCTTATTACGTCTCTTCAGCGAGATATGAGCAGGAAGACCATATGATACAGGTATATTGAAGGAATTACTATCCCGAAGAGGAGCGGGTAGTTTTATCAACTGTCTTCTCCTCCTTTCCTGCCTCAAAACTGACCTGAAACATAGGAAAATGATCTTGTAAGAAATCATCCCATCAGATGAATTTGAAATGGAGGGTATAAAATGTGAATGACACGTGGTCCAGAGTATTTGCTCATTTTTGAGGTACTATCACTCCTCCGGACGCAATCGCACGAGTTGATAGCTTATTTTTCAACCATGTTGTGTGTAATCTACTAATTAGATGTTGCAAAAAATCTATGAAATTCTACGAATAAAATTTTTGCCATGTTCATCTTCCAGAAAATTGAACTCGCGTACCGTTTGAAAAAAATAAATTCTACCTTTTGTAAGTCGAAGTTAAAATTCATTAGATAGTCTCACTTTTCTTACTTTTCCAAAATTGATTTATACTGAAGTGCGGACGGCGACGTGCTCTACTTTAGAAAACATGGACAAGTAGCGGGTGAAAAAAACTGTAATGGTAGGTGCGACGAATAAAAAAGAAACGAATAAAAATTCAAAATCCACAAAGTATTCCGAAACAAGGAGGATTTCCAACGTCATCAACGACGACGACGACACTATCAAGGATTGTTTGTAAGTTTTTCAAGTGTGTCTGAACGTCTCACAAACCATCCTTTCTGGTACCCTTTTTCTCCATTTTACGAACGAACAATCGAAGTACTCTAGTAAATTATATGCGAAGTGCATAAATTTTCATCGTGTTTGCAATCAAGGTGTGTTCAGACACTCGTGAAGCAAAAGAAAAAAAAACGCATAAAATCCAGTATTTTTCATCAAATTTCAACAAGATCTTGAACAAGTTCGTGTAATATCGACAGCTTAATACGCATCGGTATATCCCATGAATTTTCATGAAGGATAGGCGAGGAGGAGGATGATTTCTAATATTAAAAAGAAGGTGCAATTCAATCCAAAAACCGCTTCTGTGTAAATTATTTCCGAACTCTCAGATGGTTCTCCAAATGTTGGTTGTTATGAACTTTACAGGAGATGCATTCTATAAGAAAATTTGCTGAACATGGATAATTCCAACGAGACAACTACAGTTCACTTCTGCCAACTTGGAAATTTGTGAAAGCCGTCAATGCTTGAACACTATGGAGACACGGGAATTCGAGAGTATTTGACAATGCGATTGAAGGGAGGAGAGCTGATTCGCACTGAAAAAGAAAGGAAAAAAGAGCTGTACGCTTTCAATGAATTCTCAATTTTTTAAGTACTTGAGAATATGTGTAATCCAAAATACGCGTAGTTAAAAATGAAAGCAAGTGGCTAAAAATGGTCGTATTCTAACTGAAAATGCTTCAAACTGGTTCAAAATTGGTGATAATGGATGAAAAATTGTTGAAAATAGTTAAGGATAGGCTTGAAACAGTCAAAAATGGACCACATCTTTCAAAATTTGGAATCCGGCAAAAATGATTACAACTGATCAAAACTGATGGATTTATGCCAATAAAAATGTATCATACGCGGGTTTTGTTTGTATAATAAGCGGTGGTTTTCATACATATTGTACAAGACAATGTGAAGGGACCAGGAATATTTTTTATCAAAGGTGGGTTCGCACTAAATGCGGACGCATTATAACGAAGTTTTAATATATTCTATATTAAATTTATGAGAGTCTTGCATCGAAAATTCAATATCCTATGAACCCGATCTTCCTAGGTTTCCGCAGAAACTTTCTTTGGTAAATGAATTCTTCTTTTGTGACAAAAAAATGATATTTAAAAGATTACTGAGTCCACAACAAATTTCTAACAGGGAATCTGTTCTACAGTGATTTTTTTTTTTTGAAAAATATGTCCGGCGAAAAAGGACTTGGAAAAATTTTACTTCTTTCCTTGAGCTATAATTATATGATAGGAGGGGAATGATAAGAGATTTATTTATTTATTTTTATTTAATCAATTCATTTATTTCATTCATTTATGTATGGACTTATTTTATTTATTTATTTATTTAATTATTCATCCACTATTTTATTTATTTACTTTTATTTTTCTTTCTTTCTTTCTTTATTTCTTTAAATTTATTTTTGTCTTTGATTGTTTTCGTTTTTTTTTTTTCGTTTCTTTTTTTTTCTTTTTTTCTCTTTTTTTCTCTTTTCTCTCTCTCTCTTGTTTTTCATTATTGTTTTGTTTTGTTCGTTTTATTTTGTTTGACCATAATTTATTATTTATTTTCATTCAATTATATTTTTACGTTATTAATTTTTTTTTAAATTGATTCATCCGTTTTGTTTATAATGATAATGATAGTAATCCCCACCGCCTCCTCTCAGTGTGTTTCTTTTTTGGGCATGCAGTGGGTACAAAAATGAACCTGTAGGTGATATCATTTGAAATAAAGATTTCATTGATTGATATGATGGCAAGTCCCCTATCATATATACCTCTGAGGTTAAAATTTTAACAGGGAACGTGTTCTATGAGGGGTTTTTTGAAAAATTAGCCGTCCGTCGTCCTTCGAGATATATATATATATATATATATATATATATATATATATATACATGATAGGAAGGACTTGAAACAATTAATTTTATTCTCCAAGTCATGAATATGAAGGAGGGGACTTGGAAAATTTTCAATTTCTGTCATAATAATTATCTGATATAAAATTTTTGGAAAATTGGTATTTTCTCAATTCAGTTCCACACTACTCGAGAGGTGGAAATTTATGCAATCATCTGGACCTCACCATCTCCCTGTACAACAAAGGAACTTACTACGGACAGACTTCCGTGTCTACAAAAAGAACACTTTCTCCGGCGTCTCCATTCACGCTGATTTATACCATCCCGAACGTTCACAAAATGGCGGTCCTAAACTCAGCGATTCACTGCCTCCTACACCTCTCACTCAACACGCAAGCATTTCACGACGAGATTGAGGAGATCGAAAGAATCGCTCACATCAACGGTCTAAAAGTCGACACTCGACACCTCGTAAAACGGGAACGCCTCCGGAAGATCCTCTCCGAATCCAGAGCCCTTGAGACTCCAAGAAAGAGGGAAAAAGTTAAATGGCTGCGCCTCCGCTATTTAGGTGAACCAACAAGAAGACTTTCAACAGAATTGCGTCACTTCGGGTACAGAGTCTGGTTCTACCCCCTCTGTACACTTGGTCAACTCAGCCAATTAAAAGATCCTACCGAAAAAAAGAAAAAAAATCCAGCGTTTATCGAATTTCCTGCGGCGAATCGATTCATTCTACACCGGGCAAACAGGCCGAACACTCCAAGAAAGACTTCGGAACATAAGGCCGCCTTCAACTCTGGAGAAGAGAAAGCTTCGGCTTTCGCCGCACATTGTATACAAACAGGACACGATTATAATAAATCCTCCTCCTCTCTTCTTCACACAGAAAGTAAGGGACGTATATTAAACAGACTCGAGGAAGCTGAAATTATTTCTGCTGCCTCTTCGTCCCCCCACAACCTGCTTAATGATTTAGAAGCGACGAGTGTAAACTCTTTTATCAGCTACTTCTTCAATTACTCGCCTATTTACCATCATGTTTAAACTCGATTCTTTCATCCTCGTTAATCCGCTTTAATGTTCTTAATTTACACTCATTTAGTATTTGTACCTGATGATGGACGTTCTATTACGCCCGAAACCGGTCGTCGTACTCGTTATCGAAACTTTAAACAAAATTTCTACCTCTTGACTTATATTGTTTTCATATTTTTCAATCTTTTTCAATTTATTTTAATTTTCTACCTCTCGACTTATATTCCGACTTGCTTTGATTTGATTATTCTATTTTACCTCCATTTATTTTCAAAATTTCTCGAAAAATTTGTTGTTGGTTAAAAAAAAAAAATTTTTGATTTTAATTTGTGTTCGATTAGCGAAGAAATGTTACGTGCGTGTAATTCTTCATTTATTTAATTGTATTCAAAGAATCAGGTTACTACCAGAATTTTCGGAGGAGACGCACAAGGCTTGATCCGCGAGTAGGAGAAGAGAGAGTGACAGCGAGGGGTACTAGTTGAGATTCAATTTGCTAACTAGGTATTATTTGCATTCGCCTTTAGCTGGTGTTTCACTGTGTGTCCCTCAAAATCTAATAATGTTGATAGATACCTCACAACACCAGGAAACCTTACCATTGGAGTCCAGGTGAAGGAGAGGTGAAAGTTACAGATTGGTTCCCAGAAACTCGCTCATATTCTGACTTGGAAGTATCTTACATTACCGGGAGTCATCTGCCTTCTCTTTGTGACCCGTTTTTTCTTCCTAATTCTGCTGATTGAACCATATTGTATCGAATAGTTAGGCTGATTCGAAAAGGACAAAAACAACTTACTTGAACTGACGAGCACAGGTGTCATATTCGACGTATTATCATTTTTTATTCATCATCAAGTTCCGCCTCATTCATCAACTTCTCTCACAACCACAAATGAATCTTGGCTCATCCCTATTCAACTGCATTCGAGTATTTTTGCTGACTATCGACTATCTGTTCTACTGACTGATATGTATTTAAAACCAATTTATCATGAAATTAATATAAAATTTCTCTTTTACAAAATGAGAAACGGATAACAGACTGACTACACGCTGCATGCAATCTGCGTACTTTATACGATGAATTTGTCCACGCAGGCAGCGGCTGACTGCAGGCATCAGACCACAATCGAAAAGCGAATGAATGAATTCATGCGAATCTCGCCCCCTCCCCCGTTCCGAAAAACTGAAATCATTATTTACAAAATGTCACCTTACTTTTCAGAACAATACTGCGCTTTGCAAGACTGACGACGTGTTAGCGACAAGCAAGGGTATCGTTCGTCATATCGATGATAAAATGTTTCGCTGTCGGTGATTTTACAAATATATACGAACGTGAAACTTCACCTCCATTATTTTACTCGCTCCTAATGCTCGTCTTGTAAATGAATTTACCGTTTGTTTAAATTTGCTAGACAATATTATACCTACGAGAGCACGCAACGTGCTCTCCACATTATACGTTACGCAATACAATGTAGATAATATTCTGTTCGGGAAAACATATTATACATATTCCGAGGGAGAAAAAAATGAAGTTTAAACGGTAAAATTATTGCGAGAATGAAAGCAGGCGCATTCCATGGGGCGCGTGCGTCAGTAACTTGTTTCTTCATCACTGTCTCTTGTTCGATACTCATGTGTACAACCTTGTTGATAATTTCATTTTTTATTGTTCTTTTCGCCATCTGAACAGAGATACTCGTCACCCAGGATGAATGGATAGGTAGCTATTAATAGTCCTGCGCCCTGTAATGCTATACACGTGCCCAATTCGGACGACTAAGAGTATACAAAGTCGTGTACGAGTGATTCTATAGGACAGTTGTAGCCTACCTGTAAAACTGAATGAAGAAAAAATGTACGCTTCTGATTCAACTGCCTCCCTTTTCCATTCCAGAATTTATATCTGTAAGAGACCACAATTCCTTTCTTAATTTGAAGAAGGCTCCGAAGCACATTTTCCTTCTACTTCGGAATGCCTTTACAAGGCCGCAGAACTCAAGTCCCCACTCTTTTCGTCATATAAACGAGGAAAAAAACCCAGAACTCTTTCACACTTTCCATCTAACGTATGTATTATCTGAGCTGTTGGATTAGAAAAATTTTCACTAACAAAAAGGCGTGGGCAGCTGATGTGACACATAAAAGGTTTTTTCAATCTCCAGTGATGATCTCATTCACTCATCGGGGATCATAGCGGAACGCATCAACGATTGCAGTATCAAAACACCATAACGTGCGATAGGTTCCGCAAAAAATCCGCAAGTAAACGAGATCATAACAAGAGATTGGAGAGACGGATCGAAAAACCAAAAACAGCGTCGATTGCAGCGTTCAAAATACTTCTACAACAGTATAATTTTTTGAAATACCAGAGCATGACCAAAAAATTGTCACGCTGTGTTTTAAATTGAATAAATTCAGAGTGTTTTTTTTTTTTTTTCTAAGATACGAGAAATCAGTGAGTCATTGTATATGAAGGATTTCTTCTGTATCTTTATCTTCCTCCATGAATGTTGATCAATATTTTACGCTCCGTCAGAGTTACTCACGTAAGACGGCTCATGCGCGATAGACGTCTTTGTGTGTTACAACTTTGTATTTTATTAGTGAAGGTTTTTTACCTCCTTTACCTTATGGCATCAAATGAAGAACGACTGTTACTTGATGAGACCACGTAAAATGATCATACAAAAAATTTTCTAGCAGAGCCAAATTGATAATAATCATATTTCAGGTTTATCATATAAGGCAGTATGTTCGTCTTTACCGGTTACTTTTATACTTTAGCCCCCAGGGCTCATCGCTCTGCTGGTTCGCTCCCGATCTTGGTCCAGTATAACTCTAGTATCCTGTATGTCGAGCTACTGAATCGCCCATAGGGTATAACACGGAAGCAAATAATTTTGTCCAGTAATTTGCAGGAGAAAGGGTAGTGCACAGGTGTACTCGCAGATTTCTGAATCATCTACGGAGGATAAGGAAAAATTTTTCTCGATAATTTTTCAAGTTCGTCAATTTGGGGGAGAGATGAGTGTACTCGCAGATTTTAAAATGGGGTGAGGTAAGACTAGAGACATATTGTAATTTGGAATATTTTAGACTGAATACGTGATATTTCCTGAGACCACCCTCTCCCCCAGGGAGTTTACGCTAGACCCCCTCCCTTCTCCAAATGCCTCACGTAATTTAAGGACACCCTTCAAGACTCCCAATAGTCTTCATATACTAGCCCTAATAATAATACTGATTGAGTCTTCATTGAACTCGGCCTCAGGGTCATGGCTGAGGACGTCAGATTTCAGAATTAAAGCACTACTTCTTAGCCTGCACTTTACTAGGCTATACAGTAAACCGAACTATACTAGACCTACCGTTAGCTTTCATGAAATTAGGCTTAATATAAGCGTAACATACAGCATGTATAAAAGCCTACTACAGATTTCAAAGGATGCGGGGAAGTGAAATTTTCAGAATCAAGTTCGGGATCGGGGCTGATGACACCGTAATTTAAAAGGGATGCAGCACTAAGGATTATTAGAAGGTGAGGGAACTTGTGGGGTAGTTACGAACTCGCAAATTTTGGAATAAGGGGCCAGGATTTGGGACTTGTAGAACTCGCGGATTTTCAGAATCGTGTCTGGAGCTCCTTTCCTGGGGGTGGGAAAAGGAGCAGCTCGCGGGGGTAGGGTGCACTCGAAAATTTTGGAATTAGGGGCTAGGATTCAGAAAACTCCAACATTCCAAAGGGTAGGTTTAAGAGGATTCCTATACGAATTTTCCCAAATGGTCTCTTCCTTCTCGGAGTCACAATTTTGTACATTTTGTACGTATAACTCGAAAAATCCATATTTTTCAAGTTCTCCAATACCCGATGAACCAGGTCGACTCCAACTCGGCTCTCTATCTCAACCTTGAGTCGACTCGAGTCGACCGCAAATAGACTCAGAATGACTGGAAGTCGACTCCAGGTATTATTTCACGTCAATTATATGTCATTCATCGGTTGAAGACTTGCAATCAAGTCGTTATTGTGTCGATTCGACCATGCCGCGCTGGTCAAGCGAAACTAGGATTCTCAATAGCTCAGGTGACTCATCTGCGAGTAACGATGTTACCCAACAGGCAGATTGATACAAAAAGTCGACTGTACATCGACTCCAGATTGACGCAGATTTTAAGTCGACCAGCATACATTGCCAGAAAATTGATGATCGACTGTTACTTGATGCAAAAGAAGGTCGATGAAAAAATTTGTAGAAGTCGATTGGAAATCGACGTCAATTTGAGGTCATTTGAAACTCGACAAGCGTACATTACTAGAGAATTACAAATCGATTTGGAATAAACCCGGCAGAGAAGTCCATTTCAGGTCGATAAAAAATTTGGAGAAGTCGACCATTAGTCGATTCAAATTAGAGCAGCGTACATTACCAGAGAAATACAAATCGACGGATCAGCACAGTCGGTCGATTCGGCGTGAAAAATGGGTCAAAATATTCACGAAATACTGATTACAACATTGTAGACAAGAGTGAAGTGCTGCTGTACAACTCAACAGTTTAGTTCGCGAGATGCTGCTGGATTGATTTTCTACGCAGAAACGAGATCAATTTAACGAAACGACTCACCTTCGACGGAGACCTAAGGAAACGAGACAATTTATACTCTCAAAATCATAGAACGATTCGCGCAAAGAAATTCGAGCATGAAAATGACATCCTAACGCTTCGCCGACACCAATGTTCGCTAGGTTATCTACTATTGTTGTGGATCTCTATTTGCTGATAGAAATTCTATTTATCGAGGATGAGAAAGTCTTAGGCTCTTATATACGCGTTGATGCAGTTACCTTCCATTTCCCAACAAAACACAAGTATTATAGTGAAGATGTATTGGTATTTTTTCTCCTTCGTTCAAGTCGCTGAAAATCGTGGTGAAGTAAATTTAAGGAGGCTGAGACCCGTCCAAAAGGCTCTAAAGTTTTGTCATGAAAACAGGTTACAATATTACAAAAAAACTGAGTTCTCAATTTCGCTTTCTAAAATTTAACAAAATGCCTACTGATACTGCACTGTTTATTTGCAATAATTCTCAATTCTATAGTGGACACGCTCGAAAAGCCCATCACTTTTCAATAATCAGAACACCTCTTACGAACGAATTCAAATTCTTCTACTTTAGGCGCGTCGAAAAGAGGCGAAAATCGCTTTCTCGAAAATGAGAAAAATCGTTCTCTACCCCCGTCTCCGTATAAAACACGTATCTAATTACAATAAAGCGTACAACGTAGGAAAAAAATTTAATGTAATTTCGCTGTTCGAAAGACAAAAGATACGAGATCCGAGAACCCGTTATAGGAAGGAATAGAAATTTTCAAACTTTTGTAAAAGAAGAGAAAAAAAAGTGAGAGAATGAGAATGTGAAAGAGAAAAAATAAAAAAAAATGAAGAGGATTTTATTGTTGTGTTTTCGACAAATGAAAATAAAAACTTACTTAAAATAGTTTTAAAAACTCGGCCGAATTCTAAAATTTATTTTTAAAACGCTATAAGAAGTAACAGACTTTCTTTTTTTCCCGCATTTCTCTTTTTTTGAGCTCGTTTCTAATGAAAAAAGTTTAGTTTTGTCGCACACTTTCTACTTCTCGTATACGTATCTATTATATTACACATTACTGTATTACTTTTCTGGGTCATGCGAATAAAAAAAAAAGAACTCTTCGTCCATAGAAATGCGAAGAACGGTGGCTAGCGATTTGTGTACCGATTTTGCACCAACTAAGTACCTACTCTTATTTTTATTTTCCTCTTCCTCGCTTTCCAGCGAGTATCAATATTTATCATATTTGTACAAACAACGACGCAATGAAAGAAATGATGCAATGATTTGATGCTGCGAGTGTATGTGATCATTTGAACAAGAATAAGAGACCAGAATCGTCTGTGTAAATTAATTCTTCATTTGCGGTTTCCGGGAAACAGGGAAACAGACTCTTTTTTTTTTTTTTTTTTTTTTTTTTTTTAATACCGTCCTCATTATTGAAAATAACCTGGTCGTTAGAAAAATACTTGGTCAACCGAATCGAAGAGCAAACAAGAAGTAAGGAAAAGCTCGAACGCTAAGCAGAAACAAAACGACTCCCAAGAAGCCATCGTTTCACCTGAAGTAATTTGTTCGCATTTAAAATACAGCGTGAAGATACTCTTGCGATAGCGACTCTTGTTTCGCTCTTTATTACCTTTCGTCGTGAAGCAAGCAACGCAGAATATACGAGCTAAACAAACTCCTAGAGAGCGTGTTTGTGACTTCTCCTTACATACGTAGAATCCGGGTACATATAACGAAATATACTCCAGTACTGACTGAGTAAAACAGGAGATGATTTTTAACCCTAATCTACCCTGCATGCGGCTTTACATTAGTATCTGTAATAAAGATATGTGCTTCTCACACACACAAGTTATTTTCTTTATTAGTTCACGCTTGTGTGTGTGTACATTACAGTCGAAGGCATAAATAAAATTGGCACAGGAGGTACAGATAGAAAAAAAAAACAAAAACAACTGACCTGTATCCTCCCGACGGAACTTAATAAATGTTTCTTTACACTTCTTTTCTTTTTTAAATGGCGTCTGGCAGTAGCATTGTTGTGTTTATTAATTGCGCAAAATTTTTCTGTCCTATTTCAGGAAGTAATATTTTTGCAATGGGTTTTGTGTTTGGCTTTTTACAAAAAGTCGCATTCTCTCCGGATAACGTTTCGTAAGTCGCCCTAAGAAATGTTCAATAATACGACCTGAATTTGGAACAAAGAGGGAGAGCAGGAAAACGAATTTTGAGAATTTTGCTTGCCTGTAGGAGCTTTTTGAACATCTCAAACTTACGAGGTTAATATACATTCTCTAGATCTCTACCGTAAGGTCTCCTCTTCTTCATTTTCTGTCCATCTCACTCTCGATAAGAATACTAATATTTGTTTCCTCATTTAAGAAGACACCATAAAAAAATACATACAGAGCACTGAAGATCGTAAAATAAATGCATAGACTTGTAGAGAAACTTGATGAAGAAAAGAATCCATACTGATTGCAAATCTGTCGACGAAGGAGTGTCTACGTCGATTGATTTAGTCACAGCCTAAGTATATGAAAATCACATGTATTTTATATCACGTTTCGTTTGCTACCCACAAAATTTTGATCGTCAACTATATTATTAGTATGGTAACGTGATTATATTGGTAACAGAAACAGAAGTTTTCCGAATCCTACTATGACCAGAACACAGTTTACTCCTCTTGAGGTACCTGAAGCCGGAGGTACCTGAAGCCATGATTACCGACCATAATTAAATACCAACCGCTTATCTCTGACAGCCAAATTTGAACGTCAAAACCACAATTACCTCACGAGTTTTATCAAAACTCTCCTCCCCCATGGTATCTATGGGCAGCCTCAAGAATCTTTTTAAATAGAATAAATCCGTTCTTGAATTTTATGGTAAATGAACCCGCTCTCATTTGTTCAAGCTCTGAGGCTGATTGTTTAACCGAAAGTACTCGACGGCTGGGTTTGGCGTGGTTTTCTGTAATCTACAACTCATTTTTGAGTACACTTCTTTGTTTCAATCTTTTTGAATCTTTGAACTAGGGCAGAGTCCCTTCTTTCAAAACTACCTTCGATCATTTCACATAACTCCAAACCACTTCAGAGCCCCTCTTCTCTAAATTGGGAGGAGCCACTTCCAATCTCTACACTAAATGAAAGCCCCTTTACGTCACAGCAAATTCTCTCAATGTACCGATTTTTTCGAAAATATTGAAAAAATATTTGTGACGCGACCTGAGAAACCCCGCCACTTGTCGGAAAAATAGAATATTTTCGAGCGCGCTGCCGTTCACTGCCACTAGACCGCGTTATATAGTTGAACTACGTTGAAATTTCGTAAATACGTTACCAAACGTATCTACCATGATTTCATCACATAATTAGGAAATGACAACTTTTTCCCTTTTCTATAAAATTCTGTTTTCCGACGAGTGACGGGGTTTCTCAGATCGCGTCACATTAATATTAATATCAATTTTATAATTAATTAAATACAAATTTCAATCCAAAAATTATAATATTTCAATAAATTACTGAATGTTTTCAGTAAAAATATTGACAAATTTAAATTTGACAGATCATAAATTATATTGACCATATTTATTCAAATTATTATTGGATTTTGTATTGAAATAATTATTTTTTGTATTCATTTGACGTATTCATAATAAATTCATGTATAATTTATCATAATTTAAATTACGATTGAATATTTCGATTATTTCCTAAATTTAAGATCTACACCATTTTTTTTTTAAATTCATATTATATTACGGAGTATAATCAATAAACATTTTATAAATATAAAAATATGATACTCTGGATCAATTATAATAATTAAATTTTATTAATAATAATTTCTTTTCTTGGTTATTCACTAGTATGAAGATAAATATATTGAGCCACAATAAATATTACTAATTTATTGCTGCAACTCTTTTAGTTGGAAATAGTCTTATATTTTTAATTTGAGGTAATCGATTTATTCATAATTATATTTTAATTCATCGATTTTTTTTCAATTCTTTTTATTTTTAATATTTTCATTCATTCATTTAATTATTTTACATGATAATAGAACTTCAAAATCTTTTGAATCCTTTATTTATTTTGAAGATATTATATCATTATTAATATTTTCATATATTTTCTCAATAATTAATATTATATTTTACCATTAAAAATGAATAATTCATATGATTTTAATCAGACAATAATATTTAAAACTCCTAATCCTATTGAACCAGAATGAAATATTTTCTATTTTGTTATTTAATTTTACATTCAATTTATAGAAAATCATTAGGATTACTTATAAGATAATAATAAACTCATTCATTAAAGTATTCTTTTACCATATTTGGACAAATCAAAAGTCATTGATAAATAGATTTCATACGGAAAATTTTTTATTTATATTTTAATTGATATAAATGATTTGAATTTCTTTTATGAGTTCGAAAACATTTAAAAGTACCTTATATTTTAATGGTAAATGAATTATTAATTATCTATTTCAGAATATTCAATTCAATTTATTTTCAAAAAATAATATTTAATTAAGTTATCAAGTAAAAATTATTAAAAGATAGATAATAATTATACAAACTTATAAAAAGAATAAAAAAAAAAATAATAAATTTCTTGGAAAATATTAAAATTGATAGAAAATCATCAGATAAAAATTAAATAATAGCTCCAATAAAACTAATTTGTACATACTAATTAAAAAAAAAGGAACATGAAAATTTAATCAATATATATTAAATAATAATGATAAAAAATTATTTTTCCAATAATCACTACTTAAAATTATTTAACACTCAAAAATATAAACTAATATTATCAGAAGAGGAGGAATTTGTATTTCGCTAATTATTAAAATTTAATAAAAGAAAGATTTTAATTGTAATAAATAAAAATATAAATGTTCTTTAATTAACAATTTAATCGTATCAAATAAAATAAACCAATAAATAAAACTTTATGAGGACCAGAACAAAATAAGATTAATCTTACTATTTTTTGTTCCATTGATGAGAAAAAACCTATTTGTATTATTATTAATAAAATTAAAATTATCAATTTAATTTATTATTTATTTATTTTAAATTCTAAATCTAAATTTTAATAACATCAAAACAATTTGTCGGAAATTCTTACCAGAAATAATCAAACTAACATCGAAAGGAGAAGATCGATATGACCGGTCTAGTTTGATAAAGAATAGGACAAATAATAAATTTGGAGAAGCGAGCAGAGCTTGAAACTGCGTGCTTCCAGACTAGCATAGCGGTTCAATTAGAGTATCGCGATTGTAGCGCCACTCAAAGCGAAATGTTAAACAGGGTTTGATCTCTACAGTTGGCGGACGCGTATATAACATTCCAGACTCTCGATCCATTCTACAAAAGATAACCGACGCAAGTCACGTTGGACTTGACTTATGCAAGTAGTTTGAATTGACGGGAAGCTTCAAAATATCACCCTTGAAACCACTATCTTATGATGACTTCTTTGATATCGAGAATTTTTTTCTTCATATTTCATGTCTTTAATAACCTCCCCACTCAGCCTCCGTTATCAAGACCGCCTTCCAGACGTTGGACTTGGAAAATTTCCACCGAAACCCTATTGGTAACTGAACATACAGTATACTAAGCTTAGGCCAGAATTACGGGAAAGCGAACAAGCAGAGAAGAGAAGCCCGTCAGTTAATTAGCCTCAGAAGTCCTACAGTAAGGATTAGGAAAAGTTTTGCGTTTTGAGCCAATATAAAACCAGTAATCTCTAACGTAAAGCTTTCTATAAGTTCATCAGCTGGAATTTCAACCTGCTGATGGCGCTATGGCCTTTACTTTTTTTAAGGCAAAAATGGCATCATTTCAAATACCTAGGGCATATTATGAATAATATATGAGACAAGATCTCGGTCAGCACGTTTTTTTCAGATCTCATAAGAGTCAAATCACAGACCATTTTTCGTAAAAGTATTTGCGGCCACGCCCGAAAATCTTTACAAGTTTCTACAATACATCGAAGTCTCGCCCACCATAACTGAAACGCGTACCCTTCTCTTTCACTGTATATATAGCCACTGCACTGTTGAAAATTTTCGATATTCTTCAACTAGATTACAGCCCCCTTTCTTCCGACGCGGTGATAATCACATTTTAAAATCTACGCGAGTCTTCAAGCACATCTTCCTTTCTTTAGATGTACTAACAACCAAATTTGAAAATCTTCACAAGGTAGGTCATCGCTCCTTCCCTCCTACGATTTTGCTAACTTTGAGAATCTTCAAGGGAAATATATAATTGCACATAAAAAAAAAGTGACTTCAGCGTAATGCACCTACACCATAAAAGTGTATAGCTGAACAAAATTTCAAGTGTAATTCACATAATGAATCCTTCACAATATTTTAAACCATATGCGCTCATATTTTAATGAAATTAACACAACGCCTTGACGCAAAGGAGTTTTTCATTTACAAACCTTTTCGCCTTCTCCTCCTTTCATATGCAATATTATTAACCTACAGGTAGTTGAACTTCTTGTCTTTTCCTCACTTGATCTGTAATATCATTAACTTTTGAAGTTTCTTCAAGTTGAAAGATGACCAACATTTATGACTCAGTGATTCAAGATTCTTTTGGAAAGAAAGTATTCTGTATACAGTCTGCGTACAATCATTTATACTTTCTTTTAGTCTAGAAGTGCGTGACAGATAGTGAAGTATGTGTTTTTCAAAGACGCATTACTCGTATTACTCGCGTTATTCCTATTATTCGGTTTCTTTGTTGCATTATGGATACTTCGTATCTCGAAGATTTTCGCTGTTCAGCCGATCTTAGTGAAGACGAACCGCAGCCGAAACGCAGAAGACAGACTCGAATTTGGTCAGAGAAGAAATCATTTGAATGTGCTGATCAAGCTGAAGCCGCAAAGCGCTCTCGTCAAATTTGGAAAATTAAGAATAACATATTTCAAATTTTTTTAATGGGTTTTTAATAAATTTTTCTGTTCGATTATTTTTATCTAGTTTAATACATTTTTATATTGCGCATGTTTTTATTTTTTAAGCGTTTTTTATTATCTTTATGTGAAATGTTCAATGTCTTGTTGCAACAATTTTTTTTCTGTTTAAAAGACCTGATTTTTATGTGTTTTTCTCCTTTTTTTGGGTGGCTTTAAATGCATGCCAATCTTCAAATAAGTACCTCTAGAACAGGTTACAGCCACCTTTTCCTAAAGAACTCGCAGTCTTCGAATAAGGTCGAAGCCCTTTCCGAGCTCAGGATTGCACTAATATCTATCAAATTTTTGAATTGATCACATATCGACAATACGAGCTTAAATTCAACAGACATATGGTAAAAGATCACTACAAACTTCGACACAAGAAATCAACCGGTGGGTATGAATAAAACCACAATAAATCGTTTAATTCGGGTCACCTCATATAGCAGCGAAAAAGTTTTGCGGACATCCTTATTCTCGTAAATGACCAAAAATAGTACTATTACTGTGCTTAATAATTGTTTGAGTTTCATTTGATTTTTGGCCATTTGAGGACTACTGCGATATGTTTATCGTAGCAACAACCAAAGCGGGACGCCAACTAAAGACCACGATCCCATTAGCGGAGAATAAGTTACTAAAAAAACATCCAATTGGAAAATCCTTTTCGTTGTTCGTATCTGGAATTGGAAATCTAGAAAGCGAATAATTTGACTTTTGTAGTCTAACAATATGGGAAAGCGGCAAGCGTATTTTGGCTCATTCCAATAATGATTTTCCTATGAACTTGGCGAATGCAAATTAGCTAGGAGTAAGAAATGAAAATTTAATACGAATATTGTTGTCGCAGGTTAGGTCGACAAATAAATCGGAATCATTTCGAATTTTACATGATATTTTCTTTCACGGAACGTGTCGCACTCGTACACTCTCTCCTTTTCGACTGGAAACGAGAAGCTATTCGATTCGGCAGTTCACACTTAACTAAGTTTCTCGCAGGAAAGTCGAATGCGGTAAGTTTCAAGCACGTACAGTAATTTCCCATCGTCTCTTTTTGTTTTCCTTTTGCCTTAAGGATACGTGCACCGGTCTATGAATAAGACGCTTAGAAGGAAGTCAGAAACTGCCATCACATGTCGTTCTCAGGATACATAAATCATATGAAATTGCTTCGTCTGCAAATTATACTCATATATTTTCTCTTGTTCCTCTCACATCTCTCATTAGATAGATTGGCATATGGTGGTTTATTAAAGTTTTTGTTGTTCCCAGATAGGTGTTTAATAATACAAGGTGATACACTCGTATTGCCTCTTCGCTATTCTTTCTCGATGCTAATTAATAACAAGAACGGATGAGAAATATTTCTATAATATTGCAAGAAAACGTAGACTTGCGGATAAAAGTCGCCAAGTTAATTACTATTTTGTTTCCCGCTTTTAGTATACGATCCCATTAGCAAATTAATTTCGACAGTTCTTCATGATATTCACATTTCGAAATGTGAACATCTTGCGTAGGCTTCTGCCATCGTTGAGGAAAAAAATAAAAGGATGATGGCGGCATTAATTAACTCGACAATAAGTCAGTATCGTTTTGCTGACAAAGAGAAAAAAATGCATTGGGTTGATTAATTTTTTTCCTCATTGAATAACGAGTAACCCACATTTGAAGCGTAAATGTTCTTGAGCAGATAAGCCGCTTCTTTAAAGAAATGAAAATTCGAACCCATATCAAAAATACGGATGATGACAAAATGGAAAGAAAAAAAAAACTTTCGAAGCCAGGTTCGAAGAGATGACATTTCTTTGTTTTTCAAATTTAATTTGATCAATTACTGCTCGTTTATTCTAAATTTATGATTAGGTTTTCAAAGATGCGAGCGGGAACACTATGAAAGAAATAGAGGGTAAGATGATACGAGAAATTAAGGAAAATTGTTGTCCTCACACAAAATTAGAGCTCAGCGATTTTCCCCTTTTCTTTCATTTGAACTTGTTACTTCAGAAATTTCGGGAGATTGTTGTGCCATGTTCCACGAATTTTACGAGCTTTCAACTGTATGAGTCGATTTAGAGTTACTTTACAACGGAAGTATAAGAGGTGGCATTAGCGAGGCAGGGACCAGAATATAACGGCAGCCTTAGGATTCCAATGCTAGTCAATCGATCGAAGTAATTTGAGGAGCGGGGGGAATACCTCATGTCAAATTGCTTATTCCGATTGACGTTGATCTACATAAAGACTACTTTGAAACACAGAAGCGTGGGAAACAGGCGTTAGCTGCGAGATATTTGGAACAGTGACGGAGCTAGGATGGATTGGGGGGATGAGATCCCTTTCAAGGTTCACAATTTACTCTCGTTGCAATGTTCAATAGATCAAAAACATCAATGGGCATAATTCTTCAAAAATCACTCCTTCATCATGTTTTTTTCAATGAAAACTCTTCAGCGTTTACTCTTTTCATAGCTCTTTAATAACTAGAATTTTTTACACATTTTTTTTGACACTACAGGTGGTGGTCACACACGGGTCAATTAATATTCAAATTCGTCAATAAAAGAAAAAAAAAAAATTCAAGGCAAAAAGACAATCAACTATTTGAAAAGTACGCATCATGTGCAACTGCGCAGGTAAAGACGAGGATGCAGAGGTAAATTTGTGCGTCTGGAACCTCTGAGAGACTTATTGCGCACCTCTACAAAGCGAGACTTTTCACAAGCAGCGCAACGTAGTGTTTGTTAGCTATTGAAGAAAGAGACGACCGTTGAATGCGGCAATGGGGACAAGTTTTGCAGCAGTTAGCAGTGGTGAACCCTGGGCACCCGATGCGGGAACAATGAGCTCCCTTTCGCCTCTCATTATTGCGTTTTATCGCAAAACATCGGGTAAACAACTCTTTGAGATTTGCACGCCATGCGATTTTGTCCCTACGGCCACGCAGTTGTCACAGTGCTGCCAGGCCATCACTTTATCAGTGTGGCACATTGGAGGAAAAATGTGGCACAATGTGGAACAATTGGATTTTTAGAAATATTGAATTGTTGTGCCACATCTGGCAGCACTGTTGTTAAGTGTGGTACGAGCCGAACGAGCATCAGCGCACGTGAACAAATGTTGCAAAGCGACATTGCTGTACTGTGAACGAGCGTCGGTACTGATCACTGTTACCGACAGGACCCGGGACAACTTGTATTACCGCTCACAAATATCAATTTTCAAGGTTGTTCCACCCCTTTTAAAGAGTTGGGACTTACATATAAATTTTTCCATTAGACTGAGAGCAATATTCTAGACAGAAATGCCGCGTGAGGCACCCCTTTAATTGTGAAGATTACTACAACATAAGTTTTCAATCACAAAAAACAATATAAAGGAAGGGTAGAAAGAAATTCAAAAACATCTTCTCAAACGGGCCCACGGCGGCTGAGAAGCAGCAAATTG
Organism: Aspidiotus rigidus; assembly: GCA_035079385.1. Taxonomy (NCBI): domain Eukaryota; kingdom Metazoa; phylum Arthropoda; class Insecta; order Hemiptera; family Diaspididae; genus Aspidiotus; species Aspidiotus rigidus. The sequence continues at coordinate 6,821,042 of JAVHKY010000030.1, forward strand.
AAAAAAAATAATTTTCCTCCCTCGGGGCTAAATGAGTGGACCTAGAGGTTTGAAATTTTGAATTTAGCGTCTCTAAATAAAGCCTTACAAGGGAGAAAGAATTTTTAGCGAGGGCTCTTTCGACATTCTAATCCAGCTAGGCACTTTCTGAAAAAAATCGTTTTTCCAGAGCTCTCAACAAAGAACTTGCAATCAATAAATTGAAGGCCACGATCAACAGTGAAATAAGAAAAAAAAAACTCAGCAATAGAATTTCAGAATGAAAGGGGTACTTCATGTTGTCTCGACACTCCTGGAAGAAGCGCTTTTAGCGTGCATTATCTCGAGGCATGTCAGTTTTTCAGAATATAGCTATTTATCGTGTATGGGAAGCATGAATTAAGTGGATGTCTCGCACATATAGAAATAAGTAGTGGTCTCTTTTTTCTGTTTAGAATGATTTTTAAAAGTGAACTTGTTCTAGCGGCATCGTTCCTTTCTCCTTTCAAATAGGAATTATCTTTACTTAGAACATGATATTATCTCAGATAACGCACGAGAGAATCAAGAACAACTCTCTGAAGTTAGAATGATTTAGAGCGAACATCTACTCGTATTTTCCAAATATTTGTCGCTGAAAATCCACTGACGGCTTATTTACAACATTCTAACCCCAAATATAGCTTATCGCCATAGAGTAAAGTCGACTGGCAGACTTCCTAATGACTCAAACTTCTTTCAAACCGTACCCCGGTACATAGTCTCGCCACAATATACACACAGGGTGTACGATGTGCCTGCGCTGCGGGATAATTAATTATCGCGTTTAAAAACAATTCGCGTTCTTCTCTCAACCTACGTAGAATGAATTTCTCGCATTGTGTGTCCTGTGTCCATCGTAAAACGATCTGCATATCAAACGAGTAATTTACAGACTACTCTTGAACAAACACCAAAAAGTACCGTCTAGTGCACATACAGGTTAAATACGCTCCATTCCAGACCCCACCGTTTCAAATAGGTATACCTAATTCGAAACGGTGTAATTCGTCGCCCTTCCGTAATTAAGTCGATAGTTTATTACGGCCTTTTCACGCTGCTCTCATCAAAAGCGCTCAAATTTATCAACAGCCATCGTACTCACGACTCACAGATTGCATTTCAGTCGAGAATGGTTGGAAACCCTCAAAGAAAAAATGGTAATTCGTTTGACTCGTTTTTGTAAACGTCTGTTGTTATGCGTTGTTATGCTTTTAAACTGGAATGAGAACAGCCTGTGGAAGAACGATAATTTCTGGTTCATGACCTACCTCGGTTACCTACAAATTATTCAAAGATGTTCAGATCTATTTAGATTTGTCCGAAACTTGACGACGAAAAACAGGTGAACATGGGAAATGGGGGCGAAAAAGGAAGCGGGTGGGTATGCAGAAATTTTTGTGTTGGTAGGCGATGGATAGAGGGAATGTCACTGAGGAGTCTGTATGTTGTAGTGGACTACCGCAAAGAGATTGAGTACAGTCCCGCGTGCGAACGAAGCGGGCAAATGTGCGAAATTCTTATGTTAATGAATGAAGGGAATGTCAATGATGAGGTTGGGCTAGCGGGGGACTGGCATATTCATGGTCCTCTCCCCTTCCCAATAGTTAGAGGGGAAGGAGACAAGTACAAACCAATAGAAGCGATTAAAACTGATTTGTGGTAATTCTGAGTTATAGGGGAAGCTGTATCCCAAGGTATGGGTGATTAGTTCAGCGTAAATCCTCCGGTAACCACGACGAGAGTAATATCGTATTCCCAACTCACAAATAGCAACTTTTCTAAGCGGAGCTCGAATTCAGAAAAAAAATACGTCAATTTGTTTGAAGCCTTCTTTGGTTGTCTGTCTTTCACCCCGAAAAAGATTGCGTATCTTTGAACTCTTGAAAACTGAAACTAGTCGAGCGAAGGAACGATAAATGACTGGCAATAGATGACGGGTTCACGACCGACCAACAAGCACCAATTTTCTCGGTTATCTACAAAAATATATGAAACTTTCTTTCCTTCTAAACGAAAACTTCGTTTATTCTGCTAAGATTAGACTCGTCGGCTCGTGATGTAACCTAACGCGAATAATATTAAAAGTAATTTTTCGCTTCAAATGTTTACAACTACCTACCTACATGATGAATAAGCGCCGCGTACATCAAGCTCAGTTTCATTCTGTATAAAGATTCTATCGCCTCGAGCCGTTCGTTGAGGATAGGAAAAGACTGTCTGATACAACTTTCGGTTCTTGCGAGCGACAATTTTTTACCGGGGACGATAAATAATTAGGGGAAGAGTTGAAAGTCGCTCGTACCGTATGTGTGTGTGTTGTAACTTATGGTTTCAACTTTTCATTTTTCTCGTGCTGTACAATACGGTTCGTGCTCATGAAAATACATAAAAAATCATTACGTGTAATGTATTCGTGTGCGACGAGTGAATGCACGTATACACAACCTCGATAAAGATTTACCGAGGGCTTTATAAAATTTATATTTATGACTACTCCCGCTACGTACGTATAGTTAGTGTAGGCTCGTGTATCAATTCTCTGCCTATTTGCATTGTGGGACGATCTTTTTTCGCAAGTAATCTATTTTACAGATCATCGAATGCTTTATAATAATGTAGCATATACAGGTGGGTAGTCCTGCTGAACAGTTCAGTTCGCAGTTCCGGGTGAACGATACCAAGGATGGAACATACACTATAACAAACGTATAAATACATACTTGTGTCTCATTTTTACGTGTCAAATTCATATACTTTTTCCTCCTTCCAGATGGAAAAAAAAAAGTGGCGCTACGAAAACCGACACAGAGTTAAACATTGTTCTGCATCACCGCGTTCTCGTATTATGACAATCCGAGATTTCACATTTTCCCTCCTTCTGTCTTCCTTTCAATTTGCAAACGAATCGGCGCAATTTTAATTCATCTTCTTCGTCGTCTTCGCCCCTCGGTTTGTCAGTCGTCGTTACATAACATGACGAATGTCGTTAATACATTTTCTCAATGAACATGAGAAATATTTCTCTTCTACCTTCATTCTTCGCGGTATGCATTTTACGATGAATTTTCAGTTTCTTAGCGCTCGTACATGTCATACTAACGTACATGGCAACGGTATTGTATTTAATGTAATTAACTCCTCGTGTTTTCAAGGTTCATATCATCCAGATTTTGAAATTCTTACCACGCGGGATGCATGATGGAAAATTGCGCGAATATATTATGAGAGTCCTTACCTGCAACAGAAATGTGAAAATATTCATTAAATTTTTGCAAAATAAGCGACTTCAACAACAACGACGACAGCATAGTTTCTCACATTGCCAAATTGTAGCAAAAGGATCTTCCAAATTCAGTTATACATGAACATTTTGTCAGAGTCATCGGGTCTTTTGAAGGGACTGTCGATTAACGCTGGCACAAATCTTCCACAACAACTTTCGTTATAATGGTATCACAAATGTCGGGAACGGAGACCCCCATCAAAAACTATGGTCGCCTATGATAGTTTGTCCGTTTGTCCCAGTTCCAAACTAAGTCAAACCCTTGTTTATAGAGCTTGTGTGCGAGGATTGAAGCTCGAGAAAGAAAGGAAAAGAAAACTAATCATCGAGTTGTGATTCATGAACAAGTTCGATCAGACCACATTCCGGTATATGGCTGTTCAGCACGATGACACCACCAGTATTCATATGACGAAATATTCCTATAATATGTTCCAGGGCAATGCGTTTGAAATACGAATTCTCCTTGTGTAGAGGCACTTCAAAACCCTCCCGAAAGCTATGCCCACTGGTAATTAAGCGGTCGGTGAATGCCGAGTTTCCCCCACTGCCTTTCTCCCAGGCTTTCTTACATTCAGCCATGCTGATCTTCAGTTGCTGACCAGTCTCTCCGATATTAACGATCGTACAATCTCTACATTCTAACTTATACACCCCACTCGACTTCTCATCTCAGGAACTCGGTCTTTCAACCCATAAAACAACCCTTTGACCCCTCTACGGCTTATCGAAGGTCTATAAGCAAGATACTCAGATGCGGCCTGTAGTTTCTTTCATCTCCTCCTCAACCTACTCCTTTGCCAATAAATCCCGTGTCGAGTCTGAGTCTCCTTACTCTGTTAGAAATTCTTATTCTCTGGCCGATAGCTTAAAAAATGAGATTCTCTTTATAGGTTCGACCCTTTGTTCCTTTGACTCGTGAGATTGTTCCCTACCATCACTGAGGCTGTTACTTTGCAGCGGATGGTTGAGCTCCTCGTAATCTGAACACTCCCCATGAAGAGTTGAGTGAATTTTTCGAGTCACTGAATTTCAGTGAATTTAATGGTAAATTTTTCGAGTTCCTTGATGAGATGGGTATTCCTATTGCGTCCCCTCCAGGTTCCCTTATCTCTGAGGTGTATATGTACAAGTCTAAATCTGATCTCTTTTCCTCTGGCCATCCTTTACTGAATAATATCTTCTTTTGACGCAGATACGTAGGTGACGTGCTATGTACGTGGACTGGTCACCGAGGTTTCGGCTTGCAGTTTCTCACGTATCTCTTGAAAGATAAACATGAGAGAGTTACAATTTTGTATAAAACAATATTTAGATCAGTCGAGTTGGTTTCATATGTATAACCTTGTAGCGCATGGCCGTACTTATGGTCAAAACACCATGTTCAGAAATCATCACTAGCGCTTTTAATGGATTCTTAATTCGCAAAATCAGACTGCAGCGTGGAGAGAACACAAAACTGGTTGCGTTCCAGGTTCCAGGCAAGGATGCTACTTATAGGTATACTAGGCTGTTGACTGTATCTATTCATCTTGTGAGATTTCCAGTATTTTCTAGATGTTCTAATGGACTGAATTATTGTGACGTCACAAGCTCCGCATCCGTTTACCCCAACGTACCCTACAGCCCATTAAAATTGTCATTTTACCCTAAATTACCAACTTGGTATATAAACAAAAAAATGCTCCATAGGAAATACACAGGAACGTTTCGATGATTTTTCAATTTGAACATCAAAACGTTTCAGTGTATTTCTTATGAGAATCGATAATGTGATAGGACCAAGAATGATACAATCGATCATATTGAAGGGTTTTTGAAGTGCGTTCGCGCGTTGTTGGTAGGGAGTTTACGATGGGTCACGTCACGATAATTCAGTCCATTATTATTTGTAAAGTGGGTTATTTCCAGTAAATTCAATCACCAGGTTTATGGAATTTTCATGTGCTGACTACATGACAGTTTAAAAACCATCAGTAAATACATATCAATGTCTATAATCAATATCTAAAAATCGCAATAGCGATATTGAGATCAATATTTGGAATTGATTTTAAAATCAACTAGTGATGAACAATAGTTTATAATTTCATGCTATCGATAGTCCCAATGGTTTTTCTTTAAAAGTATAGGTACTCTGAATAGAAAATAATCGATCAAGAGAAAAGTACCTATGCTGCATGTACGATAGATACCTTTCTCCTGATCGTTATTTTTTGGAAAGCTTGTCAAGAAATGTATCTCAGTGTTACCAGAAGGGTGGATACGACTAGAAAAAATCATAAAAATGCGATTTCATGCCCATTGCACAACTGGTACCGCCTGACTGGTCTTAGTTCATTGAACTGGCGCACATTTTCAATTTTCACCAATCAGTTTGGATTTAGATCAGAAAATGAGAAATCTTCAAACTATCAACAATGCTACCGCCGTTTTCTTTGGCAAAACTATCGATAGTATTCATAGTCTATAGATAGTTCCCATCTCTACTGTCAACCCAAGAAATCGATATTAAATATCGATAGTTGATATCAATAGGTGGTATTGATGTCAAATATTGATATTTAATAATACATATTATTATTATTTAGTACGTATTGATAGTTGATATCGTTTTGATATCGATAATAGATTGATGTTCGATGTTGTGATTGAACTTCAACTTCTCCTTTAGAGCGCTAGGATTGTTGTGTTACGCGTCTGCGCGTATGGTGAACTGAAGGAATATATTAGTGAGCGACAAGTGAACGCGATTGTTTAGCGCCAACGAATACTCGGCGACAAAGTAAGTTAGATAAAAGTGTTTAAAATGGATTATGATGAACACCACGTTGTCGATCCTCCTATATGGTGCCCCAGTTTGGGCCGACTCCATATAGATACTTTAAGGAAGGAGAGAAGAGGGGAAAAATTTAACAAAGAGCTGCGTTAAGGTGTGTTAGCGCCGTACTGTCTCGACGGAAGCTCTTTCTGTTTTAGCACGTTCACCACCATTCGAGCTCCTTGCTGAGGAAAGTGCAAAAAAGAAGTCAACGGACGATCGAAAGGCTTTACGGGTCAAGGTGAAGGCCAGGCGCTCAAGAATTGCTTACCATGCTATATTTTTGAAGGAACATGGAACCATGTGTCTGCGTTTGCAGTCATGGTCATGAAGAATGAGATAGACCAATGGAATAGGCAAGTGCAGAACCACGCTACGGCCTACTCGACACCTGTTTAACATCCATAATATACAGGTGTGTAGGAAGAAAAAGAAGAATAATTGAGTCTGAATAAAGAAGAAGAGACTCCAAAAGCGATCTACTATATCTAAGGTGGTGTTGTTGTGTGTCCTAAAGCTTTGTATGCCTGGAGGCACTCCAGCTTGGTGGTTACCAAGAAGAAGAGAGGATTCGCCGTGGAGATTCTTCCAAGATTGAAGTTATACCCGAGAGAGTCGATTCCAGTGTTGAAAGAAAAAAAATCTGTGCGGTACGCAACGCGCGCCCACTCCACATCGGAGAACGGGCTACAAAACGGACTCTATTAACTAGTATAATGAGCCAGCTCGGCTATAGTTGATCCATAAAAACGTTACTCTCAATCGCAGCATTCATCCTTCTGGAACATTGATGAATTTTCTCGTACTTGAATCCTACTTCCTCAGCAATAAAAAATTATTCGTACTCCTTAGCTGTCTGAAGAGTATTCCCATCGATAAGAACTGTTAATACTTTTGTACCACCTCGAGAGAGAGAAAGAACCATGCAGCAGATAGCTCTATTTTTCTTTTTTCGACAGAACCCCTCGAGACAGATGCTTATAGGACATTCTCACCTCGACTCAATAAGCCGGATATCGCGTATAATTGATGCATGTAAAATTTTGTAGCGTATACTTGTATTCGTTTGGGACTTGTACATACTCCCAATATGGGTCAACGATTCGAAAAATAATTACGTATAATATAACTGGCCAAGAAAAAATAGGTCAACGAGTGAGTCGAGCACGGACAGAACAACCTGCCACTGCATCGCATGATGTTACAGACTTTTCTTCGAGATCGTCGCAAAGCTCGTTGTCCCTCGATTATGTCGACTGCGAAAGAAAATGTCGAGTATTGAAATAATGTTGCTCGCTACGTAGCATCACCGGGGTATAGGTACTCATTTTTCCCTTCGGAAATAGCGAAACCAGCGTCGAATTGTGTTGAAAAATATAATTCGAGCGCATAAATGAAACGTGAATGAACTGGAAGAGAACAGAAAAGGAAAAAATGAATATTCGAATTTGAAGGTTGGATGAGCATGATTTTAGTATGAACATTTTTGATTTACGTTCATTTATGCCGTAGTACTACGTATGTGCATCGATCCGAATGATCTCCGTCGACCGCTTTTATTACTAAAAACAAAATTTTCTACGTTGGGAAATGAAGTAAGAAACTCACCAGTACCAGAAATCAGTCTGCATCATTTCATTTTCACGACCTTATTGAATTACGCGCGCAAGCATTCCGTTTCTCTTTATAATATATACTTCTCCATCGAAACGAAAGTGCAAAAGTAGAACATTTTATTGATGTACAGTACTCTTTCCTACGATAGAAAAAGGACAACGGTTATAGTCATAGCATTACTGTCAGCAGGCGCAGAGTTCAATTTTTGGGTCGAACGTTTGTGTAGTTTGAATGTACGTCCTGACATTTTTTTTTTTTTTGTGATATCTTATTCGATATGTGATCACGTATTTCGTTCTACTCTCCCGGAACAAATTTAATCTTCTTTGCAGATGAAGAAACAAATCATCAACACAGACAACGAGACGTTCCAGAACTTGTCATACTATTTGAACTTGACTTGAAATTATGATTTGGTATTCGCTCTAGAAAAGGTGTAAACGAGTTGAAAAGAAAGGAGGAAAAAAAAACCTCCGTGTTTAAAGAAGCTGATGATGAGTCCTCTGCAGGAAAAATTACCCATGCACTTCTCAACTTAACGATATTGCATCTCTTGCGTTTACACTCGTAACTACTTTATGAACGCGTGGATTCCGAAAATTAAATATACTTTTAGCTCCTTGACTGAATCTCATCACCACACAAACAATCGCTGATTGTCCATGTGGAATCACAGTCTGGGCAATAACTGAATGAATGATGCTTCCAAAACACATCTAATCATCAACTCCTCGTCCCTTCTTCCCATCTTCTTAGATCTATGAAACCTTTTTCACAGTCGACTCCTCGCAGGGCTGACTGATCTGCAAATATTGAATCAGCTACTAATCAAGTGCAGTCAATCCACTGAAAATCTTGTCATTATTCTATGTTTTACTCAGGGCATACCGCCTCTGATTGGTCGACCCGGTCAGTTGTAGCATTTTTTTTCTCGAATTATGTTCTTCTAGTATAATCACGCGTTTTTAGATGCTGTCCAAAGGCGGCTGAGCTCTCGAAAGTGTTTTGTTTTTGTCTTTTGGATTAGACGTTTAAGTCGATGATTTATCTAAGAAATTTAAATTCACTCTCTCTTTAGTTTAGGGGGAAGTAAAATATTTATAATGAATTAAACCTATGGAGAAATAGGGTACAGTGTTGCCATTGTTTTTGAGATTTGTGGCATTCTTGCGGAACATTTCCTAAATTCAATCCGGAATGGTTCATTCTGCCGCTCTGTAGTCGGTTGATTCTGCTCCATCTATGCTGGCACTTCTATGTAGTACATTTTAAAGACTTTATTCGGCAACGCGGCAAGGTACAACATTGCACTACACTGCGATTCCTCAGTCGTTGTTGAATCTATTATTGCAGAGGTATGCGCTGCAAATCATCAGCCAACGCGTTTTCCCAGTCGAGTACATCCCTATAGAAAGCAATTGTAAATATTTCATCTGCCAACAGTCCCTTGACCTCTTCTTATACGGTTGCCATGAGGATTCGCTCCTGGTGAGAAAATTGAGGAGATCGAAATACCCGTGGCGCAAATCACAAATCAATTTGAACAAGAAGTGAAAGTCCTGGTAGAGGCCTCTTAGCTTCTTAGGAAGCTAATCGTTGTGTTATCAGATTTAATGGAATGTACTACAATAGTGGTTAATTATGATGAGCCGATGAATAATAATAATTATTATTTGTGAATGACTCTATTGAATTACAATTACTAATGACAGGAAATTAATACCTACTTCAAATAATTTAAACAGTATTATAAGAAGTATAAAAAGACAAATTTCTGAATCATTTCGTTACAAAAAAATAATAATAATAATAATAATGTGAATTTTAATGTTTGTTTTTCTTCGCAGTAAGTTCACAATGTTTGTGTTGCGTTTAAAAATATTGCGCTATCGAGGGTCGTAAAGAAATTAGCAAAAGGCGAAATTCGGTATTTTACGAAGTATGTATAGATAATTTATTGGACTTTATCTGGCATTGAGTCGGGACTATAATTTTCTTTTAGAAAACAGCAGATGCAAGCTATACAATGGAATTATCTAGTTTTATAGACGATAATTAGGTAACGTTGTAAAAAGTAAACAAAAAACGATTTGATAGCTGATAAATAAAATATTCGAAGTCTTTTTTAAAAAATTTCTTGTTTATTGTTGTTGAGACTTTGTTCTAGATTAGTAGTTGTTCGTCTATATTGGTGTAAGCTAGCACTGAGTACGCCTGAGCTATTGAATTTGGTATCAATTTCTAGGTTGACTTGAAAATTTGAAGGGGAATATATCAGAGGAGATAGAAGGCTGGCAGCTCACCTAGTTCAGAAATTTTGACCAATTTCGGATAAGAATCCTTGGTCGAAAATATTCCCTTTTCTGAGCCTCATAGTAAAAATACTTGTAGAAATTTTAAGCCCAGGGAAAATGGAAAGAATTTCGAAAAAATAAACAGCGAAGGAGTGATGGGTGCTTTCGCCCATAAAGTAGGTTCGCCACGTGTTTTATTATTAACGTAGCATGTAAAAGAGACCTCAAACGATGAAATTTTCTTTAAATTGTTCTTATTTGGGCTTCGAACGGTCGCAATGTTGGAATTTAGTATACGTTCACTTTGAAATAACTACAATTATTTTTTATCCTTCATTTACTTCCATTGTCATGCGTTGGATTGCTGAAATTTTTTTCGTTCATTTTTCCAATACTGCACCACTCTTGCTTTGCGCGTCTAGCAAAAATGGTGTAGGTTAGAAATAATCGTAACTCGCCGTTTACACGTTGGAATATTTTTCCTTTAAAAGTGAAAAATCCGAAAAGTTCGCCCCATATATCTACAAATATTTCTTTTACTGCATCGTACGCGGTGTATTAGTTTTCATTTATAGCTTTCTATGACTTTTCTTTTCCATTCATTCGTTTTGTATTATTGTGATTCCCATAGCGTTTCAAGTAAGAGCACGCGAAAGAAAAACGGAAAATTGTAAGCGCGTGAGAGAGTAAAAAATTGGAATGCACTTGTGTGCGAAAAAAACAACAAATAGTAACTATCATAAAATGAGAAATTCAACTATCAACTGGAGCGCTGTAATATCGATAAGAATGCGAGAAGATATTGAATAGAGTTATCCTGTTGGGATATTTATTATTCTAAAATCCAAAATTCTTTTGTAAAAGGTCGATTAAGTCGAGGAAGGAAACTTTCGAGAGGAAGTTGTGTGATTCACCATCTATCCTATGGTCGGGGAATGAGTTGACCTAATCTGGCATGTGATTCAATCCATGCTTTCCAGCTAAATGAAACACGTTTTAAAATTTTTGGGTAGTTTTTAAATTTGTTCTAGAAAAAAAATAGAGGGAACGGTTGACAAGTCAATCTTATAACATAACTGAAGTGAAGAACATCATCAAGGATACCATTATCATCTCATCTTATGTACAGCTAGATGTTCATAATTTTTCCAAGACCCTTTCCCCTCTTGTACAGCTCTGTGGTCGAAATCATTCCTCACTCAGTACACAGAGCTCGATGTTCAGAATTTTCCGAAGTCTCTTAAGTTGGTCTCAGTCTCATTCTTTGCTCGCAATAATCGAGATTTTTCCTAATCTACTCCCGATTTATGATATTTTCCCGAGCGCGTGATGAAAATTTCTTGGAGTTTCCCCTCTCCCTCCTCCCTCTCATACGTACGTAGGTCGAAGACCGAAAGGGTAGGTACCAAAACGCAATTTCTATCGAGTCTCGAATCCCTGACACTCCCGATGGAGTCTGCGGATTCGAGTGCTTTGACTGTGTATCTCCTGTCTTCAGTGACCAGATTGATTCATCTCATATTGTCAAGGATATTTCTTGAGTAGTTGTATTTTTTTTAGCGGGAACCCGCTACCCCATTTGTTGGGGGTACTTTCAGGAAATTTTGGTGCGCGAGCTGTCCACGGTTGATGACGTCACAAGGATGATGACGTGACAGAGAGAGGGGGGCACTTGGAAAAATGTTGACGTGGGACTTGAAACAATTTTCACTCTTGAGCTGTATGTGATAGGAGGGGGACTTGGAGACTCTCGAGCTATATATGACAGGAGAGGGACTTGAAATAATTTTGACTCTCGAGCTCTATACAATAGAAGGGGGACTTGGAAAAATGTTGACTCTCCTATATTATATGATAGGATTTTCTATATGTTCTACTTTTTGAAAGACCTTCCGCAATGGAATTCTGGTCTTGCGGGTCCTTTGCTCACCGTGTTGCAAGACTTGCAACGGCATCCTAATTTGTTTTCCATAATATTTTGTCACAGGTTCTAGTCCGCGATTCTCTGATCATTACACTAGGATGGGATAAACTTCTTGAACCATAATATGTATACATACATTCCTGTTAGACAACCAAGACATCCGTTTATTGCAAATTGATGATAGGTTCGTGGGTCAATGCTGTCACCTTGAGTAGCCTTCGTTTTCGATAGCTCTCGAACACCTGCGATTTGAAGAGAAATGCGAGCTACGACGATTATAATGAATCTCGTTAGTCGCCCTTTCTTTTGCCGTATCGCACCGTGTAGGAGCTAAAAACAATTTGTTGCTTATCTTGAAGGAGAACGTATACACCGCATCGGGGTCTGAAATCCCCATAGACTCTCCTTCACTATTATACGGTCTGCATCACGCGGTGATCTCTGTAATGCGTTTCAAATTACGAAACACGCACTACATTCTCAATTCTTGGTGTACCGGAGGGAAACGGTACATGCGAACACATATACACTCACACATTAAGAAACCTAAATTTGTTTAACGGTCCGTGAAGCAAAAGCGGCTTTATAGCTTCGACTTTTGCGACTCGAAACACCTTCGCGTCATGAGTCGTATATAATCGTATTCTACTTTCCGTAGACGAAGCGAAGCCCGCATCGAACCACGTAAATTGTTATGATTTGCCAAAACTTGAGCGTGACCCGCATCACCCAAAATAAAAGCATCGCATCGGTGTACTGGTCGTCGCATTCGAAAATAAATATCGTACAAGAATACAAGTGAAGACATATTTTTCGTAGATCTATCGTAATCCTTTATTAATATTGTGACCTGTCATGACAAAAATCTTTAATTGTCGTCGAAATCGATAAGAAGAAACAGCATCATCGAGCGAGTTGAAATGAGATATTTTTCTTGGTCAATTCAAAGGATAGCTGAGGGTTTTTTGTCGTGACAAGTCACAATCATCTAGGAAATAAACGTGAATTTGAGACTAAGATGAAGCCTACCTGTACAATTATCTTATCCCCCCCCCCCACTTAATTATTGGATGAAGCATATGGTACTAACCTTCGTCCGTCAGGAAAACTGCGGTTTTAAGGAAGCGGGGGCTTAGACATCGTTTCGAGACTTGGAAAAATTTTTGAAGGTTTTGTAGTGTTGAGACTACGTTTTTTGAAGGTGACTACAGTCATTCAAAGAGCGTGGGACTCTGATTGCCGTGCGTCTAAAAATTATTTGTTTCTGGAGCGCAAAAGGTCTAATATTTTGATCTCATTCATTGATTCGCGAAAAATTTGCGAAAGGCAACTTGGAGGTCAAAAATAAATATGAGAGAGCTACAATTTTGTAAGCTTCCCCCCCCCCCCCAAAAAAAAAAAGTCGCACATTTGAGCCAAAAAGTGGAACTGAATGTTTCAGATGTCTTGCTCTACAATTACTACGTATGTGTATGCTTCGTGACCATAGAATGGAGCTCACGACTCCTTAAGAAGGATATATTTTTTGACAGATTTGTCGATGATATTTTGTACGTTAGGGTTGAAAGATAAGGCGAATATTGTAGAACGAAATTAACTACAACTTTCATACAAAGGCACAAGGCGCTAATCTAAAGTTCAACTTTTACCAGCGCATTATGTATAGTTTCAAATTATCCTAAACACAATAATGAGCTTGAAAGCACTGTCGTCTTAAAAAATTGTTTTATTACTTATACGACGATCGACGTTTCGGGTAACGAAAGTTCCCTCATCTCAATGTGTAAATAAAGCCAGGACAGATCATTCCCTCTCTACCCGTGCTAATTGTGGTAAAGTCACCCTTCTCTTCGAGGGAACTAAATAACTCGTAAAAAATCATAATTCGCCATTATAAATGGAAACGAACGAGAGGGTGCTACACTGCATGGTTTACGGGAAGTGTCTAATTTTTTAAAATACACGAAGACGGTGCGTGCGCGATAGCATAACAAAATTTTTCTTGTAATTATTATCATTATACCTTTTTTCTTCTGAGATTATGTACGTGCTCGACAGTCGTTTATGTTATTCGCGAACAATTTTGCGTCATTTTCCTTTTATTTCTTCGTATCCTCGTCACAATCCCTGCTTCAGCTTCTGTTTCCTAGTTTTCGAGAACGACGCGACGCTTAATTTTTATAACAACGAGATGGTTTGCTGTGCACACCGGCTGGTATTGGTTTCATTTTTGCAGTTCGGTTTTGTATTTTTTTTTTTTCAATTTTTCGTTACGAGTTGTGGAAAAATTTTGCAGGTAGTTTCACGGAAAAGTTTTCTCGTGTGTTCTTAGGCGTAGATAAAAATACTTCTGTCCTGTATGGTCTCTGTTTTTCTTACCATGAAGTAGATATATTGCCTGAGCTACCCTGCGTACATAAGGAGTTTGCTGGAACTTCAAAACATAATTGAATTCTTCTTGCACACAAATTCTACAATAATTGATGAAAAAGAGGCTCCAGACATTGATAATAGGCTTTCTTGTCACTCACCCTGAAGTACCTAGCACCAATATATTATACATCTCAACTATTTTTACAGAATGGACCTTTCAATCTGGAAATTATCATGAATATGAATCAAATGAAAACACAATGATGTAAAGAAAACTCGATAGACCTGAAGAAATTTAAGGTCATAATTAAGGTTTTTGAAGACGATCAGATTTGACCTTCCTGCAATTGAGAACAGAATTATGTTGTTCATTAAAACAACGGATATAAAAGTTATAAAAGAATTATGTGATGATACTTACGTACCAATCAGACCAAAAAAAAAAATACGGATAATTCAGAGAAATTGGATTTTTGAATGGAAGGAAGTACGAAAAAGAGCTGCATACCAGGAAAATCATTTTCATTAATTTTCAAATTAATTAATTTCAACCCAAATTTTTTTCTCGTACAAGGTCTAACAAAAAAGGACGATAAGATGAAAATATTGCTTGCTCAATTGTACGAGGTTCTGAGGTGTGACACAAAAAGATGCGAAATATGCAGGAATTGGATGTGGAAGGAGATATCCGTTTTAATTAATGATAACTATTTTATAATTTAATTTTCTCTCGCGGTATAGAAGTGAGCATTTTATTGTACAGTGTTCTACATTTTCAACCTTGAATCCTGAAATTACTTACGCCGCAAAAAATATTGCGATTTCCTCTATTATAGATTTGAAATTTTATCAAAACATTAGCTAAAACTTACGAGGATTGAGTGTAAAATGATAACCGATGTACAATTTCTCGAAAAATAAATTCTGACTGATTGCTGTAAAATACATTAAAATTTCCTTTTCCCGTGCGCTAGTCAAAGAGTAAATCTATTCAATCACATCTAAGTATAGGCTTTAAATGTGTTTCAAATGCCGAACTGCGTCGCTGTCTTCTGAGAAAACTTATTGCTTCATTCGGATGACGTGGTAAAAGTCAAGGAAACAATGACAGTAACTGAGAATACATGCATAAGTTTTGAGAAAAAAAAAACGTTGGCGATGCTAGAGTCGCGCCAGATAAAAATATATCGTAGACTATATCATATACAAAAATGCATAAAAATTCCAACTTCCGGTAATTATGTAAATGTGAACACACTCAGGAATGTTTGCAAGATTCGAATCTCTCGTTTGTTTGTATCACAACGATATATGGAATACAATAGATATTACGCCCAAGGAAACGATATCCAGCGCATGTCATCGGAATAGTTCGAGTCAATAAAACTGAGCCAGCGAGTTACTGATTTGATAACAATAAGCTTATATTCTACATCATGGAAAGGAAACAGAAAACTTGTAAGTAAAATCAGGAATGAGGCAAACCAAAATATTGTTATTATTATTTTTTTTTTCAAAATGAAGAAAAAAAAAATACTCCCAGACTGCTTGCGGAAGAAACTTTCTGTTTGTATGGAAAATAATATACCAATGAAATTTTACAATCAATAAAGTATAAATAAAAATAAAAAGGAGGAAACAGGATGATCGATCAGTTCTTTCTTATAGACTTCACGTTATTTTCACGAATTCTCTGAAATATATTGACCTTCCAAAAATCAATCTTCCGTGCTTCCATAGAACCCATAAACTACTTCAATGACGTCTGCGATCAATGTGTATTTCCAAGTGTCGCAGTCGTATGAAGATATCTTCTGCTCGACTTTTCCCAAAAATGAAAAAAATTCCTATCAGACTCTCGAGTCGAATGAAACCACTTTCTTGAAGACCGAAATTTTTCAAGTCTCGAACCTTGTGTTTCCTCTTAGGTCCAGGAAAAGAATGTCCAAGCGGCAGAAAATGGGCAGCAAAATTCAAAGTCCTTAGGTTGGCTCGAAGTTGGCGTGTACTTGTGCTCCTCGACCACTCTATGCACTAGCCAAATAAGGGGATACTTCCGTTTTGATTTGAAGTTGTTGTTAACATTCTAACGATCAGTTGTTTCCAGAAATCTTACTTTCAAACCATTCGCGACTACATTTTAATCAATTCAATAACAACTGTAAACTTACATATAACCGCGTTAGTTCAGTCAAATGAAAAATGTGTACTTAAGTCCTCTAATTATGAAAGGATAAACGCAACTATTATCAAAAACATTTATTCAACTAGAATTTTAAGAAAGGCCACTTCAATTTCGGAGGATTATGATACTTTAATCAGGAGAGTAGGTAGGTGTAACTAATCGACTTCAGAATCAATCCTTCGAATTTGACGGTAGTTATAAAAGTTTTCGTTCGCAGCCCTCGCCTTCCCTTAGCATTTAGTTACACAATTCAGGTAAATGTTTCTATTCAGTTCTGCCTGGCGTGATTAGCTCAACACTATCAAAGTAATTTGCGAGGACTGTAATTTAAATCTGTTCTTCCTGCCTGCACCTCTTTTCGCAATCGCGTCTTTCTTCCGCGTCCATCATGCGGCACTCGCACGCCAAGTTTTCCAATACA
Organism: Aspidiotus rigidus; assembly: GCA_035079385.1. Taxonomy (NCBI): domain Eukaryota; kingdom Metazoa; phylum Arthropoda; class Insecta; order Hemiptera; family Diaspididae; genus Aspidiotus; species Aspidiotus rigidus. Next base: position 6,837,981 of record JAVHKY010000030.1, read on the forward strand.
CTTTTCAACGTCATCGTCACTTTTGGTATAATACTCCAAGGTGTCGGTATCCATTTTGCCGCGCGCCGCCATTCTTCAGTATTAAACGAAATTGATTGATGGTTTATTCACCTCGATGTTCTTCATCGCCTGTTTATAAACTTTTAAATAGGTAAAAAATATCGTCGAGTGCACGCTTTTCTACTTATTTCTTCTTCTATAATACTTTTTTTAACTCGTGAAAATACGCAGTTTTTTCTTTGTTCACTCGTCATCTTTAAATACGACTTTATCAATACGAATTTCGAAGTTTACCACTTTCTTTTTTTCTCACCTTGGTAAGGAATTAGAAGAACAAACCGTACACTCACGGCTATCAGTTGGACGAAACTAAAGAGGGCGATAATACGTATACGCAACTCTTTCAGCATCCAAGTTAAGAAAATCGTTATTCTGGAGAAAAATACGATACTTTTTTCCCGTTTGGTGAGTTGGGCCAGAAAATTATGAGTAATATGCTGAAGAGAAACACACTCGATCCGCAGCCAATTTACGAGTAATTGGATATTTGCGAACTTCATTTCACACGATGGAAGATGAACAACTTCGGAATTTGCGACTACTTAAGATTTTTTATGATGAAACCCACGCGAATGGTAAAGATTTTAAATGGACCAATTTGTTTGATGAGATTTGATTTTGCCAGAGTGTGATCCATTCGTCCGTAATTTTGGTGTGGAGGAGATCATTTTTAGTCGGTAGAAGACGAGTGTTGATTTGTGGAAGTTCTGCGGCAGTTTTGGCGGCTAAATCGACTTGTTCACTACCTCGGATTCCCGTTTAGCTTGGGACCCAGATGAAAGTTATGTCGTAATGGATGGATGACAGGGGTATACGGTGAGAATGGGCGCGTGATAGACTGGTGGACAAATCATGAAAATGGCCAATTTTTTCATTCTAACATTATTTTTCTTGAGACATTTGAGCAACCATCGGTTATGAGGGTAAAAACACTCGCTGAATCCAAATTTCATGGTTGCCAAGTCGAATTTTGCCTCCTTATGGTCCAAATCTAAGATGGCGGCCAAACTCATTTAATTTCTGTTTCAAGGTAAAACAAGTTTGTATTTTTTTTTTTTTTTGGGGGGGTGGGGGTTGCTGGTGTACAGAATTGGATCTTCAAACTCTACTTGAGATATTGAAAATTGGTCAGGTTATCACAGAGCTTTCTCTCAACTGGATTATACAAACAAAGAATAATTATGTACCTCAAAATTAGTCCGTAGAAATAAGATGAACTGTAAAATAAGGATTATTTAAAATTGTAGCTTAAATAACTTTATTGATAAAGAATCATATTTCTTAAAAGAAAAGAGGAAAAAGAAGTAGGACAGACAAGCACGTTTGTGAGAACATAACCATAAGACCCAAGTATCTCGACTTTTGATTCCCAGGCAAGCTCATGGTGGTTGTTTTTGATTTTCCTGGGTCAAAATAACCATAGAAACAATACCCCACACTCTAGCACAGCGACACGCAACTTTTTTGAGCACGATCAATTTTCAAAATTTCCAAAATAATGTTCCGCAATCGACCAAAAAAAAAGAAAAAAAAAAGTAGGAGGAGGAGGAGGAAACGTTCTATGATTTATTAAAACTTGTAATACAAAAATGATCGAAATTAGAATGGTACTCATAAATTTTCTGATAAAAGACTCGACTTTTAATCTTTATCAAGAATTGGAGACATTGATTTTTTTTTTTGGCAACTACTCGAGAACGCTGGCGATCGACCCGTTGAGGACCGCTGCAGTCTAGCATTATATTGCCAATAAATTTTGGCCTTAATTTGACCCAAATTTGGGTCCTCATCTTGGCTGTATGTGATCCCAACATCTCAAGTAGAGTTTCAAAATTCCATCATGTACACCAGCAACCCCCCCAATAAAATAACATAGTTTCACTTCTTCGCTGATCACATCTCTTGTACCTCCGTTATGTTCAACCGCTAACTCCGTAATTATTCATTGTGGGTCAACTACCAGGAAATGTAGTCCAGAAATTAGACCAATTTCTCAGCTTACCCCTAAAAATATTTTTCAAGCTGGTATCAGTCAATCTGAAATTGGCTAACAACTGTCGTCATTGTATTCGGTTATCTGTATTCAATTACTAATATTGCTGATATTCACGATGGGTATAATTATTACCTATATTTAGCCACTTTTGGAAGTCACTATTTGATTACTTTTTTCTCCTCTGCAAGTCACCAGTTGGTCAATTTTTTCTTTCCAAGTCACTATTTTAATGCTCAATGTTAGCAGACCTGTGTGTAGAAAAAAAAAAAAAAAAAATATCTACCATGTGAACCTCTCGACGAGTTTCTCCTCCGTTTGAATTCTCTTTATTCCACATATTTTCATTTGCCTTGATCGTGAACACAAAAATCTCAATTTCGACAAATTTATTCCTAGTATGCATGAAAAGTTTGTCAAATGCGCATGTAATTGCGTTAAAAGAACGAGAAAATACAGAATTTTCTGTACTTTTTTTCTATTTGTGCTCGTACTATACATTTCACCATCTCGTGCGGCTTATTGCATCTCCGAACGACTAAGTTACAAGACAAATAAAAAAATTTTCGAAGGGATAGAAACTTTCGAGTTTTATCGCGTTTTGAAACCTAATTTCTGATTCACACTTTTCCATACAAACTCTCTCAATGCACAGGCTACACTACGTATAGTATTGCATACGATGGCCGTACTTTGTTTTTGTTATTTCGAATTTCAGTCGTGTACTTATGCTCGCTTCTTCGTCGCCATTATCGTTTCTTTTCTCTTAAACAAAATTCAAAACGATCGCCCTTATCAGACGCAATACTGTGTAATAGGCTTACGTTCGAATTTCCTTTGATAGGTTTTATTTCTTAATATGACGGAGGAGAGTGGAAAAGAAAAAAACTTCGCTTCATCAAAACACGATGAAAGCAAAATTTTTCTCATTTTTTAAATCTTTTCATCTTCTCGATGCACGCAATTTCAGACACGAGCGATTATATAGGGAGCAAGGTCGAAAGATAATGATCGTAAAAAGCAATTAAAAAGTATCAATTAGGTGAATAGTTCGATGTGTCAGGCAAAAGTTGACTTCGGCAGTCTAACGCCTCAAAAGCAGGACGCGAACTAATTAAAAGAAGCGCACACTTTTCGTACGTGTTGCAATGATACTGTATAAAATGGTTCCATAATCTGAAACAGTGCATACATAGTCTAGAAGTATACGTATAAGAATTGCACTTTGATATATTCTGGAAGAGCATTAGGCGAAGTTTCATTATACGATAGTAAAACGTTGTATAGGTCTAATCGTATACCGTAATAGTATAAGAGATAGTGGATCTTCATTCCGACGCTGCGCTCGTCAAACTCCTTAACCCTCTCATGAATTAAGAATATTTAATCAATGGAGTCGAATTAATATGCTTACGTAAAACTAGACACGCGAATATTCACGCTGACACACCGCTTCCAAAGTAGATGAGAATGATATTTTATATGTGCGTTCAAGAGAGAAGTTCTCGCGATTCGTCTAGAGGGTAAACTGAAACGCAGACGACTTTGAAATTTCCTGTTCTTTATCAACCAGCTGTTCCACTCATGTGGTTTTTAATTATAAACACGAAATACATGACTTCAGTTTACGGAGAGACAACATGGTTTTAGAAATGAGTAAAAAAGTAAGTCCAACTGAGAATACACCTCAGATTTGTGCAAGCGGAGAAGGACTGGATAATTCAACCCAAGAAACTACATCCATTTCCTACAAATAAATGGGTACTTGCCGAAAATTCAATGAAAGGGAATTGTTACGACCAAATCGGAACGGTCGGCCTTTCGGCCTACCAGACTGGGCAATTCTTTCTTAATTTTGTATTATATGCACGATCCACCAACCACCACCGTGCACCATCAATATACTGCACTGTACTGAATGTCGATCGTTGAAAACGGTTCTCTGTTTCGGAACAACTGAAATATGCGTAAGCTAGGAACAGCGCTCAGCTTACAAACTGAGGGACTGAAGTACCACGGTCGGCTGCGCTGTTTATATACGGTTCTCTGTCATTTAACCAATGAGAGAAACAGCAAAATGTCTGAAAGCGAATGAGATACTACTATGGTCATGTATTGTACCCTCTTTTTTAACGATAACTCGCTTTTGCGTATGAAGTTACCTGTCATAATTTTATACTGATAGCCTAAACCTTTCACCTTGAAATATATCTTATAATATTCTCCAACTTTTGACGGAGAAGCTCAATTTCAGCGTAGTACGTTGAAGAGCACATGGTGCAACCCCGAAATCAACTGAAGTCGTAAAACTATCACAATAATCTTCTCGATTCCTCGTATCGTCGTAGCAACCAGTTGACGAGTATCCAAAAATATTGGATCATTCACGTCAACAAATGTATTTGTAACAGAATGGAAAGAGTATAGAAAAGGAGGTTGACCTGATGAAGCGCAGAAGCGCACCTGTAGATCAAGTTTGAGAGAAGAACAAGTCTTGTCTAAGAAGTGGGGCAGACCTTGGATTGGTTGGTCTCCAACTTAAGGACCGGGTCGACGGTATTGGTTTCTGATTTACCTACGGTGGGTCGCTGGAAAAGACTCCTTGAGAGAGTATTGTTTTATGGGTGATGTGCTGGCGAGTTTTGTAGCGTTAATAAGGCGGTAGGTTCTCAGCTGACAGGAGGGATGCCGGTTGAGCTGGAGTCGGGAGCTAAAAATGGAGACCCGAAGCTGAAGGCCAACTTCGGTTGTAGTGAGCGCTTATCGGACTACAGTTGGTGGAACGCCGCTGTAGCCGGTCGTGGAGACTCGTCATTCATTTGGTGAATAGTACAGTAGTTCATTATGGTAAGCAACCCGCTGAAAGTCTGATGACTGCGCACAATAGAAGAGAGGAAAACTGTGCAATGAAATATTTGATTATTGTGTCGGTTCTGTACAGAAAGGACTCAACCATGTTGTTTACAGTTCTAGATGATTGGCTGAGGGTGTTCGAAAGTCGGTTCCACCCACCAAGAGCAGGCGGTTCTGGCATTTTGACTGGTAATTACTTTCGGAGTTAGTTCCGGTGAGTTCCTATAGTTGGACGGAGTCTTACGATCGGAAGGGGGTAAACCGTAGTTTGAAAGGTTGTTGGGAGTATCTCATTGACTCTAAAGGATTCAGTACAATTTCGACTATGGGGAAAAGGGGGGAGACTTAAAAACATTTTTACCTAATGAACTATACTAGGAGGATGAAAGTTCTGGGACATGATAGTTGAGCGAGAAAGTACTCTGAATCAATACCACGCATATAAAAGCATACAAACATAGTGATAAACGCGTTTGGTGGTTCTAATGTGAATTTGGGCATCCACAACAACTCACCCTCGAAACTTATCTGAAAAAATTAAAGGGGAGAGAGAACTTGAAAAAAATTATTTTATTGATCAGCGAACTCCTATCCCACGTTACTACAACTAGGATAATTACACCGCAAGAAAAAGTTATACGAGCCTTTTCAACACTCCACAGAACTGTGCGGTTTTTAAGCGCTAGTTTGTTTATAATGCAAATTATTTCCAATGAAAGGTCGTAAAAGATTTCATTAGCTGACCAAAATAAGTTATTATATTGGATCACAAGTTATAACCATTAGCGCACAAAGGCGTGCAGCAATCGAGTGAATGAACACTGTATTTTTCAAACGTTTTTTAATGCATATGCTGCGGAAAGTAAAAGCTACCTATTACATTTTCCCGTCATTCGACAAATTAGATGCATCATAATTTGTTAAACAGACCACTAGCGTGTATAGGATCGTACGAACGAGGTAAAGGGCTATCTGGTTTAATGGATAAATGGCGACAGTAACTGCAATCATAAAATGCATAAGCGATAATTGCATTTGCCTCTATTCACCGCAAATTAAAATGTAATGCGCATCAAGTCCCTGCATTAGTCCCTTTTTTTTCTCTCTCTCATCTTTATGTTTCCATTTCGAGGAATATTAGAATCGAGTTTTTTTTCCAACCACGTCGGGTCAAATTAAATCATTAGTATACAGTAGGTTGACCACAAACGTAAAATATGCTGCCATTTATACACCAACAATTGAAAATGGTCTTTCAAAACCTCGAGGTAAAATTCATAGTTTATCTCATCTATCGTATACGACAGAGTCTTCATCTCTCAACTTTCATTCTCCATATAGAAACATGAAGATCACATCATGAGAAAAGTACATCAATTCACAAACTCACGACCGAAGTGTGGGTGACGTTGTGAAAAAAATCGTGAGAACAGCATATTATTATACTAGCTTTTTGCAAGTTTCATCGTTTCTCTTCAAGTATCAATCTTCATATTTGCCTCAATTTCGACTCAAATCTCGAACAGAAGCGACTCTTTGTTCTCTTCAGACAGTTAAAGTACAGGGAAGGTACTCATTATCCATTGACTGATTCCCAACTTGAAAAGAGAATAAACATTTCAATTACGTCGGTGAATAGTCCTTTACAAAGTAATGAGAAGAATTTGAAAATAACCAACACATGCAGTATGCTGTTAATGAGAATATCGTTGGAGGGAGGGTTAAAGAAAATGAATATTTCATTTTCACGCTATAATCGACTCAAAATCAGAGCCACTTTTGCTTGAAATGCGAACGCAACAATTTCCAACAACAGATGCACTTTACAATCGAGTATACGGCGTGGGGCGACTGACAAGGATAATGCACAGTACACTATTGTCCGTACAACCTCAAATGCACAAATATACCGTTGAGTTATCTTTATTATTTGTACGTATACGTACATTGTGCCAATGTGTATACTTTCGATGCTGCTGGAGTGTTATTGAAAAGTCAAACAGCGGACCAATTAATGAAACGTTTTTGTGGAACGTAACTCCGACGTTGAAGCGTGTAATAAAGGCGAATAGTCACTCTTAACCCTTTCCGAACAAGGGTGCACGAGTACTAGTCACACAAACAGTTATAATACAGTAGATATGTGGCTGCCGTATAACTGGTATTGCAAACCACAAATGCGTTAACTCTCAGCTCGTCTAACAAGAGAAAGCTGATAATACTTTTTCCCTTATACTTCACTTCGAAAGTAATGACGTGTTGTTCTCGTCGGGTAACACTTGTCAGTTTCTACAATATATTCGCAATGTTCGAGGCAGGATTTGGAAAATATGAACGTCGAACGTGTTTTCAGTAGAAATACCATCATCAAGCACAGAACAAGACTAGCTGGATAGTGGAACAAGGAACCACAAAGGCAGAAGACAGACAAAAAACTAGGAGCCCACGTGGTGAGCTGCTCGGAGTTGCCTTCATTAACTTTGTTAATTCAGGTAAACAGCGAACCTGTTTTATGGGAGTCACTAGTGTGCGAGGTAGAAATTTTTCCAAGTCTCCTTACTATATATAGCTCGAAATTTTTCTAAGTCCCTTTCTTATCACAATACTTTGAAAGTCGGAGATTTTCCTATAAGTCCTCTTACACCATTATACAGCCCGTGATGGTAGAAATTTTTCTAAGTCACCGTCCTGTCAGCTTGGAGGTAGAAATTCTAACACGGAACCTCTTCTATGTTTTTTTTTTTTTTTGAGAAATTAGCCGAGCGCCGTTCGCCATACGCCTTCCGGCAAAAAACTTGAAAGATTTCGACTCTCGAGCCTAATAATATGATAGGAAAGGGGGGTACTTGGGAAAATTTCGACTCTCGAACGATATATTTCCAAGACCCTGAAATACGCCCAGGTCACTGATGACGTCCTATTTCATACTAGGTTTATAGTAGGTCTAGGCCTCCCTCATACTAGCTTGATAATGGGTCTAGGCTTGCTTGAATTCTCAATAACAAAACTAATCTGACTCATAGAATAGGTTCCCTACGTTCCTCGTTTAACTTCGTTATGGAAGGCGTAAATTTTTCCAAGTCCCCCTGCCATCAGCTCGGAGGAAGAAATTTTTTCCAAGTCCCACGTTTTTCCTTCCATCGTCTAGCGCCCGTCATTTTTCCAGAAATAACCCTCCCATAAAATAGGTTTCCTGTTGAAAGAAGGGGCTAGCGGTTCTGAACCCAAGGTACCGTGGATCCTCTTTCAGTTTCATGATTTTCATCCGTTCTTTCCACCTTGTCTCACACTCTAACTACCATGGAATCTTGTTGAGTTGGTTGATTAGCGTGCTCCTCTTCATTATAGTATTTTCTAAACCACAATCTGTCGTCGTTATTAAACTTGGATTTCTCAGGTTGAACTTCCTTCTTGTCCCTTCAATGTTACCGTAATCATTCTGTTCAGAATCCAGTCTGTAGGCTCGTGTGTCCACTTTTTCTCTGAAATGAAATTCCCTGACTTTTTCAGGTTTTTCCAGACCATTATCTCCACTAAAAAAAAGAGGAGGAATAAGAGGAAAAAGTTCTTAGCTCAAACTTTTTTTGGCGTATCTCAAAAAATTCCCTGACTTTGGGTAAAATTCCGAAAATTTCCCTGACTTTTCCCTGACTTCCAGATTTTCCAGACAAGTGGACACCCTGGCTCCAGTTGAAGCGAGCGTCCTTGTTCTTCTCCTGCGTTAAATCATCATTGATGGACTGTTCTCAATTTCTACAATAACATCAATCCTTCTGGAATGTCTCTATTACCCCTTTGGTATGTTTGTCGCACATACATTCGGAGCTCATTCTTATTCTCACATTTGGTCTATTTTACCAACTAGCTGCTTTCTTTCCTTATAGTTCATATTATTATTCTTTCCCATCTAAGAGTATTGAGATTTTCGTATACTTTCATTCACTTTTTTTCCCCTTTTTTTTTCACATTTTACGAGTACATGACTTAGTTAAATCCTATCCCTAATTCAAAATTTACCGAATTGCGCACCCACTCCATTGATGGACTTGGAAAGTTTTCGTCTGGTAATTTAGACCTGATTCGAAATTTTCCGAGATCCCACCTGTCTTCCGCTCTATGACGTCATCTCTGACCTTAACCTACTTTAGGGACTTGAAAAATTTCCAACCTTTAGCCTCTAGCTTTCATTATGATGTAGTTTTAGCCTTCATTATAAATATAGGCTTAGCGTGGGGTTATATTCAATGAGGGTGATAAATGTCGACCAATCAAATCCCTGTATTAATCAATAAAATACTTTGGTTTCGATTCATCAAACACTATTTCAATTGACTGAAGTAAGTAGAATTCAGTACACAATTAAGTTATTATTCATCTTTTACCCGCTCCTACAATCATTACCAGAATTCTGATTCGAAATAGAAGTCAACAAAACTGTCCTCGCGAGCAGCGAATCTCCATCGTTCTTCATTTTTGATCTGCAACCCCAATCTTTTAACTCATTGAAGACATTATCATCTGTTGTGAAAATTTCGAAAATTCAAGAAGAGTTGAAAGTAAACGAGAAACTTTGACAGTCATTTCGCGAATTTATAGCTTAACGAAAAGTTGAAAATTCAAACTCCACAGCCCTAGAATGCGCAGCGCTTGAATTCTTCAACTCGAGCGCATTAAATTTTGCAGCACTGATGGTGATATTTCTCCCAATAACAATATTCTTCCATCGTGACTTTTCCGTCCTCGGCGACAAAAAGTGCCGTTTCGTTGCGTGGATTGCTCTTATTTTACAATAGCAAACAAAAGTACCAGTAGGCATTCATACGTTTCTGGAATAGTATGAAATTTCACGTGATTCCGTTCCTAAATTATTTAAACTCTCATACCGCCAACTCTTTGACTGGGTCGTACACAGTTTAGGCGCGAATATATTATTTCGAAGCAAATAACGTTCTGCTGCATAGTGTTACGTATACGTACGGTATATGTGCTTTTTGTTTTCTGCCTTTTGCCTTTTCTCTTTTTCTTTGTGCACGTATTTTGTTTGTCTTTCTTGACAATAATTTCTTTAAATGGGTTCGAGGTATTAGTACGTAGCTCCGTCGTACCATATATGGATGGAGAACAAAAACGTTCAGAAAATGTGTATGTATATACGCGGGCGCTCGTCGAACTGTGAAGAAACATCGTCATTTAAAAAGCCGCGTCGATGATAAGATAATACGGCGAAGGAAAAAGAGAATAAAATACATATCACCTTTGCTCGCGCGATAACCAGCTATTTGGGCTCAACTGCGGCGTTAAAATAATACAGTACGCATCATAAGGGATGCCGAGATACGAGAGCGAGAGCGCAATTTCTGGAGTAAAACGCTCGCGATTATCCGTAATATACCTTTTACTATTTATACAGCGCGAAACTCGCTTTCTAACCTACCAGGTGTTCTATGTACGTATTTTAAATTTCATTAACGGGACGACGATATCAAAATAACGCAGTGCTCTCTTTACATCGAGAAAAAAGTCGCGTTCGTTTATTCGCAGGATTAATTATTTTTGTCAAGTTGCAGCGAATGAGAAATTACATTAGAACGAGTCGGTATTTCAAACAGCAGTTGACGTACACCATATTCACCTACATGAGAGAGAAATTAATTCATTTACAACTTGTCGGTCTTCGACTTTTCTCACAGGTTATAATGGATAATATGGTTTTCACACGTCGCAGACACTTCATCTGGAACGATGAAGGAATATCACAAGACATAGCAAGCTATGAAGAAATTTAATAATACCTGCTGCGAAATATGGATAGAATTATTCATGGTTCGTCCAATATCTAATGACTCCGAAAAAAAAGGGATTTTGATACTACAAGCATCTCGAACGTTAAAAAATTTCAGACTAGTATGCAATTCATACTCGATAAGAGCTTCGAGAACTACTGTGGAACCAATCTAATAAACTTCTGCTAGTGGTTCAGTCAGTAGCTCTTAGAAGCAGAAATGAATCGAAGCTCACAAGAAAAAATCATTTCTAATTTTGAAATATCGTCATTAATAAGACCCGCGCGTTTTGGCGAGGTCTTTATAAAGCTCCTCCGAGTACGAGAGTAATATTCTCAAATTTACCACTCCCCTTTCACGAGTACCAAGTCCTCTAGAAGGTACTTCTGCCGTCCGTTGATGGATATGACCTCAACCGACCATCTTCCGATGATTGGTTATCATTTGCTAAATGCATTGGTTTCCTTGTATTCATGTTTTCAACATTGTAAACATTTGAGTTTGACATAGGTTTTTTTGTTGTCGGAAAAAAGAAGTCGCTCATCTTCAGCGTGAAATACAAAATAGACACCACTTTCCATAATATCACAGATTTTATTTACGAGACCTTCGTGCATAATCTGCTCCGGAGTAGGGAGCCGTTCTTTTGAATAAATAAATGCTTGTTCAGCTATAGTCGTAGAACTCGACTTTTGAAAACAGACATTTTATTCCAATAATCCAGGAAAATAGGATGAAAAATTTAAAAATACAGAATTGAAATTTGGTATAACCCTCAGCAAGGGCCGTCAGAAAGGGGGTGTGAAACCCCCTCAGACTTTGAGTCAGTCGGCAAATTTTTGTTTTCACCCCCTCAATAATTTCCTGATCTTTGGTCAAATTATGTTATTCATTCGTGCATTAACTGTTCCCTCTTCGTCAGTTCATAAATTAGCTAGTTATAACATATGGATAGGCAAAATTATATGCTCTAACGACCTGATTTAGATAAGGCATGAAATAGCTAGTTCATCCGTACATTAACGGATTTCATACTCGAACAATAACATATACCTACGTCTAGCACTTAGCGTTTTTACAATAGAACAGATTTAATGCAAACTCACATTTAACTGGTAACATCATTGTGGTTCACCCGGTATGTGATAATAGTATAAGAAGGGACATGAAAAAAGTTCGACTCTCGAGCTATGTATGACAATGAGGAGCCAAAATAGTTTTATTCGAGCTATTATTCAATTCTTATCTTATGATATTTCATTAGTTTAAAAATTAATATTTTTTATTGTAATTATATTTAGATTTAATATAGGTAATTAGATTAGATTTAATCTTAAAATATGATTTCATATTATTGTACAAAAGGATTAAATAAAATTTATGAATAAATTATTTAAATTTCTAATTAAAAATTTTTAATTTCAAGTATTAGAGACTGATAATAATAATATAACAATTCCATTTAATTATCAAACAATATTAATTTTTTCATCTTTAGGTGTAATTCATTCATGAACATTACTATAAATAAAATTGAAATGGATATTTTTTGATATAATTTATTTAATTACACTAAATCATTTCTTTTTTCTTTTTTTAGGATTATTTATTTAATAAAGATAATATTAGTTTTCAATAATTTATATATAATTATACATATTAATTTAATAATTTTTAATTTAAATATTAAATTTGAATATGTGATTTTATTAAAAAATTTTTATAAATTATATTAATTAAATTTTAAAATGAAATAATAATATTATTATAATAAAATTTAAAATAAATTTAACAAAAAAATCTTATATTTCATGGACTACCTATCAATCTTCCAAAAAAATATGTCAACATAATAAATGAAATAGATTGAAAATTTTTAATAATGAATTATTAATTAAAATTAATCGTGAATTCCTTAATGGAGAGAATTAGAAAATTTTTAACTCTCGATCAGACCTGATGCGTCTACTACAAAAACTAGCCGTTTCCCACGGAACTGCAAAACTTGTGGTTTCCCCGCCGCCATGTAATCTAAATTCTTTCTTCTCATCTCCTATGTCTGAGTCATAATAAAAGGATTGAACACATGTCTTTCTTTTTTCTTTCAAGGAACTAAGAGTATTTTATTACCCTGAATCTGGTTCTCCGTGAAATTCAGCAGGAAACCTGTTTCATATGGTGGGTTATTTGGAAAAAGTTTTCTTTAACCACCGTCCCTTGGACAAGTTGTGGTTCTAACGGGGGCGAAGGTACACTGGAAATTGCACAGCTCCAACTCAATTCGAGAACTTGGAATAAATCCGATCATTGAGCTGCATATGTCGGGGGACTTGAAGGTGAGGGCTAACCTGGAGAGTGTCATTTGGGAAAATGAATCCAATAAAAGTTTTGCGTGCCACCCCTCTTTCCACATGAAATTTGAAGGGATTCGGCTGTTTCTCTTCCACCCATTCTTTATGTAATTTATGGACGCTCTCAAAGACGCTCTATTTGAATCAGTTTCAAAGTAGTAGTTTGAATTTGTCAGATGATTCATGTACCGAAAATTTTTCTGAACCAATAAAACTGCAACACTTGAACCAGAGACTTTCTAGGTTCATAGACCTTAATGCCGAGTAGATCAGATATTAATAACCTCGGTCCCTGAGTCGAATACAACACATCAAATCGTTTCTAGGTGAAAAGTGAGGACATAGTATTTGTCTGATTTACTTGCTTTTCTAGCTTAAATAAACAAAACGAATTCACGAGATTTTCACTCAAATTTTTCGTTTTCATCCTCCATTCAATTAATTTCATCTCCACAAAATTCGCCACAAATCGAGCACAACGATAATGCAACCCAAAAAAGTAATTTTTTATCATATTATATATAGGAGTAAAAGCTTTCTATCGGTAAAGTTTGGAAATTTCCATTATTATTCAAAAAAATAAACAATTAAATAAATACGATACCGAATCGAAATTTAATATGAAAGCAAATATTCTGACAAAAAGAGGGAGAAAAATTATAATAAGAAAGCGGAGAGGGAATAAGAAAAAAAGAAAGTAGGACAAGGGCCTAAGATCCTCGCATTAAGTTCTTCACGCTTTTTCTATATTCGTTCTATTTCAGTTCGTTATTTTTTCTTCTCGAATTCTACCACAAGAACCACGCTCATACTGAATAAAATGTCATTTGATGATATTTATTAATTCAAGAATGCCACGTTGTACGCGTATAAGGAAAAATCACAAGTTGCCTCAGCCAGAGACATGTAGTGTTATGAAAAAGTTTTGCTGTTTCGCAGAAATGAGAGTCTGCGGAATTTTCATACACGACGAAATGATTTTCTTCTCTTTTTTCTACTGCATAGAGTCGTATTTTATACGCATCGGAAAATTTTATTCAGTTCTTTTGAAAAACTGATTTTCAAACCTTATGAGGGGGACATAAAATGACTGCGTGAATCTAGAAGAAATATTTCGAATATGTATATTCGAAATGGTTTTGATTTCCCCCCTTTTCTTTTTGTTTTTCAAAACGTTTACCAAAGGCGTGAATTAATATTGCTTTTTTCCTTTCTTTTTTCATTCGTAGTAACGACGTGAAATTGGATTGCTAGAATAGGAAACGTTTTCAAAATGAAAAATGAAAGCGTAAATTGACTATATCGAATATTTGAGTAAATATAGTATTGCGGGTGAAATGAGGGTTTTGTAAGGAAAACTCACTAATTTGGTTTCGTTTTAAGTACCATAAGTGGTAATTGGCGAAGATTTCCTTTATTAATTTAAAACTTGACTTTTAAATAAGGTATCAGGATACAATCGCAGCATATAATCATATTTATTTTTAAGAAAAAGAGAATTTTCTATTAAAAAGACATCAATGACCGACAACAAATCAATTTCAAAAGCGAGTACGAGTAAGTTTGCAGAAAACATCACTAAAACTGAATCATAAATAAGTGATTTCTTGTAAACTGCATCAGCGCATCACAGACTACAGATTATCTTACTTGTAGGTGAGCAATTATGAATCGATTTAATCATCTCTAGTTGCAGTCTTTAGTACGATACGTCCATTTCGAGAACTTCGGTCGTATAAAAGGCGAACGATTACAGGTCCAGGAGGAGGATATCTGGACGCCAGAAAATGGGCAGCAAAGTTTGAACAATTGGGTTGATTCAAAGTTGGGCACACCTTGTGTTTTTTTCCGAGTGTACTTCGAACATTGATTCTGTCAACATCACCCTCTTTACCATGGGGGATACAATCATTATTAGAATAGCGAAAGTGGTTCCTGAGTGTTTACAAAGAGAGAACTGGTCTGAAATGATGAGCTTTCCATAAGCTTTTTTGAAGTGGATCTTGATCACCTAACACTTCAATGGATGAAATGTTCTTCTTCTTAATTTAGGCAATGGTTCGCCAGTAGCCATCTAGTCGCTTAATTCTCAAACTAATGAGTAGAGATATTGGATTCACCACTTTTACTTCACTATCAAAACTGAAAACCTATACCCATCGTGCGCCTAAATAAGCTCTTTCATAATCTTCTTTTCCTCAATTTTTGTTTTTTTAATGAGCACTGAAAAACTCTTCAATGATGAGATTTTGAAGTACGATGCTACTTCGTCCTCTATAAAACCAACAGCCGCTGCATGCTCATTAACTCGCGTCACATTGACGAAATTGTTTCCTACTTCTAACGCAGGGAGTTCAAGGCTGGTTACACCCGTTATTCGAACAATCGAAGATACTCATGGCTCGTTTTAATTTCGACAAATAGAACAACGAGAATCTGCAAAATTTCTTCGGCGAGTTTTTTTACTCTGAAATTGAGGAAGGGTCCTATCAACAGGAGTACATCGAACTCGTCGATGAGAATGACGACCGGTACCTTGCATTCATCTCGTAGATCACGGATTAACATGGAGAGACTGAAATAAGGTTCTACTACATTGTCCACGTCATACCTTTTTGCTATAAATTTCAGCTTACCACTCAATTTACATTTACTCCCGAACTTTTTCAAGTTTTTGGACATCCGCATCACTAAACATTGAGTCACCGAAGTCTAGACAAATGACAGGATACTTGACCCACTTTCTATTCACGCGGAAGATTTAAAATCGTTTGGGCTCGGGAAGCCTTCTGGTACCGCTCATCAGTCCTAGCATTGTTTATTCAGTTTATAATTGAACCGAGTTCTGTAAAATCTGACCAAGCGACATGACAACGATCTATAAAATAAGGTCTATCGTACGACTATACAAGAAACATCTTCCTCCGAAATGTTGTCAGGTCGCTTGGCCGGCTTTTACAGAACTCGGTTCAATTGATGTGTTGTTCCCGATTCCAAATTCGATCTTGAGTTTCTTGTACGCCTTTATCACCTTGTTCGTTTCTTCCGCTCGTATAGTACCGATCCAGAATATTAACAGGGAAACTGTTTTATGGGAGGGTAATACGACGCCTTGCGATAGACGGCAAAATATGGGACTGGGGACTCAGAAAAATTTCTACCTCCGAGCTATATATGATAGGGAGGGACTGACGATGCGATTTAGTGACTCCCATAAAACAGGTTCCCTGTTTGTTTTCACATGCTGTTTCAGCTATTTGGTTTCTATTGCTGGCTTATTGTTGAGAGGTTTGAAGCCATTAGCCTCCGCTATCAGCACAATATTGCTAATTTTCTTCGTTCTCTCTCTCGCCATTCTCAAGAAAGATAATGGAATTCTAGAATTTGAAATTTTTTAGGATGATGAAGTTGGCTAGTAATAGACTTCGTTTCACAACTTAATTTTTGTCGCCCCGTATTTGAAGACGTTCTCTCCTTGTTCTGTTGCGGATTTAATACTTCATACCCCGTGTTCATTTTAAGGAGCAAATGAATCCTGTGTTCATTAATACCTGCTCAAACGTTCGAAAGTTGCACACGTTTTCAATTCAATTAATTTGGAAGTTACATGATCTTGAATCAATAAATAGAGGTGTTTCAGATAAAGTAAGAAGTGCTCACAATGAATATAAAATGAAGCAGGAGTGGTAGAAGCCCACTACGGAAAAGTGACTTGAAACGAGAATGGAAAATTTCTGACACGAACGTCCGAAAATGTCTCGTATTTCAAGAATTTCAGTTTTCACTCAGGAACACACTCGATGAAAAAGTGAAGTGAATGAACGTTCATCCTTTCAAATAGAATTTTCATACGTGTATATCGTGTCGGAGGTACGAAATGGATGGAATACATTATCGTACTATAGCTTAGTGGGTAAAAAAAAAACTGCCATTATTGCACCTAATATAGTAAAAAGTAACAACAAAAACAATACAACGAACGATCTACTGTAATACAACCAACAAAAACAAGAATATGCGGGTTCGAAAACCCCAACCGAGACCGAGCAAACTACCGGCTTCCACATAATTAAATTATAAAGCTTTTATTCGTGTTTTATATAATCTTTTATATTCTGCGAAAACGAGTGCAAAATGTTTGTTCGCTTATCAAAAAGCCGAGAGTGGGACCACCGAGAAAAGTATTACCTACATTGGTATACGATCAGAGTATAGGACTTTCAATACGTCAGAGCGTAGGTCTATGCGAACACATTCGCGCGTAGAGTTCAAGTTAAAAAGGAGACTGTACCCTAGCCCAAATCGTTTAAGAAGGATTATAAGATTAATCGAAGAAATTAATTTCGCACAGTTTTGGCGAGCGTAATCCTTGAAATTTTGTATTTTGAGAGCGGCATACCCCAAAATAACCGCAGAATTCGATTTCATCCATCTCACGAGAGTGTTTTGTATTAGAGTGTGTGCCCATCGAATGAAACCACGCGATATTGTATGAAAATATTGTCAGGATTGCCGAACAAAAAAATACAGTTAAAAAAATATTGACGTGTTTCATCGTCCATCTCAATTTCGATTCTTTTTCTAAACCGCTTTACAACTCGATTTCTCACGCAATCTCTACCCAGCTATTTCTGTTTCCTGCTTGCTTTACTGATCTCAGATGAAAGAAGAGAAAAACACAAATACTCAACCGCAAGATTTTTGAACTAATCGTCCAAGTACCCGACTAGGAAATAAGTCGTAGCAGAAGCTATGGGAATGATCGGCCTGATCGGTTTCCTAGACTTATGGAGCTTAGGGAGGCCGTAAAGCTTAGAGGGTTCCGGGTTTGGGACAAGGACCGACTTTTTCTCCCTACGTTTAAGCAAGATGTAATTAAAACCGTCGATGGCCTTCCTCATTTCGCGGACATGTTTAGTGATGTGGGAGGCAGAAAGTCTGTCCACGGCTGCGCTGGACTGGAGGTGCTCATAAACTTCACTATCGTAAACCCCACGCTCCATGAAATGTCCTTATCCGCCTTAACCACAGAGGTATTGTTGGACCTGAGCTTCTTCTGGAGCTGCTTGAGAGTAGAAGTCATTTTCCAAGAAGTACGCTTGATCGTGTGGCTCTTCTCATAGTCTGCGCAGTCGTTGGTCGCCTTCTCATGTAAGCCCACACTGATCGTCAAATCAGCTATCACGTCGGCCTTGGCTGTTGACTCTGACTTGAAAGGCAGCACGTGCTTGAGGGCAGTTTCATCTGCCGTGAGGATGAGTGAAGTTTCATTAACCAGTCGGGGATAGCATACCCAGGACTTATCCTCTGATGTGGTACGCTCCTCCGAAGAACTATACGGAGCGCGATCGACTACTGACAGTCATCGTGGTTCCCAATCTTCACACTCAATGTGCCGCAACGTATCGAATTGCATCCGAAAAATTAAAACCACAGACTCTATTGTTAAAAGCCTGTAACAATTATCTCGACTTTATAATTAAGGTGGGTCTGTGGCTGAGTCCAATTGTGGGCAACTTTTCTTGTACTAAAACAATAAATTCAAACGCTCTGAGCCCTGAACACTTTCAGACGAGTTCACCTTTTTCTAATTTCCTCTAATATTGTACAATCTACTTCCTTCCTGGAATCATAGGCGTTAATCTCACTCGCCTATGAGCTGCGGCTAGAGTTTCTGGTAGTTTGGACCCAAACAATTGACGAGTTTTTAAAATAACCGACCCAGCTCCAGCTCCCAAGGTTACTGAGGTGGGCCTTTTGCGTCCCTGTTTGGTCTTAAGAAGGAAAGCTGACTCGGCTATTCGACCTACTAGTTATTACCACGAGGAGGCATTGATTACGGACAAAAATCTGAAGATTTTTTCTTTTAGTTCTTGCTCCTGAAAAATTGGTACGAATGTAACGACTCTGGAATGAAATAAAATGATTCACATAGAATTGGTTTAGGTTATTCTACCTCCACATTTCTCATCGGTAATGGTCCAGATGAGATTACGGAAAATAAAAAGAGATCCCAGTCATGCCACGATTATCCAACACCTTGGATACGGGCGTCAGTATTAGGGACAATGACTGCAATTAAACTTCAGCTTCGTTAAAGAGGACACCAAGTCGAAGTTGATACTTTCCACTTATTGTATGGATCATAGTTGTCAACATTGCCAAGCAGACCTGATTGGGAGGCTTCCACCCCACTCATAGGATGCAGTCTACTCACTGTTGTAGATCATAAAATTTTGGTATAGCGCCTACGACAGCAATGAAATAACTGGTAGGATGTATTATGATAGCGGTATCCCCAGAACTTCTTATTTACGGGACGTGGATACATCTTACAGTTATATAGGTAGAATAAACGAATTCCGAAAGATTGAATTTATTGAGTGAATTGTAACTTTCCAGAAGTCTTCCGCCCCTCCTCCTCCGCGCTAATAAATAGTAGAAACTTACTCAAAGCGATTAGTAACTCAAAACATGGGTAAGTCCTAAGGCATGGTATCCTCCTAATGGTAACTTCACTATAGCAAGACGAGAAAGCAAAAATGAAAGAATTCACAAAATGCTAAAAGTAAATCGGTAACCTTTGACCGTTAATTTTTTCCTCGACGTTTGTACCGAGAATGGAGTATTATACTTCGCAACAAAAAGGCGAACAACAATGTTGAGGATGTACAGTCATTGTACATGGACAAAGTATAAAGTGCAACGTAGTACCCATAATAAGTACGTGTGCGTGTATATGTACAGTAAAGGGAAATTCGTGCCCGGATGTTCCCTTTCTTCCTCTTCGGTATTCTTTAACACGTTAAATTTCCGCTAGTTTCGATTAACGTTGCATTATTGCTTCACGGATTTGCGGCAATACGGTAGCTAGGCAATCGGGCCACGCGGCAACGGCGATAGCAGCAGCTGGGACGGAGTGGCTCGCGGATGCGCTACGCAGAAGTGCACTATTTTTGTTCGACGGTCAGTGATAAAGCGTATGGTCATGCATAAAAGGTAGACTAAATAAAATACCTTGAATAAGGACGTTCTCGACGAAAAACGGATGGACATTTGTATTTTCGGCTTCTATTGAGCTTTTTTTGTGTTTTTTTTTTTTGTCTATTTTTCCTCAATCGGGAATTGTATTCTCTGCGGATTCCTATTTTTCCCGTTCTCATCGCGACAGTAATGAGGTTTTTCTCGACGAATAATGATGATTTGTTTCCCGTCTTGTTCTCCTTATCCGCTGTCTTCATTACTCCTTCTTCCTCGGTAATTTTCTTGTATATCTATCATTTGACTCTCTTCAACTATAATTAAATTTTAGTCCTAGGTACTCTTTTTTGTTTTCATTTTTTTTCCACGTATTTTTCTTCCTTTTAATTGTTCTTAATCCTCCTTTTCTTTTCACTCGCGGGATTTTCTTTTGTATTGTCCTCAATAGGACAAGGTTTTTCGCCGTGCTTGTTAAATAACCTCGCGCCCATAATTAATCTCTTTTCTCTCTCTTATTAACAAGAGCAATTAAGAAGTACATTTCTGAACGAAACAGGTAATACTTACCGAAAATTTTCTTTGGAAGGTTAATATTATTTTTAGAATGTGCATCGGGAGAATAATTATTCGTTTTTTTTCCCTCCCTTTTTTTGGAGTAGCCACTATCAAGCTTCAGGCTGGGTGGTATATTTTTGATTGAAAAAATACCAACCGTCTTCCCGCAGGCTCCTATTTTATACTTTTGTTCAGAAATATTGAAATCGTGTATTATTCTAATAATTTATTCAACCCCTTCCATTACAACGACTTGAGGTAGCTGATGTGATATCCAGCCATTTCATGAGTAAGAATGTAAAAATAACAAATTTACTCGTCCGCAAAATTTAGAAACAGAGAATTTCTGGCGCGGTGGCCATTATCAATGAACAACAGAATACAACGGACACCAAAATTGAAAATTAATAATACTACTACAAACAGAGGATTGGATAAGAGAAGAACTGGTAAGTCATCCAATCGACGCTTTCTAACAAAGCCAGATCATCCGTGAAATTTCTAAGGCGAGTGTTGTCTCTATACCACTGACTAGGTTGTAGGTCAGAATAAGTAGTGATGAGCCCATACTGAAGATGTACTTTATTAAGGACATACATCGCGTACTTAGCCAAACTGTGGCAAATCTCAAAGTCCTCAACCACTTTCCACCGACGGAACCTTTGCTCACACCGAATTGAGTGGCATTTGCTGATGTCAAACTGATGACCGGCCTCAATTAGAGGTTCGGCAAAGGTGGACTTTCTAGTTTTTAGATGAAGTGGCCGCAGATCTTCCCTACATAGAGCGTGATAATTATAAGCTCCACACCTCCCTAAGGAGTGGGATCTTTTGGCGAACCCAAGTGAGCACCTAAAACACGGAGCTTATAATAGGCGGCTTTAAGTTTAGGATGGAGTTATTCGGAGGTACTGTACCGCCGTAGAAAAAATTATTCGGAGGTACTGTACCGCCGCAGAAAAAATTATTCGGAGGTACTCTATAATTTAGGAAAAATCATGTACTTTATAAAATTTAAACGTTTGAGGTACTTATATATACATATTTGAGAGATATACGAAATATTACCTAGGTAGATTACTTACAAAAAATTTCAAGTACGTATAGACATACTACTTCTCGCAGTCAGGACACAATTCAAAGTCCACTAAGCAGTCGTCATGAATTAAAGTAGAACAGCACGCTGTTGCAATGACATCGACGTCACCGTGATTTACGGGCATATCACATGCAGGACACTTTTGATCACATAGCTTCTTCTTCTTTAAGTGGCTTCGTCTATCAAGAGACTCCGTGTTCTTTCGTTTTCGCTGCTTCTTCTGCTGAATCTGCGAGCCTCGGTCTGCAACTGATCTATTGAACGAGACAAGTTGACGCACGCTGCGTTTCGGTCTTCCGCGGGCTTTCAGTTTTGACTTGAATTTGAGGTCTGCAAATCTACTGGTCCCAGTATCATCGGGAGGAGGTGAGACGGCTGGAAAAATAATTTGAGATTCACTACCTTCCTCTGCTTCCTCATGTGGCACTGGTTCCTGATGATCAGAGCGCGGATTCTTAGGCATTTGTACGTTTATCGATGCACTCCTCCGGTTGTACTTCTGGACGGGAAACCGGAGGTGGAGGTGACAAGTGATCGCCGTTCTTATGGTATCGTGGGTGAAAAAGTGACAGTTCAAAACTGGGTAGGTGAGCCTGCTGCCTCTTGAAAAGAATGTGCCGACACGGAGTTTGGTTTTGGCAATGAAATGTGCAGTCACACTTCGTGTAGGTAGAAATATAGAGTTTCTCATCATCTGCACTGAACCTTTCGAGAATACCGTCAGCTTCAATGGACAGTTTCTCCCGATGTATTTGCAGCGCTTTCAGACTTTTATGGTACAGTATACAGCCACGTGAATTCAGCATTAGGGATGCTTCTTCGTTTAAAGCACTGATCTCGGGATCAGGATCATAGATTTTCAGAGACTTGAAATTAGCTTGGTTTACAGCTTCAGTAACTCGCTCCTCGCAGAAAGAAACAAGGTGAATTACACTCATCTGGATCGAGGGAAGAGATGGAAATTTTGTTTGGATGCTCAATTTCAACGTCCAGAAGGACCTCTCTACCCGATTGTTAGTATTATCGCCAAGCGTCGGCAACTTCTTTCGATGAAAAGCAACCCACATCTCCTGACATGAGTCCCAGTTATTCAGGAATTGATCCTTCAATGAAACGTACTGCTTATTCGCTCGGACTTGGACATCTTGCGCAGATACCAGAAACGTATTCTTTCTTTCCTCATAATCGTCTTGCGATGTAGCATATATTGCACGTTTAAATTTGTCCATCAGATCACTCTTCCTTTCAACAGTCACCAGTGCAGTAGAAATCAATTTTTTGAGATATTTGATCACGTGGAAGTTACACAATAAAATGGTGGCATCTACGAATACTTCTTTCAGAACGGTTATTTCAGTGAAGTCTTTGTCAACTAAGAATATGGCAGGTAACTGAGAACAGATGGATTTGAAGCACTGAAATGCCGACTTGAAAGTTGTAGCTGTCTCCTGCGCAAGAAACGCTAACGCGCATAATTCACTTTTATTGGTTGTTACATTCAGGTAACAGAACGCACACACCTTATATTTTGATGTATCAAAGTCGAAAGATGTGTCAACTTGGATCGCTGTACAAGACGACTCGAGGAAAAATTTGCGCATTTTGTAGGATGACACAAAGAGCATAGAAACTTGCCCATCAACGTCGAGTGTGTAGTCAACAGTACCCCTCTCTTCTTCGACACCTTCCAGAAACTTTTGAAGCGCACTGCAATCGTCGGGTTGAATAGGCCCACGAGTTCACTGATATCATCGATGAGTACCTAATACCTTTTATTACATGATTTTTCCTAAATTACAGAGTACCTCCGAATAATTTTTTCTGCGGCGGTACAGTACCGCCGAATAATTTTTTCTACGGCGGTACAGTACCTCCGAATAACCACATCGTTAAGTTTATGACACTTGAAAGTCTTTCGAGAAATCGCCCAGATAGGGAAGGCGAATCCATTGAAGTCTTTTTGAAAAGGAGAGAGGGGCGCATCTCCAATGAGCTTCTTCTTGACCACAAGGTCGACATCAAGGGAGATGCCATTGCGCCAGGCCAAGGTCTTTATCAGGCTCAATTCGGCGCGGAACGAGTCGCGAATGAGAGGGAGAAACATGGGCCGGTGCGGTGTATCATAGAAATCTAAGGGGATTCTTTCTGTTTCAGGTGACAGAAGGAACTGGAATCGATGAGATCAGTAGAAGTGGGCGATTTATAAATTCCGTACTCGTGTTCGCGACGAGGTGCGAGAGAAATGGTGAGGTCAAGAAAATTGATACTCGACTCCCCTATTTCTAGAGTGAACTTGATACTAGGATAAAGGATTTGTTCTGTAATGTTTCGTTATTGACATATTCTATGTCTATTATAAACCCTGACCCTAATCCTCAAAATTTTCGTCTGGGCCCACGACCTCGGGACTTGGACAATTTTTACCGTCGACGTGTATACCTCAGCCCCGCCCCTGCTCCCGGAATTTGCGTTCGGCCGTCCAAAGTGAAATGGGAGTTAGCGCTAAATCACGCCAAACGTTAGTTATACAATTCAAAATTACGAAATTTGTATCTCAATTTTATCTTCATTTTGCGCCCCTATTCAAATTTCTACAACATTTCTGAGCCGAGCTAAGGACCAAAATGTGCCAAAAACTCACGACTTCTTTAACGAGTTAAACGAGGGGTGGAATGGAACCTGTTTTATAGGGCATGTGGGATCTGAAAAATGTGGGACGCCACAAGGCTAAGCTATGACGTTATCGAATTGTGACGTCACAGCCCCGGACTTTGGAGCTACATATAATAGGAGAGAAGCTTAGAAAAAACTGATCTATGACGTATACTAGATTTACACTTGGCCACCGCAAGTGTACCGGGCTAAGTACACACTCCTTTCCGTACGTCTCTGACCTCTCCTTGTATACTAGCTTCATACTTAGGTTTATCCTAGGCTTCTATTAGACTTGAACTATGCTAAGAGTGGGAGATAAGACGCATTCTGGTTTCACAGGAGGAATTTAGTCGAATATACAGTATACTACACTTATACTAAGCGAAGAATGGGGGGAGCAGTCTAAGAAGATTAGACCCTTACTAGGTCCCTTTATCTATAATAACCTTTGGTTACTTGCGGTCAAACGTAAGTAGAAATAGCTCCATATTTCTGCTGTCCTCTTCCCTATACTTTTCATCCCTATCAGGCCAGAGAGATGAGATAGGTATGAAGCATGATCTTCTTCTTTTGCGTTGCAATAAATTCCATGTCTTTAATCTTTGTTCGTCTCACCGTCTTCCTTCTCCATTAGATTAGAGGAAGCTAAATTATTAAATGAACTGAAAAAGCTGTGATGGCTAATGATTCATTTTCAATCAATAACTCACTATATTAAATTTCACTCTTTTAATAATTTTATAATTCGCGTTCACCTGTCTAACAGTAGCTGAATTCCGATGCCGCTCTTGAAACAGTAAAAACAGCAGAAGAATTCAAGTGTCAAGGAAATGTCAACGTATGCACGGATTGGTCTAAGCATGCGTTCCTCGTATCAAGAATATGTACAAAATTTACACGCCCGTTTCCTTTTTTTTCTTCTTTCTTTTTTCCTCGCCCGAATTCGCTCACAGCGAAGTAGCTCTCTACACGTTTTTGAATGTCGTCACTTTCATAATAGAAATACTTTGCACTTGTTGCGTTCAAGGAAAAAAAAAGAGATAAGTCTAAAGGGAAAAATAAAGTATCATCTTCGTCTACATGCACAAGGTGCTGCTTGCTTTTAGATTGTACGTCATTTTTCGTGAATAAATTAATGATGATACGGAGAGCTCGCTGACGATGCGGGCTAAGTGATTCGAGAAGCATTTCAAGAACAGTAGAAGCATTAGCGAAGAAAGAACAGAAATAACTGTCAGCGTTGAAATTTCCAACAATATATATTCGTTTGTTGAAAATCATAGTAACGAAGAAAAAGGACGAGGAACAAAAGTAAAACGGCGTGCACAATCAATGTTTTATAAAAGTTGGAAACAAGACCGTATGGATTACGTTTATACGAAATCGAATTTCTCACAATTTTAATGGTGGAATGCAAACTTTATCATCTCTGTTTTCTTCTTGTTAAAGGTGAAAATCCGACTCGAAAAGTCTCGTCGAAAACTTTATGTCGATGTCGCAACTTTTGCCGGGAATTCAAAAACCCCTTAATCATTTACATAATTCGTAACAGTAATTTCACGATAGAAAACTCATCGAGGACGAGGGTCTCTTCGTTGTACAACGAAGTACGCAGCAAAAACACGTCCAAGATATGGCCGCACAAGCGTTTCTATCCGGTCACCGGATGGCCACGCGGATCTTTCACTTTTCTCTACGTGATGTGGAAACGATCAACGTAGTAACAACAGCCATTATAAATCTCTGTTCCGCGAGAAAAGGCGACGTAGTGGCTTTCAACCCACAGATCATTCTAGTTTTCCGCACCGAGAGAAAAGGCGAAGATGGTACGGATTTGGTTTCACTTTTAATTGCCGACGGCGCTGTTAATGGCGAAAAGTTTATTTCAACGTCATTCTTCGACTAAAATCTCCGCAAAGCCGCTTGTACTTGAGGTTTACTTCCTTTGTAAAATCACGCGAAGAGTAGCTAAAATAATTATTATTTCGGTTTTGTATAACATTGTGCTTCTACACCACGCTTCGTATCTAAAATATATACTGCTTTCGAGCGGGGTCTGCCGTAGAGCGAAAAATATTTTTCGAAAGTTTAGTTTATGATTTTCTGATGGTGCAGTTGATGAAATTGGTCTAAGATTGCTGTAACGAAATGTTCTTGACTGTTGTGCGCTTTTTTTTGAAGAGACAATCTGTGAGTCTAGGAATGATCTCTGCAGCCTGACAAACCTCATTCCTAACAGTCAGGTTTTCACTACTGACTACATAATGAATATAAAAGAAAAGGTTTCCTGGTATTCATTTGGACAGTCTACAATTTAGTCACATCCTCGCCAGTTCACACATCCACGTCGATAAATAGTTCGAAAAACAGAGGTTAAAAAAAGAAAACAGATACAGTAATCACTAGAAAAATTAAAATCAACTTCTTCACTGGTGCGCACACTAAGGGACAGAGAGGTCATGGCTAGACGTCATAATTCGGCTTCCCAAGAGGACCATGAGAGATATTCTTTTAACCTGGTTACAATCGCATCTCAAGTCTTGACGCATACTATTTGAAAGTTTGGCATCATAAAGAGGATCTTTTCTCGCGTTTCTGTGCATAAGAAATACCCATACAGTATACGACTCATTTCTGAACTTTAAATTTGAACAACTTCTTCTTTGGACCTACAAAGCCTCTACACTGACTTCCAGTGCATTCTAAATGGGATATACTTTTCTGTGTCAAGATAGATCGCATACTAAAACAGGAACTAACTGGTGGATTACATAAAGCAGCATTCATGTGCATTCAGTTGAAGTTGCTGTCAGCGCCATCCGAGGCAAAAACGATGCTCTCGGTCAAAAAATAAGGACACGCGATAGGCCGAGCAAAGCCAAACGCGCGTTTATCATTCGACAAATTTTCATCAATAGAATTTCCAGTTTTTTAATTTATTTTATAATTATATACGCTTTCTTATTAATGCATTGATTTCGTTCTCAAAAGATTTAATTTTTCGTTTTTTTTTTTTTTTTTTTTGTTTAATATCCTTCTTTTATGTTCATGACTGCATCACTTTTAATGTTCAATTTTCTATCTTTTTCGTGAAATTATTCTTAACCGCTTAAAGTCGTCATTTTGTCCCGTCCGTGATTTTTGGTTTTTTATTTCGTGCAAAAAAGTCCTACCCCTATATATCTGGAGGTGAATTCTGATTATTGAGCAACACGTATCGAAAAGAGACTCGGAAGAAAGTCGACCTCCGAACGACATTGAGGGGAGAGGGTCTCGAACAAATTTTGACCATTTACCTATAAGTTGTGATTTCAAGAGCTACAATTTTATCCATCTAGCAGCTACACAGTGCCATTGAACATTGAGAGGGGGACTTCAACAATTTTGGCCACTGAGCTGTACATATTAGAGAAACGAAAGACTAGAAATAACTCGAAGTTTCATTGAGCTAACAGAAAGGTAACATGTTTTATAACAATTATTCCACTTTTTAACAGAAATTTTTCGTCACAGGGTGGGGGAGGGGATACCCAAAACTTTCCGTCGTTCACTTCCAAAATTTTTTCGGGAAAGTAACTAATTGACCTACTTCGGGAGGTTGCAAAAATGTCATCTTCAAGCCATTAAGAGGGAGTTCAAAAAAATTCCGACAACTCAACTCTGTACACGAGGAATGAGACTGAACCAAGATTTTTCCAAGAAAACGTCGCGCGTCCCGGGATTAACGAAATTGGGAAATCCTCGGCAACGCAGGTTTCCTGTTCGCTTCAATTAACATAAACAGTATGTTTGACGTTACGGCTGCATATCCTAAATTTAGCTGATAGAAGACACCTTTTCAGATTTGCAGTGAGGGCATGAGAGAGGCATAAGATGAGAGATGAGATGAGTGTGCGGGAGTGAGTGAGTCCGGTGTGGCCGATTCTGAGACGGGTGATGACATTTTCGTCTCTGCGTGTTAACAGATTTAAAGAGTCCCATGGGTTGGGCTTGCTAATAGCGAATAAATAAGCTAGGAGTTTTCATTTCACCTACACTCTGGGGACAGCCATAAGTACTCCTCCAACTTGACAAGATTCTAGTTTGGTCACTACTTGATTACAGACTTCCAATATGTGTACGTATCTTGACCATTAACTCAATTTTCAGCTCTGAGATCATCCCTCGGTGTGATTTACTCTAGCCGTATTGCCCAACTTTTTAGGGTATGATGACAGAGGAAAACCTTTAGATGCCATCTTTTCTTATTTTCGATCATTGATATATTCTATAGCAAACCGATTCTTCTTCCCTTCCTTAATTCCTTCATCTTGACCGATTTTTTTTTTTTTCTTTATTTTTCTTCTCTGGCTAACTGAAAAGAAAAGGAGAACCTAACCGTTCTAAAATGTGAATATTTATCATAAATTAACAGCGAAACCGAGAAACTGCCACACCTAAATGAACGAAATTTCAAACGCCGATATCTGAGTCTCTCTTCCTTTTTTTTTACTCCAATTTTCTTCCACCCAAATACCGTTTTCGCGGTTTCTTTGCGCGAGTATGAGAAGCTTTAATTTATACATTTTTGGCCGGCAATAATATTCCATTTTCAGTCTACTTTTTCAACATCTTGTCGTGAAATTCGATTAAAAGGCGCATTTTTCAATATACACTACGGCTGCCGAGGGAAACCAAAATGAGAAACAGAAAGCATCTGAGTAGCAAAGAGGTTCGGAATTATCTTCTATGCGCCTATCTGCGAGAATGATATTGTAGAGTATAATACTGGGAAAAAATTGAATGAATAATGAAAGAAGAATCGAAGGCGATCCACTCCTCGTATTCTTTTCCTTCTAGATGTTCTTTTTCCTTTTTATAAAATTCATTAGAAACAGTGTTTGCCGATCGACGAACAGTCGAGCCTTCAGCTTTTTGTTCTCTACCTTCAACTCCTCTTTTTTTTTCCTTTCTGCTACTCAGAAAAATTTTCCGTTTTGTTTCATTATTGGTTTGAGTAGAACTACAAAACTTACAAGTTCGAATTAAATCTCTTCTCTTTAATTTCTTTTTTGTCTTCCTTGTTCTTCGTTTTCTATAAAATTAAAAAACGATTAAGTAGATTTTCAGTTCATGAAATTTATAATGAATTGAGAACGAATGATAGAACGTTACTGGATGTTATTATTTTTTTCTTTTTGTTCATTTTAATTGTCAATTGATCTTTCACTTGAATCGAGTCAATACACGTAACAAAGTTATTTTAAAGTTAGTGTTATTATTTTTTTTATGAATTGAAGTCATTCAACCAAACTAGTAATTCTGATTTAAAGGCGGGGGGGGGGGGGGGGAAAGTATATGAAGAGTCTCATGTTACTAATTTCATAAACTCGTCGAGAAGATAATATTTCAATACTCGAATTTTCCTTTTTTACTTCTCTCTTTCCTTATAAACATTTCACAAAATACGAACACACCCAGAGCAAGTGAATGAAGAATATGGCCACAAAATGCTATCATTTACTAAACACTCTTTATACAGCGAGGCTATTTTTCAAAACTTTCGTCTAATGAAAGGTGGAACTTGAAGTACTTTTTCTTGTGTACCTTATACTTTACAATGTTCGTCATCGCTTCTTCAAGAGACACTACACAACACTACAGAGGAAAAAGCTCCCGATAACAATTTACGCTCGCAATGATATAACGGTTGAAGGTTTTCCATCGTGTCACGGTATCATAATTTAACCAAAATTTTCCTCTTGGAATCCACAAGTGTATTGAGTAGATCAGATTAAAAAATTAATAATTTAGGGTCTTTTCATTAGATTCTCGTTACAACCTGTTAATAGTATGAAAAATTAATGCTCCAATCAACTGACGAATACCCAATTATAAAACTTCCTTGTGCTCCCTTTTTTCGATTTCAACTTTAAAGAATAGATATAAGTACGTATATTTTTGATGAAAGTACTAATTTGCATCAGATGAATGCATTAGAGAAAAATAGAAGAAAGTACCATTACAACGACAATGGTCCGGAATTTTCTTTCTTGAGCAATAATACCAAATTGTGGAGTCCATAAAGTGAAAATAGGCCATCATCGAAATCTGCAGTACGGAACATACCTTCAAAGTAGTCTTTTTTAGGTCTACACAACTCGCAGCTCGAAATTTATATTGATTCCAAATCCACTCACTATTTCAACAGAAAGTCGATTTAGAAACGACGTCGATTTTGAGTCAATTTAGTTGTGCCGCTTGTCAAACTCTAAAATTAAGCAAAATGTATCCGTGCTCTATCCATTTTGAAATTTCTCTGACATCCCTCTAAAAGCAAGTTCTATTTAAAATTATTATTACAACTCTACAAGAGCATAATTCGTTCCACACTAGATTACGGATCACCAATTTATAATTTAGCCAGTAAATCAGTCCTTTCTACACTCGATACTATTCAAACTTCCTCTCTCAGAATATCCTTAGATGCTTTCCGCACAAGCCCCTTAGAGGGTTTCCAAGTAAATACGAGAAACATCTAGACCTGTATGTTGGTGGCAGAACTCAAAATTACCTCGAGTCTCAGCGGAAGGTCATAGAGCTCCTGTTTCTCTCGGAACCGCAATATAGGGAGAGAGGGCTGAGATCTGAGTTCACAAAAATCCTAGAATTAGGGAGAAGAAATCAGTAGAGACATGAAAATGTCAAAACGCAGAAAAATTTTGAGTTTTGGAAATATTGTATGGTGGAAAAATGTGCCGCGATATGAGAAAGGTTGACAAACACTGAGATACGTGTTAGAGTAGACACATCAAGTTAAGCCTCTGTACCACAGAAGTTTACCTTTTACAATAAGTAATGAAAAAAAAAAAACAGGAACAGGAAAAATGACAAGCTCGAAATGAGATTGAACGCTTTCAGACGAATTCTGTACATTTTTGCAAGGTTGCAACTAATTCGAACAAACATCTATGATATTGTAAATATGGGCACGACGAGTAACTGCGTGTTACACACCCCGCCATAAACTTGGACCATAAAATAACGTAAGGAATGCGAGTCGACAGTAACAATGGTTACCATTAAAATTCCTGCGTTTCATTGTACAAATGTTGGAAAATCGGTGCTTTCCAAGTGGATGACGAAGTCTGCTCGATGAAAACCGTGCCGTATGGGTGTGTGTTTGGAAAAAGTTTTCCCGCGTATTTCCTCATAACGTCCCCATTAACGTTCAAATTGCCTCGACTTGGGTGCGTCGCTTACTTTTTTCTTCACATAGCCGAAAGTACACCATTATTCACTAGAGCAACGATCAAAAGTCATGACGGAGCAAACTATGTAAGTCTAATTAACCGGAACCAACGAACGGATGACCTTCCAGCAGGGTCGGTTCGCGAAAGAAAAATTAATCGGATTTGAAAAGAAAATATTCGCACGTATCCGATATGATGACACTGTCGCAGGATATTTCCTCAAATTTCAAAATTAGAATACAGGACTGATTAAAATTTTCCAGTTTTTCGATGAAGTATAGGCAAGACGAGAATTGATGGAAATACGCCCACACTCTTTTTCTTTCCTTCCTTCTCATTTCTTCTTTTATTATTGAAATAAAATATAAACGTCTCCACTTTTCAAAAATAATAAATGAAAAAACCCAAAGAACAAGTAAGACGTATCGGAGAGAAGTAAAACGAGTCATTTTTGTTTCGAGAAAGGCCCGAAGGAAAAATTAATCTTCCTCATTTTAGAATGTGCGAGAGAACCGAGACTATCAAATATTTAATAAGATCCGGCCAATTCGAGTCGTCGAGCCAGGTAATTTTGATACTTCGTGCTCCGAAGCGTACTTTTTAATAGTTTAAGCCGTAAAATATGTTTCCACGACAGAAGTGACGGTCGAACTTGGCCGCAGAAAATATCACCCGCTCAAAGTCCTGTTAGTTATTCTTCCCCCTTAATTTCGACTTTTCTTCCACTGTCGTTTTTTCATTTTGCTCTTCAATTTTTCCGAAAACTTTTGGACGTATTTATGATTCAAATTTCCGATGGGCACAGGCAGTGGTCTTTTTTCATTTTCGAATACCTACTATCTGATTTTTTTGAGACGTATGACAACCATAATTTATCGCTGAAAGAAACTTTACTTTTTGAAAATAATATAATTTTAGCGTAAACGTTACACAAAATTCACTACGTTGAATTTGATACATTGTGAAGGTGAATTATTATGCCAAATAATACGATGAACTCTGGATAATACCATTAGTTATTTGTTAAAGCCAATTATGCTCAGTCACGCGAAGTAGATTGCAGCCAAACGAACGTTAATTCGTGTACAGTTAAAGAAAGACTAGCTTCCCTTATTTGTGAGTAATATGATATCTTCATCGAGAACAAACGCGAAAAATATTAAACTTACTTATTTTTCTTTTTTTCCCCTCTTTTTTCCACACCCCGTCACATTTCAACGCAATATGTCCCGACCAGCTCATTTTCTTTTCCAGAAATATGCACGTAGGCACCTTCTGATGAAGTTGTCCCAGTCTACTAATAGTTGGTTTTATTTTTCTTCTCGTTTTTCTTAATATTTTTTCATTATTTGGAAGAGCACGCCTTACACAAACGAGCGTGGTCGGCACGTAATTGCTGCTAACGTTAAAATGTGTATAGTTTCAGTTCGAATGATTTTATCAAACGCGAATTTACAAACTTAATAGAGGTATTACGCTCCCTCATTTTCCTCTTTTCAAAATAATCGGCTCTGTAATTGTGGTCGCCGACGTTGTTGATTACCAAAGCACGAAAACCAACCCATTCGTACTTACAATAATGGTGAAATTTTTTTACAGAGCTATAAAACTTATTGAGTGAACAGATACGAAGGACAATCACGTCTATCTAACAGTTATGTCACAATGATAAGAATTTTATGAAAATTCAAAGGGGCTTCAAACTGATCTTGGCATAGAATCGGGGTATCGAAGATGGTATGGTAAACACCTGGTTCACGACATACCTCACAGACTCGCGAGGGCACATAATCCTCAATGCTAACAAGAACAAACACTACATGCCATCAATTCGAGCAAAATGTATTCTATATTGACAAACTTGGAAACTTCATAAGTTATACGAAGATGGACCAAAAGTATGAAGTTTTGGGTCCGTCAGAGGTGTTTAATGGTAGTGTTACCACAAACAGAATAGTAAACGACTTACCGTTTTTTTCAGTCTAAAATAGAAAATGGGAACTAGCTGGGTCACTACGTGGTCAGCCCTACCCTCCTCCTCTTACGGTTACTAAGAATACAGGATAACTATGAATGAAAAAATTAACACATTGAGTTACAAACGACCCACCCGTACATTACCACCCTCTTCAACTACTCCTTCAATCCCTATTCTACGACAACCTCTTCAACTCCGGCTGATATCAACTTACTTACTGCAGATCATTAACCACTGGTTTTGTAGAACATCTTTTAAGAGCCATTTGTAAGTCCAATATTTTCAATGTTTGAATTGGGTAGATACCCTGTTGAAATACGAGCGTAGTTTTCTCTCCCCCAAAATGCCTCGCTAGTTACCTATTGTTTTTCGGAACTAAAATAATTTAATTTTGTACAAATCCCTAATCCCTACTCTCCTTAGAGAATTTTCCAACTGCGCTATTAATTTTTTGGACACATTTTTTTGACCTTTTTAATGTCTTTACCAGTCCCCTTCCCACCGCTCCCCATTATTGGAAAACTGCAAGGCCAAGTAGCCCCCTCGCCTATTGATGAACATTAGACTTTGGAACCCTATAACTGATTCAGATACCTGACAATTTCCAAATTCTAGCATAGTTTATATTCAGCTATCTTCTTCCCTCTCCGACCGGAGGTTGACGATCCACACCGCGAACCGTACTCGAGATACAGCTGCTCTGAATGTCTTTGCGGAAGAACAGTTATACCAACGGCGCAAGTCTTTCAACCATGATTGAATTTTGGGGGCGTCTGATGGACCTTTTTCCATTAATTTTAACAGGGAACCTGTTCTAGGGGGGTGAATAGTTTGGCGTGCGCCGTCCGGAGAAAAACTTGGAAAAATTTCGACTCTCGAGCTATATATGATAGGAGGGGGATTTAAAATATGTCCACTCTCGAGTTATATAATATGGTGGGAGGGGGACTCAGAAAAATGTTGACCTCCGAGATATCATAGGAGAGGGACTTAAAAACTGTTGAGCTCCGATCTTTGCCGGCCGGCCGGATAGCGACGTTTTTCCCGGAAAACCCCCAATAAAACAGGTTCCCTGTTAAAATAGAGGAATGGTCTCCCCTACAAAGTAGAATGGACGTATCTACAAATCACCCATCACGAGAAAAATCGTTGTTTTTTTTTTCAAACAATAATAAAAGCAAGTTGAAAGTCGATGTCCTTCATCAATTTTCAACGAGAAAAACAATGGCAATGATAGTTTCCTAATACAGGCACGTTTTCATCAAGAAATTCAGTAGTACTGTACTAGGATGTAGATAAGTCCAAATTTGGACGTACCTTTTAGACGTACCTGCAGCTGAATGAAAAAATTTCCAACAGTGTTATCTTTGATTAGAACCAAAAATTATCTTATGCGCAATCTCTCACATATTTTCCTAGATGAAATGACGAGAATAGAAATACAGTATTTATTTGCTAAAATCTGTCATCCTAGTACATATTGTAACGAATTGATGTCAGCTTTGAATAATGAAGCATTATTTCATGTTAACGAGTCATGACCATTGAAAACGAGCGAGAATAAAAATTTTCGGTTTTGTGCATTCTTGTTGTTGATTGGGCGCAAAATACTCTCATCTGCTGATAGTTATTTTGAAGAAACGTCCATTTTATTTTATAGGCACTCGGTAACTACTCCGAAACACCACTTTTTTGCGTCGTGTAAGTGGCCGATTAATGTGTAGGTGCGGGTAATCATGTTGTGGCGTTGTAACGTCGCTGTGATTGGTCGCTCACAATTTTACTTACTTCACTAGAGCAGTTAGAAGATATTACATGCTCTGTGAAGGTGGCTGTGCTGAGATTCGAACCCACGACATTTGGTTCACCGGTCCGTCGCTCTACCAACTGGGCTACTGCAGCTCCTCGAATGTACGATGTGTTTTGTTCTTCTTTGAATCTTTGTACTCAGACGGCAGTGTTCATCACTATGAATCGTATAGACGGGCATTGGTTGTATTTGGTTCGTTTTGTATTCGTACGGCGGCAGGTATACGTATAATCGTATACCGGTATTGCTTGTGCGATCTTCTGTTTCATCGATTCCTATTATTATTATTTGTTTTCATAATGGATCCCGAATATGTAACCGTATAATGAAGGTCCACGAAATTACCGAGTGCCTATAAAATAAAATAGCGTACTGCACAGTGTTGGCAAGTTAACGATAAACGACCAGCTACGAGTGCAGGTTTGCGGAACGAGCGGAGCGAGTGAAGCAACTGCACGAGTCGCTGGTCGTTTATCGTCAACTTACCGCCACTGTACAGTAATCTACTATTACTTTATACGGCAGTGGCGATTAAGTCACAAAAATAATGACGTAACGGATATTGATGACGTCATGAACTAATGACGTCACCGAGATGACGTCAGAAGCAAATTCAATGGATGACGATGACATCACAAGAGGATTTAAACTGGTTGATGTCTTGACTGTGCCTTGTCCACTATCGGAAATTGGCAAGTTTGGGACTGGGTTTCTTCTCCTTTATGTCATTACCGGGGCTCCAACTGTCAATCGAAAATCGGTGGTTCCAACTCCATTGGAAATCTGATTGGAAATCTGCAAGCCCAAGTCCGAATCGACCTTTCCCTCCCAGAAAATATGCGAGGAATCCTTGATTTTGATGCAGAATAGTTACCTTATTATTTTAGTCCCAGGATGAGGGCGAACGAGCGGAGCAAGTGAGTTCCTGAAAGCTATATTTGACTTCACGAGAAGTATATTGGACCTGTTCTAGGTTAAGAATGGGGACAAATAAGCGGAAACAGCCTAGTATACCGATCCAATGAATTATTGATAAAACGCTCGAAGACATATACATGATTCAATATATTTCCATGACGAGGAGAAATTTACTTTTTTCTAGCTTCAAACTAAGCCTAGCTTATGTCTACGTTACACTATACTAATACTAGGCTATAATCGGCCTAAATACGTATTAGCGTACAATGCACTAGATTATATTAGGCTTCTATTTTCATTCCGTTGATGGACTTGGAATCCTCGACTTAATCCAAAAATCTGCGAATGCGAGAGAGGAGGAGCTACTAATTTGATGACGTCACGTACAGGTCCAAGCTGATGACGTCATGAACAAATTACGTCACGCATGTTGATATGACGTCACGAAGCCTTACAGTCGATCATATATTCACGTACCCTTCCAAGCACTCCTCCGCAATAACGATTGAATCTCCTCATCCAGCAGGCGGCCATAATTCTTCCCATTCTCCACTACTTCTGAGCTACCAATCACTTCTCACGTATTAAAGTTTTTCTACTAAGCTCAGAACCAATTAAGAGCTTGTTTGTAGATTAAGTGTTTTCATGATACGTGTTACCAAGTTTCATTAATTTATAGCTGTCATAGTCACAAAATGTATTCTAAATTACGAAATCATGGCCACCTAATTCTTTCTTTTTGTTCGCGAAGCGAGAAAAGCGCGTTCCAAAATCCAATTGTCTGGATTCTCGGACAAAATCGAATAAGAGCAATAGGACTTCTCTTACGGGTGAAGAACTCACGTTAAAATATCCATAACACGTGCTTCAATCACCTGTATTCGTTTTTCGAAACTGGAAATTTCGTCTCGCTCTTTCAGAAATATTCGAAATCAGAGGACGACCGATATACGATGCGAGTGCTCTCGAATAAGGTTGATTTTCGAAAAAAACACAAACATCTTCTCGCTAAATGAAGTCTAGATTGGCTATATCGGGTGTTATCGGAAGTTTGTGTGCGACAAGCGTGTCCAGAATAGGCTTAAATACTCCTCGAACGCGCTTATTGTTTCTTTTCTCGTATTCGTCGCAGAAAGCAATTCGAAAATTTGAAAGACGAAATTTGACATTATATACAGTAGATTTGGTCGCGCTGTTACATTTTATTTGTTTTCATTCCAATATAGTGCTAATGGAAAGCGCGGTCGTTGACGAGGCAACTCCCAGCCGAAAACGATTACCACATACGAGTGTGAGGGCTGGAAGCGGACGACAGAGGAAACACGCGGAACTAGATCGTTGCGTACAGATTCAGAAAAAGAAAAAAATTCCAAAACTTTGTACCCAATATTCTCCGCTGGAAAAGAGGCTTAAGATATGATTTTAAGTCTACGGATGGACAGAGAACTGAGAGCACGTGACTTTAAGAGTTAGAAATTGAATAACGTTGTCTGAAATTTTTTCGTACCGCGTCCTTCATCACGCAGTCCGAAAGAAAAAAGAATTACGATGATCGGGTAGCGATGCAAGAGTATTTTCAATACATTCTACAAGTATGTAATTTATTATAGTTTAAAGTGGGGAAAAAAAGTTGTAGATACGAAACAAAACAAAAAAAAAAAAGCAAAATTTTCATCAGGGCAAAAAGCATTATAAGGCTATTTTATTGTGGTGTCTACAGTGGTTCAACATCACTTAAATCCAGTCATCGGGTGTTTTATATTCACAATTTTTCCATTATATCGCTTCTCGTGTTCATTCGGTGGCCGTTCGAAAACTCGATCAAAAAGAAACTTGCGCGTGGTTTTGAGAAGAGAGGCCTATAGTTGATAATCCGGCGGTTTCCGATTTTCGGTAGACATAAAATTTACATAATATGTATTTGGAAATACGAATACGATGATGCGTGCTCGAAATATGAGAATATACGTGTACACAATCGTAGAACAGATAACTCGGATAGACTTTTTAATTTCCTCTTACGAACGAGAACAAAAACGAAAGTTGTAGTTTGCTTCATCCCGCGACATTCGATATTGTTTCATTTTTATCTTTTCACCATACATTTTCACGCTTCTCTCACGTCGTACAAATTTTCCAAAACACTAGTCTTTGTTCAAGTCAACCAGCCTATACATGGATTTCGTCACCTTTTGTACGTTTTGTCAAAACCTTTCCGTCACTAGAAGGAAAAGGCGGATCGGATCATCTCAGTAATATCATTGTATTCAGTAAAACGTGTGTTCGGTACCTAGTTTCGAATCTGCTTTTTCGTTTTTTTCTCTAATTTATGATATTCCAAATATGTATTCCATTATACCCACTCATAATCGTCACGAAGCTACAGGAGTATAAAATAATTTGGTTTCCTTTTTCGATGGTGTTACGACGGAGCAGGATAACGGGCTCGTTGTTTTTAAAATAAGGTAACAAAATTATAAATAGTCTCGAACAAGATTCGATTATAAATTTGTATCAAGAAACCATATTTCGGTCATAACTAGAAACATACAAAATGTGAAGTACGCATTTGACAATACAGATGAAAAAGCTACAAAATAAGGGGAAAAAGATGTTCTGGCGTAATCAAATAAATAGGGATCTGTTTTAATGTCTTCTTATTGTAGTTGCTAAGAGACAATAAAGACATCAACAAACTTGAATCTCTTCGGAATGTCGTATCAACATCCGTGACGTAATTTGTTCATGATATCATTAGCTTGGACCTGTCCGTGATGCCATCAAATTAGTGGCTCTCTTTTTTCGGATTCGCAGATTTTCGGAGTAGGTCGAGGATTTAAAGTCCAATCCACGGGAAGAAAGAAGAAGCCTAAAATAATCTAGTGCATTGTACGCTAAGCCTTATTTAGGCCGCCTAGTATTAGTACAGTGTGACATAGATATAAGCTGGGCTTAGTTCAAAGCTAGAAGAAAGTAACTTTCTCCTCACCATGGAAATACATTGTATCATGGTTGTAATATGTCTTCGGGCGTTTTATCAATAATTCATTGTATCGGTATACTGGGCTGTTTCCCTTCATTTGTCCCCATTCTTAATCTAGTACAGGTCTAATATACTTTTTGTTAAGATAAATATAGCTTTCAGGAACTCACTTGCTCCGCTCGTTCGCCCTCATTCTGGGACTAAAATAATATGGTAGTTTATTCTGCACCAAAATTAAGGATTCCCAGGATATTTTCTGGGAGGGGAAGATCGATTCGGATTTGGGATTGCAGATTTCCAATAGAGTTGGAATCGCCACGCCGATCTTCGATAGACAATTGGGGTGCCGGTAAGGACATAAAGGAGAGGAAACAAAGTCCCAAACTTCCCAATTTTCGATAGTGGACAAAGCATAGTAAAGACATCAACCAGTTTAAATCCTCTTGTGATGTCATCATCATCCATTGAATTTGCTTCTGAAATCATCAATATCCGTTCCGTCATAATTTTGTGACTTCATCAATTTTTAAATATAGGGCTTTTATAGGGTTCATTGGATTTATATGGGCGGTAAACATACTGTTCAGGGCAGTAAAAAATAAACTCACTTCGTCTGCTCAATTCATCCCGGGAGATAACAATAACCGTCAACCTGCAAACTGCAATCGATAAAATAGAAAAATGGGCGGACGATTGGAAAATCAAGTTAAGCGAACAAAAAACGGTGCTAGTTACTTTCTCCCTGCGTAATTTAGAACTGCACCAACACATCAAATTAAACGGCTCCCAGGTGGAACAAAGAACTCGATCAAGTGTCAAGGACTCAACCTAGACTCCAAGCTCACGTGGAGGGAGCACATCTAATACAAAGCGGCCCAGATAAAACAAAAGACTCCAGAGTTGTATTGGCTACTGGGGAAACATTCCAAGCTGAAACTGGAGAGCAAGTTATTCGTATACCGAGCAATTTTGCGTCCCATTTGGATGTATGGCTGTGAACTGTGGGGATGTGCCAAGCCGTCCAACAGGCTCATCATCCAAAGAGCCCAAAATCGATTCGTGCAAATGATAACAAAAGCCGACTGCTAAACTAAAAATGAGGACCTAAACAAAGACCTGAAGCTAGAAGTCGTCCCTCAAGTACGAAAAACGCCTACTAAATCACCTAAATGTCGAGGTCCATCAACTGTTAGATGTCCACCAAGATATCCGAAGACTAAAAAGGAGTAAACCTTATGAACTTGTGTAAGAGTAATTATTATACTACCTAGAGTTAGTTATTTAAGAGGACAGGATCGCTGGACTGCAACCTCTCTCACGTCGCCAAAGTTGAGATAATTTACTTTAAGATGTTCGTAAAACCATATTAAGATAGCTCAGTAAAAAAAAAAAAAAAACTTCGTCTGCTCGAGTTTGCCTTCATTAACTGCGTTAATCGAGACAGCCTTTATACTTTTTATTATTATTAATTTATTTCGGCTCTGCCCGCACATAATATATTTCATATCTTAACGTATCGGCTGTCCCGCAGCCTTCCTCAAATAAATTAATAATGATATTGATAACTCCTTGCACGAAAAAATTGATTTGGATTTTATTTATACTTTTTCTAAATAAAGATCAAACTTTGCTTCTCACCACCTTAGGAGTTTAACCTCGAAATTACCAAGTACCTCTCTCATTGCATGTAGCTCAAAAGTCAACATTTTTCCACGTTCCCACCTATCAATTGAGCTTTTCTTTCGAAGAAGGGCGTAAATCGACTTACGCCCTCTTCAAAAAGATAACAGAATCGTGTTCCTCACCCTCCCCTACGTTGTTTACAGAAATTCTCAAAATTCTCGAAAAGTGGGGTCTTTTCAAGGAGGGCGTATCTCTTATGGGAATTTCCATTGACATAGAAACCAGTTTTTCAAAAAGGGCGAGTCTCAGCAAGAACGGCTTAATTGGATTTGTGTGCGAATTGATGTACGCTCTTCTATTAAACACGAGAAGCTACAACGTTAGGGAAGATGGAAAGGGAGGTATGTCGCCAGGTACTGGTGACAGTCTCATCTTGATCTGACTTTTTTCCGGCATGTTAATGCCTTCCTAAACATTTTAAAGCGTTTTTCTCAAAACACGTTTTTGCGAGTTACGCTCTTCTTGGAAAGAAGGGCTCAATTTTTCAAATCCAGATACCAGTCGATATTCATAATTTTTCAACTCCTCTTATTTCCCATCATATATAGCTCGGAAGTAGAAAATTTTCAAGTCCCACGTTTTCCCGGACGGCCGGCCTTTCTTTTCAAATTACCACTCCGTAAAACAGGTTCCTTGTAGAAAATTTGAAGCTTGATGTATCAAATAAAAGTATTGGAACAATGACTCCAAATCTTACGCGTTTTTTATCATATCAGTCGGAGAGCATTAGCGTCAAATTTGAAATTTCCCAACATTGTTGGATTTTCATTTGTCGCGACTGTGAAGTAACAGAGTAACCAGAAGTGTGCGGTGCTATATACACATCATACTGGTGGTTATTGTGTAGCTCGTATAAAAAATCCTACGTGTCAGGGTAGTAGCAACCGCGTAAAATTTTACGATTCTGTTCATTAATTTAGTTTTGAAGATAAGCTATATCAAAAATGTAATGAAACGCGATAGCAGA
This sequence comes from Aspidiotus rigidus, assembly GCA_035079385.1. NCBI lineage: Eukaryota > Metazoa > Arthropoda > Insecta > Hemiptera > Diaspididae > Aspidiotus > Aspidiotus rigidus. Next base: position 6,879,882 of record JAVHKY010000030.1, read on the forward strand.
ACGTAGAACGGAGTCATATGTCGGTTGCGGCAGCGAGAGAAAAGAAAAACTTACATCGTATATGTTAGATTATATAGAGGACCTAATTCCGCGGTGCAAAGATTGTGAAAAGGATATTCGAAAGGTTAAAAGCTTCTTAATGAGAGCATAAAGCAGAAGGAAGGAAAAAAGAGAATAAGAAGAGTTATTAGGTCTATCATTCCCGAATAAGGGAGCTGTTCGCTGCCACAAAGAAATATTCCTGCGTTATGCCTCCTGTACTCCGGGTATTACGATATGTATACCTCATTGTTGAACGTAGGTTTTAGGGCCTCTCTTTAATATTTAACACGAATCCGCTTCGTGTATTAAGACTTTCTTACTGCAAGACGTCGACAGAGGCTAACGATTCAGGTTTCTTTTCTACATCGTCGAATACTCGCCGTATAATTTTATAAGCAAAAAGCGGCGAAGGAATCTCAAGCATTTTGAAAATTATATCTTGGAAGCAATTCGATATCATTTTCTTCATTACTATTTTCATTTTTATTCGGCGCGGTTTTCGTGTACCCTTCGACCAGATCCGGGCAGAATTCTGAAGTAATAAAGAACGGATAATGGGATGAATTTTCCGCCTTTCTCCTCGTACACTTGCGATCGTATTTGTGTAATAGAATGGATACCTGCACGGTGCCAAATTTTTTTCCACTATCAGTGTATTCGAAAGTGAATTACGTACGCATGCATGTGTTTAGTCGGATGTACAGAGAGCAATATCCCAAGTATAATAAATGTGAGTCGGATTGAGTAATCATTTACACGAGCGCAATAAATATTCCCTGTTATACGACTCTGCTTCAGTTAAACAACTTTATAAGCTTCCGATGTCGCTCTCAGTAATCACCTTACTATCAATAGTTTCTCATATCGTCGCTTCTGTAAACAATCACATACAACGAGGGTCCTTCATGCTGTAACCCAATTGGTCTTCATTGGTAAATCACTCATAAGGCTCCACTGGTTTAGGTCTCTATATTGTCTCAGTCTATGATCTATCGTACTCTCTCGTGTATGTTTTCCGTACTCAACTCGATCTTATCTCAAAATACGTATCCACCATTATAGAAGCTATCAATCATCTTACCGATCATAAAATCACCTAAAAATCTTCTTCTCTCGTACCGTAATGCCAGCGTTTTGAAAAAACTATCTCGAGAGAATTTGACAAAAGACTGGTCTGGTTCCTTAAACTTGGTAATATTTTATTTCTCTACCAGACAGATTTTCGAAAATATTGAAATTTTCCGCAGTTTCAGCAATCTTCTTCAAAGGGAAAGACGTCGATGGAAAAATCTAAAAAAATCACGTCAAAATACCTTATATGACCACTCAACACTTGGAAATAAACGTATACTTGCCGAATTTTTGATAATTCTTCTAATTAATTTTCAAATTTTTATTTACTCTTCGGTATCAGCTTCCCAAAGTCTTTTGGGTTGCATGTACAATATACCACGCTTTCCAAACGTAACATACTCTGAATCACAAAAATACATTCTTTCTGAAAATGGAAAATCCTCTTAATTTTAAGACCACGGTCACAACTCGTGCGAAGTGAACTCGAACACAATACAGACGGCGAACTCCTCACACAAAATAAAAAACAGACCGATACACCGTCAGTTGAATTAATAAATAATTCAGCAACCTGTCATATACCAGTTTAACTTAATAATTCAAAATAGTTGCTTTCTTTCTCATATTTACAAAAGACGACTGTATTACCTTAGCATGTATGGTTGATTAGGAAGACTATAAACAAAAAATAAATTCACCTGATTTTGACATTATTTACAATAATAGAAAAAAAAATGTAGGATAATAATTAATTTCTTTGTCTGATGATAGTACCAGAAGTAAATAATGTGGTCTAGCATCAAGTAATTTTCCGACATTATCTATAAGTCATGTACTTATTTTTATCGTTAGCTATCGCTTCATTTGCACACATACCTTTGGACGTTTATTTCAATTGAAAATATTATGGTTTTACCTTCCAATGTGAGTGAAGCTTCGACACCGCATACAGAGTAAGAAAATTATTCAATTCATAGACACTCACCTGAAAACATTGGAAACAAATTTATGATTTTAATCATCTTGAAAATATTATTATTTTATAGCGTAGCTATAAATTCATAAGAAAAATCCCATTTGGGAGACAATACCTAGAGGAAAATTCTAAGGTTTATTACTTGATAACTGATAGGCCACTCAATCTCGCAACTGCACGAGGAGTCAGACCACAAATTTATGAACAATTGGTTTTCAAAATATAAGAGGAAAAAGGGACCGCGAAAAACTAAAAACGAAGAAGACCAATGATTAAATTAGCCTGGAAGTAGGGATGCAACACATCTTCTTCTCATGAGATAGTCTCCACACAAACACGCATCAATATATCCTCTTCTCTTCATCAAAGATATTGAGGGTAACGCAAAACCAAAATTGACCCAACTTAGAGACATGAAGCAAATTGTATCGAAAAACAATCTGCGCAGCGATGAAAGTAGTACCGAGATTTCTAGCTGAACAGAAATAATATTTCAAGACAGTAGTCCTCCTTGCCCCAAAGTTCCCGCTGTTTTTTGCTTTCACCTCTCATTTCATAAGATTTTATTCAAAAAAATCAATCAGAATTAACTTCACTGTATCTCTCATGAATTAACCATCGAGAAGGATTAGGAAGAGAAACCTTATCGATCGTCAATAAAAACCATTTTCTCGATACTGCTATTTCGATATTTCAAGAATTTGATCATATTCAATCTAGACTCAATCAAGTTATCATGAAGTACGGTAAACAAAATGATTCAGTGAAGTGATAGTGTCGCGCCCGTTCTCCTAAATCCTTTCCTTTATATCCAAAACTGATCATAGGAGCTGGCCCACTCCAAGTGGCGTCGCCTCGAAAAAAAAAAAAAAGATGAAGGTCGGTCATCTATTCATCACCGAATTGTATTCTAGTGAGATCCCTGTGAGCTCAAACAGGCTAAATTGAACCAGAGTGCCCCAGCCCAAAGGCTGCTGCCTATTAAGTTACTTACTTGTAGATAGGGCGCGGGTCGTTAGACCAGAGATAGCTACAAGAAGAAGGAGGTCCCCATTGACTCCCCCTTCGTCTATTGGTATCTAAGAACACTTCGGACAAAACCACTTCAGGGTTGCTTAGCTACACCGAAGCTTTAATTATTAGCCGTTGGCCGAGGAATTTCTGGTCGAAATTAGCTAGCCGTTAGCTAGCCAATGAACACAAATTAGTTTTCAGCCAAGCCTTTAGCCAATGAAATCGACCCTCCTAATGGCTAATTTTTTTCCTCAGTTTTTTCTTTACATCAGGGCTGCTTAGCCAATTATATTGACTGAAAACTTGGCTAAAAGCTAATCCTTCGAATTGGTTGGCTTTGGCTATCAGCTAACGTCTAACCCAGTCTCATTGGCTAGCTAACAGCTAGCTAATTTTGGGCCAAAATAAAATGGCTAAGAGCTGAAAGCAAACGGTCAAAAGTAGGGGAGGGGGTCACTTCAATGCGGAGGGGTGAGGTGCGGGGAAGAGAAAATATAAGCCGTCAGCATTTGCAATTTGAATGGCTAACAGCTAAGCTAATGGCTAACGTGATTTCATTAGGTAGCTAACCACCAACTAATTCTGGATGAAAATTGCTCGGCTAACTGCTAATGGCTTTGGCTTGGCTAGGCAGCCTCACTTTACACAGTGATAAGTTACACATTGCACTTGCCTGCTTAAGCAATTACAAAAGAAATAATATGGGAAACGGAATTTTCTTCAATGATGAAGGAAGACTATCCCTCTAGATTGCTTCAAAATTAATTCATTACTCGAGCTCGATTCAATAGCTGATAAGCTAAATGGATATGGCTGCCTGCTGCTGAGTGCTGTAGGACTGCTTGAGAAGTGGGTTTAGTAAACAAAGACTTGAAGCCTACCAGCTATAACTGATACTCAAGAACGGAATTTATTGACATGTTTCATGTCTATTGTCTCTTGTCTTACTGTACCCCTAACTTGAAAATTCGCGAGTACATCGCCCCTCCCCAGAAGAACGTTTATCATGAATTACAATATTCATCAATTATTTATCTATGATCATAACAACTAACAAGGCTAAGTAACTTGTTGTTCAAATTAAAAAAAAAATTAGAACAAGAAAAAACTGGCTTTATTCTCCACATACATATAAGTTTTTACAACCGAAGTTCGACGTTTCGAAGCATCCCGCTTCTTCATCAGGAACTAGAATAAAACTGACAGGCAAAAACGGAGAAAAAGGTGAAAACACAACGAACAGATGAGCCAGTCGAAAATTGTAGCTGACTCACCCGTTCGATGTGATGACATTAGAATAAACATTCGCTAGGTCGCCTGTATCGGTTTTAAAGTTGACCGTATTCTTACTTTTAATAATATTGACAATTTCTAAAATTTTCCTCTTTTTATCATTGTCTTCTCTTCCTACAATCACTGTCTTGGGAAAGTCAAACTGATGACCAGTGCCAAGAAAGTGGGAGGATAAAGCCGTACAATCGCTACGATTCTTGACATCATTCTTATGTTGGTTAACTCGACATTTAAGCAACTGGCGAGTTTCACCCACATAAGTACTGGGGCAGCCAGAACAGGGGATAGAATAGACAACACCAGATCTTTTTTCCACAGGGACTTTATCTTTAGTGTGGGAGAAAAACATTTCTCTGCTGGTGTTGTGGTTACCGAAAGATATACTAATATCAGGGTCAAGAGTAAGCAAGTGCTTACGTATGATTGTACTGCTTTTTCCTATGTAGGGTATAGAGAAGAATCTTTTCTTTTGGGTTATCCGAGTAGACCTAACAAGAGGAGTTTCAATTACGTTATTAATGAAAGAAAAAGGATACCCATTATTTTTGAGGATAAATTGTAAATGATTAAGCATGTCGTCATGAAAACAAGAGTCGGAATTGGATATGAGGTTATTCTTAAGATTAACAGCCGTATTCAATTTAAATTTAAAAGGTTGATTAGAATAAAAGTTGATACACCTGCCCGTGTGGGTAGGTTTTTCGAAATGTCTAAAAATAAATTTGTCCTGAAGTTTAATGATACTAATGTCTAAAAAATTCAAAGTAGAGTCAGATTCAGTTTCAAAAGTAAAATTCAAACGGTCATGAAAATTGTTAAAAAATTTAAAAAGGTCATCAAAAATGGAACGGTGAACATAAAACATACTGTCGTCAACATATTTAACTCCTATCTTAATATTAGATGAGAATTTTTCAAAGATGAGATCGAAGAGATGGTTTATCACAATCTCAGTGACAATCGGTGAAAGAGGATTACCCATTGCTACGCCGTCGATTTGGCTGTATATAGTACCATCATAGCTACAGTAACCGTTGCCGAGACAGAATTCCAAAACCTCAAAAAACATCTCCTTCCTCAGAGCCGTATGAATGCCGGCTAGTTCTGGCTAACGTTTCTCGATGATTCCAATTGTAAGCTGTACTGATATGCAGGTGAACATGGCCGTAGCGTCGAATGAAACAAGCAAAAAGTCAGGATCTGGAGTGATCTGTGATAGTCTTTCACGGAATATACTGGAGGATCGTACATTGTAATCGTCGTTACGTATGTTATACAGAATATCAGATATGAATTTCGATAGTTGATAAGTGGGAGCCCTAACGAAAGAGATGACAGGACGCAGTGGATTATTTTCTTTATGGATTTTGGGCAAACCATAAAATTTCGGAGACACACAGTCGTAGCGAGTGAGGAAACGTTTTACCGGGTAATCAATCCACCCTTTATCAAACATTCTTTTCACATATTCATTACTTTCGCGTTGTAGTCTGGAAGTCGGGTCATGGTTTAGCACCCGATAAGTAGTGGTATCTTGGAGTAGAGTTAGCGCTCTTTCCTTGTAGTCTGTTTTTTTCATCAGTACAGTGGCATTGCCTTTATCTGCTCTTAATACTAACACCTCCTGATGGTTTTTTAAAAATTCTTTCGTGGCCGAAACATTAACGTGAGGGTGAACAGATTCGACACCAATAGTATGCCCAGACTTACGTTGCTTTGATCCATTCTTGACAGCGCGTTTGAGATGCCTGGCGATATTATGACGTACTTCATCCTTCCTCTCTGTGGTAGCTTTAGATTCACGAATAACGAACTCAACATCCGTCACCATCTTTTCAATAGGAATTTTTGTGGTGGGGAAGCAAAATTTTGGTCCGAGTTCTAGTGTCTTTTTGACTTCGTTTGGGATTTCAATGTCTGTGAGGTTAACAAGCCATTTATTACTAATTAAATTCTCTCCACGGTTAAATCCTTTTGTATAAATAAAAAAAAAATGTTCTAATTCAAAAAAATTTAAATCGAAATGTGAAATCCGAGATGTCTTCATCTTATCACTCTTGTTTCTTGTTTGATTTATGGTTAATGATTATTCACTATGCCAATGCCATTGGCCTCATTTCCAATAACTAAAACTGAGTGACCAAAATGATCTCCTTATTATTCAGATTTACATTTAGTCATTTACAGCAAATATTTCACAATTTATTCTCTTAGTCTTGACTAGATTTTCACCTCAGTTAGTTATGATATCCGACATGGTTGGTCAAAGACCTGTAAAATGATATACATATCGTCGTTTTTGCTCTTTAGCCGTTAACAGATAGCCAAAGCGAACCAATTTTGAGGGCTAGTTTTTAGCTACGTTTTTAGCCAATGCAATTGGCTAACCAGCCCTACAAGACCATGAGCCGCACGTTGCGTTAACTTTCAAGGAACTCACAAGCCAGTAAGAAGAGAAAGAACAACAACCCAGCTTTGGCTATGTACAATCTCTACTAGTGATTTATTGAAGAAGATAGATCACAAAATGGGTCCTTCAACAAAAGTTGCGCTACTTTACAAAAAACCAGTCAGAAGTAGAACTCACGAATGAAATTGTTAAGCTGAAAGTTGACCAACAACAGTTGAATCTCTGTATTAAGAAGAGGAAATTCTGAAAAGAGATTCTATTATCCTAGAGCTGGATAATCGATTGGAGACCACGTTTTCTGTTCTGGATGAGCAAACTCAAGTGAATGCTGTTCTCAGTACTGCTCCACTTCAAGATGCATATATTCATACTTCTCCGTAACTCAAGCTGCGCCATTTAAACATGTCACTTCAAAAATAACACTTCTGCTTACATTCCCGCCAAAACATGTTTCGATCCCAAGAACCAATCTCATTCCAGACCCAAATCAAGAAGGAAATGATGCAGAAGAAGAAACAAAAACACAATTCTTGTCCTCCCCCGTGAAGGACAAGGTAAACTGGCTGTATTATCGTCAAAAAATCCCAGACTCCAATAACTTTGTCGGACATAGAGAATCTTTTATCCAATTAATCCGTCGAATTAATAAAATACGCTCACGAGCCGTAACACAGAAAATCGCATCTCTACTATTAACTTTGTTGGTATCAAGAATCAGACAAAATTCCTCAACAGTGCAGTACAAGTGGCTCTGCTCCCTCAAAATATCTAGAGAGTTGTAGAAGCGTATGTCCATATTCAAGAGATTGTTGGGGGACGGCATATTTTTCAAAAATTGAGGCTTCCTTGACAATGTTGAACAAGGAACGCAAGGAACCTGTTCTTTGGATCAAATTCGTTTTAGTAATGTATTTTGTAGGCCTCTTGGGGAGACCACTATTAAGAAAAACGCACTATCAATTCAACCTGTTGAGTTGAGAAAACACCAATTTTCCAAGATCTCCTTCTATCATATATTATGAGTTATGACAAGAATTAAAAATTTTTTAAGTCCCTTCCTTGATATTTATGATCTGAGAACAAACTCGTTTCAAGTTCTCCATATCATGTATAATATTATACCTCACAGGACGACGGACCGCTAATTTTTCAAAAAAAAACATAGAACACGTTTCCTATTAAAATTTTAACCTCCAAGATATACATGATAGGGGACTTGCCTTCCCATCATATAAAGAAAGGAAAAAAAAAGAAAGAAACCAAAATAAATAAATAAATAATAAATAAATAAATAAATAAATAAATAGATATATAAATAAAGAAAGAAAGAAATAAATAAATAAATAAATAAATAAATAAATAAATGAGTGAGTGAATGAATAAATGAATGAATGAATGAGTAAATGAATAAATAAATTTAATGGATAAATAAATAAATAAAATATAAATACATAAACAAGAAATAAAAATTTGAATAAATTAATTAAAGAATAAACAATTAATAGAATAAAGATGCAAAATCTTTGGCCGGATGCTAGAAGTTGGACGTTGGAAGGTGGATGTCGTTTTCTAAGAAAAATCCTATAGAACAGGTTCCGCGTTAGAATTTGCTGTCTGCTGTCTAACATCCGACGTCTTGCCAAAATGGACAGGAAAAAGTTTTGCCTTCATTTACTTATTTATTTATGTATTTTATTTATTCATTTAGTTTCTTTCTTTCTTTCTTTCCTTCTTTATATGAAAGGAAGGCAAGTCCCATATCATATAGGTATATCTTGGAGGTTGAGATTTTAATAGAAAACGTGTTCTATATGTTTTTTCTTTCTTTTTTTTTTTTTTGAAAAATTAGCCGTCTGTCGTCCTTTGAGGTGAATAATTATTATTATGATAGGAAGGACTCGAAAAATGTTGAATTATGTATAATATTATGATAGAAGGAGATTTTGGGAAATTGGTGTTGGGTGAATTCAGTTCCACACTACCCAAGAGGTTGTGAATTGATAATGCGTTTTTTTAATGGTGGTTTCCTCAATTGGCCCATAAACCTCATTATTAAAACAAAGTACAGGTTCTTCTCTGCGTTTCTTTTTAACATCGTTGAGGAAGTTTCAATTTAGATTAGGTCGAGAGTTTAAGGATTCGAAATCCATCAAGGCAGGCAACTTGGACTCGCGGGTTTCCAATTAAAGACATTAAAAATGTCAGAAAAAAATTGAAGTATCTTCTTTTGTCAAATTTTACGACAGAAACCGAAGTAGTCAACGGATCGCTAAATGAGATACGGGCATTATAAAGGAAGTTACTTATGGAAATAGGAAGCATCAAGAGTCAAGAGTACGACATTATTATAGTCTTTGAGGGAGAAAAAAGGTTACAGACAAGTACATCAGGTGTTCAAAAACTTCTATATCATCGCTACTTTTGATTAGAATACGAGGTAAATACGAGTATAATATTATAACAAAACTCCAGCAAAACGTTCTGATGTACGAGAAGAAAACGTACTCGTAGCATCTCATGATGTTTACTGTATCTCTAGAACACGCAAAACTGACTAATGAGTATACGGTACGAGAAAATATACGAATATTAATGAAACAAATGTTCGGCGTACTATCGATTACTGTAAGCGTTAAAATACAACGAAGAATAATGTACAACCACTCGAACAATAACATAATGAGTGCAGATGCTGCATACTTATATACCATCCCTCAAAAGCGTCAACCACATGTATTTGACAACAACTAAATTTCGGGGTAACATTGAGGTATATTATTATGAACCGCGAACACGGCATGAATGCGAAATAGTACTACGACGTTGACTGATAAGAGAGTAAAGAAGAGAAACGTTGATGATTTGCAAATAACGTATAACATCCGTCGACATAGAAACTTTACTCGTTTTAAGAGACGAGTACACTCCCGTTTTGTTTCGTTGAACAAGTTTCAAGATAACTTTATCATTTGCAGAAAGTTTTTTCTCTTTTTTTCTTCCCTCTCTCGCTCTCTCGTTATTGGATCAACTTTTAGAAATCATTTTCGTATTCCCTCTAGTTATTGTAGATATGAATTTAAACGAGAGCGGTTGGAGAGCGAGAAATAAAGAAAGTCGTCGATAAATTTACATACGCGGTACTTGCTGAAGTAAGATGCCGTCTATTTCCGTCACCTGGTCACAGTTCCAGAGATGCCGATGCCGTCGAAGCTGGATACGGCGCGGCGGCGTTAATTTCAGTCTCATTATGTTAAACAACTATTCAACATTTTATTTCATCATACGGTACAACAAGTATACGGATTTAAAAGTTGAGAAAAATCAGCTTAGTATCACTGAACGTAGAAATTAGCTCGGGGAATTTACGTTACCGGAAAAAGTTTACAGAGGTACCATTATATGGATGGGAATTTCCCATACTCGATTCAATCTCCACGAAGGAACTTTTAGTTCTATCCTCGAATATTAAATAACAGCCAAGTGGTGCCTGTGTGTGTAAATACATATCGACTACATCCGAAAAAAAGGACAGACACTATACGGCCGAATTGCCATAGAACTTAAAAGAAGCATTCGAGGACACAAAAATTGAAAAGAAAAAACTTAGGTGTTGATACGGCTTTCTATGTAAGCAAATATATACCGTTCTCACTTCGAAACCATAAAGAGGAAATAACGTAAAATACGTTACGACCGCGTGGTTAAATAAATAAACGGAGGAACTTACACGAAACGAAAAAATAATAAAAGTCTAGCGAAGGAGGTTCCTGAAGGAGGGTGAAAACGACTAAGTGACAAGGGGGAGTTGAACGTTCTGAATTGAATTCAAACTCGAAGCTCAGATTATGAACTCCCTTGTAAATGAAGTCAACTCTTCGAAAACGAGGAAATAAGGCGATCGAGGATGAAAATGACGATAAATGATAAAATTAGGCGTGAATACGAGTGAAAATAGAGATAGTATAACAACGAACCCAAACAAGGAGGGTGCATATTTAGGAAAGGGTGATATCTAGACGTGTGAATACAAAATCGCGGGTGATGCAGTAGATTATTAATAAGAAATAAAACTTGGAAATATTAGAAGTCGGATTATCGTTTGCAGCAGCTTCAAAACCGACATTTCCATCCATACGTCATCACAACCAAGAAGACTAAGCAAAGTAGCCTGCGTTCCAACCTTTCTCGTTTTCCATCATATTATTCAAAAATAGTCCCTATGAAGGTCACGAACGTGACTTCAGGTCGAAATCATTGAGCTTTTTGAGAGGAGGAGCAATGGTGGACTCCGACAAAATTAGGTAATTCACCTCCCCGTCCACTGAGAGTAGTATAATATTGAAGTACCATCGGCTCCAAAACTACGTCCCAAATCGGCTCGCTATTCTGACCATTAAATCAACTCATACTCTTAGTTCCGCCGCAAATCGACGAAAATGACAGGAAGTTGACAAGAAATTAACCGCTCCTATGTATCATCGACTCAAGGTGGAGTCTCCAGGATCCTCCCAACATGGCAAGGTCCTGTGTTCTCTACAAAAAATAGTACGCTTTAAAAACAACATGGGGCGCAACCTCCTTACAACTATATTTTGAAATATTATGTTTCTGTACATAGTGCTAAAAATAACATATTTAAAAATGAAGTTGTAAGGCCTTCGCGTTTATAAATGAAAAAAAATATTTCTTACGCGAAACTTTAGGAAAAGTACTACTTTTTGTGAGAAGTGCAAAATCCAGGCATGGTGGGAGGACCCTGGAGACTCAAGGGTTCATATGATCCCATTAAAAGTGAGCATATTGTAAGGTCATGTCTACGACTACAACTCTGGCAGAATTGAAATGAATTGAAATGAATTGGGCGAAAAAAAAAAAGTTTCTGGCTTTAAATAGGTAAAATAAGGCGTTATCAACACTCATTTTTTCGTAGATTCTAAAAGCTTAATTATCAAAGATTTCAGAATCGAGGTCAAAAATGAATCGAAACTCAGTATTAAATTTTAACAGGGTGTCTTTTATGATATGGAAGGGTCTTTTTGAAAATATGGCATTCCGACGTCCGCCGTTCGGCAAAAACTGACCTCAGGAGTTGGAATAGGAAAATTTATATTACAAAAAAGGGACTTTTAAACGAAATTTCGGGACAACCACTTTGAACTCAATTCCCAAATCGATCTGCGCCATAGAACAGGTTGTAGGCGTTGCTCGTTTCATTTTGTTTGAGGAGCCGGAGAAGTCGACTATAATAGACTACCGAGTGACGTCGGTTTGAGATCGATAGCGTACATCACCAGAGAACTACAAGTGCAGAGCAGTGGATTTTACGTTGATGGAAAAATGTGGAGAATTTGACTAAAGACCGAATTTAGACCGACGTCGATTTGAGGTTCATTCAATGTCGACTAGCGTACTACTAATCGACCCAACAGAGGAGTCGATTTCAGGTCGATAAAACAAATTGAAGGCGTCAACTTAAACTGAAAAGAGCCGTCGATTTCAGTTGATTGAAGCACTTGGAGAAGTCGACTCAAAACCCTCGATTCAAATCGACGAGCGTGCATAAGCAGATAACTACGAATCGACGCAACAGATTCAGGTCGATAAAAAAATCTGATAAGTCGACTTGAAATCGATGTCAATTTGAGGTTGATTTAAAGTCGACCAGCGCAAATTACCAAAGAAATACATATCGACCTAAAAGAGCAGTCGATTTCAAATCGATTGAAAAATTTGGAGACGTCGCGACTGGGAATCGACCTGAAATTGACACGGCAAATGAGTCAAAATAGAGTCGACATTCGTCGAGGTTGATTTGATTCATGGAGACACTGATATTTGACCGACCTTTGACGCCCTAAGAGTAGTTCCTACGTATAAAGGTAGGAAGAGTGGAGAAGTTAGTTTAAGGCTGCACTAGTAAACATTCTTAAGAGCATATGGGAAGATCTGAACCTAAGAGCAGGAAGAAGATTTTGCAAACCTAAGTTACTTCAATTCAAAATCTGTGATTCACTAATATACAATTTTCATAATTTCATATCATTTTCTTGGGGTCTTGTGAAACATCTGCGAGACCAATTTTTTCCTGAAGCGTTCAACTAGAGCGCACATATTCTTATTAAAATAACCAAAGAAAAAAAAAAAATCGTATCATAGATGAAAGAATCGTGAAAACTTTTCTCACAATGGTGCACTGCTTGGAAAACATTTAAAAGCTTTCGCCATGCAGAATACGATAATGTGGAGTAGAAGGAGCTACGCGGTAACTCGCGCGAAATTGTAAGAAGCAGCTCGCTTTCTCATCGCTTTGTAGAATATGCAGTCTTTCTTACACATACATATATATATATATATATCTATATTATACACCATTCTTCGCAAATAAATAATTATTAATTTAACGATGGGGCTAGAATAGCGCGCGAGAGAAGAATACACGGTTATATGCAGTGCAAGTTAAGTACAAATAACAACAACGACGACGACAATTTAAGAAAAGGATAACGGAAAAAGCAGCAACTTAACGACGCAGTATTTAGCAGACCAGTCTTTGAACGTCTTTTTCGCTTGAGTAACTACTCGGCCTGCCGTTCCATCATTAACCCAAACCAGGTCTTCACGATGGCATTGTAGTGCTCACATTCATTCTAAAATATTGATGCTTCCAATTACACTAAACCACCTTCATTGCATCCCTAGATGGCTTGTGACATCTCTTTTGGGAACATTTGAACATAGTTTTAGATAAATTTAGATACTGTATACCATATCAGAGGGGATTTGAGGTAAATAACCGAACTCATATCATGAAAATGTCTTTTAGCGTAAGCAGAAGTAAAGTGAGGATTTGTGCAAGCAAAAATTTCAAATAACAATTTGTGTGAACAAAATTTTCAACGGGGAACTTGTTCTATAGGAGTTTTTATGAAAATTTTCCGTCCGACGTCCGGCCAGAATGGACGTAGAAAAATTTTGCTATATTAGTTTCTTAATTATTAACAGGGAACCTGTTTTATGGGAAGCTTTTTGAGAAATTTGCCGTACGTCGTCCGCCGTCCAGCAAAAAACTTAAAAAAATGTCTACTCTCAAGCCATATAATTATGATAAGAGGGAGACTTAGAAAAATTTCAATTCTCGAGCTATATATGATAGGAGAGGGACTTGGAAAAATTTCGACTTGAATTTTTCCAAGTCCCCCTTCTAATAGATTTTATACGGTCCTGCAAGTTATGGCCAAGCATACCGAACGAATGAAATACTCAAAATGGTAAAACTAGGAGTAAACTAAACAAAGCCACAGAAATACGATTATACACTGGAGCGCTTTCGATTAATAAACCATTGTCAACAGTGACATGAAAGCCCTGTTGACAATGGTTTATTAATCGAAAGCGCTCCAGTGTATAATCGTATTTCTGTGGCTTTGTTTAGTTTACTCCTAGTTTTACCATTTTGAGTATTTCATTCGTTCGGTCCCCCTTCTAACATGTATATAGCTTAAAATTCGAGAAAAATCTAAACTTTCAAACTATATTATACTAGGCTTATAGTAGGTCTAGACCTTCTTTATACTAGCTTTATCTAAGTCTAGGCTTCCTTAAATTCTCAATATCAAATTCCATATGACTCATAAAACAGGATCCCTGCGTTCCTCGTTCAACTTCGTTAAGGAAGCCGTCGCTTTTTTCATTTATTAGGGGGCGTCTATAAATTACGTGAGGAATTTTTTTATGGGGGAGGGGGTCCAGCCAAGTTTCACCAAAACTCACTTGAGAGGGAGGGGGAGTGCCAACAAATCTCACGTAATTTTTTTCTCACACACATCCATTCTAAAATATTGCTAAACTGGCTTAAATTTATTAAAAACTAGTCCTTTTTGAATAGGTATAAAATGTGATCAAGAAAATCACGTTTTTTAAATAGATAATCGCGATTGAGCAAAATACACATTTCGGAAAATCTCACGCGAGATAAGAGGGGGGAGGGGGTCAAGGCAAATCTCACGGTACCTCATCAAGGGAAGAGGGAGGGGGGTCGAAAAATTACAAAAAATCGACCCACGTAATTTATGGACGCCTTCTTGAAAGGGAACCTGTTCTATGGGATTTTTCTTTTGAAAAATTTGCTGTCCGCCGTTAAACGGACAACCTCTGGCTAAAATAAACTCGGAAAAATTTTGCTTCTTTATTTTATCTATTATTTTATTTATTTATTCTATTATTTATTTATTTATTTATTTTTACTTATTTTCTTCTTTCTTGCTTTCTTTCTTTTTGGGGGACTCTTAATTGCATTTGGTAAGGCAATAGTTTCTATGGAATTGCAACAAACAAAAAAAATTTCACCAGAAAAATGTGCTGTGACGTCACTCAATGTATACAACATGAAAATATTGCGTGAAATGTTGTCGTTTATTTGTAATTATGCCTTGATACTGATGTGTCCCAGGATGTTTACAGGAGAGAACGTCTGGTGGATCAAATATACCTCAATTTCTTCAGTTGGCTGGGAACACTTGTACCGTGATTATTAGCGAGGAATCTTTGAATTTTGGATGTTGACAGGCAAAAGGGAACCAAATCTCTCAGGTTCCAGATCTTGCGCGTCAAACACCGCGCATGAAAAAATCAGACAGCTTTGCGTGACTTTTGCTCCTCATCCCGGTACCTATATGAAAGGAGATTTTGGAAAATTGGTGTTTTCTCAATTCAATTCCACACTACCCTAGAGGTTGAATTTATAGTGCGTTTTTTTTAATAGTGGATTCCCCAATAGGCCTATAAACCTCAGTTTGACCCATAGAACAGGTTCCCTGCATTCCTTGTTAACATTGTTAAGGAAGCCTCAATTTTAATCTTTTGGTTATTTATCTTCCTGGTCTAATAAACAATAATAGTACATCTTAGGCTGAGGAACCGATCCATAAGATGACGTCATAGAGTAGGCATATTTATGGGATTTGGATAATCTCAAAGTTTCCTGCCTTAGCAAACAACAGTACCCATATATAACTTGTACTAGACCACGAGATCATTTCTATAGTACAGATAAATGGAACAAGGGGGAAAAGGGCTGAAATCCATTATTTTATTTTACGACTTATTAAAGCCAAACGAAACGAGAAAACAATCTCTCCTAGATGTTTGAACTTTTCTTCGTCGAGAACTATCGATAAAAAAAGTACAACATAACCAGCAATGATTTTGGGGAAACATCGATACTTTGAAACGATGGTCGTCGATTTTTTCGGCATTTTTAAATACATATTCTCATAAGCCGTTAATGCCTTTCTCGTGTCGCAATCTCGCGCTCATATATTTCCAAAATAATGCACCTTCATCCAATAATTTTTCTTATTAGCTTTCTGTTGTTTATCTACACACAGCAAAGTGTTCATCACTTTTTTGAATTTCCCATTATAGTCGGCATCCTCGTTTCTTTATAGTAGTACTCGTATACGAGTATTCAACCCAAGCAGGGACCTTATAAACAAGCTACATCACAGTAGACGAAATCATTATTTTCAGGCGTTTCTCGTTCTTTTCGGGGCTGGCGAAACGACTTTCAATTTTCGTTCCAAAACGAAGACAATCACACTGTAATAAAAATCGAAGCTAATCTACTTTAACGCCGGCAGACGTACCGATATCACGTTTATATATATATATATATATATATATATATGAAGCACAAATAGCGCTCCATACTAATCCGAAGGGAGGGAAAGTTTTGATTTCGAACGGTATATAAGAAAAACGCCGTCGCCGTTATACTAATACGGCATTCTTTGTACCAGAAAAATCATCATTAACGCGAACCTAGAGATGTGGGGTTGAACTATACGGGACATAAAAACAGCATCACTATATTGTACACTCATACGGTAGTATTAAAGTTTACCAAACTAAATTCTTCAACTCGTAGTTTATTTTACGTGTTCGGAATTCATCGTAAAATAATTTAAATTCGACTGAGATTAGTGCGTCGTTTCGACGACGACGACGACGAGATCTACATTGGTCCGGAGTGTCCTTTTTAACCATTGTACCACGCAAGTAAAACACCATTCATAGAGAGGAGAGAAAAATTCTTGTCATAACCAATAATTGACTTTTTACTTCAAGAAAAATTTCATCGAACGAAACGAATTGAAGATTTTTCATGTAGGACATGTATATTTTGTCCTCAAGAAAGACATCCAAAATTACTTTCGTGAAAGATGTGATCGGCGTAGAATTTTGTACACCTCCATTTTTGTATGCCAAACTCGTTTATTTATGGAGCTTGTAAGCCTAATATTTTCTCTCATCTCTTCAAAACTCATCGGAATCTCTCGAGAAAATAATATATTCCCAGTAGGAGGAAAATGACCACCCCCTTTTTCAGAGCCGCACTAACTTTTTTTGCGCCATAGGCTATTCTTTTTTGCGCCATGGTCGACTTTTTTAAATGAGTTGACATTATTTTCAATGTACAGCTATAGATACAGTAAATTTTTTAAAAACTCCAAATTCTAAAAAAGACGAAGATATATTATGTAAATTATTGTATCATATAACAGGTAGATTTTTTCTTCATTTGAGAAGCTCCTAACTGCACTCGGGTCATGAACTTGATGGTGAATCAATTCTACATACATTGAATGTAATTTACTGCTTTTAGATAAGAGATGATGTTTTGGATGGTTGGGAGGTCACCAGCGAGAGTTTTTTCTGAGGGGTGTGGCCGTGGGGGGGTAATGACAGGCGGCGGACGCCGTCCACCTGGCGATGAACTGCAAAACGTGAGATTTGGAAAAAATTTCTACCTTTGAGCTGATGTACACTAGTGACGCCCATAAAACAGGTTCTCTGTTTGCCTCAATTAATGAAGTTAATAAAAACAACGCCGAGCGAGTTTTTTTCGTTTCTTCATTACGATATTTTCTTTGTTCTCATTTTTATTTCGTTTTCATGTTTTAGCGGGAAACCCGCTATCCATTTTGTTGAGGGTACTTTCAGAAAATTTTCGTCGCGCGAGCAATCCGAGGTTGATAAGAGAAGAGGAGGGAGACTTGGAAAAATTTAGACTTCCGAGCTATGTATGACAGGAGAAGAACTTGGTAAAATTTCGACTCCAAGGCTATATGTTATAGGAGGGAAGAGGAGGGGACTTGAAAAAACAACGGTTTCCTTAACGAAGTTAAACGAGAAACGCAGGGAACCTGTTTTATGAGTACATTTGGTTTTGATATCGAGAATTCAAGCAAGCCTAGACTTAGTATAAAGCTAGTATGAAGGACGCCCAGACCTACTGTAAACCTAGTATAAAATAGGACGTCATCCGTTATTTGGACCTATTTTAGGGACTTCGAAGTATATAGGTCGAAAGTTGAAATTTTTGAAGTCCTCACCCCCTTCCTATCATATACAGCTCGGAAGTAAAAATTTTTCCAAGTTCCTCTCCTATCATATATAGCTCGAGACTCAAAAGTCCCCCTCCTATCATGATATAGCTCGAGAGCCAAAATTTTTCAAAGTCCCCCTTCTATCACATATAGCTCGGAGGTCGAAATTTTTCTGAGTTCTTTGCCGGATGGCAAAGGGCCACGGCGATTTTCTCAAATACCCTCCCCCCCATAGAACAGGTTCCCTGTTAAAATTCCTTCAACTCTTGAGCTATATATGATAAGAGGGGGCTTACAAAAATTTCTACGGTTGAGGCTAATATGATAGGAGAGACGAGGGGACGCAAAGAACCTGTCATATGGAGTACCTTGAAAGGGCGTTTTGAGTCTTATGGTGTTGCATATCGAGAAGGGGGTAGGCGTTCCGTAGTCGTATAAGGGTTTGATGGGTTCCCCGCTCGCCGTAGCAAAACTTGCAAGGGATCATAATTTTTTACAGAATTTTGCGCCCCAGTCTATAGCCACGTTGGCCTATACCTTAATGCGGCTCCGATTTTCCTTCTGTCGAGTTCGAAGGTACGTCCTCTTCTCTAAGTGAGAGTCTGAACTCGAAAATTATCAGTTCTTTTCTCCTCTATTTCAGGATTCATGCGTAAAATTCAATGGTGTCACGGTTTGAGCACGGATATTTATGTCTATCAGTAGAACCGCGAGAGCTCCGCCAAAATTAGAGGCCAAGTATCATTTTGGAAAACCATAGGAGACTACACAAAATTTTCAACTTTCTTTACAACCGTATCGATAAATTTACAATTTTCAAACCAGAAAACCTTCCTACCATAGAATTTCGTTCAAGTTCCAAAAACTGCAAAATATTCACACGAGTAAAGTATCACTAATTTTCTCTCCAGAAATTTCACCACGAATTTTCAAGTTAGCCCCCCTTATCACATCCAAAGTATCCAGGTCTTCCCGTTCGTCATGTCGTGATCTTCATCTGGAATTACTCTCAAAAATGAAAATTTCGTATTCTGTCTTTCATAGGAAGACAGAAATTCGAAATACGAGCTTTCGCTCTCATAGAGAAGACTTGAAAGTTGTCGACTTATAATTCTTATAACGGGATGAGGGCAATGAAATATTCAGTTATTGGCTAAGACGCGACGTCGGGACCAAAACGAGTTTCCTAGCCAAGAATTCATAATGAGAGGATTAATTTTGAGATCTAAGGTGTAACGTAATCATTGTGATAACTTAACTGGGATATGGTCCTTAAAGATGTTCAAATTTCGAACCTCAACTTACATGTGGATAGAAAAAAAGAAAACTTTCGAGTTTCATCATATCAAAAAACTAGCAAATCGACGTCGACAGTAAGTTCACGTTGAAAAGGGACAATGCTACGGAGCATATCCACGTGCCTACATGAAATGTAGCCGTCATAAAAAAATAAAAGAATGACCGTCTCTCACCTTTTTCGCAGCATCCTAACACTCTACTCCTTCGTTTATGCACTCGAAAATGCTTGTTACGAAAAATCACAAAAATACCTTTAGAATTCGATGGTTTGATTACCAGTATAAAACATTACCTCAAGTTTGAGAAGTGTACACGAACGTATTCCACACGGGTGTTGGGTATATATGTATCTCGCACACACGAATTTAATTTATACGCTAAAAGGATGTTGTAGGACGTAGCCAATAAGGTATATTCCGGCACTGTTTACCCTATTCTGTATAGCATGTAGAGCAATATAAGTCATAAATTGGTTCACACTACTTACGTAAGACTGCTACAATATTATTTCTCGCGCAAGTTAGTTTATAGGAAGGCCAACCAGAATAATTGATTTAGCTAGGAATAAATGAAATTGCAGAGTCGATGGATATTGGTAAGTAGCATTACCAAAGACCCGAGGTATATGTAAATGTGATTTTGGTGTAGAAGCGGAGAATATTATTATTTGCGAGTACACGAAGTATCTATCTAATCATCTCGTAGCCGTCCTCTTTGATAAACGATACTCTTAGAATTTTCGTGTAATGACCTCGAGCCACCCTGCTCGCGCCCTCCCAATCAATTTAAGTCCGTGCGAGACCATTTACATTTATCGCTGGCGTAGTACCTCCCCGTTACACGTAGACGTTCTGTAATTATGAATTCGTAGCGATGTCAGCACTCAATACTTTTGATGACGCTTTGTATTCGTCGTCGTCAACTCAGCACAGTTGCGGCGAAATTAAAAATGAAAAAATATTACACCGTAGGTAGAAATTAACGTCGACCATAAAAGAAAACAAGAAATATAACGATGTCGAGTTTCATTTTTTCCTTCGGCGGGAAAAAAATCGTCGTAACTGAAACGCGCGACAAAAACGACTTTCGAAGTGAGAAAAAAAAATGAAGAAAACACCAGCGCAGTGGCAGATTCGACCAGAATATATTGGGGTGCCGTATTCATAAACGAGGGTTCGGTCTTCTTGGCTATGTCGCAGTGGTCGTCGGCTCGAGGTAATAAAGTATAAGATATGAGTCTATTTTTTAAATCAAATGGCTTTTTTCAGGTAAGGATACGACGTCGTGGTCGTTAATAATAAAGAAATTGTTTTGATTCAGATTTGATAGATAGAACATGTTATTCTCGTCGAAGTGTAAAAGCTTCTCAGATGAGCTATAAAAACACTCATGGCGATACTTTTGCGTACGTGATGACAGTTTGATGGTGATTGAAATATGACCAATCAAACATAAGACCCTTTCCAAATGAGATTTTGAATTTTCCGGCATTTGAGAAACTGCAAAACAAGCTACACGTACTTGAAGCTTTCGAAGAGTCGGGCAAATGTACACATACATCATATATGTTTCTTGAATAGTGTACTGTAAGTTGATTTATCTAGTCTCCATATGGATATCAACATTAAACTATATTAGGCCTACTATTAGCCTTCATGAAACCACGACTAACATTGAGCCTACAGCTGTATAAGAGCCTACACTAAATCATTTATAGATTACTAGAATGAAAGGAGGTGGATTGAACTCGTAAATTTCAGAAACAGGTTCGCTGTTACGGTTGATGACGTCACCTGCTGATGACTTCATAGTTGGAGAGGTCCTCAAGATCACGGCGAAGTACGTCACAAGCTGATGCGTCATAGTTGGAGGGGGTCTGAGAATCACGGTTGATGACGTCATAGTTTATTATAAAATTGGAGAAGGGATACAGAGTACAGGATTATTAAAGCCTGGATCTAGTACAGAGCTAATAACACTAGTGAACAAAATTTAAAAACTAGGCTGCTGTTGTAGGCTTAGCCTTCATTATGTAGGCCTAATATACAGAAAGCTTGTTAGGCGAAAATATTGTATACTAGACTTATACTACACAAAGAAGGGGGCGAACGAGCGGTGCAAGAGAGCCCTCGAAAGCTAGTTAGCTTAAAATATAGTTTACTAGACTTATACTAGGTTTATAATATACTCGTGGACCCATGAAGGCTGAACTCACAATAGCGGCCAAGTAAGGAATCGATGTTTCGATACAACCGATTGAGATAAATCGATACAATCGAGTTTCACATATTTTCACATCGTATTTCTTTGCGAAAGCCCAAAGACATATATGATTCGATGTTTTCCCATGAAGTGGAAAAATCGACTTGAAAATTTTGTATGGAAATGGGACGAACAAAATGATAGTGTTGGAAACCCGCAATAATCAATATTTAATTGATACGAGAAGTACAGTGAATAATATCCTACGGAATATTGATGAAGTGATAATGAAGCTTTATTCTGTTTATCTTTACAAGAGCGATATTCAAATTCTGGAAGGTAGCTAGGTATATTTCACATCAATGTACAAATAACAATTTCAACGCGTCGGTTAACCCTATTTCACAAAGTATGAAGATGAGCGTGGTCAAGGGATGGTACGTACGTGGTTTTACAGTATAAATTTGTCAAATATGCACGGCCGTCAAGAATTAAATTGTCGGTACAGTATAATAATACACGAAATCTGGACCTGCGGCCAAGGAAGTATCAATTGTTTTTGTAATAATTGAAATTGAATATCCGTCTGCAGGTCAGAGATCTGAAAATATACCTCCAAGAGAATAAATAAAATAATGAAATACCTTGTATAAGAAATCCTTTATATGATTCACTCTTCACTTTCATACGTCTGATAATCGGTATCTCGAAAAGTTTTTTTTTTTTTGTCTTTTGTTGAGGGGGTATTTACAGGAAGAGAGCGCAAGCGCATTCAAATTGTGACGTCATTATTTTCGAGGCTTAAAAAAATTTCAGACCCTAAGTCTTATATGATAGTTGGGGGACTTGGAAAAATTTCCACTCTCGAGCTATATATGATAGCTTAGAAAAGTTTCAGCTTCTGAGCTATATATGATATAGGGAGGGGGGACATGGAAGGACTTCAGCTTCCAAGCTTTATATAATACGAGGGGGACTTTGAAAAATCCCGACTCTCGAGCTACATATGACAGGACAGGGACTTGGAAAAATTTCCTCTCTCGAGCTATTCCTATATATGATAGAATGGGACTTTGAAGAATGTCGACTCTCCAGCTTAGACAAGTGCTTAGCGACCGGACTAACAAGGCGACAATAAAACTTCGAAACAAAATAGAACATAAAACTGGTACATTTTCACTAGAGAGCGACGTTCAACGGAATTCGCGCGAGATTAAGAAATGTCGGATTTTAAATTCTTCGATATCGTGCAGTCGCAGAAAACTAATTTATTAAACGCGTTTTCAATCAAATATATATTAATAATCTGCGATATAATCGACTCATTTACATGTTAAAATAGGAAAAAAAAGTTTATAAAGAGAACGACGGTGTATAGCGTGTGCATAAAACGGTACGCAAAAAAATTAATTAAATCCTCGACCTAACTGATTTTCGCTCGGCGAGGACGATATTATATGCTCTCGCTTCCACTCTATTTTTTTTCTCGCCTTTCTCTCAGATTTTCCTCGCATTTAATTTTTCTATACTGTGTACAAACGGTGCGGTGTGTACTGCGGTATAGTAGTTTACGGCGACAATTTTTTCCCATCGCTCAATTCGACAATCTATAATCGTGTTGGGCAACCGCGTGCGCCTGATGCTGTATGGTCCAGGCCGAGTATTTAATATCCGATATGAATTTTGATTCTAACGAAACATGTGCGGCTACACAAATGATAGTTTAATAGACGTTCAACTGTGCGCGCGTTTATAATTTTCCGTATCCACTATTCAAAACTTGGTACCTCGTAAAAATTGCTCGTCAGTAAAAATGAAAAAAAAAGTTGCATCGACCTTTATTTTCCAGCGGGAATTTGAAAACTGAATAAACTGGCCAATTTTATTCGTTTTAAATTAATTCAAAGACCGTGATGCGACTGTTATTCATTCGCATATACGTTGCGTTAACAAAAAACTGACCCAAAATAGCTCTTAAAATTTTATTCGAATAGCCTAAAAACGACAATTGCACTCTATCAGTCTACAATCTGTGAATAAGTAAGATGTTCAGTATTCACGGTTTCTGTTCTACAGGATTCACATCAGAAATCTCATAAAAGTAGAACGATCATTGGCCATTCTAAGCATTGACGAGAATTCTACATTCTGTCTCGGGGACAAGAAAAAAAAAATCATAATTTTGATTTATGTGGTAAAAATGCTCCGTATTCCTTCCTTATTCCGTATTGACCCCTATAAGATGTGAAATAAATTAGATTTGAAAAGTATTCCGGAAAACGAGAATTCTTCGGTCCGTTGAATCTTGTTTCCTTTTAAATCGAAGCTCAACTTATAACGACCTAGGTTCTGATTGGGGAACGTATATTTTTCCAAAATTTTATTCACATACACACATCAGCTCGAATAAGCTTTGAAATCGCATCACTTGGACGAGTATAGTTTCGCATTCTTTTTACATCTAGAGAAAATCTTGTTTGTAGTCAAAGCCTGCGTTGTGAAGTGCGCGTAGTTGAATTATCGTTGCTCCGTTCCCGGAGTGAGCAATTAAGACTGAGTAATAAGTATCTTTTAGTTTTCTACACACTCTTAACGCGATACCATTAGAACAAAATTTAATTGTAACGTGACACACGTTAGAAGTATAGAGGGCGAAGTTACGTGCAATACCGTCTCACCATAAGCTATTAACTAACGAAGTTATTTCATCTATTTTGCATCGAATCAGTTTACACCTTATCACGTTTTGCCGAGATCCTTAACGCAGAATTCCATTACGCGCTCGAAAATTTGGTCATGGTTTTCTCGTTCAACTCGTCTTGAAAAAGGGAAACAACACTCTACTTCAAAACTTGGAAAACTGTTTCCTAAAGCAGCCTATTTAAATTCTTTTTAAGCTAAGAGAATAATTACCTGTAGCTTGGAAGGAGTAACGTCGCGACGACCAAAAGCGAAATTAGATACCATCGCTTGCAATTATAGGTTGTTTTGTAAAAAGAAAAAAGAATTTGCTAAAAAATAGTTAGGTATAAAATGGGAAATTTGCCAACACGTGCAAACTTTTACGAAACGATTCAAGTAAAAGAGTACGGTTTCAAACTGGCCGTTCCGATTCGTAATCGAATACATTCTCTACGATATGGTCGAGCAATAAGTTTGACAAACATCTCTTAGACCTTTTCCCTTGAATCTATTCCTGTACCTTTGCTTGTCATCAAATGGTATTCTGTTTCTTCAGCCACGTTAGCGCAGCAAAGTGAGCTACATTTGAGTTGGTCGTCCAATAACCATAAGTTTGGTTGATCAAATTCTTTGTAAAAAGTCGACGCGAAAATCATCACCTCTTTCACAACAACCTGTAAAACGGTAAGCGTTCTAACGACCAGCTAGCGTCGGCGTCGTTCCAAACTCGCAGATAGAATTATTGACAAGCCACGAGCGTCATAACAATCCAACATATCTGTTGCCGTTCAAACAAACTGACATTCTTCTCATGCGCTAGGTTTCCTGAGAAAAGGAGATGTAAGAAAGTACGCGTTTTAACGACGACTTGCACCAACCTCGCAGATAGAGCTAGAAGTCGCGAGGGTCATGAGCAGAGCGTCACAGTGCCGGTATTTTTCGATTTACAGGTTTGTTGCCGTAAAAACAAGTGATTTTTTGTCTATAAAGTGATGAAGGCACAAGTTTGCAAGACAAACCTCCGAGTCTTATACCTTTACTTCACTACCACTCATTTTAAGATGGATTTTTTTCTGGATCGGCGTTTTACGCCGTAGGTTAACGGATGTGATTTCTTTGCCTCTTTCGGTATCGTCTCACTATCTTGGCTGCTATTGGCGTAAGCCTTAGACCACTGTTCTGTACAGCAGTAACTTGTGAGAAAGAGTGCTCGTCAAGGCTAGCTCTTAAATTGTCCAAAAATTCACACAGAGAGGATTTTTTCCTTATTCACATAAGCTTCAGTTGTCACCCATCAAATGGATATGGCTTCCATAGAGCAGCTGGATAAGGATGCCCAAATAGAGTCAAGAGATACAACTGCCGCTTCAATACCAAGTTTTATAGCCAGGAAAAGGGACTAGCGGTGGAATCACCACTGTCACCCATACTGGCAGAGATATTCATATGAAAAATAAGATATTGAAAGGTAACAAGTTTAGAAATTCGATCATACACTGGGCCAAATATGTAGATGATATCCTAATTGTGTAGTCAGGCAATAACAGACAGGTGGACAATTCCGTCTTGAAACGAGTGCGACGAACGAAAACATCCAATTCACATTAGAAAAGGGCCATGAGACCATCGACTTTTTAGACCCAACAGTCGCGTTGGTAAACAGGCGGATGGAAATGAAAATTTACAGGAAGCCGACGCACGCGGATACCATCATCCAAAATGACTCTTACCAACACCACAGGCACAAGTCAGTATCAATCTAGAACTACTGCTATCGGGCAATTTTGAGAGGAAAGAAATCAAGACAGTAAAGCAGATCGCAAAAGCCAATGGCCACCAAAGAGGTGTGGTGAAGGGAGTCTTTGGAAAAAAAGGAAGCCAACAAGGAAAGGTTGAGGGGAGTCAAGTGTACAAGCTCAATTACACGAATCCGTTCCTTTAAGTTACGGCTATCCATACTAAACAATAAAGAGGAATACTCCGACGTGGAGTAAAAAATGCAAACCGCAGAAAAAATGAAAATGAAAACGTTAGCTTTCATTTCAGGCTCGAAGATGGTTGTTTAACCGAAAGCGCTCGTCGTATTTTCATTTTTTCTGCGGTTTGCATTTTTTACTCCACGTCGGAGTATTCCTCTTTATTGTTTTGTACAAGCTCAGTTGTAAGCAGTGCGAAAGTGTCTACATTAGTGAGACTAGGAGAAAGTTCAAGATCAGGAAGAAGGAGTACGACACATCGAGGGAGAAAGAAGATGGGAGGCCACTGTTTTGTAAACACAGTAACGAAGAACAGCTCAATGGAGAAGGAATATTTAAAGTCATACACCTAGAGAATCGCACAAAGAGAAGAAAACTCTGGGAACAAATGGAGATTGCAAAGGCAAAGAGGAAGAGGAAGAAATACAGCCTCTTGAACAATGTAATTACATTTGACAGCGAAAAATTATTTAGCCTGGTGATTGGACCAGAGAAGAAGAAAAGAACCAACCAATAAGATGGTAATTAACCTGTTAGCCAATAAAAAAGTAACACATTGATCAACAGAGTGAACCAATCACAAAGAAGTATGTCACAGCCAATAAGAACGCAGTGATATTATTTTAAGAATTCGTATGTTCTAAGGGTAAACCAATCACAACACAGCATTGTTAATAGTCAATAGGTTCACAGTGTTATACCATAGAAGCTCTCGTTTACGGCCTTGTCCTCCATTAGCGACACAACTGATGATGGGGTAAAACCAGAAAGTACTCTTGTAAGCTAAGTAATAAAGTAAAATTGTACACTATTGAGAATTGTTCTACATCTAGTGCTCTACTCACACCTTACCGCACTCGTGCTGAGTCTCATTGGTTATAAAAGAAGTGTTCAGCCTAATCAAAAAATTTAGAAGATTTTGCCAGCAGAACATGTACACCGGTAGAGCGCCTTCAGTGTATTTACCGGAGTTAAAGATGTACGAGAGGCAGATGACGCCATTCAAAAAGTTTGTCTAGAGGTCGGGTCAGGCTGAAGAGTGAATACGAATAAGAATTGAACTCCCACCCACAATTGACATCAACGTAAATTAAATATTCCAACTAAGTCATTCAGAAAGACAGCAACAAGACTTCAAAATATTGTCCGTAATATCTCACCATTAGGATTATTACAGAGTTTGGGGTAGAACTTTTTAACCCCCCGTTCATCTTATTCTTGCATCCCCTTCAATGAAGAGAAGACTGGTGAAAATTGCAAGTATTGCGGGGCTTTCTGACGGTGAATTGTATCGAATATTTCATCGTGATGATCACATTGTAAGAGGTTTCAAAGTTGACGTAAGAACATTTCAACTTTTATGGACGGCTTATGGTGGGGTTCGCTATTTCACAGGAAACCAACGTGCATGTAATAATAAATCCTCATTTTCAAGTCGTATCATTTGCATAAAAACTCCAGAGAGAGAGTCGCGCTTCTCCCATTGAATATTATGTTCAGTTATTGGTACTATCTGTCTTTTTATACGGGACAGATAATATTTCGTCCGATGTTGGCAATGAAAAAGAGTAACTTGTTACAGAAATCACTTCTTCCAATGAATAGATATTTGATTAGAGAAAACACCTACTCTATTGTTTCAAGTGTATCAATACTTTTGTAGAACGTTTAATTCAGAAGTGATGTTTCAAAAAATTCTTTCAACCTAAAAAGTATCGCAATAATGTTAGAGTAACGATCATACACACGTAGGTAGATGAAGATTGATGCCTAGTATATTGCCGTAACATTGTGATTTTAGGAAAATACTGTTATTGAAAATCTTTCTCTCTCTGAAACGGGCTTCATGAAATTATATCACTATGATGTTCAAGCAACTCGTCCTCATTACTCTATTTCTCAAAGTATCTTATATTCATCCATGCTTGGATAGTTCCATTCAAGATAATGATGTAATTGAGGAGCCGAAATTCCTGAAATTGAGATTAAGTATGTAAGACTTCATACTTTCCTTTCAAAACCTACTACTTTTTCTCACGTTTTGATATTTAACGCGTAAAGCGCTTTCTTTATAGGTATGTATTACCGTATTCTCTCGAATACAAGACGCACTTTTTTACCAAATTTCAGAGCTCTAAAATTGGGGTGCGTCTTGCATTCAAGCGCGTCTTGCATTCGAGCGATAAAATGAAATCTATGTTTCGAATAAAAAGTGGGTAGGTGGTAACTAGGTGGTCACGGCGGGTGATGCCGAGTTCCTATCTGTTATGCAGGATGACTCCTCCTCTTCAAGCGATGATGACCTTGACGACCCTACAAGTGAAGAGTCATCAGATACTGACTCCGAGTGAAGTTTTTCTTTTTTGTAGCAGCGATGTACCGGTATTTTATGTACCTTATATTTTATGTACCTACGATAACTTAATTTTCTCATTTCGGTACTGCATCTTGTATTTGAATTAAAAAAAAAATTCTGAAAATGCATTCTTAAATTTGGGGTGCGTCTTGCATTCAAGTGCGTCTTGTTTTCGAGAGAATACGGTAGGTTGAAAATAAGTTAGAAATATTTGAAGTATAAGAAATGTAGAACGAATACAAGGTCTCAGTTCTATCAATTACTTTGTCAGTCGAGACGAAGGCAGCGGAAAATACACCACTATTTTCAGGGTAGCTGATTTGCATTCCGAGTCGATTCAAACAATCGTAGCTTTATGAATGGAAAATTATATCAGCCCTTCGAGTACATCACTACAATTAGGAGCTCGGAATCCACTCCAGATCTCACGCCCTCTTATGGCGCTCAAAATTTCTATTTTTCAAGAGCTCAACTTGTCTAGAAATCGTTACCTGAGTTTCCGAGGAAAAGTGAAGCATCTCTTCATAAAAATTTACGGGATGAATAATTGATCAACATTTGAAAAAGTATTGATTCACCATAACAACTTTTGTTGATATCATCAATTGTATTCTGCATCTAGATATACCTTGGACAAGAAGTCACAAGCTGGTGAATATTGGAAGAAAATTGTTCCACCTTAAAAAATACGATAAAGCACTTGAATTTTATGATGCAGCAATTGTAAATATTATTTTTTATTTTTCATAGGCACGTGTTTTACAATCTTTTAAAACTATAGTGTCCAACACAGTACATTAGGCTCCTCCAGGGATTCGCTGTTCTTTCCTACAGGCTTCAAAAAGCGTTTGCAACAGCCTATTATACTGTAGTGATTGATACCCCCCTCCCCCATCGCAAGGTGAAAGGCAAAACATGACGATTTAATCTTAGCCTATAGTAGTTATCGCAATCGTCGTGGGTTCGATTCTCGCTCGGGCCGGAGGATTTTTTCGTCATATTTCCACTTCCCACCTTATCTTCATTTGAAGGAGTCGATTCCAGATCGATCAGATATCGACGTCGAAATGAAGCCAACATTTGTCGACTCAATATCGACGTCAATGTGAGGTCGATTCCTACAATATCGGAGTGATTTCCACAAAGAATTTCACAGAAGTAAATTTTTTGTCGACATAATTTATCGGACAGGTTCATTTTACTTCAGGGTAAAAATAAATCGACAGCACACTACTATGGACTACGAGGGAAATGTCATATCCAGATGAGGAATTGGGTGGAAGCTTACGACGACTTCAAGAAAGCGGTGGAAATAGCATCGAAGAATGAAGGAGAAAGTAAGCGTACTAAGAATTTCGTTAAGGCTTATAAACCAGCTCAGCCAAACGGTATGAAGACTTTTAGGTCCTAAGTATTTTTTCTCCTTCCTCCTTCATCTGGCCACTATCTGCAAGAAATGAAGGATTGGATCTGAAACCCTTGCGACGTTACACCAACGTAGGTTTAAAATTGAAAAAATCATTACATTTTTGTTAAAGTAATTAAGCTCGATGTGGACGATTTTTCGAAGTTGGCGGAGAAATTAATGAATTCAGATAAATATGAGGAGGCAGTTTGGTGTTACAGTCAGTTGATTGTAAGTCATACTTCGACCTGCAGCCTTCAAGACCGGGTTGGGCGCAATGTGATGAATATTTGATTTACGCTTTTAGGAAATCCACCCTTCCGACAAATTAACTTACTATAAATACCGAGCTTATGGTCATTTGCTTTTGTCAAACATACCCGACGCAATTTTGGACCTCAAAGAAATTGTTCGAATGGATTCAAG
The DNA here is from genome assembly GCA_035079385.1 of Aspidiotus rigidus. NCBI lineage: Eukaryota > Metazoa > Arthropoda > Insecta > Hemiptera > Diaspididae > Aspidiotus > Aspidiotus rigidus. Next base: position 6,910,424 of record JAVHKY010000030.1, read on the forward strand.
TGATATGAACAGTCTTCGTACTTTGTGTCGCTTACTGTTTCATTTGGAAGAAGACGAAGAGGCTAAAGATTGTAAGAAATTCTTCAGTATATCTTTATGCTAGTCATATTAGGTGAACGCCTAATAAATGTCAATCATTTATTTACGATACGCAGATGCAAAATCTATGGATGATGAAACTTTCAAGTCCCTAGCAGATGATTTCATGCTCGACGATGATCTTAATCACGCTTTATACTGTTTTGAAGAGGCTATCGTAAGTGAATGAGATGACTTTGGTTATCTTATGAATATATTATACACATTATAACCGGACCCGTTTTATTGGGAAATTCTCCATCTGTCTGCACAAGAGGACCTGGAAAAAAGTTTTCGGTCCACATTCCTATAGAGAACAGACTTAGGAAAACGACGGCTTCCTTAACAAAGTTGAACGAGGAACGCAAAGAATCTGTTCTATGGGTCCAATTGGTTTCGGTATTAGACTTTGACTTCTCATATTTAGGACTCGAATGTCGACATTTTTTCAAACCCCGATCCTATCATGATACATCATGGAAAGTCGAAATTTTATCATATTATGCCTTCTGAGTCGAAAGTTTTCGAAGTCCAAATATTTTATTAGACTGAGTCAGTTTTCGACGGACGCCACACGACAAACGGCAAACTTTTCAAAATAACACCTCACAGGACAGATTCCTTGCTAAAATTACGAGCTGGAAGATGATGTGATTTCATGGAGAAATTGAGGTACTTTCGATAGAAAAGTAGACAGGGGTAATGCCTGTTCTGTATAGAAGTAGGGAATGAATAACAAAGTGAAGAGGACAGATAGCTGACCTAGATGGGAGATTCGAAAACATTTCAAGTCACTAGACCGGCCACACGCTCCCGTGGCAAAGAATAGAATTTGAGGAAATTTCGTCTCGAGACACTTCTTTCCCAATCTTGGGTCTCTATGCTCCAGTGATCTTATCACAAACAATCTCTCAAGGCGCAGAACAAACTTCTGGCTTTATTCATCGGCTTCACGATCTCTTACTGCAAGTGTTATGCCACCATGGCAGACACCTGTTCTCTATCTTGATATTGCATATTGATGAAAATTTAGAATATTAAAAAGGATTATGAGAACAGAGAATTTTGTGTACTCTACTTTTTAAAATTATTTTTTTACATTGCCAATAGGCGCTTTTTCATCATTCTTAAGGGTATGCTCTACACGGGGAAAAACGCGTAAATGTACGAAAATACAGGTTCCGAGGCGTCTAATTACTGTCCACAAAATGGACCAATTGTTATGAAATCTTTCGAAATGTTAGATGAGTGTTTGATACAGGTCTAAAATTAATTCAGAACTCGTAGTATTATTTAGAACTCTTGTTATCAACGATCGAAAAAACTCAAAATGTACCACTTTTTGATCGTCAATAACAAGAGTTCTAAATAATATTACGAGTTCTGAATTAATTTTAGACCTGTATCAAACACTCATTTAACACTTTGAAAGATTTCATAACGATTGGTTTATTTTGTGGACAGTAATTAGTCGCCTCGGAACCTATACTTTCGTATATTTACCTGATTTTACGCGTATTTTTTCTGTGTAAAGCATACCCTTAAGGCTTCATAGATAAGAGACCGCACTTGAGAAGTACTCATTTATCAGAGGCTCATGAATCTTTGCACTCCATACAAAACCGAGCTCATAACTGAGCTCCTTATTTGTCCAGACAGGCGTCGATACCAACTCCCACAGCATTCACTCAGAAACGTGGGACACGTTCTTTCTTGTCGGCCAAGTACATCGTTCACATAACGGAAACTCGCCTGCTGAAGAACAAAGGGAATCTGGCAGAGATGATTTCAACTTTACTAGAATACAAGCGTTTCATCTAGGACCTTATTACTTTTGTTTCAGAAAAAAAATTCTAAAAATGCAAAACATTATAGAAACCGAGGAATTTGTTTTTTGAAAATGGAAAAAACGGATGCGGCAATAGCTGATTTTAGAACCGAGCTAGAGATGAACCCACACAGCGTAAATGGTTCCTACTACTTGGTAAAAACCCTATTTAGCTGCGGAAAATTTGACGAGGCTATAAAAGGTGAAAATTGATATTATATGTGTAAGAATGCACGCATTCTTTTCGTCTTCCACTACTCGCAGGTTTCTTTCTGCATGTAGACTTTATTAGGTATTTCGATAGTTATCTGGTTATCTTCCGAGAGCAGTCAGCTGACCTGCATTTCCTACGGGACTCTCGACTTTTTGTTTCGATTCAGTGTTTACACTGCATCGACATGATTTGTTAAGATTTCACGATCTTACATATGTACAGAAAGGAAAGAAAGAAAAGGAGGAAAAACCAAACGCTAGCTGATGACTACCGGGAAATCTAGAACTACCTCAAACTGTTCTCATGATTCGCCAACATGCCTGAAATGATATTTCAACGGCATTTATTAGCATGGAGGAAAAAAGTATTGGAAGAGTATGCACAGCTCTACCAATAGTTGAGTTTAAATATTTTAGCAAATTATTCATGATATACCAAAAGATAGAAAGGCTGAGGTAAAAAGATAATTAAACAAAGCTTCGAATGCAATAAAAATTGAACATCGAATTGAATAGTAATACGACCTTTGAAAAAAAAAAATCCCTGGAAGCGAAATATTATACTATTTTGTTTGTAAGATATTTAACACTGAAAATATTACAATATGAGAACGTTCTCAAATATAAATTGATGCATTATTTGTTTATGAAAATATAAATGTTTTATTTGCAGGAATACGAACTTTAAATGACACGGAACTTTTGGAACTTGGAAAGAAATTTTACTACAACAAAGAACTAAACAATGCCTCTAAGATTTTCTCGGAAGCTATAGTAGGTACCTCCATAGAAGCAATTATATATTTTGATGGTCAAACTTCTTTACAACACATTCTGTCCGTATAAGGAGCGGCATCCATCCGCGATGGCGTACAGACTACGAGGTGATTGCTCGATGAAAGTGAATGATGAAACGAAAGCGATTTTGGACTACAGAGAAGGACTGAAAATAGATCCAACGAATACCAGAGATCGTTCAAATTTAGCAGAAGTACTTTACAATTCTGGAAAAGACGCCGATGCTATAGCTGGTAAGACAAAATACAACTACGAAGTATCAAAAATTGCTCCACCTGAAAGTTCTTGTGTCTAAAGGTCAAGAAAGGATGAGGAAGCAAATTTTGAGAAATGTTTCAACTCCTTATTTCCAGCATGGATCACCTTGAAGTTTCAAGTTGAAATATCATCATTCACACCCGCCTCAGGAACAGTCTCATTACGTCTCACCCATTCATATCTATTTCTAGATCCATTTTCTTCGCCTTCTAGCCAATACTACCAATATAACGTATCTGACCAGCACCTCTTCTTTTTTTTTTGCTTTTAAAACTGTCCGTCTCGCTCACTTATTTTCTTCACGTATCCGACGTGTCCTTCACGAACTCCCTCAACTATTTGCACTCTATTTATTGTTGCCGTTTACTGTAGTCTCTAATTAAGCCATATTTTTAACCTCAACTATCAGAGTTACCTACCCCAAGCTAGCAACCTTTAGAGTGATTGTATAGCTCGGGTAAAAAAAATTGAAAACAGCATTTTAAGATTTTCTGATAAATTTAGTACGTTCTCGACATCTAATTTGGAATTCAACAACGCTTTTCTTTTCTTCTTTCTTTCTTTTTATAGAGACTATTCCTCTGGGCGGTAGATCGCTTGAATTGCTGGGAGAGAAATTCTATTTCGGAAATAAAGTCCAAGAAGCTATCCAGTGTTTCGACGAAGCACTAGTGGGCATTTTCAATCTGATTTCTAGAGCACGTGTTATAGGGTATACCTTATAGTTGCTACTTGCATTGCAGAAGGACGACGAGTACAATGCGTCTAATAAAAATAGAAGTCGACTCTATGAGGGACGAGCTCTTTGTTACCAACATTGGAGAAAATATGATGAAGCAAAATCAGATTTCAACGAATCTATTCGACAAGACAAATATCGTATATCTGCTTATGTCGGTTTGTACGAAATATTTAGGGAAACTGGAAAGGAAAAGGAAGCCGAAGATGGTGAGGTTTTGATGAACAAAACTAATAACGTAACCATATTTTTCTGTCGATAACTCAAATATTATGTCCTTAGTTAAAAAAGAGATCTTCAAAGCGAGTGGTGGTTCAATAAGTATTAATTTGATGGATAGAATGAACGCAGTCGGAAAATGGTGAACTCAGCGATCAAGAAAATTTTTTGACTGACAATACAGAAATCAATTTGTTTCTTAGTTGCTTACTTCACCTACCTTGAACAATGAAACCTACAACTGCAAGTGTTTCTCCATAGTTTCTGAAAACCTTGTGAAGAGTCAGACGGAAGAAAAGAGTTGTTACTCATTCAAGTTAGATACAGATATTATACATATATACACATCATATTTTTCCACATTATATTTTTTGACATATAACATCTTTCGTACATTCATTTGAAATTTTACTTGTTCAAGTTCAATTACGAGTTCCCAACGCAAGATTAAAAAATACATCTCATTTTTTCCGATTGGATTGCGAGTGGCCAGTTTCTTTCCTTCAGAGAGAAAAAACAACAAAAGGAGCCATTGAGACACGTATTGAATGTGCTAAGGTGTAAGTAGAGCACTTCTAGATATTGAAAAATTCTCAAGTGTACAAATTCTACTTTATTAATTAGCTAACAAGAGTACTTTCAGATTATCCCATCATTAATCGAGTCGCTATTGAAGAACAAGGCCTTAAACGTGAGTTTCTATAGTATAACACTGCTTTCTTATTGGCTATGACACACGGCCTTGTGATTGGTTCACTCTGTCTTAGTAGACAGGAGGACCAATTCCTTTTTGAAACGAAGGCGATGAGCGAAAGCATCAAATTTACAGTAGAAAAGGGCAATGAGACCATCAACCATTTGAACCTAACAGTCACGCTGGTAAACAACCGGATGGAATACAAAATCTACAGGAAGCCGATGCGCACGGATACCATCATATCATATCGAATGACTCGTACCACCACCCCAGGCACAAGTTAGCTGAGATTCAGAACTACTGCATCGGGCAATTTCTGATCTGAAGAACGATGAAGATAAGAGGAAAGAAATCGAGATAGTAAAGGAAGCCAACGGCTACCATAGAGGTGTGGTGGAGGGAGTCCTTGGAAAAATGGAAGTCAAGAAGGATACTCATGATGGCACGACGAGAAAGTACTCCGACCATACATAGGAAAGTACACAAACATGGTGATAAAGGCGTTCAACGATGTGAACTTGAGCATCCAAAATAATCCACCTATGGTGAAGAGGCTCAGCAATGACCAGACGAAAAAAAAAAGGACAAGGAAAACTTGAGCGTAATGTACACGCTCAGTGGTGAGAAATGCGAAGGTATCTACATTGGTGGGACCGGGAGAAAGTTTAAGATCAGGAAAAAGGAGCACGAAACATCGAGGGAGAAAGAAAATGGGAGGTCACCGTTTGGTAAATAACTTTCAATTTTTTGAACAATGTACGAGTAAAGTCATTTGACAGCGAGAAATTATTTATCCTGGCAATTGGACGAGAGAAGACGAACGACCAACCACTCGTAAAATGACAGCAATCCTGGTGACCAATACAAACGTAGCTCATTGGTCAACAGAGTAAACCAATTACAAAGCAATATGTTATAGCCAATAAGAACACACTGTTATTATTGTAAGAATTGATATATTTTAAGTGTAAACCAATCACAACGCAGCATTTAAATAGCCAATAGGATCACAGTGTTATACTATAAAAATTCAAGTTTAAGACCTTCTTCTTTAATGGCGACGCAACTGATGATGGGGTAAATAAAGTAGAAATTTATAAACTTGGGAATTTTTCAATGACAAAAGCATCGCAACAAAATTTTGGAAAATTTTAAATGGGAATCGGTTTTATCGAGGGGGTTTCCGGAAAAAATGTCCGTCGTCCGTCCGGCCGGCAAAGTTCGAAGATCGAAAACTTTCCAAGTCCCCCTCTTATCATATATGTGTCGTCGTCGTCGTCAGGCTTCCTCGTTATCGAGGATCTATTGGTTCTCCATCTCACGGAATCTTAGATATAATATATCTGTGCGGTTTTGTAAAGTTTTGTATGATATTATATCTAATTAAACATGTCCCGCAACGTCGTTTCTCGTATTAGTCACGGAATCTGTTGCCGTTGCCTGTCAATCATACGTCGGTGACTCACCAAACCAATCCTAGATCCTATTACACGTTGACACTCGGGGCAGGTGAAGATTTCGTGTCATTGTTTTTTCTGGAGAGACCCGTGGTGTCGAAAATTCCCTGGTTATTGTAACATATGGTCCTCCATTTAGATCTGTCTTGGCACGTTTCTTCCCAAGTGTCCTTGATACCAGCTTTCTTCATAATAGAGTGGATAACATCCTCATATCGCTTCATCTGTCCACCGGTTGAGCGCTTTCCATGTGTCATCTCGCTGTAAAGTATTTGCTTTGGGATACAATCCTCGCTCGCATCCGACATACATGGCCGATCCATCTCATTTGGTTCCTTGCTAGCATGTTCTCAATTGGGTCACACTTCACTCTCTCCCGGATCTACTAGTTAAACACGAAGTCCTGCCACTTTGTTCCCAGGATATAACGGAGCTGCCTCATTTGGAAATTTTCTAATGCCTTGACACTCGGTGGTCGGTGTATAGGTATAGTCTGAAAGATGGTCCCTTCGAGTAACTAGATATACAATGCTTCATACACCGATCGACTTGGCCCCTTCAATGCGCTAGATATGCAACGCTCCAAATATTTCAAGACTCAGAAAGTCCTTCTGAGGTATTATAAGTCCCCCTCATATCATATCATGTATAGCTGAAAAATAGTCCCTTCACGTGACTAGCTAGATATGCAATGCTTTTTCCAAGAAGTCCCTCTCCCTTCCTCATCACATATAATTCGAAGGTCGTATCATATATAGCTTTCTTTCAGATCCCACGTGCCCCAGAAATGAGGTTTTCCTAAATCCCTTTCTTAACACATAGAGCTTGAAGACCAAATTTTTTTAAAGCCTTCTCCCATCACATGCAGCTCTGGATTCCGGATCTGTGATGTCACAATTTGATGAAGTCATAGGTCAACCTTACGAAGTCACAGTCTGTTGACGTCTTAGATCCCCCATGAAACAGGTTCCCTGTAACCCCTTGTTTTAGCACCGTTAAAAAACCCGCGAGTTTTTCCTCGCAAATCGCAATTTTTCTGACGAAAATATGAAAGCATTTGTCCAACCAATAGTAACTGTTTCACATCTATGATCCAATTCTACGATTTAGATCATATCCTAACCCCTGCCCTATGATTCCGGGATTATTCTATTCTTCGCAATACTCCTAATTTTCTGAACGCGTTCGGTTGGGCTCTGAGTCATTTATTATACAACTTAGTATGCAATACTGTACGTACGAGAAATGATCGAACTAGCTTGTGGTAGCCACCCTCCAACAGTTCAATGATCTCAACCGGACGTCACGCCTATGATCTCAATTGAACTTGACCTACATAGCCATTATCCTAATGACTGTATAAGCAAGACAAATATTTGTGTAGGCTACCCAAAAGGATCTTGAAAGAGGAGAAGAGGGTTCACTCAAATATGGCCAAGAAAAATATTGACTTCTAAGTCAATGCAATCATATAATATAATACTGCGCGAAAACGATTGAGAGCTCTATGATCTCGCCTCGACGTTGTGTCTCTGATCCCGATAAACTTTGACTTACACAGTAGCCATCTTGGAACGTGACCCGAATAGATCACCGGGGCATAAGCTATGCGGGAGACACGAAACTTGACGTTTTTTCCTATCAGTTCTACAAGGAAAAAACGACTCATTGCTATAAGATGGTCTAGGTACATCTCTCTCCTTCACATACTTCCTTCTGTCATCAGATTATGCGTCATTGTATATGCTACAGTATGACACAATATTCAGAAAAAAGGCTCGATTGTTTTTACTACGTCTACATTCGTGCCTCTAACACGTCGTCGTATACAGTGTTTCCAATTGACACGAAATCATACCAAGTATTTTATTCGGCACGAGTTTGCAGCTGCTCTACGTTTTCTGATGTTTTTCGCACAAACTATTGAGAAGGGTAGAAGAAGAAGAGAGAGAGAAAAAAAAACGACATCAACGCCACTACGTTCATCTTGTATCAGCGTGTTATCTCTTTAATATACTCTGTTTTGGAAAAAAATAGCGACGCTTATCTATCTTCACGATGACAGCTTTACACAACGCGAAACATGGCTTTTCTTGCCTTATACACACACGATATGTGTACGCTCTCCTATACACTGAATAGGTATTTTAATCCGCATTCGGGACGACTTTTTTTCTTTTCCTGTGCAACGTTATAATATTTTTCAAATTTTTTTTTTTTTTTTTGCGAAGAAAAAAATGAACGCGGAAAAGGCTACGCGAGTTTAGATACTAAGTAAAAAAAGGAAGATGGATAGGAGCTAGTAGTTGTGTAACTGCAAGTTTGACGACTGGGTGAGTGTCATCGCTCGTTGTTGATTATCCCTATTAGTATCTTTTTTAATTACAATCTTGTCGAGTTTTCATTAAAATTAATGATGTAAATTTTTTCGATCGTCTGAAGAGCTGGCCAGGAGGATTATTCAATTTGTCTATAGTACGAGCACGCTGTAATGAAAGAGCGACCAAACAAGATAGAGTGACTTTCTTTTCAACTTTTCCTTAGCAGAATACCTGATAAGTGAACAGTTATAGTCTTTTTTCCTACTATCGGTAATTAAGAGCATGTCCGGTCGTTCCATCTTTCATTTTGTGTACCTCTCTACTCGTATAATAAGAAATAACCTTTCTAAGAAATTGACCCGTTTTCCCAATGGTATAAAAACTGTGTACACATAGTGCAGATGTTCTCCTTCAAGACTGCCGGCACCATTATTCATTTAAGTTAGCTCCCCACAATCGTTATTAACTGACACTCATTAAGACAATTTCCACCGAGTACCTTGACTACACAAAATTGAATACTACGTAAGGGCTCGCGCGAACAAACCCTTGTCGGATACCATCGCCGAACGCCGCGTATGATGGAACGAGACGCCGAAATGTCACTCAAATAAATTTGGAAAACGAATTCACCATCTCCCTGCTACGTATTGTGCGTGTAAGATAGACGAATAGTTGTGTCTCCTGGCAATGACGATTTCCACTTCCCTGTATTTTGCGCTTATTACACAATGAAGTTTGGATCATTTTTATCTTCATAATTCAGCAATCACGAAAACTTGAAACGAGATTAGAATTTGGCGCGATACACCTTACCGAGTACATTCTCTCTTCATTTTATTTAGACGTCTACCACAAGGGGGAGTCAGTCATTTACGACCTTAATTCGAAGTTAAGCGTTACGCCTGGTGAGGTACGAACTCGTATACACTCTAGTCGCAATGCGACACTCTGCAACAGACCGACACCCTGCTTGAACCTCGACCATATTAAGGGTTAAAATTTAATTTCAACTTTTCCAGTGCACAGTCAGTTGCCATCTTACTCGTTTTCTCGCAGCTGGACGCATTTAAGTGTACACTACGTCCACATAGGTGAAATAGGAATGCTTTAAACTTCTATTCGCGTAGGCGTTCAATCCTTTGCGAATACAATATTAATCATTTTCTACTTCTCGGCCAAGTGGGTGCACTTCTTGCGAGTGTAACAGGTTTTGAAGAGAGGACGGCGACAAAAAATCAAATTATAATTTTCTTCGTAGAAGCGCTTAAAATCGCATCAGAGAGAAACGAAGGTACCCTCTTTTTTCATCTTTCCTAATTAAGTGAAAATAAAACGAATTGTTCTATACGTGTACTTCATTACGGTATCAAATTTATGGAAAGTTCACGCGTGTATAACGGTAATTAGAAGGTAACTTAAGCGCTATTCCAAAATTATAAGCGTTGTACCATATGAATAAAAGGTGTTGTAGCGCATTTCCTGTGCATTAGTCGCTTTTCCATTTCGCTGATAAACTATCTGGTACGTATTTGAGTTCCAAAAAAAAAAAAAAAAAAAAAATGTACTTTGAAATATTTTTGATACTACAGAATGAGGTTCTAATCGCTCCATGTGTAGCTTAGAAAACTACATCGCAAGATATCTCGATTCTCGAGATAAGGTATAGAAAAGATTGGGTGCGATACATTCTAACTCTGGAGAAAGCAGAAACAAATTCATCACGAACTTCATCACTGAACATATAAGTCTAATCGAAGACTAAAAATTCGAACCTGAAAATGAAGTAGAAAATTATTTGGTCAGAAGTTCACAGCAACAATAATTAACAAATCCGTAGCTACTTTTCCACAGAAAATTATTCTATTTTATACATTTTTGAGTGCCACCACACAGCCTCTAAAGCCAATTACAGGAGGCACTATTAGAGAAAAACTTAAAATTAAAAGATGACAATAAAACTAATATAATACAGGTCTATAACGCGCCCATTGTTTCTTCTTACCATGAGCCACCATCCCATTCATCTCTAGAAAGAGGATATTGACGATATCCTCAATACGTCTGATGATCCTTGAGAGAGAGGATGAAAGCCCCACAGTAAGAAGGGGATAAAATGCACAGCGGTACCCATTGGATTCGAAGGGCAGACCAGACCCAGGAGGAGGGTGGGTGACGAAGAAAAGGGGTACGTTGAGAGGAAGAGTTGGACTGCATAGCGCGTTCAAGAGGTATTCTAGAAATAAGTTTGTCGATATCGATAGAGATATTATTGAGGCGCGCAAGCTCGCTGATGTAGGCTTTCTCGTTATTAAAATCCAAAGGGTTTTTTATACGTGCAAGGATAGATCTATGCAAACGAAGAAAAAACGAAGGCTTTTCCCGCACAAATTGTTCAATTTTTATACAACGTTTCGACCAAACTAGTGGTCTTTTTCAAGTTTAAAATCGCGAGATGAGAGAGAAGTGGCGAAAAGACGTTGAATGAAGGCAAGTAAGGCTGAGAATTTATGAAACAAGAGATGAAAAGATGCGCAATTGATGAAAAGTCCAGTATTGGAGGGCGTATGAAAGACGGAAAAGCGAGGAAGAAGGCGGTTGTTCTCGAGGTAGACAGAGATGGTAAATCATGATAAGAAATTCTGGTTGTTGTTTTTAAAGCTACACTAGTACTTTGACGGATAGAAAAGAAAGTACAAAGACAGAAGAGAAAGAGAGAAATGAAAAAAATTTGGATCAAGAGAGAAGTTACTGTTCAATTAGGTCACATCATCATAGATTTCGGAAATGGCTTCTCGCTCTTTGTTATAAATCACCCAACTGTACTAGTACAGTTCATATCAGCGCTCCTAGCGGAGCTCACGTTCGTTATTAATTATTATATTTTCTGTGACTATGATTTGCTCATGTAATGTACTTAGCTCAGTGCCGCTGTCGAACTACGTTTCTTAAGTACGTAGAAGGGGTACTTAGTCTCAGTAGAGGTGAGAACAATGTAAGTTGTGCACTGGTGAAGGATTCCTGTAAAGTGCTTTGCATGGTGATCCAGTCCTTCAGTGGTTTTGAAACTGATGCTGGGATCAAGTTGTCTGTCTACAAGTTCGCGAATTAGATCCCAATTGGTAGAGTGGTTTACAAGTGCTTGTGGAGCTGGAATTATAGCTGATTTCTAGGTTGTTTAAACGTGCTATTGGGGAGTAAAACACTCATAGCCTTTATTATACAGTATTTCGGGCTTTACTTCTATAGCCTTCTTTAGACTAGGACTAATGACGTCATGAGTGATCTGACCTACATTAGGAACAATGAAAATTTCTACGTTTGCTACTTCGAGACTTGTATCCTAAGCCTCCATCACACTACAACTAGGCCAAATAAAATAAGCACTATGATTATACTCGGCCTAACATAAAACTTACGATAGTAAACTCAAATATTCGGCCTCGATTACACTAAAAAATTTTCCCGGGAGAGAGGGCGTAGTATAAGGGCAGCAGTGATCTTGACCTAATTCAGGTATATATGTAAGAATCATTCCATACACTCATTCTTCTTGTCTTTTCCTGTCATCATTTCTTCGCCAGTTATTTTAATCCTTTCCTCTTTAATCATTCTGACTCATTCTTTTACTCATGTTTCATCTTGTTCCTTCCCGATTACGTTTTCTTTCTCGATTCATATTCGAATTGACGCTCACTCTTTATTTCTTGGTCGTGCATTGCACTAATTGCTTACTACAGCTTTCTCGCCCGATATTCTCGAACGGACTTTGTTTTGCAATTCGTTTTAAATGAACGCATTCATCTATTCTGTTCCAGTCGTACTCATTTCGGTTTCACTTGTGTCTTATATATATTATGTATATGTAAAACCTAATTCGTGAAATCGACATCTTTTTCGCCGAATTTGGGTGCTCAACTTTTCAAGTCACCTGAAGTAGAAAAAGCATCAGAAGGACGTTGGAAATTAGGCCAAGTATTCAAGAACCGTTTTGCTGATGTATTTGGTCAATAAAATCGTTTGAAAAGGTTCTCAATTCGTGCAAAGTACCAACTTTAGAAAAGGAGGAGGAGTAGGAACTTCCATTAAAAACCACTTTGTATAATTTGATCAGATATTTTTAGAAAAACTTGATAACCATCGAAATTCTTCTAAAAACAACTTAGGAAACCTTTGATGTCACAAATTCGGCAGGGCTGTGGCCTAAAAAATAGCTAATTTCACGAATTAGGCGGAATGTATAGTATAGACTACGTACATCATATACAAAGAGTGTGACATCTTCAGTGGATCATTTTTGGTTTGATTGGAATTCAGGGACCGAATACAACTTTGTAATTGATTCAGATCGAAAATTAACTTACTCTGATAACTTTAAAGGATTTTCGACACCAAAACTGTAGAAAGGCTCAGGAAGTCAAGGAACAGCTTTTCTCTTCATTTCTCGACTGAAACATTCCATAAAACTCTTCGAATTTAAACTTGAGAATCTTTCAAAATTTATAAGATAAGTTTGAAAAGATGCTCAGTACGATGAAAAGCCCATCATTGTAGCGCCTCAAACAATCATACAGACCATAATATTTAGTGCACTATTGTAAACATTTAGCGATGGTCGTTGCAAAAGACACGTCCTGCACTCACAATGTATGAAATGCATGGCGAGTCCCGCACGATTTGAAATTAATTCCGTTCATTTATATTTTTGGACGATTACGGGAAATTTATTACAACAAGTATCGTAACTAGAGTGAGTGCAGCGAACATTCGTGGCTCGCATAGAAAAATTAGAACTGGCAAAACTGGCGAGCGTTTTTCACTATCTGCTATTTTTATATATTTTCCGACAATATTCAGCAGCAATTTTTATTATTGTACCCTAGAGAACTGAATTCGCGTCGAATATGTTATTTGCCCTTTGATACCGTATACTCCACGTACACACTCTGCACTTTATGCATCCTATGTTTCAATCGAGAGGAAGGGTAATAATTTTGAAACTGAAGAAGAAATAATAGAAAAAAAAACGCATATTCATACTGATATCGTATGTACGTACTTATTGAAAGATCGTTCTTCGAAAGATAAAACTATCCGCGCTTAAAATAAAGTAGGTAAGTTCATGTATGGTCTACTCACAAGAGTTTGAAAACAGAAAACAATGTAAGGAATACTCGAGGGTTATTTACTTTAGTGAACTAATGTGCCACGACCGAACGAGACACGATTAAAAAGAGACACCGCAATTATGCTGTAAAAGCGGAAACCGCGTTATTGTTGCAATCCCATAGAAATAAAAAGATTACATACGGTTTAGAAATGTCGTTTCACGTATCGCATTCTTCTCATTATTATACCGAACATTCTAATTTTCGTACACGTTCTTTGGCCAGTACTCGCGAATAAATCTTACAACAATGTTCACAAACGCCACACACTCTCGTCCAGAACATTGTACCAAACCTCTGATCATCAGTAAGTTATAGTAATTCCAGCGAGAATAATCTGAATGATGAATGACACGATTTTAGTATACGTAATTCCGTCCACATGAATATTATAATATACACATACAAGATCCGCTTATTCCACACATGCAATAGGTGAACGTTTCTCTAGTCTTCGTACGATAAGGGCAGAAAATGTTACGATCGCGCAACCTAATTAGGGTCGGAGAGCTATTATCTATTATCATTGAATCTAGGGCAATGTTTAAGCATTTGAAATTGAACCGTGCTCATCGTCAGTACATCATGGCTGAAAATTACCACATTCTTAGTCCCATGTTTTTTTTTTTCTATTTTGTAACTATAATACATTTTTAGGGAACGCTAAAATAAATAAAGTGTTCCTTCATAAGAAACTTCACCTTAAAATATTAACGGGAAAAACAGCCATGGAATTTCATTGCAAACACCACTGCCAGCTTACTGGTCGCAGAAAAAAAAATCAAATTCCACGTTCGCTGCCTTTTGACAACAAAATTGTATGGTAACCCAACCTTTGATAAATCTGCGCTAATCAAATGCACAAAATCGGCAACTTTGCGATTGGTATGACACCGATTAATTATAAAAACTACGCTCAGATGATGCACATATTAATATCGCGTGTATTCAGGCAAAGCTGCAGAAGGTAAATGCGGATACGAGTCCCCGTCACCTCGAACCGATGTTAGAAAATGGCGAACACACTGAGAAAACTTTTGGTGGTACTTTTAACTAAAAAACATAGTAAAGTCGGTCCAGTCGAAGGTTATAGTTATAACGACTGAAAAATATAGTTATACTTACGAGAAAAAGTAGTGAATAAAACTAAATATTACTGAAATTGGTCAGTAGTTTTGACTAAAAAATCGTGACTGGACCGGCTTTACTATATTCTTAGTCAAATTAACTATAGTTTTTTTTTCTCCGTGCATCCTGTGAAAGAATTATCAAGCTATAGACGCATCAAACTCTCCCCTAGCAAGGTGCATCCCTAACCTATGAAATATGAAACCACTAACTTGATAACTGCATTAAGTTTCACCATGTGGAAAGTCACCTTTGGGATCTCATTAGGTCTGGTGCTCACCACTACAATGGGCAGACGTCTAGAGGGTCTATTATTAATAGACTAAATTCATTCATTAATTTTTGATATTTGTGAATAAAACTCCTAATCGAGCTATCAATTTCTATACATACTTTTTCGAGGATATGAACACTTTTCCAAATTTTCCAACAATGACAGAAACTTACCTAGAAAAAGATGAAAAAAATTATAATTAATATTACAGAAAAATCAAGGTTCTTTACAACAGGAATTACAATAAGAAAGAGATGTTAAAGGCAATACCGTCACTGAGAATTAAATAAACGTTGAATACAAAATGCACTATCAATTTGACCTCTCGGGTAGTGTGGACTTGAATTGAGAAAATATCAATTTTCCAAAATCTCCTTCTATCATATATTGTGACAAGAATTCAAAATTTTTCAAGTCCCTTTACACGTTCCCTGTCAATATTTTGACCTCAGAGATGAATATGATAAGGGATTTGCCTTCCTATCATATAAAGAAAGAAAGGAACTAAATAAATAAATAAGTAAACAAACAAACAAACAGACTAATAAATAAATAAATAAATAAAAATAAGTGATAGAATCAATGCGGTTTCTCAATTTATGGTCAGATATACCGGAAGAAGACATACTCAAACGAGTAATACAAACGGAGTAATTTACTAAGGAATTTTATGGGGTAACGTACCTCATAATTCCTGACAATTTCAATAGAAAATAATTATGGACGTCATATCACAAATACGATTCGTGTACAGTGGAAACTGCTAAATGAATATCTGTCCCCTTCCCCCTCCTCTCGAAGTACGACTTCAAACACTGGTAATGAACGATTCAGCTTAATCGAGTACATGCATGTATTCTCGTAAGAAGAGAGAAATAAAGATTTGATTGAAACAAATAAATATCTTCTAAATCACGTAATATTCTTCTTCTGCTGGACGTCTGCGTCTTCTTCGACTAGGCGCTAGATTCTTCTTTACCTAACGGAATACAAAGGCATACCGTCAGTAATGTCAGTATGGACGAGGACGTTATTATAATAGATACGATATGTCCTGCAAGTGCAAGATAGTACGGTCAAATCGGGCGCACCAGCCCTACAAGATGGACCACGAGTCCTACGATTAACGTTTATGTCGAAGTGACGAAATGAATCGAGGCTTGTGAGACGTAGATGAATCAGATTTATTCGGCAGCCACGAGCTGCTGGTATTAGTACGTGTATCGAACATGTAGGCATTTAAATTAACGGACGTAAATAAATTTATCCCATATCTGCAGCCACAGGCTGTAGGTATTAGTACGTATATTTTATGTGTATGTATATCGACGTATAATTCCTATCGACAACCGGGTGATCTTCCAAATTTATGAAATCATATACGAGTAGGTATATTTCACTGACCTGATTATTTTCATCCATGGGTGAATTAAACACACCGAACGACGACACAAATTACTCCAAACGATATAGATGAACCGAAATATAGAAATTACACGTACGACGGCAAAAAATACGCCGATTAAAGGACGCAAGAGAAAGGAACGAGCGAGAACAAGTGGCGGTTAACCAGCGAATGATGCAGTATTACTATTGACTGCACAATCCTGCTACTTCTACTATGAGCGAAGGTAGTGACTCAGGACGATTACGAGTATGTTAGTCACAAAGAGAGCTTATCATACGCGTGGAAGCCAGCTACTCCTAGTACGTGTAAAGGTAGTGACTTTAGACGTTTGTATGAGTATGCGAGTCAAGATTATGACGAACAAGTCAAATATTTGACACTACAGCCACAGAAATTTAACGACACCGAAGCACTTTCGATTAAACAATCATTGTTGACGGAGACTTGAAAGCGACTGAACCAACTCCGGCTGTAAACTAGAAACATACGAGGAAATCAGGATTGAACCAGCGAGTCATCACGATGTGAATCATACTCGTAAACTAGTTCAATCAACCCCTCATCAGGTATGTACCTGTTGAGCACATTAAGGTCGTCGTTATTTAAATTACGGATTATTTCGATGTATTCTAGCGCTTTACGCTTCGAGTACCCGTTTTAACAGGGAACCTGTTCTATGGGGGGCTTTTTCAGAAATTTGCCGAGCGCCGTCCGGCAAAAAACTTGGAAAAATTTCAACTCTCGAGTACGATAGGAGGGGGACTTGGAAAAATTTCGACTCTCGAGCTATATATGATAGGAGGGAGACTTGGAAAAAATTTCGACTCTCAAGCTGTATATGATAGGAGGGGGACTTGGAAAAATTTCGATTCTCGAGCTATCATACATAGCTGGAGATTTGAGAAACATTTAGACTCTCAAATTATATTATAGTAGGCTTATAGTAGGTCTAGGGCTTCTTTATACTAGCTTTATGTGGGTCTAGGCTTCCTTGAATTTTCAATACCAAATCCCATTTGACTCATAAAACAGGTTCCCTGCGTTCCTCGTTCAACTTTGTTAAGGAAGCCGTCGTTTTCTCTGTAGAGAAGGACCTCGGACCCCTCTTTAATGCTGTGGTCGCTAGTGATTAGATGGTCCGCAAACGCCGATTCAACCATATTCTTCTTTCCCCACGCCTTCCTATGTTCAGCGATTCTAATTTGCAGCTGACGGCCTGTCTCATCGATGTAAATTCCGTTACAATCCTTACACTCAACTTTATACACACCACTACTCTCGACCAGTTGGATGGGGTCTTTCAGCCTAACCAATAAACTTTTTATGGTATTGGGGTTGTAATACACAGGCCGAAAACCGAAGGGGCGTAGGACACGACCAAATTGAGATGAAAACTGCCCCAAGAACGAGAGCCTTATCCAACGCTCTCTACTGTTTAGGGTCGGTTTTGGGGGGAGGGAGGTGGTGGAATCGAGGCATTTTCGAGTAACTTTCCTTTGGATCATAAGGTCAATGTCTAAGTTGACCTCGTTCACTCTGGCCAAGTGCTTTATAGTTAATACCTCCTTGTGGAAGGCTGACTGATTGAGAGGAATATTAAGCTGTGAAATCCAGCATATTTATGATTAATTAATTAAATAATAAATAAATAAAATAAATAAAATCAAAACTTTTTTGAGTCCACTTTGGCCAAACGTCAGACTTTGGACGTCGGACAGCAAATTTTTCAAAAAAAAAAAAAAAAAACCCATAGAACAGGTTTTCTGTAAAAAAGCAATGTCTGAGGAATGGTAGAAACAATGAAAAAGTTTCGAGTTGTTCCCTTTGTGTCGAGGACCATTTCCAGTGTGCTGTCCCGCCATAGGCAATCAATAATAGATTGATTTTCCATGACGTCACAACACTGATACCTGTGGACAAAAGTACCCAATAAAAAGAACATCAGCTTCCAGCAGCTTGATGATTCCCATAAGAATAACGTAGGAACATTTCGATCATTCATCAGTACTTCAAAATGAAAGAAAATTCAAGAATAAAAAGTGAATTTTCACACACAGGAAAGCTTTCAAGATCGTGAATACCAACTTTTTATTCTTAACTTTCCTTTCATTTTGAAGTACTGATGAATGATCGAAACGTTCCCACAGTAATCTTATGGGAATCGATATGCCGTTTGCTGGAACATCGCTGTTATCGATAGATATGACGTAGCTGGAAAATCGGTCTATTGCGGTACTTCAAGTCTTCAGACAATTGTAAGAACATGGACTGCTGATAGTGATAATAAATAGGTTGGAACACTGGAGACGACTTCTATTATTCGTTAAAGGTATCGAAGGTCGTGGCTCACTTCATCCTCTTGCCCCGTCAATTGTCGAAACACTAATATCTGCACTGACCAATCGTCTGAACTAACTTTGACCTCCAGTTGTGTCGGTAACAGACTGTATTGGCGGAATATTTGCAAGAGGGGGGGGAGGAAAACACTCCCAGAACTAATAAAATCTTGTTCAAAATCGCTTCCAGAAAATTTTTCAGACCAGAAACGCTCAAAGAAAATTTTCTGGTTCAAACACCTATATACGCCATTAATTGGAGGCCTATATGCGGCTTAGGCGAGAAAACAGCAAAACACGTATTGAATGATCGCCCATGTTTCATTAGTGAGCTTCTCTCATAGTCTCGAGTAGAGGAGTACCACGAGAGCGGCCATACTCAAGTTTTGAAAGATTTCCGTTTTCCTCTCTTGCACCCCTTACCTGGTATCGTAATACATCGGTAAAATGACGTGCACCAGTTCGGACAACTGGTAGGCAGGGTAAAGTACAGGTGGAAGAAATATAACTGACTGACCGCATACATACTTCACACTCACTCCAAACGTAAAGTATTTTGAGAACCGAGCACCATACTATTATTATACTCATCCAATTGTACCAAGTTTACTTCCTAAAATATCAAGGTAACCTCCAACTCCCTCTGAGAGGTACTTATCCATAGAATAAATTGGTTTCAGACTTTATGAGTCACTTTGCAGTAAGCCAATCATCTCAATAACCTTTTGCACAAAATGATACACTCTTATGAGGGCTGGCTCATAAAATTGAAACTTACGCGAAATAGATCAACCCCACAAAATAAGTTCAGATTGGAAAATCCCTTTCCCTCTAAAAAACCGACTTTTTCCGCGATAAAAGAAGTTCAAAATTTTCCTTTGGAAATTCTCTGTTAATTTGCCACTGTATTTAATCGTTCCTAATTACGTAGATATTTTCAGAATTCACGTAACCTTTTCTCCTCGTAGACACTGAAAGGACATCAAAAGAATTTCAAGTTGGAAGATATTTGAGCATCTAAAGCGGTGTGTTCTTCTTTCTTCTCTTTGAATGACTTTATTATCCTCGTTAGCTAAACATGTGAAAATGAAAAAAAGTTGAAAGGAAGTATGTTTTCCAACAATTTTACAGAAGCACATTGTATTACTAATCAAGGAAACAAACAGTAAAGTATTATATACCACCACTTTTCCTTCGCTTTTTCATTACTGTAATAAATAATATAAACAGTCAATGAAGAATTTTTGAGCATATTTTACATTTTTCCAACTTTTAGGCATTAAAAACACTCAAATTCTGCCCAGACTCTCCCCAACAAACTTTTTACGCAACAATTTGAAGAACGATATTTCTATATCGGCAAAAGGGAAGAGGAACAAAAATATGGACATACTTTCCAGTTGGAAGCAGAACTACGAAGTTTGCGATAGATTATCAGCTGTGCTAGAAGTTATGCATTAAAGACGAAAACTTCCATGGTAATACAGAGGATGTGGGACTTATAAATGAACAACGCAATTAGATGGGCGAAGAAAATTATACTACAGAAAAGTCAACCAATCGTAAGAACATCAATGTGGAAGACGTAAAACTCATTACTCATATTATGCGAAATCTTCCAATTGCTTTCCATGCACACTGTCTCGTTGGTAATATATCGAACTCAGTTGATACTATTTACTTTTTTTTTCTACCCATCACACGCGCATTTCGAACCATAATTCAGCTAAATTAAAAAAAAAAAAAAACTGTACTCCTAGTACAGCGTCTGTAAGACGCTCGTACTCGCAAAATATCGTAAAATCGCTCTTTTCGTGTCGACCTAGTCTCTCGGTAATATGGGATATGAAAAGTTACGTCTATTAAAATCAGCTCAGCTAGTTTCGGTGGTCGAGCCTATTATATAATACCAAGATAAACTTCCGTCGAGAGAGTAAAAGTCAACGTAATGTCGGACTGTAATTTCGAAACGAGAAAGGAGACGAAAAAGACGTATAATATTTTTCTCGAAGCTTGTATCATTATTTTCCGGAAATTAAAACGAGACCCATACAAAGGAAATTCGTCTTTTTAAAGTTTCGCCTTTTCAGGAAGCTTGTTGGATGATTGTTCATACAGGAGAGGACGGGCGTACGTCTAGAGAGTAAACGGCACAAAGTAGCTCAACGTTTCGTCTAATTTCGTTTGTTCGTAATTTTATTTTAGGAGTCCCGAAGCGCGAAGAATATACGGAGCAATGAGAGAACGGAAAAATTTTTAATCGACAAATATTTTCAGAACATTACACGCACACACAGTTCACGAAAGGAATCTTTTTTAATTCTTATCATCATTCTTTATTGGATTTCGAATTGCTTACAACGACGAAGAAGTGTCAGGATCGCCATCAGTACAGTAATTGCGGCGTACATTCACGTTACAAAACTTCGCGGATAACTTCCTTTTAAAAGTATCTCAGAAAAGATGTTCAAGATTAGTGTAAGAGTTATTAAGTATTTAGCTGAGTGTACAAAACTGATCCCCTTATTATTCTTAGTATTTTAGCAAGGAGAATATTGTTGTCTACTCGTTATTTTAGGCTTCGTAAATTTGACGTTTGTTTCTCTCGAGGGAGATACTCCAAATTTAAGCTTTCTATAAACTCTGTCATGTCTCGCTTTTCCTCCCCGCCGATGTACTCTCGTACGGATAATCCAGTAATTTTACTTCTCTAGTAACGCTTCTATCTTTTCGAAAAGTTGTTGTTATTGTTAGTTTTGTGGAGTAAGTCAACAAACGAAATTCGAAAAAACTAAAAATAGGTCTAATAGATATATACTCGAACAAAAGCCCAACTATCGATAAGAATTATATTTCGTTTTTGGATTTGGTACGGCTCTTTTATTGAAAGAATAGTATACAAGATGAAATGAGAGAGGAAATTCGAAATCGATTCTGTTTCGATAATATCTTCTGTCGGTAGTTAAGTTTAACGGTCAGTCAATGAACGCGAACACAAATATCGAACGATATAAAAGAAACGAATAAAGAGAAAGGTGATTAGGCGCCAGACTTTAGCAGAGAATGGACCGCACTGCCGGAGAATATTTTTTCCGAGTCCACACAAATTGGTAGCGAGCAACGCTTTTCAATGGTCAAACCGAGAAAATACATGAAGTACTGCAATTACGAATAAAACAAGAAAAATAAACCACGATGCTTCAGACATTAAAAGGCCTTGTATTATCTTGTTATTGAACCTTCCACCCGCTTTTAATGATCACTATTTGTAGTCTACGTGTTTCTAAAATAATAATGATTATACAGTAGAATGAGAAGCGCGGTTTCTTAGCGCGAGCTCAAAACGAATTATGTTGGGATAGTTTTCTACAACCTTTACGCGATGGTTGCGCCATTATCGAACTTATTGTAACGCCAATGAACTTCATATATAATGTGATTCACGTCAGAAATTTTCTATACCCTTAATTGTATCACGTCCTGTTGGAAGAATAATTTTAATTACAACGGATAATGATAATTGCGAACGAACGTGGCGCGCCATTCTCCTTACGTACCTTTCAAAAGCAAGGAAATGCAGGGTGGCAAAATTTTTTTTTTGTCTTTATCAAGCCGAGCGGTATTATAGAGCGGAAACACTCACCGTTAGTAAAATTTTGCATATCGCAGAACTGTACCCGTTTTTTGTATGGAGTGTATTTTTCACAGCATACCGACTCGAAATGAGTAGAAATAACTGTTACGCTTGACGGTAACTCATATTCTCGAAGCATTGGTATTTAGTAGATTGACTTGATTACGTCGCCTTCTATAAATACTCGTATAGACGTTTGTATTTACTTCCCGCGATATACGCGAATCAAATACCGGATTTGTGGAGAAAATAGTGATGGGAGGAGGGGGAGGATTTCCGAACCTTTTTCTCAGTTTACTTTCTTTCATCGTATATAAAAAAGAGGAACTATTTTCACGTACAAAATCGACTTTTTCTACATTTTGTATATTTTTCGATCACAACAGCGTTAAATTCGCTTGCAAATAAAAACATATGAATAGGTTCACAATATTATCGCCATATACTCTGTCGCGTCGTCAGTGTCTGCCGCCGCCGTTGTCGGCGTTTATCCGGCACAATAAATCTACATACGAAAGTGGATTTGACTGTAACTGAGTTGCACGAACCTCGTATTATATACGAATCAGAAAAGAGAGCTTAAACTACTCGCGAATTCTTTATGTACTCATATGTGCGAAAATCACGAATGCAAGAAAGAGAAACACAAATTCAGAGAAGCATCAACACTATTTTTGTAGCCATTGGCCTGTGACTCCGTCGTACGTTCCACGTCTCGTATAGTGAAGAATAATTAACATCATTAGTATACAAATTGAGGCTTCATAATTTGCTAATGTCATACAACGTAACATCGAAGACCGTATCTCTATATTAGTCACGTATCAACGTCGGTATCCGTAACTGTTCAAACTTTACCTGGGAGTAAGTAGGAACCTTTGACTTCAAGACAACTTAGAACGACTCAGGGGAGGCACAGAATTTGACATTCCAACCTGAACATGACGCTATAACACGAAAGATAATATCCAGAGTCGCTTTCTATTCTCCACCAGTTGATGGTTTCTTAGCCGAAAGTGCTTGCGGTACTTTGTTTGTTTTATTTCTGCGGCTTTTTGCAAATTCTCTTCGTACATTTACTCTCTGTAGTATTTGTCGGTTTTCGTTCATTTACTCATTGTGGTATTTGTCGTTCTCAATCCATTTATGGCCTGGTTGCACAATAGGGACGACGTCCTGCTCCCCTCTCGAACAAAATTTAGCCTGGAGTTTAGTCTAGTATACCGTATATCAAGGGTAGTGTAATGGAGGCTTTAGCAGTAAAGTCTAGTACTATACTGTATGTTGGAGCTAGCACAATAAAAGCCAAGGAAAAAGGTCCCAAAATGGCGAAGATCGAAATTTTTCCAGATCCGAAAGTAGGTCAAAGTCGTTTATGACGTCGTCAGCTCCTGATATTACATTCACGCAAACTTCAGAAAGACCCCTAGTCAAGGCGGGAACTACTTTCCATTTGGAGATTATGACGATAACTACCCGGGAGCGAAAATTTGTGCGTATTTCAATGACTCGTGATTTTCCCCTCCTAATTTCTGTGGCCTCAAGGATGATGTAGGTTCGGAAGAGGTACACGTTTAGAAATAATTCGAACTCTAAATACTATTAAGAAGTAAGACTCAGAGAAATTTCAAGTTATATGGACTCTGACGATATCATTAACATAACATCTTGATGATTTATGTCGACTGTCGATGTAAGTCGATTTTTTTTTTACTCGACTTCTCAAAATTTGACATGTTTCACATTTTTCCTGAAGTTTCCTGCATCCTAGTCTTTAATTCCGAAGTTTGCGAGTCCGAACCAACCCTGCGAGTTGCGTCTCTCTCCATAAAACACGTATTCCCTAAAGTTTTCTGCATCCTAGTCCCTAATTCCCCTAAAAAAAACTGGCAGGTTCTTTAACATAATTAAACAAGGGGTGGTAAGGAACCTGTTTTATGGAACAAGAGGGATCTCAAAAATGTAGATTGTGACGTCACAAGGCTAACCTATGACGTCATCAAATTGTGACGTCACAATACCCGGACTTTGGAGCCATATATGGTAGGAGGGAGACTTGCAAAAATGTCGACTTCCAAGCTACATATAATACGACCTCCAAGCTACATAAGTTAGGAATAGGAGAAAGAGGAGGTGTGCTTAGGAAAATGTCGACTTCCAAGCTATATACATATGATAGGATGGGGACTTAGAAAAAACTCACGGGTTCTTCAACGGAGTTAAGCGAGAGGTAGCAGGGAACCTGTTTTATGGCGTATGTTGGACCTGAAAAATGTAGATTGTGACGTCACAAAGCTAACCTATGACGTCATCAAATTTGGAAGTCACAGGCCCAAACTATGGAGCCATGTGTGTATATAATAGGAGAATTTAAAAAAATTGATCTATGACATCATCAGATTGTGACGTCACAAGGCTAGGCCACGCCCCCTCAAGCTATATAAAATAGGAGGAACATATAAATCTGACCTATGACGTCATCAAAATGTGACGTCATAGCTCCGTCCCCAAGCTATAAGATGATAGGACGGGGACTTGAAAAACTTTCGAGCTCCGAGCTTTGCTGGCCTGCGGGACGGCGGATTCTCTGTTGATTTGCAAGCTCACACCAGCCTCTAATAGTCATTTAAATACTATTGTCGAAAATCTGCGATTTTCGAGTTCAAGTTTCATTTTCAATATCTCCCGCCAAACTTTCTCATCAACGTCGATTGTCAGTCGGCATTAAAATCTGGTACCAGAAGTTGACTTACTTCTGACCTCGATTCTGAAACCCTATGAAATTGTACGCTCAAAATTTTAAGAAACTTCAACATCGATTGCAAGTTTTTTGTCATTGATGGACGTATAATCGACCCAGAACCGACGTCGATTTTGAGTCGACAATCAATCGCTAATACCGAGAATTGACTCAATTTCGACGATGACCATGAGTCGACGGTGAGAAAAAAGGACGATTTTTAGTCAATTTCCAGTCATTTTTGGTCGATTGGACGTCGATTTTGAGTCGTCTTTGCTGAAGTGGTCGGTAAACTACATCCCCGCAGAAAACATGAGAGTTTGTTTTCTATCAACAGTGAGTATAAATCATGTCTAGAGGCGAAAACAGATTATTTCCAACAAAGCTGACCTAGGTTTATGACCAGGAATGTAAATTAAAATGAGGAACTAGAGAAATAAAGAGATTTGAACTGAATTACACCGAGGACGGGAGAAGACATGGAGGAACTAATAACATCAAAGATATTATTTCCATAAATCTTATACAACTGATGTCCTGTCGATAAATAGGTCTACGATTCACTATGTCACAGAGCTCCCGGCAATTAATGGCGAGTTCGAAGAGAACTAATTACCATGTACTTTTTTTTTTATTCGAACTGCACTACGTAATACACTTCGCACATGAATATTGTACAAAGTGCACACCTACTCGTAATAAAGTTGTTATGAGTACGCACGCGAATTTCCGTTCCGCAGTACGAGTCGGTCGTCGTTGCAACTTTGAAAATAAAAATCTTACATACAGTGCACCATTTCGACGCTGCGCTGGACACAAATTACGAAATCGTTAAAATCGACATCTCCTATTACCGATAATAATAAAGTACGACCTCGCAGCCACGTACTCTGTTACAACCTTGCTCGTGCATTATCGTACGGCGAACAGAATTTTACACGCGAAATAGAAACAGCAAATAGTGGAAAACTGGTATTGACGACAATAAAAACAACAAAGCTCGGTAAAACTGAGAAAACTTCTTCACGATGATTCAATGCTGCGGTACACAATAATCTTTATTTTTCTAATTCAAGTTTTCTGCTCTGAAAAACTTCTAACAGAGATTAGAAAAATTCACCTTTGATTTTATTTCTGTTGCTTTCTACTCAATCTTTTGGTTTGCGCTGAAATTAACAACACAAAAAAAAAAAGAGAAAAAACAGCGAAAGTAAGACTGACTTCTCAATCTGCGTTATTTTTCTTCAAGTACCTAGGCAAGATATCTTTTTGACAACCGTGAAATTTCTATATTTTATTCCAATTCATAGTCGCCATCTAGAATCAATGTGACTTCTATGACCAACATTCATATCAACCGTCAAGCGTGAACTGACTCTATGAGAGGGAAATGAAAAGGCTTGGAAAAATTCCGGTCATCGAACCCATACGGCTCTTGAGCTTGATTTCAATGCTTCAGTGCGTGCTCGCAATAGCCTTGCGTCGTGGTCTTTGTACGCTTCTCTCACAATAAAAAACAAGGCGAAAAAATATTTTCAAAGTTTTGCACACCTCAGAGGCGGAAGGATTTTAGTTACTGATTGCTTTGTACACTAGAAATCCTGGGTTCAAACTCCTGGGAAAAGAGCAAAATTTTTGCATTGAAGGTCTTCGACATACTTTGCTTTGTTGAAAACGTTGTGACGCGACGTCTACCTAGGTATTATCGAGCTACATTGCTAGAGAAAACCAAATTTGAAATAAACTCGTGTATCCTTGAACTAAGTCAAGGTTAAAATCATAGTCGTAATCTCCGAACTCTGAAATCCAGAAAAAAATAACGTTGTCCGCATTAAATGCACGGCAAACAGAATAGGCAATAATACATACGAGCACTATTTACTGGAGTTTCCGGACGTGTATTCGGACCGCGACCAATCAGCGCTAGAATCGCACTCTTATTTTTCTAGTTTCCTTGTCATTCTGTTGAAATTTATCGCTGCGATCCTGGCGGAGGACCGGTCCAAATAGGTTGGCAGGGGTGTGAATAAATGGGAGTTCGTAATTTGCACACACCTGCTGAGTAAAAAGCACACCATGTAATAAACACACACAAATGTTACCTGCGTAAAAAGCACACCTTGTATTAAGCACACGTGATTTTCAGTTGAGTAAAATGCACACCCTGTATTAAGCACACAGGACGTAGTGATGAGTAAAATGCACACTACGTACGCCCGGTGTGCCCAAAACTATCAAAATTTTCCGAATATTTATTAAACAACTACTTGAACGATGATGCGATGTTTCCTCCGACCCTCTGGGCATCTGAAACTGGTGAACTTACCCGAACAACAAATGCGTGCGAGTCATTTCATAGCCAGTTTAACGAATGTTTTTATAAGAGCCATCCTGATATTTTTAAATTCACCAACAAATTGATAGAATTTCAAACCGACACGTACGTAACCATTCAAAGTTTAGACACACGAAAAACTGTTAAGAGGTCTTAGGCTGCATTACATCAAAAGAACAGGTTACTACCTATGTCCTGAAGATTAATTTATGACATGTGTTTTTTTTTTTCCTTTTCTAAATTGATTGATCGGCTTGTACGTTTTTTAAATTTTTACTTAGAGCACACTCATCATTTTTTTTGTATTATTAACATGTGTGCATTTCACTCATTCCATATTCACGTGTGTTAATTACATTGTGTGCATTTCACTCATTTGATATTCATGTGTGTTAATTACAGTGTGTGCACTTTACGCCTTGCCCGCAGCCGTGTGCAAATTGCACGGTGTGCTTCTTACGCAATATGCTTTTCAATTTTTTCAAATTTGTGTGCAAATTACCGACGCCCGAATAAATATACTCATTAGTATGAAGAGATGGATTGAGACAAATTAAAGAAAAAGAAAATATCCTAAGAGAGCATTCTCAGTTGGGAAAAGGGATTTTGCTGAATGTTTTTAGTCACGATTCCAGAAATGAATATATATGTATCCAGATGACAAGATGAGCACACCGTATTTATTCACGAATACAAAAATCGTCGATCAAGTCGATTCAAAGGAAATACTGATGTCGTGTTTCCAATTAGCACATATAAATACTACGTCACGTTGCACAGATATCGTCATTATTCTCTGACGTATCGTAAGTAAATCAGTAACAACTAAAATTCACAAAATACATAAGAGTATTCGAAATCGAAAATATTTGCCAAGCCTTACGAGGATTTTATCAAAAGATCAGAAATGGGTACATTCAATATTCATAATACTAGAATTATGATGAAAAAACTCTCGTATTGCAGTCTTATTATGTATGTTAGAATCTACACGTCATGATAGTCTCGTATCTCTTTACGCTACGAGTATAGCGTTCTCGAAAGCGGGGTGTTTAGGAGTCATTTTATTTCTTCTTTTAGTACACGGATATCACACTGGCGCAGCCAGATAACCCTATCATTTCTTTTTTTTTTCTCGAGGTATTATGTTTATCTTCTCAAGTCACTAGATTTTCCTTTCGCTTAAAAAAAAAAAAAACTCCGAATGATATTTTTGTTATGCAATACTTTCTTTGCACGAAAACATATTGAAAAAAATTTTCAATCGCTGCGTACGATACTAAGCCGTGGAGATTGGAAGAAGGTGGTAGTCGGCTAAACCACTATATTATACAATAAGTTTATTCGGATGACTCCAAAAAAAGAGAAAAATTTCGAGATAACGGAAGAATAACTGAGACGTGCACTTCATATCTGTATGTATACGGACTAGTAGTATTAAAGGTAGGGCGCCGAAACTCCGCAGTTAACTCTAATGCACAGATTTTTTCCCCCCTAATGTATGTAAAAATTTCTAGTGTTACTAGCATCATCAGATTTGATTTATAAAGATAGTTTTGTAAGATTTACAGCTCCACAGCAATCTATTCACGAGCAAATTATTATCATGCCTTTGAAGCTCATAATTTTGAATCCATATTTGATTTCGGCCCAGTAAAATACTTCAAATACCCGTGCAGAATGCACGACACAATATTATGACGTATTTTTCCTAATGATACTTGGTTCCTATCAATGATGTCAAGAATACTCGCAGCCCGTCTACTGAGCCATTGGGGCTGCGATCATTAACTTTGTTAATTAAGGCAAACAGGATATCTGTTTTATGGAAGTCACCCGCGTGCAGTGTCAAGTTCGGAGGTCGGAATTTTTCCAAGTCTTCCTCGGAGGTAATAAAACAGGTTCCCTGTTGAAACTCGAATACATCCAGGTTTTCTTTTCACGTTTATTCTTTTCCCTCTTCTCATTATTCAAGAACAATACAATACGCATGAAAATGTTTCCGCCCCGCACACCCGTCACTACTCAAATGCACTTGAAGGTTATCACCGAAAACTGTAAAAGAATTAGGATGTCTGGAGGAAACTTCCAGACTCATGTGAGGCAATGTACGATACAGAGATTTTCAAGGGAGGGTATGAGAAGGAGAACTGAACGGGTAAAAACTGGATTGTACTCAGATTTTTATCGATTGATAAAGCTCTTTTTCTGTTTCTTGTTCTCTTTGTTTAATGGAATTTTTGCCCATGAAAATTTTCAACATAACATCCTCCCCCCGAGAGAATTACAAATGCACCACTGGAGGGGGGATAGTGACTCAGGAGGATTTGAAAGTAAGTGAGGCCAGAATCGTTCATAGTAACATGGAAGAGTAAAATTCTTTCGAGGTCGGATTTTCAGATGGAAAAGGCACGAAGGATTTGTTCTTATACCGACTTCCCCAAAGAAAAGAAGGTACTAATCCTGATTAAGCTGCTTACTTCGAAGTTTCTCAAAAGGGAGGAAATGAAGTCTTGAAAGGAATATGCATGAACCGTCTCAAGTCTCGATTTGAGACCATTTGCATATTTGTTGAAAATAGTTCAGTTTTAATTTTTCTGATAGTACCTCATAAATATTGTTCTTTAATGATAGAATATTTGGTGAGATCGTGCGCGATGATTGGTTTGGTGACGAGCTGGGGAGGATAGGTGACGTGCCGGTAAAGAGACTCAGGTTCAATCACACATATCGCAAAGAAAGAACGTTAAAGTGTCACTTTAAGCTGAGATTGGAGGAGAATACAACGACTAACTCGAGCCTCAAATGGAACACTCCGAGTGCGATCCTTGAGAGTCGATGATTGAACGGCGCCAAAAATTCAGTATTAAATTTGCTTTTTCAACTATATTTCAGACCACCATAGTCGAAGTGCACATACATTCAACTTTGGAGACGGTGCTAGAGCCAAGACTTGATCTAAAGAAAGAAAATGAATTGTGTCACAGTGGTGTACAGCTTTTGAGCAAGTCATTGTGAAAGTAATTTGAACTCTAAATATCATGCTGATCGTAGTCCTTTGCTAGAATGCTGGCTTCAAATGTGCGAGAAATTATTGAACTCCGTACATTTACATCACTATACAGATAATAATAACGATAATTACACTCGAGAAAAGGATAGAGAAAAGATCTTCTGATGTACTTCGAGAGAGATTTTCAAAACTATCAAATTTTGGCGAGCAACTGGTTGACCGAGCGCTTCATTTCCCCAGAAACAGTCGTACATTCGATCATAAGATCACTTTTCCATTTATATTGTCACAATGCATTACACTATTTAGTAAATACACACATACGAGTATATACAGAAAAATGACTCAGTGGCATTATTTCTTTTTTGTGAATCTACCCCAACGGTTAAAGGTTGAAGCAGTGATGATAGCTCGTGGTTACAATAAGATAAGCATTACGCGAAATAGAGGATTGTTTTTCTGAGAGAATACAATATGGTGAACGCATTCTAAGAAAAGAGAGAACTAGAAGCGCATAAGGAAAAAAAAAGGTCAAGTGGTTTTAGACGAGAAACGGAGGGAAAGATTTTTCTAATTTAATCAACAAGAGAATAGAAAACAATTGGAAAAAGTGTCACGACCGGGCCAAGGATGATAGATTGCTTCAAGAACAACGAAAAAACGAAAAGTGTCTACGCGTGTGTGAAAAGTCAGGCATCTTTTCTTCAATGCACGAATTCCGATTTGTTACTTCCATTATATTGTATTCACTCGTAGAATATACGTCAGAGGTGAAAACTGACAAATAATAGGCGCTAGTTTTCAACATTATTCAATTTTTTTCGATACGGTCAAATGTGAGTTGTGTTTATTAACTATATTCTGCAACACTTTCAATACGGTAAGGAACACTTGAAAATTCTACTCTTCCTGATTAGAAATCCACAATCATGTGAAACGGAATTAAATCTATCAGAATTTCTCTTTTCATTTCCAAAGATGGTATTCTATAATTTGCATTTAGCGTTCATACAATGCTTCTCTACATTTTTTTATCGGCCGCTGTAATAAATGAATGGCCTCATCAACCTGTTACAATCATTCCTCCTAGTTTTTTGATGTCTGTATCCTTCTTACCGTCAATAGGATGAAGCCTAACCGGCTCAACCTTGTCCTGCCCTACATGATAAACTTTTCAAAGTCGTTCCACAGCAGAGCTTAAACTTCCTTCTAACAATGTTCGCCTCAATCGTAACACCTTTGGTACGGTACTCAAAATTATGAATCTGGGTTACCAGAAAAAATTGCAACTTGACATCAGGGATGGTTCTTTTATGAAAATATTTCAATAATTCCACATGGATGAATAATATCCCGCTGTTGAAGAGCCGCACAATTGTTTTGATTGAATGTGAATCCTAAAACTATTCAACTATTGACGACTCGAACTCTGAATACCAAGGATTTTTTTTCCTTTTCGAGCAGTCACTAATCTGTCAGAAAAGTTCGATTAAATTTTCTCCAGGTCGTCACAACATCGACGAAGGATAATAATTCTTTCGACAGAATTGATAAAAATTTGAAATATTTCCTTTATAAGGAAACGAAGATTTGCCTAATTACCAACAATTGTCAAGTATATTAAAAGCTCGCGCACTTTTATCATTCTTCAGGGTAGTGCATACCACGTCAGCGATAATTATTTGTATTCATCATATTTTTTTTTCTTTCTTTCAGGTTCGCGGGGCACTATAAAAAGCTAGCTGAAATTATGTATACAGGAAACCTCAGCACCATGTCGCGTGTAAAAAATTTTCCCAAATAAGAAAACACAACCCGGCATGCAATTAAGAAGAAGTACCGGTAGCTATTTTGTAGGGACGTATGCGACATTTCTCTCGTGTTCAGGAACACCCCGCGTCAACTGACTTCTCTATATCCACCTCCGGTTTTTTCGAAGTACACAGCGCAATATTGCACTGAAAAATGAGTGAAATAAAAATGCAAAATGAAAATAAATTGTACAAGAAACCCTCTATTAACGAAATGAGTTCACTTTTTAGTGGCTTTCGGTTTGAAAATCTCCGGCATTTGTTTCAGTATTTTTTTTGTTTTTTTTTTTTTTTACGACACTCGAGGTGTCACCCGACTGCTACGTTTTTCACTCTTCATTAATTAGTCCCTTACATCGTAGGATACTCTCTCTCGGGAATCATAACGACTGTCTGTAAATATTCCTACCGAGTTATTATTCCAATTGTTTATTCTTTATTAGCTCGAAATGACGAATAAAGAATATATTATTCAAACAGTAGGATTAAATTAAAAGTTCGACGTTATCGTTTAGTAGGTTTTCAACACAGATGCAAGTCATGTATTTCAAACAATTACATAAAGTTGGAGGAAAAACGTATGTACATGTACGTATATTCTTGCTTCTGTATTGCATAATTAAAAATAAAATGATTAACGAAAATGTATTCTATAAAGGATATAAATTTGAATCACAAAATTTTTCAAAAATATTCGATCACTTTCTACACTTTTTTTCAAATACCACTGACGACAGGAATAGAAAACTAGATTTCTTCATTCGACGTATCACTACTCTATGGTCTTTCAATAGCTCTTTGTCTTAAGCCAGTGAAACGAAACTGTCACGGTCCATGTAGCCAATATATGAGTGAAAACAGGTCGGCATCTAGGTCGAACAAAAATCGGAAGACAGGAATGTTATTCGAGTGTCACGATCCATTTCACAGATTGTCCTGAGATTCCATTAAAGACTGAAGTTCACCAAGAAGCAAATGCTAGATGAGGTAGAGCAACACAAGGTGTAGATCTAGAAGGAGCCAGGGAGGTCATGGCCCTGGGTTTTCACCACATCACATTTGTTGTCAAATTGTCATACGAATAATCACTGTCAATAATATTGTGGCGTTCTGCTATGAAGGCGCAAGCACCAAGCTTGCACATGCCGCTAAACTTTTAATAATAGCAGACGCCGCAAGGAAGCGTACTTATCGCTTAACTACTTCGCCGAATACGCTTGAACAACCTAGAACGTGCTCGATTGATTGTAAGCACTCTTGCATAACCTGTTTGCCGTTCTAGAAGAAATCTCGAGAATTCCGGAAATAAGGGTGAGACTATAAATAGCCGGCAGCAACCCGATAAAGCGATTCAGTTGTAATCTTGAAAGCGATAGTTAACGTGTTCTCGTTCTTTAACGCGATTGTGTTACAGTTTAACGGTGTTTAGAAGTGTTGTACTTGCGGTACCAGTAATAAAGCTCGGTTTTTGTAATTGTTCTTTATTATCGGTGTCAAGAGATATTTGGTGACTGGTAGAACGTCACAACTGGTGTCAGAAGTGGGATTGCGTAAGCCTACTTTGTGCGTTTGAAACTGGTGGTGATTCAAGATGGTGAAGAAGAAGTTTCATGAACTTACTCGGGATCAACTCCGCGAGGAACTCCGGAATCGTAACCTCTCTGTTAGCGGAACCAAAAATGAATTAGCCGATCGTCTGGAAAAAGCATTCGAAGACTCGGGTTTGGACGTGGCCAATTTTGAATTTGAGGTTGACGAGGCTACTGGAAACCTTGGGACTGGTACCCCAACAAAGCAGTCTCCAGCCATAGATTTGAGTGCAATGCTGCAAATGTTGACCGATACAATGGCTAAAAATTCAGAAGATCTGAAGACTGGGTTTACTGCAATGGAGGAGAAATTTGAACGGAACAAGAACGCAGTGGAGGAGAAACTCGAACGGAACAAGAACGCAGTGGAGGAGAAACTCGAACGGAACAAGAACGCGATGGAGGAGAAGCTCGAACGGAATAAGGCAGAAATCTTTGATGGGCTCAGAGAGACTATCGATGTTGAGGTTAAACGCCAAATTGAACCAATCCAACATCAGGTTGAGGGAATCCAACAGGAATTTGGGCAACAATGGAAAATTATAGAGGAACGACTTCAAAGACTGGAAGGAAATCCAACAGTAAGCATGGTTGTGGATCCGCCAGGCGTTACTTTTTTCAGTTCTGGATCTAATGAAGGAAACATACCAGTTACGGAACCATCAAAGGCCAAAGTCAAAATACCAACATTTGATGGCGAGATCTCTTGGGAACTGTATAAATCACAGTTTGAAATTGCAGCTCAACTCAATGGATGGGATGACAAAGCCAAGGCTGGTAATTTGATTGTCAGCTTGAGAGGAGCTGCACTTCAGCTGTTGTCCAACATTGCCGAGGATGACAAGAAGAATTACCAAAAGTTGGTTGAGGTCCTTGAACAACGCTTTGGTCAAGCTCACTTGGCTCCCATCAGAAGAAGAGAACTGAAATACCGTCGACAGAACCGTGGAGAAAGCCTCCAAGCGTTTTCAAGCGAAATTCTAAAATTAACTCAACAAGCTTACCCAGAAGCTACTGTATCAGCCATTGAACAAACTGCATCTGAGGCATTTATTGATGGAATTTTTGACTGGGAGGTTCAGAGTCAAGTTCGGATGGCACGTTGCAAAACCTTGAAAGAAGCATTATCCTTTGCCCTGGAAGTAGAAGCTGCAAGAAAGGCGTCCCGTAGACAAGGTTCCACAGTTTTGAAGCAAACAAAGGTTGGACCAACTGGAGACAAACGTCGATGCTACCACTGTGATGAAGAGGGTCACATCAAGCCCAATTGCCCTAAGTGGAAATCTCTGCAGAAGAAGGCGGAAAACTCCAACCTGGAGTTGCCAGGGGCCAACCAACTCCAGGGCCAAGCAGAAGGGCCCAAGAAATAAGGATTTCCAAAATGCGCACTTCGAGTGAGAACGTCTATGTATCGAGATGGAATGATAGCATTGGACGCAATATAGACATGTGCGTGGACTGTGCTGCTACTGGTTCAGTTATCAAGACACAATTGGTCAAGGACATCCCAGGCCTATCCATTAATTGGAGAGAAAAGCACCGCCTCAGGACTGCCATGGGTGAACAAGCTTGGACCAAGGGTACTGTCCAGCTATCCATCAAGATTTCCTCAATGGTAATAACTGGAAAATTCATCCTTGCTGATATCGAGGATGACTGTATTCTGGGCCTGGATTTAATGCGAAAGTATGGGTTGATTATTGATCTGAAGTATGACCTTTTAAGAGGTCCCCGTGGAGATATGCCACTTTATGAGTTGGAAGCCAAGGATCGTCTCCTCCAGACCAAAGTTGAAGAAGAACTAAGTACTGTAGTCGATGAAGTGAAGAAAGATTTGGATTGTAAAACTATGTCGAGTTTCAATAAATTTTTGGAAGATTACCAGAGCATTTTTGCTAAAGATGAAAATGACTTAGGGAGGACTTCTATAGTTCAACATCGCATAAACACTAGTGACGCGGCTCCAATCAGGCAGCGACCCAGAAGAATGCCGTTTGCCAAGGAAGCAGAGATGAAACGTCAACTGGAAGAGATGCTGAAACCGGGAATTATAGAACCTTCCTCTAGTCCATGGGCTTCGCCAGTAACACTAGCACCAAAGAAAGATGGAACTTTAAGATTCTGCGTTGACTTCCGGAAGCTTAATGATGTTACTGTCAAAGACAGCTATCCCCTGCCAAGAATGGATGATCTTTTTGACATTTTAAGAGGAGCAAGATGGTTTTCGGTAATCGACATGAAGAGTGGCTTTTGGCAAGTGGAGGTGCATCCAGATGATAAAGAGAAGACCGCGTTTTGTACCACTGGAGGATTATGGCAATTTAATGTCATGCCATTCGGTTTATGTAACGCACCAGCCACGTTTGAACGCCTTGTGGAAAAGATTTTGAAAGATGTTATTGGAAAAATTTGCCTAGTGTACATGGATGACGTGATTGTCTTCAGCGAGACACCTGAAGAGCACATAGAACACCTGAGGATTGTTTTCCAAAAATTACAAGAAGCAGGTCTCAAACTTTCCTTAAAGAAGTGCTCATTATTCAAGAAAGAAGTCAGATACTTGGGCCATATTGTTTCAGCTGACGGTTTGAAGACTGACCCAAGGAAAGTAGAAGCAATAACTCAATGGCCGACACCAAAGGATCGTACTGAAGTAAAAAGTTTCTTAAGTCTATGTTCATACTACAGAAGATTTGTAAAGAATTTTGCAAATATTGTGAAACCGTTGAACCGTTTAACTGAAAAAGAACATCCATTCAAATGGACCAGTGAATGTCAAGAGGCCTTCAACGAACTCAAGAAGAGAATGTGCTCCACGCCAGTACTAGCCTATCCAGATCCAACTAAAAGGTTTATTCTTGATACAGATTGCAGTAATTTTGCTATGGGTGCCGTATTGTCGCAAGAATATGAATCAGGGGAGCGAGTCATTGCCTATTTTAGCAAGACCCTGAGTAAGACAGAACAGAATTATTGTGTGACCAGAAAAGAATTACTAGCCGTTATAAAATCAATGAAAAATTTCCACAAGTACCTGTATGGCCAGAAATTCTTGCTACGAACTGATCATGCTGCTTTACAGTGGATAATGAATTTCAAAGAACCAGAAGGGCAGATGGCTAGATGGCTGCAATACCTGCAAACTTATACTTTTGAAATAATCCACCGGAGAGGAAAAAGTCATCAGAATGCTGATTCATTATCAAGAAGACCATGCTCAGAAGACTGTAGTCATTGTTGCAAACAAGAGAAGAAGGAAGTCTCAGTCAAAGCCATACAACTAAGTTCCAATGTGGATATGAAAAATGCTCAACAACAGGATAAAGATATTTCAGTCATCTTAGCCTGGAAGGAGAAAGGTGAACGACCAATCTGGCAGGATATCAGCTCGCAGTCAGTAAATTTAAAGATCTTATGGTCACAATGGGACTCGCTTCAAGTAGAGAATGGAATTGTTTACCGGATCTGGGAAGCAACAGATGGCAGATCACACCGGCGTCAACTACTGATACCTGAAGCACTTGTTCCGGATGTCTTGAAGAGTGTTCATGATGACGCATCTGGTAGTCATCTTGGAATAACAAAAACATTGGCCAAGATTCGGGAACGGTTTTACTGGCCAGCCTGTAGAAGTGATATAGAGGATTGGATTCAATGTTGCAGAACATGTAATGCCAGTAAGGGGCCCAATACTAGGGGCCGAGCTAAGATGCGAATCTACAATGTGGGATACCCTTTTGAACGGATTGCGGCAGATATCTCAGGACCATTTCCAGAAACTGACCAAGGTAATCGTTATATTCTAGTGGTAGGAGATTATTTCAGCAAATGGATGGATGCTTACCCACTGCCAAATTGTGAAGCCGTCACTGTTGCAACAGCGCTGGTGGAAAACTGGATTTCAAGGTTTGGAGTACCTCTGGAGTTACACTCAGACCAGGGAAGAAACTTTGAATCCCAGGTATTTGGAGAAGTGGCTAGGCTGATGGGATTAAGGAAAACTCGTACAACACCACTCCACCCACAGTCTGATGGTATGGTCGAGAGGTTCAACAAAACAATAGACCAATTTCTATCCAAAGTAATTGATAGTGACCAGCGGAATTGGGACAAGCTACTTCCATTGTTCCTGCTAGCCTATCGGTCTTCAATCCATGAGAGCACCAAGGAAACACCTGCAAAAATCATTTTTGGAAGAGAACTTCGATTACCGTGTGATTTAGAGCTGGGCACCCCTCCACAGCCACCTCAAGAAGTCAAGCCATTTACGCAAGAACTGAAGAACCGACTTAAGCAGGTACATGAGCTGGTCAGGGAAAATTTAGAAGTTGCTAGCGACCGGATGAAGGCACGCTATGACATCTGTGCAGATGGAACCAAGTTTGAACCACAGGATAGGGTGTGGTTCTACAACCCACAGAGAAGGAAAGGGAAGAACCCAAAATTACAGTGCAATTGGGAAGGACCTTGGACAGTCGTGAAGAGAATCAACGATGTCATCTATCGCATCCAACAGGACAGAAAGTTCAAAGTGGTCCACCGAAATAGACTAGCTGTATGGAGTCCGGCGTTTGAACGGGACGTTCAAAACTGAGGAGGGGAAAGTGTGGCGTTCTGCTATGAAGGCGCAAGCACCAAGCTTGCACATGCCGCTAAACTTTTAATAATAGCAGACGCCGCAAGGAAGCGTACTTATCGCTTGACTACTTCGCCGAATACGCTTGAACAACCTAGAACGTGCTCGATTGATTGTAAGCACTCTTGCATAACCTGTTTGCCGTTCTAGAAGAAATCTCGAGAATTCCGGAAATAAGGGTGAGACTATAAATAGCCGGCAGCAACCCGATAAAGCGATTCAGTTGTAATCTTGAAAGCGATAGTTAACGTGTTCTCGTTCTTTAACGCGATTGTGTTACAGTTTAACGGTGTTTAGAAGTGTTGTACTTGCGGTACCAGTAATAAAGCTCGGTTTTTGTAATTGTTCTTTATTATCGGTGTCAAGAGATATTTGGTGACTGGTAGAACGTCACAATATAGTACATGAAAGTGTGAAGGACCTTGGAATCTCCACTATAATTGTGGTTTCATAAAACAGACCTTTTAGATTCGAGCACGAGTATACACAAAAATTTAAAAAAGTCAGCCAGCGCCGCTAAACGTGAAACAGAAACAAGCTTCTAACAAGAAATCTGTTTTATGGAAATTCATTTTGTAAAAAAATGTTTTAAATGTCTGTTAAGATGACATCGACCTCATTTTTGTCTAAATGACTTTGACCTACTTTTTTTGACAGCCTACCCCTTAATTCGAAATGTTTCAAGTTGCCTCCCCCTCCCTTGATGGACTTGCAAAATTTTCGACTGGTACCCGAGACCTGATTAGGAATTTTCCAAATTCCTACCCTCTCTGTGCCATGCAGTATATTACACCAAGCTTATACTACATCTAAGCTTCCTTTATACTATAGGCTTATTCCACGAGAAAGGCCGTCATAGTTTTTTAAGTCCCTAAATCGGAAGTGGAAATTTTTCGAAACCTACCCCTTTACTTGCAGAAAAGTTGAAAAGTCGCGAAAATTGTGTTACCGTAGATTCAGCTTTCTTAATCAGATTGTAGCTTTTCCATTCAGATTCATTGCCTTCAAAAGGTGAATTGACGATTTTGAATCCGTCTAAGAGCATGGGCCTCGCAGAAGAAAACCTGACTCGAAGCCATCAATAATATGCACTTGACAACGCTCTCAAAATCTTCTTCCTCTAAAATTTCAGTCACATACATTTTCTTACAGGTAGTAATGTTCAAGTAATTTGCATACTTCATCATTATTTAGATACCGTCTCATGTAGTTCTTTCAATATATGGTTCGAGAGTATCGAAATTTAATTATCTAATTCACTTCAAAATCTGTGCATCCAATGATACGCGTTATATGATACAATTTTGCTTTGTAGTGTCTGCGATGAAGTTGCCGAGAATTTTAATCATGTTCTGAGTTTATTCGTCCCATACATCACGCGAAGTATGTGTGAGCACGACTCAGCAAAGCGAAATATGGCTTAGGAAATTTTCGCTGAGTACATCAAGTCGCGAAAACCTCGGATATACGTGAGATATACGATGAGTCTCCTTCTAGTAGATGAGCGGATTAGACTTGCGAAAATTTTCTCGACCGCAACGAAATTCACGCCGAGGAAGGTTCAACGCGATACAAATCGACTGAAGCGTCATAAATCGTTCAGAAGGTAGGAAGGAAGGAAGAAGGAATGAAAGGCGAGGATAAAACGTATATAAGTAGATCTCGTCTTTTTCCTTAAACACCTACTTCTCGGGGCGACAGTTTAACAAACTCTCTTCATTAGAGAAAGAGCAAAACAAGAAAGAAGAAAAAGAAAAAAAAGTTACGTCTTGCATTCTCAGTAGACAAACACAAACGCAAGGCATCCACGTTTATCCATCAGTATTAAAACTCGCTCAAGACTATTCGTTTAAATTGCATTATAAACCGCATTCTGCATTCTCGACGATTAAAAACTAGTAAAAATTTCCATTCCTCTATGTCACGGATCAACCGTTCTTCTTTCCATTTTTCTTGCCAAGAAGAAAAAAGTACTCAGAAGTACAGAGCAAGAAGAGAAACGCGGAGGACAGAGACAGAACCGAAGTGCTCGAATAAATTTTCAATTTAAAATAAATTCTTTCTCGTTTAACTCGAATGCATGAATTATAAACTGAAGTTCTATCAACAAAAAAAGAACAGAAAAGAAAAATAAAAGAAGAGAAAATCGAATGAAGAAAAAAAAAACATGCTCGAAGAAGTTGGATGTACATCGAAGAAAAATTAACCGATTTATCATCCTTTCAACGAAATATAATCCATAAACTATTTTCTATTATTTCTGATAGGAATGCTAATGATGTTCGAGAAAAATATCGAATGCTGACACCTGGGGAAAATAATGATGGTATCTTTTAATAGCTTCCATGAAATTGTTTTATTGAAAAAAAAATCGGACAAGATTCCATCGTACTTGAAAAAAATTAGTAAAATAGCAAAGGAGTACGCAGTATTTCCTATTAAAATTTTAAATATGCGAGCTAGATTCGTATTTGTGAACGGTGGAAAATGAGTTGGAGCTCGCTATCGCAGGGATTCTATTGTTTTAGTATCTAGATTCCTGTCTCTTTTCCCCTCACAATTTAAGACTTGAACTAAAATGATTGAAGATATAATCCACATCAAAAATTCAGTTTTTGATATGAAGTTTGTCATCTCAAAAGTATTCGCATCAGAAAGATGAGTAAAACTTTCCCCCTTCTTGAAGAAAAAAATATTGTTCTTCTGTTATTATAGATACAAGTAACACAAGCATATCAACTCTGAGTATGAAGGTCGATCTCTGTCCAGATTAAAAACGTCATAAGCTGGCAGAGTTCATTCAAATCAGCCAATTCAGTGGTTTATGGCCAATATTCAGAAATTTAAGAAATCTATCATAGATTCATACCAATTAAATTAAACAATTTTCTTAAATGAATTTAAAATAATAAAATTAATTATTCAAATAATACCCAATTGATTTATTTACAATATAATTAATATTTTATTTATATTTTTAATCAAAATTGACAAAAAAAAAAAAATCATAAAAAAATTAAAACTAAATAAAAATAATATTTCATTTAATTAATTTAATACATTTGACCCTTTAAATAAAAATTTAAGAATTAAATATTTAATAATTTTAATGATTAATCAATAACAAATTTATTTATTATAACAGAAATCATTAAAATTTATAATTAAAAATAATTCAAGTTATATATTTTATAATATAATAATCTTGTAAATTTTAATAAAATAATTAATTTAAATTTAAAAAATTGAAAATATCAAAATAAAAGAATTATTAAAAAATAATTTTAAAAAATTTAATTAATAAATTAATATGAAAAAAATTAATAAAATTTATTTCACTAATAATAAATTGATAAAAAATAATATAATAATGACAAATTTAAATTCAATATTTAAATTAAAAATTGATAATTTGATATAATTATATTTAAAACAGTCTTAATGAATCTTTCATTCTTAAAATCGAGATAGAGCTGACGTGGAGCTAAACGAGATTTTTCTCCTGTTCATTAGTTGAAATTAAGATGTTGTGACCTGGTTTTGACATCTTAGGGGGGTAGGTGAGAGATGTAGGTTTAGGGAATCGTTGACCATTGCTGTCTGGGGGGGGGGGGTGTTTGTAGAATGATGAGAGAGAAAGTTTTGTTTTTTTGCAATCTGTTTCGGCTTCAGAGTGAAAAATAAGATATTACGACACTGTTCTTATTTCGTATTCGAGACAGCCGGTCCCGGGTTAGTCCCTTGGACGAGCTAGCCCAGGTCGAGAAATTGGACCCTAATAAGCAAAACTCGACCAAGCGACAATCACGTAGTTTCGTGATATTTAGACTTAAAGGAAATCGGTTACTTAAAAATAGATGGAGGTCGATATTTTCAATTCATAATTATTCGACGAGTATTGCGTTTCCAGTTTTTTAATCAGCACCGTTGGAAAGAGCTCAAACTCCAAAATCTCAAAAATGTCGCTTGGTCGAGTTTTGCTTATTAGGGTCCAATTCGAGAGCAAGTGGCTTGTAAATAAATTCGGGGAGGCTTCTTTGATCACGTACATCTGGCTGTGGGACCGGTATGAACTACTTGATTCGAAGACGTCTTGGCTCATCGATGTACTGACTTGCACGCTGTTTGGTGGAAACTCAACTCTTCCCATCCAATCTGCATCATCACAAGGGGGCGGTGTAGGTCAAAAAATCCGATGTATCTTTACATGAGGAAAGAGGGGTCAACAAAATCTTCCTGACGTAATTAATGAAACGCTCCTAATCTTCCTCCTAGACATTGACATTGACTTTCTCCATCTTGGAATCCGACTTCGCTTGCCAACTCGTTGCTTTAACCAGCGTCCGGGACAAACGACCTCAAAAATCTGCTTCTTTTGCCTTTCTTTTAATATCGGACACTAAAATACCACAATATCATTCAGTTCCTTCATCACTTTCAGTCCTGAATCAATGAAGCAACGCATCTACTATCTAATAATATTTACATACAAGGAGTTTTTTGAGGTCTGGTGCCTTTACACTAAGACACTATGAATGGGAGATATAACTTCATCTTGTATAGGATAGGGCCTGCATCAGATGGCTAAATTTGTATCATTTTCTTGTACTCGGATGACGTCACTACACATCAATGACGTCATTCTACGCCAATAACGCTAAACTTAAATGGAAGTGCAGCTATCAGCTGGGGAATTAATCCTGTACAAGCGGAGTCCCATAATATCCCCCGTTATAGTATCTTAACAACACAAGATCGAAATCATCGCTCAATACAACTTTCAGAGGAAATTTCTCTAATTTCTCTAAAGGCGAGGTTCAAAGCATATCTCAGCCACGATATGTAGGCATGCGAACTTCAGTCATCAATCTCTCATCCTATGACTTGGTTGTTCCTTTTTTCACTCTAATCTAAAACTTGTAAAGAACAGAATCCATTCTTCAAATTTTTTCATCGAGTAATCTGAAAACTTTTTGTCATGCTGATAAATCATGTATTTACGTACTTTTTCCAATACACTATGACCAAATCTTCACCAATAATATGAACTTACCTGAAAGAAAACAGAAAGATACATCATTAGTATTATGGTAAAGAAAGGGGGTTGTAAGAATATAATTATGACATCAATGCAGTGACTTCGACTTTCTAATTACTGCGAGCAACAGGTGCAAGTTGAATCCCCTCATAAAATTACTCTTACGCGCATCTGGAGCTGCGATTCTCTCGAGTTCCATAAAATTACGAATTAAATTATTTGATAATCAACAACAGCCATAAAATTGTATTCGTATACATAGTAGTATCAATTTTAAGATTAACCTGCTTTCTAATAAAGAAAATCCAACTCCGACGGGAGTAACGTCTTGATTTCCAAGTCCCATACCAAACTCTGGTCTTCTGTCTCGGTAAGCCAGAAAACGTGCTTTTATTTATGGCGAACAAATACATCGCATTGCAAAACAAATAGCATACAGAGTACACGCTTAATTGCAGCGCTCGCCTCTATAACACACTCACTGTTGCAGTTTATGTTCTTCGCTTCCTGGCTGTCTCTTGCTGTACGTTTTGTCTCGCTCGCCTCTATACAGCAGTACAAAGAACGTAGCATCGATCGGAAAATATTTAACACGCTGATATATACTATCAATTTTGGAGTCGTAGTCGTGTTCCATGACAATACAACAGCCAACAAAATACTGCAAATATCATCAATTTTCCTTCTTCTGTCTCCACATTGATACACTGTATTTTTGCTGAGCTTCATCCCTATTCTTTTGACCAGGATGAAGAGTTACCCTTCACTTCATATACGATTAAAAAACTGTGTTCCAATGATGCTGCGTACAGACGATTAATGTCCTCTCTGAACGGAATTTATAAATGCTGTGGATCGCCAAGAACCTTTGCGGTCATCTGAGTGAAATCAATTTGAAATAACATGATGTAGGTCAGTCTGTTAGCAGATATGAGTAGCGATACTAAACAATTAGTCACGGACGAATCAATGGCCTCTTGAGCACCATCCGATACTAGCGACAAAAACTCAACTTTACGGGAC
This sequence comes from Aspidiotus rigidus, assembly GCA_035079385.1. Classification (NCBI taxonomy): domain Eukaryota; kingdom Metazoa; phylum Arthropoda; class Insecta; order Hemiptera; family Diaspididae; genus Aspidiotus; species Aspidiotus rigidus. The sequence continues at coordinate 6,955,165 of JAVHKY010000030.1, forward strand.
AGTACTTCAAAATTTGGTACGAACTTGATATCCGTTGGGGTAAAAGAATGTTTTCACTTTTCCACTACCTCTTACGGTGAAAAAAAATTTCTCTAAATTTACTCATATTAAGCTGTTGAATTCAAACCGCGCGGAAGAGGAGCGGAAATTTGTGTGTTTTTCAAATTCAAACCATTTTCACGACAATATTATGCATTCACAACCGGTCGACATCTTTTTGGAGAACTCTTCTCATTTTCGGATAAAATGAGGACGTGCCTTTTCAAGGTCAAATCCCTTACCGAAAGCACTCAGAAGGTAGACAAGGCGGTAGAAATTTACAGACATTATATGTATTAGCATTAGTCTATTTCCACTGTGTTGACAAAATTGTACTCCTACAAGTCGTAACTCCTATATGAGAAATAGATAAAGCTGATGATGCAATGACCTACACAATGATTCCACTCAACTACTCTCCTTTTTCTATGCTGAAAAATTCCCAATTTCTTTCTCTTACGGTTTGAGTTGAATCATCTTCTACAATAAAACGCGGGAGTTCTCGACAGTAAAATTCAATCATCTTCTAAGTGTAATTAATACCTACCTAAATAAAAAACGTTTCCGATTTCAGAGCTTATACTTTCTTCTATGATATCGAAGGGATATTATTATCACAAGACTAAGTAATAATTTTGAGGGAAATTACAATATGATAATCGTGTTTAATATTCATGAGATGCAAGTACTAGAGTTTTGATATAAATTTAAACGTTCGCTTCAGTTTCGCTAAAGAGTAATTTATACAAAAACTGCCATTTTTATACTCATTTTTACTGCACATAATTAAAGCGCAACAACGGTCAATGAAAGAATAAAATTAAAGCTTCTGTGGTCTTTCATTCTTATGCATTTATTTTTTGTGATTGTATAGTGTATTATTGCATGTTGATGATAAGAAATTCAATAGAGTGAAATTATATTGCCTATACAAAATAGAACATTTTAGCGACAAATCTTGAACTAGGTACATGAAAAAATGAATAAACATGCTTTTTAGTAGAAATGAGCTACAAATGAAGCACTGCAATAAAGTATGACTGAACTTGTAAAAAGAAGTATTCAACTTTCATGTTAGTACAAATTAGCAGTAAATAATGTGCTACAATGAAGTGTGACTGGTTAGGTTAGGAAGGGATCACGTTTTTCGGGAACAACTGTCCGTGGGGCAATTCCTAGTGAAAGTAGAGGAACTTGTATGGAAGTGGTCCGAAGAAAGAGACGTATCCGGTGTCAATTGTAAACAGTTTGCCACAAGCCTGTCGGTGCAATTGAGCGAGTGGACGAAAGGATACCAATGGACAATGAGTAACGCCAAGGTCTTGCAACGCCAACATGACATGACGGTTTCACCAAATATTACACTACTGCGAGTGGCACTGAGCCGATAACAACAGCACGATTGGAAGAGTTCAAACCGAGAAAAAACAAATGGAAGTCCTTTCAAGAATTTAGAGAGGAATATTACAGAGCATGGGTCATCTCGATTACGTTCAACAACTTGTCGGAATGTAGCTTCACGTGCCCATACCTTGCGAAACGCACAATTTGCAAGCACGTATTGGGCAGGCAGATAAGGTTCAAGTTAGTTAATGCGCCGCAGGAGATGAAATACATTCCTCTCGGCTAGAAACGGAAGAGGGATTGCCCTTCGAAGGCCAAACCAACCCTTCTTTTTCAATAAAATTATTTCCCATATTTCAAGGAAGTAAGTTTCTGCATGCTAAGAAGTTCGATGTATTTCTTTGGTGTTCGTTTGTACTATTGTACCGCTCATTTACTATCAGCAAGTTCGAAGTATTTTTTTGATGTTCAATTGTTCTATTACATCGTCATTTCTTTTATATTGAAGTGAAAATACATATTTGATGCTGAATGTTCTTCTCTGACGGTATTTCCTTCTATTCTGAAGTTCATACGTTCTATTTTGATGGGCAGTTATTTCCCACCAAAATTCAATAACAGAACTCTACATTCGTCATTTTGGTTAAACGGATTAATAGCCAGGTTTCTGCGAGAGCAATAATAAAACCAGACATGATCAATATCTTCATCAAAGTGGTAAGAAGAGAGTCAAAAGATGAAATCCAGCACATCAAAGGGTACAGCCGAGTAAGATGATACCCGAGTGAAATCAATTTTGAAGTTGATTTAGGAATGCACTATGCCTAAAATACGCAAATTCCAGACCTCCAAAAACAAAAATTCTACACGATCTTTTTCAACCTTCAGCAGGCTTTTTCCCAGTGCACGGTGTCTATACACATGTCAGAAGCTACACAAATCCATATCAGACAGGATCAAAGACCATCTTCCTTCTCACCATACCAACCAAAACGGCTTCCTCCAAGAAGTCTGGAATATCCCAGTTATGAATGACATCACAACTTGTACCTTTTTTCCCCTTCCCGATGACTACAGCACCTCTCTTCATCTTCAAATCCATATCGTGCATCACGACTCCTCCAACAAACTTTTATGTGTAGATAAAATATCTAAATGGGCTTCAGACCGTGGTTTTCGTTCTCCTCGGGCAAAAAAGGTCTCTTTATCTACCGAAAGCCAAGCTTCTCGGCATAACATTTGAAAAGAGCAGCATCACAACAAACTGAAATCATCAAAAGCCTCCCTATTCTTTGGTTTTCTTCAAATAGAAACTCCCACCACAAAAAAGTCATCCTCTCTCGTCTTAGGATTGGCCATACGCAACTTACCCACTTTCATCTCCTCCTAGGTTTTCAAGCCTCACCGTCATATAACTGCTGCCATTCAGGTAACGGGGACGTTCCACCTGCAACGTCCCCTCATCTAAAATCAGCACACCAGCCAACAACTCCGATTCCCTCAACTACCTTCGTCCCTACCTATTTCATTCAATTTCTCTAAAACAAATTTATGCAATTATATCAAGTTTAATTATTGTACAATTATTGTACAATCAAATTAACTGACCCGCTTCAAGTAGTCGCATAGCTCGTAAGTGAAGCAAAAAAAAATTTAGAACCACAGCCCATCCCACCGGCTGAAAAGCTCTCGCAGTCGAATTTACGATCGCCCTGACTCATTTCAACTTTTTAGATCCTCAAGTAAAATTTTTTCCATTATCTGGCAGGAGACCCCCATGCGAACATGGTTCAATACACGATTAATACGAAGACTTCCTCGCTTCACGAATTATGAATTTCTTATGAAAAAAAAAAATTTACTTAAAAATTTTATCTCATGTACAGGATGCAAAGTGGATTTTTTTTTTTTTGCACGAGCGATATTTATCCGGAATATCGTTCGCGCATTGTACATCGAGTACCAATATTTTGTCACGCTTTTTACGACGCGACGTGGTTTTGTGTGCGTGTTTTCATTCTCTCTCGGACAGCGATACAAACCAGAGATGATAATACCGTTCTTTACGGCTGATGCTGTCGTCAAGTATTTAGCTTTGTCGTATTTGCCCTTTTTCTGATTTTCCTGTTCATCTATGAGATTGAAATTACTGCTTCTGGTTATATTTTCGCTTCATATGGTATAAACTACACAACTCTGGTCCACTGATGGCCGATAAAAGCTCGCAAAATGATGTTTAAATGAAAATTTCAAATTACCTAACGCGCTGCGTAAATGGACACAGAATGTTGGAGAGCGAAATAAAGTTCGAGTATTACCTTCCTTTTTTTTTTTTTTTGTGGTTAATAGTCAGCCCTCCATTAATCGCAGGAAAATACCACCGTAAAAGAGTATACGATCCGAATAAAATATTTTTATGGAAGAAAATGATAAAATGAATTATTGTGGTCTATATATTATAGTTATGGAAAAATGCTGAAGCTCTTTCTCGTCAAATATGGCACCTGTACTCGAACTCGCTCTTTCCAAGAATAAGCCATGATTGTACTTTGACTAGTGAAATTCTAATGCCATTTAATCATCCTCTACAGCAGATAAGAAACTAAAAAATGTAAAGTTCATGAGTTTCTGAAGCCGTGTCGGGGTTAATTCAGGAAGCTAGATCGTCATAACTGTTCACCAAGCGACCAACCACACCAAAAAAAAATCGCATACTGGCATACTACTCATTCTCATCATACACAGTTGAATTTCAATATTACTGGCCACTCACTGAAAGTTGAGATTATAGAAGGAAAATATAGAGCCCGAATTAAAATTTGGATCTCTAGGCCTAATGGACGTATTTCCCAGAGTGAAGAGGCACAAGAATTATCACTTTGGACTACCATCGGAATTTCGCCCAAAAGATAAGTTCTTTAGCTATTTTAATGAGACTGTCCGTGATAAAAAATGGCAACAATGGATTTAGAAATTTCTTTATTCTCATTCGATAAAATAATAAAATAAAAATCAATAAGGATCGATAATTGAGAATCTTAATTTCTTTTCACGCCATAACTGACAAAATTCAGATACGCGTTCAAAGAATTATTATCAGGATGCAACATTGTCACAAGTGCGCGCCATTTACATGGTAATAACTTTCAATCTTTACAAAGTCTCCCTTTAGCCTCGCTTGCAACACTCGACGTTCTTTTCCCCATGTTTTGTCATTTTGTAAACATTTTTTTCATTATTTATGTCGTCGTTAAGTCGTTTCTCCCGTGGTATCACTATCCTGATTTTCTTGCAATTTTTTTTCTTCTTCTTTTCTTCTCACTCTCCTCTAGCCCTCTTAATGATTTTCTATATTATCAATGATGCATAGCTGTATTCGAGTTCGCAATATTTTGAAGAGACCACGCGCGTAAACGAAAACGAGAGACTAAGGAAGAAAAGGTTCACCCAAAAGTAAAGACGTTCATAAATTTTAAAAATATTTTTCTGCTTTCCATTCCCGTTGCGCTTCTCCTTCATTTTATGTTTACCATTAATATTATAACAAAATAAATTGCTTAACGTTTTATGAACTCGGTTTGGTCGTTTTTTTCTTCCACCCCCATTACGCGTTTTTCTTCCTTTTTTTGATTGTTTTCTTTTCTCTTTCGTCGACCCTCTTTTTTATTTAGAAATCCGCTTTAATTCTGTATCGAGATAATTGCAAATTTCGTTTAAATGCAGTAGCAAAATGTGATTCAGTTATTTACAAACTGTATAGAAATACGTATGTTTCAAGATATGGGAAGCGGGGTTAATTTCGTCATTAATTGCGCCATGGCGGTCAGTTACGTTTTTTCGCGAAAGGGTAAGACTCACCTCACAGGGAACCAAGTTGATTTAGGTATATCATAAGTAAGGTCAAGGAATAGATCGACGTCAATCTTAGGAGGCGTACAATACCAGAAAAATACAAATCGGCTCAAAATCGACCCAACAGAGCAGTTGATTATATCTACAAATTGACTTAAAATTGACTGCAACAGAGTAAACAATTTCACGTTGACAGAAAAAATTTTGAGTCAAGTCAACTCGAAATCAAACTGAGGTCGACATGGCAAATAAGTCAAAATGGCATGCTGACTCCTGACCGACGTCACCTGACGACGCAATTTGGGTCGTGACTTTGAAGGAAGTAGATTCTGAATCTATTGACATGAATCACACTTCTGAACAAGGAAAAATTTTTTGTTTGTAGTAGTCATTTGAATAAGTGTTTCCAGAGTAATTTTCAACGCTGAATTCAATGCCGTTTTCCGTTTTTCGATAGCACGTCTAGATTTTTCAGAATTTTCTCGTTTATTCGCATCGATTTGCCGCGAAATGTAGCGAAACGTAAGCTACGTTCTCGAGTTTGGATACTTACTGCTACTACCGCGGTATCAACCGTGAAGTTCCGCGACGAATTGATATAAATAAACAACAATATTGCGAAAAATCCAGACGTGCTATCGCAAAACAGGACACGGCATTGAATTCAGCGTTGAAAATACTGTAGAAACACCTATTCAAATGAATGCTCATTTTTTCTTGTTCAGTAGTATTGTCAGTTGATGTCACATAGACAATCAACATCGGGATAGTAGCAAATTTCAAGAGAGCAGAGAACCAGTCTTTTTGGAATTTATGCTCAGAAAAGAGGTCACTATAGAATTCAACGCAAAATTTCCCAAATGAAACTTACTTATCTAAATTTTTCTCTGAAGGTCAAGGTATTATTTTCATATTCTGTTGGGTACAAATTTGACCACATTTTCAAACAATTCTGTATATTAGAGGAGAGACAACAGAGAGATATTACCCAAGTGAAGTCTTTTTCATAGAATCTTTCCTTGTTTCTGTTGAGCCTTTGCAAAGAAAGATAAAGAACTTTACTGTTGAAAATATTTTAATTATATTCCTAAACATAAGGTTTTCTAGACTTTATTTTATTATATTTTATTTATTTACCGGTACTTATTAAACTTTTTACCTCAATTGATGGAACTTTCTGTCAAAAGGTCATCCTTCCCATAAGAAATACATTGAGCAGGCGCCTCTTCAACAGAAAGGTCCTCAATTTTTTTTTGTATAAAAAAAATTTAGACTTGTTGGAGAATCTGTGTTTTGTGAAATTTGTATTCTGGGAATTATAATCTCATGTCAGAGTTTTAAATTGTTGTATTTTGCTTGAAGCAACTTTTTAAAAATCCATTTCATTTTATCCTATCTATTTATTCATTACGTTTTAATTTACCCAACTACTTTTGCAATACTATACTATGATAATGTGATCACATTTCCTAAAGAAAAGAAAGTATAACGTAAGGATACCATCTCATTGGTACTCAGTAGCATACGTATTCCTTGCATTGTTTCAAAAAGTTCCAATGAGATTATTTCTTATGACAAGAATTCATTATTTTCTCTATTCTTATTTTTTTCTTATAGCTGCGAATCAACAGTTTCTAATTTTCTCTAATGATGGAAGGGTACAGATCATAGGTTGGAAGTATCTTGTGGAACTTGATAAGTTCCAAACAGAACTTGGTTATTGTTTCAATAAAGTTGGCAGAACCCATATTCATTTTTATAATAATAAAATGAAAGTCAATTATGCTGTTCAACTATTTAGCAGCTCTGTAGCCGATGCCATTGTCACCAGTCTGACGGATCTGAAGCCACTACTAACTTCTTGCGTCAATTTGATAAAATTTTTGATTTTATGAACAGTCGGAATCTATTGGTAAAGGGTACCGGTACAAGAAGCCAATTTTTAAAAATAATTTACGATTCCTGAAGAATCAAGTGGATAATTTCACGAATTATTTGCATTCTCTGAGAATTTCTAATGGCGTTCCTCTGTATTTGAATAGGAAAAATACTTTTATTCATGGTTATACAATGGGACTCAGATCAATTTTAGAACTATCCGAGGAGTTATTGAATGAAGAATATTATAAATATATATTAACCTATACCAATTTACGCAAGATCACATACAGTTGCTTCTTGCAGTTCTCAGACTTAGGATAGGTTTCAATGACAATCCAGATGCCTTACGACTCAAATACATACTTCGGGAAATCTTTCAAAAAATAGCATTTCTATTGCTTCACGATCGAGGAAATTGTGCAGTTTTTAAAAACACAAGTTACGGTATTCTCCAAATCAGCGGAAGACAGAGTCGATGATGAACATACTGAAGAAGATTATGTTGAATTTCAAAAAATTTGCAATTTTAATTTAAGTATTAGTTGTACCACATTACAGGCTACATTGTTGCGTATTCAACAAAGAAAATCAAGTGTCCAAAATGTTAAAAAGCTCTTGTGGCTTCTTATATATCAAAAGAACACAATTACTGTTACATGAAGAACCCTGTTAATTATAGCTTTTTAATTATAAAAATCGAAGTGGACTCACGCCTGCATCAAATGATTCATTTGAAATAGTCCTAACAACCGGTACTGAAAAATACTTGAATTTAATTGGAGTCGATGGTAGCAGTAATCTTGAAGTGCTTAGAAATTTGAATAAAAATCGTATTTGTCGAAAAATTGAAAATTACTTTCTTTATTGTCAGAGTATCAATTTTTGTGCAGTCAGAAATAAATTTAAAAAGATGGTTCAATTTAGAAACGAATAAGTGCGTGAAATATTTTTGTACTTTTATTATTTTTTTTTTCCTTCAATTTCTTATCTCTATTTTTATTTTTTTTATTCAACTTGTAATTTATAGTTCTTGAATTATATTGATCGAGTGATGATCCTATTCATTACTGGTACTTGAAATGATCGGCGTTTGTGAATAAAGATGAAAATTTTGAAAATTAATCTGAGTTAAATATTCAGCCTCGTTTTAATCTTTTTAGTTGATATTCTATCAACACCGCTAGGTTTTATTTCTATTAAATTTCCTGTATAGTGTAAATGAAGAGATCAAAAAATTGTCCGCAATAGTTCGAACTTTTGAGTGGGACCCTCATATTCCATGTAGGCCTCCACCTTTCGGAGATCGAACTTCACCTGGTCAATAATTTGGTGAAATGGTTCTGAAGACTGATATCACGCCCCAGCGATGACCTAGTCTCATACGTCTTCTTTATGTATATGTCAAGCCGAGCTGAAGCTACGTCTCCCTCTTCACCTCTCCCCCCTTCTCTCATATACGTCGAGTTGCAAGGTCAGAGTCTTTCTAAATTCTCTATTTAGGTCGAAGTCCTCTCATTAGACTCACTAGAAAGGGGCTTGAGCGTCCTCTCATGAATAGGTCGAGTTCCAAAGTTGAAATTTCTGTCGAATCCGTCTATATTTAGCCTCAGGTTTATTGTCAATAAACTGATATTCTTTATGGGGATTGAAGTATTGTATGTTCGTACCTTGAAAATTTGTTCTCAAGTTGGCTGGATTAGGGTACCTTATTCACACGAATTTATTATGAGTACTTACAGATCTCTCAGTTTTCAAATTGAATACAAACATTCATTCATTCAAAAAATAGCATCATATGTTCTATCCGTATATAAATTATGATTCTCATTTTATTGGGTTTCCTGTTTTCTAATTTCTAAGATCGATTAAATAATGTTCGTCGTTTGTTCACCCGGACTGACTGACTGTGCTGTAGTGCTTTCGACTTCCATCATTATTCATTCATGTTTATCAAATAGAACAGAAGCGAACAGTATTGTCGCAGCAAACCTAACAAATACATTAAACCGGTAAACGAGAATGTCATCAATTTTTCACGAACTCGGAATTCGACAGAAAACAATTTAATGTTTATTCATAATTCCTGTGGGGTTACGTACGGTCGTAAGCTCTCTTAAATTTCAGTCGGTGAATTTAACTGAATGCCATATGAGCAGAAATTAAAACGTAGATCAAAACTGTGATAATATCGTATTCGTGTTACCGTTGTACTGTTCGTCCTCTTCTAAATTATTTCGCTCGCCACAAAAAGAAAGAAAGAAAAAAAAAAAACTTTTCATCGCATACACGCGGACGAGAGCGTCAGTGATATCTTTTGATCACTAGTTGAAGGAAAAACATGTTTCTCCTTTCAACCTTTTCAATCGTATATAGTATGACAAGCTTTTAATATAATTTTTGATCTAATAAAAGGATTTCCATGACAATTAAGTTTTATTCGCGTATCGTGTTGAGTGTTTACTTATGTATAAACGGGAGTATTTTGAATGCATTTATCTGACAGGATGAGTGAAAAGTTATTAAAACCAGTAAACACTTCACACGTTTAATTATATTGACGTTTATTCTCGGTTTTCGTACCATTTTACGTAATTCATAAAACTCAGCCAAACTTTTCAGACAGCTAACGAGAAGAAGCATTGCGGCATCTATTTCAGGAAAGCATAGAAAAAGAGCTGAGAGAAAAGTGTGGTAAATACTGTCTAGCGAATTTAAAGCACTGCTTTAGGCGATAAAAGTGATAAGTACGCTTGAAAGTTGAGGAAAAAAAACCTTTCTGTTCTCCTCTCGACCGACGAAATCTAAATTTTTTCTTTTAATTATCCTGCTTTTGTAACCAAGCACTCTCCTTTCAGTCTCGAATGGGCTGAGCGAGTAATATGAGGGCGCCGATGCTGTGGTCTAACGGAAGTAATAAAGTGGGCACCCGTGCATGCAATACTGTATATGTATACTTATTATCATATTATTGTATAGCTTCCGCTAATAAAGGATAACTTGTTACCATGAAACAAATCCGCAAATAGATTTATCTCAGATTCTAAAAATATTCTTGTGGTCGATTTTACCTTTCCAACTAATATCGAAGCAATAGTAAATGGTCTCGGTTTGAGGACTCCTGTGACGTGTAAGCAAATACGATAATCTAATAAATTTTCTCCGTTTTATTCGGTATAATGTCCCTCTTTTATCATTTTGCAGATTGAATACTTAGGCTATACTGTCTCGCAATACATCATCAATCTATCGGAATGAAAGATGACATTTTTATCACTCGATTATTTATACGTTGTAGATACTGCGTAAAATAGATAGCGATGAACAGAAATAGGTTTCACTAGGTCGGATAGAAGAACTATTGACGTATTCCTAACAGAAATGTAAACTCGACAAACATTATACCTAATGCACGAATGATTAAAAATGTACCTAGGCTTTTATTACCAACGTATACTTTGTGTTCCTAAAAATAAATAGACTGAACAAATATATAGTATTTGACCTGGAATAAACTGAATATGACCCTTGTGAAGATATTATTTGTACTTTTTTTGGCGATGGTAACATTCGAGTTTGAATCCTAAAGAGTCGCTGTGGCTCTATTTATTGACACTTTCAGATGAAGAGATCATTTCTCATAGTTTTTACTTTGTTAATCCTTATACAAATATTGTTATTTGAACTTTAAAAACACGTTTCCTTGTGATCAGAAATTAAGTATGCTGTAAAAAATTCAAATTTTCGTTCACAAGCTGAGATCTGTTACTCAGTCGTTTTTAGTGCTAAGTTATGTCACCAGTTTGGGGATTCGTATGAATTCATCCACAGCAGGACATCAAGGGGAATATGTGCCAAAGCAATAACTGAACGCAAATAATGCGGAGGAAGCTCAAAAATCTACAAAAGGAGATCCGACAGAACAGCTTAATTTTGACCAAGGGGATAAAGGCAACACGGTAGTGGTAATGAAGAAGAAGGACTAAACCCAAAAAGTGGAGTCGTACATCGCAGAGAATGGATGCCACGAGCTGAGAAAAGACCCAACACAGAAATACCAAGATGACCTGAAAGCTGTGTTGAAAGAGAACACCCTGGCGATGAAAGAACGCTTGATATGAACCCGGAAATACCAAAACTTAAGGGGCTTGTAAAACTTCACAAAGCGAACCGTCCGATGAGACCCCTGGTTAACAGCATTCAATTACCACGCTACAAGATAGCGAAGATCGTAGCCACATTCCTGACAGAAAACTACCAGTTTGCACTCAGAGGAAGCATCAGAAACAACGGAGAGCTGATTGAGCAACTAGACAAGTTGGAAATCAAGAGTAACGAGTTGATGTGGCAAAGACTTTTGGTACCATACCAAAGGAAGAACTTCTCGCCCTGTTCAAAAATAACAGATACCATAGGAGCCCCAATGGACCGAAGTATGCCCGAATGGAGCAAGAGATTTGAAGCCAAAACTACTGCTGCTTCAGTAACAAGTTCTATGCGATAGGATCACCGCTGTCACCAATAATGGCGGAGATATTCATGGAAAATAAGATATTGAAGGGTAGCACGTTCAGAAACTCGATCAAACACTGAGCCAGATATGTAGATGATATCCTAGTTGTGTGCTCGAGCACTAATAGACAGGTGGACCTATCTCTTTTGGGAAATGAATGCGATGAATGAGAGCATCAAATTCACGGTGGAAAAAAGCAATAAGACCATCGACTATTTGGACCTTACACTCACACTGGTGAACAACAGGATAGAATACAAAATCTACAGGAAGCCGACGCACACAAACACCATCATCCCAAAGGACTCCTACCACCACCCAGGCACAAGTTAGCGGTAATCCAGAACTATTGCTATCGAGAAATTTCTGTCCTCGAAAACAACAAAGAGAAGAGGAAAGAAATCGAGATAATAAAGCAGATCGCAGAAGCCAATGGCTACCATAGAGGGATGGTGGATGGAATCTGTAGGAAAATTGAGACAAAGTAGAGAACCCACGATGGCACAGTGAGAAAGTACTCCGGATCGATAGCATACCAAGAGAAAGCTGACAAAGTTTCACCACCTGCATGTGTCAATCTGTACCTGCCGCAATTTGAAATGGTGCTTAAATGTAAGTTATTTCATCATCAGATAAAAAGTTAGGAGTTTCTTATCTGGATATTGCCTCTTCTAAACCAATTCAACATAGACAACTATATGGTTATATGTATCTATATGAAGACACGTCGCCAGTGGTGTTGCTGAGTACTAAGCTACTAATGCAAAGTTCTTGGAGATACCGAGCCCCAAATGCCGACGTCACAAGGATACAAAAAATGAACGCGCTGGTATACAATGTCAACATGGTGTTCAACTGTACAATAATAAGCCGTTTCTCCAATGACTTGAAAGCAGGCATACTTAATGGTTTTAGCTTCTCTTCAGTGTATCTGGACATGACTTGACAAATCGTGTCAATTCCGTCTTGCAAAGTTAATAATACACAAGAAGTTGCTAACAAGATGAACGGGGGGATCAAAAACGTTCCCCACTGGTTGAAACCTGGGAAAGTTGAAAACATCAAAGATACAGCAATGATTTCAGACAAATTTTTGCCAGCGTTTGGTACACCATCACGCTAAGTTAACAAATCCGACCACAGTATCTGCAACAACCAGAAGCCTCAACAGCGGCTTAACTACTTGGTTCTTAGAGAGCATTGATACTGCAGCCTATTGATTTTTGTCTCTGCGCTGTATGAAAATTATATTATTGTAAGTCAAATGATGAATTGTGAGGAAGTGTCCAACAAATAATTGTGGACAAGTAAATGAGTTCAAGTCCTTGATGGGAAGTGTGCTTGACAAGTAATTGTATACAGTGAGTCATTCACACTGGACAAGGACATGAGACTGAGTCCAAGAGTGTAGTACAAGTGATTAGTGTGACCAAGTGGCAAGTGTCAAACAAGGGAAAAGTATACGAGACTTGAGTCCGTGAAATGAGAAGTTCTGGAATTTTCTTGAGTACTACATAAGTCTATGTGAGTGGGAACTCAATATATGAATGTACAAAATGAGAAATGGGGTTTGTAATAGTTTTTTTTTTTTTTTTTTTTTTTTTTTCAGTAAATCAGTATGGCCAAGTGGTTTTGCCGTCGAGGACAACGCAACGTCGTTCATGAAGATGATCAGATTTGGATTTAGAAGAGAGAAATAAAAACGTTGGTCTATTCACATGTTTGTGAAAATATGACTTCACGGAAGTAGGAAGTTGATATCGGGCACACAAAAGCTAGAGAGGTAACGCCGTAATCATTGAAGGATGATTATGAAGGTCGTGAAAAGGATACAAGCGATTTCTCTCTCCTTTTCAGCTTGATACAAAGAAATGTCCATAACCTATAGGCTTGCGACCAAACGTGATTACAATGTCGGTACACTCAAGAATCAACGAGCTCAATTTCAGTGGAAGGAGAACCAACTGTAAAAGAATTTACCTGAAAGTCAAGCCAATAGTCGATAAATCAAACAAACATACTCGAGTGTTGTTGAACATAAGAAGCATTACACCAATAACTACCCGTGAAAAAGGGCAATATTACAAACTTTTAACTGTTTCCTCGAAACATTCATATTCTCCTGAATCAACAATTTTTTAAATGAAGCTAGTATAATTACAAAAAGCCTGACTACCTTCTCAATTTCTAGACATGCGGTAGTTTGAAAAACACGAAGGTTTGCCCGTCATGCTTCACAAAAAATGACAAGAGAACATATATTCGGAAAAACTTTCAATTACTGACGTTCTTAAATGCAAAGTAGCATACGTACGTGAAAACGTGCGACCCTAAATACGAGTGTAACAACCACCGTTTTACGACTATGAAGTTTCTCGTCGCAAAAGTGAACGCTTAAAGTGACACGTCTGGCCGCAAGTTTTCCACAATACGGTGGTGGCTACTATTATAATAAGCGAACGTACACTCACACACGCATCAAATAGCTCTTTAGAAGAGAGACAGAGATTTTTTTTTAATACGTATAAGTTTCTGAAAAATGTTTTGCAACTTGAAACGAATGACACAGCTCATAAGGCTTATTTATTATTCGAGGCACAATTTCGTATTACTCGGCAAATCTAGAACTGCGGTATAGCTGGAAAAGGGAAGGTAGGAAGAAGGAAATATTCGTACGACACGAGTATATGTACTTTGTGAGTGAAAGATGAAGGGCGAAGGAGAGGGCAAAGAAACGGAAAAAGGATTGAGTTGAGCGATGGAAAAAGTGGATAAAAATAATGGTTGCGGTTTCATTCAGGTCGTGAGAGTACGTATTCGCGTAAGCTGGGGATGGTGCACTCCCGGAGTACGCGCGCGTACGTTATTCTAATAATTTCACTTACGAGAAATTATTGAAACACGGGAAGGTGCGAAACGTACGAAATTTATTAGCAAACTTTACTTTCCTTGGTTTACTCTTAATTACCTGATAGATTGCAGGCTGCAAGGTATCGAAAACTATTGCGACTGCAGAGTTTGTGGGACGAACGAGATGCGGTCATGTAGTAATGACCTTCTCTTTGTGAAATTGTGCAGTTTGTAACTTCGCAGGTAATAAATCTAAGTTTATTCGAAGGAGTGGAATTTATCTTTCTCCCTCCTTCTGCGTGGTAATTCTCCTCGGTTTAACGATGCATAAAAGCAGTCGGTAATTAAAACTTGGAAAGAGTAATCAATTGCAAACCATTTTTTCCGGGTTATGGCCAGTCGCGAGGAAATAGTTGAAATTATACCGTGCCAATAAACGGAATCCGAGGACCCTAGACCGTCATTATATTTTCTTCTTTGCATTATTTCGTTATTAATGTATATTGTGAACAACACCAGAATGCTACATCAAGATAATATGTGGAAGTATATATCCAACTAAAAACAATTTTGTTGAGTCGTAAGTGGTGTGCCAAAAATTATGGGATCGTGATACACGAATATTATATTTTTCTAGCTCGTCTTTCGTCTGCTGAATTCCAAAACATGGTTGATAACAAATTAATGCATTGAAAACTTCATTAAAGATTTCCAAGTTCTCCTCCATACTGATTTTGTCACAAGTACACTTTCAAAGAAACTCAATTATAATGAGTGTGATGAGGTGTAACTAGAGCACCGGATATATTAGTATAATATTGTAATCATATTCGTTGTAACAATGCTGTCTTGTGATTGATTCACTCTTAGAACATATTGATTCTTACAATAAAACACTGTGTTCTAATATTGGCTGTGACATACTGCTTTCTGAAATTGCTGCCCTTCAATATCTTGTTTATATCGTCATTCATGA
The DNA here is from genome assembly GCA_035079385.1 of Aspidiotus rigidus. Lineage (NCBI taxonomy): Eukaryota > Metazoa > Arthropoda > Insecta > Hemiptera > Diaspididae > Aspidiotus > Aspidiotus rigidus. The sequence goes on from JAVHKY010000030.1 coordinate 6,970,617, forward strand.
ATGTCTTCTTCGGTAGTATCGGTGACAACGGTGATCCCATTGCCAGTCGCTTTTCCTGGCTATAGAACTTGTCATTGATGAAGCAACAGTAGTTCTGACTCAGAATCTGTTCCACTATTCTGGCGCACTTCGGCCCGTCGGGGTTCTCAAGATATCTGTCGTGCCGAAGTGAGACGAGAAGCTCCTCCTTTGGTATAGTATCAAACATGTTTGTCACCTTTAAGGAAACCAGCTTGTCATTATTCTTCATCCACCTTGTCCAGTTGCTCTACCAGCTCACCGTCGTTTCTGATACTTTTTCTCGGAGCAAACTGGCAGTTTTCTTTCAAAAATGCGGCTGCGATCTATGCAATCTCGTAACATAGTGATTGGATGCTATTAACAAGTGGTCTCATTAAATGGTACACTTCATGGAGTTTTACAAGCCTTTTGAATTTCGATGCTAACGGGTTCATATATTAAGCGTTCTTTCATCGCCAGAGTGTTCTCTTTCAACACAGCTTTCAGCCCGTTTTGGTATTTCTGCATCGGGTCCTTTGTCAGCTCTTGGTATGCATTCTCTGCGATATGAGACTCCATTTTTTGTGTGTAGTCTTCCTTCTCCATTACCACTACCGTGTTTCTTCTTTCCGCCTTTGTCGAAATTATATTGTTCTGTCGGATCTTATTTTGTAGATTTGTGACCTTTCGCTGCATTACTAACGTTCTGTCATTGCTTCGGCACATATTCTCCTTGATGATCAATAAAACTTTCCCAATTTTGCTTCGGGCTTCTGGTCTCACATCGCATTCCATGGTTTGGATTACTTGTTCGCAACTAATGACCATACTTTCAAGCTTACACTGGTTCAATCTGTCTCTTGATGCCATTATACAGCAGTCTTTCGTCTTCTGCCGTGAAGGTGCCGCTTGATATGTTCTCGGTTCTGGGCGAAAAGTTGTGCTTAGGTCTCGCTGTCCCCTTCTTTCTTCCCCCTTTGTTCCGGGTCAGTTCGGCAAGTTTCTTCTTGATCTGTTTGGTTTGGCCAATTTTTAGTGTTCTGGGAATGTATGCTGGTCCACTTTGAATCGACCTGAAATTGACGTCTATCTGGAGTCGATGTATAGTCGCCTCCTTGAAACAGTCTGTGTCTGGTGACGGATGCGTATTCATTCAATTTATAACGTAACTTGGTCCCAAGAGAACGCAGTCAGAGTCCTAATATCGATCTCTGGCACGGATCTTTTTGCGTCTTAGGAATGACTCGTATCTCCAGATTGATATTTGAACGCTCACTGAATCTTCTCGGAACCAGGATAATTATAATCGATCCAAAACCGTAGTTTTTCCTCAGTCAACATAAATCCATACTACCGAGAGTCAACTCAATTTGCAAGTCAACGATGAGTCGATGTTCAGGAAGAGCGGTCGACTTTCAATCATTTTTGATAGATTATTGGAGGTCATTGGGCAGAATTGAGTCGACTTTTGAACGAAATAGCGACTCGATTTGGGGTCAATATAGTTCATCGGACCTGGTATGAATTCATGATGTCTTCAGCTAGTGACGTCATCAGAACTTCGTCACGCAAATTTTAGAATGACCTCCGGCCTCGAGGAAATATTCGCATCAAAATCTTGGTATTTTGCGTTTATAAATTTTAATATTATCGAATACTCGACGAGCAACGTCCTGAGCAGGTTTACACGGGCGGAGGGCATCAAGCGACCAAATGTAAGATTATGAAGATACGCTGCACGTAACTTTAAAAAAGACCAGCACGATTTGATTAATTCGGGAGTTATGCAAAGACCATCACGTCGAATGGTGAGCTACGACCCATCTAAGCGACGACACCGACATCTTCAGCTAACAGAAAGAAGTAGAACTTGGGGACATACAAAATATACGTCAATAGCCTACTTCCAGGATCAAAAATTGGAATTATCAGTCATGAGACCCACCCAAAAAAGTCTCAGATACAACGAGGTGGAACTCCGAAAAATTTTTGGTGGAAATCGTATAAAATTTTAGCCCGAGAGTTGCTGAAAAGGAAAGACGTCCATCTAGAAAAAGACCAGATTTTAAGGTAGTTCACAAACAAAAAATTATGATTCTAAAAGCAGTTTTTGCTTCCAATTTCGTCACCTGGATGAAAAACAGATCATTCGCGCTCATAATTATACTTGCTTTTTACACACAAGTATTCGATCCAATTTACACCTTTAATTTCTCATCACCTCATAACATATAACGTTTTTACAAAATTCAAGATCAGGGCACAGGGAGGATTCGCGTGAGCTAAATACCCGTTCCTAAATACTATGAGTAAATTATTCCGTTCGGCAAACTTTGTTTCTGGACTACCCTGTACCTCTCTTTCTCATTGTTCGACTTAACGAAATTGGCGCGAATAATGAAAACTGTAAACATCTTAATAATGCAGGTAAGTAGCTTTCGCTTTATTAGCTTTTGCATCTTCGAAATTGAATTTCATAATAATTTAGAGCACCTGCGGTGAAGGTAATCTTGAAATTTATGCTAAACGTTATACCGTATATACGAATATCTCGATAACGATAAGAGAAGAGAACGTAACTCCAACGCCCAAATATCAAGGTATCGGTGACGAACGCAAGAATATTTGGTCCATCTTTACGATATGTTTATAATTTTTGAAAATCGTTTGTTTGTTTCGCGAATAGCGAAAAAGGCAGCAAAACTGAAAAGAAGACAGTACAAAGTTACTGTCAAGAGCGCTCGTAAATTTATGAACGCTCCAATTCCGAGGTATAGTTTCGAACTTAGAATTCAGGTGGCAGAATAGTAAAAATCCTATAGTTACATCTTTTAACGCGTATATATATTTTTTGTAGCAAAAATTACACGGGAAACAAACGAGCTGGAAATAAATACTACGCCGTTATAGCACTTCGAAGAGAGCAACTTTATCGCGCATTTTGAACATCGATTCTTTTAAGAAAATTCCCAAACCGAGCGCGCGATACGGCGGCGGGAGTGAAAACTTGGACTTTACGGTTAGGAAAGTTCCTAATTCTCATTCCTTTTCAAAAGTTCACGCGGTGTTTTTCGATACCTTTTAAAATGGCCTAAAACAGCGATATTTTATACTGTATATTTCGAAAGAATTTCAGACATGAGCTCGAACATCCGATTACAAGAAAAAAGAGCTATGCCGGAAGAAAACAGCATCAATCTTACGCAACAGAAACGGAAGGGCCAGCTTAAAATTTCTCGAGTGCAGAAATCTTGTATACTCGGACAAAGTTTAATGCTTTACATCCAAAAACGATTTAAATAAGACTCAATCAAGTTTCGCGTAAACAAAGTTTTCACTCAGTCTTGCACAGGCCGGCGAAAGCCCGAGATATTTTGCCTCAAATATACCACCGGATTGAATAGATGAAGAACAAAATTTCGAGGTGAATGAAGAAATATCTTATTTACGGAAATTATACACAATGATGGAACGCGTAGTCGAAAAATATGCCGTGCCATAAGACATGAGAAAAATATGAAAATTAAGAGCCCCTATGGAAGGACCTGAGGGTAAGAGAACATAAACGACGCGCGATTATGCTATCATGAATCCAGTATCTTTTTTGAACATAAGGAGCAAACGAATTCATGATCTGCCCTTGATTTTCCAGGTGAGAAAAAATTCGAAAGTTGAAATTTCTCCGAGTCCCCGACCCTCATACATGTAAAGCTATGGACAAAGTTTTTTCAAGACTCTCCCCTCTTATATAGAGCACAATGATCGAAATCGTTCAAAGTACCTAAAATAGGTCAAGCCACCACCCCGTCATACAACTCAATAATCAAATTTTCAAGTTCCCCACCTGATGCACATGGCGCATTCCATTGAACATTCCGTTTTAGGTGTTTTAATTGTCTAAATAATACTAGTTATTACATAGCATTATCATCATTATTGCTCAAAGTCTTTTAGTAACGAGGTTACCTTCTATATTTTCATGTCGAGCGATATCCAAAAATGTTGAAATAAGCCAGAAATTTCATTTGTATTAGTTATTCGATATGGAAAACAGGCACGATAAACTAATGATAATACGAATTCGCATTATTTGTGTGGCTTTTCCAAAGTGGATATATAACGGACTAATAAAACATATCTATAAATACTTGTACCTATGACTAAAATAATCATTGGAACCAACATATGTAGTGAAATTAGTTCCGCATCGGATTCAATGTTTATCTACGACTCGTAAACACTGTTCAGACTCATTCGTTTGTACAACAAGTAGAAAAGTTTATGTGCCGAAAATAGACCACAAACCAGCGTACAAATATTTTGTGCATACCTCTTTTGAATAGTTAGTTAGTATTATCGCGCGTTTCTTCGAATAGGCATGGAACTTTCGCCTTACCAAAGCTCCTCGCGCGGAGATATCACGTGAGCATGAATACAACGAGTATTGGGACACGCATTAAGATATCATTCTCTTTTTCATTCGAACTGACAAATTTAATAAACCAACCACCTAAATCTACTTCGAGTGGCATTAAAAACGAAAAAAACAAAAGGCGGATCGGATATCTCTTGCAATACGTAACGCTTCAAAAGTTCCTAAATACACTTCAATTCTCTCTCTAGTTAATTATTATGTTCACAATCAACAATATCGACCCACGAAATATTTATCTGAAGCCAGAACTTGGGAGCGTTCCTGCAAAGAGAAGATTAAATGAGCCATCCAACAGTTATATTAGAACTCCTACGCTCCAACGTTGAAAAATGAAGGTTCTAGCCGGGAAAAGAGGCGAAAATGGCCTGGATCGTAAAACGTTCACCACAGACAATAATGATCGCAGAGCGATCATAGGCGGCTGCGCTTACGTTTTTGACCCATGGGGATGTTTTTAGCTTCCTGGGGGACGGTACAAAGTTCCAATCGAATTTGCATGCCAATAACGTGTTTGCACAGAGAGTGCGTGTTTCAAGAAGAACGGGCAAGTACGTTCACACTCATTGAGAAGTGCAGTCACCCTTGTGCGCCAAATGCTGTAATGTTCCCGCCTGAATGTATCAAATGATGCCCATTTACCTTCGAGTTTCATATATTGCATCGTTAATCGGGCGGCGAGTGGCTTACTGGGATTTGAAGATCCGATGAAGTACAACAACCCCTTTCGTCATCATTCATTCGGATACAGCCGCAAATGGTACGACATTCACGCACGCAGGATCACGGCGATCGGACTAGTTCCTTACCAACTCGCATACTTTCACGACAAATTGATTTACCATCCTTGCATCCTCACAATTATTTTACCGACTTTAGGAGGTATTGCATTCTTGCGATGGGGTATGTTTTCTCGGCGTTTCAGAGTGTGTGGATCACGATTTTAACACTGGCTCAAATTCATATATATACGTACGTACGTATGTATGTATGTACTTTTATTGGTGGGCGAATGTTCTCGGTTGGTATTGGGTCGATTCGTATGAAATTGAGAATTATTGAAGTTTTATATTTGCACTAGAGAATAGGATCATTTTTTTGAAAATTGGATTGGTAGTTTTTGAGATTTTTTCTATTTTAATTTAGAAAATTCGGAGCTCGGTAAGTCGAACGTGAGTTCGTTAACCATCCCGCGTTGAAAAGAATGAATGTAAGTTGCTATGGAAGAAGAGTGTTACAGACTTCTGGCTGCGCGAAAAGTGTTTCTTTCTCAGAAGGGGAGGGGGTTGTAAGTTGTGTATTATCAGTACACGAGATTGAATAAAATAATGTTTGGCAAGTTTTGAAGATGAACTTGTATCGGAAAACGATGTCATTTTGCCGTTGTTAACGAATGATTTCATTTTTCTTTCCTTCAGCACGGATAATAGTTCTTTCATGTTTGGTGATTAAAAATTTTTAACGGATATTCCATTCACTGAAGCGGGGGGGGGAGGGGGTATTTGGGTGTAGATAACTGATATAGAAGAGTGAATGAAAATAATACTTAGAGAGCTTTGAATTGGAAAACAAAATTTATTTGCTGTTGGAAACGAAAACGATTCAGTAATATCATGTAGCCAATAATGAACAAAACGGGAAAAAAAAGAAGTAGGGATGTAGGAAAATAAGATAGGAAAAGTGCGGACGCTTTTTTTATTTTTATTTTTTTTAATGTGACCTGCGATGAGAAAAGGAAGCTCATTGCCCACTGACAGGAACACCATTTCTCTCTGATTAGATATCCAATTAGAGAGAAATGGTGTGTTCTTGCGCCAATGGGCAATGAGCATCCTTTTCTCATCGCAGGTCACAAATTTTCATTTGAACTGTCTATAGGCCATCCACAAATACTCGGAATCCATCGAAACAAACAAATAAACAAAGTAAGCAGTGCACACATCCCCTAATAAGTTGTGCACTCAAGATCCAAAATACTAGAAATCCTAAAAAAACGGACAAATACCCGAAGTAAGTAGTGCACACATCTTGATACAAGTTGTAAACACAAAATCAAAACTTTCAAAATCCATTGAAACGGACAAATACACCATATAAGTAGTGCACACATTCCCATACAGTATGCAGAACAATGTGCAATCCACATTTAATTCATTCAACTATAATATATCAAGTAGGTAGCTCCAAAGGAGCCTGAAGATTGGACTTTATCAAGAACCTTGATTGCCAAAAAAGGCCTGCGAAAAGGAAGAGTGGAATTGGCAAATCATGAGAAGGATCAGAAGTGCGAATATTTTTGAAATGACGAACATTTGAGTACAAGTCAATAATGAAACGCTCGCGGCTATTGTACTGATCCATATAACTACCGCGCATCTTCTTGGCATTATACTTCTGCCGAATCATCTTATTCTAACGACGAACCTTAGTATTTGACCAACCAGTGAAGATCTGACAACAATGCTCGAAATCCAATGCATTAACCAACTGACTCGACTGACTCCTCCGGGATGGAACAACTGAGAAAACACTTCCATCAACAGTCATACCTCACTCATTGGGGATTTCAGGTTCACTACGGTGAGGCAGTCTCTACTGTCAAACGCATCCTGGCTGGAGTTCCTCACAATCAATGCAGCAAAATTGTCTTCTTTTGAAATACGGGTCTTGTGCCAGTCCTGGTGTGCATTTATGGCGTTCGTCATGGTTTCATGTCAGTTTCTTTCCATGGCGGTCAATATAATTTTATGAGAAGTGCACTTATATAATTCCCATGAATAAATATCCGCAGGTTCCACCTCCTGATTTTTTTTGTTAAACAAGTTTAAAGTTTTATTAATGCTAAAAAGTAGGAAAAATATACTATAGATGTACTCCACATCTACTAAAATGCCTCCAAGTTTCATCGCTTTACAATCATTATTGCCAGTGATACAGACATTTTAAATTTAGGCCTAAAGATGGCTCTGCAGCTCATAAGGGTGAGCGGATAGGTCCAATTTTTTATATTTAAATTCTTCTCATAGGGTACAACATTTCAATGCCTATTTAGAACATTTTACAACCAATACCGTCTTCCTCTTCTTACATGGCTTCTAGCCAGACCAGATTTTTACAAACAGACTCAATTTCATATGGATCTGATGATAGATATCAACAATTTCAGATGTCGGCTTGGTTCACAGTCTGCCTTGACAATGGCCCGTACAAATCAAATGTTGTAATTTGATACTTCTAATACCTACATGAGGAAAGGGTTCACATACTTGTGTGATCGTCAAAAAGCGCCTACTATAGTTAGTAATCTCACCACATGGCAATGAATCTAACAAGGACTTAAAAAAAGCCAATTAAAAGGAGTTAGGTGAATGAATGATTCTCCTGCACTTGGCCACATCGTTGAAATAGAATCAGTAATCGCACCATCAACAATGATAGGCCCGCCGCATAATCAAGACCGTTAATATTTCATTACACACGAGAAATCTGAATGAAACCAAAGAATACAGTAGTTGTACAAGTGGCAATAGGAAACTTTCGTGAAAAAAATATCGCAAGTTCTGGAATTTTCAACTTCCATATCCTTATAATATTACAATAGGTACTTTATATTAATATATCGCTTCAAAAATTGTAATAAAAAAGAGGAAATTTAGTCCATCTGCGCCATAAGGTTTCTCGTGTATTAATTTGAATAACTAACCTACGTGTTGTGCGTAGGAGATTTTATAATGTATAGCTCTTATATTGTGTGAACGAACATTGAGGCCATTTCGAATCATATATCAACGCCGTCTTTGATGCCGCCACTCGTTTTTCTTCAACCCGCGTGTATCAATTTTTCAAAATTCTTCATGTCATAAAGTTAAGAAATGGAATAAAAACAGGTCGGATCATTTCTCCGGCTCAATAAAAAGGCACCTTAATACAGCGTCTGCCGACCGTATGGCCGAGTATATTGTGTTATGTTCGCAGTCTCGACGCGTCCGTATTTTGGGCTGCTTATCGCGAAAATTTATGACTTCTTTAAATGAGAAAATTTTTTCCATCTTTCTGCTCGTACTGAGATCAATAATCAATGGAAGCGAAACGGAAACAATAAATTCCTTCAAATAGTTTGAAAATATTCGAACTAAAAGGCGAATTTTCATCGAGAGTATATTATTGATAAAGAAGAGGTCCGTAATAATTAAAAAATCGAATTTGTTTTAAAAAGCGCCAGCGCCATGTTCCCTTTTTCTTTTTAGCAAAATTCTTTGGCTATGCATGAAACCCCATTGTTCGCGTACAATCAAAATAAAAATTCTGCGCGTGACATGTGTTTCGTTCTACTTATTAACGAAGCAATTTTACGGGGGGGAAAAAAATTCATTAACATTTCTCTTCGGGACATTATTAAAACTCTTTCTGCCCGTACAAAAGAATTTTCGCCAACATTTCTTCTTTGTTGGTTTCTTTTTCCCACAATATAAAGTAATTGAACGTAAGATTTTACAAGCAGAAAAACTCGTGAACCATTCGATTTTCCCCTTTCTCTCGTTTTTAAGCTCTTCCTGTTTTTGAGCATCATTATTTCCTTATTTTGTGCGTAAAAGAACAAGAAGATGAAAAAAATAAGTCGCAGTCAATAAAATTATGAGGTAGTCAGAGAGACTCGTCTCAATGTACAATTACTATATCTTCGTCCTTCGAAAAACATGATCAAGTAATTACGACATTACACACGTTAGGGCGGCGCTTTTATGAAATTTTTATGACACTAATAAATTATCTGGATCAGAACAGGTGGATTTTGCTTGTCGTATAAAAAGCGAGTCGACAGTTTAACGAGTCACCTCGCGATTTTGGAAAGAAAAATAAGCGTGTTAAGTTTTCCGTTATAACTCAAAAAGAAAAGGAAAAATAAGGCATCCTAAACCTGTATCTGAATCTATCCTCACGCTGTCCGACTAAGACTTTTATACAATTAAATTTCACAAAGTGGTTCGCTAGTCAGCTGTTTCTTTTAAACTTTATGAGCCTGTTTCATAACCGACTCGAAAATCGACAAATGAATTAATATAATTGGGGTCAGCTCTATTTTATAGTGAACTGAAACTCTTGGTAACATTGTAGGTACCAAACTTTTTAACGTGTGATATTCGCTAGTCGGTTCATGAAATTTGTGAAGAATACTGGAGTTGGCTCGTTGAAAATGTATTCCTGCTCGGTTGTTGCGGACAGTAGAATAATTAAATATATAATGTACGACTTTTCGCTATTCCGAAGTACATCTGTTATGATTTTCAATAGAATGCTAGTCAGTGATTATTCCTGTAAATAAATCATATTTCATTCATGGTGGTTGTTATGGAATCACAAGTGTTTCCAAATTAGACCAAAAATAGTATGCTCAATCTCGTGAAATGAATTAAAGAGACGTGTACATTTAATATAATATAATAAACAACACGGAAGTACAAACGACGTTCATTACATACGTAGCTGAGATCCAAATTAGACCTTACTTTGTCCTTACTTTTTATGAACGTGTATTCAATCTAAACCCGAAGGTCATCGCTCGGACGCGTATTTTAAGATTAGGGTAGGGGTAAAGAACAGACATGAACATGTCAAGAATATGAAATGCACATATTCGCAAGCATAATATGCTTCTGGAAGGTGCATACTGCAATACTTTAAAAAGTTTAAGTGAATTTCCTCACTTCATGGAAAAACATCGAATCATGTATATGTCTTTGGGCGTTTGCAAAGAAATACAATGTAAAAAGATATCAAACTCAATCATATCGATACATCAGTGTCGGTCATATCGATGTATTAATCTCAATTATACTGATAATTTCTATTATATCGATACATTGATCTCGAATAAAATATCGATTCTATACTCAGCTGCTGTAGTAAGTTAAGTATTCATTATGAGCCTACACCTATTACAATTAATACGGATAAGTATAGTATACAATATTTTAGCCTAACAAGCTTTCAGGGGCTCACTCATTCCGCTCGTGCTCCAAGCAAGATGAAGTGCTCAACGTGGATTGCCGACACTGAGTTATGATGGCTGAAATAAGAAGTCTAACAACAACGTTGAACAAGAGACCCAGAAGAAGCTGATAACGTCTGCCACCAAATGTATGTAAACCTGTACCAACTACAACTCGAATGGTGCAGACAATAACGAGAAATGAAGATAATTAGCCATCTACGTCGACTACCACTACTAATTCTGGACTGATGAATGCTGGAAATGGTGACAACCCTTCCATAAAAATTGGAAAATTACTGGCAAATATTTCAGCAGAATCAAAGACACAAGATGAATTTGTAGTCAGAATGACCAAATGGTTTTTCTCCATAACGAGGACGTCATCATTGTGAGTCAAGACGGCCGTGTAAAGGACATATTTTGTTTTTGAGATTTTGTATCTACGTCATATTTTGATATTTTTGGTGAAGATACATGTGAGAAAGAAAAATAAGTTCACGTGCGATTCTATGGAGGAAGACCTTGTGGACCTAATGAACTCCTCGAAATATTTCAATATACTTTCTTTGTGATCAGCATTGATAAATTATGCAGACACGTGAATTCTATTCTCTATGGCCAGAGTGTGCAGGTACTTACCTTGTAACAAAGTGAACAAGGCAAATCCAAGTTAATTAGAAGCTATGAAGGTAATCCGAAAGCGAAAAAACGGACAATTGATTCCCAGATAAACCATACCGGCTTCAAATACATATTTCGACCGATAGTCGACTCAGAATCGACGACAATTTTGATTCGATTTAGTTCCGCCCAATGTCGACCGCAAGTCGAAAAAAAACGACTGGAAGTCGACTCAAAATTTACCGCTTCTTTTCACCATCAACTCATCCTTGACAAGGAAAGTATTATAAATTAATATCGACCGAAACGACGTCGATTCGGGTCGATTATTATAAATCACTCATTGGTAAAAGACTTGCAATCGACGTCGATATTTCCTAGTTGGCAATGCACAGAATCGAGGTCAAAAGTGAGTCGATTTCTTTATCAGATTTTAATATTGAAAGAAAATCGAAATGACAAGAAAAATCACGATATCATAAAATTCAACCTGCAAAGAAGCAGAAAAAGTATTATAACTATATAAATTTAACGATTTAACTTCGCACTATAATGTTGCAAACATTTGCCCGATCTGCACGGGCATTCCTAATTGGATGGGGGGAGGAGGGTACGAGGGGGGAGGGAGTGAAACCCTACAACCTGTTTTTGCGTTTGCATTTGACACTCCTTTCTCTCTCCGATTTAGCGGGCAGTCTGCAAGTTCTCCCTCCCCGAGATATCAGATGAATCATTACAAGGTCTGAATTTGGAAAGAATTCCACCGACAAAGCCTCGATGAAACGATGACATTAGTGCCACAGCCTCTAGATAAAGTTCTGCTACAGATGTAATACGATTGCCAGCTTAGGATATTGTAAGATTACATGACTGTCTCCTTTTACAGTAATCTATTGGGGCTGAGATAATCGATTTTTCGGATACGAAGAGACAGCATCGTCTCGTCTCTGATTCACGTCTAATCGTTTATGAATGTAGTTGATGATGAATAGCATCATGGAATACAATAAGTCCTAGTTCACGTTTCACTAAACGGCGGCGGCGTTACAATAAATGAGAAATTTCTTGCATACTAACCCGAGACGAAACGTAAGCGTAAGGAAAGTAAAACAAAGAGGAAAACGAGGCTTAGAACAATAAGACACCATTCTTCGTCGATGATAATAAACGATAAGAAAAAGCCTGAAAATGAGAGGTTTCTTCGCGCGTGTCATACCACAGTTGCAGATATTTTCCTTATTATTGTCCTAGCTTTGTCACTTTAAGTAATGCAGACACGTCCTGCTCTCAGTTTGCTTATCACATTGGAAACTTTTTTCTTTATTCTTGTATACGCTGGTGCACAGCGTGCGACGTCGACCAAAGTACAGAAATATACAGTATATTATTGCTTAAGCTCATACGGTTTCTTTTTTTGCTTCAACTATAAAAAGGATAAAAAAGTGCGGTCAAGTATTCGTTTTTTTTTCGCGCGCGTTCGCACGCTCCGTTAATTCTCGCACAGTAATAAAAATATTCTTAGTAATTTCTGAGATAGCTTACCGGCGTATAGTATCATTGTAAATTTTATTTCCATGCTTACGAGCGAACATTTTATAATTCCCGAATCACGCTTTATTTATGAACATCGGTCTCTATTTCAGCGTCTCTCCTATTGAAGGTCGTACTCGAAGAAGCCAATAGGTGTTGGATAATTTCTACCAGAGCACTCCCAAGAATAGAGAACATTTTCGCAACTACTCTGCCTCGGCACTCCCTCATGGAATTCACGACTCTAAACAGAATTCTATTAGGTAGTCTGGGGAAATGTGTAACTCCATGTTACCTCTTACGGTTCGAGTGTCTTCATCGCACTTATTATGTCTCTACTATTCTTCGGCTTCAACTTCTATCTCTTTGAAGCGTGAGAAGCAAAAGAGCAGAAAATAACCATAAATTTAGTCGACCTTAAAATGGAAACTTGGGTACAGCTAATAAATTTTAAAATGTTTCTCTTCTTCCGATAAAGCATACTGCTTTTTTGAAGTAAAAAAAAGTGAGTTCGTTCAACTTTTTCGTCCTTTTTTTTTTTTCCAGTAAAAAGATACACGATAACAGCATCTCCGACGCGGCTACGCTGTGTTGGTCAGACTCTGGCACGGTAATAAATTCACGTTTGAAAAGTAATGATAAGTTTCATGTAAGTAAATAGATGAATGAATACTCGAATGGTTGGAAAATTGTACGGGTATAGATAGACGAAGTAAAACTAAAAATTTTTAAGTGGAACAAACTCGTGCCTTTTCTCTATAAAAGTTTATTCGCCGAGAAAACGATCCACATGCACCGTATAATGTGGAAGTTCAAACAATTTTCAAAATGTGTTTTCAGTTTTCCAGCTACATCTATTCCTTCTCTTTACTTTCTTTTTGGAGTTGGTTACCGACAAAGCACGAAAAATAATTTCCATCTGCACCGTCCTCTCAATATACGAGGGTACTTCGTAGACAGTTCATCCGCAAAATGAAGGCCTACAGTTGTGCGCGATGCAATTCGCTGCTCTCATGACGAGACAAGTGCACGAAGTTTGCTGGAAACCCCCGAAGGTGTTCTCAACATCTTTACAATACTATGATATGACCTACTCTTATTACCCGTCAACTCTCTTTTTATTTTTATTTCAAGTTTAAGCACCGCATACCGCGAACGTTGAAGTTTATCTCTACAATTTTCTCACGCTAAATTTCATACCTAAAACAAGGACTAATCTTTCAGCTCGATTTGTGTTATTCACGACTTTTGGGAAAAAAATTGTACGTGTATTATTCTTCCACGGAGATTATTATAGCTTCAAGTTTGACCTCTGGAGGCTTGGATTGCTCAAACCCGGAAGAGGTAAGCTCGAAAATATGGGCAAAACGTGAATACTGGAAATAAATGGATAGGTTGAATCGACACAAAATAAAATACGAAAGTATTTGACAGCAATGAATTGAGTTCTCAAGTTTATCAATGTGTTGTAGAGTGATTCAATTCCTTTTCCATAAAATTAATTCAACTATGCCTTAGAAAAATCTCGACTAGGTTGCGAGGGAAAAATGCCGAATAGCGAACCATACACAACAAGGATCTCGATTTGAGAGCAGGTGTAAAACTTAGTTGACCAATTTGGAAAATTCTAAGTTATAAGGTACACGGAGAAAGGAAACTTGTGTAGATATTGTGTATTATAGCGAAGGGAGCGTGATTTTTAAATTTGTACCCGTACGAGCGTACACATTATAGCCCAAGCCTAGTTCTAATAATAGTCTAACTCGTGAGCCTAAGCCTATTAGGCTGCGAAAGAGCGAGAACGGTCTGGATCTAAATCGAAGCTATTCTGATAAGGCTGCTTCACTATCTCGGTTTCTTTCCTCTTCTCGTTATGGTTCTTTAGGACAGAAATTACTGAGCAACAATAGTTTTAAATTTCCGCTAAATTATGCCTGAGATGATGGTACGGTGGTACGAGTTGTTTGGGATGATAGCGTCAATGTGCATTAACTTCCTTTAGATTTCATATTCCATCGATTCCTGTTGTTCAACAGCGTGAGTGTGAGTGTTAGGTTCGGATCGCCCATGTGCTCACTACCTTTTTTTTTTACCGAGAATTCAATGCTTTTAAAAGGGAATCTGTTTTTATTGGCGGGGGGGGGGGGGGGTTCTCGGAGAAAGCGTCTGCCGTCCGGCCGGCCGGCAAAGCTCGGAGCTCGACAATTTTCTAAATCCCCTCCAATCATCTATAGCTTGGGGTGGGGAGTGTGACGTCACAGTCTGATGGTGTCATAGGTCAGCCTTGTGACGTCATAGATCAGTTTTTTCAAGTTCCCCTGCTGTTATATATAGCTCCAAAGTCCGGCCCTGGGATGACACAATTTGATGACGTCATGTATCAGCCTTGTGACGGCACAATCTACATTTTTCAGATCCCACGTAACTTATAAAACAGGTCCACTGCCACTCCTCGTTCAACTCCATCAAAGAATCCGTGAGTTTCATTCATCGCAATCCATAAAACGCCAAAATTGATCACGTCTACGTATGTCCAATTATGGTTGTTTTGGTTAATTTTGGTCATTTTTGGTCGATTCTATTGATTTTTGGAACAGTTCCCAAGGTGCCCTATTACTACTCACAATCTCTTCCACTATTTTGGCAAACTTCATTCGGTATCTGGTATTTCGCAGTAGGGTGAGAAATTCCTCCTTTGGTAGCCTTTGGTAGGGTACTAAACATGTTTGTCATGTCCACAGATACCAGTTTGCAGTTACACTCGATTTCCTTCTTGTCCAACCGTTCCATCAGCTCCCTGTTGTTTCTAATGCGAAACTGGTAGCTTTCTTAATATGTCTTCTACGGAAGCCAATAGATGACTACTGCGATCTGTTTCACTATCTCGATTTCTTTCCTCTTCTCGTTATAGTTCTTTAGGACAAAAATTACTGGACAACAATAGTTCTCAATTACCGCTAAATTGTACCTGAGATGGTGGTACAAGTCGTGCGCCCTTATATTTATTTGTCTTTTGGTTCTCGCGTCTTTAACGTTGCTGGACAGAAAAAGATCTGAAGATAGCACAAAATATCTGGAAGTTACACCCACAATCCGGAAAGTCAAGGCACATAGTAAGAAAATTGAGAATACACGTTAGAAGCAAGGAGAGTCAACCCACCAACGTCCACATAAAATAGAGGAAGACGTACAAAGAAATTGACCGACACACCCGAATCCAGCTAAGCTTCCTCGATACTGACGAGCCAAGGACACGACTACAACGAACTTGGCCGATTTTCGCTATCTTGAAGTGACGTGCGGAGATTGGATATTATGAATCAGCGGTCTTATCAGTTGACTCCTTTCGTAGATTTTTACAAGCCCCCCAGTCCTTTTATTGCCAGGTACATTTTCTCTTCAAAAACAGTTTTCAGCCAGTTCTCTTATTTCCGGGTCGTGCTTGAAATCCATTTTCTGCAATGTACAACTCCACTCTTGACGTGTAGTCGTCCCCCTCCATTACGACTGCTGCGTTGCCTTTCTCCGTCTTTGTCATAATTAGGTTGTTTTCTCGGATCTTCTTCGGTAGATTTGTGACCTGCCTTTGCAATATTTGCATTCTGTCATCGATACGGCACACATTCTCCTTGTTTTCCAACAAAACTTTTCCAATGCTAGTTCATGCTTTTGATCTCACGTCATATTTTATGATTTGCAGCTAGAGGTTATGCTTTTGAGCTTAACTGTGTCAATTTCTCTGGCTGGTTGTACTTCAAACCTTTTTCTAGCACTAGCAGTCTTTCTTCTTTTTCTGGAACAGTGACGCTTGATAAATTCTCAGTTCCGAGAGCAAAGTTTTGCATCGATATGTCGCTGTCTCTCCTTTGTTCTGGGTCAACTTAGCAAGTTTCTTCTTGATCTGTGCGGTTGGGGCTTCCACTCAGTTTTTCACATATTCCTTCCCCCCATTCTCGGTAACCAGCAAAATTACAGAACTCGAGCGTAGAGATCTTTCAAATCTTAATGCAGCATTACTACAAATTTCCTAAACAGGTCAAATTTTTCACATTACTTTCCATAAACTAGGTTTCTCAATTAGAAGCGGTTAAAGGACATGTGATAATGAACTTGATGCAAGATTTTAGATACACTAAATTATCTCAACAACCACAATATTAGTTAACCGTTCTTCTCCTAAATTTATTTTCACCCTCGATTACATTATGCGCCCTACTTCAATTTCTTGATAATATTTTGCACAAATATGAAAAGGTAAATTAATTCTGTTAGGATGAGAATAGCGCCAGCGTCTCTAGACAGGCAATTAGCCGATTAAACTTTCGTAATTGCTACTATCGCTACAGGGAGAAAAAAAGCAACGAATCGAAAAATTCAGCTTTACAAAATCGTGTACGTACAGTACGTATACTGAATTCTTATTTCCTTTTTACAAATAAAAAATGTTCGGAAAATTGGCCTCTTTTAGCTACAGCTACTCGACGTAATGATAGTTTTCCCTTTTCTAATTCAAGCATTAGAGGTAAAATGAGCAACAAGGAAAATGTAACTTTTCGAAGGTTCTCATTTTGCGATCGCTGCTTCGATATTCGTGCGAGACTACAGATTTTTTTTCCCCCTGAACTAGCTTACCACAAAATTTATTCATCCGATTTTTGTTTACCGAAGAGTGCAGTCACTCTGTCACGATAGCTGTAATACGTGTATGTGTGTGTGGGTGTGGGACCTGTCTAGCTTCACACGGGAGCTTGAAATGATTCGTTGTGGTAAAATGCTTTCTTATTCCCCGCGCGATAGATACGTAATTGTACATTGTGATGCCCAACAACGACACGGAACATGATGAGCTTTCCTTTCGATTGATTCATGGTTGGAAGGACGACATACGATGTGTTAAAATACGTATACGGAACGACCGACCATCTCGGGGGTACCATAAAATATCGAGCAACTACTACCATAAAAAGGAAGGAAACGAATGAGAGAAAGAAAGAGTCGAGGCGCTCCTACACGAATCGCGCCATTCGGAATATAGTCGGATAATCAAAAATAAAATTTACAAAAATGGCCAACCAGCGCGAGCGAGTGGTTTAATAAGAGTAGAAGAAACTGAATCCGAAAAATTGTATTTGTATCCGACAATACACATAAAAACCCGAGTCGTAAATTAAATAAATATTTATAATACTGTTTTTTCGCCTCAAAGTTATCCTAAAAACGGGCGACTAGACATTCGAGAATTTCTCCCCCGTCATAATACTTACCCCACGATATTGCGGGAAATAGTATCATCTTTAAAAATGTAAAAGGATACCACTATATATACTGTGTACACTCGCTTTCGTCGAATATCGACTAGGTTTTATTAAATTTTTGTTTTGCCTCGCCCCATCTCTTTGGCTTTCTTCTTCATTTCTTTTATACCATTCTCCTTCTCCTTTTCTTTTTCTTCTCAGCTCTCTGAACGAATGCGAATATTTTTACGTTTTTATGAAAAATTATAATTTTCTCTTACATACCGGTATATATATATATGTACTCCGATACACCGCAAAAAGTCGGAGAAAAAAAGAAACTATATTAAATTTCTTATATAATATATAGGAACACTTCTCATTCTTACGTGAGTTTTCTATTTATTAAAAATCTACAGAGAATGCGTATTTTGAGGTACGACTTTTTTTTTGTTTCCCGTATCATATAAAAATCAGCAAGGAATGCGTGGTTTTTCTTTTTTTCTTCGTTAACCTTAATGGAGTACGCCGCATTTTTCCCAATTACGAATACGGTTGAATGTGTCCGGGAGGTTTTTTTTTACTAGAGAATCCTAATAAATATCAATTTTGCGTTAAAGGCAAGAGAATGTATGAAGTTCGTAGTCGGTTCTCGAGAGGCGCCCTCTTCACACACTCGGAAGATGATCTCATAATTTTCTCTTTCGCAGTTATATGTCGGTTCGACATTTTAGTCATTGTCGATAATATTATTTATGTTTTTTGTTCGCGCAATCCTCATAATTAGGCACCCCATTAATACGTTTGTACGATTCATACGTATAGAGGCACTCTCTATTCCCGACGCGAGCGAGTCGTCGAAAAGATCGTTGAGCATTTAAAAAACAAAACAGAAAATGTGCGCTTTCAACGCCACGGTATTCATGGCTTTCAATTTTCATTCATCTTGTTCTCTACCCGCACAATGTAAATGTAGGTACGAAAGAGAATATATACACTTAGGAGAAAATGTTACGTACATATTTTTCTTCTCGCACAGTTATAGCACGGTAATCATAAGAATTATTTTCCCTCTTACTCTTTCACTCTGTGTACTTTTTTTTTCTCTCGCTACTTCAAGCGCTGAGGTACTTTTCAGTAGAGGAATTTTCGGTTTACTAAAGGTTCCCATTTTGGCAGCTCGTGAAGTGGCCTCTTTCTCTGTTCTTCTTCTTCTCTCTGTACATTGAAATAACGCTAATATAAACCCGCCCCGTTTGCATCGAAATGAACCTTCTTAAGTGGGTTGAATAATTTTCCCAGGAATCAATCACCTTTGTAAAGCTGTTTCCGGATGCTTAGTGCGCGTTACTATGATGCGGCTTTCGGAATTTTGTTATCATAATTTAATTCTCTCGGATTATCTTTTCGATACTCGATGAAAGTATACAAATCGTTCACATTTCACATCTTGCAAAGATCGTCTACCGTTAGCATCAGGAGCTACACAGTCAATGTTGTGAATTTCAGAAACTTTTTATTATTGATTTCTTTCCTTGAAAACCGATAGGCTTATGAAATTTAACATGTCCATCATGGTCACTTCTTTTTACCACGTCTTCATGTTTCAGATCAGTCGGCCTGATGGAATGATGGAGAGACAGTAGAACGTGTCAAAATTATAACTCACCCTCATCATGAGATCATGACCTACAATCGAATCAATGAAGCTCAAACAAAAACGCATGGCAGATATACAAACAAAATTTGAAGCTCATCAGCTTGCCCACAAGCGTCAATTTGCGAAATGGAGCGAAGAAACTTGAACACAATTAGTTCTTGTCATGCCCCCCCCCAAAAAAAAAAAAAAAACAGAGGCCACCGCATACTTATGTGGCTCACGTTTCCCATTGATCACGCTTCTAAATTCTGGACCATGGCTTCACGCTAATACCTTTATGACGATGCTTGTGTAAAGATAGCCCTCTTTTTCGGAGGACTATGTAGGCCAACCGCCTCGTGGTATTCTGGTTAACACTAATTGGTTCACATTTCAAAAAAAAATCTCGATTTTCCAAATTTTCTCTTATGGCAAATTTTCCTAACTGGCCAATTTTTTCCAATGAATTTTCATAAGGTAAATTTTCGTCAGGCAAACTTTCACTGCGTTTTAATTGAAAAAAGAAAGAATATTAATAAAACATTATAATTATATAAAATTTACCAAAAAAAAAATGTCTCTTTTACGCTAGTAAGCCTACACAGTTTTAATGAAGCCTTTGTTTTTCAGTAGCGGAACATATTATAGAGACAGTAATGAGAAAAATTCGCGCAAGATTTTTGATCAGAAGACGGAAGAAGATGAACTTTTAAAGGAAATGTCTCGCAGTTCAGATATCTGATAGAAACGATGATTGACTGGCCTGCATAAAAATCGTTATGAGCAGCGTGATTAGTTGCCAATGGGAGAGTGAGGTATCATTATTATTTAAAACTTAAATCATCAGAAAAAAAAAGACACAAAAACTACCTAATAATTAAATTTCTCTTTATATAAGTTTTTCATTGAAGTAATATCATCGTCGGGAAATTAAAAGAACTTTCAGAAGTGATTAATTCATTGATAACTTTTGATAACGAGAACAGGAGATGCAATCAGCCAACATTTTGCCAAAGAATTCATAATAAATATCTCAATGAAATAAAATTAGTGTAGAAGCCAAGACACGAATGAAATAGTGATATAACAAATCTCAAAGATGACATTCTTATAGGTATACTCGTTTACGTTATGTAAAAAGTTTACAACATAAATTATCGATTCTTTATTCAAAAGAACTTCACTCAACTTCTAAACACACAGAATAGACTGAAAATCTTTTCACGTTGATTACTTTTTCTTTTCAAGTGAAATTTATGACGTCAGACAACTATTTCACTCCACGTATGCTCGAAGGGAGCTGAGTCATGATGAGGTGCAGAAGCTTTCAAGTGGCTGAATGAGGCAAGACAAAACAGTTACAGAACATAACTAGTAATATGATCTTGCTTAGCGAACCATACGATGGATAGTCGATTGATAAGAAGCAATTTCTGGAATTTCTAAATTTTGGAGATTCTAGTTATGCTCGTAACTTTTTTTTCTCTTTGTCATAACTTACTCGTGAAATATTTCCAACTTTATCTCCTTTCAACATGCTTAAATTATTAATTGACCATGAAATTTTCGTATTCGGTACGTTGTTCAATGTTATTAAGCAAACCGCAAAGAGTCAAGAGGAAAATGTCACAAAATCGTATTCGCGCTAGTGGTGCGCAGCAATCGAATAGAGATCAAAATTTACGGAGTGTACGCGGCTGCTACATTCGCGGTGCTCGTTCGAATTTAATTCGTCCTCGTATTCCCGTAAATAAAAGCTGTTTAAATGTGATAAAAAAAAAATCGAGTACTTTCAATTAAAAACCTATTTCGCTTTATTTCAAACTGACGCTGGCCTACGTGCTGCGAAAATTAAATCTATGAAAACCGCTGAGCGATGCATTTTTCAACTCAACTGCCATCGTATCGTAAAACAACCCTTTTTGAATTCTAAATTCAGTATGAATGATGACGATTCGTGAAAACATATTAAAGACAAGATGGAAAACATAAATAGTGTGCAGCACGTACTAGCTTTAGACTAGGTGGCCTGTATTAGTTTATACTAGCTCTACGTAGCAAGTTAGATAAAACTCGACATTTGAAGAGGGAAACCTAACATACAGTATCCTAGACCAGACTTAGAGCAAGCTGAGTGTGTAAGAGCCACCTATCCTTTTGTCTTTTTCCTACTTGAGCCGAAGCCCGAGGGTCCCACATCCACCCTCAAACGGCCATCCATGGGAAGCACCAATCCATACTGTCCCCGGAAGTGTGGTCAGTCCACTTCAGAAAGCTTACTATAGGTCGTAGTCCCAGGCGTCCACCGACGTGGTCAATGATCAGGCCGCTAAGTCAGAGTATGTTATACTAAACTAGACTTGGCAGTGTTCTTTCGTGCAGTTGGATAATTTACGGATGCTGCAAGGCTTCCGGACACGACACTTGATATCTGCTCTTGTGATTGTGAGTGATTTGACACTTTGTGTGGAGCAGATAGTTGCAAGGTAGGAGAACGTAGAGGATAGGTAGGGACTCTCTCTCCTCCTAATTTCCTGAAATGGAGGCGTTAGTAAAATAACTGGACCCGCACAGTTCTGACTCGGTGGGTCTTTAGTGAGCAGTTGACGAATTTCTTCCAACTTAGAATAAAACCCATTTGGGTTCCACTGAAGTATCATGGACTGGGAAAGGTTAAGCTTGACGTTCTGCTTTCTTTTCGGGTTCATCATCGGTATTATGTTCTGATTTTGAAGTATCATCAGATTGGTTTTCCTGGAGCCGTTTCTCTAGTTTTGTGAATCTGGTTTTCATAGTTCTTGTTGTCAGTTGATGGTAGTTTTCGGTCAAGATTTTTATTATACCTGGGATGTCTGGTGTTATGTCAATCACTGCTGCAATGGTAAAGAGCTTCCTTTAGAGTCAAATGATATTGGATATTCTTTCTTCTCAAATTTATGGGTTATGCTATCTCCCAATGGCTGCAAGGTGTCGTAAATGGTCAGTTTTTCTTCAGTTGAGGTTTCAGCCTGAGTGTTGGAATTTATTTCTGTTGTTTTCGATTTTTTCTTGGAGTTTGGCGCGCTGCTTGTCTCTGAGGTTTCTGAAGTTGCTACAGAGAGGCTGCGTTTTGTGCTGTTGTTTATTGTTGTTGTCTCCATTGGTTCAGTCTGCTGGAGCACGGGTGTTTCTGTAGGCTGAACATTGTCATTTTTAGTTTCATTGTCGTGGAGAGTTGATTCAGCTTCTCTTGCCTCAGTCTGAGGAAGAGTTGGTGGTGGCTGATTTGAGGGTGGTAAAGGGCTGTGTTGGATTGTTTTGTTTTCACATTTGTCAGCTACGGAACCGAGTGATTTGCATAGGTAACAGCGAAGTTCATAATTTGATAAAAATATGCGATGACTTTCATTTTCAAATGAGACTAGCAGAGAATTTGGTAGGTTCAGTTCTTCTTCACTATATACATAGATGCAGCGTCGAAAACTGCAAACATGACTGTATTTCTCTCCATTTTCTAGTTTGAGGTGTAAGTTTTGGAATGATGATGCAGGTTTCAAATTCAAAATTTGCAGTTGTTCTAGTAGTACCGAATCAGGTATATAGGGTTGGACATTTGAGAATGTTATTTTCTTAATTTACGAGCTTGACTTTGTGTGTTATTTATGATAATTCTTCCTCCTGAGGTCATAAAATTGTCAACTTTATCTTTTGTATCAAAGTAGATACAAATTCTGTTGTTTGATATACGTGAAGCGGCAATAATTGATTCCCGGCCAATTACGGCTCCCATCGCAAAGATGTAGTCAACAATTTTTGTATTTGGTGCGGCATTATAGATGATGGCTTCATTATTCTTTGGGTAGGTTTTTACAGGTCGTGTTGATGGTGGAGATGATAAAATACTACTTTATGGTTTTGAACTCATTGTGAGTGAGGTTGTGCTGCTGGTTTGTAGTCAAGACCAGAGCTAGACAGGACAAAACTTGAACAGTTACTTACTGCGATAAATATTTTGCCACAGTTGAACGTGATTATGCTCGGTCAATCGCATACACCATATGCACCACGTTAACATAAACGATAAACAAACGCGTTGGACACGTGCTCTCTCGCAAGCTTAAACATCACTTTTTTCCTTCTTCTCTTTGGGGTTACTTGACTAACAGGTTCAGTTATAATGGATGGTATAGGATGTGGTTAGCAGGTCGCGTTCAAAAGACTTGGGTCTCTTTCACTTGACTTTGATTTATCAGAAAATATTTTTTTACGCAATTAGCAAAAACATCGTCATTCAAGTGATTTCAAGTTTTTGGATGAAGCCTATGAGAAAAATTGATCTGCCTCTTTCATTGAAAGGAGCGCAGCCGGATTTTAGATATCAAAGCCTTTCATCATCAACTCGCAGAATGATGTTACAGAGCAAATAACAGTTTAAATGCTACCACAAATACATTACGAAACTATTAAAGACCGCGTAAAAACCGAACATGAAAGACGAAATACGCATCAAAACCAATTTCTCAAAACATTTCGCTGAACTACACGCGCTTTATCTTCAACGTAATTTCCAGTAGATAAGCTATTAAAAATGAATTTTATTTCGTTTTGTAATGCCGCCACCAGCGCACGTGTAGTAGACCTTCGTCGATGGCGTCCCTCCAAAGTGTATAGGATCTTCGAGAAAGCAATTTTGAATGAGTTTCGGTTACGTTGTTCGAATTTTAAACAACACAACGATGCCCACTCTATTCTATCTCGCACAATACGTGTAAAGTATTTTCTTCGACAAATACCGCCTATTTCGACATGACGAGTCACACGTGAGACATGGCCGTCACTTTCATTAGATTTTTTTCAACGAGAAATTATCAAAAAAGCATTTCGATACGTCGCTCTTTAGAATGGGAACCAGGATATTGTTACAAATAGCTGTCAATTATGTCAGGTTTTTCGTGAAAAATGACGGCTTTCTCAATTAAATCAAATTACTTACCTTGTGTCGTCTTCCATAACCAACCTCCCAGCATCAAGACATTGATCGTGAAGAAGAACTGTACTGAAGTTGTCACCATGATAAGACTGCCACATTCAAGGAATCATTTTCATAGGTACCGAGGAATGCACTAAAAAATGCACCGTTTCCTTTCTTCACCTTTTCATCTTCATCTTCAATAAACTATAACATCAGACAATAAAATAAATAATTAATACAAATTAATTATTCAATAATATTTTTCTTGTTTCACATTCTTCGCCGAACGACGATAAAAAAAGTGAACAGTTATCAAATGAAAGAGGCGTTTAAAAAATCCAACGGGACCTTATTCTACTGCTTTCCTCAGGGCGAAACCCAATTGTTGAAATAATGTGAATGAAGTATGAAATTTTGGATTTCAGCGAGAAAATACCCTTCTTTTTTTGAGAGCAAAAGAAGAAAAAAAAAACGAGAAAAAAAATTGAAAGTTTCAAACGGAAGCTTTTGTCTATTCATTATACGGGTGTACCTTTGAGAAAACTTTTTGCCTCATTTTAATAATGTCTTAATGAATGTCGACAAACCATTTTTTTCCTTAGATAATTTTTAATCGTTTTTCCGCTCTCGCTCGTTTTCTTACGACCTCGGCAATGAAGACCCTTTTTCTTCCGTTTTCTCTTTGTTCTGTATGCGTATTTTTCAACTAAAGCAAACCTGCAGCGATAGAGAAAGAAGAAAGCTGTTTTAATGAAAAAGAACAGTACTCTTTTCGGAATACTTTCTTTGGAAGAGAAGAATTAAATACGATTCACATTCGGAATGCAATTGTTTCGAGTTCAGAAGACACATGCAGTTTTCAATCAAAGTCAATCTTATCGCTTTTACATACATAGTGTTAGAAAAGGAGATTAGACGCTAGAACGTAAGGCATCCCGGTAAAGATGCAGTCATTCTTCAGGCACTACGGGGTGTCCTAATATCAATCAGACTCACGCGTCTTTTAGGAGTATTCGAGTTAAGTCGCTAAAAAATGGAAGGAAGTGGCACAGCGTAGTGCTACAATCGAAATACCAACAACTATATTGGAAGACTTTTGGGTGCTACTAACGTACACGCTTGATCACAACTTGAAGTGTGATCCACTCCTAAACTGGTTAGCGTTAACCGGAAGATACCCCAAGGAGGACAGCCACCCATCTACCCAAAGAAGGACTTTGTCCGTATGCTAGCCATTCACCGGATAAAATAAGTGACCCTCCTTTCAACACTCCTTAAAATAGTGACAATCTGTGCCCTGGTAAAGACCAAAGACCACATTGCGGACGGCGGCGTCATAATCTACAGCAAAACCTGGCATCTTTATGATATTTTCGACTAGGCAAACTAGACCTCGTCTATTTGAATTGGGTTATCGTCAGTGCGTTTCATTTTGACTTTCTCTGTCATGAGAACGTCCTAAACGTCCTAACGAATATCGCGACACAGCCCAAGCTCTCCCTATTAATTCTGCAGTCATTGCAACCGATATTTCTTTCGGTAGTAGAGAAACATCGGTAAAGTGCGTGGCTAGCGCAGTGGTAGGCGTACCCTTGAAGAGTTGAAAGGAAAGCTCATCAATTTATGTTTTACCATATCTCGAGATGGACTTCGAGGCAGCCGAACCAGTGAAGATCTACAAGAGAAAAGGAAACATCATGGACTGTTGCAATTATCGCAGATTTTTCTCTATTGGCATCGGCTGCGGGAAGCTATTTGCAAAGGTCATCAACAACAAGCTAACCCAGGTAGTAGAATCGACTACATTAGATTCGCAATCAGGCTTCAGGCAGCACGGAGGCACAGTGAACATGGGTTTCACGCTAAGACAGGATGGAGAACGCGTTAGAGCAGGGTCGCAGACTGCACATTGTCATTATTCTTGTTGTTCTTCAGAAAGCTTTTGATTCAGTCGATAGGAATACGTTGTGGAAAGTGTTAGGAAAATTTGGATATCCTAACAAACTGGTACGGCTGATCGAAGAGCTGCACAAAGATAACCAAGCTCAAGTGCTACTCGATGGTGACGTGAGCGACTCATTCAACGTACGCTGCGGAGTGAGATAGGGCTGTGTACTCCCTTTTCATCGCATTTACGAAGGCTGTCCTGCATGTGGTCGATGGTCAAATCAAAGAGAGAAGTGTATTGTTGAAACACCGCACAGAGGGCGGCTTAGTCGATCGAAATAGACTGAAGGCCAATACAAAATGACGCTACACATACGTCACCGAGCTACAGTATGCGAATGACTGTGCCCTCGTAGCCCATGGTGTCAAGGTAGCTCAAGATAATTATGGCCAATGGATTCAACGAAGCGTATAATGTGTTAATAACCGAACTGCTGCGTATGGCAAGCAACAAAAACTCCACAGAAATTCCGATAGTCGACAGGTTCGCATACCTCAGAAGCGGTGTAACCCGGGAGGCCTCAATGATTGTAAGCGCTACTCGCGCCTTTTACCTCCTCAGACGTAGGATATTCCACAGCAAAGATATTAGAATCCCGAACAGGATTGTGGCCTTCCGGGCTGTGCTCCTACTCTCCCCTCTGTATGGCTCCGAGTTGTGGTCCTGTACCGCACGCAAACCAGGGAGCTTGAAAAGTTTTAGCAAAGGCAGCTGCGGAAGATTTTCGGCATCCCATGGTCCAACTTCATAACGAACAAGGAAATACATAACAGAGAAGGGGCTTTGCCTATCGAGACGCTTATTGCTAAGAACCAACTTCGTTGGCCAGGCCACATTCAACGCATGGATAGGTGGCTCCCTACTCTGGTCCTATACACTGAACTAGCTAACGGGAAAAGAAAGAGTGGTGGCCAAAAGGACAAGGACCAGCTCTATATTTTGCACCAGCGAGGTGGAAATGCGAACCAATGGGGGCAGTTAGCGAGGGACGGAACCGCCTGGCAGAAGATGATCCATGATTAACGGGAGTCGAATGCTCTAGCACTGAGAAAGAACGCGCCGGATCCCGTCACCTTCGTCTGCAACGACTGTCAGTGGCATATTACTTCCAGAATCAGAATGATTGCACAGAGCCGGACCCACAATAAGTGATTAAGTGAAGTACAAGAAGAGCTGTGTTCGTATATATATGCATATATAGATCACACATTGTCAGGCGTCGAACACAACACCTTAGTAGATCGCGTATGCTAGTAACAACGACTTTTGAGGTACAGGTTGAGAAAGAAGTTATGATTCAGAATACATTCAGCAAGGAAAAAATCATTTCGCTCATTTCAGGGACATTAGCTCCAAAAATTGGATCATTTGATGAACCAGAGGTACTAAATTAATTAGATCATTAAAACTTATTTAGGGTACAGCTTTTTAACAAGTTATCTGTAGAACCTCTTCTCCACATCTTCAAGCATCGATGGCTTGATGAAGTTTTCAAAACACATGAGTATACTATTCGCAAACTAGCAATATTTTGATTGTACGCAATGACGCAATTCCAACTTTGCATATCTACGAGTTCCGGGTTAATACCACCGAAACTTCTTACATGTACTTTCAAATATCTTCAATTCAATAGTCTCCGGTGCGAAAATGGATACAAAGAAACTGTTCGAAGACGTGTCCAGTATTTTCGCGAAAATTCAAACGCGTATCATGCCCTCTCTGCCAATACCCACGTTCTCCTCACATTCTAATCTGTCATTACCAAAGCTAGAGCTGCGAGGTCGGAAGAAAACAGTCAAAAGAATGACTCAGAGGGAAAGGCACTTCAGCAAGTATAAATTCAAGTTTATTATTTTCGTATAACTACGGTATGAGCCATCATATAAATCATTATGTTCTCGTTCATCGGTAAAATATCTCAATTCTGGTAAAAAAAATGAAGTTTGACTCTAATATTATTCACTGTCTAAAACGTGGCCAAATGTGTATTTTTAAAGCAAACGATATTTATTAATATGAATAAAAAAGAGATTGATCTCCACTAGAGTCACAGATCCTTTAGAAATAGAAGTTTGAAATTGTGCATCAAAGAAGATGTGAAGGACTATCCGGATTACGTTTTCAAGTATTCTTTCTCGACATTTCACAAATCAAATAAGAAGGATTGTCAAAATATACTCGTAAGTTACATGAAAACAAGAAGACATCGATTATACAATCATCCTCTCTTCCGACTACCATCGAGTAAATTAATGACTCTCAAAATCGAGCGTCCTCATCAATTTAGTTACATAATTCTTAATTTTCCGAACCAAAATGGCGCCTATCTTTCTAATTGTCTAGAATTTTCAAAGTGAACTTTAAATCACACAACATACGCAAACGTGCATACTACTAATTCGTTTCAAAAGAGTCGAGTCGCTCTGAAAACGAATTGCAGTATTTCCCTCCCCATTCCACTTTTGCTTGTCCGCAGTCGTTCTCCATCCATTCATCTCAATCGCGAGTCGCGTTGAATTTCTCAGAAATTATTTACTTTTTCATTTTCCCGAGTCGAATTTCGTAAACGATTCGACTATGTAATCAAATTGAGTCGCCGCAATATTTTCGCGAATTTCGACCATCGCGTATCCGCGCGCGTTCGTACACACTTTTCGGGTCATATATTTATCTTTCATTCTGAACACTTTTATATCGAGCCAACACGTATAGCGCTGCCATTTCTCAAATAAAAAAATATAAAACGTAATTTTTTCCCAGACCGGATACACAAGTGTGGGTGATGTGTACACCACTTAACCGAGATGGAGAGGTACGCGTTCTCAGTTTAACCCATCTTTCTTTCTTTTTTTCTCTTCCTAGATATACTTCTGTATAAATGCGTTACGCTATACTTCAATGGTTTACAAATCGTTTCACGGTAATGCAATCTCAATTTTCGGCGGTACATGTTTTCGGAACATAGCGTATTTCAACTATTACATTATATTCGCTAATAATTCGAAATTTCGAAGTAATCCAATAAAGGTATCGATGCATAAGCTGTTCTCGAAATTTCGAATCTGGAATACTGATTTTGAGCCTCCTCTAACAAACGCGTCTGGTTTTGTTAACATTTTTCCAAGTTCAACGTCTCATGAATATTTAAACTCTGAAGTTGAGATTTTTCGATGTATATAACTCGTGTGGCTCTAATTTCTTCCAAAACCTTCACTCCATTCTACATTAAGAATTTAATCAATCCTTTTCCTCTGAATAGTTTGTGACTTCAAATTTTTCCAAATTTCTAATTAGGTCAAGATCGTTCGAACGTTCAAGTTCTTTTTCCTTATGATAGTCTGATGTGTTTCGCAATTTTTTCAAGTTTCCCTTGAAAGTCAAATAATTTTTATATCTCCTATAACTTCACGATAATCATTCGTCAATTAATTATAATTATCCTTCTATAAGTCAGAAATGGATGGAAAGGCCATCAATTTTCTTGATCTTAATATCTCTAGTTACACAATAACAAACACACGCACACGATATCCACAAACCCACACCTTCTTTCCATCCTCCTTCTGACACAGCTGATGCCTTCTTCCACTCCTACATTTCACGCACCTATTTTCGACATCTTTTATGTATTTTGCGCGCTCCAACCCCATTTGAAACCCCAAGAAAACTCTCGAGTTTTGCGAGGCCACCATCGATAGCTAAACCCCCTGATGCCTACATCAAGCCCTCTTAAATGATGGCGGCACCTCGGTGTTTTTTCATCTTTCGCGCACTTTCAACCCCATTTGAAAATTAGGTATATTGAATAGATGTCCCACAATGTCGTCTCTCGTATTAATCCCATTTGAAAACTCACGGGTTCTTTAACAGGGTTGAACGAGGAGTGGCAGAGAGCCTGTTTTATGGGGCACGTGGGATCTTGAAAATGAGATTGTGACGTCACAGGCCCGGACTTTGGAGCTATGCATATAAGGAGGGGAACTTGAAAAAAAAAATGATCTATAGACGTCATTAAACTGTACAATCATAGGCCCGCTCCCTAGCTATTTATGATAAGAGGGGGACTTGGAAGAAACTGATCTATGACGTCATCAGATTGTGACGTCACAAGACTGACCTATGACGTCATCAAACTTTGACGTCACAGGTCATATGGTAGGAAGGTTGGTTCGGTTATTCTATAAGTCCAAACCGTCAGGAAATTAGTTCGAAATTAAAAGAACTGATATAACTTATGTTGCTTCCAAAAAATTGAAACATAATAAACTTCAGTCCGCGGGAAGTTTTTTCTGGTCTTAGAAGGAGTTTTGTTCTATGGTCACAACTTATGTGTCCAATGTCCATTTTCTCAATCATTTGTTTACTGCAGAAAAAATACATAAAATAGTTCTGCTCTTAGGGATTGTGCGTCCAGGAAAAATAGGAAAATTGTATATGAAAATGAGACTAAAATCGTTTTCTGATAGAGATTTAATAATTGTTTTTTTTTCTTCAAAATGCATTTCATTAAAAAGCGGCGAAGTAAAACTTTTCAATCTTTCCTCCTGAAAAAACACTGCTCTGGACTTAATGTGGTTCTGTTCTATGGTCACGAAGTTGTCGTTCAAACGTTCAAATTGGCTCGCATCTTCAATTCCTGTAATCTCAAACTTTGGGGCTCTAGCGGCCGGCCGCAGGACATAGATTTCACGATTTCACCTCTAGAATATTAATAGAGTCATCTTCTGTGATGTACTCAATCGTTGACTAGAATGATATAGCCAATGAGACGGGAGGTACATACTTTTTTTCTCGGACCGGAAATTTTCAACTCGAACTCATGAAGAGATCGTAGATTTATCGAATAATTTCAGGGTGGGTCCGCTGATTGCAGATTTTACCCTGGGCTTGGTTCGTATTTTAGCGATCTTACGAGGATAGACTTTCAGTAGGTTTCCTCGCTCAGACTGCTGATCAATTTTTACAACCAAAGTCCTCTCAAGTTCACACTCTTCTCAGTGGTGTTGATGAAAAATTTGAAGAAGTCGACTTGAAATCGACTCTAGATCGATGTTGATCGCAGCGTACCTAACCTGAGAACCACACATTGACTTTAAATTAACCTTTCACAGTCGATGACTCTAAATCGACGTTGATTTAAAGACGACCAGCCTAATTAGCAGAGTACTTGAAATCGACTCAATTGAGAAGTCGATTTCAGATAGATGAAAATTTGGTGGAGTTGACTCGAAATCGTCCTGAAATTGAAGCAGTAAATGAGTGAAATGGAGTCGATATTTGTCAACCCTATATCAACGTCGACGTGAGGTCGATCTCAACGCAATTTCCATCACGACTTTTAAAGAAGTGAATTTGCGGTCAACATAGTTCATCGGTATTGATTAAGCTCTCTTCATTCGCATCGAAATTCCTTTATTTGCATATTCGAACTAATAAAATATTTCAGATTTTTCAAAAGTCGCATCTTATAGACGAAAATCGTACAGACAATGGGTATTTAAATTATATTACTTCTTCCAAATTGTAAAAGGGTTCTCGGTGTGCAAAAATTTCGATTTCATTGCGAGCGTCTGAAGAATAAAATTCCTGACAGAAAATTTAGCGTAAGACTTTTTTCTCTTATATAGTCGTAATGCGTGGTCGTTTCTAGTCGAAGAAAGAAACTTGGCGACCAATGAATGGAAATGGTAGCGCGCAATACAAAAGAAAATACATTAATTCGCGTTGTAATCGCTAGAAGCTTTCACGACTATTTTCAACGAGCGTTAACTTAATTTATAATAACGGAACCTTACTTCGAAGTTATTTTATGCTACATCAAATACGATATATAATTTTTATAATAATGATAACATTATTTGTTTTCTTCTTCACGAGCACTTCATTCGCTACAATGCTTGCTTCGCGTTAATCTTCTCGAATACCTATTCTGTTTCCTGTATATCGAGGATGAGGTACAAAAAAGCAACAGTCAACGCATTTATATACAGGATATCGTTTAACTTTTCATGAATTCAATCTATACGAACAGCGATGAAGACGCCACGTCACACCTGTACCTTTTAAAGATAGAAGGATAAAAAAATAAAAACGCGAGAAAACCGCATTCCCGGATCGCAATATTGAGGGTTGGAAATGATATAGGTAGGAGAGCAGGCGTAAAAGTCCACAGTTTCTCCTTCGTGAAAAATGCTATGTGCTTTCATTTCGTTGTCACTACATTATTTACAGGGACGTACGTTCTAACAATACTCGCAATGAAAAAGCGCATTCATTTAAATATTGATTTCGAATTGTGGTGTCTGATGGCGCACATTTTACGTTAAAAAAAACACCGAGGATCGTTCCTCTGGAGATTTAGTTTTTTTTTTTTCTGTTTTTGTTTTCGAAAACTCTATCTCGAGTATACTCTGTACATACGGATTTATTCCAGCATACGTCCCTATGTCTATTCTCGTTAAAATTATAAGCACCGAGAGAAGATACGGTAGGAGTTTATCGTGAATAGCCGTCATCGATATGAAAGTGATAGGTTATTGGAGATATTTTATCCTCTCCAAAGAATACTCCGAAGCGATGTCCAATAAATACGAGTATAACTAGCTCTTTAGATTCTGTTAGCTAGACTTTTTGGCGTTTCAATCTTGATATGAGGGTCACGTTTCGTTTAGCCGACAAATAACGGACACGCACGACAAAAAAATGGGGTGATTCTAACCTCGGTGATAGCGATAAAAATTTCGTCTAATTTTCCTTCGTATCTAAAGACACTCGATATTTACACCTTTGCGCGCAAAATCTTCAACTGCTGACGCATGCAAAATAGTCCACCCGAAGTACTTTGCAATGATCTAGTGAATTAATTACAAATAATACGCTATGGAAGTAAATTTCAACACAAGGGGAGGGAGAGGAAATGATAATAAAGACCAGTCTGCATTTTACGAAAGAGCAAAACTTTTTACGCGTATTTCTTTAGCCCTGCAAGTTTCCGTTCATCTGAAAAACCTCACGGTATCGACATCTTATGAAAAATTCATATTGTGAGTTTCTCAATTAGGTACATACCATGATTCACATTCAGTAATCGTGTATAAAGGAAGATTTTCAAAATGATGGAATATCATCTCTTTTATGGAAGCAACGCGCGACCAATCCTCTCGAATGGGTGATGGAAAAAAAGAATCACTTTTACAAGGATCATTTTTCAACAACAATTTCTACACTGGCTCTCTGACAAATGCAATAGCTCATTAACAGAATTTTAACAGCAAACCTAGGAGGCTACGGGAGAAATAGGCGACGTCCGTTGTTCCTTGGACAATTTGTAATTTCGAATAGAGCATGGGTTTTGACCTAAATTAGGGACTGTAGAAAATTTTGAACTTGGAGTAATATATCCTATTAGGAGTTTTAAATACTTTTATTTGATTGAAATTATTTGAATTATTTATTTTTAATAGTAAAATTATAATGGAGAATATAAAATTGCACGAAAACGAAAAGAAGATTACACGAAAATATTCGCACGTAAACTTAGTCTCATTAAACAAAATTATGAGAGAAGCAAACGAAAAAATTGTGAACGAAAATTTGATAAGTACGAACGAAAAAAAAAATAAAAGAAAAATAAAAGAAAGAAAGAAAGAAAGAAAGAAAGAAAGAAAGGAAGAAAGAAATACGTTAAAGAAAGAGAGAGAGGAAAAAAACAGGCGAGAGTGCCGACGATTTTACCTTCGTCTTTCAAGCGCTGCATGAAACTGATTTAGAGTGGCAGCCATCGATTCTACTGACGGACGGAGCAGAAGCCATTACAAAGGCCTTCATTGCAGTTTTGGAGCCCCATCGGTAAGGATTATGTGCTAATATCACGTAGTACAGAACATAGAAAAGTATGGGCCGCAGCGAATAAGGAAGTCATTGAAGAACGCATGCAGACGAGAATTGTCGACAGTTTTACGTCACGTCCCGTCGCGTCGTCCTAAATGAAATAGCCGATGACTCCTCACCTTCTGAGTCAATTCCCGAAATCAGAAGCGAGGTGGCGCTTCTTTGAACACTTCAAAGGAACGCACTTTGGAATTTGGGCGATAGTTATAAACCTGGCGAATTTGTTGGTTTCTTCCTGCATGTGCACGCTGTTCCTCAAGAAAAGGAAATGTAAGCACGCGCTGGGTATGCAGATTCGACTGAAAGTCGTCTCTGCATCTCTCGCCGCCAAAATCGCTCCACTCGGCCAAAAAAGAGAGAGAGGTCGACCAAGTTTGACGAAACGGGCTCTGCTCGTTGTGTAAATAATTTTTAATTAATTATTCGTATGTATCATATTAGATAGACATTTTTCAACTAAATTTATTGATTACAATTATGTATCTAATTTTTTTCGTTCCACATACCTAATATTTTCCTGGGATTCTTCTTTTTCCGTTGATAGGTGTCTTTTTTTCGTTCACTTCTCACTGATTTCGTTGTATTTTCTTATTTTTTTCGTGTAAGTTTTAATAAAAGCTCAATTTACTTTTTTTCCGTGCAAAATGACCATTTTTTTGTGATTTTCTACTTTCCATTTCGTGCCGAAAAATGTAACCCAAATTATATTAATTATTAAAAAAATATATTGAAATGATAATAATAATATAATATCTTTAAAAATAAATAAAGGATTTAAATTAATTTGATCAATATTATTATTTAAATTTAAAGGATTTGATGATTAATATGTAAAATGATAAAATGAATAAGTGATATTAAAATTATAATCGTTCAAATAAAATGAATTAAAAGAAATCAATTGATTAGAATATTATTAATAAATCGATTTCCTTAAATTAAATATATAATATTATTTCCAATTAAAGGAATAACAGCAATAAATAAAATGAGTAATAACTATTGTTGCTCAATAAGATATTTGTCTTCAAACTACGAGTAGTGAATACCCAAAAAAGAAAATTATTATTGCTAAAATTATGATCATTAAACCAGAATATCATATTTTTGTTTTTACAAAATTTTTATAAATTAATCTACGTAATAAAATGTAAAAATATTAAATATCAAAATCAAAAATTATCGATGTTGAATTTCTATGAAAAAATCGAAATATTCAACCTTAATTTAAATTATAATAAATCATTCATGAATATTAATAAATTATATCAATTGAATATGAAAAATAATTTATTGAGATCAAAAATCCAATAAAAATTTGGATAAATATTGTTAGTATAAATACTCGTAATGATCCAATATTTCATATTGATTTTAAATTTTTAGATGTTTTAATTAAAAATTATTCTTGAAGTTTGATTAAAATAATTGAATTTTCGAATTAAAAAATTGATAATATTATTGTTAAAAAAATTATTACTATTCTTAAAGAAATAATTATTAAATTTTAGAAAAATTTATAACAACAATAAATAATACAATTAGTAAATTTACTTTTATAATTAATAATATCATTTAATGATGTACAAGATTACTATTGAGTTAATTTTAAATTAAAATTTATTAATATATAATTATTTATATTATTTTATTAGAATATTTTATTTTGATAAGTTCAATGTTTTATTTATAATTATAGTTTTATAATCATAGTATTGATAATATTTAGAATTTGAATTATTTATTGTCGGGCCTAATCGTCGGCGCCTGAATGATCGGAACCCAGTATGTATAGACCACGCTACTTCGCTCTACATACTGGGAAGGCATTCCAGGCCGGTGGTGTCCACCTCTTCCGCTAATTTCAAGTTGTCCAAGTTCCTTGACCAGTGGTGTAAGTCATTGGTGAGTTTGTGGAGAAAATCAGTTTTGCACCCCCTGTTGATTCTATTCTTGTTTCTTTTGATATTGCTGGTATGTTTCCGAGTACCCCCTTCCCTCCCTCACCATGGAGTACTTCGGGACTTTACTAGTCGATGCACAAGTACTTACTCCCTTTATTGACGAGTTCTTGGCACTCCTTGACTTGAGTCTCTCCCCTATAACTTCTGTCAGTTTCAACAACTCATTTATAAGTTTCCTGAGTACATAGATATTCCGATAGGTTCTCCTCTTGGCTCCTTGGGTGTCTGAAGTCTTCTTCAAAAAGTTTGAAGATGAAGTATTCCGTCCATATTACGCCTGCTCACTCACAAGGTTCACAGGCACCGTTATAGGTTGACGATGTCCTACGCCTTTGGAGAGGTTCCATTTCTGAGATTCAAGATTTTCTTACTAGAATGTACGTCACCATCAAGGTCACCTTGAGGGTGAGGGGAGGGTCTTCTGTCAACTTCTTCCTAATAATGTTCGTAGACTTCTTTGTAAGACTAAAGATTCCATTCCCATATTTGAGAGAGTTTACAAAAAGCTTCAAAGTCGTGGTTGTTCGGCTGTTTATTACATATATAGGGGTGACAAGCCGGCACTTTTGTATCAGAGTCCTGGAATACCTTGATGAAGCGATTTCTACACCTACACCCCCTACCTCCAACAGAGATCAGTCGTTGCTAAGTATCTTTTGGAGGCTGGGCCACAATTTTGAATTGGACCAAACCATTCTACTCTACTCCGAGAGTTCTTTCCCTAGGCGGTTAGCGCTAGAGCACGTTCCCATCAATTTTTTTCAATCCACCCCCCCTCCCCCCACAAACAGGTGGAGTTAAAATACATTAGGCAAAGGTGTTACAACGTGAAGAATAATCTTCCGAAGTATGCTGCCGCTACGGCTACCGTAATGTTGAAACCGCTCGAACAAAATATTACTAGAGTCAGAAAACGTGATTCATTCAATTACTCGAAAATCTCATTCGGTTCGTCTGAGACCATTTGCAAAAGATTTTACCCAGCATGAAGAATCACACAAATGAACACTCCTGTAATGAAAACCCATTTATTTTAGAAACTCAAAAGTAATGTATCGAACAATAATTTTACGAACTATAATTTTAATAAGTATAACAAGTATAGAACGCGACTTGAATCTCCCACTCCAACTGTTGCTCAATCTCTCGCTAAACTGTATTGAATCAGTTTATTTATTCCTCTACGTACACTAAATCTTTTCGGTTTGAATTAGAAAGAGTGCGAAAATGGTTCTCAGCGCGGTATAATAAAATACGGTCTTTATTAATGTCAGTTTATCTTCACGGTAACTCGTTTACCATCGTCTTCACAGTTTGTTCTTCCCTTTATTTCTGCTTTTTGTTTTCATTTTACGACACAAGTCTCTATAATATTTGCGCGTAATCTCAAGTTCTGTTTGCAAACATGTAAGTTATATCAAACGATCTTCAAAGAAAGTTCTACGCTTTCTAGCAGAGTGGATACCCTCCGTTCATTAATTCCACTTTTCCGAACCCGTAGATATGCTGCACGTATAATACGTACGAGTATCATGTGTACGAAGTTGAATATGTTTCATCCACAAGAGCGATATACCGCCTTATTGTCATCAACACAAACATTCTCATGTGTGATGTTCATATTGCACATTAACAACACTCAGTACAACTTTTCATTACCATGAAATTACACAACTGACTTTACACCGCACTGACAACTGTTCTATTAATATAATGAAATTTGCAAAGAAAACTCGACGATTGTAAGATATTTGTTTTGCTACAGCTTTTTCTTTTGTATACGAAAACATTAATTTGTGTTATGTATAGGAGTATATTCGTGCAATTTTCTCACGGTACGTATACGATCAACTATCATTTAAAATCTTCTTCAAAGTCGTCTTCAGAAGTCCTTTTCGATTGCCTGGTCTTACTCTTAATATTCTGATGCAGGATTTTTGGGCTGCTCAGCCCTCCCAGAAGAAAAATATCAACTTTCGACCTCCGGGCTGCATTATGATAGAGACGTGTTCAATTGGGCCGGACAACTTACAGCAAATTTTTGTTGTTTTAGGCAATGGAGGGGATGGTACCCAGAAGCTCGTCTTTAGTCGTGGACTCGCGGTGGGAGATCGGTCAGAGCCCCTAGTTTGGTCGATGCATGCAAATGTACGGAATTCCCCTAGCTCTTATCAATGGAAGGAATGTTACCAAGGAGGTCCTTTTCTCTGGTGAACTTGTATAACGAGAAGTCGATACGAGCCCATAGTTCGATTAAAGCGGTTGATTACAGCGTGGAGGGAAAATAACCAAGAAGATAGTTTTTTTTTGGTAGATTTGCGGCGAGAGATCGACTTGAGCCCCTGGTTCGATTGATGCAGGTCTCGTTGTTCCTAACAATAGAGGGAAAATGACCAAGAAGATTATCTTCAGGTGTGGACTCACGATGAGAGGTCGGCTCCCCGTGTTCTGGACCGGGTAAGTGCGCGTGTGGAAACTCTCGTTTTTTAAGGCAATGGAGGGAGTGATACCACGGAGCTCGTTTTTGGTTGCGTGCTCACGATGAGAGACTAACTAAGGCCTCGCTATGATCGAAACAGGTAAATGCGTGGCAATTCTCGTTGTTTCAGGCGATGGAAGGAATGTTTCCTTGTGTGGCTGATGTGAGAGGTCGACTACGATTCCGCGTTCACTGAAATTCTCATTGTGCGTGACGAAGATGTAAATTTACAAAGCTTCGAACTCAAGGCAAGAAACTAGCTTCGCCCCTCGTTCAGATCAGAGAGGGACAGTCAGTAATAATTCTCTTTGTTCTAGGCAAAAGAATTTGAATGTAGTGAGACGACGAAAAATTTACTTTCCTCGCCCAGCATAACGATAATTGCTGGACCAGGCGCGAGACTAATTTTTTGCTGTCCATTCACGATGAAAGAATTTCTAGGTGAATTATCACAATTTAACTCTTGCCTCGTTGACCTTGATCAAGGCTGAAGCGGATTTCTCTCCATAAGTATGTTGCGGAAGACAAGCTTGCATACAATAAAAGTTCTGGCGCATTTCCCTGGCCCAACTGAACTAGGAGCTCTCATCAATCTCTCATCGCGAGACCACTGCAGAAGACGAGCTTCTCGGTAACATTCCCTTCCTCGCCTGGAACAACGAAAATTTCCACCCATTCGCCTCTTTCGATCATATACAGGGGCAAGTCCACAAGATCCACAACAGCAGACGAGCTTTTAGGTGCTATACCCTCCATCGCATATAACAACGAGAATTTCCGCAAGTTTGCCCGGTCCGATTGAACAAGAGGGTGTAGTAGCCGACTTCTCATCGCGAGCTCACAACAGAATTCAAACTTCTATGTACCATTCCTTTTATCACGTCAAACGACAACGTTTGCTCGTTCCGAGCGAAGAGAGACCGCGCATGCACGGAGCAGATCACAAGTTTCTCGATATCATACTCACCATCCCCCAATACAACAAGAATTTCGGCAGGTTCAACCGCTTCAATCATAGCGGAACCTTACTCGATTTCTCACCGTAAGCACGCTAGAGAAAATAAGTCCGGTAACATTCCGTCCATTCCCTGAAACAACGGAGTTCCTTACATTTGCCTGCACTGATCAATTTAGTGGCTCTGATCAATCTCCCACCGCGAGTCCACAACAAAAGACGAGCTTCTACGTATTATTCCTCCACCGCTTGAAACGGAGAAAAATGTCACATTCAAGATCGCACGGTTTCTTCATAATCCCTCCTCTCTCATTTTCTGGTTTCAGCTTTTGTGGGGAAGGGGTGAATGGGAGTATGTCTCCTAGACAAGATAGAAAATGATATTATACGTCAACCATCAACCAAAAAGAAAGTTTAATAAGACACGACACATTGAATGCACATTAATATTGCACTCATTTCAACATAATCTAGACTACGGAGATATCAATAGTATTTAAGTCAAGAAATTACTTATTCAAAGAACCCGGAAAAATTCTCAATGTGAATGACGTGATACGAATCCTTGCTATCGTAAAACGATAGAAAATTACTCCATTGCAGGTTATCGCACACGCACGACATCATCCTGGTCACGTCCCAGATGATCAAATAATTGAAATGAAGACTTTCAAAACTTAACCTCCGATTTCGTCGATGAAATTTTTCAATTCCAACTCACGAACAGTATACTTTTACGTGTAAGAACTTAGATTATAACTACATACACAAAGTACGAAGAAGAAAGTTGAAAACAAATTATAAAATCTTATTTTGAAATAGAAAAATCTACTACTAACTCGAAGAAAGTTACTATTGAATTGAGTACACCTTTGAAATAAATAGAAACGCTTAAAATATATTAAGCGATTTCCGGTAGTTCATGACTGGAACGTTATCAATTGTAAACATATTCATTTTTTCAGAAAAATTCTCGTTCGTTGAAACGAGCGATGGGTATTACATTTCCAAAATCGTCGTCTGGTGTATACGGCGCCATTATAAAGATTCAGTCACGATTTCGATATTTGAAAGAAGAGAAACTTTTTCTCTTAATAATTCGCTAGTAATCTTTTTTTCTTGTTTCTTTTGTACCGAATTCACCTTTTGAATTCTCTGGAATTTATTCATTTTCGAGCCAAACGAATGAATGGAAAAAAAAACAAGTTTACTCAACTAATTTCATAATCCTCGAAATAAGATAACATTTATGTGGTAGTTTCTCTTTTTTTTTTATTACTTCACAGCACGGAATGGTGAATAAGAGAATAGAAAAAAAAAATCTCTCATTAATCTAGAGGTAGATTTCATTGCAATATTATTATTATGAATAAAAAGTTTTCGACGACAATTAACGAATGCAAAATAACACACACCTCTTTGTTTTATTCACAAAGTAAAATATTTTTCAAAATTTTACACTTTCATTGAAATTGTATACTAGATGAATCTTTTCTCTCTTTTCTGTTGCGTCTATCGAACAGCTGGTGTTTTCAACGTATTTCTCTTTCGCTTACGATTCTCATCACTTTTCCGTACATGAAATAGATGAAATATACGAGAAAAATTTATCGAAGGTTATTTGGTAGCACTCGAAAGCCCCTATCACAGAGAAGATACGAGAAAAAAAATTGCCCGATTCACTAGAAACAATAATTCGAACTTACCCTAGAATGGCCAGTAAATAGAGAATTAAGGTGGATGAGGACACCAGGTATCCCTTGAACGGCTATAAAAATCTTGCTGAATCCCGTTCGAGGTCAAAAACAGTTTCCCCTGGAAAACCGGGAGGCCGTTGAAAGCCTGATCGCTTGGAAGACCAATGGAGGCAGCGACGGGTGCGAAGAGTTCCCAAGTGGACACCAACTCCGATCCCCGCTGTGGAAGACCCTGAACCGGATAAGAAGCGGAACTGCGCATGAGGTATAATCTCCAAAAATGGGGCAAAGCGGAAGACAGTCTGTGCGGTTGCGGCCGTGTACAGGAATACGGACACCTCTTCGAGTGCCCAATATTGGGAAGATTTGACGCGGCTAAAATAGCCCAGGATATAGATGGAGAGAACATTAGGTTTTTACAGCACTGGACAGAGGCTGGAATTTAGAATGTCGATCGGATACGATATAATGATAATGGCCGTTACATCTTAGACAGATGTTTGTTTGAATTTTCGAGATAGGCTACAGAGAAAAGAACACGATGAATTTTCAAAAAAATTACATCGTCAGGGTTTAAACCTTGAAGCTTACAAAATCATTCTAGAATCTAGCTGTCAAAAATCTGGCAATATTTGACTTTGGAAAGGTTGAAAGAGCAGTCGCCCGGTAAGCGAAAGGTCTCGGGTTCGGACCCTGACGAGGTGATCAAATTTTTCTCTCGAGTTTTTCATTTACCAACAACCCCCCTCCTTTAATATTACCCCCGCACGTGTGTAACATAGGTAAAGTTTAAATAAAGGTAAGGCTTGGTAGAAATTTCAAATTTTCTTAATATTGAAATGGTTTTACTGTCGTCTCGTATACGCAATAGATCGCGAGCGTAAACTTTATGAAAAGAAACAAACATCCGTATATTTTTCGTAATTTCAGAATTTCTCTTCCCATTTTCTTTCTATAATCAGTTGTGAATGTATCTGCGCTCAATAATTTAGTAATTACAATTAGGACGGGAGCGTTCGAAAGAATTTTGGAATTTTGGAAGTTCGCCGTAAACTAATCAGATTTCGGCTACAGAAATTTGTAAGCGGCGAGCAGTATAATAGCGTTTTAGGAAATTCTACGCACGAACTTTGTTGTTAGAAGAAAAGAAAAGTGAAGATTATATAAAAGGAAGGCACGCGCTCTATTTAGGCTTTGAAAATTCTTTGATCGATAGTAACTTTTAAGCTGTTCTTTTGAAGAGGAACCCTCGGAAATGTTATCGACAATAACCCGATAGGCTGAATACTAAATATCTCGGTAACATAATGTGAAATACGACACGGGTTGACAAACTAATTATATTTATTCCTCTCCCGCGTGTATCTCGACTCGCGTTGTCCCGTGCTGTAATCTCAAGGCGCAAGAGTCGTACCTATATCAAATCAACATTTTTACGTTCATGGAAACTACACATATACTAACCTAATTCGGGTTTACGGATTCTCTAGCAGAGTATAAACGTACTCGACCAACAAACGGAAAGCGGCCATTGTCCGTACCAATTGCCTGTATTGTATTCTATTCTTACTCGAAAACTTTTCCATTCGCAGAAATGCATACCCTTATGATCTTATAAGCACCGTAGTCAGCTCAAGTTATAGTGTCCGGCATCTTTTAATGTAACTATTTTTCCGTTTGACCTTCCACTTGACTTACGATAAGGCAAACTTCGACCAACCGGAGCGAATTTAGTAATAAATGCGTGTCGTATGTATCTAACACGCATTAACTATGTACTACAAAACTTGCTGTACGGAAACTTGAAATTTTCCGAACAGTAGCTAATGAAATGGAATTAATTTAAGAAAGTTTCGCGCGGTAAAAGTTGCAACGAAACTTCGACGTTCCGTTCTTGGAAGCGTACGTACGGAGCACCACAACCATTCGTCATTAAAGATAAAGAAGATGGTCGCTTATTGAAGGCGAGCATCCGTAATGCAAAAACTGATAACCATTACAAGATGTTTGATAATGATAGAACGGTTATTTTTAAAAATTATGTGTAGAT
The DNA here is from genome assembly GCA_035079385.1 of Aspidiotus rigidus. Classification (NCBI taxonomy): domain Eukaryota; kingdom Metazoa; phylum Arthropoda; class Insecta; order Hemiptera; family Diaspididae; genus Aspidiotus; species Aspidiotus rigidus. The sequence continues at coordinate 7,014,002 of JAVHKY010000030.1, forward strand.
CAACAACTCCAAACTAGTCTATATATCTTTTTCTTTCCCCTCGCTTGAAATTCTCTTTCAAAAAACTGGAACGAGCAACAGCGTAATGCAAATGAAACTATAAGGTAGCTGACAAAAGGTGTAAGTGTGTATGTATGGCATTATTTTGAATTAAAAATTACATTTTAGTTGTCGTATAGGACGGTCGATGAATTGTAGTCATGTATGGTTGCGGGGCTTGCCAAGTTTCAACAAATGCATGCAAATGACTTCATACATATTTAGTTCCTTTTTCGGCGGCTCGACGTTTAATTACATTTTCGTGTGGAGAAACCAAGCGCCCGTCAAATACGAACAATTAATTTGCCCAAATTAGAATTTCTGCGAGAGCTTCATTTCGCGATCATATTCTACCATATTTCAACTGCTCGACTGAACGATGCGAAGAAGAAGCGACTTCCGCTCTATACGCGATGTCAACGCTTGAAACATGAGATTTTTCATTTCTGTCTATAGAGATTTTAGTTCTTATTTTTAAATTGCGCGGAAATATTTTTTTCAGAATATATGAGAAAAGTTGGCATTCTGGCAATCCACAAAATCCGATATAGTAAATTCCGTAAAAAAAAAAAAAAAAAAAAAGAATTATTTCGTTTTTTCGTCGTCCAACTCGAAAAAAATCTAATTTGATTATTTTTCTGAAAATTTATCACCGTATTCGAAGAGCGAAAATGAAGCGTAGAATTGATGGACGAATTCCAAAAAAGGGTACTTCTTACTCCGAGAGTAGGACCACTTTCTCCTAATACGTTGCTTCAACGGTGCGCTTTTCAGCAGTGACGTTGCCATCAAAACTGATACTGACAGAAACCCGACCGCTATTAGCGTCCCAGATTCCTCCGATTCTTTGTGAATGGGAAACTTTACTTAATTTGCTTTCGTGAAAGGGCTGGAGAGTGAATACCACCTCCGGGAGAGAAAATCACGCTATTCATAAAAATAATAAGTTCTCTATCAACAGCCGTCAATATTTACTACTAAAATTAGTTCAACATGTTTGTTACGTTCTCGTTCAATTTGCCGCCGACCAGGGTCCCACCATTCGCTGCAATTATAATTTGTCACAATAAAATGGTCAAATTCGCCGCAAAAATTTATAATGGATGAAGAAAAAAAAATCATAAATATACGAAAAAATGTAGTACAAAGTATGCCGCTTAATGTGATCGCTTTCGTCCAGGGTTAAAAGTGATTCTAATCACCGGCTGATTCCAAAAACCGAAAGTAAAAAAAAATCAATTTATTCTGAGATTTAACATGAAAATAAAGTACATAGTACATAATAGCTGTAAAATGGTTTCCTCATACAGTACTAACTTCTTTTTTAAAAAAGTATATGATATGTAGCCTACATTCACTGGGGAAATAATCATGCATTCGGGTTTGCATCTTAGTTCCCTCGATCATTCCCAACACACATTTTTCATAAGTGTAATGCAAGTCGAATGCTTCTCCATGGAATTGAAAAATTCATCGCAGTGTCCTCATTGCATTCAGATTTCTGCGTTAGAAGGGGGTTGGGGAATAGCATCATCCTCGTCATCTGGAAGGCCATAATCTGGGTTCAAACGTCTTCTTCTGTTAATGTACTTGAAGTTGGAACATCTTCATAAATGGCAACCCATGCTTAGAATTTAGCCTCGTCCATGTTGTTTGGAGTTGATAGGGAGGGGGGGTCATAATCATAAACTTCGTTGAACGGAATGGCAAAACCTCCTTTACGGAAACAATTCCTGATTGTTTTGTCTGAAACATCTTGCCAGGACTTGTTCAGCAATTGAACCGCGTCAAGAAGGGTGGTCTTCTTGGCAACATCATTTGTCCGAACATCATCATTCGCCCCCTGCTGCAAAATTTCATCGATGTACTCTGCGATTTGGGCTCGCATTTCATTACGATAATAATATTTCATAATCCGTATTACACCTTGGTCGCAAGGTTGTAGGAGAGAGGTCGTATTGGTTGGCAAATACGTTAACCTGATGTTCTTGAGGGTTACATGCACAGAATGTGTTGTACAATTGTCATCGTAACGATACGTGAATCTATGGGTGAGTGTGAATATTCATTCTTTTCGTCACTGCGCCGTTTTTTTCACGAATTCGCGCCTTACATTTACCTCGTTGTTTTCATCACCAGAAATTTTGTTTTCTGATGAAAAAAATTCCAAATTGTCACTAATTTTTTCGTTACCAACTCATATTGAGTGAGTAAGGTGTAAATGGAGCAAACAAAAGAAGATATTGAAGGGTAGCAAGTTCAGAAACTTGATCAAACACTGGGCTGATATCCTAATTGTGTGGTCAGTCACTGATAGACAGGCGATGGACCTATTCCTTTTGGAAATGGATGCGATGAATGAGAGCATCAAATTCACAGTGAAAAAAGGCAATGAGACCATAAACTATTTGGACCTTACACTCACACTGGTGAACAACAGGATAGAATACAAAATCTACAGGAAGCCGACGCTCACAGATACCATCATCCCAAATGACGCCTACATCACCCCAGGCACAAGTTAGCGGCAATCCAGAACTACTGCTATCGAGCAGTTTCTGTCCTCAAGAACAACGAAGAGAAGAGGAATGAAATTGAGAGCTCGCAGAAGCCAATGGCTACCATTGAGGCGTGGTGGATGGAGTTTTTGGGAAAATGGAAACAAAGTACTCCCGATCAATACCACGCATAGGAAAGTACACAAACAAGGTGATAAATACGTTCAATGGCTATGATGTAAAGGTGGGTATCTATGATAACCAACCCATTGTGAAGAGAATCAGTAATATCCAGACGAAGAAAAGGATAAGGAAGGTTTGAGCACAGTGTACAAGCTCAGTTGTGAGCAGTGCGAGGGCATCTACATTGGTGAGACTGGGGGAAGTTTGAGATCAGGAAAAAGTAGCATAAAAAGTCAAAGGAGAAAGAAGATGACATGTCACCCTGTAACAAAGAACGACAATGGAGATGAAATATTTGAAATAATACTGTAGTGTAGAGAATCACACAAAAAGAAGAAAGCTCTGGGAACAAATGGGGATTGCAAAAGCAAAGAGGAAGAAAGCCAGCCTCTTGAACAATGTAATCACGTGATAGCGAAAAATTATTCGACCTGGTGATTGGACGAGAGAAGAAGAACAGAACCAACCAATAAGACGGCAGGAAACCAGGTAGGCAATAGAAACGCAGTATTTAGGTCAATAGAGTGAACCAATCACTAAGTAGTATGTTTTAGCCAATAAGATCACAATGTCATATTATTGTAAGAATAAGTTTCTAAGAATGAACCGATCACAACACAGCATGGGACTGTGTTCGTAAAAAACTTGTTTCATGGGACATTTTTTCAGGTTAATGTCCGCCGCGCTGTCCGGTATCCCGTGACCTTGAGACTTGAAAAAAAATTTTCTGATCATTTATATGTGTGACCTACAAAGGATCGAAAAAACCTATAAAGGCTGTTATTACTCGTACTATGATAATATTATTATGTGTGACTTGCTGACTCAATGGTTTTGATTCATCGGCGGAACTGTTTCAAGCAGCAGTGGACAAATCTAAATAGCATGGATCTCCAACTTCGGATGAAGAGGGCGTAATCAAGAATAAGAAGTTGCATTTAGGAGAATTTGGACTTCTGGTTATGTACAAAAGGTAGAACTAGAGAAAAATGTTGATGGTAAAGCTAAATGAGAATTTGATCATCGAATTCCAAATTAAAAATATCGATCGATTGAGAATCGACCTCTTGAGCAAACGGAGCTTCCTTTTATTTTCTCTTGCCGTCTAAATGGTTTGTAGTGGCATATGTAATTAGTAGAAGGATTAAAAAAGGTCAGGGCAGCAGACTGATTGAATTTTAGACCAGTAGCTTAATCGTAAATCATTCCTAATTCATGAATTTAAACGAATATTTGTACGTGGTAGGGTGAGGTCGGAAGAATATCATGTTTAATAAGAGGAGGTGAGAAGTTGAAATTCCTTGGTTTATGAAGCGTTTTTAAAATTTTACCACTAGAATTAGTCGAAAGTGTTTACTTCCATCCGTTCAGGAATTAGTATTAAATAATTTTTTGTTTTATTCCTGGAGTGAAATTTGTAATCCTTCATAGTTACTTTTTGTGGAGTGCTCCTTTATGATGGACCACAGTATCACCGAGCCTCACATACTACAGGAAAAAACGAAATTTCAAATGATTAGGAAATGTAATCTAAAATTGTTTTCCACCCCAATTAATGTTTCAAATGCGTGAAACATTCGCTAAAACTCATAAACTTTGAAAATGAATTATCACGGTAGACATGACTGTGACCACCCTTTTCCCGTACACTCCGACCAAGTTTTCATATTTGTATCGTATTTAAAATACGAAGAACGTACGCAATATAAACCGTTTACGGTAATTTGTTTTTGCCGGAGTGCACTACTGAACGTAGGACAGTGTGATGGTTATTATGGTATACAGTATGGCGAACGAAAAAGAAAAGCTCAACTCAATTATCGGTGTAATGTGTGATGCTAGGACCTATGTAGGTGTGAAGTATTCATAACAAATTATAATTAAACGGCTGGCGATGGTAGACGTGTTTGTCGCGCGTGTAATAGGGCTCGCGTGTTCCGCAATGTCCAAAAGTCGTCCGGTCCAATAGAGTAACGTGACCGTCATCAAAACAGCGACGATAATTAAATTTTTTCGCTAACGTTTAATCTCGCGTACTGAAATTATTACCATAAATTCGGCTGACCAATTTGACGAAAATCTGAGATTGATATTGTGGGAGAATTTGTTTGCGGTTGAAATTAAGCCGAATCCAAATTTAGAGATTCGGAAAATTGTGATTGTGATCTCGATGTAAATGAATTGAGGACTGTACATGCTTTAAAGACTGAAAAATTTTCGATATAACGAACTTGATATCACCTATAGTGTCGGTTTAGGCACCAATCCAAGAACATTTCACCATCCTAAAAAGGCTGAATTTTCTAAAAGTAAAAAACAATAACCAAGAGAGTTGTTCAATATTCAGGATGAGACATAAAAATCGAACTAAATCGAACAAATTTCATCCAGCAAAGGGATTTTGTAAAATCCAGCAAGTTTATGAGCTAATGCTATGCCAGCTAGGTTCATTAACATAAAAATAATTCATCAAACATTTGGTCATGTGTAAGCGAGATACATGAAGTAGAGCTTCGAGATGTCGGAGAGATAGCCAAGATTTAAGGTGATTCTAGAGATTTGATGGCCAAATCACAAAAACCAAGCTCTGCAACCATGATAGAATTTTTTCTGAAGAGCAATTTAACAACAAAGAGCAAATAATGTAAACATCAAAGGTTGATCCAATGACTATGGGTATTGAAGGTTTTAAAGTAGGAGAGGAAGAAGAAAGAATACTTGATAAAGCATTTGGTCCTACATGTCATGCCCTTACATCTTACCATCTTTGACTCCCATTATATTGGAAGTGGCAGCACAAATTGAACCATTTGTCTGTTCAGTCTAAAAATTAGCAATGTATCCACAAAAGTTGTGTAATCAGGACCAGCAATCAACCAAACAGGTCGTCGACTTGCTATTATGAATTTTGAAGTATACAGTCACTCTAGAATTCACAAAGAATTTCACCATCTTCAAAGGGGGAGGACTTTTCAAAAAATAAATAACCCAGTGAGGTGTTCAATATTTAGGATAAAATAACAAATAGCCCAGAGCAGACTGGGAGAATTTTGTACCCAGATCTTCCATACAAATTTGAATTGACAACTGGACATACATCCAAGTCAAGAATCAAAATAAGCAAACACAGTCATCAATCCATTTACTTTCTTATACAAAAACTACTATTCTCTAGAATGAATATTTGACCTACTAGTAGTATTACAAATTTAGACCATGTATCGACAATCAATAATAAATATCACAAACTAATACTGTATGTATGCAGTAACTGCCCGCGCCAATAGATGTTTGCATTGCGAGAGGAAAGGGAAGTTGTTCATATATCCATTGGCTTGGATAGTTCTAAACACAAGCAACCGATGTTTGTTGTTTCATCCTCAACACACACAATGGTTCCCCACAAGTAGCCGCATTCAATCACTTATATGAAGAGTGTGCCATGCGGTCACAGGATAAAAACAACCACAAAAGGACACAAAAGAAGAAAAAAAGCAATTGCAACAGGTTTGGACTTGTAAAATGAGCAAAAGCCTGAAAAATTGAGCCAAATGGTACCAATTTCATCCAGGAAAGAGACTTTGTAGAAACAACTTATAAACTAGTACTAAAAATACAAGTGACTAATGCTATGCTATATGTGTAGGGTGATTTCAGGTATCGACAACCAATGAAAGTAATTCATCAAGGATTAAATCATGTGTCAGCAAAACCTGTGAAGAATCTGAGCGTCGAGATATTAGAGAGACTGCCAAAATTTAAAATGATTCCAAAGATTCTATTCACATATAAAACACATTTGACAGCTAAATCAACTAAAAAAACCACACTCTGCTAGTGCTACCACGAAGAAACTTTTTGTTAAATGGGTTCAATTTTGCAGTGCAAGCTAACAACAAATAGCGAATAATAAACTTTGTAAGACTCAAAGAAAGTAATTCTAAGGGTGTTATTTGAATTCAAAACATATTCAACATTCAAATCGATACAAAAACCAAGTTCTGCTACCATAATGAAAATTTTCTGTCTAACAATCTCAATTTTCGTTGGTAAGCAAATAATAACATTACTGAACAAAAAATAAAAAAGTAAATGTATTACATATTCGAACATCCGATTCCTAGGTGTTTTTGAATGCTGAACACGATGGCGTCTTCCGTTTTTCGCTAGGACGTCACATCAGTTTCCTGTAACAATCTGGTTTACTTGCCGCGGACCATCGCGGAAATTGTGACGTCCTAGCGAAAAACGGAAGACGACATCGTGTTCAGCATTGAAAAACACCTTAGAATTGGATATTCGAATATGTAATACATTTACTTTTTTATTTTTTGTTCAGTAGTGTAATGAACTTCGTAAAAATGAAAGGTCGACTAATGACCATAGGGATTCAAGAATTTAAGCAAAGTGTAATAGAGAATTTGTGCCACCTATCATCTATTAACCAAACTTCTCCACGTATTTCAGAAATGGTGGTACAATTAAATTACTAGTTTATTCCATCGTAAAATTCGCGGAATATACGCACAAATATTGTTGTAGTTAAGGTAAACAATCAAGTGATCAAGTTTGTCTACCTCATCATCATCGTCACCAAGTAGATATGATCACCATGAATATGGAGTTACAGTATATAGAACTGAAGCGTTCGTTGATTCAAGCACAATCACGATAACGCGTCAAAACATGACTGAAAGAAGATGAATGGTTTCGGCGCGGCGCGCAAACCTTCAGTCAAACAACTAACCGTTGTTGCTGGAGAACATCCTCTTGGGAGCTGATGTGCCTGGCCGTCCATGAGCGCAGAACATCTCCAACCAACTGGTGATTTTACACCTATAGTCAAAAACCAATTGTTTCATATCAAGATTGATGAGACCCTAAATAGAACAGATTCCCTATTTTCCTCTGTTTTTGTTTATTGATGTAATTAATGATGGAAACCTTGTCATCAACAAATGAAACCAGCTGCGAAACAACATGTACTTTTTTCTGATTGAATTCATTAGGATTAGAACCGGTTTTGAAAGGTTGTCTGCTGATGATCGTCAATTCTACATGCAGATATTTATAACCTCACTGTTTCCGTTCAACACGAACCCAAAATGTTCACGCGCATAATATCCTACCACGGGAAAGTTACAAGCTCATTTTTACATTCTGAAGTATGATCCTATTCCTGGTAACAATATACTGGCATATAAGGATTTTATGTTCGTCCAGCATTTTACCATTTATTATTACAAAATCCATTCAAAGCGGTGAGTTTTTGAAGAATTCAGCTAAACATTCGAAGCCAATCAGAATTTTTGAACTGACGACGAGCCAATTCATTAAGTACTATATGAGAATCCCTTTATTGTCGCGAATACAAAGCGTTAAAATTGTTTTTTTTTTTTTCTCTGTTTTTTACTTTATATAGAGCATGACAAGCTTGTGTGCGGTCGTTAAAATTCCAACCACATCACAAGTATGAAACGAGCACCAAAACAGCAGGAAGACAGCAAAAATTATCTATTATATTACTAGGGTGTATTCGCTTTATCGTCGCGCACGGTTTTAATTTCTGAATTTATTCGCAAGCCCGGAAACCACTGTAACGCTATCGATAAGCGTTTATTGTTGAACAAGCGGCCTGATCTGCCATTGGGTAACGGATAGACAGTCAGTATACACCACAGGGCGCATCTATTTTCCAGACTTAAATGGACGCGAACGATAGAAAACCCGTCGAGGGGCATAAACCGTAATTAAGATAATTACGCGAGGTGTTTCCATTGTTGAAGGCATATTTGGGTGATACTACCGGTAACGTTAATGGATATATTATATGTACGGTCGTCATACATTCTAATTAACTTCTGCTGTATCGACACATTCCTTCAGATACCGCGTACCAATTGCTCGACGTGAAAAGATGAGCAAAGTTCGAAAATGCAAACTCACAAATCCGGCAAAAAAAACTTGATATAGAAAATCCTGAAAATGATAATTGTCAACAAATGCGTCAAAGCAAAAGACATAACAACTGTCAAGTTCACTGTCTTCGCGAAAATTACAACACGAATAACCATCCACGAAGAACAATGAGAGACTCATCTTTCATGCTATCTGCAGTGGCTTATATACAGCATATTTTGCACTTTCGAAACAATTTTTTCTGTTTTTTTGTCACTTTCTCAAAAACTATGCATTTTAGAGAAGAAATTTCGAACAAAAGTTGTTCCTCATCAAATTTACTATAACGAAATCGCTGATTTGTTTTCAAGACTGGATTATACTGACAATTGGAGAGGAGGTACTTCATGTTGTTGTGTTAACTTTTTGAATATTTTAAACAACTGCTATAAATTCATTGAATAGAAGTGGGATTCTCATCCAAGCCTACTCATTGAGGTTGAATTAATAATTCATTTTGGTTATTAGTTCAGAGAATCTTCACTGAAGTTATACCCGAAAGGGTCGCTTCCGTCGTTGGAAGAAACAAAATTAAATGCATACGCAACCCGCACCTACTCCATCATGGAGGACAGGCGGTGTTTTGGAAATGCAACATAAACGCGATTAGTAGGTATAGAAAATGATTTTCCACGAGAGAAGGGGCAACTCCATTGAAGTATTTTTTTAGTCAGATATCTAAGCTGATGCTGTTTCTTTGTTGGATTTCCATTTGGTTTTCATTTTGGTCCGAGTAAGGAGAGAGATGAACCCTTACAGACAATGAGACTGAGAATATCTCATCGCATCAGTACAGTTGTAAGATCTTAGCGCAACTGCAATAGGAAGGTAGCATGCCATTGGGACATCTGGACTAAGCTATGGCGGATTCTTCTTGGATGACAGACCCATTGAGGTAGGGATATACCGGTCTGGGAGTGTCAGGAGTTTGTCTCACAAGTTAATACGGGGGGGTCCGATGAATCCCGTACTTAATTGCGGTGGTAGAGAGGCTGCTCTATCCGAGGTGTGGAGAAGTTGAGTTTGTAACCATAGTATTGTGAAAAACAATGTTGTGGATGATATGTGCATATGAACACACGTGGTTTGACGACCATTTGGTGTTGGTGGCGTGGCATTTGACTCACAGGTGGGTTTTAGAGTTGTGAGTTGTACCGCCCGTCAGTGCAGTGCTCATTAATTCAGCGTTTTTGTTATCGTGTTGTACTTGTGTCCATAGGTCACCTTTGACTTACTACATAACTGTGTAAGAAAAAGTTCATATGTCGAGCCTCTGAGTATTGAATGTGTTGTATTTGAGATTATACGTTACCACTGCATTACTATGGCGGTAGAATTTTTTTCAGGAATGTTAAAAAAAAAAATTATTTCAATATGAATTTTATTACTGATAATAATTTATACATCAAGTATAAATTTTAATTAAAACATCTACAAATTTAAACTTAGTATGAAATACTGGATCATTAATTTATATTAACAATACTCATTTGAATTTTCATTGCGTTCTTTATTTTAATAAATTATTTTTCTCATTCAAATGATATATTCATTAACTCAATAATCTATTACAATTTAAATTATGGTTGAATATTTCAATTTATTCATAGAAAATTAACATCTATGATTTTCATTTCAATCTTTTATTCATATATTACGTACATTAATATACCTATAAGAATTTTATAAATACAAAAATGTGATATTCCAATTTAATTGTAATAATTTCTTTTCTTGGTTATTCACTTGTTTGAAGACAAATATCTTATTGAGCAAGAACAGTTATTACTAATTTTATGGCTGTTATTCCCTCCACTCAATTGGAAATGATAATATTATAATTATATTTAATTTGGGGAAATCGATTTATTAATAATATTATTCAAATTAATTCATTTTTTTCAATCCATTTTACTTCAGCAATTATATGTTTAATATTATTTACTCAATTATTTTACATATTAATAAATCATCTAATCCTTTAAATTTAAATGATAATATTGACCAAATTAATTTAAATCCTTTATTTATTTTTGAAGATATATCAATATAATTAATATTTGTATACCTTTTTTTAATAATGAATATAATTTTACCATTAAAAATAAATAATCCAGATAATTTTAACCAAAAATAATAATATTTAAAACTCCTAATCATATTGAACCAGAATATTTTTTATTCTATTATTCAACCATACGTTCAATCAATAATAAATTATTACGTTTATTTACAACGATAAAATCAATCATTATTTTATTATTTTTTTTTTTACCAAATTGAAAAAAAAAAATAAATACATACATAAATAAGTAAATATATTCAAATATTTTTAATAATAAATTTATTTTAATTAAAAAATTTTTTATCAATATCTCAATGATATTAATAATTCTAATTTCTTTTCAAAAAATAATCATTAATAAAATTATTAAATAAAAATTATCAAAATATAAATAATGAATACAGAAATACAAAAATAATAATAATAATATTAAAATTGTTAAATTAATAAAATAAATTATACCTGAATATTCTACTATAAATAACAAGTATAGTTGTTGAACCTCAAGGTCTTAGATGTATTGTACTTGGGCCTTACTGAAGTAGTAAGTTGTCAAACAATGTTCAAACAGTGTTGAAAAAAAAAAAAATACACTTTGAAGGCATAGTCAGATTAAGGCCTTGGGGTTTGAAACTTCCAAATCATACTTAGCTCAAATGAGAAGTGAGGAATCTTGATATCTCCCTACTGAGTCAAAGTTCGAAGCTGAAGTCGTGGTCATATAAAGTAGAGTTTTAGATCCAATTACAATATTGGTGCAGTTGAAAAGGCAGTCGTGCAGTGCCCATTTGAGTGGGAGCAGCTTAATGGCAACTGCTCCTCAGCCGCGTCCGCCTAAAAACTTATCGGGAATTCTGAGATGCTGCGTCAAAGACTCTGTCAAGATGATACTGTCAAGAGAGATTTGTAACATTTAATGAGAATTGGACACCGGGTTAAATTTACAAGTACAGAAATCCACAGTCGGTGGTAGATTATTGGAGAAAAGGTTCATGAAACAATACCAAGATAGGTACAGTCGAGGGACTGAATCTGTGTTAACCGTTGTGAAAAGGTAAGAGAACGACGACCTAGTGAATTAAATATACCAATTAGAAGAAAATACGACTGATTTAGACTATACTTACGTTGGTCATTTTCGCGCGCATTACCTGAAGAAAACTATCTCAGGGATAAACCTTCGCACTGTGAATATTGAAATATCACATGGAGAATTTACTATAAATCAGCAATTTTTGGGCCAACCAATAGGCTTAGAGTAATAAGTGAGTAATGTATCTCATAGTAAATTCGATGAAGAACTTGAAACTTTTTTCTCCAAAGTGTGTAATTTTCGAAAAAATTGAAAAACTTAATTTTGGAAGGCAACAGATGATCACAAAGTAGGTTTAAAAGAGGCGGGACGCTTAGGACTCGTTGGTATTTTTATTAAGTGGTCTTTTTGACTACTTTTATGTAAAGAAATGTATTGTCGCAATTATGAGTAGCTAGACGTCTAATTTAGCTGGACTAATTTTGAAAAGAAAGAAATAGATAATACTGGCGCAACTTGGTAAACTTGCGTCGATTTAATAGAGTACGAGGGTCTAAATTTGATCTCCCAAGCTCTCTTGTAAAAATAAATTTAAAATTCCACCCGTTGAACCTCAACTAACAATTACTCACAGATACTCGTAAGTTTGCGCAGTGGTGATATTTCATAGAAGGAGGAAACACTTGAAATGTCCATTGTCCTTGAAGATTCGTGAACTGAGTGATGGTCCAGTTTTGAATGATACTTCGAATTTCTCATGCCCGTTCATCCCTCTTCCTGATAACCTTGTGGGTCAGAATGATATTGCCACTTTTTTATTAATGGTTACCGAAAAAAGTTAACCTTATTCTGCCTCGCTCCAAGGTATAGCTCCATGATCGTCATTTTTTCGAGTCCTTTTCCCTTACTGCTCCTAAGTCGAAGTTTTTCCAAGTCTCCTTCCTATCTACAACCGATCAAGATACTGGATAGCTCGCTGCGTAAGGCACACTGAGCTAGTAGTGATGTCGCTGCATGAAACGCACTACAAACGGTCATTTTCATACCCCGCTATTATACTTCATGGTCTCCATTATCAATATTTCACATGACTTTTCCTAATTCATAAAGCCGTTAAAAAGCTCGATTAATCAGACCTAAAAATTGTCAAATTCGAAACGGAAATGAATCAAACATGCGAATGCTTTTGCAGAAATGTGACCGCAGGCAGAGAAAAGTGGAAATGAATGAACAGTGTTTCAGCGGTTAGTCATGATACTCATACAGATTGAGATTTTGTTGCGAGAGAAGCATCAATAATATATTTCCGGAAATGTTTTCATATAATTATTTTCTCATGTATCGTCCATGTAAATCAAATAAAAAAACTATATGATATTGTGGTTTTTCAGCAAAATTTTTTCAAGTTTTGGATATCTTTCTTCTTAAAACTCGTAGACCTTGGACACACAAGAAATGGTACAAATTTGAATGAAAATCTTATTCGTAGAGAATACGATCATGAGATAGCAGCGAACATTTTTTTTTCTCAATCTATTTTAAAATTTACATCAGTGTCGCTGTCATTCTTTATTTCATACTATATCAAATAAGAAAGTATTTCTACTCGAGGGAAAAGGTGGAAAAAATTAATAAGCCTATATGAAAGGCCGTTTCGTTTCGAAAGTGTTGACAAAGTACAAAATTCTATCTAACAACAAGCGGGCAGAAAAGATTTCGAACCTTTGAGGAGATGTGAACATGACGTTCCGACAACCTATTCTCATTTGACGAGAGAACAGCATACTCGAATGCGTTGAAAAGGAGGGGAATTTTGAAGTTTGAGGACGGTTAGGCTGTCGAGAGTGGAGCGGAAGCCGATACGCATAAATGAAAATAACATACCCGCTGTATAGTTAGACTACATTAAAAGTGGCGCACGAGAAAGAGCCGAGAGGTATACGTCTCTCTCTTAAGTCTTCGGCAGCGTGTAAAGAGATGCACAAAAGTTTTCCCCACAGTCAGTACTTACGTCCGTTATTGTGGCAAGAGATTATGATTAATGAGAAGATAATGTGTTCTGAGCAATATGGATGCGACTTGATGAAAAATTACACTCGGTAGACTAATTATTTTAACATGAAACACATACTCGTCTTGAAATTTTAGCGCCGTATTTCAAGCAATTTAATTTCAACTAATTAGGTATTAGTTTCGGTACAATTGCAGAAGTACCATGGCCGCCGTCGTATCCTAAAATACGCCTCAACTTTTGTTATGAATTTTTCTGTACATGACGGTAAAATAAAGCTTCACGGTAACATCAACTAACTTCTATAACGTCGAACCTTATCTCGCCTTCATATCCTTGTTTGTGCTTCTGCCTTCATTACAGTTTCTTTAAGTTACTGCAACGTTAAGACCGGAGCAATCGCCTTTATTTACATTCTGAATTACTTGGAATTTTCGAACGAAAATATAACTTTGCATTGTTCCTCATCAGAGTGAATACATACAGTAAATAAGAGGAAGACGAGTAAAGCAAGAAAGCTCTTTCGATTCGTTTTAGTTCAAAAACCCAAAAAACGTATTTTATCATGTAGGATGATTACATTTTCTTTCTTGAGTGTAGAAGATTATGAAGAAAAAGTACGAATTTTCGCATTGTTTTGGAAGGTAGGTATATATGAAACAAAATAGAAATGGAGCATACTATATTATGTGGATATCTTATGAAGCAGAAAAATTATGTATAATACGAGATAGGAGAAGCAAAAATAAAACTATACTAACGTCTTCGTACATTTTCTACGGGAATCACGTGCACACAACCTACGTTTTTATTTTGCCGAATATTCGCTTTCGGAAGAATAATCTTTCCTGAGAAACTGAAAATGTGGCTGGTCTTTCATTTTCACTATTGTCGTATCCTCATTCTAGTTTCTCGACGTTATACCAAATTCATTTTAACGATGTGTCAATACTGGTCGCCCGAAGCGATGAAATTTTTCCTCAAAAATATTACGCCCTCGTCATTGTTTGTTAATTTTCTTTTTCCATTTCTTTCACTTCTCTATGCTCTCGGCTAAATAAATCAAGTTCAATGTTTGGCGTCGCTCAACTAACACTCATAAAATCAAGATCACTATTGATGTCACGAGCATAATCTTACTTTTCCTCCTCAGTATAAAGATTCAAGTATAGTCTTAATTGAATCAAAATTTCCTTCTGAATACAAAAATTCTTAGACTGACAGAAGTATGGTAGAAATATCAGAATTATTTTATAAATTTTGAAAAATACAAATTTAACGTTGCTTTGAACCGATTCTCCATTTTTGTAAAAATCGAAAAAAATTCAAACATTTCGAATAGTTTGAACTAAGGCTCTATAAGTATAGGTAATGACACGACGCCATGATGGATCTATCGGTAGAGCGAGCATGTTCGATTGCGTTCCGCGTAGCTACGCGGAGCGACCAGTGTCAGATTTTGGAGTATGAAAATTATCACAAAATATTCTGGAAGTGAGGTCATCTGATAGGAAATTTTAAGACAAAAGAATTTCATTCTCTTCTTTTTTCTAAAAAAATCAATAGTTTTTGAGATATCAATACACAGGCTCTTATGGCAATTCCCTGGGAAAGATCCATCATGGCGTCGTGTCATTACCTATACTTATAGAGCCTTATTTGAACCAAAATAACTGACATACGAACATACGATGAATAGGCCCATAAACCTACTGCGATTTAAGAAGTAACCACGCGAAAGTGGAAATCCATCCGTGGGAAAAACGGAAGAACCATAGATTTGGATGGCCTTGGACTTTGCTGGCCCCCACCAAAGTCATTAGTTCCAAATACTTGTAGACCCGTACTCAAAGTGGATTGCGATAGAAGTTCTCAATAAGACACTTATTACAAAAATCACCACCGCGCGCCTGGTCAAGAATTCTCAGCCAGTTTACCAATTTATTAGACCTGGTTGCAGACTAGATTCACGTCCGACTGAATCTAGGACAATATATTCAGCAAGATACAACGAATATCATTGACGCGTACAGTGCAGTGTTGCTCCATTAAACACCGGAATTAAACGCAATCAGACTTGATGATGGGTCAGAAAATTCGTAAAACACTTGATTTATTGCCATCTATTGCTACCAGAAAATACACTTCCTTTTTTTGAATGTCGCAACAGAAGTACACAAAAAGTGAAGGTGGGAGATGGCTTGTAAAAAAAGAGGCCATATACAAAGGAAAACATCCACATATCTTGACTAGAATCGGATGTTGTGCGATGTTCCAGCAAATTTCAAGATATCCATTTCGTTTCCACTCAATAAGACACGTTCAATCAAGTCCACGATTGTTGCTGACTTCGCTGTAGGCATAAAATCCGATCTTTGTCTCAGTACCGAGCGTGTCAAATCCCTCATATCAGATGGTTATCCAACTCGATCAACCAATCTCAAGTGATACCCGCGACTATACCGCTCCTTAAAACGTCGTTTCCAACAAGAAATGCTCGTCCTTGTTGAAGCGGACAAAGGCGAATCGCCAAAAAATGGAAAAATTATTCTCTTCTGCCAACGCCACTTGCATCAACTTTCCTCTGACCCAGGCGATAGATGAGTCCTCCCACGTAATCAAAGGAAAACGGGGCATCTTCGGATAATAAACACCTTCTTGTGGGATTCCCACCCCTCATGTCCGTCTCCAAACTCATTCGTCTCAAGGGTTCCTTCCGACCAAAAATCTTAAAACATTCGGTGACGGATCGGACAAACCGGCCGGAAACTTAGGCTGCGTCTTCAAGAACACCGGAATGCGTAAAACAGAGTCGCAGCTCTCTGCATAAAAACAGGTCACACTATCAAAAAATCTCCTGTCCCTTCTCCACTCCTACAAAAAAAGGCAAACTTTGTAAACGACGTCGAATCAACATCATACGATTCTTTTACGGATATCGTCATTCTACACCAGTCACCACAAGACTCATTCTCTTTCCACAAATGCCGCTGCTTCTTAATTCATTCGCTTCCAGAATAATTATGATGATCGCCTACGCGCAGTCGAAACTGGTATCCGTATCGCTCAAAACTCTCGAAATTTCATGTTTCTACCTATTATTTTCCAACGTTTCGTCCTTTTCGACCTCATTGTAGTTCTAAATTTGTGATTTTGCCACCAAAATTGTGATTTTGTTTTTTATCTCAAGCGTTTAGTTTATTTCTATATTTATTTTTCCAACTTTTCGACCTCACTGTGCTTCTGAATTCGTGATTTTGTCTCTAAATTTGTGATTTTGTTTTCGAAGTATCTTGACCTGTTCAGTTTTTCTCCGTTCCTCATATATTATGGCTCCTATACCTATGAGGAGACGATTCATATTATCCACTCTTTGTAAAAGTACTATTAGTTTATGAGTGAAGTCTCATAATGATTAATTATTGCTTCTACATGTAAAGGTTTGCCCGAGACAAAGAGCAGTGTTACTGCTTTCAGTAATATGCCAATGACGTCATTAGGAACCTATTCTATCATCTCAACTGTAATTTGCATCATAAAAAAGCTTTTCTTTTTTATTAAGGTGATTCTAACAATGGTATTTTTCACTCTCCTTAATCACAACCAAATGTTACACAGATTTCTACATATCTTTAATGATTTCTTCACGTCTGAATTTTCTGTTGTAGAATCACCAGGGAATAAAAATCTACTTACATGAGAACGAATCGCAAAAAACCATAGATAGCAGAAAACGGCAATGATCACCATTTCGAACCTCAAGAAATGTTTTTCGAATCACCAAGAGAAATCAGTTATTTCAAACAATATCTAATTACAGTACATTCATATTGAAATTTCTGTATTATTTGATACTATAAAATACCAGCAGTGATGATTCTTATTCTAACTCATTTCTAAGCATAGAGGCACTCTTCAAAATGAACTTCATGATGTAACACCGTTGCTTCGTGGTCGTGGTCGCACTGCGCAAACACAAAATATCTCAACACCGACAGCTCAAGAATCAACACGAGGACAAAATCGTTCATTCTCAATCACGAGCTAAATTCCCAGCCTCTAGAACATCGCCAACCGGTCATTCATCCCAACACCCAAATTAGGGAGGATTGCCTATAGCTGTAAATCATTCTTTGAATTCACGAAGATAGAGATCAATGTAAATATGACCCAATTTAGCGACTTGATTGAAATACAACAATTACGAGAAATTATAAACTGAAAAAGTTCGTGACATTAGGGGGGAAGGGCCTTGGGAAAATGTTGACTAAAGAGCAAGGCTTAAGAAATGATCAATCTACTCCATGAAATTTCAATTCATAATCTACATAAAAAAAAAAAAAAACTAGAAAAATTCTTAACTCATGAGTAGAGCTCGGATTTTTCGGTTGTAAAAACATTGAAAATCGGTTTAAGAAATCTCATTTTCGGTTTTATTCGGTAAAATAGAAAAAAAATTAAAAATGATACAAATTTTTCTGAAATTTTGACATTTTTACAAAAACTGCTTATTGAAGAGCACGACAATATGCTTTTCGAGGTTATCTTGTGTGAAAGAGTGTCTTCTGTCCATAAGAATATATATTTACAATTGGAGAACAAACGTTCTACGTCGACTGGAGTAGATGAGTAATACAGTTTTTTTCATCTTTTGCATCGTTTCTGGACTTCCATTTCTCAAAATTGTTCGCTATGTACTTTTTCTACTATTTTGATAAATTTCACCATTTCAGTCATTTTCGGTTTTATGCTTGTTTTCGGTACTTGAAAAGGTTTTCGGTTTTTTTCGGTTAAATAAAATTTTTTTCATGTGTCCCTACCACTATGAAACGTACTCCTATTTCATTTCTACTGATCTGCCCGTTAGCAAACTCATTCGACAAAAACCGAGGAATCCTAGCTCTACTCATGAGCAAAAGGAGCGGGAAGTTGCTGAGATCGACGAGCTGTAATTTGTTTCACTTTCCCACGAACAAAATTTAGTATTTCGAAGGACTAGCGAGAAATTTGACTCTTCTGAAGCCATTCCTTGGTTACGTCTTTACCAGCTGTGATCAATGTACAACGACGAGAAACCCTGTCAAATTGTACTATGGAAAGACGATAAACTTGCATTCAAACATCTCAAATTGCTGAATTTAGGAGCTTTCGACTTCCCCAATCTCATTTTTGTAGATGATCTGTTCCTCTCACAATCATCTGAGCCCTACTTAGTTCAACTGAACTGGAAGGAAATCTGGAACATGAATGAGTCTATACGATGCAATTTAAGCTCGAAGAGATTTTCTCAATCTGAGAACATTCCATTGGTATCTTTTCCGTTTCATATTGCTTTGCTTCTCAGCTAAGCATTCTAGCCAATTCTTCTCATCTTTCATACCCCGCTTTTACAATATAGTGGATTCATTCACTACAAAAAGATTTTTGGAGACGTGCGATGCATCCTTTTTCTGATGACGAATGATTTGTAGGCGCTTTCACAAAATAAACTGAAGGTATTATATTCTCAAATATTACAATGCATCTCTCAAACGAATACAATTTTGCTCGTCACACGGCACAATTTCAACGAATTTTTTTCATTTTTTATTCAAACGAAGGAAAAAATACCAGAATTTCGAACAAATTATTCTGTACCGTATGATGACGATACAGGGTGACGTCGAGACGCTATTAGGTACAAGGCGGTGAAAACGCATCACGTTGTCGAAGAATAATAATTTACATTTCCTGGTGCGTGATGACGAAACAAAAGAGGAGTCAATTTCGTTTTTTACGCTCTATTGTATGTCTCCAATGGTGTAGTGTAATTTCGTATCGTGTTTATTTTATGCACAAAAGCTTCTGTTCGATACAAGACCTTATACATAAAAATTCCCGACCGTCGTTGATTGACGCAAATTTTTATGCTGATTGAAAACAAATGCCCTCGCAATAAACGAATCAAAAAAAGAACAACGTGACGAAAATGGTCTTCTGCGTTCCGAAAGTAATGATCATTTGTGGAAATTAGATTCAACGATTTACAACGAGTCATCATCGATGACGCTCATGCAGCGACTTGTAAATACGTACGTCAATCCTACAATCACGGGGCGACACGTCGTGGGAGGAATAGGAACTGTAAAAAGATTCTTTGTAACAAACGAAAGCGATCGTTGTAATCTTCACTCGCAGTTATTATTAAGAGATCGATTTGTTCTGAAATAATGGACGTGGAGCCACCCGGGTGCATTTAAAATACAAATACATGAGTTGTTTACAACTGCTACTATGGCTTCAATACTCAAAATTCCCTTTTTGGCACTTCTTTACTTCTTGATCTCATAGCAGAAAACACTTTCTTGACACGTGCTTATTTTTCCATCCATTTCGATAAACGAGAAAGCAGGTTTCGAATGCAAGATGACAAACTGAAACAATTGAAAATGAGCATTCCTTGGAACAGACCCATCTCGCACTACTCTCCATTTTATTGCCTTTATACAGAAATATCAAGCCTCACACCTGCCCATATTCCTCTCAAATACCTACAGACCATCAAACCTCATCAAATAGATCCAATTTTACGACAGGAATACTCCAAGGAGTTAGCAGAAGCGGTATTTTTAACTCCTTGGGGTATCCCTCTCTCAGCATGTCTAACCGTAAACTAGACAGAACCTCATCAAACTAAAACATATCAGCCTATTCAATTTATTCTAAGGCGCATACACCCAAAACAAAAAAACTTCCATATATTCATTGCCTTCATCTGTCTTTGTATAGAATAATAAATTTAATATGTCAATAGTCAATGTCTACAGTCAGGGTCGTAAAATAAGAATGAATAAGAAAATTGGTATTTCCTCATCAGAGGCAAAATTGTGAGACGAATTTCACGATCGCTGTCGTTTTACCATCCTGATCATACACGGAAAATCCTAATTGTCATTGAACTAAAAGTTGATACGAAAACAATACTTATAAAATAGCCATGCGTTGCACGATTCCCAACCGTAATCTACATACAAGTAATATAATTCGTTAATCAAATTCTCTTGACACTCGAGTACAAAGTTTCCAATCTATAAATAACTTTACACGAAATCATCGACTCTCCACTGACCTTTGGAGCTTGTTTATGACACGCTGCACCTCGAGAATTTCTCATTCAAAATTAACGAAATTCAAATCATAATGCTCGTGTTGACGTCTGGGTCCCTGAGTATATGAAGACTAGACAGTTATTTACCGATAAGAACAGCGACCTCTAGACAACCTGTTGAAATCTACGAACGACGAAAGAAAATATTTTCAATTCCTTCGGGGCAAACATTTTTCGATCTCTACAGGTAAATTCGATCAGAATTAAGTTTCCCGTAAGTCACGCGGAGAATAATCTTGAATAGTATGTTGAAAAATGCGTACAGTTCTATTTCGTATTCTTCGCAAATCTTACATCGCGCTCATATTCGACGTCGGAAAAGAGGTAAGCTAAATCCTTCACTTGTTTGAAAAGAAATCACGCGCAACTGTCTACGTGAACCAACCGTCATCGCGCGATATTCCATCTTTTTCTTTCCATTCGCGATTACGTTGGATAATTTGAGCAAATATTAGATGACAGAATCTATTTTGTACATCGTCATCCCTTCGATTGCGGTATTGAGTGGCTTGAAAGGAGACACAAAAATGTACATTCGTATTTGAGAAAGTAAATTATGATAAAATTAGTAGACAAAAAATTATATCCCAGTAAAACAAAAAAGAAAATGATTGCTACTCAAACTAAGAGGAATAAAAAGTTAAAACAACCTCTTGTCCAAACAATTCACGCAGCAGGAAATGGTTAAACTTACATTTTGAGGTGTCTAAAACTATCATCGAGACTTGGTTTTTATGACGAATTCAACTATTTTTAAGGCAAACTTGTATGAACATCTTCAATAGAGACTTCGTTAAACTAAACGGACTCCTCCCTTCAAATACAGGGTAACAACTGGATCCAAATTTGCCGAATTCATGACTTTTTCGATGACCTTTTTTGAAGCGATGATATTACTTACGTTACGAACAGTGAAAACATGAACTAATTCGTAAGTGGTGTTCAATTTTTTAATTCGTTCTCAGAGGAATTGAAGAGAATTCATAATTTTTCGGGAAATATTAACTGAATAAAATATGTACGGTAACCTAGATTCATGACTTTTTCAAGACTTTCATGACCGGTAGACACTCCGAAATATGATCGATATTTATAACTCATACCTCCAAGAACGGTTATTCCGAGTCAACATTGAAAATGAGAAATGCATTTGGTTTCCAATATTAGCCACAGTTCTTCAAGGGAGTGTATTTGGGTCGCTGCTCTACCTAATTCATCAATTAATATAACAACTTGCTATGTTCGCGGACGATACGGTTACTCCAGCAGTCTCCGGAAACTACCAAGAAGCTGCAGTTAACCTACAGAGAAGTACACCCTCCTCTGGACACATCACTGCATGGAGAATCAAAATAAACAACTAAGTCCAAACTCATCGTCTTCACGCTACGTCTTTACAGCTGCATTCCTATAAAAATCGGTAACCACATAATTCCCAAGGTTGACTCAACGAAATATTTCGGAATAAAATTTCCCTGGATTTGAAATTGAACTGGAGGGAGCATATACGGCTAAAAAGACTCTAGATAAAAGATAAAATACGAAAGCTCCATCGGCTGTTAGGGAAACGACCAAAAATGTCCCTAGACACCAGAGGCACAGCCTATACTACCTTAATTAAACCAGTATGGACGTATGGATTAGCAGCCTGGGGCAGTGCCAGCAACTCTACCTTATTTTCCTTCATATCAACTTCTTTTTTCCGTTTTGTTCATTATTGGCTACATTATACGTATTACTTAATCGTTTTCGTTTCCAAAAGCAATTAAATTTCGTTTTCCAAAATGAGCACATTTTCAAAACTCTCTAAGTATTATTTTGATTCACTTTTCCACACCCGGATACTCCCTTCCCTCCCGCTTCAATGAATGGAATATCAGTCAAAAATTTTCAATCATCAAACATGAAAGAAAAAAAATAAAAATAAAATCATTTGTTAACAACGGCAAAATGACATCTTTTTCCGATACAAGTTCATTTTCGAAACTTGCCAAGCATTATTTTTTATTCAATCTCGTGTATTGATAATACACAACATACAACCCCCTCCCCTTTCTAAGAAAGAAACATTTTTCGCGCACAAAAAATACATACTTACGTACATACATACGTATCTATGAATTTGAGCACGGCCGTGATTTGAGCCAATGTTGAAATCGTAATCCACACAAACTGAAACGCCGAAAAAAAATCCCAAACCAAAAATTCCACCTCGTGCAAGACTGCAATACCTCTTGAAGTCGGTAACTGGGAAAAAAGCGGGAACAAGGGTAAATCGGCAACTTAAAAAAGTGTACTAAACTGATTGATAAAAAAATTTACAGGCATGGGAGCGATCACAACTGACGTCACAGGTATCAAATCTGTCAAAAAAGTACCGGTATGCGATCTGCTCGCTAAATTTGAACAATATTTGAATAATGAGCCATATACAAGGAACTAGGGGGTTTGTTTTTCCAAATTAAGATCCTTCTTAACAATGGATATTGGAAAAATTGATCAATTTGTGAAAGACTATCATTTCTTATGGGAAATTGCGTGTAAAACAAAAGTAAACAACAAATGAAGGAAATTTAGCGAGCAGATTGCATAGTGACACTAGTGACGTGCAGGTAAATGCTCCTACCGCAAACTTTGCAGTGGCGGCGGAGAAATTGCAAGCTTTGCGGCTCTGTGAGAAACAGCCTGACTTATTATTTTTTTTCTTCGTGTTTTGGTGGGTAGACCTACTAAGTCTCTGTGATATCCACAAAACTTGATTTAAATTGTTCGCAAGTGTTCAGTTGCGTCCAATAAATCAATGTAATAATGTTCGAGTTGCGTCCCATTAAAATCGCAAAAATATGATGACATGATAGCAGTGAATGAAATAAACCTGAGAGGTTCATACTGTGCATTAATAAAAATAAGAAAAATTGACATAAGTATTATGCGCCCGATTGCGTCCGAGAACTCTGCGTACTGTTGCGTATGTTTTTTTTTTTTTTTTTTTTTTTGGGGGGGGGGTTGGAATTTGAGTGCGAGCGATACAACGTATTCATAACGCGTCCATCCACCGTCGTAGTCTTTCATGTGTTGTGCGATGATTGCGTGTTTTGGATAAGCGATCACTTTAGCCAGGTCCCGCATTTTAAGATATGCCAAGTTCTGCACTTCCAGTAGAGCATCTATGAAACAGAATATGTGCGGATGTGAGAGATAGAACATACCATTTACTTTAATTTGGAAAGCTTCACATGCGTTCGTGGTCGTGACGCACTTATAATCGTAGGCAGTCCACATCGTGGGAGGAAAGTGACTGTGATAGCCATCCACAACGTATGTATTATTATGGACATAGTCTGCAAATTGAAGAATGCGATCACCGGTTGGTAATCTGGTCATGAAGTCATCGAGAACACAATCATGTACGTCTGCAGATTTCAACCGAAGAAGGTGCTTAGAAATTCTCCACCACCAGTGCGTGTTTTTTACACGCGTTCAAGTCCCAATGACTGGATCTTCCGGAACCAGGATTGTCCGAGATGAAATCCGCAACCGTGAATTTCACTGAGTGGCCACACTTTTCGGACAGCAGAATGTATGACCCGTTCAAAGTCAGCAAAAACGATGGGTGGGCTGTAGTCTCCAGGTAGGTATGAACGAAGATGCCAGAGGGTTGCTTCATATATTGATTCTAGTTTGTTTGTAGTAAACAATCATTATACACAAATAGGATTCTTATAGGTTCGTTTCAGTGAACAATTTCTCACTTTCAATGGGACGGAACTATAATATCTTATCGATGTGGTTATTCGGAGGTACTGTACCGCCGCAGAAAAAATTATTCGGAGGTACTCTATAATTTAGGAAAAATCATGTAATAAAAGGTATTAGGTACTCATCGATGATATCAGTGAACTCGTGGGCCTATTCAACCCGACGATTGCAGTGCGCTTCAAAAGTTTCTGGAAGGTGTCGAAGAAGAGAGGGGTACTGTTGACTACACACTTGACGTTGATGGGCAAGTTTCCATGCTCTTTGTGTCATCCTACAAAATGCGCAAATTTTTCCTCGAGTCGTCTTGTACAGCGATCCAAGTTGACACATCTTTCGACTTTGATACATCAAAATATAAGGTGTGTGCGTTCTGTTACCTGAATGTAACAACCAATAAAAGTGAATTATGCGCGTTAGCGTTTCTTGCGCAGGAGACAGCTACAACTTTCAAGTCGGCATTTCAGTGCTTCAAATCCATCTGTTCTCAGTTACCTGCCATATTCTTAGTTGACAAAGACTTCACTGAAATAACCGTTCTGAAAGAAGTATTCGTAGATGCCACCATTTTATTGTGTAACTTCCACGTGATCAAATATCTCAAAAATTTGATTTCTACTGCACTGGTGACTGTTGAAAGGAAGAGTGATCTGATGGACAAATTTAAACGTGCAATATATGCTACATCGCAAGACGATTATGAGGAAAGAAAGAATACGTTTCTGGTATCTGCGCAAGATGTCCAAGTCCGAGCGAATAAGCAGTACGTTTCATTGAAGGATCAATTCCTGAATAACTGGGACTCATGTCAGGAGATGTGGGTTGCTTTTCATCGAAAGAAGTTGCCGACGCTTGGCGATAATACTAACAATCGGGTAGAGAGGTCCTTCTGGACGTTGAAATTGAGCATCCAAACAAAATTTCCATCTCTTCCCTCGATCCAGATGAGTGTAATTCACCTTGTTTCTTTCTGCGAGGAGCGAGTTACTGAAGCTGTAAACCAAGCTAATTTCAAGTCTCTGAAAATCTATGATCCTGATCCCGAGATCAGTGCTTTAAACGAAGAAGCATCCCTAATGCTGAATTCACGTGGCTGTATACTGTACCATAAAAGTCTGAAAGCGCTGCAAATACATTGGGAGAAACTGTCCATCGAAGCTGACGGCATTCTCGAAAGGTTCAGTGCAGATGATGAGAAACTCTATATTTCTACCTATACGAAGTGTGACTGCACATTTCATTGCCAAAACCAAACTCCGTGTCGGCACATTCTTTTCAAGAGGCAGCAGACTCACCTACCCAGTTTTGAACTGTCACTTTTTCACCCACGATACCATAAGAACGGCGATCACTTGTCACCTCCACCTCCGGTTTCCCGTCCAGAAATACAACCGGAGGAGTGCATCGATACCGTACCAGTACTGAGCAGTCGACAGAAATATAACAAGATATTCCCTGTATGTCATAGTCTTGCAAGTCTCATCGCAGGTCACGGCACAAACCAATTCCACGGGTATTTACTGGCAATGAAAAGTCTTGAAGAAGTAGTAAGACGTGGAGGAAAGTTACAGTTTCCAACTGAACAAGAGACGATTGCTCAAGAAATGGAGTATCATCAGGAACCAGTGCCACATGAGGAAGCAGAGGAAGGTAGTGAATCTCAAATTATTTTTCCAGCCGTCTCACCTCCTCCCGATGATACTGGGACCAGTAGATTTGCAGACCTCAAATTCAAGTCAAAACTGAAAGCCCGCGGAAGACCGAAACGCAGCGTGCGTCAACTTGTCTCGTTCAATAGATCAGTTGCAGACCGAGGCTCGCAGATTCAGCAGAAGAAGCAGCGAAAACGAAAGAACACGGAGTCTCTTGATAGACGAAGCTACTTAAAGAAGAAGAAGCTATGTGATCAAAAGTGTCCTCCATGTGATATGCCCGTAAATCACGGTGACGTCGATGTCATTGCAACAGCGTGCTGTTCTACTTTAATTCATGACGACTGCTTAGTGGACTTTGAATTGTGTCCTGACTGCGAGAAGTAGTATGTCTATACGTACTTGAAATTTTTTGTAAGTAACCTACCTAGGTAATATTTCGTATATCTCTCAAACATGTATATATAAGTACCTCAAACGTTTAAATTTTATAAAGTACATGATTTTTCCTAAATTATAGAGTACCTCCGAATAATTTTTTCTACGGCGGTACAGTACCTCCGAATAACTCCATCCATATCTTATTTGATTAATCGCCGGACGCAATTACATCTCAATTTTTTTTTTGGCTGGGACGGAATTACTCCATCTCACATTACAGACGGGACGCAATTGAATAACAGCCAAATTTCGCACTTGGTGAAATATCTTGAGAATGCCCCTATCAAAAGAGATAACGGGGTCTCCGTTAAAAAAAATCATTCCCATTAGGCTATGCATGCTCTTTAGAGTATTGTTTCAGATTAGCATTTTCATGATTTCTCTTATAGTCATGGTCAATATCTATACCCTGAGAAATTAGTTTCATTTGAGCACCAGTGAAATGCACTGCGCTACAAATGAAAAAAAAATTTAGGTCCTCCTTAAAACTCAAGACTTGCGAAAGTAGGTCTATTGCAAAACCTTCTGACTACATATTCAGAATTGATTTTCGATAGCTCACATCAAAATCTTCTGAAAATAAAATTAAAATAATGAAAATCACTTCTTCTTGGGGTTTTTGTTCTACTTCGTATTTGGTTCCCCATTTTTATTTTTTATTTTTGGGCATAATGAAGAGAATATTAGATACTTGATACGTATTGTAAATACAAGTGATATTTTATGTGGGAAGAATATTCTTTTTTTTTTACATTTTTCCGTGATGAACTTTTACAATTAAAATAAAATAAAAGAGTTTGTTTTGGTTGCCACTTTTTATCTCTAATTTGTACTAAATTTCAAAACGTCGAAAACTTAGTACAAATTAAATAAAAAGTATCAACCGAAGCAAACTTTTTCATTTTATTTTATGTATGTTATTGTCAACTCGCGGAAATTTGATGATAGTATCAAGAGCAAACATTTTTTCATGATTCTTGGAAATATTTTATTGAAATGACTCGCTGTCTGAACAACTTTTGTATAGGAGACTACTGCTGTGTATTGTATTTTTGCGATCGCACGCGATGAGGATACACAATATAAAATATGTACATTCATGAAAATACGTTTTTAGTTATAAAGGTGTCCGACGAAGAACTCCATCTTCCACGCGGTGTTGTCAAGAATTTATCACTTTCGAGGGGGGGGGGGGCACCCTAAACGTTATTATTTTATTAGTATGTAGCGCCCCCTCATTATATATACGTAGAACTATTTTGACTATAACTGTATAAACTTGGTCTTTGTGGTGTCCAGACAAAAATTCGTTTTTACTCGTTCATTTTCGATAATTTACATTGAGAAACGTTGTGGTGCCCGATTTGGGCACCACAGCGTATTTTCTGGGCACCACTATGACTATGTATACTTGAAACGGACACTATAATGACTAAAACTAAGGCTACGTATATATGAATTTAAGCAAACGCTGAGAAAGAATACCTCACACCAAAAATTCCAGCGCGCCCAAGAATACAATACCTCCTAAAATCGGTGAAAAAGAATGAGCTTGATAAACGGAAAAAAATTAAAATGAAATAGAAGCTTCTTTTCATGACGATACACGAACCTTTTTTCGATATTTTATTTGACCCTAAAAAATATCAACCTGCCCCCCCCCCCCAAAAAAAAAAAAAAAAAAAAAACTAATATCGCAATTTCAGAATTTTTTAGTCGTCTGCAAAAATTAATATTTAATCCAGAAAAGTGTCATTTTAAAAGTCTGAAGTTTGTTGATATACTTTGGTATTGTACATCAAATGAAAAAAAAAAAAAAAAAAAAAAAAAAATTGAAGAGAAAAAAGGAAAGCTTATTATTAGGTGGCGTGCGTTTTTTACGTTGGAACTCATGATACAAATAAAAAAATGCACTTCACAGAGATGCAATAATATTTATTTAAAATTGGACCGGTTTTGTAGCCTAGCCACTGGCAGCTACATCTTCAACGATCAAAATTAGGACTCTGTAAAAAGCACATTTTTATTTAAGCTTATCATTCATTATACGAGTAATTATCCAAAACAATAAGAAGGAAAAATCAGATTTTTTAGTTGACCTACGGATAGAGAAGTTGATATTACTTGACCTAGTTGACCATGTTTCAAAAACGTTGACTTTAATTGACTTATTTGATTTAGTTGACCTGGTAGACACCCTGGGTACGGCCAAGTTACAAAAAATCCATCGGGTAGTTTTGGAGGAGTTCCACGGAGAAAGAAATCTTATAAATAAAGAAATATAGTATACGGAAAGCTGAACGAGCGGGTCTAATAAGAAAAATTGGTAAAAGAAAGTTCCACACAGTACAGAAGTGAACGAAAGCATAGACGGTAGAAAACAAAACCTGCGATTTATTTGCTATGATCGAAATATCTCCTCATTTATACGAACAATTTATACAATAGTGATTTTCAACAAGTAGATTTTAACTGGCGGATTGGTAAAATCAAAGACCATTTACATCGGCAGTGACTTGTTGCAGACTCCTAGTACACGATATAACGTTTTTCATAACTAGAAGAAATCAATCAAACGTCACACTAACGCCACCACCGCGGTTAGCGAAATTCGTTCGGCGCTGTTAATTAAATAGCGGTGTTTTCGTTTGTATATCGACAGAGACATAATTCATTTTTGATAAAATGGACGCATTAACATACAGTGGAATTCCCATAAGCGAATCTACGCGAGGGTGAAATATCGGATAATATTTATGAGGATCGAATGTCACACAGTATGAGCTTCCAACATAAACGTGAACGTAAAACGTACATAATATAGACTTTACGTATTCTTCGTACGACATAAATCTATACGAATAACATAAATAGAAAATTATAAATTATACATCATCGCATAAGAATACGGGTATATATGTATGTATACTTTTCCGCATCTTATTTACATTTTCTTATTACATTTCCCAGTCAACGTACTTGCACGTATTCTCTTCGCCTACGCTGACTGATGTAGGCTAGTGCAATTCTCGTGATGTCTGACGTATATAAAGCAGGAGTGAAAAAAGGCGTATCTTACACACAGTCTATATCGCTCCTTAAAACTCAACTTTATTCGTGTTCAGTTTACTATAAAAATGCAGATTTTCCGGAGACAAAATACGCTGAGAGAACTTATCCGTTTTCTGATCGTAATAGCGAGTCTGGAAGAAAGAGAGCTATTCTTCTTTGAAATTTGATTGATAGCTTTTCGCCATCGCATCTCTATCGAATTTGTTCAATCATTAAACCTTAAGAGACAGATATTCTGTACAAGAGGTGAAACGCCATTCTGTGTCTGTCTATGCTGAGAAATGTAGGGCAATTCCAACATACATACAGAAAATTGAAATTCAAATATTTGTAAATCTATCGTCTTTATAAGGACACCCCCTCATACTTTTCGAACACAGCACATAAAATGCTGGAAAAACCAGAGTTCGATAACCCCCAAATCTTTACAAACTTAGCATACTCACCACAAAAACACGTTCTCGTTCAATGCTGACGTTATAACTTGAAACTCACGAAAAACCAATAAATCGATTTAATAATCGCGACAATGCGGACGATAACGATCCATTAAAAAAAATGTAAGAATTGAATTCATCGAACTTCACTTTCTTGCAATAAACACTTTCGATAGCAAACGTACGAATGATTACGTGAACCTTTAGTGTCCACGGTTTCGGAAGGGAAATCGCGACGTTATTAGTTACGAAAAAGAGGAGAAAAAAATATACGTACGTAATTCGCCGACGAGAACGAGACGAAGTTTTTCCAGCACGCGAAAACTCGGGTCGTCGTAACACTGGAGAACGTAGCAATACTGAAAAACTTTGGGAGTTGATGTCTCGCTTACAACCCCTTTCGTACGCGGAAAATACGCTAGCCGACCATCACATGAATGGCAGGAATGGTGGAGGAGGTGGAGGAGAGGCGGCGCGGCGATCGGAGTACATATCTGAAAAACGAAAAGGCGTACACGAAGTTATATTATGCTAGCCGCGGAAGAAGAGTCGGGCGAAAATTGTTTAAAAATTATTTGTACTCGCGAAATGCGTGGGACAAATCGAATTGAATGAAACAGCTTAATTATTTTTACGACGATGCTGTATACCATTGAGGAGAGAGAAAAAAACTGTTTACGAGATTGTCTCAAGTCCTTTCTAATGAATTTTAATACGAATTATGACTAAGGTAAGCTATCCGGTCCCCAATCTCGAAGAAGCAAAATTACGCGCACCTAATAAGCCGGCTTTACTTCTTTTTCTGCAAAAATACGACAACTTTTTTATTTTATTTTTCATTCAGCTCAACAACTCTGGCTTAAATTTTTTCCACGTAGTTTTAGATATTATTTTTTAAAAAAAGGAAAAAGTACCTACTTAATTTGCAAAAAGTTTAATATGGTTTATTTTAGAATCTCATGGGAAAATTAGAAAGAAGGTCCTTTTCGAAAATAATCCTAATAAATCGTACCTACGAAGTATAAAATACTTTCTCATTTTTTGCGAGCCGACAATCGTAGTTCCCATTTGCAAAACGTTCATCAAAACTGGGTCTCGTAACCAACACACTTCAGGTAAGGGAATTCCGAGATAAGAATGCCCGAAAAACAAGTAACAGTAAAAAGAGTGGTTTTTAATTACAATCAAAATATTACGTACAACAAACAAGCAAACTGACCCAGTGAGAAAGGAAAATAGAGATATTTGTAGATTCGAAGTACGAGCTGTGCATCAGGATTCGTTGACAAAAAGGAAAATAAAATAAATTGAGAGCCTCTGGGCCAACGCCGGGTCGGATATTTTAAACTAGGTCAAGACGTATCAAAAGCTGGAGAGGAGTTTAGGATTCTATAGAAAATTAGTGGACTTATATGATCAATCTCATTTGCTATACTTGTCACCCCCATTTCAGCAAACAACAATCACTACGTACAACCATTTCCTCACCTAGGCCAACTACCTCTTTAATTTTCTTGTTTTAAACCACCGAAAAACTATAAGCCCTTAGTCATTTTGTAAACTCTTAATTGAACCAGTTGAAGAGAAACTCGAACACTCAACCGATCTGAATCATCGTGTCAAACACAACACATGTTGATCAGATGAGAAAACTTATGTTATAAACTTGGTGAAATGACAGAAACAAACTAAATAGGCAACAATGGTTTTTTCGCTCAAGTCTTACAACAAGGCAAATGCAACCCTCGCTGTTTATAACATCCTACTACCTCTAGTATCTACAATAGAATATCTGGGTATCACTTTCGATTCTAAATTACTATGGAAAGAACATACTCTTAAACTTCTGTCATTCCCCGCGTACCTACGCAAGAGTCCTCGCGATGCAGGCAACTTATTACCGAGTATCAACTCAGGGAAGACCAGCTGCGAATAAGCTCACTGAAGGAAATCAGGAAATCAATTGATACGTCGATCTCCACACAGATGCAGGCAGAATGGAACCAACAGACCCAAAACAAGCTTTACCGCATCAAACCCAACCTGCAACTTTGGAAAACATCACAAAGAACGAATCGCAGAGAGGAGATCGTACTTTCACGAATACGCATCGGTCACAGCCTGCTCACTCACCGTCACCTTCTCAACAAGCAGCCAAGCCCTCAATGCGAAGATTGCCATACCAAGTTAACCATCGACCATATTTTTCAATGTCCGAAATATAAACGGGAGAAACGAGAAATATTTGGCGAAACCCTGGAGATCAAAGCTGTAGATTCGGAAGACACTGTCGACAAGATTTTCTTATTTCTACGAAAAATTAATGTATACAGTAGTATTTAGTTTATTCCTTTAAATCGTTGTCAGCAATAATGACCAAGCTGTTGATTGCTGTGTAAATAAACAATAACAACAATAACAACTTCTGTCAAATATTGAACCTTACACTAACGTACATAAAATGTTTTCCCCCACTCAGTGGGATGGAAATCCGGCCATTTTGACACAATAATCTGCTCTAAACTAGGCTATGGCTCTTCACTCTATGGATCTGCAAGCAAAACCCACTTACAAAATTTAGATTCACTACAAAATAAATGTATTAGTACCAATCCCAGCACTCTGCACTGAAACAGAGATTATGTAGAACTTAAATATTTCAAAATGACTGATAAAATATAAGAGACATGAAACATGATCTTCATTTATTTGGCTATGCCAAAAAATCTCTCTTTTTTTATTGTACGATCGCGGTCTTACATCGACCGCGAATATTTGTCGAATAGTTTTGTCCAGTGACCTCGAAGCGAGATTGTTATCAATATTTCCAAGAAAACTTGGATGATTTCATCATTTGTTCCTCTTTCCTTGAAAATTCTTGTCATCGAACTCTCAAACTAAGGGTGTTGATAAGCGGTACATTTTGTGTGGAAAATCAAGAAATAAATACAAAAAAAAAAAAAAAAAAGAAAGAAAAGAAAGACAAATCTGAGCTGGGGCAAGGCTCAGGGGAAAACCGCTTAATAAGTGAAGAATTTGTTTCTAAAAGAAGGTAGAAAAAGAAGTAGAAACTGAGTGAGATGATGACGTCGTCAAGTTTTTAATAGGAAACCAATATTACAAATCTCCAATTAGAATTTGGGCAAGCTGAAAACAGCTTCCGCCCGAAAACGGGTCTGAACAACCACGAATTAGAGGTGGGTTTTAGGCCTTCACGTTTTTTCTCCTTTTATTGTCCACAATTTTTGACTTTTTAAAGTCTTTACCGGTAATCCACCCCATTCCACTAATGGAAATCTCCGAAGCCGAGTTGCACTCCCCCCCCCGCCCCTGTTGATGGACTTGGAGAATCTCAAATCCTCGACCCAATCCAGAAATCTTTCAGGCCGAGTTCGAGTTTTCCAGTCTTAGCATACTGTAGATAAATAAATGATTTTCAACTGACCCTCAGTCCAAAGTATACGATGTCAGAAGAGATAGAGAGGAATGTCGATGACGAACTGATGACGTCACAGATGGTGGTGACGTTAGCTGATTCAATGGATGATGATGACGTTGCAAGGAATCATTGACTTGATCCAAAATAGTTAACTTATCATACCAGACCAGCAAGAATAAAAGCGACTTAGCGGTGTGAGTCCCAGAAAGTCAATTGGCGCAAAATATGAGTACTAGATGTCACAGACGTTGATGACGTCACAAAGAGGTTTAAACTGGTCGATGTCTTTACTATGCGTTTATACGTCATCGAAAATTATTTTGTCTTAACTGGTAGCTCGATCGAGCAATTATAAAACGATGGCTTCCTTAACGAAGTTGAACGAGGAGTACGGGGAACCTGTTCTATGAGTCTAATTGGTTTTGGTATGAGAATTCAAGGAAGCCTAGACCTACGATAAGCTTAGTTTAAGATAGGACTTCATCAGTGAACTTGACCCATAATAGGGACTTCGAAATATTATATAGCTCGAGAGTCTAAATTTTGCCAAGTTCTTCAACGGTTGGTGCGCAAAAAATTTCTCAAAATAAATTCCAAGAAGACATTAAAGATGATCATTATTAATTTGTAAGGCTCCGCCAGAACATTTATCAGCAAGGATCCTGAGTTATGAGGAGGGGGGGGGGGGTGTGACGTGACAGGTGCCGTCCGGCAAAATTCCTTAACGAAGTTGAAGGACTAACGCAGGAGACTTTTTCTATGAGTCAAATTGGTTTGGAATAGAAAATTTGAGGAAGCCTAGACCTATCTTAAGAGTAGTATAAAATTAGTATACTGCATGGAGCGGAAGAAAAGGGGTAGGGTACGCCTGATGACGTCATCAGTGACCTTAAATTTGATTGAATTGAGCCTGTAACGTCACGACCTGATGACATTGTAGGTGAGTTTTCGCCGGACGGCGAGGCGGACGGAAAATTTCCAAAAGAACCCCCATATACGTTTCCTGTTAAAATGTCGACTTCCGCGCTATACTATGATAAAAGGACTTGGAAAAATTTGATCACCGAAATATATACGATAGAAGAGGAACTTGAAAAATTCCAAGCTGTATAAGTATTTATAATAGAAGAGGAACTTGAAAAAATTTCGATCTGTGAGCCATGTATGATAGGAGGGGACTCAGAAAATTTCGACTTTCAAGCTGTATATGATTGGAAAGGGACTGAGAAAAATTTAGACTTTCAAGCTATGTAGAATGGAAGGAGGACATGGAAAAATTTCGAATATTAAGCTGTATCTGATAGGAAAGAAATTGGTAAAATATGAACTTTCGAGCTCAAACCCCCAGGTGGTAAGGAACAAGGTTTAATCACTCACGTTCGACGATGATGATGATGAGTAATAATTTTGAGAACTTTTTGAAAATCGTATTCAACCTCTTCAGAGGAAAAATTAAAACAGCGCAATTATTTCATTAGCGGGTTTTTAGTGTCCAATATTTACATGAAGATAATGAGCGAGCAGAGCCTCAACTTTCAACTCATCCTAATACCTAATTATTTCATCTTTGCGTGAGAATCTGTAATAAATAGATTTAAAACTTGAATTATTATAACTTAAATAAGATTGATAAAAGGCTTGTATTTCTCAAAGACGAGGATTGAATGAAAATATTTTCGAATTGATGTAAAACAGGAACTTATTTTCATGTTAAAAACAGCTAAACGACTGATATCAGTAGTACAGGTGATTGATAGTATCTCTCCAGTGTTTTGCTTTTCAGCGCCTTGTTCTTCTCCCTCGTTTCGGTCTGCCTTGATGATTTTCTTCGTGACCATTTCCATGTACTTGTGGTTATTCTTGTGATATGAGTAAATAGGTGTGTCCATTTTTTTCTTGAAGGAGAAAGTCTCTATTCGCGTAGCAGTAAAAAGCAAAAACATTTTCTTTGTCCGAGTTCTCAGATGGATACACGTCGTACATAAGCGTGGCTCCAGGTTTGTCGTCGGTAAGTTCGATGCTGTATTCTTCATCGCCTTCCAAGTCTGCTTCAGCCGCTTCACATTTTCCAAGTCGCGTATCGTCATCTAGCCCTCTAGTATCGTCCCCAAAACGTGTATCTATTTCATCTTCTCCTATAAATAAACACCTGTGGTTAAGAAACTTTTTTGTAAATAAACATACTGAATTCCGTTCTTTGTCATCAAAAAATCTCGTATACTTCGTCTTTTGTTCCGACAAATGATCCGTATCTTACGTCTCAGAGGCTTAGAGCTCTGTGAGTATGATAACGATCCGAAAAATCGTACTATTCATACTTTCTCTCATGCCATCAGGTTAATCGAGATCAGGGGTGTACAGTCAGGGTTTGTTGGGTCAAGATCATTGAATCCACTATGAATATCGGGACTACGACTCCAGTCTCCTCTCTTTCTACCACATTTCAGTCTCTGATGTGAGTCTAGGTTAATCGGGATTAGAGGCGCGAAGCCTCAAAGACTTCCTGGTGACGAGAAGAGGCTATTTTTCATTAACTGACTGTCTTACGAATAACAAAGTTGAACGAGGAACGCAGGGAACCATGTTCTATGGGCCGAAATGGTTTTGGTATTAGAAATTGAATTCGAAATTGAAGTCTCAAAGAATTTAAATTTTTCTGAGGCCACTTCTACAGCTTGAAAATCAAAATTTTTTTCAAGTTCCTTTTCCTCATATTACATTATGGCTTGAAAGTCGAAATTTTCGTAAGCCCGATTTTTTTATTAGGGCAGGTCAGTTTTCGCCGGACGCTCCACGGCGCACGGCAAATTCTTCAAAACAACTCCCCATAGAAAGAATAAAATTTAAGGGGAAAGAACGAAAAGGTTAGGTCAATTCGAGAACGATCCATTAATTGAATTCAAAATTTTTTGGTGGGAGGGATGAATAAAGTATCTCTTACTTTCCCCTGAACGTCTTTACAACCTCACACGCAGAAGCATAAGCAGCGCGTGCAAATCTATACCTGTGGGATAGCTCAAAATATTTCTCATACCATTCATATACGACACCAAAAGAGGAGGTGGACGAGCGGAACGAGTGAGCCCCACAAAAGGCGATAGCCCAAATTATTTGATTTTATATCAGACTTTTGCTAAACCAAGACAGAGGGGCGAATAAGCGGAGCGAGTGAGCTCTACAAAAGTTTATAGCTCAAAATATTTCTCATACCAAATTTGTACGACACCAAGAAAGGGGGCGAACGAGTAATATCTCACGAGCTTTTGACCTAGTAGAAGCCTAGACTAAAATATTTCAAGATGAGTGATATAAGAGACATGAAACATGATCCTCATTTATTCGACTATGCCAAAAAATCTCTCTTTCTTTTCTAAGCCCCCTCCTATCATAACTCGACAGTCGAAATTTCTCTAAGACATCCTCCTATCATTTATAGCTCGAGAGTTGAATTTTTTTTTAAATTACAGTTCAGATGTAAACATTTTGCACACGGTTGAAATGTTGAATATTCAGACTACCCAGAACACACGAAAACTTTTCAGAGTTTCCCTTCGATATAAATCAAGTTACATATTAGTCTGCAGATAGATAAACAAAGAATACAATATTTCTCTGAACGAATATATTTAGATATTTCGTGGTTTTACTTCGCTTTTTATTGACATTTTAATATTTTAATAGGGACAAAATTCGAATCCTTTCACGACGAAACGCTTTAAAAAGTTGCATCGTGTTTCCATCAATGTTACGAAAATAGCTTTAAAACCTAATTTTGCAAAAATACGTAGAAATTTTTCAGAGAAAATTCTCGATAAAGAGACTTTAGCTAGGTGTTCGACGGACGAAAGGTTAAAGATATCTTAAACAGCTAAGAACCTACGGTGAAGCATCCTTAAGAAGATCAAACTTACAAAAAACCAAAAAATTGTCATTTTCAGGAAGTTTAACAGGACTCAAAAAAATGACAGCTATTTGAGGTTGGCAAAAAATTTATTTTGACCTTTGCATCCTTTATTAGTAATTCTCTTCTTCAAGTCACAGGTACGTGTATGAAAACTATTCCAAATAGACGGTAATTAAAACTCACTTTCTTCAATATACCAAACATCCGTTACAAAATAATCCGCGTGCGCGAAATTTTCTGCCCAGAAAGCCACGATGCAAATAAAAAGGAAAAATTTCATTTTTTTTCAATGCAATTAGGAGTCATGAAGTGCGTAAAACTCGTTCATCCGTGAAATTGAAACTTCTAGACTACCCAAAAAGTGTTGATAGTTTTAACACTTGTAAAAACGAATTATATTGCTGACGTCATGATCAATAAATCACTGCATGTCTTCTTCGATGTCTTTTCCCAATCTTATAAAATACGTTATTTTTTCTACAAAGTTTTTTATAGTTTTTAGAATTCATTTCAGTCGAATTACTTTTAATTTTTATTTATTTATTATTATTATTTACGAACTATGCGACAACTCAAAACTTAATATTATTACATAAATTTGCTTCATAATAAGAGAAGTTAGAAGTAATAGGTGGAACGAAGGTAGTTGAGGGAATTGGAGATGATTTCAAGTTGTTGGATAGTGCGGATGTCATAGATGAGAGAACGTTACATGCGAAATATCGGTTTTGGAGGATATAAACGTACATGAGAAGAAATGTTAAACTGCGAGGTTATCTGAGTGGCAATAATCACATGATGGAGGGGCGGCAAGACCTAAAAAGAGGTGAGAGTGGGTGAATTGGGTATGACCAATCCTAAGACGAGAGAGGATGACTTCTTCGTGGTGGGAGTTGGACCAACGAATAGGGAGGCTTTTGATTGATTTTAGTCTGTTGTAACGCTGTTCTTTCCAAGGTTATGCCAAGAAACTAGGATTTTGGAAAGGTCATATACCTACTGGTAAATGAACTGGGTCAGTAATTTTCCACGAGAGGGTGGAGTTCTTGGCCGCATGATCAACGTTTTCATGTTGATGATGACCGATATGAAGATAACAGATGATTTAATAGAGGTTAGCATATGAAGAATGACGTGAATGCGTTGAGTGTTCAGGTTATTTAAATGAAGATCTTGTAAAGAGGGAGGAAAGTGAGTTGGATAGTAGGACTCTGAGTAAGAGTTGACAGATAGGGGCGAATAGCGCTCAACCCAGCAGTAGAAACGGAAGCAGAATTCCTTAAACGATAGACCGTAATTTTATCCTGTATTTTTTGTTTTATAACCTTCAGTGTAACATTTTACACGCGATCGGGGAGTTCTGCGATAATTTCTGTGATTAGATTACGGTAGATAGTGTTATTTGATTTGAGAATATTTGTGAGATCGAATCTGATGGTTGGAGGATTAAATAACCAGGGAGGAATGGATGATTTATTAGGGAGGAGAGGGTTGAGTTTTGGGTGAGAGTCAAGATGGGGTTAAGAAAATTTAGTAAGGTATTTCGAGGGGAGGAGAATACAGTGTGGTCCGAAAATTGAGCTGAGGATGCAAGGAAGTTAACAGTTAATTATTGATGGAAAAATATCAATACCCGTATCGATACCATCGATACTCCCACGGTATCGGAAATATCGATATCCGAAGTCTAGTATCGCTATATTTTCTGGAGCCGTTCCGGAGCTATTCTAGGTATTGGTTGAGTCGTTGGGCGATTGATCAATTATAATCGAGGAATCGATTCCTTTCCTTGAATCGATTCCAAAAAAACCTATTAAAACGCAAAAAATCGACAAAAATTGATTAAAAATCGATTTTCGTCGATTTTTTAATAAATTGCAAAAAAATTGAAAATTGATCAATGCAAAAAAGCAATTTTTGCCCATCA
Source organism: Aspidiotus rigidus (assembly GCA_035079385.1). NCBI lineage: Eukaryota > Metazoa > Arthropoda > Insecta > Hemiptera > Diaspididae > Aspidiotus > Aspidiotus rigidus. Next base: position 7,053,564 of record JAVHKY010000030.1, read on the forward strand.
ATTGTTCCGGTGTGGATCTAAGCCGCTCCGGAGTCGTTTAGAGCCGTTCCGGCCAGTATGGATACTTCAAACTCGTCGGTTCTTCCCACCACTAGTGTGTAAAAGTGGAGTGGAGGTTCGGCTGCTTCGACGCAGAGGCTGAGATTAGGACTAGTACGGCATACTCCTCTTGAGAACTGTTTATTGGACAGTGTTAGTAATTGGAGAGAGGACTTGTTCGGCTGAGAATAGGTCGGGGAGACGTAGTCCAGTTGGAAGTGGATGAGATTTTTTGACATGTTCCATGTCTTTTCTCTCACCAGACCCCGATTTTGAAACTCGCGAGTACACCCCCTCCCCCCCCCCCCCGTCAAGAGAAATCTCTACCCCGTGGGTGATTCAGAAATTCGCGAGTACACCCCGCGTAATAGTAATAAATAATTAATTAATTAATTAATTAATTAATAATTAAATAATTAAATAAATAAATATTTAAATAATTAATATAATTAAATAATTAAATAATTAAATAATTAATATAATGAAATAATCAAATAAATAAATAAATAATTGAATAATTAAATAATTAAATAATTATTTAATTAAATATTTAAATAATTAAATAAATAAATAATTAAATAAATAAATAAATAAATAATTAATAATTAGAAAATCTCTACCCCGTGGGTGATTCAGAAATTCGCGAGTACACCCCGCGTAATAATAATAAAATAATAATCAATTAATTAATTAATTAATAATTAAATAATTAAATGATTAAATAAATAAATATTTAAATAATTAATATAATTAAATAATTAAATAAATAAATAAATAAATAATTAAATAATTAATATAATTGATAATTAGAAAATCTCTACCCCTTGGGTGATTCAGAAATTCGCGAGTACACCCCGCGTAATAATAATAAATAATTAATTAATTAATTAATTAATTAATAATTAAATAATTAAATAATCAAATAAATAAATAAATAAATAAATAATTGAATAATTAAATAATTAAATAATTAAATAAATAAATAATTAAACAATTAATATAATTGATAATTAGAAAATTTTCTAATCCCTCTTCCTATCATATATGGCTGGATAGTCGAAATTTTTCCAAGTCCCCTAGACTTGAATTGTCTCATACCATTCCAATACAACAGCGAGTTCGCGCTACCTCATATTTCTCAAAAAAGACTTGAATTTTCTCATACCATTCCAATACAACAGCGAGATCGCTTGTTCGCCCCACCGAAAGTTGATACCTCAAAATATAGAACACCCACAATTACCTCAAAATATTTCTCATACAAGACTTATACGACGCCAAGATAGGTAAAGAGGTAAACGAATAATATCTCACGAACACTTGACCTAGTAGAAGCCTAGACTGAAATATTTTATGATGACTGATAAAATATAAAAGACATGGAGCATGATTTTCATTTATTTGGCTATGCCAGAAAATTTTTTACAGTTGAAGAAGTAGTTTTCGGTTGCATCTAAGACAAGGGTGAGATAGTTATTGAACAAACTGGAAATTGAGGTGCGTGTCGTACAATGGAAAATCAACATTGTAAGTAGTATGTTCACATTATTTTCTTTGTGTTTTCTCTTCATTAATGAACTGAAGTTTTTTTCTAGAACGAGTGTGCAGCAGACCTGCATTTTCCACAGCTTCAGTGGAGAAGTCGTTTTTTGCCCTCGGTCGCAATAAAACTTGACGTTTGAAACGTCTCGTGCTAATGCCCATTAAAAAAGGTATCCTTCTCGATCTATTGAAAGATAAAATTGAGTTCTATGATTTGGGTAAAAACTAATCGTCACAACCATAAATGAATACGAGTACGTTGTCAAACAGTCGTAAAATTAAGTAAATCACATCTATTCTGAGTCCGTATTATATAATATGTTTTTTTTTTCAAAACGTCCTGTGGCTAGAATTTATGCGATCACTCGCGTGTACGCTGCAAACTTCGAGCATTCCAGGATACAAAGCTTGATCATGAAGGCCATTGCTCTTTTCCAATACTATAATATTTTCAGCGGAAAATCTTTTCTTCTGCCTAATTTGACATATTTTGAATTTTCAACATTACTTACTTACTCCCCTTCTATCAATCCTCCAAAGGAAAGAGAATACTTGAAAAATGAGTTCAGAGCGCTAATGAATGCACACACGAAACAATTGAGTGCTTTCGTAAGAAAAATCAAAAGAGAAAGAACTGTGAATTTCAATCTATAAAATCTCTCACGCGGGGACTCGTATATTGAACTTTTTTTTTTTTTTTTTTTTACGGATCACTGATATGAAAACATCGTCCATTTTACTTAGTACGACAGTAATGTTCCTGTTATTCTAATAATAGATCGTGTCAGATGAGAAAGTACAGTTATGGCGAGTATAAACACAATTAACAGGGACAGGAAACATAGAAAATACTTCCTATTCAGGATTTCCAATGCAAATGTGCTGACAAATATTTCATATTACACGAAAAGAGGGTTTCACAATTGTTTCAGATACGTCGAGATACAACTTTCGAATGTTCACACTGTTTATTACGTTCAAGCTAAATACCTCAGCGTTGAACCTAAAAAATTCCTGTTAATAGATTCAGCTTACGGACGTTTTTGGCAGGAAGTTATTGAAAGAACACGCGAGACTCGCGCGTCTATTCGACTATATACGATACATAATTCTGTACAGGCGTATACACATAAAGAAGTTATGTGTTGATCGTAGAGGACCAAAGTGTGGTAGTGGAACCCTCTTCCCCTTTTTTTACGAGGTGAAGAGTTTTAATTTAAAACAGCAACGTAGGTGCGATTAATTAAAATGATTAATGATTCGTTTCTTGATGAAACGTGTATATATACGTGCAAATTCATATTATACAGGAATAGGCGAATTTTAGGCAGTGCGAGTGTATGCGTGTATAATGTTTTGGGTATGAAACGCTCTTCTGCCTTATAAATACGAAACGAGTGCTATACGGTATTTGTTGTTCTTGTTTCCTAATACGCGTTTTCTCCTTTTGACGCGATAGTCGCTTTGCCGGAAAATGCTTCGTAAAAAAATAAGAAAATTTTGGCAACGACTTCATAGTTCTCGCGTGAAACGGAAAAACTTTTTGTTTGTACGTATCAACAATGACGATGACGACGATGACATGTTCTCGAGCGTAATGAAATATTTCCTTTTTAAGGCTGATTTCGCGTCACCCAACAAACAGAAAAACAATATTTTTTCTTCCGTTCCTTTCTCTTTTCACAATAAAATATTATACGTACGTATACGAACGTATAATATGTGTAACCATCATCAGAAGAAGAGTCTTGAATTCGATTTTGAGTTAGCTTGATTTTTCCCAGTTCCTTTTTCCATCTTTTACACGTTTTCTTTGTTTTGATCGTTATACCGTGATAGTACCTTATTTTCAAACAGCAATAGCCTGAAGTTAAAAGCTACATAGCGTCAAAAAGAAGGAAAGATATCGAAAAAAAAGAGACACATAAATAGAGAATGAATTGTTCTCATCTTCATCGTAGGCTGAGACAATTTTGATTAGGTGTCACTTCCAAGACTGGTGACACGGTCTTGTGGAAGAACGAGTCGAATACCATGACGTTAGATAGGTTTTAATCGACCATTGATGGTCAGAGTCATCACGACAATCATCGTTTATCTCCGAGCAATAGAAAACATATCATCCTAAACAGACGGTGATTACTAAAAAAATTAAAATAAGAATATCGAGTCCCTTTAGTCGGATGTGCAGCACCATCCATCCTCCTCGGTCGAGTGGGTGCGGGTTGCGTATGGATTAATTCTATCTTCTCCAACGCCGAAATCGACCCTTTCGCGTATAACTTCGGGGTTGAAAGAATTTCCTCGGCAAAGCCCCACCTTCTTATTCTTGGAACCACTAAGCTGCAGTGCCTCCAGGCACGCAAAATTTCAGAACACACAACCACATCGCAATCTTAGGTATGGTAGATATCTGTTGTTGGAGTCTCTTCTTCTTCTTCTCCTTTCTTCAGGCTCATTTAACCTCCCCCTTCTTCCTGCATATTCAAATGGGGTGTGATGTGGTCCATCATTCCACCTTTGGTTTCAGTGCGAACACGTTATTTGATGCTCAATTTCTCGTAAAGGTACTTGTTGAAGCAACCATGGCCTCTTAACACCTGCATCAAGTAAAAGTTCAGCTGACCATAGTTCCGGTTCATCCAATCATCAAGGTCACGTTTCAACATACGCTCACTCCGAGCAGTTCTTGCTTTCCATTTCTCAAGCAAGAAGCACCTTGCTTCCTGCCTGACCCATAAGGCTTCTTGATCGGTCGTTGTCTTCTTTCTTGCTTTGAAGAGCACCGTTCTCTCTTGAGCAAGGAGCTTAAATGGTGGTAACGTTAAACGAATACGTTCCTCAAGGTTACGGCTATCCATAATAAACGCGAAAAACGAATACTCCGAAGGGAGAGTAAACAATGCAAACCGCAGAAAAAATAAGACGACGAGCGCTTTCGGTTAATGAGAGCAACTTGCTTTCATTCTGGCTTGAAGATGGTTCATTAACCGAAAGCGCTCATCGCCTTATATTTTTCTGCGGTTTGCATTGTTTACTCTCCCTTCGGAGTATTCGTTTTTCGCGTTTATTGGTGGTAACGTATTGGTATGCAAAGAGTCTCCGTCGAGACAGTGTGCACAGCTCTTTGTTGGATCTTTACCATTTATCTTCTTATATAGGGTATCTTCATAAGGTCGGTCCAAACTGGTGCACTATATAGGAGGATCGATAAGGCGGTGCTTATCATAATCCTTGTTCTTGCTTTTCTCGGCCCTCCTAGGTTTCTCATCAGGTAACTTGGGCACGTAATTACCCTGCCCTCGCCTTTTCCGCTCATCAGGAAATGGTGCCTGAACCTCAGCTTTGAGTCAAACCAGATGACTAGGTACTTTATTACCTTCTTGGTCTTGATTTCCACACCTTACCGGCGAAAGGTGGGTGGACTAAATTTTCAACAGGTCGTAAATAATATAGCCTCCGTTTTACCTACTGCATGTTCTAGTCTGGCTGACTCGATCCAAGACGTCACTCCGGTTTACCCTCCTCTTCACCGCTACAGTCGTTTCGACAGTGCATACCCCCATTGCCTGTGTCATACGATACACATAGCAGATAAGCTTAACGCCCGGTGGCAGTCGAACTTGAAAACACAATTAAATGCGACACACAACAAGAACGACCGGCCCAAGGACCGATTTCTGCGACAGCCCACCAGTAACTGAGCGCTTTACTGTACCAGCTGATGTCTCTGCTCGGATTTATTGACTGCTAGGATAGCTGTCGATCATCCTGAGGACCATCCTCTTCTATTATTGGTAGCGTTACCGTTGGTGGTGGCTGCTGTGGAAACAAGCTTTCAATGATTTGCCTCAAAATATCTGGCATCATTCGGTTCATTTCTGAGAGGCCCACCAGTTTCTTCAACACTATCTCGTAGGACTTGCAAAACGACTACTTCTCAGCTCTTAGCCCTTTCGCACACCTCTTTCCGTCATAGTCTGATGACGTCATAGGTCAGCTTTGTGACGTCACAATCTGATGATGTCATAGATCAGGTTTTTTTCAAGTTTCCCTCCTATTATACATAGCTCCAAAGGCCTGTGACGTCACAAGTCAGCCTTGTAACTTCACATCTACATTTTTCAGACCCCCATTGCCCCATAAAACAGGTTCACTACCACCCATCGTTGAACTCCGTTGACGAATCCGCGAGTTTTTTTAAATTGAATTTCAATTGTCGAATTTCATTTCGAGTATCATCCTGCACTACCAATTTTGCCCAGACCTTGGAGGCTATAAGGGCTTCTCAACAGAGAACCTGTTCAACAAGTGGGTATTTAGGATATTCAAATACTCACCGTCTCACATAGTTCCGACAAATTGTGGAGGGGACGGAGGCTCTAGCCTGGTTCAAGAGCTCAAAAATTTCCAAACTTTGAGCAACATACATGAACAAGTAATTCTGATTTCGCATAAAGTGAGGAGGGTTCTGATCAAAGGGATTTGGGAAATTTTTTGAGCAAGACTATTGGTAGCCGGGAGGGTGGGAGCTGTCGAAATCCTCGATTATTTACATCATCGATTATTCGACTTAGTCTACACAGGCTAAACCATTTCTTTTCTCGACCTCCTTTTCACTGAAATAATTGGCATCTCGACACACACAATTCCTAAGCAATTTATCATCGATGTCATTAGGAAGCTACCGATTCTCAATATTACTCCGACATCAACGACAAGTAGATTCTAAATTCATCATCAATAAGTCGACCAAATTGAAGAAATAGTTATGTAAGAGCCTCGAGGAGGCTATCGCTTTGATAAGTACTGATTTTCTGACCTTTTCGTAAGTACTGAATTCTTGTTTTGATCTACCAACTCTGAAAGACCTCATCGTCGTGTTCCTCCAAATCTACACTTTTCAAATACGACTCAGACAACTTTCGTCTTCTAAGAAGATAGCTTCGGTCAAGTCGAGATTGAATCTGCCTATTATTTGAAAGCAACCTCCACTAAGCGCCTTTTGACTCTTCTTTAGTAACCATCTTTAGATTACATTAAGATCCGGTATTTACTCTGCTAGACGTAGAATGACGGACTTCTTTCGTTTTCTGTCCGTTAGGAACTTCAAGATAAGGAGGGAAAAGATTTATTCAAGCCAATCCATAATGTAGTAAAATTCACGTTGTACAGGATGTACATTAAATATTATTTCATCAATTTAAACTGATTTTCTTTCTTAAACTCCCGTAAAACTTGTTGTGATTTCCCTGCTAGGTCAAGTCTTCAAATCTCCGCACGATCCACGGCAAACTGCAAGATACAAATCACAGCAGGAGCCCTAAATCAAGACGATTTCATGTCAATCGACTCGAAATCGATCTGAAATCAATGTGGCAAATAAGTCAAAATGGTTCGACAATATATCGACGTAATTTCGCCCAAGACTTCGGAAGTAGTAAATTCTTGGTCGACCCTACTCACGTGAACCCTTCTTGTTTTCTTGTACGTCCCCTCACAACCTCCTCCCGTTCCCTCTAATAATACTTGCCATCGTCCACTACTCTCACGAATTCCGGGAACTTCCTCTGTCAGTGCTGAACCCGAGTTCTTTTCATGGTACCTGGTGGTCCACTTCTTTTTCCTTTTCTCCTGTATCTCTTCGAAACCAAAATACTCGTCTAAAGAAGAAAAACTAACATCAAGTGCAATGTTTCAATTTGCTCACTATAGTATTCGTTACTCCAACATAAGCCATTACACGACATTAATGTTCTTTCTCAATACATACTATTATTCGTGATAGAAAACGTTCCAAAACGCACAAAATATTACGTAACATAGTGTCAAAGACTGGTGAGTTCTCCGTCCCACAAACCCATTAATATTTCTTGTCTGCGTAATTAAGTAGTTAAAGGTATCTTCACTGCAAAGCTGGCTTTAATGAAGATGGAAACGATGCGATGGTAGTTATGATAGACTACTTCCTTTGCAACTTGTTGAATCACTTTGCAGAGCGGAAAAAGGATAGTTGCGGTAACGGTTCGCAAGCACCCTCTTCAGCGCAACTGTCAAGTTGATTGTCGCTCTTACATGACAAGGCGCTACGAAGGATTAACATATCAAATTTCCGTTTTTATTTGATTCAGTTCACCGCATAAATTCACTCAAATAGAGCACCTGACCTTAAACGTAAATTAAGTTACCTCGCGAGACGAAGAACGAAATTCATATTTTTGTCAATTTCCGACAAATAAATTGTTTGGCTGCTCAAAAGCTAGAAAGTGGCCTACGCTATCAAAAAATTCTAATCTTCCTGAGGATCATAATCATAAATAAATTTTTTGGAAATAGAATACGTCTCTAGAATAAGTTCCTCGAGGACGATAGGTGAAGAAATCATGAACTTGGTTAGCATAGAAATTACAGTATATCTTATCGATATTTCCCGACTATTCCATCAGAAAGTGACTTCCCTCTATTATGAACATACGGACGAAGAATTAAAAAACGTTAAAAGTAACAACAAGCAAACGAAGAAACATCAACGTTTCCAAGCTAACATAGAGGTAGGTATCATTTTACAACAGTAAGCGTGTCGTATTATTTTTCTAATTCAAAAGAGACAGTCTCGCAATGTGGGAAAAGTTTCTTCTTCTATTTTCCACTCTGCTTTGTTGACGACAGATGATAATTAATTATACTCCAGTCTCGTTTTTAAATATTTTCACGAATTATAAAAGTTCACGATGTCGCGCTTGAAAAAGAAATTCTAAGCAATGTTGTTGAAATATGAGGTGAAAAATGTCTTCTTTCTCCTTTCTGCCTCCTTTTATTTCGCATTTCATTTCTATACTTCGCTAAAAATTTTGGTTTTACAAGAGTAATGATACCCCTTTCGGAATAAGACTACATCTGATTTCAAATGAGGGTGGTGGAGTAAATAATTCTTAGAAAGAGGCAAATATTTTTTTTTGATGATCTTCAATCTTTCATTTCATCCTATTGCTAAATCAAGCATCTTTTCATTTGTTTTCACTCTCTTGTGAGGAGAGTATTGTTGTTTACGTCGGAGGGGGGGGGGGGTGTAAGCTGCCGCTCCTATCCCGCCATCCATGGCAATCCTATACATTTGTAGCATATTTTTGTAATGCAGCATATCGATTATAATGAATTTGTCTTCAAAAAGTTATTGAGGAATTAAGTACAACAGTCGGTACTCATTGATTGGTACGGAAAATGGCTGCGCCACATCATTGATGGTTAAAGCGAACAAAAACTAAACTGTGACTTCAAATAGCTGTTTGCCCGACTAAAATTCGGTCATTAAACATTGGTGTGAATTATTTGCAACTTATAGAGCCTCAACAACTTTGATCTCAGACAGAGGATCAGCTTTTACTTCCACAAATTCTCAAGATTACATACAGCAGAATGGCGTTACTCATATAGAGGTGACTCTTGTAACGGCCAAATGGAAAGATTGATGAAAGCCTTAGATAGAGTAGGCAAGGTACAATCCTATATTGATAATACTATCAACTCAAGCAATAGCAGAAACCCGAGAGAACTACAATTATGATGCACTTCATGTGACGGAGGATGATGCTGCATTACAGGAGAAGCTAAAGTTAGTTGCCATCTGCCTAAATCAAAAAAGCCGTGCAGAAATATATACGCACGCACAGAATATACAGAAGACGGGTAACAACCTATGGTGTAAGTGACTTGGTGCCGATAGAACAGCAGAAGAGGTATTTTGCTTTTAGTAATAACATGCTGCTGCAAAACAAGCAGAGACCCATATAAAATAGTTCGCCAAAAGATAGATAGGCAGTGCACGAATCGATTGGAAGGAAGCCTGGGATCATGAAAAGACAAAAGCTATAAACTACAAGATCGCACACAGCGATAGAAAACACGAGGTGATATCTCTCGGGAAATATCCAGTGCTGCAGAGAAGTTTTTTTAGGATGTAGGCGTGGAACCTGAGATCTCCCGAGATTACAAAAGGCCGGGGATAATCGTTGTATACCATCATAATCATGGTAAGTAAATAACCCGGAAGAAGAAAACTATGAGAAAATGTGAGGCCGCAGAAATTGCTACAAGTTATGTTTTTGGGCACAATTTCTTACACTTCCTTGTTCTCCTTCTTGAAGCCCTCTCTTCTCAGAGATACCGCAATTAGAATCTTTGAAACAACATTACGTAAAATATTGAGCCATGAACACCCGAGCCACCGTTCCGTCTCAGGTCCTTCAGCTACAAGTTCTGTCTTTTTGTCTTTTTCCCGCAGATCATTTGCCGGCAATTCTGCCCTCTATGACGATGCCTAGTAGTTCGTATTTCTCGCCGCACATAATGTGGGCTAGGTATGTAATTTTCTGCGCTTGATAGTGAATAATATTTCGGGACTTTTGTTCACTCACCTTGCTGATTTTCTGCACCCACGAGATGCGCAATATTCTACAATAGAAAGACGCTTCTATTCTTTTTTCTAGATCCAGCATCCAGCTTTCACAGTCATGTCAATATCGACATCACATAGTACCAAAGCATTCTCAGTCAAACGTCCGAGACTTAGCTCGGGTCTCTTGAATAAATTTTTCATATTATTGAGAAAGGCATTTCTCAATGAGAAAGGCATTTCTCAATGAGAAAGGCATTTCTCAACTGTTCAGTCCTCGAATTTCCTGTCTGCCGTCAAATGTCTCGGTGTAACAAAAGTTGTTTTTAGCCAGTCCCCCGGTATCTGTCTTGTACTGTATATTTTGTTGAACAATTTTGTCATTTCTATTACGCCCGCTTCATCTCTTTCCGCCATCTATGAAAAAACCATAAAAATAAAATTGAAGAACGTACTGACTCACAAATTGAAGTTTTTCCAACTCAACGTTAAATTTTAAACGTGAGTATCCATTGGCCCGCATTCTATTCAAAAATAAAGCATTGACCCACAGATAGTCAATGCTAAAATTCACAAAACAAATACCTCTTACCATTTGATATTTGAGCGCGTCGAAATAATTCTGCGTCGGACAGAGCATTCTGAAAATCGACCAATCAAAAAAGAAAGTTCGCGAATTTTCAACAGCGTGTACACAGGTCGTATAAATCGCGCGAGTGGGTGCACAGTCAATCAAAGTGAAAAATCATTCTGTCTCATCTGAGGGTTCATATTATTTCCTTTTCTCTTGCCTGTATCGTATTAATTTTATCACAGCGAACCGTACGGACCGTAACGAAAAAAATAGAACAACTAGTAATAATGCAACTTTTTGAGGGACTAAATCGCCTAATTTTTTTCGGACACTGCTCGCATAAACTGTCTAAAGGAAGGAGAGAAAAAAAAATGAAAAGCCTAGCTTTTCTCTATAATAAAAAGTACGAAGCTGAGTAAAATGTATACGTACGAAACCAGAGTGATAGATATAAACCGCGTAATTTGACGTGAATAAAGAAATAGGGGTGGGTAAACTGGGAAATCCGGCATCGCTCGCTAAGACCAGTAGTCGCCATCTGTGGGCTCGCGGAAACGTGACTCGATTACCGGGTATACTTAACGTGTTGCCAACGTAATACCGTACCGTCAACCTATCCGGGCTACGTCACCTATATATCTATCTTTGATTCTTTGAGCAGCCGGTAACATGCAGCACAAGCTATGGGAGCGCAACGAAGTTTTAGTTATGAAAATAAAAACACTATTTGTATAAAAAAGGCATCAACGAAAATCGCGTATCCCACTGTGACATACATAATCATTATTCTTTGTCAAATACGTCGGTAACAATAGCTAAGTAATTTACAATGCAGCTTCCGCGGCGGCATATTCCATTAATACCGTATAACGTTAGATAAATGAATTTTAATAGTTAATGGATGATTTTCTGACTCAATTAACGGAATCGGGTCTTCTTTTTCGGTTTCAGTTCGGAAAGAAGAATTTGGAATGAGAACAGTTAAACGCGTTCAATACATAAGCAACCCACAAAAATTTTATAAGATTCACAAAAAAAGGGGGAAAAAAAAGGTAGGGAAATTATAAAGGTTATGTGCGCTGTACTTGGTTCTGATTTGGTGTTCCCTCAGCATGGAATAAATTATTTGGCAATTGGAGAGCTTTGTGAGAATGGACAAAATGTACCTCACTCTTTCCAAAAATGAAAAACGACAACAGACGCTTGCTTGACAACTAATCCTCTAGGAGTCCCCGACCAAATTAGTCTCCCACACAATGAAATCGACTGCAACACACACAGTAAATCTCAAAAATTTACTGATTACAATCTCAAAGTAAGTAATTTGGAGTAACATTTTGAACAAGCATACCAACCACCATCAATACCAGCGGAAGCTTTCATAATATGTACTCACAACGTGTATCAATACTGAGACTCGGTTTTTGTCAATACCATACAATTCATTTTTAATCTGAGAGTGCGCTAGGCCCTGTTGGTAACAACCGAAGTTCGCAATTAATCTATTGGGTAGATAATACACAATGCAACATCAAAATTTTGATATCGGTTAAAAAATCAGAAATTTGTTCACAGATGACCTAAATGTGGCTGTATTAATCAAAATAGAATGTGATAATCTGCTTTGGTTGTGACAGAGTTACTCTTGGATAACATCATGAGAACGCTAATAGGATTTTAGTGATAAAAAATTATTGATCCCTTATTGTATGCCAGTCTATATAAAATCCTGAGTCAATATCACAAGCCGCGTTTTCAGTAATGTAGACATGCCCTTGTTAACAGGCAAAATTGTGCGAAGTAACTAACCTTGACACAAATCCACTTTGAACAGCGCTCAAAAATCAAATGATGAATTACCCAATCCAGATCTGTCGATGAAAGGCCACATGAATACTTTTCTGCCAGGTATCAGGTTCTGATGATTTCAAATCATGTATAACAACCGAGCGAGACAATTTCTGAACACGCGACTGTAACATCATACGATGCGAATTTAAATATCTACCTGCAGTCTAAAGAGTGGTCTCGATCAGAGAAATATTGACCAGCAGCCCAAGTTTACATTTTATCGAGATTTTCCAATTAACTTTCACGACTTTGAATATATATGAAGTTATTGTACCAAATAATAATGAACGTTGATTCTAAAACTAGAGTATAGAATACAGAACTGCACATCGTACAGTCGGTACTTGATATTTATTCTCTACTTTTGCTGTAAAATTTTTTTTCCTTCACTTATTGTAGTTTTTTTCCTCTCTCATTCTACAAGGATAATAACCCCCTTTCTCCTGGAAGGTTAGTTAATTTAGCAGTTGCCGCGGGAGTGATGTTCACAGAAATGGAAAATGAAGAAAGAGTATAATATAATACTCATAGAACTTTTTCCTTTTTCAATCCATTCTCTTTCTCCTTTTTCGATTTTTTTTTCTTCTTTTTTAATCTCGATTTCCAACAAAAAGAGCACGAACGTCGAGGACTATTTTTACGTATTAGTATAAAATAACTTACGTAACATATTGTTACACTACAGTACACAAGAGGAATTCTATTCACAGTACAATCTAAACGAAGAAGTGAGGAGAGCTCGGAGGTTGAACTGTTTCTTCAATCAGCAAAAGTTACATCGCCGGATGACACGAATGCCATTTTTACTTCATTTCCGACAATATTATGACAGTTCACACAATGAATAGTTCTAGGTACACTCATCACAAGTTTTACAGAAACGGATTTGTTTTTTAGTGGCGATAAAGCGGTGTCCCGATTTTAAAAAGGTGCGAACCAGACTTTTGTACGGCGCATGAAACAATACTTTTTACTATATTTCGAGTTGAAATGACATATACTGGTGATTTCAGGTGTTGACATATACACTTTAAAAAGCGGAAGATGTTGAACGCGATGACAACACGATACGGAAAATTTATAGGCAGTCAAAATAGAAATAGTAGGGGAGGGGAGAAGAAATTTCTCATTTTTTATCTTTTCGCGGTCTGTCCGAACGAAAAATTTTACAAATTCCTCGCCAGTAAAATCGTACAAAGAGGATCATAAAAAATTAAAACGCTGGAAAAAGACGCACACGTAGTAAAAAGCCGAGCCTGTTACGACTGAAATACAGCACTGTATATTTGAGCAAATCTTCATAAATGGAATTTCATACTATAAAACTAAATTTTCTTCTTTACGCGCTTTCATAACCGTGAGTACATTATGAGAAATGTAAAATTTCATTTTACGAGATGTGTGTAAAACCTTCACAACTTTACTTTTTCGCTAGAGAAAAATCGATTAGACCTTAAGATCTCGGAAAAACATTACAATTTTAAACTGTTTTCTCGCTCTCTATATTTTCTTCTCTCAGATAGGTAAATTATATACGAGTAATATATGCTACTATATTCAAACTCTTTCGTCAACGTGTGTTTGAATGAATACTCATGGAATTTATTTCAACTCTGTCATGCAGGCACCCTATTATCTGTGGTTTTCACCTATTTCGGACACCTGCCGATAACGTTTTTCATACATTTGTGAGTCGTAGCAAGCTGCGTCGAGTATGAACTCTTTGTTCATCTTGAAAAACAAGAACATTAGCTTCAATGCCCAACGAATGAGTGAGAATAAGTACCCAGGCAAAATTCTTCACGCGTAACAGGCGCCAATTTGGACGATAATTCCATCATTATGAAATGCGGGATCAAAATTGTGGAAACGTATAGATACTACGCATACGATCAAGATTTAAACGCTACCAACCATTGACAAGAAAGACATTCTAGTTTGGGACATCAAACGCTAGGACATTAAAGATTGGAGAATTACAACTGATATACTTTTTTAGTAATTACCAATGGGGCGGATTTGTTTACAGTGGTTACCTTGAGCAAGAACTCGCTTGTAATACTAAAAGTGTTGGATTTTAAATTTTCTGGGACATATTATGGCTGCATTATACAATTTTGATTCACCTTCGATAGTTAGGCCTGACTCTGACTCAATACTGCAGCATACATTTGGTCACAACAGGATTTAAAATCATATCAGAACCGAAATGTTGTAACAATCATAGAAGACCTCAAACTTTAGATTGAATTTCTGTTTCACTTCTTTTTCAAGTACCCTGATACGCAATGTAAACTAGGCAATTCATATTGACACAATTTGGCAAAGGAGGCGCCCTCTAGTTTTACCACGGCGGCAACTTGAAAAAGCGTACAAAAAAGTGATGAAGTGAGAAAATTCATCCAAAAAATCTAAAATTACGTTCATCTGGAAGAAAATTGAAAGGGCAACAAGTTTTGTTTCCTGCATTTTTCATGAAATTTGATAATCACTTTTTTCACGGAACAAGTAGCACTCCCAGCAGGACTTTTATCTGTAAATACGTCGACTTGATTAGACTTGCGTATAATAAGGAGCTCGCTTCGACCAGGAGCTCGAAAGCTGGTAAAATAGACATATATTTCATTTTTTAAGTCAACCTTACACCCTTTTAATTAACATTTGGTTTATTAGAAAACAAGACGGATGTCCCGTCAAACCATGAACCCTGTAAGCTAAATTCACTTATAAAAAACAATATGGATGCCCATTTTACCTTCTCTCGACTGCCGTACAAAGGATGAGATTGACGTATAATACAGAACTTTGAAAAGCGGGTTTCTTATATAACAGAGTTCAAGCGTAAAAGGTCATGGCCTGCCGCAAATTTGATCAAGTTTCAGTAAAGTTTGATACAACCACCTTTAACAAATTTGAACGTATGATTGTTTCATAATTACCTAGATGATTTCAATGTACAAGTGTACGATCTTCTTCACCATTATCAACGACGATTAAATAACTTCCGCAAATACTTCATCTAGCGCTACAAGTGGATCACTAAAAATACCACTGAAGTTACTGATACGAGTACTGATAAGACTCCATTTTGAGCGAATGATGGGTATATGTTTCACATCCATGTACGCGCCGATATTTCGTTAAAACTCGATTAAGAAACATTTAATTGGAAAACCAATACCACCACTGGATTTTTTGTTGAAAATAGCGTCAGATTGAATGGTTTTGATGTCATTATCGCTTCACAGAAAATGTATAAACTTTTCGCCTATCAAAGTTCTGGATGTATGTACCTACGTCCTTCTCACTTTGTATATGGCAGTCGAGCTCCTCAATCTTGAGCAGCAATTTCACGACGACAAAAATCAAAGCAACAACTGGAACAAATTCGATCATTAAATGATTTGTTTTTCAAATGCCAAGCGTCAATAAGCTGTCTGATAGACGATTCCAAAGTAGGCCTATGACTTATAGTAAGATACTCCTCAACAGACAATTGTAAAATATGATTCTCCTACCAGAACATCGCACTTGATTCATAATATTCCAAAAAGTTTCACTTATTTAAGTAGCTGTACCTACGTAATACTTTTATGAACGACACAGGCTAATCACCAGCAAAATAATGAATTATACATCCATCATATCGACCACAATTCTCTAATAACGATATTCTGGAGGTTGAAATGACACGAGTATACAAACTCTGACCATCTCATAAGAATTTGATTTGGAAACTAATGTCTGTAACGTCGCATAGAAAAAACTTCATCGACCGCGTAATCTAGAAAAGGATGATTTCACAAATATTAATTTGATAAGAAGTATACTTACTCTACTAGAATACTAGAATCGATCTTTCCAAACATTAGGTACCAATACCCGCCAAAATTTGGAATTGGATCACATTTCTGTTAACAGCACGATAATCGGCATCTTTCTTTCCGATGATTTTCGATTTTGCGTGATCCCAAAATGACATGACACTTTTCACAAAGAGCAGTTTCTGCGTAAAGAATAATTATAATAAGATTCCAAATCACTTCACTGATAACTAGGAACTACCTCTGAAAACTACGCGCTAAATTAGAAATGTAGTAATTGCCGGAAAATAATGATCAACAGAGACTGGTCCTGAGATGAGGTCACTACACGGTCAGGTCAGTGCCAGGCTATGGTGCCAGGTCGGCTCTGCCGTGCAAAGTTAAAATGACGTACCTATATGCGAAAACAACAATCACCGACACCATTGACTATACATATATTACTTCGGTTAATGTATAGTCAATGCCGACACCGAGACGAGGCGTTCCGATCAATGGGCTGTATGTGTGTTGGTAACGAAGCTTTGTATTCACACACCACTACTATCACAGTCGATTGCATATCACTATATTATCAGTGCATATACGGCCCTTTTTTGGACGTATATGCATCGCGAGGTGAAAAATGTACCGTATCTGAAGATTGAGCACTTATTGAAGAAAATTATTATAATCATCGACTTCTGCGTTGAAAATTGCTATGAGTGAGCAACTTATGCGATCTTAATATCTTTCGAATACATTTTTATATTCTTTTTGATACTTTTCCGTGATCGTTGTTTTCGCATACCGGTATACGTCAATTCAATTTTGTACGGCAGCAGCTGTTGTAGGCCTACGGTCTTACGGTAGTATTATTTGAACCAGACGTCCGCCAGGATCGCTAACAACGCGCAAGTTGTGTTCAAGACACGGTTCAAGAGTTATGGTATTCTTGCCAACATTTTGCCAACAATGTATATTTTCAATTCTGAACCGGGCAGCGCTAGTATCGCGGAGGTCGTGAGAGATATCAAGGAATACCGGTACTTGTGAAAAAATAATTTTGTAAAATCAAGTCACGGTAGTGTAAGTGTTGTGAAAAGGTCATTGCGTATCGTGAATATTATAGCCAATTACTTTTTTTTCTTGCGAATTTCCAATTCTCATTTTTAGAAAAATTGTTTCAAGATCTTGACAAATATTTTTTCTCTTCATGGATGAGAAGGAATTTAAAACTAAGTAATAAATTAATAAATGATGGGAAAAAATAGACGCAATGTTGTGCTTGATGAATAAGTTGGTCACAAAATATGATTTCGATAAGAATTAGCTTACAACGGGAGTGAAAATTGGGAACATACAAGTTGAGGTAGGCTATTTAATTTGTAAAAAACAAGAAAAAAAAAGAGGGCGTACAGTATCTCATCATGACGAGAAATATTTTGACAGATTCATCTGCAGCTGTTGCCTCGACGCATCTTTCACTACCAGCATCTTGCACAGGTGTTGACTGATTTTCGCATAAATTTTGCAATCTAGTTTTGCAACATTGTCTCATGATTGAATGAATGTCATTTAATCGTTAGGTACCTAAATTATATCCATTCAATTCTTATAGGTACCTAGGTACCATTATTTTTGCGAAGGAAAATGAAATTTAGAGAAATACCGATAGGTACGGCTGAATTTGAAGAATATTGAAAAATTGAAAATAATAATTATACGGCACGTTCCATATAAAGGACCATATAAAAATGAATTATTACATGTTTTACTGTTGGTTTTTTGTTTTTGAGCAGAAAATCATTAATGTTCACGGCTAAATATATTATCACCATGTTCATCATTGGTATTCGGAATTCATAATCTCGAAAAGTTGAACGTCTCCGCGGGAGTTTTTTGCAAATCTATGTACTCAGCGAGAGAAGCAAAAGAATTATTAGGTTTTTGTAAGTATTTCCTACTCATCGAATAATTTTGTTACCTACAATTTTTTCGAATTAAATAGGTAATCCGTGGCCTAAATTTCATATCTTTCAACATTATCCATTATTCACCATTACTTGCATCAACAACTTACAAAATACACCTTCAACAACGCACTTGGTAGAAACTTTACAGTGCGTTGGGAGCAAATATATCCAATTGTATGTGCTGAGGCCATTTTCAAAGACAAACATTTCCGGTGTGCCAACTAGTCAAAATAGATTTTTTGGTTGCAAAATTTTGTGAACCAATATATAACCAGGAACGATTGAAAATCACACAAACGAATTTTTATTTATTCCGAGGAAGCGAAGTCAATGCTGCGGCCGTTTCTAGAATGTGACTGCAAAATATTAACAATTGTCGATAATCAACGAGCGGAGAACGACAATATCTGCGCTGATATGAGGGACCTGTTTATTTATCCGAAGGTGTTTGTTCAGACGTGACATTCTTCGTTCATAAACGAAGCTTAACAGGAAACTTCAGTATCGGCGGGGATCTCTTTTTTGCGAGCTAATTGTATAGTTCCATGAAATTGAAATTAAAGATATATAGAAATCATACCATGAACCATTTAAATTTTATATTTCCAACTGAGATGGCTCAGATAGGTTTCAGAAAAAAAAATTTGTGAGTATACCACACTTTAATTAGGTATTATATTTCAAAACAAAATTAGAAGTCTGGATTGATTATTGTAGAAAAAGAGTCAGAAAACTTTGTCAAATCAACGTGGAAGAAATATTATTTCCTACGAATTAATACAGAAAAGAAGAACTAACAAATTTTTTCTTTTCCAGTTTCATCTCTTTTTCTCTAAATAAAATTACCGTATTTTTTCAAATATAGTGCGCACAGGAATATAATGCGCAGTAGAAATTTAATGACGTCATTTTGGAATTTTTTTTAGTACTCAAACGTTAAATAGGAATCTGAATTATAAATTTTTACAATTTTGAAGAAAAAAGAAGGAAAATATTATATATGAAATACAGGTACCTAGGTAGTTATAATATTAGCCTTTTTTGATGAATAATTCCCAATTATTGAAGAAGGCATTTTTCTCGAATCTTTGGAAACTTACTGGGCTGCTCTGGCGCTTTATGCAAAAGGAAATGTACATCTACAGAAAATGAAAGAAAATGTGCTGATGATTGTTTTTGCTAAGAATCGTAATCTGCAATACCTAATTTTTGAGTCTTAAGCAATTAAAAAAAGAAAATTGTCTTTTTACACAAATAAAGAATGCACTTGTACATAATACGCAAAAAACAAGACTGAGTCGCCATGAGCTTCTGCGTATCCGGGTCTCTTGGTTTTTTTTTGTTTTCTGATTGACTGTTACGTGACGGAAATTTATTTTCTAAAGATCTAGAGCTTCTTTTCCTATTAAGATGTAGAGCTCAAGAGATCTCGATTTTTTCTATGTCAAGATCTGGAAACCAAGAGATCTGCATCTTTGTTCCACTCAGATCTGGAATCTTAGAAACCTAATATACAAGTACGTCGACGGTTCAAGTAGGTTTTCCGCTGCCGCGGAGCGCGTGATTACACGCCAGCGCGTGATTTCACGACCACCTTGTTGCCGAGTAGACGCGTTGAATGAACGAGCTCGGCGCCTTCAACCGCTCGACCACAAGGCAGCGCTTACGAGAATGCGTTTGTTTACCCTTCATTATTTCGACTCGTAGGTACTTTTCGGCAGTCATGCTGCGCTGTTTACCTTTAGTGCGATGGGAAATATTAATCGTGAAATTATTCGCAAGACCGTTCTCTATGTTTTGTAATTTCTTATCACTTAAGCGTTTTTCTTTTTATCAGGAAGAAAATACTCATATTTACGTCTTCTTTCTCACGTATCAGAAAAACAAAGTCAAAACAAATTAGAACATGCATGATCGATCAATTAAAATGAATTAAAATGATTGGTATTATAACTAATAAAGAAGAACGTATGAATTATTGTTATTTGGAATTAATTGAAATTTGTGTACGATTCAGAATACAACCTTGAGTGTAATTCAAATTTTGATTCTATTAATTTTTCATGGTTTGTTTCTTATAGTCTAATTGAAACATATTCCAATTGATTCCATCATTTTTTTATGGTTTCTCCGTGGTTTCTCCCTTGGTCTAACTGAAATGAATGTTGATACTATCGATCTATTCATGGTTTCACCCTGAGTCTAATTTAAATGTTGATTTCATCAATTTTTTATGGTTTCTTCCTTAGTCTAATTCAAATTTTGAATCTATCAATTTTTCATGGTTTCTTTTTTAGTCTAATTGAATCATATTGGTTCCATCAATTTTTTTATGGTTTCTTCCCTGGTCTAACTCAAATGTTGATTCTATCAATCTATTTATGGTTTCTCCCTGAGTCTATGTTGATTCCATCAATTTTTCATGGTTTCTTCTCTGGTCTAACTCAAATGTTGATTCTATCAATCGATTTATGGTTTCTCCCTATAAGTCTAATTTAAATGTTGATTCCATCAATTTTTTATGGTTTCTTCCTTAGTCTAATTCAAATTTTGAATTTATCAATTTTTTGTGGTTTCTTTTTTAGTCTAATTGAAACATATTGGTTCCATCAATTTTTTCATGGTTTCTTCGCCCTGGTCTAACTCAAATGTTGATTCAATCAATCTATTTATGGTTTCTCCCTGAGTCTAATTTAAATGTTGATTCCATCAATTTTTATGGTTTCTTCCTTAGTCTAATTCAGATTTTGAATCTATGAATTTTTCAGGGTTCTTCCTTGGTCTAATTGAAACATATTGATTCCATCAATGTTTTTATGGTTTCCTCCTTGGCCTAACTCAAATGTTGATTCTATCAATCTATTTATGGTTTTTCCCTGAGTCTAATTTAAATGTTGATTCCATCAATTTTTTATGGTTTCTTCCTTAGTCTAATTCAAATTTTGAATTTATCAATTTTTTGTGGTTTCTTTTTTAGTCTAATTGAAACATATTGGTTCCATCAATTTTTTCATGGTTTGTTCCCTGGTCTAACTCAAATGTTGATTCAATCAATCTATTTATGGTTTCTCCCTGAGTCTAATTTAAATGTTGATTCCATCAATTTTTATGGTTTCTTCCTTAGTCTAATTCAGATTTTAAATCTATCAATTTTTCAGGGTTCTTCCTTGGTCTAATTGAAACATATTGATTCCATTATGGTTTCCTCCTTGGCCTAACTCAAATGTTGATTCTATCAATCTATTTATGGTTTTTCCCTGAGTCTAATTTAAATGTTGATTCCATCAATTTTTTTATGGTTTCCTCCTTGGCCTAACTCAAATGTTGATTCTATCAATCTATTTATGGTTTTTCCCTGAGTCTAATTTAAATGTTGATTCCATCAATTTTTCATCATGGTTTCTTCCTTAGTCTAATTGAAACTATTGATTCCATTAATTTTTTTATGGTTCTTTCCTTGGTCTAACTCAAATGTTGATTCTAGTAATTCATTTTTGATTTCTCCTTCAGCCTAATTCAAATTTTGATGCGGACTATGTATTTTTAAATGAATTTAAAAATGTAACTTTTGTAGACGATCTTTTCCGCGAGGAGGATATGTCATAAATTACTTTTAAATTATGTCACATTGTTACTAGAAATAAATTAGTTCTTCCTCACTCATATGAAACTCATTGCGTGAATACCATTCCTGTAACACTCCATATGACAATCTTTTATGCAATGTGTAAAGTCACAAAACATCGCATTTTTCTGTTATTATTCACCCACATAAATTTACGTGCGATTTGTAAAGTCTGAAAACATCGCGTTTTTGTGTTATTATTCCTCCACATAAATTCACTATTATCGTAGAAAAATAATTTCAATAAAAAAAAGGTTTAAAACAAATTTCCGAAAAAAAAAAAAAAAATTTACAAAAAATAGTCTGAACGGGGCTCGAACCAGGGTTCAAATGACAAAACTTTGCATTTTAAGAAGAACCTACGTGGCTAGCAACGCACACGCGTCGACGAGCGTGGCTAAAAACACGCTTACCTACTTGTACCGTGACATATACATATGGGAGGTATATCAACATTAAGGAAGTATCGAGAAGAAACTTTTTTGAAGACTGTCCAAAAATTTGAAAAATGCTATGCAAAAATAAAATCATAGGTGACACAGAATAATATGTAATACGTGCAGTATTAATCAAACGGTGTACATTATCTTATCATCAATATTGATACTATCATCGGTCACTCTTGACGAAGACTGTACGAGAAATAAAATTTTCCAGGAAAAAATAAAACCTCAAGAGACAGAGAATGTATATGTTAGTGAAAAACTTCCTGAAATTTGGAAATTGCTATGCATAAATAAAATCTCGAGTAACGGAGAATGTATGTATTACTTGAGTGCTGACATTTTTCCGGTGAGAACTTTTTTTTTTTTTTTTTTCGCAATTGCCTAGGGGCTCTTGCCTTACCGGAGGCAAGAGCCCCAAAAAGTGAAGAAAGGTGCGCATTATATTTGAAAAAATACCGGTATTGAAGTCTCTGTATATCCTAACTTTCATTCCATTAACAAAACTGGAACGGTATTTCCCTTTTTTTAGTCACATATTTACTTACCGATACTTCTCTTCTTTCTTTCTCAATTTTGAACCGTTAGATTGTAATTCCAATTAACCGAAATCCTTTTGTTTTTGTCAGGCATTCTTTTGTAGGCTCTTTAGTTTGAACTGTTGTTATATTTTGCACTGTTGACAAACGAGTCAATTTCTTCTTCAAACTAATTTCACGGTAGCTTTCTAAGGATTAAGTACAAACTTTCGAATAGAGGAGTTGATTTATAGCGGAAAAATAATTTTTCAGTAAAAAACTTGAGAGTAGTGGAACTAGGGAAGTGTGTTTTAAATTCCCATTTGAAAAATCAAAAACTCGACTACCGCACAGACTCCGTTCTGCAGATACCATATCCTCTTCTTATAGATTGAAATTTCGCAGATTTTCAAATAGAAAGAGCAGCACAAAGAATGTCTTGATAGCTTTATCATAAGCTCAATATGAGGTATCGAAAACAAGTAATCCCGCTTGTGAGCTCCTGTTTGATATACGGAGGCTTCCTGATTCATCACAGCTCCAAATGAAAATACTTTCAACATAAATTTACTCAATGTTGATAGCAGACTAAGCCTATATCTGATTTTGGATTCAGATTTTCAGTTGCATCTTCAAGGACGACATTATAGCACCTAGCTTCCTCACCCTCAATATTAGAAGAAAGTTGGCAAAAAAAATAGTTTCAAACTCGTCTTCAATCGACAGGATTTGATTATTTATTTTTACATTATCGAATTTCTGAGAGGAGGCAAGGGTACTGAAAAGAAAACTTAATGCGATGCAAAAGTTGGAAAAGTATCATGCCATCACTGCGGCACAACATATTTTATACCGATATACAAGCAAGAAAAGAAAGTAAATTCCTCGCTGCTTTCATTTCGTTGTATACAGTGCAGTGAAAAGAGTAGATCGTCTTTTTCGTTAATATTTTCTTCTAATAAGTTTTCCATTGAAGATTAACAGATTTAGCGCCGTGGTCACAAAGTTCATCCGGGAACGTGGTTATTATGCTGGTGGTGTAGAAAAGTTTATTACTATCATCATTATTTTCTAGTTGTGGAGCGTGTAATAATCCATATTTCTTTCCATCATCGTGGTAAAAAGGAAGAAAAAAGAAAAAGAATGAACCTAACTGATTAGGAGAAGTATAGTGACAACAGCAGCAGCAACAAGAACATCATCGGCTACGGGTTAATGGTAACAACGATATCCACACCAACTACGATATATTAAAGGGTGGGAACTGGCAGGTCTTTGAAGCAGACTACGACTACGTGACTGGACTGATTTTTTCCTGTTTCTTCAATACGATTTATTACGGGAAATGATGTCAACAAAGTACAAGGAAAACTTTAAAAAATTTACTTTCGTTAGTTACGTCTCGATGAGTTACCACGTGCGCGTATTTATGCTTTGAGCCACTGCTGCGATTAGAGGGAATTGAAGAGAAAATAAAAAGAAGAAAAAATTCACGTAGAAGTAAAGGATAGAGAAAACTTTAAATTCGAAAAGACATATTCAGTTGATGTACTTTGGGGATCGTTCTCAAATTAGGTCAGTGTAGATGTATTAATCGAATTTATACATTTTAGGGACAAACCTCGCTATTTGCGAAATTGTTTTTGCTGGTACATAGTTTCATTTTATTCGAAAATCGTTGACAAGTATGGTCATAACTTTCGAATTCTATGCGCAGCCTTTGATGCTATTAATGTCGTCGTCAAAATATTCGGCGAAAGCTAATATTCGTCGCACACTGGGTTTCGCGAAAGATGGTCGAATAAAAGTTCGAATAGAAGCGAGAAAGTCGGGAACGTATCCGATGAATGTTTCGAAGTATTGCCATAGTTGTTATCCATCCATTATTTGCTAAATGATAAACTTGGAACAATTTATAACACTTGAAAAATAATAAGATGAGCTTTTGACCAAAAATATTACTTACGAGTATGAGAAGTAAAGACAAGATTTATTCAGTTCAAATACGGGACACCGATAAATAATTTTATCATTTCATCGTCTGCTTTTACGAACATAATTTCTACATGAAACCACAAACTACTGTCAGTAAGTTGATCGGCGTGCAGATCAACTAAATCAATTTTTCACTCCATGATCCTGTATGGCCAAATTCGTATCTTCAAAGTATTACAGACTGAGGAAAACCCGTTGAACGCGGTTGTCCATACACAAAAGGAAATTTTACAGCAAACAAGGGAAGGTGTAAAAGGGACAATTTTGTGTCTATTAAAGGGCAAAAATACTGGTCAAAACGCTCTGGAGTAATTTTACAGTTCAACAAAGAGTGACAAGAAACAACGAAAATACGGCCGTCGCGTCGCGACCGGGAGAGAGAGGGAAATCACCTCATTTTCATTTGTGATAAAATTATAGCCTACGTGCATTTTTCTCACAAAGGCGTACACCCCGTTCTTAGACTAATAAAGGCGTGGTGTACTGTAAAATAAGCTATCCAGCTCGAAGGGCTCACTCGTTCTTAACGCATTTTTAGCTGTCTTGCTTATGAGGGAGAGACACACTCGCTCCGCTCATTCGCCCATGTTCTTGGATTAATATAGGCGTAGTGTACTGTAAGTTAAGCTATTTAGTCCACGAGGGGTTCACTCGCCCATCCAACTATAGTAGGCCTACTATTAGTCTTCAGATTATAAGGATGAGAGGAGGTGGATTGAACTCGCAAATTTCAGAATCAGGCTCGGGGTCACAGCTCATGACATCATAGTTTCTTTTAAAGGAAGTGAAGGGATACAGCATACAGGATTATTCGAGCTAGACCTAATATAAAGCTAGTATAATGGAGGCTTAGACTTAGTACAAGCCTAGTGTGAGAAGGGGGGGCCTTGAAAGTCGAATTTTTCCAAGTCCCCCTTCTATTGTGTCATATTATAGCACGAGAGTCAAAATTTTAACGGGAAATCTGTTCTACGGCAGGTTATTTCGAAAAATTTGCCGTGCGCTGTATTGGGTCCCCCAAAACAAAAATTGAGGCTCCCTTAACGATGTTGAACGAGGAACGCGGGGATCCTGTTCTATGGGTCAAATTTGTTCGAATTTGTCTTAGTAATCAGGTTTATAGGCCTACTGGGGAAACCACAATTTAAAAAACGCACTATCAGTTCAACCTCTAGGGTAGTGTGGAACTGAATTGAGAAGACACAAACTTTCTAAAATCTCCTATCAAATATTATGACAAGAATTCAACATTTTTCAAGTCCCTTGCTTGATATTCATGACTTGGACAACAAAATTGTTTCAAGTTCTTCCCATCATGTGTATACTACTGTATATACCTCGAAGGACAATGGACGGCTAATTTAAAAACAAAAAAAAAAAAAAAAAAAAAAAAAAAAAACATAGAACACGTTCTCTTGAAATTTTGACGTTCGAGGTATATATGACAGGGGACTAGCCTTCCTATCATATAAAAAAAGAAAGCAAGAAACTAAATAAACGAGTAATTAAATAAATAAATAAATAAAATGATAAATAAAATAATAAATAAAATAACTAGGTAAATAAAATGAATAAGTGAACAAATAAATAAATAAAGAAATAAATTAATTAATTAAATTAGTAAATAAAGAAAATAAATAAATAAATAAGTCAATCATACATAATATAGCTCAAGAAGCAAAATTTTTCTGAGCAGATTTTGGGCAGACGTTGGACGGCGGACGGCAAATTCTTCTAAATAACCCACCATGGAACAGGTCCCCTGTTAAAATGGTCCGAGTCCAGTATTATTGGAAAAAATGGTCCAAATCCTTCTCCAATCATGTATAGGTCGGAGGTTGAATAAGTCCAGGACTTGGAAAAATTTGGATTTCCAAGTCGTAATATATGATGGGTGAGTGACTAAATGACAGGAAAGGGACTCAGAAAACTTTTAGATATATTATGTTACCGTGAATGTTGATAATGACTAATCATTAGTGACAATACCTACAGAAGTTAGTGGATGTTGATAATTTATACATTTTCATTAAAATTTACTAGGTATTGTTAGCATTTCCTCGTGATTCCTGGAAATTGCTAGCAGCTCACAGCAAATACTGATAATTGGAGTTAGGATTCCTTGGTTTTTGTCGAGTGACTTTGCTAAAGAGCAGAACAGTAGAAATCCGATAGATATCAGTTTCAGAGTAGTGGGGATGCAGGAAATTTTATTTAACCCCAAAGAACACCAAAAACGTCTGTAAACACTGAAAGTACCTATAAACGCTGAAAATTTCTATAAAAACCGAAAATGGTCAAAAGTAGTCTCAAAGCTCTTAAAATAGAGTGAAAAAAATATATATAGTTTAGAAACATGTTTTTTAACATTCATACGCACTGCTAGCGATTGTCGATAATCACTAGTTAATGTTAACAATAACTAGTTAATGTCGATGAAAGATTGAAACAGTACGTTAATGTCAAGAATCAATAGTCATTATCAACGTGCATTGAATTATTAACTTTCATTGTAACATGATACACCCAGATACAAGGGACTCAGAAAAACTTGACTCTTCAAGATTTCAATTTGAATTCTTGACCCAAAGAACAAGTTACTGCGTTCCTCGTTCAACTGCGTTGAAGAAGCCGTCGTTTTTTTTTCTCAAGTCCCAAGATCACTTGCACTTACGCGCACACAAATTTTGGAATTGTGGCAGGAGAGAGGAGAGGTCAGAGCAGAGACATAAAAAAAAAAAACAAGAATAATGTTTATCGACTTGTAGATAAGAGCTATTTTTCCATTTCACGTCGTATGTCTCTTATGACGATGATGGTGACGTAGCAATGAAAAATATTGATTTACCACACAATCATCTTGTACTTTGTGAAAAAATATACACGAAGCTAAATTGAGCGCGATAGTAATTAGAAACATATATGAGCAACAACGCGAAAATCTGAAAAACCCACGGGTTTATAAACAAAAAACGATCTATCACCTCCAACACCTCTTGACAAATGGATTATTGTCCCATCTGCACAAATATTATCGTTATCCCCTCTTTGCGTATTTACAAAACAATCACATACTAAAAGAAGCCTCCATAATGGTAATCTCTTCAAATGTCGAAACTGAATTGGATGAATGCGCATTCCCCCTACCCTTATCGGTACATCGATACCACGTAAATGAAAAAACGGATCGCTACTAATTGGTACTCTCCCAGCGCCCTTCATTTGTTTCTTAGAAATGGCATTCGGATACGCGGAACACATTGGATTGAGGACTTTCTTCCCGAAAGCGTGATAGCGTTTCCACCATTTACCCTCCGGTGGAACGAAAGTCGATTCTACAAAATTACAAAAATAGCGTCGTGACTTCAGTGGTTGTAGATTTCTTCGAAAAATAATTTCACTCACCGTAATCCAGTAATTTTTCGGCTTCTTCTGAAGAATAGGTCGACTTACAGTACGTATGCGTGATTATCTGCATTTTCATTTTCATCCGGGCGCATGCACTACCATCACATAGTACCTTGGAAGATGAATTTTTATCGGATCCCATTTTCTTTATGTTGTCGGTGTCATTATTAGAACTTGCTGAGTGCTCTATAAAAAATAAAAACCAATAAAAACGCAAAAATTTCATTTTGGTAAAGCTGCTCATTGTTGAAATTGACTGTATTCATTTCGTGGTGCACGATTGTACATTATGAATGGTTTCCCGAAAATATTTGCAGGTGCATTTTGACGTAGAACGGTAATCTTCATTTATAGTCATTGTCTTTCTATTAGTTATTCATACAATATTTATGTTTTATCTAGCGTTTGAATGAAAATATCACATGTGTACATCGAACACTTCCTCTGGAAAAGACGTGGTGACATACCAAACACCATATACCTATTAACACCACATCAGACTATGGGAATTGCCAATCACATAAATGAAGAGAATTTTTCCTTCGAAAGTACTCGTCATAATAATGATTGAGAAGGATGGTGACACGTAGACGTGTAACAGTTTTATTACAACTTGCGTTTCGAAAATGGCACATTTACAAGTAAAACAATTAAAAGTCAGAAATAAAAGTCGAAGAATGAAAATGTCGAAAAATAAATTTGAAAAAAAAATCGAAAAGCGTCAAAGACGAGGAACTATGTCGTCGTGAAGTTGTTGTTTTCGGAGGGGCGAGATCATAATTGGAATACGCGTTGACATACTTACGGCGTCGAATGAGATGAGCCGAGAGCCTGGTGGGAAAGTTTTTTGATTTAAATCTCTCGATGGAATTTTTCACCGTTCATTGGGGGGGGGGGAAGGCTGAAGTCAGAAACGGTCCGGAACCAGAGGCCAGGAATTTCGCAAGTCGAAACGTAGGCGACCACAGGTCTAATGGGGTGATCCGGCATATGAAGTTTTGTCTGACCATAGAAGCGCAAAGTGGCAAAATTCATTTGTATAAGAGCGTCGTGCTGGGAACGGAAGACCTGTGTTGCACTTTTTATAGCGGATCGTATTTCTTTACTGTAATTATCAAGGTAGGAACTCATAGGTTTTGCTCCAGATGAGTTCAGAAAGTCGAGCATCTTTGGTTCAAGAGATGATGATAAGTGTTCTTTTAACAGTCTTGACGACTACAAGATTTTCGTGTGCTAAACGTCGCTGGAGTTGAAAGAAAGTGCGGTTTTGGAGGGGGGGGGGGAGAAGTCGAAAGTTGAGAGACCATATTATCGATAAGTAGTCTTATTTTGTCGCTATTTAAGCGTGGATCACTACGGAGGCCCACAGCGAGATCTGAAACTAGAATCTCCCGCTTATCGGTGAGTATGTATGATAGCCAAGTTTCTTCCTCTAACCACTAGTTTTAATTCACTGTCTGGCAAAACGACATCGAAGATTGACTATAGAGGGGGCAAACTCGGCTTTCTTTCGTTCGGTGAATGAATTCTTCGCATCCACTAGTTTCTCAATTTTGATAGCTGGTCGAGGAACTCTTGAAGTCCGGAAGGATGTGATAAACTTGCAGTCGGTTGAGAGAACATCTTAATAGGTCCGAAAGCATGGCTTTCTTTGTGTGCCAAATACTTCGTTCGGCGTCAAGCCACTTCCACAGAAGCTATCTTTCGGTCCTTTTCCGCAACGGCGGGGAATAGATAGAAAGTTTGAACGAAATAAATTTAGGTTGTACATAGATTGAATCGCGGCCAGGTAGTAATAAAATTGATGTGCGTTATACAGCGAATTAGCTTTTTGGTTGTACTCTTATCTTCCCAAAATTTTTCAGTTCCTCGTCTTTGACGCTTTTCGATTTTTTTCAAATTCATTTTTCGACATTTTTATTCTTCGACTTCTAATTGTTTTACTTGTAAATGTATAATTTTCGATACGCAAGTTATAATAAAACTGTCACAGGTCTATGTGTCTCTATCCCTCTCAATAATCACATAAATATTTTTGTCTACTTTCACAAAAATGGGACGAAACATTAACTATAGTTCATAGTATAAGAATACATTCAAATATTCCATCTAAAAATTTGGGCAGAGATATTGTATTAATGAATTTTATTTTTCGAGGTGACCAAGAAAAGGTACGTGCGTAAGAATTAAAATAGACTAAATTAATACCATCGAGTATTTTTTTAAATTAACTTTCCCCACAGTCCGTAGATTCATTAAAATTATGTCTGCTCTTGGCGTAGATAAAGTCAGAAAGAAAAATCTCCCTTGTCAAGTTAGTTTTTCATACTCAACTTTTCCCGCTGCATCAGCAACGCACAATTGCCCGGGCAGAATATGCGAGGTACGAAAACGAAAGCTCGGAAAAATCCAAACTTTTGGCATTCTTTTGACAGTTGTTGTTCGCAGTTACTGATCGACTATAGGTCGACAACAAACCCCCTAAGTCGCGTGGCGGGAATGTTTTTAATGACTGCACTAACAACGCGAGAAATATTGAGCCCGAAAATATTACCGCTTTTCTGACTGATATCGTAGGACCGCCGAGGACTCCAATTGTGTGTTTTGAATTCCTTCAAGTATTATCACCACGCACTTTCATTCATCTCGAAGTAGCAAGACTATAGGCAGCAGTTATTTTAACACGCGCGTCCTTGCCGCTTCTTCTTAGAATTCGAACGCATCCGCGGGTGATTCAAAAGTCAAAACTCTGAATTCACGTTTTGTCTACCAAGCCGTGTAATGTACTTTTTTCTTCTCGAACGGAAGATGTCGAACTTATTGAAAATTTAAATTTTGCACACAAAAGGCGTACGCGCGCGTCAAAACCATTTATCAACATTTTTTTTCTTTTTTTGCATTATACTCTCTCGTTTTTGTACACGAAATCATTTAATTTTCTCTCGAAACAAAATGAAAAGGAATAAGACGCACCCAAGAGAGAGAGAAAAACACACCTCCGGGCGTGAGCGACATACGTTAAAAAAATTATAATAACGGTAAAATGTGTCAGAAAAGTAGAAAAATCTCGTTTTAAATCGCGTTGAAATATTATGACGGCGAATTTAAGACTATTGTAGCTTTTAAAAGTTTCAACATATTCATAAGGGAAATATGAATTAGTCGCTTCGTATATTCAACTGACATCGCGAATTCCATTAAAATTTCCTGACATTTTAAACAGGAGACATGTTCCGCATACTTTCGTTCTAAGACACGTAAGCAGCATAGAGTCACAGAAAACCAAAAAATAGAGGAAGTTGTTTCGAGTGAAGCTTGTGGTAAATTTCAAAATATTATGCTTGGCATAAGCTTCTCGCGTGCGATGCCTACGATTCTCGTCAGTTTTATAGTAAATTTTCGGCGAGTCGAAAATTGCCGTCATTAACACGATAAGAGAGAACGTTCGCACCGTATGTCTAATATTCTTATCGGTTTCACCAATACAGTCGTATAGTTGGATAGAATTACGAGCATCGTAAAATCGACTGCGCTTTGCGAGTACCTTGAAACGAAATTTGCCAATCTCTTTTCAAACATTAGGCGTACGTGTCGAGAAGACAGTACGAGAAAGTTTCATGAGTATTTATAGAGGAGCAATCCGAAAAACGTTAAGGGCGTAACAAATTCCAAGTAATCCCCGTAGACAGTACAATAATCTATTAAACACAGAAAGAACATCGTAGTACAGTGAATAATTTGTAGGTCCTTCAACCGAGTGCAATAAAAATTACTAGACACGTAGACAGCTATGCTCGTAGGAACACTTAAGGGCATCTTATAGAAATAAAAATGAGAACGTAGTGATTCACTGAGTGCATACACATTGGTATTGAATAAAATATAACGCAGCAGAAGACTGTTGATAAAATTTATAGTAGATTTATTTCTCGAACAGTAAAAAGTTATAATTTTAAAAGATTTTTTCCCATTAAATTGCAATTTATTTTTTGTTCTAGAGCAGGGATAACTGCGAAAAAAAATTGAAAGTTCTCACCTGTAATCCCGGGAGTCGAGCTCGATAGATTGTTTTTTAATAACCATAGTATAAATTTGCCTTTTCTTCTGTTCAACATACTCTTCGATCAGCACTAAATCCTACCACAAACTTTTTATGATCCTTAAACTTGAAATCGATAATATTGCTTGGGCTCAGTTACTTTCTGACAGTTACACCACAAAGATTTATATTATACCACTGAACAACCTCTTTGTATTAAAAATTGCCAAGCAGGTTTTCGTTTAGAATTTGGTGTTGCTTTCCTTTAGTGACGAAATCTCCCATCAACGAAAAGAAAAGAAAAAAAAAGAAACATAAACTCGCACCTCTTCTCCACTACTTCACCAACTGCGTTATGTTGAAACGAAAGGGATTTTTCGATTTGGCATCTCTCGCACGAGGTGATCTCCAAAATCATTCTACTACGTACTTTTTGCCAGAAGACATAAGCCATATTACAGCCCACTTATCCGCAAAAATTGACCTCTCATAAAACTTGAAACTATCAAAAAGCAACCTATTCTCGTTATCTTCAAATAGAAAGCCTGGACATGAAAATACTCTCTTCATCGTTTTTCTTTCATCAGGCAAATTGTTTTCGAGGAAATTTCTTCGGGCAAATGTCAGTAAATCCTCATTCACTCCCACTCCGCCGGTATTTCTCAGCCTTGTATAAATCCTATAAACTGTATTTTAGGTTAGGCTAGAATATAGGCTAACTTGTACTGTGTATGTTGGACTCTATTTTCTAAAGTTACCCTCAACAGTTTTTCAAATAGGTCAAGGTCATTGATAACGTCATACTGCGTCTTGGGTGAAATTTTTTCGTTGAGGTCAATGATGACGTTGTTCATTTTGAAAAATGGCGTCTCACAAATTTCCTACTGACCCCCAGCCCAAAAACATAATGTACATGTTATTTTTACTGAACGCGTTCTTTCAAACTATCGCGTGTCTTCGGGATTTGAAACGTGGATCGTGAATGAAACTCGAGCTCAGAATTTGTCCGGATAATAACAAAGAGCCTGTGCAGAATTCGTGACTGCATATCTCTCTCCTTTACTTCCTCGCTCTTTTTCACTCTCATATTTTCCTTCTCTTACTTCCCTTTCAAAACAAGACGTCGCTCCTCCTGCTTTGTATTCCGAAAGTGAAAAATTCGAACATTATGGCTAAATCTTTCTAATTTTTGATGCAGGTTCAAAAGCTTCATCGTGAATTGAAAGTTTGTGGAAGACAAGTTCTTTTCATGATATTATTCTCGAAAAATATTTTTGCGTGTGCAGTGTGTGAGGTTGGAGCACGTCTTACGCTGTATTGACACAATTACAAACAATGGATACCAGAATACAAGAATACTGATGAATGGCACATTCTTAAACCATTAAGCATTTTACGACGCGATCATAATAGATGAAGCGCATTTGTAGGGAGACTAGCGTGGATGAAGTGAAAACAATAGAATTTTGGGACTTCAACATTATCTGTCGCGTTCTACCACGATAGCGTTACTCGATGGTAATATTTTGGAACCATTTTCGTCGTCGATGCTGTACCATACAACATTGTACTTTGTAAAATGTATCTGTAATAATCCCTTCATTTGTTCAACGTCCACACATTTAAATTATTAATGATAGAAAATGTGAAACGTTCGCCCATGTAGCAAATTTTAAGCATCCTTTGTAGGCCCGTTGTATAGAGACGATTCGAAAGCGCGAAAGCTCGTTGAATGTTCTGCGCTACTTGAATTATGTGAAATCGGTACCTTTATTTTACGATTATTAGACCTATTATTTCAATTTATTATACTGTTTTCTTTACTACTGTCAGACTTCTAAGAATTTTGAAACACGGAGGTGGAGCAAATGTAGAACGATTTTGTAAGGAATAAGTT
This sequence comes from Aspidiotus rigidus, assembly GCA_035079385.1. NCBI lineage: Eukaryota > Metazoa > Arthropoda > Insecta > Hemiptera > Diaspididae > Aspidiotus > Aspidiotus rigidus. The sequence continues at coordinate 7,087,666 of JAVHKY010000030.1, forward strand.
CGAGAGTATATTTTACTCTCAAACCGAGACCTACAAATTTTTCTAATTTACTGAAGGCGATGCCTCCCGCTGTTTCGAAACTTTGTGTGCGTATTATGCCAGGTCTATGTGGTTGCTCCTTTTCTGAGTTAAATATCACTACTCACAGTTTATTTGTAGTTTCACTACATAACTTGTAACCTCGGAAGAGACTCGGTATACATGTTGCCCCCCCCCCTTCCAGATTCACGCGCTAAATCGTTGGTTGTACGGCCCATACTGGAGCACCATAAAAGAGGATCATGATCCTTCTCCTTGCTTCTATCGGCCTTCCTAAGTTTCTCATCAGGTAGCTTAGGTATGTAACTACCCTGCCCACCTTTTACACTGTCATCACGAAATGGTGCCTCAAACTCAGCGTTCAGTCAAACAAGATGCCTTAGCACTTCATTCGCTTCTTAGTTTCTTTCACACCTTGCCGGCGGAAAATGGGTGGACCACATCCACCTCATCGGTACTTGAGAGGGATATACCATCCTCTTCTACTATTGGTAACATTATCATTGGTGGTGGCTGCGGTGGGTACAAGCCATCAATGATTTGCCGGCTGTTTTTGGATCGTTGCTCAGAGGCTCTTTAGCTTCTTCAGCACTATCTTGCCAAACAGGCCCTCCTCTGCCATTTCACACAGTTCTTTTCATGAAGCACTCTTATTGTCTTTCATGGCTTTCTTCAGCCTCTTATTAAGAGCCAGCTGGTATTCAGGTGCAACCGCCCGCGCCCCTTCGCGGCCTCTACCAGGCTGGTCTATTCGGCGCTGACAGTATTGGTCCACCAGTAAACAGCTCTCCTCTTCTTTGATAGACACATTTGAAGAATGTGAATATTTTTGTATCTGTATAAAGTGTGTCTCTTCAATTCATGAATATACGATTGAAGTTCGATGGGGAGTTTCATTATAACTTACCGTACAAGTATGTACTCGTAGAAATAGCTGTAAATTTTTATGGTTGAAGCTGCGTTTAGAACAACTGTGCGTTCTAAAACGGGGAATTATATACTCATTCTGGGTAAACTTGTACATGTATGTACACAGACAACGAAACAATTTTGTATTATTTATTCAACTTCTAACAAGAAGTGTTGATCGAATCGAACTTTTTGTTAAAATTTTTTCTGTGCCAAGTTTGAGCTCTTAACTCAAATTTTAAATGCATCTCTACTCCTTTATATTAATTACGTTCATTTTATCCAAATTTAACGCCGGGTACAAATTTAACGTAGAATGGGTAAAATCAGTTTCATACGGTGAGTATTTATTGATTTTACGATTTAATAAGATGACAATTCTCTGATGACCAGTCTTCTATCGGTTTTAGTGTCCTCGTTTGACGACGAAGAAGATTCTCCAAATAAACTTAATGCGTTGAGTCCTGAAGAGCAATGGATTTTGTGTAAAGATATAGTTAAGAGTGTTCCCTTAGATAAAATAGTTCAAGGTAGAATATTATTTGGAGTAGAAAAACATGAAGTTACCTACCTAGACGGCAACATAGACACCATCGAAGCTTTGCGATGTCCAACTGAACCACTTTCGTTTGTGACTTGGGAGAGCGAAGGCTACGAATTGAGGATTGTTATGATAGATGAATTTTTGTCCCCCTACGAATTCGAAGTACAAACTGTAAAATATATTTCAGGTAAAATGAATACGACGAACCATCACATGCTTTATTCGCACGAATTTCTATCTTCTTTCTTCGACATTGTTTAGTTTTTCGAGATACGCCCGAAAAAATTATTCGAGAGAATTATTTGTATCATTTGACTCGTGATGAAAAATGGCGTCTTTGTAATGGTGCAAAAATGTACGCTTCGGTGACCGGCATGGAACCTAATAGTATTTTACATGAAGTGACAGGATACGAAATAACTCATTTAGACAAGTCGGTAGAAGTTTTCATTGCGTTACGATGCTCAACTTCGCCCCCTCTGTATTTGCGTTCTGGTATCGCGAGTGGGGACGTGAAGATAATGTCCGAAATTGAATTTTTGGAAGAACACTATGAGTTTAACACAGAAACTGTTGAATCGGTTGTCAAATGCGGTGAGATATTTTGGAATTTTGTTTCGCAAACGTTACTTCGTCAGAGTCTTAACCCAAACTGTGTATAGCCTCTGAATCGAGTGTAAAGCTTTTTCACTTAAGCTATCGTAATTCAGTCAAAAGACTTCCGCATGCGTTAAAAGAGAGTATTTATGGAAGAATGAAACTAATGAAGATTCAAAAACTTTTCCATCGTGTAGCTGTTTTACATTCGCATAAATTCCTGAAGAAATATACTCGTAGAACTTGGCGACTAACAAGAGAAAAACATGTTTCTTCTAGAACAAAAATACGTCTGTTTTTGTATTCAGAAATTAACGTTTTGTTCTCTCTCTGACTCTTTATGCTATCTCCTCATAGGAAAATAAACTTGACGTTTTTTTTCATTGACAATACGTTTAGGGACGATGGCTAAATTTTATGAATTTATTTTATGTTACTTTGTAGTATGTACTATAAAACGACTCGTAAATTGCTACCGCAAGCTCCCGGATGTGCCACTGTTCTTTCCGGAAAACAGAGACTTAGGTATAGCATTTTCGAAGCTCGCTACATGTTGGAATCGTGATAAGGGCATTGGACGAACGCGCTATAAAGACAATTCTATACAAGACTTTCCACCCTAGCTTACATAATTTAAAAATTTAATTCTCATTTTACAGTCATAATGTAAAACGTTTGTTTTAGAATCTGAAGATTATAAGCTACAAGAAAAAATACAAAAAAATTATCTTGCCACTCTCAGTAGCATTAAGCGTTGGAACCTATGTGTCGCTGCATGGACTTATTCTCAACCACTGCTGTTCAGGATACGTCGGACAAAGAAATTACTCAAAGCTGTTGGACTTTACAGTATTTCTTTTCCAGATGGGAGAAAAATTGAAGATGTCGTATTTTCGTGCTCTACATCTCGTGAAGATGTCATGTTTTTGCGTTTGGGGAGTTCAGAAAATAAATTTATCGTGATGCTCTCCAGTGATCCGAATTCCGCTCCGTGGGTTTGGGATTAATGTCACTTCACTTTCATTTATGATGCACAAACAAATTACAAAATTCTCTAAGTCGGAGATTCTAATTTTTGGTATATCTTCAACTCGTACCTGATCACGTTTTTCGGTTTTTGTCGAATGTGCGAGTACTTCAGAACAGGCAAGAAGAGTTCTGTTTCTAATAGCGATGATTTACACATCATTTATTGATGATCACTCGTTGTGGGTAGAAGACTGGAGGGGGGGAGAGTTAAATACAATCCTCCAATGAAATTTGATGCACAAGTTTCTCCCCCTAAGAGGCAAACAGAATAGTTCTCATCTCCTCTCCATACTGTCGTTCAAGTCGGCAGTCCATCTTCATGAACTCCAAAATCATTTGCTCAGAACAGGTTCAGAGAAGCATGCTTGTTCCACTCTCTAGAGTTCCACTAACAAACGTACGCGCTATCTATTCGCCCGTCACAGAGGCTTTTCAAGAATTTTAGATGAGAAGGTGATAAAGGACGGATAAAATTTTACAAAATGAAAGTGCGCGCGTAAAAAGCAAATATTAAGAACAATGAGTGAAAAACAAATAATTCAAAGCAGCGGTAAAGCCAAAAAATTTTCGAGGGAAAGAGACGAGGTCGAACAAATGATTTTATGGGATTGCAATACTCTACTCTTTTCTATGATTCCTTTTTATAGTAAATTGTTTAGTTCTGGAGAGGCAGGGAGGTAAGTCCAAACTTCTCTGCCCTGCCCCCAAGCAAATATTAAGAACAATGAGTGAAAAACAAATAATTCAAAGCAGCGGTAAAGCCAAAAAATTTTCGAGGGAAAGAGACGAGGTCGAACAAATGATTTGCGATTGCAATACTCTACTCTTTTCTATGATTCCTTTTTATAATAAATTTTTTAGTTCTGGAGAGGCAGGGAGGTAAGTCCAAACTTCTCTGCCCTGCCCCCTTTGTTACACAATCAGATGCTGTATTAGACAAATATGACAAATACTACCTATTATATTTAAAATAAACTCCAAAATCGTTCGACAGTTCGATCTCAACCTCTACTGAACCAATTCCCTTACTTTTTTTTTCATTAAAGTATTCACCCCGACATGTGTAGTGTTCAATATCAAGTTATTAGCTAAAACGCGATTTCCTCCCTGTACATTCAGTTTAGAATTGACGGGCCTCCTACCTCACGAATTGAATTTGAAAGAGGGTGCAATAGTCATCTTATTGAGGAATTTAAATGTTAAAGACGGGCTTCTGAGCGGTACAAGGTTAATAGTCCGGAAAATGTTCCGTAATAGTTTGGACCTTGAGGTAATTACTGGTGTTCAGGTAGATCGAAGAATACTTCTTCCCCAAATTGACCATTCTCCAGCAGACTCAACCATGCCATTTCCTTTTAAAAGAAGATAATTCCCAATTCGTCTAGGCTTTCGCACGACAATAGGTAAGGCTCAAGGCCAAACACTGGATAAAGTCTTGTCAGTGTTCAGCGATAAACAACTACATGTCACACACTATCTTCGGCAAAGTCCTGCAAAAATCTACGGGGCTGAGGCGGCAGAAACAAACAAAAAAACTAAAAATCTGATTTGGAAGGAGGTACTTTGAAATTTACCTACGTCAGCATTACATTTTCATTGTGTATAGAACAATTTCTTTGAACATATACGCTGGCGCAGGGGGAAAGCTATCGAGACATATAAATGATTAAAGTGACTTTATTGAGAATTTAATAATATAAATTCTATAAAATTTTGTTGTAACGAGAGGAAGACGTCCGCTCGAACGATTATTTTTCTATTTGGAATTTAACGGACAGAAAATAGAACATCCATTCGTCCTTCTCGTGAACGATAGTAAGGTTGACGTAAGAATAAGTTTGATCCAATAGAATTTTAGAATCAGACGTACTTTGTCCTTAAAGTATCCCTTGACTTCGTTTGCGATTACAACTTGCTCAAACTAATAAGGGTGTTTCTATGATATTATTGTCAAGTTTTATCAGCTTAACAGAATGATGGAGACCGAAATAGCTATCTTTTATACAAGATGATATTTTTCCTTACTATGGTCACGTTTTTAATAACGTTCAGCTTCAACCTTGACGAGGGTTTATTTATGTTACAATTATGAAAGGATTTATGTCATAATTCACTTATCTCGAAAAAAATATAGATTGATAGCTCATACTTTTGTCCGAAAATCGGTTCCTCTCCGAGATATTTATTTTGACTATCAGAAAATACCGGTAGCCAACAAGAATCTACAATAAGCAGTAAGTGAAAGAAAGACAACAGAGAACTGACAAAGAACATCTTAGGTTTTATCCTCGATGTCTTAAACTGTCGTCAGAAATTTAGCAAAATTGACATCGACCTAGTGATATATAAAATGCAATATTACTTTATAGGTACCTACCGGTACAGCTACGTTCGCGTTCTTGTAGACCATTCTCTTCATCGCCATCATCGTCCTCGCATTTATGAATACCTAACACTGTAAAATAATTCGTAGACAAACTTTTATGATTTTCTTCCCTTCAAAGTTTTTATTTACGACAGACTACAGGTTTCTCTCCCAACTTATATATGATTTATTGGCTGATGTAGTGAGTTGTATTCAGTTCTTAAGAAGTTTAGTCTGCGGTGCAAAACTTCTCGATGCTTGCGTTACTAACGCCGCTGGGCTTTATTCTAGAGAACGTTTTCTTTTTTTCTCTCTTTTTTTTTCTTTTTTATCCTTTTTGTTCTGCCTGGAAACTTACGATATAGTGAAACCGTTGTTTCACCGTGAATGTCACTCGTTTTCCCACAACTGATGATTGTTATCAGTTAAATTGTGATTAACCACACACAAAGTTTCACACTGAATAAAAGTCTCCAAAAGAACATTTAAGAGAAAATACGAGTCTTCCTAGATGCATCATTCGGTTCGTATCGATCTTTAAGTGCTTGAGTGCTAAAAGTACACTGCGAATGATTCTGCAACAAAGTTACCAATCTTCTGACGATGTTGAATATAAGATTATAGCCACTGCTGCACAATAGGCGATATTTTCTGTCGATGATCGCAAAAAATACGATTTTTATCAAGATATAGTGCGTTCTTCTTCCTTGATACCTTCACCCAGAGAATACCATGACTACTAGTCTAGTCTCTTTGTGTAAAGTACAACATTTAGATCCATTGCTCGTATCATCGGAAGGAAACATCACTCACTCATCAATGATAAAAAAAGTTTTCTGATATGTTTCATATCTTTAAACCCACCTTACCCCAATTTGAAAATCTGCGAGTACACTCACCGTCTCCCCAGAAAAATTTTCTCATCAGTAGCGTATAGCCCGTAGGTGTCCCGGAAATCTGCAAGTACAACTCTACTCCATCGTCCTTTACCAAAATTAACGGAAAAATTAGTACAACCCCTCCTCCCTACCCGCGGTGTACCCCGAAGGTGATTCAGAAATCTGCGAGTACTTTTCCACACCAACCTCCTTCACTCATATTAACAGACTCTTTCCCCTCTATATCTCGTAGGTGAATCGGAAATCTGCGACCGCTACACCACCTTCCTTCTCCCAAGTCAAGGGATAAATTTCCTCATGAGGTGATTCATAAATCTGCGAGTATATCTAATTAGTTCAATATACGTAATGGGTGACTCATACTAGACTAAGACTGGGGCGAGCGGATGGAGTGAGTGACAAAGACGAACATACATTATGGTAGACATGAAACATGAGCCAGATTTTTTTTTTTATTTCCCAAGTCTCTTTGCAAAAAGTATAGTCTGGTAGAGCTGTAAAATTCTTACTAACTCCAACCACAAATATGCTGGCTGCAATGTATTTTTAAAATTTGGACGTCAGTGCCTTAACGACCATCTTCCGAGCATGAAATTTAGTGACTCCTTCGAGAGTAAATTTCTTTGTATCACTACGTTAGGTTGATTTCAAAGCCGGACGCGCTTGTGGAAATTTTCTGAGAATGTCCCCCAACGAAAAAGATAGCGGATTTCCCGCTCGTAATGTGAAAAACAAGGATGGAGAAAAAAGGGTTTCCAACTAAGCGCTACACGAAATGTACGAAAATCTACTGAAATGAGGATTAAGTTTGTTCAAACAGAATTAGGAGTTGTAAAGGAGGGGGTTATTTGCTCAGGTGAGCACTAATATTGTGTCGTGTGAGAAGATATTTGAAAATGTGAGTTAAACTGTAGGCGGTAAACGCAAGAGAAGAAATTGCTATCCTAAATAGGGCATCCAATTTCCTGTTGAGCAAGACCCAGCCAATTCTCATTTAGTTTCCACAGAGTGTCACTCGGGTGTTGTTGGGTTTCTTTGGTTCTCATACAAATGTAATGGAAGTATACAGCGCTCCGTCAATGTACAGTACCAGAGTTGGAACAGATCTTCTCTGGTAGAAGCAAGAAAAATAAAAAATTATAAATTATTAAAAAAAAAAAAAAAAAAAAAACGCTGAAATGAACCAGAGATTTGGACCTGCGTCAGTCCGCGTGAAAATGTGAGATTAAAAAAAAAAAATCACAAAAAATCGATTTTTCTTTATCTTTTGTATGTTCACCATAGTTCAAGTGCAATCACTGTGTTCTAGCGATCCAACGACGGGCGGAAGCAAAAAAAAAAATAGCTATGTTTCTTTGTTCAAAACACAAAACTTCTAATACTGAAGAAAAACATGTCAAGATATCGACGGGGTTTCCGGAAAAAAACTTTCTCTTTTCCATCATTCTCGGCATTGAGGGCAATAAAAAAAATATACCGACAATTTTCAACAGGATAAAATTTTCCAGCGTTGCGACCCATTATTCATCTGACATTTCCCATCTGCCTTTATGATTCAGACTTCTGACTGGTCGAGAGTTCCGATAACAGAACCGTATCCCTTTGGAATTCCCTAATTGGGGCTTATCTTTCATGGTTCATTACCGATACCTTTGTGATGACCAGTGATTCATCAGTTATTGTTGTTGTTGTTGTGGTCGTACAAGAGCCAGACTTGGGTAAGCAGGAAAATTCGATCAGTAACTTCAGTTTGTGCGTTGCTGTCATCAGTGATGGCTGTTCGTGAGTGTCGTTATCCGAGAGTTCAGTGCTCGTAATCCGCGTTGGCTACCATGATCGTGCCTTTATTTCATAATTAACGTAAACTTATTTTTAACGTAACGTACCTGTGATTTTGATGAAATTTTTAAAAAAATTACTTTTAGAGCAGATTTTTTTTATTTTCACTCCGTATCGTTTCCTGAATAATTTTTTCCATGAAATTTGCTTCACGAGTCCTTTTGTGTCGTGTCAGTGAAGTAAATTTTATTCAAAATTATTTCCTATTTATACGGAGCTGGTAATCATTGAGTATTTGCTTTATAATTGTGTTGTTTTTTTGTAATTGTGTATGTTGTGCTACAGTAAATGGATATATGGAGGATAACTAACTGATGATGATGTTCTAGTATCAGGTAAGATTATTTTTTCACTTGCGTATCTTCGGAAAATTGAATAGTAATCCATAATATCAATAACTTTCAATTGCAAAGACGTGAGTTACTTATCTGAATAACATTCTGAGGGTTCTTCTGCCGACCAAGATATTTGATAGGAAAGTAAAGAAGGCAATAAAATCTTTTGTAAAATCATTCTTGTTTACAAAGATTTTGAGAAGTCCCACCGTACACTCGCGTTGTACTTCAATATTGTTTTGTTTTTGCTGTACACGACACTAGCATTACTTGTTACATATGGAATATTTGTTCGACTGATGATGCAGTCCATTTTTTCTGACTGCGAAACCGCCGATCTCAATTAATTACACTTTACTTATACGCATCCAGTAACTTTTCTTTTTTCTGAATATTCTAAGATGTCTTGTAACGCAATTCTCGATGAAATTGATTTTTAAAAAATATTGTTTAAATATAATGTTACAAAATAACTTAACAGAATTCAGTCATCAATCGGCTAAATTTTTTTTCTTCAATATCTACCAATTTCCCGATTCCGAGCGAGGCGGGAGCAATTTGAGAGAATGTGCGGTAAAATTTCGCCATCCAAGCTATAGGGGGGGGGGGGGGAAGAGGCTGGAAAAAATTGTTACCATTGAGCTTTGTCGGACTTGAAATAATTTTGACCCTAACCTACATTGAGAACTAGGTTACCTATATAAGATTGTTTTTTATCTTAATAGAGCTAATTGATATTCCTTAAATTTTCTTCTATTTCCAGGTTTGAAGTGTTCCGGTCGGTGAGTGATTCAAAACCTTTTATTGTGAGACAAAGGTAATAGAGTGATGAAGCAATGTGAGAAATTGATTGAAAACAAATAATTTTGTTTTATATTATGTTCTATATGAGTTCAAGTTTAATGTTCACGTTCACGTTCAAGTTTAAAAGTTGTACTGTGAATTGGTGATCGGTGCATTCGTTTTCAAATAATAAGCATTAAATATATCGCGTTCGTGGCCTAATTTTTTGAGATGTGCTTGCATCCAAATAAGTTTGAAGAAGAGAAACTGATATGTGGATGAAAAAGTTGGAAAGAAAGGAGAGAGAAAGAATACAGGTTCAAGAGACGCACACATCCTTATTACGCGCTTGTGCAGTGGTTTTTATTTATGTTAATATTTATTGTGTTCGCGAATGAAGAAAAAAACATCAAGAACTACCTGCTTAGTACTTGAAATTTAATTCGTAAGTTGAATCTTTCCAGTAAGTACCATTTGATACTTCACTGTTTGATATACATGAATTGTTCATCCTTTTCAGCAATCATATAAGTAAGTGATTCATTTTCCTAATCCTAGTTAAAAATTTTTCTTTTTTCATGAACTGTTTCTACGTGTAAGTATTATTGATAATAGGCTACTTACTTGAATTTGTGTGCGAGTATAGCGTTCATTCAGAGAAAGTGGAGCACGTTTGCCTTTGATTGAAGATTTAAAGAAAAGGGAAGGTGGAATTTGGGATTTTTTATCTATATACTTAGAGAAGGACTGCATTAGGCTATGTCCAGATTATTTAAATGTATAGTAAAGACTTTGTATCGAGGCATGGTAATGTATCAGGTAAGCTCTCTATGAAGAAAGTCAACGGGGTATTAGCGATTTAGCATATTATATCAGGATGAGCTTTATATGGTGAAAGCTAGGCAATGTGGGACTTGGAATTTTGACCGAAGGCTTAGTGTGGACCTAGTTATGTTAGCAATACATAGACTATTAGATATACCATTATAGGGGTATATCAATAGAAAACTTGGAATCTACGTACATGGTATGGGGTTCGCCTATAAGTATATTTACGATTACAGAGGAACGTAAGTATTTGATGGAGTCAATGGGATACATGGAATATTTACAGATAGTCTAGTATGGACCTAGTTTATCATCGATAGCCTATTAAACTAACGAGTTTTTTATACGTGCAATGAGAAATAAACACAAACGACACAAACCAAAGGAATTGAAAAGCTTTCCCGCCCAAAAATTATTTCTTTTGACGTTTCGACCACACTAGTGGTCTCTATCAAGCCCCGGTTCTTGTGTATATAGCCTATTGGTATATTTATAACTATCATTGAAATACTTGTATAACTATAAGGATGGGCTTACAATATTGGTAGGCAATGTAGGACCTGTAATTTTTACAGATGGCTCAGTATAGACATAGTTATATGTTATCAATATCTACCCCCTTAATATATTAATGATCAGAGGGTACGTGTATTTTTCAGGATGAGGTTTATATTATGTTGGACGGTAAAGTGGGATTTGGAATTTTCACAGATGGCTCAGAATAGACCTAGTTAAATGTCATCAATAATATTTCGCTTACTAATGTTATATTCATGATCACGGGGGTACGTGTCTTTTTCAGGATGAGTCTTATACGTATGCTGGAAGGTAAAGTGGGATTTGGAATTTTTACAGACGGCTCCGTATAGACCGATAGGTTATCAATAATATCTAGCCTATTAATATTATAGACCCAGTTTATGTTATCAACATCTAGAGTTTCACATGCTGGAAGAGAATGTGGGACTTGTAATTTTTATAGATGGCTCAGTGAGTTTCGTATGTTAAGTGAAGTGAGACTTAGAATTTTTACAGAAGGCTCAGTATAGACTTAGTTATATGTTATCAATAATATCTAGCCTATTAATTTTACATTATTCATGATCACGGGAGTACCTGTATTTTTCAGGATGAGTTTTAAATATGCTAGGTAAAGTGAGACAGAATTTTTACAGATGGCTCAGCGTAGACTTAATGATGTTATAAATAGTATCTAGCCTATTAATATTATACTCATCATCATGGGGTATGTGTATTTTTCAGGATGAGTTTTATATGCTGGAGGGCTATGTGGTACTTGGGATTTTTACAGGTGGCTTAGTGAGTTTCATGTTAAGTAAAGTGAGACTTAGAATTTTTACAGAAGGCTCAGTATAGATTTAGTTATATGTTATCAAAATCTAGCCTATAAATATATTCATGACCATAGGGGTACGTTTAATTTTCAGGATGAGTTTTATATGCTGGAAGGCAATGTAGGACTTGAAATTTTATTTAAAGATAGCTTAGTATAGACCTAGTTATCACCATCTAGAATATTAATATATTCATGACCATGGGGCTATGTGTATTCTGAAAATAGAAAATGAATAAGGAATGGGAGTGTTTCTTTCATAGCTTTATACGAGTATTTTATGCTGGAAGGTAAAGTTGACTTGGAATTTTCACAGGTGGCCTAGTATAGACCTAGTTATGTTATCAACATCTAGCCTATTAATATATTCATGACCATGGGGAAACGGGTAATTTTCAGGATGAGTTTTATTTGCAGGAAGATGATGTGGGACTTGGAATTTTTACAGGTGGCTTAGTATAGACCCAGTTATGTTATCATCTAGGCTACTAATGTACATGTACTTTTCAGAATAAGTCTTATTATGCTGAAGGGCAATCTGGTACTTGGAATTTTTACAGATGACTTAGTATAACCTAGTTACGTTAACAACATCTAGCCTATAATATTATATCAATGGTCATGGGGGTAGGTGCATTTTTCAGAATGAGTATTATATGTTGGAAGGTAAAGTGCGACTTGGAATTTTTACAGATGGCTCAGTATAGACCTAGTTATTTCATCAACATCCATATATTAATATACTCGTGATCAAGGGGTACATGTATTTTTTAGGTTTGTATACTGGAAGGCAAAGTGATACTTGGGAATTTTCGCAGATTGCTCAGTGTAGACCTAGTTATATCTTCTCAATAATAGCCTATTAGTATATCTATGATCATGTGGGTATTTGCTGGGGAAATGGAACTTTGAAGTTTGATAGATGGCGGTGTATGAACCTAATTATGTTACCTGTATTGTGAGTAGGGAGACCAAATATTTTCAATCACAGGTATGTCCATAAGGGTTGGACTAAGAAAATTATTGACTGTTCATTTTTTTCATATCGATGCATGATATATTCAGTGTTTGATGCATAATTTTCAGTTTCGGTGGTCGGGTAAATTTTCGTAGTAACAATGCGCATGAATGTGATGGGGTCAAGGGTACATGAAATTTTAACAGATGGCCGAGAATGAATCTAATTGTATGTTACCTGTATAGAAATTATTGACTGTTCATTTTTTCCCTAACGATGTATAATTTTCAGTTCTTGATGCATGATTTTCAGTTTTTGGGGTTGGTCAAGTGCATGTTATTGTTCTATTGTCGCTCTTGTCATTTTTGTTGATGTCCTCGGTGTTGTTAATGTCGTTGTTGTTGCTGTCCTTCTTGTCGTTGTTCTGTTTCTTGTTCTGTTCTTGCTTAGTTTTTCTTGCTGTCGTTTCTGTGGTCGCTCTTTTAGTCGAAGTTCTTCTCGTTCTGTTCTTGTTGTTGTTTAAGTAGTAGTTCTTGTTGTCCTCGTAGTCCTTTGAATTAGAATAGGCCTGTGGTGACGTACTTGTTGGAGTTGAAGGCTTAGATGAATTGGATTCATTGCTCAGTTTTCTGAATGGTCTTCTTTACAATATCTTTTTGGGTGTGTAATTGCTGGTATCTTAATTAAATATTGGATCCCAACATTCAAATATTGGATGTTCCTTTTTTCCTAACATTTAAACATTTGTTCATTTTTTTCCTAACATTTAAATATTGGATGTTCATTTGTTTCCCAACAATACAATGCATGATTTTTAATTTCGGGGGTAAATAAGTGTGCGTTGTATTAATTTGCATGAATATGATCGGAGGTAATTTTCATTTCCGAATTATCGTCTTACCGTTACTTATTTAATACTTTTTTTCTTCATAACCCATGTTTTCAAAATCAAGCCCACAAAGGTGTCTCTTTTTTATTCATTATTTTTCATTTTTGTAGGCGCTTTGCAGGATGTTCGAGTCTTCTTGTCTTTATTCAATCATCAGCAAGAAATTTTTTTCATTATTTTTTCCTTCTTTCGTTTTTATTTACAATTAATTTTATTGATTTTTTATTGCATGTTTTTCTCTTTTTTTTCAAAATAGTTAGATAACTGGCTTTGGCTTTTCCAGTTTAGGTCTTCAGGGCGGGAAGCTCGAGCTACCTCCACGTGGTGCTTCCCGGGCAACAGCGACGTGTGCAGAAAATACCTAACCACTGTGCAAGGCGCATTGAAAAATTGTCAAGTCAACCTTCCGCAACCAGTATTGAAATTCTAACAGGAAACTTGTTTCATAGAGAGAGAGAGAGAGTTATTCAGAAAAAAGTTTCGTTACGTTCTTTGGGGAATCATGGCTCCGAGAGGAGAGTGGGCTCTTCAGAGAATTCGCAAGGGCGGTTTAATTTATCTCGGGGGATTTTGAAAAATTTCAACTTTCGAGCTATTTATATGCGAGGAAGGGAAGAGAGACTACGAAAGATTCTGTCCTTTGGATTGTATGCATATTAAGAGAGGGACTCTTATTAATTCTCGCCATTGGGCTTTCTATAAGGGGAGGAAGGGAGGAAATTTGGATAAATTCTGACCATCAAGTCATTGTGAAGTAGGAGTGATACTTCGAGAAATTTTGAGAGGTTTTGAGAAAAAAACTACGATAGTCGAGCCATTTATCTCATGAAGATGTGGACTTGCTTATTGACCCATAAATAATTGCGAATTTACCATAATAACCCATGGGTTGTCAGACATAGGGCAAAACTATAAGGTTGGTATTCTTCGGAGATTTTTGTACAGTGGGATTTTGAATATTTTCTGGCACTTCGCTGGTGGCTGACGCTCCGCAGGGACAGGTAAAAAGCCTGGGCTTTCGCAAGACTCTTTAAAAGGAAACTTATTCAATACTTTTATTTATTCTTATTTTTGAAGTCGCTACCGTACAACAAAACTAGCTCACGCTCCATATAAATTACATTGGACTTGAGATAGTTCTATTGTGGGGAAGCGAAATATTCGCCTTCCAACTTGTATGAGGTAGCTGAACTAGGAAAAGATGTACCTATTATCAAGCTTTAAGAAGGAAGGATGATTCACGAGTATATTCAAAAAAGTGAGTCAATTATTTCTCAGAGAAATAACCCAAACTTTTTTTGCCCTTTTGGTTATTTAAAATAGACCCTCATCGGCGAATATATTTTTCATATGAATATTGATATTAAAAATGTATCTCTGCTATTTTAAGTATCTTTCAGACTACTGCGGAAAAGAAGGAAGTTTAACTTCGATTCTTGATTTCGGTACTTGAATATGGAACGACTTTGGTATCAGCATAGAGACCCACTGTTAGACGAAACTGCGCAGGATTTGTGAAGTACGTATCTTCTCATTTTAATATTAGTAGTAAAGAATTACAAAAGTATGACATGGTTTACGTCATGATTTTCAAACCTTTTCCACCCAATAGGGTTGTATATGTGAAATAAAATAAGTATGTAGTCTACGCGCGAGAATTGGAAAATTATTCAATAGAGGCAGGGAGACGGGGAGATAGTTGATCAAAACACTCAAAGCTATGCCACCAATGTCATATTCACGATCAAATTTCGGTTCATAGAAAATCAGAAATACCAGAGTCGAAGTGATTTCAAATTTAGAAAGTCGTTACCCTCCCTTTTACCCTTGTGGTTTCTAATTTGGGTCCAATGGGCAGAAGGGTCACGATTGTAGCCTTCTCGATGACTTCCCCATTCCCTCAAGTCCCGCTCAGACCGTTGCACGTAAATTCAGGGAATCGGGTGAGAGTATTACGAAGCTTGACTAGGGAAAAAACTTCTAAAAAATAGGTTTTGCGGCAACCTCCTAGACTCCTGTAGACCGAAAGAGACGTAAAAGCCGTCCCTTCACTGAGTGAGTGGACGAAATTATTTACACGCGGTTAGGCCACAATAGCGCAGGATAGGAAAAAGTATCAGAGACTTGCGCTTCTCTGTGGGTGGATTAAGCGGTGACCTTCTAATCAGAATGAGATGAATTGCAAAGCTTGAAATTTTTTGGAATCTGCACGGACGCCCGACCACGAACCCAGAAAATACTTTTGAAGATAGAGCTGAGGTTAAAAAACAAGGTAAATTGTAGAGCCAGCCTAAAGACAAAAAACATGCCAAAAATATTCTAATGTGAAATCTTGATTTTGTCTATCGAACGAAAGGAGGGGAGAGGTTTCTGGCGTACCCTTGGCTTAAAACTTGGATCTCATTTTCGAATTCCTTACATGAAACGTACGATTTGGACAAAATTTCTTTTTCCGAACAATTTACATCTATCTGGAGAGTAGAACATGGAACCGCAATCACAAATTTGTGTTTTTTTTTAATATTTTAAAATTAATTTCGAGTGAATCTCGTAACTGCATAAAATCAGACCTACTAGCCTAGTACGTATAATATAGTTCGAGAGTCTAAATTTTTCTCGAATCATGAGCTATTATATATAGCTCAGGGGTCAACATTTTTGTAAGTCCGACTCCTATCATATATAGCCCGCGAGTTAAAATTTCTCCAGGTCCCCCTTCTATCATATAGGAAACTTGTTTCTTAGAGAGAGAGGGTTATTCGGAAAAAAGTTTCGTTACGTTCTTTGGGGAATCACTCACACCGTATACGCTCGAGTCAGGCTCGAGGGCATACCTCTGTGGATTCTCCAAGTCTCCTATACTGAGAGTTAACCCTTTCGTCCGTCCCTCAAGGGATGGGCACTAACCTCCAACATATACTAGCTTTATCTGGGTCTAGGCTTCCTTGAATTTTCAATACCGAATCCCATTTGACTCATAAAACAGGTTCCCTACGTTCCTCGTTCAACTTCGTTAAGTGAGCCGTCATTTTTTCCAAGTTTTTTTGCCGAACGGCGCGGCGTACGGCGCACGGAAAACTTCTCAACCCGCCCATAAAACAGGTTGCCTGTTAAAAATTCCGTCTTTTGGCTTTCAATGTTAAAATTTATTTTCGGCTTCCAACTTCTTAAATTTTTTTTTAAATTAGTTTTTACTGCTCGTTCCTAAAGACGTATATAGACGCAATAATTTTTAGGACCTAATAATTTTGGTATTATTTTTCAATCGTGAAATTGTCGCCCCTTGAACTTGGCGCTGTAGGCAGTTGCTTACTTTGCTTGTTTCTAGCGACGGAGCTCTTAAATGATAAGGTCCCTGAGCGTCCATTTGTTGGGAAAATTTTCAATTCCCATAAAACGAGACTCGGTAAGCCGGGAATCCTTCATAGAAAGTTTTACAATAAGTTTAAACAAATGATTACCACTCGCTACTTGTAGAGGGGGAAGAAAACTGTGGACGGCAAACCTGACTGAGTGTTCAACCCAAAGTTGAGTTGTTCCAACAGATCCTTCGTAATGGAAAGAACAATTGTCAGGAAGACGGGAGGTTGCGGGTTCGAGCCCGGCTTGAGCATCGAGATTTTTTCCTCATATTCCCTCCTCTCTCTTTAAGATTTAATGCGAACATCTGCACCAATTATCATGTTGTAGTCTTTCGTTGTCTACAGTGGCGTAACCAGGGTAGGATTGGAGGGATAAATCCTCCCCCCCTCCTTCATTCCGCTTCTGATTTGAATAATGGAAAATTTAATTAGAAGTATCGAGGAAAAATGGATTCATCTTCCCTCAAATCCTGCCCATTCGAGTCAGAGCGCACATTCAAATATCATACATACACCTTTGCCAAATTGATTTACTGGCTTGAATTTACTTCTCTGAATCATACGGTACAACGTGGTAATAATTTTATTGAATAAATAGATACACAAAAAAACTGCAAATTTTATAAGAAGATTATATTCCCACGGGCAAGCTCGCAGAAATACGAGTAAAGTGCTATACCGTATTTCATCTTATCTCTAACTCACCGCTTTCTGTCATCATTGGCTCATCTTTCAGTTCTTTCCCCTCTCCTCTAGATTACTTCTTTCGTTAGTCACTTCTGTCGCTTGATAATGACCGATCGGTCGGAAACGCTCACGTCTCTTCCTATAAAATTTGCGTTTTTTATTTTATTTTTATTTAATAGAATCATTGATTTCCTGTTTCTAACGACAGATTGTGTCTTAAATCTTGTAACTTAGGGAGTTTTACTCGAAAGGTTATCAAAGTCAAAAGAACGGCAACTATAATTTAAAAGCCGTTTATGACTACACAATAATATCTAACTTGCAGTAGGTAACGAAGATAAACTCTATTCCTTCGAATAATACCAATAGCACGAGGCGAAAACTCTTTATTCTACAATTTTTTTTCTCGCGGAGAAAAAGTTTTTATTTAACTGGGTTTGCAAATTCGGGTTCGATTTTGTATTATCCTTGAATATGGATTAAATTTAGGCCAAAATTTTTCAAGTCAGTGATGGGAACATCGTGCGTGGGACATTTCAGGCGTTAGTATATCTTCCTATTGTGTGTCTTCCCCGAATACTAAGTGGCTCGTTTGTCGAAGTAAAAACATATTCGAAGTTTTATACGGGCATATAAGATTTCTCAATAAATATTTTTGATTTCCTATTAATACGAGTAATAGTGTTTCCAATGTACGTTGAGGAGACGGATGTTCACGAGCATAATAAAATGTTAGTAGCGACGAAACTCGATTACGGATTACATATGTGCGGTAGTTTTGAATGAAAATTTTGAAGGGTCGAAAAGAGTGTAAAAATTTTGAACATAGCTCAAATTCATGGTCATCTTTTCTCATTATCTGAGGCGATGATTAAGGATGTAGTCGGCATGATTGATGTGCGTCGTTGCTTTTTGAATGTGATGCAATAATTTTTCTTAAAGGTTCTTCATTTCACTCTTCTCAGTCAAACCGATTCTCTTGTCCCAAAGTTCGTTGTAGGTTACTAAATATTTCTCTTAGGGTAGACAGGGGAACACTTTATTTTATCTTTAGTGTACAGATGAGTTTACGAGCAAATATCGAAGCACTTCTACGGCGGCTTCCGTGGCGATTGATCGAAGAAGTTTTGTACGGAAAATACAGGTGGGAGAAAGACAACACGGCCTCGACCTAATGACTGTTTGAAAGCAAAACAAGGAGAAAAAACTTTACAAGAGTTGTAAAAGAGTAATGAAGAAAAAGCAATCATGAAACAAAAACTCTTCCTCCTTCCGATGATTGAGACTTCCTTAGTATAAAAAGACAAAAAAATGAACCTTTGATACAGCCCGACATTAAAAAAGAAAGAAAAAAAAAAAAAGGAAAAAAAAAGAAATAAAAGTTCAAAAGAAAGAAAGAACCTCTAAAATCAATAATCAATTTTCTACTTCGTGTATCACTGTCAGCTGCAATCACAATTAATTTCATAGAGACTCTATCTTTAACTATCGTTTAAAAAAAAATTCTCTCGGAACATCCCAAAGCGAGGAAATAGAATTTTTTGAAGATTGTTTACGCGAAACTTAGATAATAAGCTATGAAAAAATATAATAGATCTTTTAAACATTTTGGTTGACTATGTACCATCGTAATTAATTTCAGAAAATTACTAGGAAAGCTAGGTACCTACGTAATTTTCTAGAACACAAATAAAGCCGGCCGATATATCATCCAAAATATAAAAATCTTCTTTCAAGAACGAATAAGGATAACTTTGATACGATTTTCTCTCTCTACCTATACTCATCATCGAGATGCGCGAAAAACGCACTTTCGGAACACGCCGATCCGTCTATATTCGCGAGTTTTTATATCGAAGAAAATTTGAATTAACTTCAGACATAATCTACTCGTATCTAAATCTTCGCGCCAACAGCTACGATCCAGGAGTGCGAGTGTTTATTTTACAGGAAAAGTAAACTGTCTGAAGAAGATGAATGAGAAAATTCAATCAGAATGACTTCCTGTTACAATCTATTCTGTACGCTCTTTTTATACCTTGACTATCTCACTACTTTCCTGTTTATTTTATTTTTGCCTCTCGTCTGCCTTACTGTAGTATGTTTTTTCATCTCTCGCCTCCATTTTGGTTAATGCACCACCTTCACCAGACCGTAAGGTAGAATATTCACGAAAATTGTTCTCTCATTAATGTTCTCGATGCAAGTACCTACGTTATTCTTGTCGAGTATTCGCACAACAATACAGCTCTCTATTGAATCGTCGAACGATTTTCAATTTATTCTAACTGGCTGACTACAGAAAGACGACGCAAAAAGACGATGTTAATTATTATAGTCGATTTTTCTCATGAATGACAAGCTTTTACGCCAAAGCACGTTGAAATAAACTTTATTCGCGCGCGGTTCTCCACAACGCAACGCAAGCATCGAGATATTCCCTCAGGTATAGCGATCAAATGGGTTATTGTTCTGCACAACTGATTTTGTAACTGCCACGAAGAATGATTGATAGGTCATTGTTTCACGGTTTATAAAATATATCAAATTTTTTCGAAGGGAAATTATCATCGAACTTTTGAAAAAGTTTCCCAATAAATCCGTTGAACAATTGCATATTTTGGGCGAGTGAAAAAGAAAATTAAGGTTGAAAGTGAAGTTTGCTAGACGATCTGAACACTTGCAAAATTGATATTCCCTGTACCTTTTTTCTTTCATCTCCCAACAGATTCTTGATGACCACATATGTACTGTAAAGGTAAAATAAGTTGTTCTTCAAACGACCATCAACTCCTTATTCGTATTGATAGAAAGAAAATAACAGGATTTGATTCGAAATTACTTCGGAATAGGTGGAAGGGGTGGGGTTCAATTGGAATTGAGAGGAACTGAATCAAGGAAGGAAGGATTGTAAAGCAACGAGAAACGCATTTAGTTTTAGACTCCTTGCTAGGAAGGAGCAGAACTTTATCTCGTGGTTTCTCCTCAATTAAGAAGGACGGACGAGCATTGTAGGGGAAAGCAAAAATCTTTTTTTGGAGGAAATTGGGCCTAATAATGAGAACGTACGACCATGTTTGGGATTAGAATTTTACATTTTTCGCCATTTTTCTTGTGATGGGGGGGGGGGGGGTAGGATTTTTCCGAACGTCGCGCCCGTTCCCGTGGATCCGGGTCTGAAACTAGGAAATATCTGGACCTTTGAGCTATTTATTTAAAATTCTGCCAATTTTTTACCATATTTGAGATTTGTGTTGCTGATGTATCAACTTAAAACTCAAGAAATAAACTGACGACCGTTCGTTAAGGGTTTATCGAACGAGTATGTATGTAGGTACCTCACACTATCCGCCTTATCGGTAAGCATCGGATACATTTTTTTTTACATACATAAGAGGGAAGTGAGAAAGGAGAAACTCAGACTATCAAGTTACGTATACCTATATGTCAAGAGGGGGATAAGGGGATATTCGGACCTTCGAGCTCTTACAAAATTGAGGCACGCAAGAAACATGTTCTATGGGTCGAGTTTGTTGTAGTAATAAGGTGTGGTATAGGCTTATTGAGGAAACTTGTACGAAAAAAACGCACTATCGATTCGACCTCTAGGTTAGTGTAGAACTGAATTGAGAAAACATCAATTTTCCAAAATCTATCATAATTTATACCTACGACAAGAATTCAAAATTTTTCAAGTCTCTTCCTTTTCATATGACGAACGCAGGGAACCTGTTCTATGAGTCAAATCGGTTTTGGTATTGGGAATTTAAGGAAGTCTAGACCAAGTATAAAGCTAGTATAAAAAAGGTCTGGACCTACTATAAGCCTAGTATAATATAGTTCGAGTCTAAATTTTTCTTGACTCTCGAGCTATATTAATATGATAGAATGGAGACTTAAATTCCATTTTCCAAGCTACATACGAGTACAACAGGATTTGAAATTTTTTCAAGTTCAGACAAATTTTATCCTTACCTATACAATAGGAGTCAAAATTTTTCTGTTTTTTGCCGGACGGCTCTCGGTGGTCATATAATAGGAAAAAGTCTAAGAAATATGAGTCAAATTGAGGGGGACTTAAGAAACTTCGAAAAATTTCGACCTCCAAGCTATATATGATAAGAGGGGGACTTAGGAATATCCTATATAGCTCGATAGCCAAAATTTTTCCAAGTCCCCCTCGTATCATATATAACTCGAGAGTCGAAATTTTTCCGAGTTTTTCGCCGGACGGCGCACGCCAAAATTTTCAAAAAACTCCCCATAGAATAGGTTCTCTGTTAAAAATCTAGGGCGCAAATCCGTTTTTGATTTAACTTGACTTTAAAAATTTGTGTTATCTCAATAATCATCTTTCTTAAAAGTTGAAATGTTAAAGAAGAAGTATCAATGTTTGAATAATATAGGTAGTGTTGTAAAGTATTACGGCATGGAAACAACTGTTTTACTAAGTTTTTCTTTCAAGCCGCATGTTATATGTTTGAGCAAAACGGATACTGTTGACTAAAATAGGTACCTACTGAACAATTTTATCGGAAAATTCTTTACGTTTTACCCGATAGAGTTTGAGTCATAAAGAACTGTTCGGAATTCATTGACAAACGTTAAACTAAGTCATCAAATTTAGACACTCAATACATATCTATTAGTTTCAAAAATATATCAGCATAATTTTGTGTGCTCGCTTCATCAATTATAAGCACATTTTACAATATAAAAATTGGGCAGAAATATTAATTGCTTCTAGCTGAAGTGCATTCTGTCTTGAGCTCATTGAAATTTCTCTCCTCATTGACTTGATTGATTCTCTATTAACAGTAGGTTCGGGAAATCCAGTTACTTCAATTCTTGTATTCCATAACGACCAGAAAACTGGTGGTTCATTTTGTTTAATTATTATCATACTGATTCATATTGATAAGCTGCAAAATTTTTAGAAACCTCAATCGAGATTTTTCATACTTTTCACTCTTAATAAATAAATCGTTTGGTAATTAAAATTTCTGCGAGTGAAAACACGTTTGGGAATAATATTTCTGCGATAGTCTTCTCCGCTGACCCCAATTCTTTTAACAATTACTATTTACTTAACTGGATGTTCATTTTCTTTGCACATTTTATGGGGTGAAGACTTCAACTTTACAATGCAGTTTATCTGATATAAGTAGGGTAATCTTTGTTTGCGATGCTAGCGCTCAATCCCAAGTAGCCAGTTCGAGTGATTCCCAGCTTGACCACCCCTAAACTTCTGGAAGCAATTCCCTCGCTGGAAACATACCCTGAGTGGTCAAGCCTTACGATAAACTTCTAATGACGAGTCAGTAGTTCATAATTTTGTATGCCCTCGTGTCTGAAGCGATGTGTGTAGGCTCAGTGGGAAATGAGGAAATTTCCACAAGAACTGTTTTCCCTGACCGTTCTCCGAGCCTCCGACCGACCCAATAAAAATGAAGGGTAAATTATATATAGATCTACATACACCCTCTTTCACCTCTCCCTGCATATCCCTCAGTTCTAAAGTGAAACTGCACCTGAAAATTTATCTTGAGCTGTACGATTACTATTCAGAAACAGCATTACCCACTCTAATATTTCATTAAACATGCCTATGCTCTAATCATCTTATAGATGATCCCCATTCAACAAGAACAAGCGGTTGACTTGAATGGTTTTTTCAATAATATAGCGAAAAAAAGAAACATTTCAAATTCGATAATTATAGATTCGTAAGAACGGCTATTAAACATTTACTCGGAACAATAAACTTCAAAAGACGTATGTACGTTGTAGACTTTACCGACGCAACCGGTGCTCAAAGAACGTAAAGCCTAATGGTGCAGGAAATTGAAAGAAATAAAGATAGTCACTGCACTAACACTAATATCCGTTCTTAGTAAAGTTTTATCTTTTTTCAGAAAGTATTTAAGGCCAACTCGGACAAGTATAAAGCTTTATTTTTGAGTACGGATTTCGGACTCGAGCGCTTTCATTCGTTGAAGATGAGGAGTTATTTTCTGTTTATTCTCGGTTTCTTAGCCGCAGTCGCTTCCGTAAGTATCAACGCAATATCCGATTATAACTTTGGCATGTATATTGAGTCAGTCCATTCATTCAAAAGTTGGAAATTTCCACGATGGATTAGTCAACCTTTTCTTTTTCGTCTTCGTTTTCAATGGACATAAGCCTAAATTTTATTAAGCGCATTTACAAAAATCATTTTTGCTTGCATTCGTATACGTATTTTCCCTATCGAAGTCGATGAATAAGTATTAAAATTAATAGAAATCCTCAGCATTTTGAAGGAAAATTTCAAGATGACCGGATCCAACTTATCTTCCATTAAAACGATTAGAAAAGCGTGGGTGAGTAGGCGGTATGAGTTTTGTTAGAAGAGATTGTTAAAAATGTGTACCTATTTATTAAATCAGTCATTGGATTTCCTAAAAATGCACTCTCGTTACGAAGTGCGGGTAGTTGAAGATTGAGAAATAGAAATTAATAAATCCTCACTTTTACAAAAATTAAAATTCGCTGCTCCTCTCGACAAGTGAGAGAATGGTCATGGAATTTTCTGCATTTGTAGCGGAGGGACTTTCAATCTCTACTTGTCTCCTTTTTCTCACTCTCTATTCGTGGGATGAAATTTCTGAAAACCTCTTTCCTTTATAAAACTTGTGGTAAAGCTATGATGATGACGCCAAGTTCTCTTTCAGCTTTGTTAGTCTCCTAAGTGGGTCAATACCGCTGATGAAGTCACTTCCTCCTGCTTTTAATTTTTGCTGGTATAGCTACTTTTTTATTTTTCAGTCCTTTTTTCTATCCATGAAGCTCGCAGATTAAAATTTTTTCCATATCCCCTTCCCTTTGCAAGCTTACTCTCTTAAGGAATGCACCATCAGAAAAGAAATATCGGTCTTTCTTCTTCTGAAGCTAAGTCTTTTCCACTCTGTATAGAGTAAGTTGTTCCTGTATAAAACAATTTTTCCAAGTCTCTAGATGATGTCACGATTCGAATGCGGACGTTTTTCTGAGAAAGGTAGGTCAAACAGGAGTAATAATGAGTTCCTTGCTGAAAAAAAGAAAAAGAGACTGAATAAGGAGTACCTAAGAACAGATTTGGACTAAGAGGGGTGGCGGAGTGACGTTCGCCAGGAGCCCGACGAAAAGTACAAGAAAAATTTGTTACTAGAAAAATGCACTTGAAAACTAGAAATGAAAGAAAAAATGGAGATGGATTTTTTTTAAAAATTTGGTTTATTATTACCCCAAGTTGATCGTCATTTTTTTCTAGTGGAGGAGGACGGATTTCAGTAATTGCCAAGGGATCCCTAGTGAGCTAGTCCGACCCTGCCTAAGAAGGTAGGTAAAATAGGAGGATCTGTGCAGGTGGGGTATTTATCTTGAGGATTCAAAAATAATATCCTAAATCAGAACTCCTAAATTTAATTTTCACTCAAGAACTACATGATTTGCCATTCACTCGCATTAAAGTTATTCGTTTTATAACTATTCGCAGGTCCGGGCTTCCAATTCTTGTCCGTGTACGACCGCTTGTTTTAATTCGGGTGTTTCGAAATGCTACGGGGTATACAACGATACCCAGATAAGTACCTGCAGATCCGGCTTCAAATGTACCATGTACAATAATACTGACTGTGTGTATGGCGCACCAGTAATCGAATGTAAAAGTGTTTGCAATTATGTTTCCTGCCCTTGTGGCGAAACTTGCCAGTTGTACAATGTTCAATACAGCCAAAAAAAGTTCGTTTACAACTACAACGCGCCGTTATGTGGTAACGCAACTCACCCAGCAAATCCATGCGATACGAAAGATTGTGGTAACGGAGTATGCCAACTTCGTCTGGTAGAAGGTAGTTGTAAGAAAGACGGACAACCTTGTAAGGCAGAAGCATATTGTAGTTACCCATGTAACTCAACAACTTGCAAATGTCCAAAGGGAACTTACTGTCAAGGAACATATCAGAATTGCGATCTAGGACCGTGTACACCCACTTATATCTGCACGAACCCCTGTGACGGTTACGCATGTCCAAAGGGTTATAAATGTAAAGTAGTGGCGGAGAATTGTACAAAGAAGCCTAGTTACTATTGCTCAAGGCCATATGCAAAGTGCACTTGTTAATCTTTTTTTTTTCTTCCTTCACAAAATGTATGCAATGAAATCTAAAATAAAACACTTCACAGTTACAACATTGTACGAATCCATTAAAAAATTCTAGAGTTTTTAATTGTCTTTTTTGATTTCAAAATGGGTTCATGAGATTGAAAACATATTTGTGAGAGGCGGCGGTAGGGATATCAAGTTAGGCAGGCCAGTCAAGAGGCCTAATAATTCAGAATTCACATTCTGTCAAATTTTTCTCCTTCATCTTCTCCTTGTAGCAAGTAAGTAACTTGTTCCTGTTTTTGAAAAATAGATAAGGGCACATAGTCAGCTGCAAAACTTTATGGTGCGACCAGGCCTGCCTGACCTCCTCTAAAACGCCACCATTGATTCGCATTAAAAATTTCTCTTATAGAAACAAGCTTATCTTCAGCCGCTACTCTTAAAACTGAATTTTCAAACTACAATTTCTATCTTCTCACACTCCGTAAATTCTGTATGCCAAGATTCCTTTAGTTTTCCTCAAATAAAAAATCACTTAAGACGTCTATCAGGAAAGCGTTGAGAGCTAACGGAAAATGTTGTCCAGAAAAATATAATCTGTGAGTACAGCGAGAAATCTGTTATACCATATTGTGATGTGAATTTTTTCAAAAAACGTCCTCTCCTGCGTCCGAATGACGGTGATTCAATTTAAGAACACAAAACATTCTCTCATTGGATCAGTACAACAAAAAAATACCTAAAAATTACAAGCTCGGATCGTGAGGGGGAGTAGAAGAATATTTGGCTTCAATACCTACGAATTTGGAAAAATTTCGAGTCACATGCTGCGCACATGGTATGAATCTGCATCACACAAGAACTATCGCTTAATGACTACTTTTTATCGAGTTGTAGATGACTTCAAATTAATCATGAACAGATTATGCGATGGATTTCACGATACTAACTAAAGGTATGTCGTAACAACTGTTTTTCACGATTTTTTTACGATTTTTCACGCATCAACCGTCTTACTGAATTCATTCATTTCTAAAAACGTAACGATGAAATTTTCTAACACCTCAAATAAGAGTAATTTTGATCGAACCTGTGTCAAAAATCTTTCAAAATTAGTCATCATCGTAACTAATTCGTGCTCAGGTATAGTGATTCGTCTGAGGTACTGCTTTGACAGAATAATTACCTATGATAGAACGGATGCGTCGTTGTGATCGTTTTTTCCCTTGATTACTAAGATTCTTTCATAAAAGTCAACGAGTCTCAAATCATCTATTAAAAAATAAATAAATACATAATTATACATTATCAGTTTTCTATTAGTTTCAATCAACATCTATTTTTATTCACTTTTCGATATTTCGATACCTATTTTCCGCTGCTCAACGAATTTCAATAACTATTTTATCAATAATATAGAATCAAAACAAAAACTAATGAGAATAATAAAATAGGTAGTAAATTTCTTTCCGATTTTCATGAAGTACAGGATGGTTTAACACGAAAATTTGTATAACCTCATTATCTTCTTTTATCTTAGTTCGAAAAAATTGCTAAAACCATGCCACTATCAACGAAAGTTAGCAAATTTAATTTTTTTCAAGTTATAATATGTATTGCAACATGAAAAATTGTGTCTAGTGAACCCATGATTTTTTTCTCCATTCTCGATTCATACATTTTCCAAAAATACCTAAATAGTCGATTGTCACATTATCGTTCAAAATAACACATTGAATTACGGGCTCAAAGAGTAAAGAATGAAACTAGCCTATATTTCTTCTCCCGAGCTTAGTCAACGAATATATCACCCGTTTTCATGAACATAATTGGAATAGTAAAAACTTTAATAATGAATCTGTTATTTTACGTTCTCATGAGATTTCATCAAGCGACAATACGGCTCCAAATTTGTAGATCATTGACCGCTGGTAACTTGAACCGGTTGAATATGGTTCAAATACCAAATGACGGAAGTGATTCAGCCAGTGCGAATAAAACAACGATAACAGTATCTCAGGGTCTCAGACATCAAGCTCGTAACGTCAACCAATAATCAAAATCGTCTTCTGATAAGCTTGAGCGTTTAAAAACAGACGATGAACGATTTACGTAAATGTACTCCCATCAGTAATGAGAAATTGTTTACGATGACTCAATTTCTATCGAAACTCTATGAACTGATGGTAATGAAGAAAATTACTTTTCATGTTCGTCGAAGTTCATGCGCGATAAAAGAAGTTCTCTCTATTTATAACTTCCGCCAGCTGATTTCTGGAAGCAATGACAAGTTTTCAAACGCCCGCTTTCGCAATCGCTAAAATTTTAGGAAACGAGTTCCTTGAAAACACGATACTTACACAAATCAATCGAGATTCGGATGAAACTCCCCTCTGACATGACCTAAGTTAGAGCCGACGAAATGTACTTTGAACACGTAGAGTATTGAAGCCATTGAATGAGTATCAATAATTGAACTCGACCAAACGTATGAAATTTTGTATTGCGATTGCAAAAATCTGTCACAAATTATTTTCTCGACGTCTCTCAATTAACGTCCGCTGTTTTCGACAGTTCCTTGCGAGAAGATGTATTCCCTCAGGGCTCATTTCTAAAAGAAATTCGGTGGTCTACGTAACATGAAACTAATAGAATAGCGAAATTGGATACTTATCATGATCATACCATATATTACTCCGCTTCACTCACAAGTTTCTCAAACATTTGAATAGCTCTTTCGGTAGATGAAGCGCTGAGACACGGTCTCAGAAATCTTGTGCTGATACGCACTCGAGGTGTTCGCATGATTCGATCCGAGATACGACAATGAATACAGTTGTCCAAACTATCCTCGCACATACTGGCATGAGTGGTTTTTAGAGAATGCTGTATAGTACCCTTAAACAGAATAATATGTCATCATTAATTCATTGAACATACCCAAGAATATCTAGAATGGAATGATGTTAGAAGAAACGTACTAAGAACATTCATTACCTTTACCAGATGATACCTCGATGACAAAGGTGAGCTCAAAGAGCCAAACAGGAACTAAACGTAATTAATATCTCTTCCATGCATAATTCTTCAACGTTAACTTTGGATCAAATCCAAACGACGAAAGCAGTACAGGAAAAGTCCGCAAGAAGCGAAGTAACTAATAGTAACTGATAGGTAGTCACTGACTGCTGATAAGAACATTGAATAACGCCCCCGGACTCTGCGGTTGGCACGCACAGTTCACAGGACGGCGACCTTTGACGACACGACATCTGGCGAGTAGGATTGCTTTCAAATTCGAGTACCGCAAATCATAATTATAATAAAAGTAAAAACAGCACAGAGATTAAATAAATTTTATTGCAACTAGATGTATTTGAAGCCAAAACAAAGCAAACTTTATCAGATACAATTGATGCACTTGTATTAGAAAGTCTCCAATTTTCTCCATAATGAATCTACCTACTGCAATAAAATTTTTATTAAACAGAAAATTAAATAACGTATCAAATTATCATGAAAAAGGGTGAAATCATCGCATGGGAATTTTTTTGAAAATATCTGAAATCTAATTTTATGTCTATGATGGAGATGAAAAAAAAAAAAAAAACTAATGATAATTATAGAGGGGAAAAATCTACGGAGATTGCACGCAAATTTGCAAAAATTGAATATCACATAGTCAAAAGTTATATCTTCTATACTCATCCATCAAAAAATAAAAAAATTTGGAACGTATAAGGTCTATCTTGAAAGAGAATTGATGGTGTGGTCCTGGATTCAAATTTCAAAAATTTAATAACAATAATAAATATGAAGCTAGCAAAAACCATTAGCATAATATAATTATTAATTTATCTAATATCAACAAATTAAGGAATTTATGTGTATTCTAACACCAGAAATTTCTTTTGGTAATACAACGGCACAGACGAACTTCACTAGCACTCAACTTAGGTAACTTATTTTAATTAAGACTACGTAATAACAAGAAAAAAAAAAAAAACAATTAAAAAACGATAAAATATATCAAACATAGGTACGAATGTTCGATGGAATACCTCGTCAAAAATGAAAGTAAAAAAGAAACAAAGATTTACTTAAAATTGAGTTCAGTATGAATAGAGGGTAGCAGATTAAAAGTAAAAAAAAAAAATCAGTTAATCTATAGAGTTCCATTTCCCCTAGAAGGCCAATAACATGGTTGCGAGAAGGGATCGGCTAAGATCTCTTTCACAGCACTAAACGTTGACGCTAAGCCTCCAATGATACCAATTCCAATCAGTTCCCACATGTATACGCGTAAGGCTAACGGTATTTTCCTAGAATTTAAGACTTAATTATGAATGAAGTGCTCATTGTTAAGCACATAGAAAAAGTTATACGCACTTTTCCTCCGATTGATCAGATAGCTTCATGTAGAAGAACGGAGGTAAAACAAAAGTAGCTAACGTAATTGTGGAACCTCCAACCAACGAAAGAATTTTATGGAATTTCGGTATTGTTTCGCCGATGAAGACCATCAGACATAGAATTACCGTTCTTAAAATGCATCTTTTAACACAAAACTCTAGAAGGAAAACACAAAATTAAGGTATGTCAGTACGAAAAGAAAAGTATAATAAACGTAGATACTCCTGTTTTAAGCTTATTTACTTTTTGGCACGTGGAAAATTTCTTCGAGATCTTGAGATACAGGATTAATAATGATAAGAAATGCGAGTATCAGATGAACTGCCATGAAAACTTTGGCAAGAGACGTTAAAACCGAAGGAGTTAGAGTGTCAATAATATTCGGGGTCAATTTTTCTCCGTACACGAAATAAGCGATAGTTGAAATTGGTAGATATAGCAGCAGAATAACTGAAAACATAAATTTTTTAATAAAGAATTTTTGATAGGAAGGTATCAGATACGTGATCGAGAATTTTTACAGGATACTAGTCCTGTACAAAATGGAAGAATTATTTCTGGAAGTTGGAATCGGCATCCACCCTATACGCAAGAGGCCCCAGGTTCAAACCCATTGATAAGGAGCAGTAGTTTCTGCGTTCTGGGTCGTTACATAATCCTTCCCTTCATTAACTGGTCTTATTCTTCTTTGGAACCTTAGAAGCTTTTGATAATCGTGACAGACTGGAAATAAAGTCATCTTTCGACTTCAGGTACTGAGGGGACCGGTCATCTTTTTTTCTTAAAACATTTTCTGAATGCAATAGAGAATTTTTACTGATTTTGGTTAGCGTAGGAATACACTCTCCTGCACTTTTCGAGGATCTCGTTGTTACAAAATCTCAGGCTTCTTTTTCATTACACAAGACTATTAATTTTCAAAGAAGATGAGTCAAAATTAAACAGGTGAAACAATAAATAATTTTATCTTAACAGGGAACTTGTTTTATCGGGGAGGGGGGTGTCAAAAAAAACGCGCTCGGAGATTGAAATTTTTCTCCAAGTCCCCTTCCTATCATAATAGCTTGGGACGGGGCCTTTGACGTCACAGTTTGAAGACTTCTTAGGTCAGCCTTGTGACGTCACAATCTGATGACGCCGTAGATCAATTTTTTAAAAGTCCTCCTTCCATTTAGCTCGGAGGTCAACATTTTTCCAAGTGCTTCTCTTATTTTATATAGGTTCAAATACCAAGCCTATGACGTCACAGTTTGATGACATCATAGGTCAGCCTTGTGACGTCACAGATCAGATTTTTTCTATGTATCTCTCCTATGATATATAGCTTGGATGGCGGGACCTGCAACGTCACAGTTTGAGAACGTCATAGATCAGTTTTTCTGTAAGTCCGCCTCCTATCGTATATAGCTTGAGGGGCGGGGCCTGTTGATAGGGAACCTCTTCTATGTTTTTTTTTTTTCTCAAAAATTTGCCGTCGGACGTCCAGCCAAAGTGGACTTCGAAAAATGTTGCTTTTATTTATTCTATTTAATTAATTTATTTATTCATTCACTTATTTATTTATTTATTTAATAACAGGGAACCTGTTTTATGGGGGGCTTTTTGAGAAATTTGCCGTGCGCCGTGCGCCGTCCAATGTCCGGTGTCCGCCGTCCAGCGAAAAACTTGAAAAAATTTCGACTCTCGAGCCATATATCAGTGGTTCCCAAGCTTTTTTGTACCACGACCCACTTCAAACTGAAAATAATCTCGCGACCCACCGGTAGTATAATATTGTACTTCATTTTATATTTTTGAAATATTCTCATCAAGAAAAAAGTTTAATGCAGAAATTTGGTCACTCCGCGACCCATAGTTTGGGAACCATTGCCATATATGATAGGAGGGGGACTTGGAAAAATTTCGATTCTCGAGCTATCATATACGGCTGGATTTTCGAGAAAAATTTAGATTCTCAAACTATATAATACTAGGCTTAGAGTAGGTCTAGGCCTTCTTTATACTAGCTTTATCTAGGTCTAGGCTTCCTTGAATTTTCAATACCATATCCCATTTGACTCATAAAACAGGTTCCCTGCGTTCCTCGTTTAACTTCGTTAAGGAAGCCGTCGTTTTTATTTATATACTTATTTATTTATTTATTTATTTATTTATTTATTTATTCATTCATTTATTTCTTTATTCATTCATTGGTTTATTTACTTATTTTTTTGGTTTCTTTCTTTCTTTATAATATGTTAGGAAAGCAAGTCCATTGTCACAATCTTGGAGGTCAAAATTTTAATAGGGAACATGTAAAAGGACTTGTGTATTCTTGTCATGATATATAAGATTTTGGAAAATTTGTGTTTTCTCAATTCAGTTCCACACTACCCCAGAGGTCAAATTGTAGTACGTTTTTTTCATAGTGGTTTCCCTAATAGGCCTATAAACCTCATTACTAGAACAAAGGCCCATAGAACAGGTTCACTGCGTTCCTCGTTAAAAATTGTTAAGGGAGCCTCATTTCTAAGTGCTCCTCCAATCATATATAGCTCGGAGGTCTAAAATTTTTCCTAACATATATGTATAGCTCCAAATAACGTCACAATTTGGTGACGTCATAGGTCAGGCTTGTGAAGTCACAATCTCATACATTTTGCAGGTCCCACGTGCCCCACGAAACAGGTTCCCTGCCACCCCTCTTTTAACTCTGTTCAAGAACCCGAGAGTTTTTTCTATTTTCTGTATCACAATTGATGATGACCCTATCAGATTATATACAAAACTGCGTGTCCGTCCCATAAAATATAAAAACCTCACCTACAAACGCTATTCGGACGCTTTTGTAGAAATCATTTCGATTTTGCATATCGTTCTGTATAGTTGGGAAAGTTGAAGCGCCCCCGAATGCAAACAGAATTGTACCAAACGCCAGAAACAGTTCGGTCAATGAATGCTGTTCATGAGTGACAGGTGCTGAGACGTTCACTCCATCGATGACTATCTGCCCAAGTATGCACACGCACGACAATACTGTTGTAAGCAGAGCGCCTATTCCAATCCACCTGAAATATAAAAGAACACTTGTTATGTAGTTGGACACATGAAATATTGCCAAATCTTGTCAGTCTAATTCATTACATACGGAAAGTCCTTTGGTGTACCCAACCACATTGGTATACAGAGTGCGGCGGCAAAAATCAAGAACCAATGACATAAGTCGATATTATTTGTAACTTGTGGTAGAATAGACTGCAACAATTCTTGTACAGTTTGGGAAGCTAGTAGCAAATAAACTGTACTGGCACCAAATAAGGTCAGCTGTATACACGCCGATACCAAGTAACTGTAACATGAATTAAAATTTAAACGTTCATTTGGAAGTGTGAGGAAGATGGGCTCAAATAAACAAGTACCCACGAGGCTAAACCCCTTTCACAAAGTTTCCAATCTACCTCCGCAAATAATGCGTAAGGAAGACATTTCATCATTATTTTAAATACAATATAGTAAATCACACACGCGTAGTGTATTACCTTCCCCATTTTCCGACGGCGCATTCAGCTATACATGGATAAGGATTACGAGTACTGTGCCTGTACCTTGGATACCGTTCTTCCAACATCGCCCAACAATCTCCAAGACGAGAACCACTATATCCGGCATTGATACAGAAAACTACCAATAGAACAAAGCCTATATAACCTGTAACAAGAGTTTTATGAAAGTCAGGATCATTCATTTTATCTGAATCATTCATAATTATCGTCGTTGGATCGGAAAAAACCTCCTATGTGGCAAAAATAAAATTTTACAGGAGAAGCAAAAAACTGATTATTTTGCAAAAAGAAAGCCAAAATACTTCGGAAACGTTTCATTAAATGTGGAAAAGCTTCTTTGGTACAGTAGTAACAGAAAATTTTCAAAATTCTCTAAAATACGGCGGTATTGGGCGATAAATGCACATAGGAGGAATTCCTGGCCCCAAATATTGCACATAAGAGGTTTGCTCTGCACATAGGAGGTATTCGAGACCACATTTTCTGGATGGTGCACATAGGAGGTATTCAAAACCGCTCCTACCGGCGTAATTTTGAACTTAGCACAGGGGATTTTTCCAGTCGATGCGCCTCGAAATTCCGCGTACAACCATATAAAAAAGTGCATTTCTCAAAAAGTGGCACATAGGAGGTTTTTTCCGATCCAACGACGTTATATTGTTTTGGTAAGTGCCCTTGAAAACTTTCTTGTCTTCTTATTGCAACTAGGAAATCTTACACTTTTTGAACAATGAACCGTGCTTACCAGAGTCTACAATAGCTTTGGGTAATGCGAGAACACCACTTCCAGCCATCTCACCGGCCACAAATACCGCTGCCGAAAGTACTGTAAGGCCATGCTCTCGGATGCCGGGTTGATTTCCAGGAGGATCTCCAGTCGCCAACTATTTACAGATAATCGAGGCATAGTGAATACAATTAGAAATTCTAATACTTATCCATATTTTCAAACAGGTATCTTGATGCAAATATTTGAAACAAAGCCAACAAGCAAACATCAAAATGTTATGGGATAAGCACAAACTTTGCAACACAAAATCAGAGAATATTTTCTCAGGTGTACTAGCTTTTAGGCTTCAATAAATCCAGTCTTTCTAGCAACAACAATGAAGCTGGGTTCTCAATTCACAATTCAATATTATATATTATGAACATGAGGTGGAAGAAGCTAGACCAAGGGAAAAATGAAAACGAGTACAACGAGTGTTACTATATTTCATATAACGTGAAAATGATTACCTGGTACCTGTAATATTGATGTTTTCTGTTGAAAGATTGTCAAGGTGCTGGCGAAATTTCATGGGCAGTGAGACTGTACCCGTTGAATGGTGTAAAAATCATCAAGATATTTCAAGCACTATTTTTGCGTTTTAATAAAAATATTGAGTTTCTACATGTGTATCTCCTCAAAATTTGGGAGAATCCTAAGAGTTATCAGAACAGGGTAATTAAGAATGTGTGGAGAGTTTGAGAAAATTGAGGTGGGAATTGGGAAATAATCAGAGTCGTACAGTAGGGGCTGAAAGTCAGTGAAACGTAGATACTGAAGGGAGTTCGTGACCATAGTGGAATATTACAAAGAGTCAGTGTAAACGCGGAGAGACAAAGTGAGAGACATAGATATTAATAGGGAACCTATTCTATATATTTTTTTTGAGAAATTCGCCGTGCGCCGTTCGGCGAAAAACTTGGAAAATTTCAACTCTGGAGCTATACATATATGATGGTGTTTGAAGCATTGCATATTTGGCTCATTGAAGGGGCTAAGCCAATTTGTGTACCAAGTATTGTATGTCTAGCTACTTGAAGAGGCTATCCTGATGCGAGTCATATGATGTATTATTTTTCAACCCATAGAAGGTTCCCTGCGTTCCTCGTTTAACACGACAAGAAGTGTTGAACGGATACATTATCACACTGGTAGTACTGAGGAGAGGGCAGGGGGAGACAATAGACCTTGAAAAGATCGGAATATGGGTGGGACCTGAGTGACCAATTCTGGTGCGAGAGAGAATGATTTCTTTTACTCAGGTTGGAAGAAGTCCTGGGGACTGCTTTGCTTTCGTTTGCTCTCAGTATGTTTGGATACTGATCTTTTCAACTGTCATACCAGAAGTTGAGTATCAAGGACCGGTACTAGTTTCTGAGGTCAGAAGCAGGGGTAAGTGCAAGGTCAAAATTTTTGTGTGGTAGAAGGGAATCTTTGGTAGCAAAGAAAATCGCGTCCTGTTCCAGGGTGACCTGGAATCCACAGGTAGGAGACAAATGTAGAAGTGGATGATAATGATTGTAGTAGTTTGGGGAATTAGTTGAATGAGAGTCCTGCATAGCCACGAGAGATGAAAGTGAGTCAGTTAACAGGAAGAATTAGGTCTGTAAGTGAGGAAATGGAGACGAATAGCGTCTTCAGTGAAAATGGAGGCAGACTTTTTCAATCAACTACTAAGTATGACTCACTGGATCGAGCACGCGTATCCAATTTTAGGTCCTGTCTCAGATCCGTCGCTAAAGAAGGGCTGATGGGTCGAAAAATCGGTACAGAGATAATGTTTTTAATGAGATATCGGTATATTATAGTGTTCTGAGTTTGGAGATTATCAGCTGGATCAAGTCGGATGTCTGGGGGAGGGGTTAGCTATGGAGAAGTGGATGATATGATAGGGGGTAGATGGTTCATTTTGAGGTGTTTGAATAGTTCAGATTTAAGAGTAAGGAGGATAGAATCAGGTCGGCAGGGTGCGGGTGGATAGATTGGAAGCTAAGCTATGGATGCAAGACAAATGACAATGAGAGTTGGGAGCGGCATTTGAGGAGTGTTACCAGTTTCAACGCTGAGGCTGAAAGTGGACCTACATCGTTGGGCACCGAGGGCCTAATTTACCTCAGAAGGGAATATATTGACAGATAGAAAAAAGTTGTATGGTTTATTATTAAAGAAGAACGGATGATAAATTTGTTGAGTTTTTGCGTTGCATACTAAAGGGTGAATGGAAGAGAGTAGAGTCGGATGGGTAGAATAGTGTTAAGTGGGAGGTCACTGCTTAATATCAGGCAGGAATATGGTCTCTTCTGCTGATGAATTTCTTTTTTGGTGAGTGAGGTGTCACAGGGACAAGTCGGGTGTTGAAGATTATGAGTAAGTTTACAGTTCATGATTGGTTGATAAAATACAGTTCTGTGTTCCAATTCAGGCAATAGGGTCAAGAGGTAAGTGAGAGTATATGTGCGTGGTTGTGGAAGTGGAAGTGTTTGGTTTGTATAGATCCAGCGAGTTGAGAAAGTTTCTCAGGACGTAGTGTCAATTAGAGAACATACAGGATAAGCGTTGAAGATGAAAGAAAATATTATTGAAGTATAATGGTGAGGGCCTCTGAAAGAGGCGCAGAGATCACAAGTAAAGGGGGATCATCGAACTTTAGGAAATTAAATGCTTGGGTTAGGTAAGTATATAAGGGTTCCGTCCAAAGGAGCGGAATTTATGCTTGCATAATATACGTGACAGTTTCAATGAGATCCAGTTCAATGTATGGATGGGGAAAAGTCCAACGAGATGAGAAGATAGTTGAGGTGTTCGCCTAGCGGCTGTTTGAGGATTGAGAGATAACGTTTTTTTGAGGGAATAGAGGCGACGGTTTGCAGGCAATGATTGTAGCTAGCCAGTAGCTAAGCTCAGACGAGATCCACCCCACCAAACTAAAAGAATTGCGTTAAAATACCATCAAAGTTACAGGGGTGAAGTATAGCATAAATTTCATTCAACTCCTTTCGGAAATATTTTGGCCATGCCACTGTAGCTGGCTATAAAACGCTTTCACATGATCATTAATTTGGAAAATTCAGGTGTCATGCCACAAGAAGTTTTCCTCCTTTTTCTTCAAATATGAGGGTACAGAGTACGATTGTAAAAGACAGGATGTATTTAGGTCAGAGGTTGTTATCGATGACGTCGATATTATCTTGAATCTATACTGAAAAAATACCATTTCTTTAGGTAAGTAGGTAATAATGAAATGTTTTATACGTTTATGTCTCGAGGTAGCAAATGCGCACTTTATCTAATATGAAACAAAATGAGTACCGCATAATGCACATGTTAGAGATAATTAATGCATCGATGTGTTTCGACGTAACAATTATTAATCTGTCAACTCTCAGTAAGAAGTATGAAGATGCACATGCGAAATCAAGGGTAAATGAATAATGAGTGCGAGAAAAATAACATCGAAATTTCATCATTATGTAGTAGTAATTGCTAGCCAATATGTTTGATACCTAAGATTAATAAAAGGGACGAAGAAAATAATTTCACTCGTTTATATTAATTTACTTTTATTAGTCTTGTGTAATCGGGAATGAACGAAAAAGGAGGATTTTTGTTTACGTTACATGGTAGCCCATATACATAATATTAAACGTTTAATATTCCAAGTTGATTAAAGCCCTATGCATAAAATGAATAATTTTGATCGTCGACCTCTTGTTCGAATTCAGAAATGATATATCAGGTATCACGCCCCCATGATGGATATTGATAGGTGGGTGAACGATATCCGAGGTTTGTAAAACTTCACACTAACATGGAGTGACCAAAATTTATGGAAAAGAAGATACAAAACAGAAGGTAGACAAGAGTATGAAAACTTGGATTTCTAGACGAGAATCTATACGAAGTAGGTAGGTTTACAAGATTAGAGGTTAGGTACTCATTCTCAGAATGATCAGTGGGATGTATTTCCAAACATAGAGTTCATTCGGCTGTAAGTATACTTATCAGAACTCCAAGTATTTACGAAGTACGCGGTTATTAATAGAAGCATAGTCCACAAAATTATCTAGACCTACTTATCAGACTAGATGAATCTGAAACTACTTCTTTAAGATATGTTTGAATGCGCGATATGGTCCTTCAAGTGATACACGTTATCTACTCCTAATATGATCATAGAAATATTTACCATCGTCAGGGTACAAGTGGAATCAGAAACTAATGCAATACGGAAAATGAAAAGTCGCGTTAACCTAAAGCTACAAGATACAGAACAGAAGACAGTTCTAGAAAAGAATGAGGGGAAGCAAAGGATTTCTTTTATAAATGCGTCATACCGTTAATGGGGATGAATAAAATTACAATGTCATGCACCGATAGGTTGAAGATCGGAATCTGTCGAAGTTTTTGAACCAAAGTGTAAACTGTCAAGCTCACTGTTCACTTCATTCGCCCCTGCCCCTGGTGGGGTCTCCTCAAAAGGAGGGAGAAGAGATTCCCAGTGATTCGACCGAAATCCTAGGTCTTTATAGGAGAGCGGAGGTCCTATCATGTGCTAAAAAAGATTTTCTGGTAGAGTCAAATAAATAAAGATCATGTTCCGTGTCTTCTAGTAAATGACCTCATTTGTATTTTAGGGCACGCCTGCTTGTGATGAAATCATGGTCTACCTCGTGAATTTTTCTCACAGAGGCGTACTTGGACAAAGATAGGCGTTGTATACTGTAAGAAAAGCTATCTAGCATAGAGAAGCTCACTCGCTCCTCCGTTCGCTCCTTGTTTTTGATGTACTGAATCTTGAGCTGTCTTAGATGTAGGTATGGTGAACTGTAAGTAATGCCACCTAGTTCATGGGGAGCTTACCGCGTTTTTGGATTAATACAGGCGCAGTGAGTGTACTGTAAATTAAGCCATACAAATCGGGTGATCGCTTACGTATTAACGCATTCCGTTTTGCCAACCTCATCTCAAAACAGAGAAATCAACTAACACTCGACTATCACAACGTATTATCATTCTCATAAGAACTCCAACTACCTATTCTATCTGCGAGTACCAGTGTGTAAGAATATGATAGATATTATCAACATTAGTGATGTTACTAGCTCGTGACGTCATAACATTAACATCCCTGATGGCTGCCTGTGACGTCATCAACATTCATAACGCCATCAGCTTATAGTCTCTCTCTCCCCCCTCTCTCTCTCTCTCTCTCTCTCTCTCTCTCTCTCTCTCTCTCTCTCTCCCCTTTACTCTTTTCTATTCTTGGGGTCACTCACTCCGCTCGTAAGCGACGTTATGAATGCTAATGAAATAACAGGCAGCCATCATCAATGGTTACGATGCCACGAGCTAATTACGTCATCATCTTGGGCTCTTTCTATTCCTTACTCTCAACTATTCTCGGGATCACTCATTCTGCTCGTAAGCCCCCCAACAGTCTCCACTATACTGGACCTGATAGTATTACCGCTTGAGTCTCCCTCAATCTAGGCCTCAGGATCATGGCTGATGACGTCATACTTGCAGATTTCAGAATTGAGGTCTCCATTATACGGGGCTGTACAGTCTGTATACTAAGCTATATTAGGCCTACTATTAGCCTTCATGAAACTAGGCCTCACAAAAGCCTAACATACAGCAATAAAAGCCAATACAAAACCACTTATAGGTTACAAAGAAAGTCCCTTCCTTAGAGATAAATAAATAAATAAGTAAGTAAATAAATATACCAATAAATAAAATAAAAAATGAATAAATAAATAAATAAATAAATGAGTAAGTTGATAAATAAATAAAAAAGAAACAAAATTTTTCTAAATCCATTTTGGCCGGACGGCCAAATTTTTCGAAAAAACCCTACATGAAACAGGTTCCTTGTTAAAATATTCGAATCAAGGACTCAAGGTCTCTTCCGGACAGATATATTCCAGACTTCGAGAAAGAGTCTTCACCAAGCCTCCCTAGAACACAAGAGGAACGAGTTTCGGCCTCGTACGGACAATAATTCCAAAATGAAGGAGGGGAGGTCAGAATGAAAAAAATCGTATGACTCGTTCACAATCAACTTGAAGGCGGAAAGGAATATCTAACCGTAAAGCTATATCGAATAGGCTAGCGAAAGATGACCTATTTTTTTCCCTCTTTCTCTTGTTTGCGAAACTACGATTTCATCAAGGGGAAATAGAAAAGAAATCATCCACACTGAGAAAACACTCTGAATCCACGCCCCCCCCCTCACCTCTTAAAGTTTACTTTCATCAAATTTAATAATCAAATTATTTCAACATAGAATTCGAATCGAGCTCTGAGTACGCCTGTCACGTACGTATTTGAATTTCGATTTCCGTGCATGTTTCTGTCTTTCGGAAACATGCG
Source organism: Aspidiotus rigidus (assembly GCA_035079385.1). NCBI lineage: Eukaryota > Metazoa > Arthropoda > Insecta > Hemiptera > Diaspididae > Aspidiotus > Aspidiotus rigidus. Next base: position 7,128,310 of record JAVHKY010000030.1, read on the forward strand.
AGATAACAGTACAAATACATAATACGATCTCCCGATTACATGTCTGGGGCACCGATAACAGAATACAACTTCTAAATGGGCTCACTACATACGTTACATAAACTATTTGTCTAACAATATGGCCTTTAATCGCTTCTCATTTATACGTCAAATAACAGCATAGGCGAAAATCTAATAGGTTTAATGCGCATCATTAAATTTCAAGAATGCAAATTAACGAATGAAGTGAACCATCCTAACTGAACGATTTAATAACGTGGAAATCAGGAGCGGGGGATGGGCGACTATTTTGAAATTGCAAATATTCGAAAATAATTAATGACAACTTTGCGTCTATAGGTAAAACAAGAAAATATGGTGAAAAACTCACTCGCAAATTTATTCAAGATTAAGTTACTCAACTTATACAGCGAGAGGGAGAACACCGGTAACTGACCACATGCCAGACAGGTATAGGGCTTTGAAATCGATAACTCGCTAAACGCTAAAATGCATAGGTAACCTCGAGAGAAGCGCGCAGAAATGTTGGAGACAATATTACAATAATAATGATGCCAATACAGCCAGCCGTTCATTAGTCATCCACTCCAACACGTTCAATGTTGGGAAACGAGTATTTGTATAAGTGTTAGTTTAAATAGGCTAAGTTAAAAAAGCGAAATTAGAACTCTTACGTCTTTCGAAGCACTCGAACTGCTGGATCTGCTCGACAGATCCCCACCCGAGTTTACCGAACCATAATTTACAACTTGAGTATTCAAATTTCCATTCATGGTCGCGTATTTTCATTATTACAAAATCAAAATAAATCACAAAAACTATACAGGCCTACGTTATTAGCTTAAAATGAAAATGAAACATAATAGCATGCTCTAGGCTAAACACTGCAAATCTCAATCTGTAAATTTATAAATAAGAAAAAAAAACAAAAAACGTATGAGTCAACGATAAATGATGAAGCGCAGGTAAAAAGAAGCGCGGACTCCACTCTACGAGTAGTACGTTACTTATAAAATAATACTTGATAATTCAAATCTGCAATTGGCATCGTGTGGTTTACGTAGTATAAACTTTGCTGTTCCGAGTCACACACGTACGTCCGTCTGGATAGGAGGTGAAAAAAAAAAAAAAAATCTCAGAAAGATAATGAGTAATGAGGTTACAATACGTCTCAGAAATGAGACTTAGGTACTGCACTCGCGATTATTTTGTTATTATACTTCATAATTCTCGTCACACGCGGACACTTTGTACTACATGTCGTGTAATCTCGGCACCCTATCCGAAGAACATGTGAATTGAACCGCGTTCGATCAGTACCTATACGTCGTTGATAATGCGAGCGAAGAGAAAAAAAAAAAAAAAGGAGAAAAAATAATAAAACGTTGATAGCGATATTCGACCAAAGACACGACAAAACCAACTGGATAACGTATTATTCTGTGATAGTGTGTTGTTGGTTGCCGATACGATACCACCTCCGCTCCATTTTTAGTCTGAAACGTTCCATTTTAAAATCGATGGAGGAGCTGGCGCGCCCGACCAGTGCGTCTTGGTGTGCGCCGTCGGAATGTCGTGAAATTTTGGAAAATGAATATGACCTCAGAAACGTAGATATTGGCATTGAAAAAAGAAATGTGTATGAAGTACCGGCGTATAGGCCTCTAGCATCATTTCCAATTTTATATGATATCCTGCTTTCGTGGCGTTGTTTTCAGAGTCATATCATTCCCAAGAAGAGGTACATAATCAGACTTCGTTAACCGTAAATGGAAAATTTACGATGCCGGTTACCGGCGCCACGTCACTACTTCTGATGTGCCCAACGCATTTGCTGTTCGACACGAAAACACTTCGCGACACCGAATAAATTACACCAGACTATTCTTAACCCAGGACGTAAATGAATTTTACATTTCTCATTCGTGATCTCTTTATTGAGGAAAAATATCATCATAACTGTGGCACCAACGAGTTCGAAATGTGTTTACATGAAAATTATTCTCGCATCCGACAGACATTAATATCGTCGTGTAAAAAGTTGTACGTGCAAATTCGAATAGTTTAATTTATCCAGCTAACATTTTATACATATTTGCGAAGCACAAATTGACATTCCTAACTATAAATAATTTCCATGTACGCGAAATTAATATTTCTCAAATTGGCTCTATTCAAAACCCAAGGCTACCAGGATCACTATTTTCAAAAATATTACTCTCTATAGGGAATGATCGAAAGAAGAATCTGTCGATTCTTCCTTCTCTTCACGCTTGGCTCAAATACCTGGAATATTTAGCTGAAATGAAACAAAATGATGGAATAGAATTTCGAAGTGAATGGGTATTGTACAGACCCCAAACAACAGATTAACTAAAATTCGCAGAAAACCTGCACTACGTGCATAGCCTCGTTTCAATTGTTATCGCGAAGCGGGATTTTCGGTAAAATACCGAAAACATGGATTATAAATACCGAGAGCATGATTTTTTACCGAAAATCGCTCATCAATTTGTCTGTAAAAACTGGTAATTTTTATAAATGACGAATAACATACGGAAAATCGAAGTTTTAATACTGAAAATTGAATCATAAATACCGGAAAACCCAAGGAATGATGCAACGGGCTAGCGTGTGATTATTAATAATAAATAATAATAAATGCCTATGATTTTTACATACCGAGTATATCGGCTTTGATAAACAAAATAAATTAATAAATATAAAGGGCGAGAACAAAGAGGAACCAGTAAAGTTGATGAATGCAATTTACATGATTTTCCTATCAAAAGGATTGTTCTCATTTTTCCACGATTAATCTCAAATAATAATAAAATTAGGCTGCTCTTTATCTATTCAGAAAAACGTTTTCTATCTACATCACCTTTACTATAAGTACTCAAGTAAGCAAGCCAGCGAGAAAAGTACTTCGTTCTGATTTACGAAATATCGGAATCAATTTTGAAACCAATTAACCATTCTGAAATGACCATCTGATCAATAAAAAATTAGAAGAACAAAACTCTGAAGAAATTTTTCTATATCCAGAAGACAATACAAACAGAAACAAATGTTTTTTCAAAGTTTTGCGAAAATTTCGCTCATTTTGATTGATGATGAAAAAAGTTAACATTTCATTGCTGGCGCGCTTGTATAGTTAAGTATACCTAATAATAATAATTTTCGTTTTCAATACGCTATTCCTTGGGAACACAAATAATTATGCGTACCTATTACCGGTGCATATTATTATTATAAGTGACACAAATTGTTATTATCTCCCTGGATGCTATAGTGCAACGAGTTGGTGAAAGCGGATTATCATTATTGATACCTAGTTTACTCTTTTTAAAATTCGATATTATAATAATGAATGTTATAAGTTAAAGGTTTGGAAATTAAGTGATTCCTGTTACATTTTCATTTATGATTCTCAGCTGTATAGGCACCAACAACAAAACTAACACAACAACAATATTTTTATTGATAATAATACTCCATATCTATTATTATAATCATTATGCTATTTGACACTCTCTTATCCTGAACTATGTTCACTTCATTCATATTTGAGATAAATCCCGTGGAACATTTAATGTCTCCCGAAAATGTCCTTTTGCCATCAAATGTTCAACGGGATGTAAGTAGGTAATCTTTCTAGCATTATTATTCTTCTTTGTTTGAACTTTGAAAAATACTTCAAATATTATTCAAGACAAAACTTCCATTTTTTCAATCGAAAAAGTTTACCCGTGGTACACTAATAGATAAAGAAAAACTTCACACGAAAACGCACCACTATAATTTTTTTTTTTTTTTTTTTTTTTCCATTTCAAATATAACGCGACGTATATTTGAGGACAGTCCTGCACGTTCCTCTGATTAGAGTATTGTTGTAAACTTTTGTACCTACGATTCTCCTCTGGTTTATATCGCTGAAAATGGTACGTTGGTCGTACCGAAACGTTTTCAAATATATGTCACCATATTATTTGAAATAAGAAAATATAAGAAAAATGCAGTGATGCGTTTTTGCGCGAATTTTTTCTTTTTCATTTTTTCGTTATTTGAAAATAATTCTCCATCAGGTGATGGTGTACCTAAGCAAATCGGTACCCAAGTACCAACAACATTCATTGTTGTACAACTATACTGTGTGATCAATAAAGTAGGCCTACCTAGAAGAATTGAAAAAGGTACTTAGTTCTATTCAAATAAAATTTTATTGTATTTTTATCGAGACCTTGCACTCATTCTGGACGGTTTGACTTTAATTATTCTAAGCTTCCGTCAAATACAAGCAAATTGTTTCGATACGATAACATCATCTTGCAAATAACTAAACCGAAAAAGGAAATTGACGAGAACCATCGAAATAAATAATATTCTACGAAGTATTTCGAGTGATGACTAAAATTTTCAAGACCATCTTTTCTGAAAACTACAGGAAATAAAAGAAGTTCGTCGTCAAAGAATCCATTTAGATGTACAGTCTAGTTGAACTACAGGTATATCAATAGTACTCTTAACACGTTCTCTGAAAAACCCTAAGATAAACAATATAAAACATGACAGCTCTAAATCGTAGTACCTATTTGAAAATCCTGAAAAATATATAATCTCCGATACCCGCATTGAAATATTTTTCACTGTAGTATTTCATACCTAAGGGATAATTCGTCCAATACGTTCTTAATTATTTTCAAGTACTAGTAAAAGAAATTTGAGTTTAAAAAAAAGAAAACGAATAAGTACGACTCAGTTTTTTACGGTCGAATTATTCATTTACAACTACATCAATAATATATAACTATCCTTTTGATTTTATGTTATGTTGACTTCTTTTTTTAAACACAACAATTTGTTTTCAAAACTCTAAATTACGAAAAATTTCAATTCATTATACCTTGTACGCGTTTTTACTTTGAGTACTATTCTCATATTTTAAAAAAAAAACAAGGTTTACAATTTTATGAAACTTTAGGTGCCGAGATTCTAGTGTAAAATTACTGAGGTGAGCATCTGTTCCAATGTGATGAGCGACAGATCCAAAGATGTTTATCAGAAGACAGGGACCGAAGGTCCTATCAAGTTTTGTTTTTGAATCGTCTTACTTTGGTTTTCAGTAATAAGAGTAGAGCCAATTTTCCTCTACTGATTCAAAACCATGCGCTCACGATTCTAAAATTTCTTGTTGGTTTTAAAATAATGTCATCAAAATAAACTAATTGAATAGACAGGATCCACAAGTTATGTAGGTATACGGTATTTCATTTCTACTTGTTATCAGCTCATTTTCAAAAGTAGGTATTTTCAAATTCGAATATCACGAAAAGATTTCCAAATGTGAGGTATAGGTAGCTGTACAATGATGGCCAGCCATTATAATATATGACATGTCGAACTTTAAAAATATTTTCATTGACGAGGGACTATAGTTTTTTCAGTTAATGCCAACATTTTCTTTCAGAACGGAGGACGTAAGAGTAGTAAGTATTTTCTGATCTTCAGGATAATTATGCAGTGATCATTACTTCGAAATATTCGTATGTATCAACATCGCGAAAGAGGAATTAAATATATCTGTAGGCACTGAAAAGTTTAATTCATTGATAAAATAATCTATTCTAAAGGATTAATGCTTAATAGGTGATAATTGCATGTTATAGCTACCATGTTTGAAGATTCAATTTGCACATACTTACACCTGAATAAATGCCTGTTCGTCAAATTAGGTACGTCGAATGTCAAAGAATTGTAGAAAATTAATGAAATCGATTTTATTTTGTTAAAGCTTGACAATGACAAGTATTATTCTAATCGTCGTCTTATCTCGAAAATATATTTATTTTTTTTGTTTCTGTTCTTATTAATTCTGAAGAAGGAAAAAGAAAGAGGGAAAGAGAGGAAAAAAAAGAAAACAAAGTTTTCTGAGAAATTAAATTAAGTTTTGTTCGTGTATTTTATGCATGAATTTTAAATTGAATCGTACTCGTATAATAATAATATCATATTTTTGTGTGTCAATAATCATTCTTAAATTGTCTACGTCACTATTTATCTTTGAAAAAAGAATTTAAAAGAGATGAGTTTATTAACCTGAAGATAATGACCGAATAGTTATTTTTCGTGAAAAAAAAAAAAGAAGACAAAAACAAAGAATTAGTATCTTTGATGTTCTTCAACCCTTTAAGTGTGAGGTCAATGTCACAGAGATTATATAGCTGAATTTTACCGTAACCATGAACTTTTTATTAATTCGTGATACTTATCATTATTTGACAGAACATAAAAATCAATGAAACTGTTTCTTTTTTTTCCTTTCCCGAGAGACCTCTTTATTGTAATTTTTATATTTTTCTCATTATAAATTCGAAAGTTAGCAAGTCGTTTTAATCAACAAACAGTTTGACGAGACAAAATTCGATTTTCAACTTTTTAATTTGACGAACGTTTTACTCGCTGTAGCCTATTATTCTAGAAGTTCGTTCACTATTTCACGATAACCGTTGAAAACGTTAGGTAATGAAAAAATAAGTCAAAATTTATTCAGAAAAACGTGACTTGAAAGCGTAATTTTTATTTTTAATTTTCAGATACAAGTTCTGCTAGTTTCGTAAATATTTTGTCCGTTCAGCGGCGTATATTTCGTACTGTACCGATTGGTAATAGGTTTAAAAGAAAAGTTGAACACGTGTTTGTTATTTTAGATACAAACAGATTATCCTATGCAGGCATTCACCAAAATTATTGAAATATCGAAATTACTGTATTTTGAAAGGTCATTTTATAATTCAGTTCAACTACAATATCGATTGGTGAAAAAATATGATGACCGACATAAAAAGAATTCACGTTGGCAGCATCATTTTAGACATCAAAGAGTCCAGCAATACTTTTCACTGATTCACTCATCAAATACAATCGATGGCCTACATGTACCTATCGTTCAAAATTATGTCAAATCACTCAGAATTAATGAAAAACTCTAGACTGATCAAGGTTTCATACTTCAAAGGATATTGTAGAAATGAGAGAATAATTGTAAAACAAGGAGATAATTGTTTATAGATGGTCCAAATAAGAAATAGTATGTTTCTATGTATAGAAATAGAGCTGAATTTTTTTTGCTCAGGCCATACTCTTAATTGGTCTTCGGTAATAGCTGAAATCATATGCTCGTAGTCTTATTCTTCAATGAACCACGCACACGAGCTACACTCATGTAAATTGGATACCTTCAGAAGAAGATTTTTTAAAAAACGAATTACCTACTTCACTGTTGGTAAAATATCATTGAATGAGCGCACTAATGTTCTGCCATAATTTTTTGCTCATATTGTTCATCACTTTCACAAATCCTAAAAATCCCTCTTTTTTTCATCCTACATTATTTATTTATTTTTCAATCAAATAATAACCATTTAACTCTAATTTTTCATCTACTTATATTTTAAAATTTCTGGAATTTTGTATTCTGCTTCTATTCACTTCTCCCATTTTAACCCTTTTTTTGAAAGAAATCATGAAATCATATCACATTAGATTTTCATCTTGGTAGGTACACAATAACATTTTATATACCGTAACACTTTAGATCATTTGAATTTTTGGTTATTTTTAGTCCTTATTTTCCTAGCAATTTTCATTCAATTTTTAAAAATCCTAAAAGAAGCACAGGGAAGTACGGGGGTCATTTTCTCTAATTTTTTATTCAATTGACGCACCTGACTAATCTCTATAACTAATCATTGTAATTCTTAACATTTTCTTAAATCACAAATTTCTCCAAATTCTCATATGGAAACCACAATATTCCTCATTCCAAAAAAGAGGCATTAACAGTTAACGACACTACACTTACAGATCAACTAATACAATATCTTACCGCATCGGACATCTTCCCCCTCATTTAACCATGGGATAGTATCCGTCTTTCGAATAAACCTTTGTCAAGCTAATAGCCCTAGAGTAGCTTCAAAGCTTGTAAAATAAATAATAAAAAAAATATATACATGTATTGAAGGGTTTTTAAAGCAAATACAAACCTCTCTCAAGCGAATGAACAAGTAGAAGCATTCATAAGCACAAAGAAGTAGTATACTTCCTGAATTTTTGTTTCTTTACAGGGCTTGCATATAACAGTTATTCTTTGGTTAACCGTAACAAGCTTACAACCAAAATTAATGAAAATTACAATTTTGACCAATTTTGACCGTTAACCAATATTTTTTTGGTTATAACTGTTATTTGACCAAAATTAGAGAAAGTATTTGTCAACTCATTCAGCTATTCCCTGATCGATCATCATAATTTCATGCACCATTATATTAACAGGGAACCTGTTTTATGGGGGTCTTTTTGAGAAATTTGCCGTGTGCCGTCCGCCGTCCAACAAAAAACTTGGAAAAATTTCGACTCTCGAGCTAAATATGATAGGAGAAGGACTTGAAAAAAATTTCAACTCTCAAACTATGTATGATAGGAGGGGGTTGAAAAACTTTCGACTCTCGAGCCATATACAGGCGACGCTAGCGAATCTACAATATTTCCGGTCCAAATTCCATATTGTATCCAATCCATGATACCAGATACCCAGAGATGATAAGCCAAAGCCATTGATCGGCTTAGTAGCAGTAGCAGCCGAGTTTAGATCGGCTTTTTCAGGTAGCCAATAGCTAGCCAATGAAATTATGAGAAGCCGATGAAAAAGTTTTAGCCAATCCTGAGAGAAATTTTCGAAAAATTCATATGAAAGAAAAAAAACTAAAAAATTAAAGCAGAGATGATAAGCCGAAGCCGTTGATCGGCTTAGTAGCAGCAGCAGCCGAGTTTTGATCGGATTTTTCAGGTAGCCAATAGCTAGCCAATGAAATTATGAAAAGCCGATGAAAAAGTTTTAGCCAATCCTGAGACAAATTTTCAAAAATTGGAAGCTAATAGTCAATCACTAGCCAATCACGAATGGCTTATCATCTCTGCAGATACCGAGGTACCACCCTCTTAGCAAGGTGTTTGAAAACAGGTGTGCTCAGCTCAATGTAAACAATTATGCATGAGGGGCACATTTTTTTTATCAACGCATCGTGTTTGTAGTTGTGACGTCACTCGGTTCCGGGATATCTAGTAATTCATATGGTTCAACACTATTATTGAGCGAAATTTTTCTCCAATCTCTTCGCTTGTAAGTGAATTTATGAAAAATAAAATAATAATTATTGCGAATATTAAGTACATTTATTTATTATATCCTTTTAAATTATTTTGTGTGTGAACTGTGAATTAGGTACCAAATAACATGCCTCTGGTTTGCGCAGTGGAAGGGTGTATGAGTAGATATGGGGAGCACAACAAACAATAATATATTTCATTTTTCTGGTAATAAAATATTTCATTCTTCGTCGATGACTGATGACTGCCCATCGAATCTAAGAGAAGGAACAATAGGCAAGGTAAGAGAAATGCGGCAGTCCAAACTCACAGATCCTACATCGTTTCAAATGCAGCAGCGAGCGATAAATGAAAATTTTCATACGTTTAGTTTGGATAGGTACGACACTTGAAATGGGAGTAAAATAGTAGTTAGCGCAGATTCTCAAGCGTGAGAAAACATTAGATTATGTTTCTTCCAAGAACGAGGCGTAATCAAGTGCATACCACTAAATTAGTAAGTTGATTACCGGTACGTAAAATTTGTTCCCTTTTTTTTTGGGCGGTTTAAGATGAGCTCAAATTCTCAAAGCCATTGGTACTTGTGAAGAAGGTTCGAACCCTAATTCCATCACACTAGGTAGGACCTAAAATTATTATTTTATTTATTGAGTTCAACAACAAACAGATGTTAGAATTGTATTATTGGTATCGGTTTCAAGATCATTTTATTTGAAGAGTGGAAATAAACCAAGTTTCTAGCCCACTGAATAAAACTTGAACTCTGCAAAGTAGGTATTTGAAAAAATCGAAATTCACGAACACATAAGAAACAGCTCAAAATTGGTTAATGATGATTTCATTGAAGGTATATTCTCTGGTAGAATATACTAGGTAGGTAGGTATTGAATTTCTTTCACTCGCTCATATGAACGTTGATCTAATTTTCCCTCGTTATTTATGTAGAAGTAGCTTACTGATGATGCGGTCGTCTGTTGGAAACCGGTCTAGCTAAAAAATTTAATAATATTTACGGGCTTTGTAAAGTTCGAGCTTTTCTTTCCCATGACTCGTAACGTAACCACCCTTGTTAATTTCATTCACCTAGCCTAGGCTCGAACATATTCTACAAATCAGTCATTTAGGTTGAGTAACTTATGAAGTACCGGTACGTTGGTAAACTGTTAGAGTGTAAGTAAATACTAACGCTCCTCTTCATTATTTTGTAAAAGAATAATTCAGAAATTCGCCACGTTTTTACTGTTTTAGTAAGTAGATGAAGAGGAATGTATAGAACCTTCTATTAGTTCAGAATTGAGTGGACTTCTCAGGAAACTCATTATCATAAGATTGAGGTTAATCCCCATTCATACAATTAAAACTCGGTACACACGTACGCGGCGGCCTTCTGTAGGTACTACTGTACCTGAATAGAATGAGTGGACGCTAATACAAATAATAAGTAGCCTACATACAATATGAGGAGAGCTGGAAGTGTACTGATAAGTATCTCAACATTTCTTAGAAATTACAGCACAAATCAAAGAACTCACTCCGTAGAATCTTATATTATTTTATTTTCTTCCCATTTTTGATACACAACAAATAAGAATACTTCACCCTTTGTTTTTCCTTTTCACGTAGGTATTTACTATGAGTGCAAATACGACTAAATGAAAAGGAGAGTAATAGTATCTCATCACCACTTTTTCAATTATGCTACGTAAGTATGAACCACGAACACACGATTCATGTATTATACATTAACAGAGAGGAAATTTGATGTAGACATATTTTTTCAACAAAATTCAACGTTAATTTCAATATTTCTTTCGGATAAAAATAAAATTAACGTATATACAAGAGCATATCATCAGGAGAACTGATGAGTTACCGGAACCGAGTGACGTCACACAACAGAGATGAGGGTTGCTAGTCTAGCGGGTTGCGTTTTGTTTACAATCGAACTGAGCACACCTGTTTTCAAACACCTTGCCCTCTTAGGACCTCCGCGATGCTAGCGCAGCTGCCCAGTTCAATTTGCTGGCACCACGCAGAAATTAAGGAAGCGAAGCGAGCACCACGCGGAAAAAAAGACTTGGAGTCTTCCAAGGTGTTTGGGAGTCTTCTACATTCAATTTTGTTTGATTTGACGTGACGCCATTTCCCTTTGATTTGACGCCATTTCCGATTTCCGTTTGATTTGTATTTGTATTTCATGATTTGACACAATTAACTTCGCGGTTACCTATATAAAGTCTGTATTTATAAAGTCGAGCTATCATCGCCGATTTTATTGTTCGGGTACTCAATAGTTACACATTTTTTCGTCGATTGTGGTAGTTTGTTTCATTAAGCCATCGCCCAATTCATTTCAATTGTTTGGGTGTCTCTTTTGGGTGCTACCCGTTTCTTCTCCATCAAGTAAGTTCATATCTTTTCATGGCATATTATGTTGATTAGTCCCCCATATTTTACTTATTGGACCTCTTAAGCAAAATACGTCTTTACAATACAACTACGGTAGTTGCATAAAGTGATGCGCAATTATTGACGAGTGCGAAGGTGTGCAAATACCGTAGGTATTCTCAATCAGGTTAGTACTACTGTTTTGAAAAAAACATGAAAATCCTTGAGCCAAGAATGATTCCTACTACACACCGCTCTACATTGGTGGGCTAAATACTTATTCTATTCATCTGTAGAATTTATTATACGATTCCTTATTTTCTTCCAATTGTAGTTGTACACCGCAATCATACTCGTTGTAAGCAATTCAATTTTTGCTAGAGCTGCATTTCGTGTTGAAATACCCAGTTTCATTTCTTCGAAGTTCAACAACAATAATTGTAGAGAAAGTACTGAGTTGATGGGCTCATTTAATATTGAACAAGTTTGGAATCTTCCCTACGATATTTGTTAGCAGATAACGGTAAGGAGCTCCAGTGAGTAATATGTTATTGATCGTCATCTATTGCATGGAATGAAATTATAAAATTTCAAACTTTACCGGTAGTATTTTCATTTTTGAGATTGAGCCGGGTCTCTGTGTTCGATTGTTCGCCTGATGATGAATCGTCGTTGAATGTTTTGAATATTATTCTCATTCAAATATAGGAATTGATATTATTTTGTCGAGATGTTGTGAAATCAGGAATGTGAGTCATGCAAAAAGTGTCATAATAATTGATGCTTTCGTCAATACTGGGTTGATGTGTTTGCTGGCTATGTTTGAGCAATATGAAGGTCATGAGGAATTCTATAATCAACAAACGGCTACCTACTTATTGGATTTCATCGTTTGTGACCACAAAATTGACTAGAATTTCCGGTATTATCGTTTATAGTATTTGCTATCGGTTGCTACCGCTAGTAGAGACCTGTTATCACTCACTGACCCTCCACACGACGCATAGGTACATGTTTTTTTTTTTTTAAACAAAAATGCAATGCATGAGTCAATACCAGTAACGGCATGCATTAGATGATCGATGATCGTTGAAATGTAAAAAATGTAGGTAATAGCTAGATTGTGTTTGTAAAAATAAGATGTGACGAAAAATCGAAAATGAAATATGATCGTGATTCTTACCAAGTGATGACCATTGTTAACCTTATCGCGTGTGAATCATCGTAAGTATATACAAACAAATTCTTTGTCCCTATAGTGGCTGGTTTCTACGGCGAGACAACTCTCACCAATTAAGTCACCACTGAGTAGTGAGTAGGTAATTATTTCGTTATTGAATATTGATGAATTTTTCATTGATTCGTGTATAGAATCGTCGAATTTCTGGACGATGAGTATTCGAATCCTACCTTTCCGTCAACGCATTTTAGATGAAAATCCAAATTCTTTCATCTGTGTTCTCGAGAGAATTATTATACCCACTTAATGTATAGTATGCACAAAACTTGGAAAGTTTGAATCCTCCCCAACTAACCTTCGATATTAACGGAACTCATAATGAGTGAGTGAGGTGTAAGTAGAGCACTAATATTGAAAACCCTTTTTCGATATTAACCTTCAAGTGATTAGAAAGACTGAATTTACAGTTTTACACCAACTAGTTATGTACGTAGAAGGTTGTAAGCCTGAGTTATGCGAGCGACTGAGCGTTGACTTGAAGATAGATTGGGTTATGATTTTATGAATTTTTTTGGCTCGCGCTTCAAGCCTTGAACGGACAAAGTTGAAACACTACCGGTAATTTTTTGGGAATTCAATAAAAAGATACCATCGAATTTATATTGTTTTTTTTTCTTTTTATGGGTAATTGATTGTGTAGCACTAGCATGTGACTCAAAAATTCGCATTTCTTCAAGCTTTACAGCATAATATCTGTTAATTCTCTACAGCCTCTTTAAGGTTAAAGTTCGATGTACCTAGAAATTTCCCAAACTTTATTAATAAAGTTTTGAATTATCATCATTAAAAAGGTGAGGTTTATAGGCAATATCCCAATATTAAATCGACCAACGAGAAGTACCTAAGAAATTTTGAAAAGTGACTACACTAGACATAAGAATAGTTTTTTTTTTCTTGATTTTTTCGATTAAGAATTTGAACCACTTTCGAACTGATCAAAACTTCAAATTGAGTCCTGTAATTCGTTTGGCAAATTTCATTCGGTTTTTCGACAAACTTCTGCATAATTAGAATCATCGCGCCCGACCAACGCGATAGCACTAACAACTTGATTACATTTATTTCATAAAAGAAAAATTCGATTTTGTTGCAATCAGCGTGCTGTGAAGCGAGCTAACGCGCAAAAATCCAAAACAAATTATTTTTCTCATATTTCCACCCAATGGATTTAAAATTGGCTCGTGACGAAATCGATTTTCGTCGTTGAATCCGTGAAGCCGACCAACAATTCATTTTTCAAAACTTTCTCGCTACGTGTACTGTTCTTAAGGTCGCAAATCTTTCAATTTCTTTTTACTTTCGTGCATTCGCGCTGAGATTTCCTCCAAAGTTCTCGATGTACGTATTTTCAAGTTTTTAAAGTAGTCTACTTTTTAATCTAGGGTGTATTGCATCAACTTCACTCAAATATTTGAGTTTGTAAATTTTTACACAATACAAATCATGATGTATATGTAGAATAATGTACCTAGTCCAATTCAGAGGGAAAAAATATTATATTTTATCTTAACTATTGATAGACTCGGATTACGAGCCGAAAAAGTACTTAATATTGAAACCTCAATCATATTAATTATTTGAACGGTGTTCAAAATATAGCCTATTTGTGTCAGAATTTCGGAGCAAACTCATCCAACAGAAGCTTTCATGAGGATATCTCTGGGGTAAAACTTGGCCATATCTTTTTTGGCTGACGGACGGATTCGGTTTTTGTAGCATCAAAGATTTTCACATTATATGCTTACGAAGAAGAAAATTTACGCGTACACTGAAGTAACAGCTGTTCGATCAACGACGAGTACAAATTTTCTTTTCCCACCGTCCTGTTTTTTTTTTTTTTTTTTTTTTTTTCTCCCGTTCGAACCATTATTATTGGCAATTTTCCTATTTTATTCCTATCCCTCTTTTAATATCGTGATGGTATACCCATCTACAAAGTGAGTCCGGTGTTCAATAACTTGAAAAAAAAAAATACGACTGAGAACTGCGAAGAAATTCGATTTTATTCACGCATCAAAATTCCGAGTTGTGGACGCTACAACTCACACAAATATGTAGAAACGTATAGGTATTCTTCAATATTTATAGGATGGGTTATTCTCGGAAGCTAAAGCAACGATAATCTAGGACTTATTAAATTTACCTTAACGAGTAAAGAGTTAAAACACTGAAAATACAACATTACCTAAATATACAAAATAATGATGATAAATTATTTCTAGATATTGTCTACAATTTGGAAAGGAGAAAGGATTCCGCAGCGCAACTGCTAAGTAGGTTGATAGATACATACTTGGAATTTCTTGCAGGCTTATTCTTAAGTAAAGGGCATGATCTTGTGGCTTATAATATGTCTTGTTTGCGGATGGAGATGTCCTGATCCACATAAAAAGTAATTCTACCTATACGAGTAAGTAAAGTAATACCTAATAAGAAAAAAAAAAAACACTACTCTAGTCTGATCGAACGAAAATAAGTAGGTACCTACATGATAATTTTAAAGTTAGTATACTTGGCTCTATCGCTTCTATAAAAAGCTATACTTAGCATACGTTTGTTTATTCTCAACATTATTCCTCTTCTTCGTCGTTTTCTTATCGAGGAAATTGGCTATTATGTCGAGTGTCTATCTTTGATGCAAATCCGATTTTGTCAAACAAAGAGCCAATAATGGAAGAATAGTGTTCTCTAAAACCGTCGCGTAAAATTCAAAATATTTCTCTCCATTGTTAAACATAAATATAAAAAGAGTTTTCGTGTTTCAATCCTTCGATACTGATAGGAGAAAGGGCTTAACCAGGAAATTATTCCGGGAGTATATTAAGTTTTGTTGCCGTATTCTGACCGCGAAAGGACAAAGTGTAGCAAATCGAATATATTCAACTTTTCGGGCGACTCGTCGTAATGGATTTGAGAAAAGTCGGAAGAAAAGAAAGTAACGCGCACAAAATTAGAGATAACATACTACGCCGGCTTAATCTGCTTGAGTAAGCTCGACTTAACAAGAAGAATAAGTAAGCGCGTGGAATATTATAATATAGTGGTCGTTTTACTGCATAACAAATTTAGTTGTAATTAATTTACGCATCGTACGAATGGATTTCCGTGAGGTTATTTTCCGGGCGATGTACAGTGCTAGTGAGCGTATTTTTCCAGGCCTATACAAATTACAATATGAAGATAGGTATACGGTCCCATATTCACGACTAACGCCCCCGAATTGAAACCACGCCAAAAAAGGGATTTAGGCTGGTCAAAAAAGTAAACACTCTTCTTGAACGGATGTATTTATATGGTATGTTCGGGTTTTCTTTCTTTCTTCCTGTTTTTTTTTTTTTTTTTTTTTTCTGCTGCTGCTGCTGCTGCTGCTGCCTTTTCTTCCGCCTTACTTCACAACATAAACTGCCTGAAAAGGAAAAATGTAAAGATGTTAGAAAAGTTGGCAGCGCCGGAAAAAGTGAAAAATCACTCCTTCGATGCTCATTATTCAAGGAAACCGGGATTCGCGAAGTTGAAGTAAGGTATTAAAGTGACAACGTGATAAATAAGGTGTTTGAAAAAATGATAAAATTATTTATATCGATAATAGGGGTTCAGTCTTGGCTAACAAGCTGCGGCTACTATGTACGAACGCTATCCAATAAATTTATACAAAAAGTGTGGAATTTCACGATCCTGTATATAATTGTGACGGAAAAAGTTGGAAAGGATTAATTTTCGATAGTTCGTCGAGTCGACAATCACATTAGAAGCAGTAGAATGGATTTTTGAACGAGAAATTTGTTGAGAAGCAAAAAGAACGTCGAGAAACCGTTTGAAAAAGCGCACATTGTCTTTCGTATTACGACTGTGTAACCAAATATCATCCAAATTTATCAGCTACGATTTACATAATAGTACTTTGAGATACTTCTAGCGAATCTCTAAAGAAACAGATGTAAATAAAAACTGAGGCGAAAAGAAAAAACTTACTAGAAAAGGAGATGGAAGTAAAAAGAAGCGACAGCCATTTACAGCACTATTTTTTACAAGATTACAGGACCAGTAATTTTCTTCTTGCTTTCTATCCTCACCAGATTCTACAATGTTTCTATCGTTTTAAATGGCGCATAAATTCCGATGTCCCTTTTGTTCAGGAAACGATTTCAAATAATGTCGGATTTCCTCGCATTTCGTTGAATCTATCGAGTGCATTTGTGTGTGAGACAAAATACCTTACCGATAGTACCGCAGATCTATTCAGTTTTGTGAAGATAAAAAATGAATGTGTAAAAAATAAAAATAATCACGTATTTGTCGAAGGAACAATAAGTTCATATTGTTAAGTATACTTATGAGAAATATTTGTTTGAGTTTTACGGGATTTATTTTGAGGAGACCGATTATGCATAAGTTTTGGCGCAGAATCGATATACGAGTTCATCAGCGAGGAAAAAAAGTTGATGAGAAGTTGATCGAAGAGAAGGAAACAGTGTGGTGTTCCATAACTGAGGTTTCAAGTCTGTTACTCATGGTAGCTGCTTGTGTACAAGTGAAACACCTCCCTCATGCAAAAAAATGAAGTTGCCACTTAGGCTTGAAAAATATTTCGAGGGCTACAACTTTCATTCCCTTCAATTTTTCATAAAACGGGTAGCTTAGGCCTATTTTGTGAAATATAGTGCAAATGCTAAAGCGGTGGTTTACTCTCAAAACCTAATATGTTAAACTTAGAAGTCAGTCTGCAACGATGTTGCCAAATAAACTTACTTCATGGCTTCGTGGCCGGTCGAACCAATTCTGTCTAGGTACTGTTGATACTCAAACGTTGCGGTACTCCTCTATCAGAGCTCGCACGTAGGGGTTCTAAATTTAGAGGTCTCCTACAATGAAGGATATCTGGCAACGAGCAACAAGCAACAGGCAATTTGATTGCCACTTTTTATCAGTGTGATTTGAAAGTTCCTCGACAATGACTGCAAAATTTCAACAACGTTAACTGAGGAGGGTTCTGGCGGAAGGGTGTCCGTCTTACAAAAAGTACAATAAGCGGACGCCCTCTTCAACGAAAAAAAAAAATGTTTTGTTTAGATTCTTCAAGTAGGTATGATTGCCAACTTTTATTCATTGTAGGAGACCCCTTAATCCGAGAACGCTGGAACGGATAGCTGGATCATTGATCAGGTATGTTTTGTTAGGGTGACATCACAGATAGTGCAAGAGAATTCTCCCGGAAAAATTTCTGTTAAATTTCTTGCTCTGGTAAAATCCTTGATCTATTTAATTTCAATGTTAGTTTGAAGAGAATTTTCATTTTTTCATTTGTGGAACAGAGAATCACCTTTCATTTTTGAAGCTGTGTATGCTTATAAGTATCCAAAATACGCAAAATTTAATTTTCTGAAATTTTTCCAAGTTAAAAAATGACATCGTCGCTAAAGGCATTATCATCTTACAGATAATAAATAATCATGTAGTTATATTTTCAGCAGGGATGGTAAGCAGGGTGTTGCAGCCAGCCAGCAAGAAGCCGTATTCAGCCGTATTTTGGGGGTATTTAGCTTCAGCTTTTCCAAAGTCGTATACTTTCGGCTGACGATGATTTTCACAAAAATTTCGATTTATGGGGCTTTTGACATGTAATTGTAAGCCCAATTGTAATAATTGGGTTTTTGAATGAATCAATCGACGGAATTTTTTAGTCATTTCTTTTAATTTTTCATATTTCTTTAGTACTTAAAATAAATAAATAAATAAATAAAATATCAAATCAATGAATCAATACAAGAAGAAGAGACCAATTTTTCCCTCGTCTGGTTTTCCCTTTTTTTCAGGGTGTTTCACAGTTGGCTAGTGGCTGGCGACTATCGACTGTATTTCTTTTTTTTGTGTCACCTGGTCGTTTTTCTCTTTGGTCTCTGAAATTGTTGGATTCTGATTTGATAATCGAATTTAATGAAATTCTAATAAGAGAAGGATATTCTACTGCTAAAGACCTTTCAAAGGATACCAAACTCAACGATCAGCCGAAAGCCTAAGCTGTATGTATCTTTCAAGGTCGTCAGGTTCAGCCAAAAGCCTAAGCCGTATTGTTTGGCTGCAACACCCTGATGGTAAGCCGTTCCCAACAGGTTACGCTAATAGCTAAAGTTGAATAATTTTTGCAATGGCTTCCGCTAACAGCTAATGGTTGACAGTTTTTCAACGGCTAGCTAACAATACAAAGTGGTAGGACTCTCCAATATCGCAGAAAAGTGCTTTTCTGCGCAACACTGTCTTACTTTTTGAACCCAGTGATTATTTTTCGCGCTTTCTGCCACATGTTTCTTCCTGCTTACCAGTTTAGATAAACGGGCAGGCTTCCAGTGATGCCAATCTGTCCGAAATTTAGATTGGACGTAGAAAATGAAGTCAAGAAAAGCTTGAGGATTGTTATTCCTTGTAGCTAAAGGTTACCAGAATACGATCTTTATGATTTTCGGATCGCGATCTTGAATTATTCTTATGAGTTTGAAAATTTCGTTTTCGTCATAAGAAAGTATGATGATTCAATTACGGGATCACCTTCTTGGGCCCAATTGTGGAAATCAACAGCCTTTTTTTAAAAAAAAGAAGCCATTTCACGTGGTAATAGCGTTAAACGGTGTCAGATCTGCTGTCCAATTGATACTAGGGCTAAAAAAGTGGAAATTCGATTTGAAGACGTTCGAGTGTTCTACTCGTAGTTCGAAAGGGAGTGCGTGTTTTCTACTATTGAATTTCACTGGGAGGTAAAGTTCTCCCAGTCTGTTTGAAGGTATGGTTTAGTACTCTAAAGGATATATTTCATCAAAATAAATTAAAGTACCGGTAATAACCCAGTTTTACCTAAATCGGCACATCAAATTTCCATTGTCGCAACCCAGATGTATGACTTGGTTTTTCGGTTACATTTTCTTTAGTTATTCTTCTCATAAGTTATTCTCAATCTTTGGTAAATGAATACGTATAATTTATTGTACTACGTCTTTGAACGATATCTTTCGCCCTATACCTACTTGGTGATTTATAAAAGCTTACGAAAAAAACCATACATAGACAAATAGAATTGTTTTTTTTTTTTCTTTTGGTAGGTGAGCTGATGGGAAGTAAATTTATTAAATTTTTTCAAATATGAAGAAATTTTAATACGAAAGATATGAATAGTGCATGTTAAACGTATAAAAGAGATTCACGGTAGGCATTGAAGTTTTCGGTGCTCTTTTATTTCTGTCAAGTGTTTCGTAAGATTTACCCGAATTTTATCTCTTTTGTTTTCTCTCTTGATTATTATTCTCTTTTTTTTTCCACGCTCCCTCACTTTTATTCCCTACAATTTTTATTTTATAAGAGTTTTGTTTTCTCTTCGTCTGTCAATTATTCTTTTTTCTTCTCTTCATTTTTCTTTATTTCTACTTATTAAATTTGTTCGCATCGTTTGTAAATAGAATGTGTTCAATATGTTGTCGTCAACCTCTCGATGTGTAAAATGTACAATTTATCGTAAAAGGCAGCCTAGAGTGCCGCTTTAATTTGACGGATCCTGCGTTCGGAAACTTTCTGTTTAATGGTTAAATTTACTCTTCATATACGTACACGACTTGGACGTGTAACAACGTTTACGAATACAAATATTCAAGGATTAAGTCGGTAGTTTCGCACTTTATGTACGGTTTTGACTGTACGCGCTAATAATTTTTCTCTTTTTGTTACCATGCTAGTCATGTCTACGCCATTACTTTCATTAGGCAATTACAGTAACTTTTTCAAGTTGTCATTAATGAGCGAAAACTTTTGCGGGTACAATATAAATCTGACAAAGGTACACTTTACCGTCTACATGCTGTATATATTTAGGTGGCTTATAGGAATAATTATGTTTAATCATATCTCATCTAAATACTTTTTCTGATTTTTCATTTAATTGGAGGCTTATTGTTGTTCCTGATTCAATAATTGAAAATTGAAGCTTTTTTTGTATCTAAGCTAGTAAAGAAAAGTTCAGCTTTTGATTTTTTTGCAATCAGAACCACTGTCTTCTATTATTGCCAGCCCTGTCAAGAGAAAAACTCTCGGCTTCTTTAACAGAGTTAAACAAGGGGTGGCAGGAAGCACGGAAGAGCTGAAAAATGTAGATTGTGACGTCACAAGCCTGACCTGTGACGTTACTGGCCCGGACTTTGGAGCTATATATATGTAAATCAGAAGATCAGAGAGAGGCTTTGAAAGATGTTTAGCGTTCTGTATCATATAACATAATCGTAATTGTACCCTTGGTACTGAGGTATAGTAAAGATGAAAGAGTCCGTATTGATAAGAATCAGGCAAATAAGTATGCAATATGGAACGCTGGAAAAGCCTTATATATGATAGGAGGGGGACTTGGAAAAATATCAACTCCCGAGATATGTATGATAGGAGTGGGACATATAAAATTTTTGAGCTCCAAGGTTTGCCGGCCGGACGCGAACGTTTTTTCCGAAAGACCCCCCCATAAAACAGGTTATAAGGATCCGGTGAAAATGTCCTCGACTCCCCCTTCCTCTTATCGGGACTGGAAAAGTTTTGGCTCTTGGGACCCTCTAAAGCAGTGGTTTTCAACCGGCGTGCCGCGAACCCCTTCGAAGTGTGCCGCGAGATTTCCAAAGAATTGAAGTTCAAAAAAATATCCGTGGATAAATTTTGGATCAACATCTCGCGAGAATATCAAGCATTGTGTAAAAAAGCGTTTACCATATTACTTCCTTTTTCCACCTCCTATCTTTGCAAACAGCGCTTCTCAGCTCTTACTCTTATAGAAAGTAAGAGGTGGGAGTGCCTTCTATCTGTCAAACAAGAAATGCGCTTTTGTTTGTCGAAAATCAGCCCCCCATATTGACGAAATATGTGAAAAATCTCAAGCGCAAACTTCGCATTAGATTTTTAATATTTAGTTCTTGTTAACATACTTGTCATACATTTCAAAAATTTTTGAATACCTATATATTTTTAATTGGTGTGCCGCGAAAAATTTTTGTCATCGGAAATGTGCCGCTTCCTCAAAAAGGTTGAAAACCACTGCTCTAAAGAATCCGTACCCGGGGAACATGTTCCCGGATCCACCTCTTTTTCGTCGGGCTTGAGTGTTGTGACCGATCTCGATCGAAGGTTCACTCGCATTGGTATGTTTCATCGAACCTGCGTAAGCCTCTGTCTGTTGCTGCAGGGAATAAATTCTTAGTGATATACGTTGTCCAAATCCGTTTTCCCTCTGTCTTTCACATCATTATACCTTGCAGTGCCTAACATGTGCTTGAGAAGGTTGTAAGACTATAACATGAGTACTAAAGATATGCGAGTAAAAAAAAAAAAAAGACAGAAGTAAGAAAAATACTTCTAATTCTGGATTGGGTTTACCAAAATAAGGACAAAATGAACCGAGGACACCCGTAAACAAGATGGTCGAATGGAATAAGAAATTAGTGAGGTCGACGTTTGAAGTAGGTTATTCTATAAAGAGTGGAGAAAGACTTACGCCCAAAGGTAGGCGAATTTATAACATTTACCGTAGGTCATTAATACAAATAACCATCGAAGAACTGCGTGGTAGATGAAATTTATACTTTGCAGGCTCAGCATGTGGTATTTAATTTCATCTTCATGCACATACGTCGGTATAAAAGTGATTAGAAAGTAATGGAAATACGATGGAAAGTTTTTAAAAGTGTTGAACAATTATTTGTGCTCGACGACGTTCTACGCGTCGACACCTTATACCTAAATCCTGCTTACTAATTGTTGGAAATTCACTCATAAGAAAAGTTTTTGACAATCCGCAGGACTGAACGCTGCACAGTTGAAATTACATTTTGCATGCAACAGATACTATCGAAGTTACTCATTTTACATTTCTGTCGAGATGAATAAATGAAAGCAGGAAATCGTGTATCCTCGTTATACTTTAAGTAGCGCAAGGTAGCTATAGGTACTGAAACGGAGTGAAAATCATTTGTTAAATATAGTTTGCTTCACCCAAAGTTCATAATTTGCCATAAATTAATTGGAGACCCTAGCCGTTCGCTCAGGAGCTATAAATACACTATCTTCGTGTCGAGTGAACAGGGTTGAAGCCTTTACTTTCACGACGATGTTTTCAAGTCTTGATATCAGTCAATATTAATATTCGATTCACGTTTTCGTAGGGATGAATAGGCTTCAGATTTGTCTTTTATCAAGTCGAGAAAATGATATACCGGAGACGATTTGTTTTCCGTGAACCCAAACAGATGCTTGATAGATAAGATGGTTTTATTTACGGATGATTATTCATCGGACCTTGCAATTTCTACTTCGACGTATACAGGCTTACCAATTGTTACTAATGAGAAAACTTACAGACGAACGAATTACATAGAGTATCGTGGATTTATATGTATAGAGAATGAAATACGAGCCCGAATACTCAGAAAAGAGGGCCTTAGTCAGTGCATGTTATGGAGAAAGAGGCGGCAAGCGGTTGACGACAAAGTTGCGAAGCGAAAACAAAAGCGAATAAGATACTCTATTTCGGCCAATTTAGTCTCTATCTATTTCTAGTAGCCGCGTCTATTGCTGCTGTCTGTATTGAAATATTTGCGAAAGTTTTTCGAGTTTTGTGAATCGTTTACGGTGAAATTGGTGAAATTGAACGTTAACTTCGCAAGTAAAATTCGATTTATCGTATTCAACGGTTGCGACGATCAACACTAAACAGCATTTCCAGCATACTATGGTTAAAATATCTTTTATTTTTTCGAATCAACTTCCGCGTTGAATACTTTTCTGCTCAGCCGTACGTGATTGAAGTATTACTTAATCAGACGAAACGAAAACTTTTGTCCCTATCTTTTTCAATATAATCGTAAAATGTACCAATATTTTTGGATCCCTCCACAGAATCCTTTCGCGAGTTTCCCGGTTCAATCTCAATCTGAAACAAAAACATTCTCATATTCCCGACATGTTACTATTTCATAATACTTTTACGACCCAAGAAGTAACTCTCACCCTAGATGTAAAAGTGCCACAGAATATGGTCTCAAAAGAAAACAGAATTCTTTCCCTTTTTTCGGGGGAGGGGAGAGGGAGGCTGCATCGATGTTAAAATAACAGAGCTATTTAGTTGTATCACATTTTCCTGGTATTGTGAGACGTACATAGTATAACTTATTTTTAAAATTACGGCTTATATTCGCAGCAGTTGAAACTGCAATGCCAGAACAGAAGACTAACAAAAATGTCAATCAATTTGATAAGTCCCCAAAAAATATCTGTATTGATTTCTTGATATATTATCAGAGGTCTAAAATTCGTCACAATTGCTTGTCCTAGCTCATTGTCGATTCTTTTTATAGTGACTTGAACTCCTATTTTCTTTATTAATTTAGTAAGATCATTTTCTTCATATTGGGTCGCATCAAAGGTAAAATTAAGAAATGAAAGTTTCTGCGAACTTTCTCAACTCAGACTACTTGCTTATAAAATTGCTATCAACTACAACAGTAACATCGTTGAGTCTGGAGCCTGCTCTAACCCCTGGAAGATCCTCCACTGGGAGTACTGTAAGAAAATTATAAAGTGCCCCAACAGCAAATGTGCGCCTTGGGAAAAATTCGATAGGACCCAAGTTTGTTCTATCAAGAGATCTAACAAGATCTTGATCATTTTACATAAACTGGAAGTGTAGATATTGATTAGCGGGTGACCCAAAATATCTAGTTAAATGTCTTGCTATCTACTTTACTAACAGAAGTCATCGCAATTGAAGTGTACATGATGTATTTATACCATCAAGTGAAGAATTCTCCCCTGAAAGGTTATAAATGTAATAATTTTACGAACACAGAATACAGACACGTGTCTGTGTTTGTAAAATCATCGCATTTATAACCTTAAAGCATGACTCGTACCCTTGAAGAGATGATAACATTTATTCTCCCCTGTATCAATTATTTGGGCATAGCGTGCTTTATTAATACCAGTGCAAAATTCTAAAATTATGTATAAGGTTATGAATTCTCATATAAACAAGACAATTCAGGCCTAGAAACAAACTTCCACTTCTAACTTGACTGGGCATCTCTGCCTGTCTGTGTATCTCTGTATGTATCCTTCCTTTAGATCTGTGTGTCAAGTCTCATGTAGCACTCTATCACCTGTCTTTTATTGAAATTCGACCTAATTCAGAATAACATCTCACTGAACCAAATCTGTACCATCTCTGGCGCATTTGGTAACCACCATACTACTACTATAAGCATAACACTATGAGCAATAATAATCATGGCTTTAATTCAAAATAAAAAGTGTATAAAACCTAAATCATTTCTTTTAATAGGAGACCTGTTTTATGTTTTTTTTTTTTTTTATTATTTGCCATCCGCCGTCCAACATCTGCTTCCTTTCTTGAGCTGTAGATGATAGGATGGGAATGATGCCAGGGGGATTATGATTTATTTATTTGTTTATTTATTCATTTACTTATTTATTTATTATCTTTTTATTTATTTATATAATTAATTAATTAAGTAATTGATTATTTATTTATTTATTGATCTGTTTATCTATTTTTTTCCTTTATTTATTTAAGTAATCAGTGAATTTATTTAATAATTAATTTATTCAGTTTCTTTCTTTCTTTTCTTCTTTCTTTCATTCTTTATATGATGGAGATTTTGGAAAAATGGTGTTTTCTCAATTCAGTTCTACACTACCCTAGAAGTCAAATTGATGGTGCGTTTTTTAAATAGTGTTTTCCCCAATATGTCTATAAACCTTATTACTAAAACAAATTTGATCCATATAGAACAGGTTTTCTGTGTTTCTCGTTCAACATTGTTAAGGAAGCCTCAATTTTTCTAAAGTATTTACTTTCATGATCTTTGCTTCCTATGTATTATCACGGGAATCGATATTAAGTTTACTGAACTTTGCGTAGTTATTCTACCAAATTCATGAATGTGCTCAATTTTTCTGTTGCGTATACATTGAGAGGGGCTACATCGACTTTTGAGCTGAACATATATATAAGGAGGGACTTTTAGAAAATTTCGCTAATGAACTGAATGAGTGTAATGAGATTGGTGGACTTCAAAAAATCTTGCTGGTGGGCTGAATGTATGAAGAAAGGGGGCACGTGGATCATCCCCAAGATGGACTGAATGAGTATGACAGGAGGGATTTGAAAAAATGTTGCCAAAACTCAAACATACCCCTGCAAAAAATTCAACTAAAAATCCTCAAAAATACTAGTACAAAATATTGTGGTATGCGTCCGCGTGATATATTGTCAATTCCTCCTTACAATCGAAAACTATTATGTTATTGACCTCAAAGGCGGAGTCTTAGAAAAAAAATAAAAATTCTTAACAAGAAATATATATTCATTTGTGAAAAATCGAATCAAATATTTTTATTGTGATTAAAGTTACAAGCGGTGTTTGTAACTTCAATCATATCAAATCATTTGATTTGAATTATAAACCGTAAATTAGATGGCCGGATTTACTCTACTATTACTTTCGCAATTTTAGCATTTTCAGTATACAAATAAATAATCGTAGCGATATGTGTTACTTCAGAGGGACAATGTAACGAATTTCTAAATATTATATACTATATCAGTATTGTAGTGTGTTTAGACGTTTTTCCTTTCTTATAAATCCCCACGAATAAAAGAAGTAGAGTGCTCGATAAATACGAGTGGTCGTTGACCATTTGAAAAGATGTATAGTACTGAAGAGCAAAGGATTGGTCATAGAGAAAAGGGAATTCACTGTGGCTTTCGTATCGAACATCGTCTAATCATTTGCGAATGAGTGCCTGAGAGAAGAAGTAGAATGAAAAGAGTTATGAATATCACCGAAGAAAATACGTAGGTAAGTCGAATGTACAACATGAAAACCGCCCAGACGACAAACAACAGGATTGAAACGAGACATTTGCCATTCAAGTGCCGTAGTTTATGAATGGATAAGAAAGGAATTATAGTTACTGACCGAGAAGAATTCGAAAACCCTATGACAAACGTTCTGTATAGTGTCAGAAATTTCATTGAAAAATACCACGAAGATATTTGTCGTTCAGCTTTCTTTTTGAGGGGATAAAGTGCAACTTACATTCGATTGTTATTTACCTGGTGTCTCGTAAGTACTCTTTCATTCTGACCAAAGTGGGCGGGTGCTTAAAATGACTGAAAAAAGGAATTATGTTTTTTCTAAAGCGATCGTTATAGTTGCAATGTCTGCGTGAGAGAAAAGATAAGAAATCGAAACAATTGTTGCAGTGAACATTTTTCATATTTTTGCTCTACTCTGTAATTCCACCTCCATTTCAAACTTTGCGAGCTTCTACATAACAGGGTGGAACCCAATGATCTTATTATCGAGTGAAAGAAAACTTTCGACGTAGGACTTGATCATCTATGGAGAGCAATTGAGCGGGTTTCAAGTCTTTGGGACGGTATCGCTCGTCATAGTCGTTGTGAGACCTATGTGTACTATATAGTACATAATCTTTCTATTTTTTTTTTTCGAGTCGGAGAAAATTGTTTAAATTTCCAAACTTATGTATAAAATTGTCGTCTTCTTCATTGTTGGTCAGAATTGAAGTTCTTCTAACGAGAGGTATTCGTGTATAACTGGTCTTTATTAGAAAGTGAGGTAGGTAACTAAAAAGTATCGACGATAGCAAACGTAAACTCAGCACATTTGAATATTTTTTTACCGTTCCCTTTTTACCATATTTTCTTATGTAGTCTACTATCGAATTGACCGCAGTTAATATCGCAGAGAGGAGGAGAATAATACCCAGATCAGAATTCCTTGAGGTTGTACAACTGTCCCGTTGTCGCATCGTAAAGCAACATTTAGTATACCCGCGTACACATATAGGCACAGCTGTGCGGAATTGACAGAAAATCCCTTTTTAAAAATATTCTTATTACACCGCAGAAAAGCTTTATCAGATATTTCCATTCTTGTTAAAGCATTATTACTTTGACAACATTATGGCGTGGTGTATTTGTATAGAGACTTACAACTCGTAGATTCATTATTCCGTTACCTGTGTAAAATATTGTATTTTTTTCTCCTTTACTTTCTCTCTCCCGGCTTTTCTTCGGCTCTTTTGAAGCGATAATCTACGGCACGTTTTTTATTTGCTTTTGTGTACTCAACATTGATGAAGTTTTTTTTTTTTTTTTTTTTTTTTGTATTGTTGTGGTTCCGTTCCGTGAGCGCACTGAGAAAAAATATGCCAGAATAAACGCAAAGTTCAAGAATCGATAAAAACGAAACTAGGTAGTACTTTCTTTTTGGTTTACTTCTATGTTTGTTCCAATGTTGCTGAATAAGAGTTTTATCATTTTCTAAATTCCTGCGCTTATGGCGTACTTCGACCAATAAGTGTGAGTGATGCCTAGGTATTTGAAGGTAGCGGTTTATTCCATGCTTTCATCATGGACTTTTAATATCGAATCCACGTGTGTTTTAAAGAATACCATCGTTTTAGTCTTTGACACATATAGTGATAGGTAATTCTTCGCTGTGCATTTCCTTGTAGATCCGATTGATCATTTGCCAAGACTGCACAGCCCGCGTTGATACTTATACCGCCTGTATATGGTCATTAATCGCCTTTCTAAAGACCTCTTCAGCGTACGCTCGTATATGAACAATAAGGGGAGGGGATAATACGCATCTCTACCGGACGCCAAATTTAATTTCAGCTGCTTCTGAGATTTCTTTCTCTACTCTTACTTCAGTTGTCTGAGACCGTACAGCTCCACGATGATGCGTATGTCGCGTTTATCTATACCAATCTTGCTGAGGACTTTGACCATCTTATCATGTCTTACTGGTATCAAATGCTTTGCGGGAATCGATGAAGCAGGCGTGAACGTAGACGTTCATGTCTCGGCACATTTATGGAAAACAGCGCTTCTCGGGTGCCAACGCCTCCTCTGAAGCCAAATTGTGGCTTACCTATTTGCGCTTCACATGTGCGATTTATTCTTGCGTGGACTATTCACAGGAATGTTTTCAGGATATGGGACGTCAGGCATATGATGCGATGGTCGCCGCAGTTCTCTCATTCTAATGAATTTCATTTATCGGCACTTCTGCAATATGTCGGTTTGAAAAATGACATTATTGAATGTACATTATTTTGCAACATTCATTTGAATACGATACTAGTCAATCATAAATAAACGATTGATGCGAGTTCACACACTCTTGTATAACTGGTGGTACGATTTTCCTCTTTATTTTTCTTCTGCGTTCTTTATCATAAAATGAAAATTTCAGGAATTCGTCGTAGTTTATAGAACTGGATCACGTCTTTTCCGCTTCATAGACGCATCTGTTTCAATAGCGGCGGGCGAAACTAAAAAAAGAGATTTTAAGTCGCATGTCTCTCGTCACCCTTCTCCATTCCGTTCGTCTATCATCGGATATCAACTGTATTTTTTCTCTCTCACCCTTCACTGTGTATATCGCGAAGCTACCGATGAAGTTCTCGTTTCATGTTCCACTCTCTACCCTTTATAATCTATGGAAAATGGAATTGTAATTAAGGTTAATTCATCATTTTTCTCAGCCACGATGAATTTACCACCTTCTCCCTCTTCTTATACTTTTGCTTTAACTTTTCTTTCGTGCTTCTTTCTTTATTTTTTTTTCGAAAGAACGCCTTGTGGCGTGTAAATTATGTACAAATTTCATTCCTCGGAAGAAAAATAATGTTTTATCCGCCCTAAAGAGATGAAAAAAAAAAGGTGTCGCTGGTTGAATTTATTTTTGAATTTCGAAAAGGTTTTTTTTGTTTGTTCTATAACGGGAGTGTGTTTGACTAAAGAGAGAAAAATTTATGTGACGACGACAAACTTGATTCAATTTTCTTCATTTATCTCGAATGAAAATTACATCTCGCAAAGAATTTGTGATTGACGCCTGTGTAATAGAAGAATGAGTATTAAAAAAATAAAAATTGAGCGTTATTCATCTTAATATCGCGATTGAATTCATAATAAACTGAAACTAAAGTGGATGATTAAAGGATTACGTACGCGAAATCGGTTTCTACTTCTGCAAAATAATAAGGAACGTTAGGATTGAAATCGTCGAAATAAAAGTGGAAGGCAACGTAAACTGTAGCCATAGGGAAGTGTAAATTTAATAGAAATTCATCGCAAAAACTGTGCTAGTCAATTGTATTAGAAATGATTCTCCTGCAGCGCAAATATAGGTTCGAGTACACGATGTAATGTCGTTGGTATTCTGGCAGGCGTCTTAACGCGGATTACGAATCAGGTTAGAGTATAAAACAGTAGTCGTTGAATTCTGTACACATCTTACGAGAGAATGAAGCATTAAATTATATAAAGGTATTATGATATCGTAGAATGAAGAGAAAAAGACTAGAGCGTGTGAAGTCCTGAGAAAGTGCAGACGAAAGAGACATAGAGAATTTTGAAAGTCCTCGTGTAATAGTGAAAAAAAATTGAGAAAATAGAATTAGTTTCATGGTATAAACATGTAGATTATTCAAAGTGTGTACTCGTTTGAAGGACGTCCGGCCCGAGTGGGAGTTTAACCCACGACCTCGAGCTAAGAGATTTTTTCGTCATAAATTATTGCCTCTTCTATCCTCATCGATATGATTCCTTGTGAACATCCACACTTATCCACATGCTTCAATCAGCCCCCCCTACTGCCAGGGATTTGCGACTCTTTCCTATAGGCTGTAGTGTGCGTTTGCAACAGCCTAATGTTTTGTGGTCTTTAGACCCTTTCATTCACATGGTGGAACTTCCATCTGAGGGCGAAATATAACGATCTAATCTTAGGGTCTGGTAGTGTAGTGGTTATCGCACTCGTCATGATGACGAGAGGTCCCGAGTTCGATTCCCGCTCGGACCTAGAGATTTTTTCGTCATGCTTCTTCTATTCTTATCGATATGTACTCGTTTATTAGTCTTGTGTGTACATTATACAGATAATATTTTAAGAATTGTTAAGAATTGCATTATATACATTTTACCAAGGATTTGTTGTTTCAAAGACCTTGAGGAAGTTTCATTTCCATTTTGAACGTTTTAGAATAATTGAGAACAGATGCAGGTTTTTGAACGTGAATTTCTCTATAAAATTCATTAAAACGTGGTTCCTACCAACCTTGGTCTAGTGTAGACTGTAGGGCCTCACATTTTGTTAGTTCTTGGGATCGTGAACGTGGAGGCTTCTAATCGTACAAAAAGCAAAAATATGAAACAATATTCTACTCTGTAAGATTGATAATAAAATTGGTAAGAAGTTGAAAAAAATTTAAGCTCCAAATCTGCTATGAGTGGAGGAACTTTGACACTGGGAAAAGAGCTGGCTTAATTCAAAAGATTGTTAGGTAGGATGTATTTTATTGATGGGAGATGTTTTTAAACATCAGCCTGTAGAGGAGCTGCGTGATCGGCAGATTTGTTTCCCTGAATTCCTAAATTACTAAAAATTGTGATGTAGACGTGTAAACTACTCACACATAGACCAGTGATTCAAAATAATCCCGTCCGTAACAAGGAAGCTCACCAATTGGAGAGAGGGGGGCACGGGACTCGTTTGGTTGGTAAATTTAAATTAAATCTGATCAAAAATGGGCACTATTCGAAGTACGAATAGCCTAAACGAATAAGACGTCATAGGTCAGCCTTGTGACGTCACAACCTGGTTTCTTTCATGAGTAGTATAGAAGTAAGATTGTTAAACATCCCAGATGAAATTCTCAAAAAAAGAAATTTAAAAAAGAAATACTGTATAAAATTACAAATGAATGTTGAAATATCCTCGCTTTAGATTACATAATCACAAAATTCATTGATAATTCTTTCTTACGTGAATCCCATCGTCGGAAAATAATCGCTAATTTTCTTTCCATCTTCGTACTTAGTTCCATACCATTCCTCGATTGAACAGGTTTTAGGATTAAATGTCATACTTAAACTTACCACGTTGACGCATCCCTCACCATATCTGTCCCTATACTTCCGTATGTCGGCTTCATTCATAGTGAAGTTGGTTCCGACTGGCATTTGCAACTCAAAAATATAACATACCTTCGGTAATATTGAAACAAAATCGTTTCTTCCCAATGGTAAAGGTATTTCCTTTATTTCCACGGATTTCAGCGTGCACACGCTTAAGACGATTCGAAAAGTAAACGCGAAGGCATCTTCTTTTTCCAACTTCACAAGAATTTCCAACGTTCTATGGAACTCTAGCTGAAAATTCTTGATGAATTCAAAAATCTCTATATTTTCCAGATTTTCTCGAACGACATCTCGTTGTTCCATCATAGTCTCCCAGCCATAGGCTCCAAATTCTTTCATCAAACCTTTGATGTACGTTTCTCGCGTCTCCTCGTTCGGAAAGTCTATTTCATAAACGTTTCTCGCGGGATAGTATTCTTTAATAGTAAGATATCCGGTTTGAAAAAGAAGTGTTATAAGAGGTATTTTGTCAACGTCGTCGTATCGTATTTGAAGGACTCTCGAATCAACAGCTGTCCTAAGTGATAATGAGATGGCTTCTCGAAATCGTCTCCATATTTGATGTACTAGGAAGACCGGGAATTCTAGATCAATAAAATAATTCTTCGCTTCTTTTGTATCCAAGTACTTGGCTAAAGAGGAGGGATTATGCACAGTTTCATTTTTCTCTGAAAATCTATAACCATTGTACATAAATTTTATCTCATTCCTAATTATATCTTCTGATACGTTCCTCTCTTCGACAATCTCTTTGAATTGAACATCGAAATTGGTTCTGTATTCGTTTTCCGTATATCCTAATAACGTTGAATAACTCTGGTCCATAGTGATGTCTCGTATTTCGTCCGTGTAGTCACAAACGGACGTTAGAGACGCCATAGATATTCCTGTTATGATCATGAATCTTATTGGTGCCCCTTTTAAGGCGTCAAAAAGGACTCTCAATATTTTTTGGCATTCTTCGATGATTTTCGGATCGATCTTGTTGTCTATTAGCGGAATATCATACTCATCGATTAAAACTACCGTTCCACGAGTTTTATTGTGATAATTGTACACATACTGTAAGTAATGTTGTAATCTCTCGTGTAAGTTTTCCCCCTTGTTTGGTATCTGGCTCGCATTTCCAAAACGCCAAATTTCTTTCTCTACTTCCATTTGTAACTTTGGCGCGTTCGCACGTTTATTGTAGAACTCGGAAAAATCGAAGTTTAGAATAGGGTATTTTTCCCAATCGTAATTGGCGGTGAATATTTTCCGGCCCTCAAAAAGTTCTTTATTTCCTAGAAAGATTTCTTTAATCGTGTCCAACAGAAATGATTTTCCAAACTTCCTAGGTCTGCTTATGAAAACACGATGATCTTTGGATTGTATGAGTTGTAGGATGAGATCGGATTTGTCTACGTATATACCTCCTTCTTCAAATAGGCCTCTCAGCGCAGCTTTCGGTTTCTTCTTTTGTTCTTTCATTTGTTTTGGTTGGGTTCGTTTACTTGCGACACGTACTGAAATGAACACGAGTACTATTAGTCATCATGCAAGCTTCAAAGAAGACAGTATAGAAATATTGGCAACGTGAGTCGAAAACAAATTTATGAGAGTGGGTCAATACTTAGTGATAAGCCCACAAATTCGGGGTGCTCTGAAATAGAGAATTAGAAACTAAATTGTATAATTATGCATGACGACAGGAAAATTTAATGATTGAGCTGGAGAGGAGGGAAAGTATGTGAATTTGGTGGCTCTTCCACTTACTGGGGGATTCTCTTTTACAAATAAATCAACTCGTATCGTTTTACTTGAATGAAATATCTTCTTCAGTCTTTGAGATCTCAGTTTTTCTTCCGTTGCGTAACTTTTTAATACATTTTTAAAACATGCTTTGCAAAAAAAACGTATTAAAATGTGTTTACTTATGATAATCGAGAAGAGGATGAACGTAGTAATGAATCGTTTCCGCATCTTATGATCGCCGATGAAATCACAAATAAGGTTGGACTCGTAAACGGAATAAGGAATAAATGTTCATTGAATGCTGACCAGAAAACGCTCATCTGGAAGTGTCATAAGCTCTTTGAGATCGTTCAAAATGTCGTATTGAAAAACATCAAGTATTCCTACAGTTTTAAATTTTTGAAGAAATGAAAGGAGGTATTAAATTTACGAGTAACTGCGATGTTGATGCCGCACTGTATACGAATATCTTTTATCTTATACTCGCA
The DNA here is from genome assembly GCA_035079385.1 of Aspidiotus rigidus. Classification (NCBI taxonomy): domain Eukaryota; kingdom Metazoa; phylum Arthropoda; class Insecta; order Hemiptera; family Diaspididae; genus Aspidiotus; species Aspidiotus rigidus. Next base: position 7,162,385 of record JAVHKY010000030.1, read on the forward strand.
CCGTGCTGAAAAGATAGATAACGATTGGGCTGTACACTCGCGATGCATAAGTTCTGATATCATTGTATAAATTATGATGATAATACATATTTAAAGGGAGTGAAGAAGTTGTGGGATATTGGTGTGTAAGCATTCATATAAGAATGGGTCAACGAGGTTCTGCGTCCGTACAAGTTTCTGTATCTGGACGTATCGGACTCTTCCTCAATGGTTATTTGGCGATACATCGTAAAGACTCGTCAACTCTAGAGACCGTCAAAATTGGGCGCCGTTCCACCATCATGTGTTTGAATTAGGTGCCACCATACCGGAAACTAAATTAAAATATCTGTATAGTTATGATTAGATGAAAATATTTTGGCTGTATTTATCCTTTGCGAGTAAGGTTGAAAATTGTCCATAATGATTTGATTTACTGCGGAAAAGTGATCTCATCATCGTTTTCAATATTCCAGACCATGTAATGTATTACAGCAGGGATTCCCAAAGTGTGAGTCGCGATCCTTTAACTGTGGTCCGCGGAAAAAACCAAAGTGAGTCTTGGAAAATTCTGAAGAGCTCAACTATTGCATTACTACCATTGGACCATAGTGGTTGTCCATGGAAAAATTTGCGGTTTCATGCAAAAGTTACTTTACTGGAAGCAGTATATTGAGACTAAGAACTTTGATTGCTTTGAGATACTAGTAACTTTTTCAAACCCCAATGAGAATTCGTACTGAACTAGTGGACAAGCATTGTAGAAGAATTTGGAGATTTATTTCAAAGATTCAAAAGAGAAAGGACCAGTAGGATATGGGTAGCTACCTCCTTACCGAATCAGCTGGCTGGGATACATGTTGAAGCAGATGAGAAATACGGATAACAGCTCGATTTGTCAGGAGATACGACTGGAAGTCGAATTTCGACAGGCAGTTTTTGGCTGTATCCCTCCGTGAAAAGTACTCTCTTTCGTCAACAGAAGCTTTAAAGGTGCTGCTACCATTATGAGCAAAGTTTTCTAGTGATGCTTGGCCTCACGTGTACATATGTACCAAAACCACTTACATCTATCGCATTCATTGCTCTTGAAACTGGGCGAGGCTGAAGTGGACGTGCCAGCGAAAACAAGCTCAATATTTCCACACTCCGATGTAATTAGGCGCTGATCTATCATAGTATACATATATTATAAATTACAATTACATCGATTATAGACCATAGTCCACCTGCATTATACCTGAAACATGACTGTTTTCATTCATTTATCTCCCTACTTTTGGAAATGAGTCGCGAAAAATTGTCCAACTTTGAAATTGGAAAAATTGAGTACCGCGCAATGTTATAGAAAGTACTTTTTACTTACGGCTCTCGCGTTTCACGATCGATCCGTCCATCTTCTGTAGAAAACAAAGAAAGAGGAGAAACAAACGATAGTATAATGCGAATCAAATCTGATGAATACCCATTATAACTAAGCCATTAATTTTAAAGCCTATTCATGCAAAGGTACTTGAAAGTTTATTGTTACAGCTCTGCTTACACAGGAAATACGAGGAAAACATCACAAATAAATTGATTCATGATTTCTTTCAGGTCTTCATCGGGATTCAATTGAAAAAGTGACTCATAAACAATTTGAAAAAAAAAAAAATGATAAGAAAACGCTTATAAGATCGAGTTAATTCGTTCTTAATAATTTCATTAAATAAATTATAGTCAATTTAAATTTATTAATTAATTAAATATTGATTTATCATTAATTAAATTTTCAATTAATAAAATAATTTCTTATTATCATTTTTATAATAACCATACATGAATAAAATTTATTAAAATAAATAAAATTAATTGTGTATTTTCTATCTAATAAACAGATTCCTTTAATAAATTCCAATTAATTAATTTTAATTAATCTTTGATATAAATTTCTATCTAATAATATTTTAGGGTATCTATCCTTTATTTTTAAAATTATTTATTTTAATAAATTTTTATAAATACTCGTGTATTGAAAAATTTCATTGTAAATAATAATATTTATTATAATATTTTTATATTTTATTAATAAATTTATTAATATTGTTCAACCGCTTAAGCTTTTTGTAATCCGCTACTCATTTGAGTGCAACCCTTTGTCACAGTTCTTATAAGATATTCAGAAAAAACGCATTATGTATAAATTAAATGAGTCAATTTGCTTTTGTTGTCACCTTTATCATTAGAAAAAAATTCGACGTTTCGACGCACCTCGTCGTCATATCAGGAGAAACGAGTTTTGTATAATGATAAAGGCGGCAACAACAGCAAATTGACTAATTTAATTTATAACTGTGTGTTTATCACGGAAAAATTAAACTTTCTTTATAATTATGTATATTTCTTTAAGGAAAAGTCGACGTAGGTAATAAAACAGTAAGCGTATGCTTGGGCAACTAGATGACAAGCTTATTCCAGCCCCACCAATATGTGTTAGCATAGTGCTCTGATATAAGCCTGTCAAAATTCTCTCAAGTACCTAAATTTAAGATCAAGACCAAGTAGGCCCTCAGTTGATGAAACTAACCCTCGAGCAGCCTAGTGAGCTACTTGAGCATTACTTTTATTGCCTAATACGAGTAAAAGACAACTTTTTAGTAACTTTTTGTATCTTCAGTTCATCTCAAATTATGAAGATCAAGTTCTGCAATTTTTGTATCTATTTTTATAGTTGACACTCCTCCAGGTAGATATAGTATCCACTCATTGTAGACGTCTCAACATATCAACACGTAAACTCAATTTATTTTTATGGGTTTCTTTCAAGTTTGGTGTGCAAGCAGAGCCGTAATGCTAAATTTTTGTACAAATTCATTATTAGTGGGCTGCAATATTTGAAGCCTCGGAAACTATTCTCCTGAAATTAAGAGCGCAGAACAATCTTTCAAAAAACCTAAGTTTAGTGTCGTAAATAAGTAGAGTATCATCAACTGCAGGAATGTTCGAGAGAAGTTTGCGTCAAGTACGTTAAAAATAATTGATGCAGAGGTACTTTTACGCTCAAGATTTATGAACCTTGTCTAAACTAGTTTCATAATATGAGAATTTTCAACGAGAATTTTGTCTTGGTAATATTTAAAACAGTTCAAAAACTCACCTTGTCTTCCGCTTCTTGCTTTATTCGTCGGCCTGTAACCTCGAAATCCTTCATGTATTGATCATACTGAAGAAAGAAAAAGGTGACATCATCAGTACCTAATTATTAAGAGTAAAAACTCGATGCATCGTTATGATTGTTCGTCATATCTCATTGCTGATGTATTGCAAGGCTGGTAACTCTTGTATAATTTGTGGGGACTTGTTGAATTCTGCATCTTGACCGGAAAATCGAGCTGAATCTCTTGGACTCCAGATCTGAGTAGATCAAACACGAATGCGGATCTTCTGGGATCCAGATCTCGACAGAATAAAAAAATCTGGGTTTTTTGGGCGTTAGATTCTGGTAGAAGGAAGAAAATTCAAATTGTTTTGATTCTAAATCTTGACAGTAGAAAAGAAACCAGTTCCTTTAAGTTCCGTATTTATGACAATACTGTGTGTATCGTAAATAAGTATCCCGTCGCAACTGACAGTTATCAAAAAGAAGAAAAAAGGAGCCCGAGTGAACCAGATACCGAGGCGCTTGCCGACTCAGGCTTGTTTTTTCTTACTTTGTTTGTCAAAAATTGTTGCTCCTGCTCAAGTGTGATGGCATGTATTCACCAGGAGAACATTTCCACCCCCCTCCCCTCTGACAAAAGCAAAGGAAATTGTTATAATCAGTGAGTTTCATGTTTCGTAGGTAATTTTGGGACAAAGCCTCTTTACTGACTACCCCAAGGGGGTTCAGCGCAAATGACCTATTGAATTCGAGCGCTGTAAAATAAACGAAGTTTGAGATAGTAGCTAGTTGTGTATATTTTTTCAATTGTTTATTAAAACCATGTCAGTGATCACTTTTGATTTATTTTTTTCAGTTCTCAATAGTTCTCAATTTGAATCTTATTCGACATGCTAATAAGCCAGAATTTTATTTGAAATATTCTAAGATATCATGGTAAGCACAACATTTTCTTTCTTTTTCTTTGATGAATGAATTTATTTGGTACTGATGTGCATTATTTTGCCTTAACAGTTTGGGGTTGCTCAGAAATTTTTTGTTACTTCCCTTCTTCCTTAGATTCAATTAAATCATACCCATAGAACAATATATTATCTTGAAAATACTCACTTTGAGGATATCTGGATTTAATGTGTTTGACTCTACAAAGCAAGAGCAAAAGACAGTGGTGAAATAGTAAAGTTCATTATAAAATATTTATATAGTCAGAGTAAATTATGACCGATTCGAACTACAATATTATTCCATTTTCATTGAAACTCATATGGGCTTGTAAGTTACAACTTCACAAAGCCTACCATCCGATCACTGATAAACAGCATCCAGTCACATATTTGTATAAGATAGCGAAGATCGAAGCCACATTCTTGAAAGAAAATTACTAGTTTGCACCCAGACAAAACGTCAGAAACAACGATGAGGATAGAGCAACTGGATAATGTGGGAATCAAGAGTAATGACGAGCTGGTGTCATTGGTTGTGACTAATATGTTTGGTACCATACCAAAGGAGGAACTTTTCGCCTCGCTTTAAAACAACAGATGTCATGGGAACCCCGATAGACCGAAGTACGAAAAAATAGTGGAAGCGATTGTTAGCCAGAACTGCTGCCATTTCAAAAACAAAGGAAAAGAGACTAGCAATGAGATCACTGCTGTTACCGATACTGGCAGAGATATGCATGAATGGCATGGAAAATAAGATATTGAAAAGGAGCAGGTTCAAAATTCACTAAGCCACGTATTATGTAGATGATATCCTAGTTGTGTGGTCAGACACTAATAGACAGGTCGACCAATTTCTTCTTGGGACAAATGCGATTAACGAAACCATCAAATTCACCGAAGAAAAGGGCAATGAGACCATTGACTATTCGGACTTGAAAATACGCTGGCAAACAACCGGATAGAGTACAAAATCTACAGGAAGCCGACACACACGGACATCATCATTCCAAATAACTTGTACCACCACCACCACCTAAGGCACAAGTTAGCCGCAATCCAAAACTACTGCTACTAGGTAATTTCTGTCATGAAGAACAATGGAGAGAACAGGAAAGAAATCGAGATTGTAAAGCAAATTGCAGAAACCAACGGCTACCGTAGAGGTGTGTTGGTGGGAGTCTTTGGGAAAATGGAAGCCAAGAAGAGAACCCATGAAGGTAGGACGAGAAAGTACTCCGGATCGATACCGTGCATAGGGCAGAACACAAACGAAGTGAGAAAGGCGTTCAACAGCTATGACGTGAATATGGGCGTCCATAATAACCCACCATGGTGAAGAGAATCAGCAATGACCAGACAGAAGAAAAGGACAAGGAAAGCTTGATGGCATCTACATTGGTGAGACTGGGAAAAAGTTCACGATCAGGAAGAAGAAGTACAAAATATAGAGATAGAAAGAAGATGGGAAGTTACTGTTTGATAAACTCTGTAACTATGAACAGCCCAATGGAGAAGAAATATTTGAAGTGATACACATGGAGAATTACACGAAGAGAAGAAACCTCTGGGAACAGATGGAGAGGAAAAAACCAGCCTCTTGAATAATCATGTTTGAGAGCGAAAAATTATTCAGCCTAGTGACTGGATGAGAAAAGAAGAACAGAATCAGCAAATAAGACACCAGCAAACCTGGTAGCCAATATAAACGTAGCATATTGGTCAACAGAGTGAACCAATCACGACGCAACTTGTTATAGTCCATAGGATCACGGTGTCATACTACAAAAACTCATGGCGACACAACTGATGATGGGGTGATACTTGAAAATATTCTTGTAAGCTAACTAATGAGGTAGACTTAGTCAATGATCAATCGGCGCATCTTCTTCAACGACTTAGATTTCCGAGTACATTATAATATTATCAATAATCAGAGTACGTGATGATTTTTTAAATGTAAATTTGGCTTCCTTTGTTATCATCTGAAACGAAAGCTCTTACGTTTTTCAGAGCGTTAAAATTGATAACGCTTGAAATGTAACGTACGTATGTGCTTGTTCAAAATATTCATAACCAGATGGAGCAAAGAATTATTGGTATACGAAAATTATACATAAAAAGTTGAAATAAATACGTATTTACACTTACCATTCAATACAGCCAAAATAATTATGAAAATTAAGTATTCCATACTAGCTAAGACGACATCGAGTAAAATGTGAATACCACTTCACTCTGATATCCACTTATCAAATTTTCTCGCCGTTCATGTCTACCCCTACACAATAGTGTTCAAACGCGAGCGCTAATGCAGACGCATTCTTAAAATAACTTATTCACACTGATTACATAGTGTACACGTGCTGGCTGGTTTAAGAAGAATCTATGAAGAGAGAAGGGGAAACTTTATCTGCATTTAATAATGCATTAACTATTGTCCCTTTCGAGGTTTGTTCTACGAAGATGATGACGGCTAATATTTAAGCGTACTTTAGTACAGCTTATACTCTAGTCTTTTCTTTGCACGAATTGGCGATATAATATCAGCTGAGGGAGGTATACAATGGCGTAGTTATCTCAAAATTTCGGGCAGAGAGAGGCGGAGGGTTGCCTCCACCCCCATAATTACGATTTCGGTTGTAGGTTATGAAATTGAACGAAATTGGGTTCTTGGAAATCTTACGTAATTTTGGGTAAAAAATCGACGCGGCAGTAAAGAGAATGTCACTGCTGAAACCGACGAATTTGAAATCGTAAGGTTGAATTAAAAACGGATGTACTCGTCTAAGCTTTCAACTGGAGGCTGGAACACGCTCAGGGATCCTCAATTACCTCACGGAAAGAAAACCAAAATAAGTTCTAGTAGATATAACAAACTGCAACCAGAGAGACAGCGTATTTTGAAGAAAGGTTTACTTACGATTATAAAATCGTGCAAGGGACTATGAAAACAGCTTGAAGTGACATCAGTTCTATTGAAGTCCACCAGAACTGTCGAAAAACTTATACAGCTTTGATGCTGAACGAAAAAGTTTATCGTCAATCCACCCCAAGTAAGATTCATTTTGTGTCTAGTCTGTGGTAATGAGTGTTCTGAACGGAGAGAGAAAAAAATTGAACGAAGATCCAAGACATGCGAACATTCCAGCTAGAGGAATCATTAAACGAAATTTGCCAACAGCAAAAAATATCGTGGGAAGAGATGTGAAACGAAGAATCGAAGGTGCATTGTGTCCGGTTGCAGCTGAAGTCAAGTATCGTATGACATGCATGGATCGATTTCGCAGCCGTATTCTTTCAGAAACATCAACTGTTGGTGGTCCATGGGAATCCAAAGAGTATTGTTGCATCCAAAAAGGTTTGCGTGTACCTTAGAGGTTGATGACTGTCGATACAGCCTGGTCGATCGATTGGAAATCACTGGTGCTCACGCCCATACTGAAAAGGCGGTGAACTAGAAGAAAGATTTGACCATGGCAAATGTAATATTCATCCCAGTTTGATAATCTCGCAAAGTTTCGGAGATAAGCATTTAGAACTATCGAATGATTGGTACAAGAAGAGAGGAGATCATGACAGTGCAGAAAGGGATTTTTGGGATTCGTAAGACGAGAGAAGTGGTTCCGTCGCGGACGGCTGGTCTAAGGTGTAACATTTTGAGCTACGTCGTTGGAAAGCTTACCGAAATAAGGAAGGCGTATCCATGTTTTTTCTTCTGATTTGTGTCTGTTAATTGGAAGATGGTGACAACAAGAGCTCTAAAAACTAATTTTTTGGGTATTATTCTATCAATATCCAATTTCACATGATTGGCTTCCTCTGTGAACTTGACAGTGTTCATTTCTTTTTCGAAGGTTTCAGAAGAGGCGAGTCAAACACTATAGACGATGGATCGTATCGAGAAAGAGTGTATTCTTGTGTAAGGGGAATAAGATCGAGAAGAATGTTTGTACACGTAGGCTTCCTGAAAATATTGAATTCATGTTTGCCTTAATTTAGGGTGATGAAGAGGTCAAGAAAGTTGACGGTTTGTGAACCTACAGATATTTTTCAATTAATTATTTTATAAGATACCCATAACAGAAAAATTAAAAAACTTGCAATATAATTTGTTGAATTTTCATGAATCCTTGCGGTCACTATTTTTTTATTTTGAAATCACTCTAAAATATGATATTATATTTGTCACGAATCCTAACACATTATCAAAATGACTCCAAACTGCTCCACTGGCGTTCTTTCTCTCTCACTCCAAATCAGAAGAGAAAAAAAAAGGAAGAAACTTGGCGTAATTACATGCACTGTACAGTTAATTATTTTTATCATTTCCCGAGTATGTTTATCTTAGCACTGATGCCGTTTTACTAGACAACTCGTTAGAGATGGAGCTAATTTAACTTTTACTAATGCCCAAAGATTAACGTCGAGTATATCATGCGTATTTTATCGCGGTCGCATAGTTTATCCAATGTAGCGTGAAGTAACTTTTTCAACTTGATATGATGCGATGTGACGATGTCAGAGCTATTTCAAGAAGCAATTCGCAACTTTTTGTATAATTCGAACAGAGTAAGCTTTCGCGGCGATTTTATCACGGTAAATCGGTGAGGAAACTTGTCATTACGCTCTCTAATCGTGAAAAGGAAATACAACGTGTGAAGGCAATGAAATTATAGGGTATACGAAACAGGAAACGATAGGACGAAATGAAATATTCTCGCTAGACTATCATCTGCATTAGGAGTTCGCGACAACACACGTCGGTATGTAGAAATTTTTCCCTCAAGTAGCTATATTAACCACTGTAAATGAAATTTATAAGACAGCAATATTATGGAGGAAAATCGACATTTTTGAAACATTATTTTAAACAACGTCCGCCGGCTTTTTAGAGGGCTAAAACACAATCATTGCAGTTCGAGAGAAAATTAATTTCTCAGAATACTTATAAAGGAAAAAAATATGATTTATATATTTCATTAAGGTTTTGACTTCAAACGAAAAACGATAAACCAATTACAATTATAAATTCTGGCCCCTCATTAATTAATAGTTGTCAGATTCGTTCGTGATAAGTACGCATTTATAATATAGGTAAGAGCACAAAAATAAGGTACGAGTAGAAAGATAATTCGCAACCAATAAATCATTCCTCGAGAGGACAAAAAAGCTCGAAGAAAGCGAATGAAAGCCCAGTGAATTCGAGAAAAAATAACAGAGGAAAGCGAAAAAAAGGACAATAGATACTCATCGTAATTGTTTTCCATATTTGTACGTATTCGAATTATCATTTTAATAGTAGTCTACGAATGAATTCGATTGGGTAAATACGCTCGCTACAAAGAAGTGGTGGAAAGAGAAAGAGAGGGTGACAGAGAGGTGAAGATTTAAAGAAAAGGAAACAAAACTAATTAAATTTCTGCGGTCTGCCGCGAAGTAGATAGACGAACAACGTAGAAAATACGAATTTTGATTAATTACACAAAAAAGTAACTTCGGCTTAAAAACACTTCTAATACGTACAACGAAAAATATTTTACAGACTAAAAATACTGCATTAAAGTTTGTTACATGTTTAAAATTTATATATTTTGACAAAACGTGATCGTCATCCTTGCGTTTTGTCGAAATCCGTTGAATTTTATTTGAAAACAGGGGAAAAATTACTTACATGGTATTCAAAAATATCAATTTTCACTATGTCCCTCGATTGTCATTTTGTCCGAGCTCGGACACGACCCAGACGTCGACTAATGGTATGATGACTGCATTGATCTGTATCATTCTTCTACATATCTTGATAACGTCATTCTAAGCCGAAAGAAGCGGGACCTAAATGCAAGAGCAGCCTATCAGCTAGAGACTTGATTCTTCAAACCAGATAACGGTTGATTATAATTATTTGCTGTACGTGTCTAAAAGGAAAAAGCTAAATTTTTCTGCCGTAAGATCATTCTTCATTCATGACGTCCCTTTTTTCTCTTTTCGGATTGACTTCCGTACAGTGAATTATATTAATCTAAATCGATCCCAGGTCATTATCCCTTTACGTTCAGCGTATGCGTGAGATAAATTTCATTGTACCATCCGTAAAATTGTGGTAAATGTGAACAAGAATTAAGGGAGGTTAGGAAATTTCTCTTTTTATCGCATCTAGATAGAGTTTTGAAGACGCATAAAACTTCGAGCCGTTTTATCATCGATACGTAATGTTTAAGTATACGTCTGAATAGTTCGTGAAGCTGAAATTACGACGGAAGGTTACTGGTTAGAAAGAGTTTTATGTTTATGTTATTACCAAAAGTATACAGTGCATCTTCATATCATTTCAGCGTTTCCCATAAAGTAGATCATTTTAATCCTAGTCTTATAATTTGTAATTAAAACAAACTTCCAGTATACATATACAAAGTATATTACGTATAATACGATATTTCTCCGCGAAAGTTTCGTCTAGTTTTCATGTACCCCAAAAAAAGAAGGAAAAAAGACGAAATTGGAGCATGTATCTCTTCTTTTTAACATCCGTTGCGTTTCCAAAGCGGAATTTCAGACGTCTCTTAATTATTTTGTACATCGTGTAGCACGGGTTGCGTTGCGTATAGCCTGCAACTGTTGAAACTGCATCACCCGAGGACGTTTGCGGTTTATAAAGTACGTCGCGTTCACACCATACGACAATGTACGAAACCGTCAAATGCTGTCTCAAATGTAATCTGATGCAGAGGAGGTACTACACACATAATTAATATACTGCGCGTACACGTAAATGTAAATATTGAATAAGTAAATGACTAACGGAGCAGGAGGATCAACGCCGGGGTTAGCTCGAGTACGAGTACAAATAACTTTCAATTCGAAAATGGGAGGCAGTTTGATAGTTCGTCACGTTTCTAATATATTCTTTGCCGTACTTCCTCGTGCACTGTAAAGTACATTTTGTATAAGCAATTCGCAACTTACAGACGATCGCAAAAGTCTAACTAGCAAACGATTTCCATAATCTTGAGAACCGACGAATGAAACTCTTGTTATACGGAAGTAATTCGGCAGTTTTTGCATTTTTACTGCCTTGTGCGCGCCTCTACCTACCAACATTTGGAGGACACGCGAGAGGATTCCAAAAACAAGGCAAACTTCCATTTAATTAAAGAAAGAAAAGTGCGCAAAATTAGTGTGTATTTTGTACAGAATTCAGGGTAGATAATGGAATAAAATTTAAAGATTTCGAAAGTCAACTTCTCAAATCACGCAGAATGAAAGTTGGCCGGCTCTTTTCTTTTTCAATCCTATTCCAAAATTTTTCGAGCTATTTTTTTTTCTTTTCTTACTAAATTCTAGTGGAATAGGTTTTACCTACAAATACCGAGATATAGTACAGCCAGGCACTAAGAGGAACTTTCATCACCTCTTCAGAAAGTAGGAGGAATACTGACAACTACTTTTTTTTTTATTTTTTATTTTATTAGTGATATGTATTGTCTTGCGGCTATAATCACACAATTTACAGTTTTGTTTCATACATAATATTATAGTACAGGTCCAATATAATTTATCTACAAGACTGTTTTTTTGTAAAAATTTTGCAAGTTGGTGCAAATATTTAATATCTAGAGATAGAGGGTGGTCGTTTGATCTGACGTATTTTTTACAGTGGAAAATTATATGCTCGACATTCAGTGGGTCTTCCGTTTCACATGTTTCGCAGGTTGGTGGGGGTTGGCGAAGTAGAAGATGTGCGTGGGTCAGCTTTATATGCCTCAGCATTGTTCGGATAATAGCCACTGTGAGTCCCTTATCGTATTGGTACTGTTTGGAGATGATTTTGGTCCAATCGATCGGTGTATTTTTCGTATGGTTTGTTCAAAGGAGGTAGTCCCGTATGGATCTCATCCAGTATGTAGGCATCGCTTGTTGGATTTCATGGCGTGTAGCATCGGGTGGTAAATAGAATTAACTCATCCTCAACATCTATAGACTAAGATGAATTATTATCAAATCGAAAAGATGAATAAATAAATAACAGCAGAGATCGCACATTTTTTAGATGACTGTTCAGTATCTGGAACAACATTGAGAACCGTGAATATGAAATCGACAAAAACCGGACGTACAAATATCATCGTTGACCTTAAAAGCTTCATACAACCACCACGGAAACGCGACGTCTGCGCTGTTGAACCAAGGAAGGAAAAAAAAAAATTCTTCCAAGTCCCCCTCCTATCATATATAGCTCGAGACTCGAAATTCTTCCAAGTCCCGTAACCTAACCTAACCTTAGGTTATCAACTTCGCGGACGCGGACGTTTTCTGAGGATGTAATCTCCTAACAAAATGGATAGCGGGTTCCCCGCTAAAAAAATTAGACAAATAGTACGAATAAAAGCAGAAGTATTCAAGAAAGCGTATTGCAGAGAATCCTTCGACAAACTAACAAATGAAACAGAGCGTCAAAATAAAAAATAGAAAGGAAAATTTTTAATACATTTATCAAAGAACATACGAGTAGATGATAAAAGAATTCAAGAAACTCGATAACAATATAGGAATCAACAACAAACCATCAATGGTGAAGGGGATGAGCAAAAGAAGACAAGGGCGTTTTAAGATAAATCCAGGATTAAACCCAAAACATAGAACGATGGTATAGAGCGAGAAAAAAGAAGATAAATCCAGTGCTGAAAAGAAAAAGCAGGTGACTCAAGGTCAATGACGATGTCTAATAATGGTTTGTAAAAGACCGCCGCGACGGTTTGAATACGAGCACTTCGAATTGAATGAAATTCATTTTTAGAGTGCTTGAGACTGCGTGGACTGAAGAGCTGGTATGGCACATTGTTACATAATTCAATGCTCAATATGTTCTATTCCATAAAACTGGGAAATATTTTTCAGACTTTTTTTTCGGGACTTAGATAATCTTCAGGCTCTAAGATTTATATGATAGGAGGAGGGCTCGGGCCATTGCAGTCCTGCAATGGTATCTATTTTTTTTTCAGTCTTTTTCTATACCTATATTATATTTTGGTAAAAATCATGATAATCTGTTCACTTTAGGATTCCTTTAGAACCTTTACAATGATACACGGCTATTTGTTTGTGGAAGAATTAGTGGACATTTATGGCTTTTACCAGACGCCATCTTGAAATTACGCCTCTAGGGAGAAAAATTCGGCTTGCTAACACTGAAATTCAAATTCAGCGAGTAATTTTATCCCTAAAAACGTAAGTTGGCGTAACGGAACTCCATTTGTAAGAAAATTAGTGTTGATTACTTGGTTTTACCTGGTGTCATCTTCAATTTACACCCCTAGGAGGCACAATTTGGCGGCTCGCTAACGTAGAAATTTGGATTGAGCGGGTAATTTTACCCCTAGAAAACATCTGCTGGCCTAATGTCTCAAGAAATACAGTTGACTCGAAAAATGGCGAACGAGCAGAACGAGCGAGCCCCCCAAAAGCCATTAAGTGGCCCCCATAAGCTATTGGCTTTAAGTATTCTAAACTAGACTGATTTCTACTAGACGGAGGACACGAGTGAGCCCCTCAAGAGCTACTTGTATTAGCTTGCCCAGCAGACTATGAACATTTCTAATGATTTGAATGATACGCTACTTTTGATCAAAATATTGTCTCGCTGGTGAGCGAAATTAGTTTAATGAAAATAAGGATTTTCTCGGTTTACATTTTGACATCGGCAATAAAAGAACTTGTGATCATGTGTCAGACTGCTGCGACAAACTCGTTTAACTTGTTTTATTCGAAGACTCTGTTTAAGCAACAAACGTACAGTAATCCAGCAAAATTGAAGCTGCCTGTTTTCGAGTAGTTCCTTTGTAAATACCATCGAGTCCATTTTATTAAGAAGAATAAAACCGAACTCTTTTCATCCGAGATTGATTCAATTTACCCGAGTACTTCGAGAGCTTATCTAATACTTTCTCCTTGCTTGAAGCATTTTCACTTCACCTTTTGCTTATTTTTTCTCTCTCTCCGTTGTACGTTCAATATCCATCTATTTTCATACTACCTACCAATCGTTATTTTGGTTGCGGCCGTCTCACGATTTCTGTTTTCATTCGATTACGATAGTACGAAGTAATAACTTGGTACGGTGTAGTTACGTACACCTTATTATATTTGATCATCGTGACAAATGGTGCGATTATCTAGAAACGTTTTTCATTAAGAAGAGATTTACGCTTTTCAAGACGTTCGTATAGTTTATCTAAGCGAAATATGACATCCAATGTGCCAACATTGAAGCAGAATCTGAGATTACAAACTTCCTCACTTCGGTGAGGTCGAGCAACAAATTTACCCTCTCATAATGTGACACGAAATAGTGTCGGTATAGGCGGGTTTTCTTTTTAGTACAGCGCGATTTCGAAAAAATATAATCAAAATCATCTCTCTTGATGTGCTCTACAACTATCGAAAAAAGTTATCGGTGCGTAAAGAAAGATTTAAATAGAATTTGTCTATCATTTTCTAACGCGGTAGGAAATAATGTTTTTCTTCGTCAATTGCTTTCGTATTTTTCGCTGTCACCGTTCGCTTTTCATAACTTATTTTGTACATGACGTGTGAACTAACTTGAACGATATTATTTTCGGTGGGCAAACTGGAGGAAGAGGGCGGATGAAGAACTCAATTTGACGTTCCACGATGGGCGGATAGAAAGTTATACACGGTGGGTATTCTTTAGAAGATGCGTGAGTTCGAATGCTTCGAAAATGTAGGTGGTTTATTGTAGTTCTTTGTGTTAAAAACATGAAATACCGGTAATATTCTCAAGTCTAAATAAAGTACTTGGAAGAGTAATGATACTCGTAATCAACCTTATTAGGGGTAAGCCTTACGTGAGCAACTTTCAACAGACATGGTTGTGTGATTATGTACATTTCGTCAAAATATGCATCACCATTCCGAAATTGGGGGACTATCGAAAGCACAAGCATTGAGAAGAGTTTGTTGTCGATATGAATTTACGATGTATGAAATCTAAATAGACTCGTTTTACAATTTTATGTAGGTTCCAAAATTACACAATTTTTCTCTTTCGTACGAAAACCGTGTGAAGAGATAGAGAATGGGGCGGTATATAAACGTCGGATTTTTTTTTCTGTTGCGTTGATGTGCGAGTTAGCGCGCTGAATCGACCACGCATTCTCGGCTTAACGAACTTTTCAAAACAATTAAGTACTTACCACGATCTAAAATCATAAAAGTAGTCCTATACCACCAAATTTCAAAAGCGGCATAACAATCGCGTAGAACGAAACTTCATACTCACTTTGAAGGCAGCAAACTTTGACAAATGAAGTAAACTTTTATATGCCACCCGGTAAGCAGGCTTTCGACTACCAACATTCTTCGATGGTGATGAAGACCTCACTAATTCTCTCATCGAAAAACGCATTATAAGTATCAGTCTCTGACAGACTGCTTCATTTCATCGACTGAAATTCGTGGAGCAGAAATAGTCGATTAAAAAGAAGTTATTTCAAAAAAAATAAAATAAAAACGGACTATTTGTGGACAAATCCACCAGATGTTTTGAAGGGAATAGAGTATACCTTCACGATAGCAGGGAATAGTTCACCCAGTATACAAAAGCTGGTTCTATTTCAGATCTAACAAATATTAAGACGAAAAAAAAGTTGTTAGGAAATGAAAAAATTGAAAAGTTTTTAATGAGAAGAAATATTATGAGAATAATGAAAACAAAGATGAAGTCGGAATTTCTTCACAACAACAGCCGATACAGAATTTATCAAAGCGGATACGTTCACGGCAATACTACGAGTAAATTCGTCTTTGTGACTGTCCCAAATTCATACCTCATTGAAATGGAGCAGAAATTTGCGCGTGTTCTGGTCGTTTCGTTATCCTCCGCTCCTCGTATTAATTGCTGGTCATCTTCATTCGTTTTGGAAAAACCATACCAACAGTAAGTACCTGGGCTGGAAAAGTGGAAAGTTATCAGGAAATGAGTTATTCTCCCGGCATCTGTTCCTCATAATTGACAGCCAATTGGGAAAGCAAACGGGTGATCAGTTTTTGGAAAACCGGGAAGAGTCAGAGAATCACCACGTCTAACACCCAAAGCGGCTGTACACATGGGTATCACCACCCGACTGAGCAAATGGTGTGATGCGAAATCAGATAGACCACGCCCTCATTAAAACAGCGAATACAAAAGCACGGTCAAGTCGGTAAAAACATATCCAGGAGCAGACGCTGACTCGGACCATAACCCAGTCATGACAGTTTTCAAGAAAACGCGTTTTAAGAAGAGAGAAGGTAATACGAGAAAAAAGATTGACATAGAGAATGAAAAAGCCTCACTTTCAAAGAAAATATCAAGAAAGTAATTGCTGAAAAATTCGAAAATCGAACTTTTTCAACGAACATTGACGGACTACAGAATGGGTGGTGGAAGATGGAGAAGACTCTCGCTGACATCCAGAAGGAACAAGTTGGTCACAGAAACTTTGAAGTAAAAGGACCGTGGATGACGCAGGAAATTCTATGTGTAGATCTTATGGGCGATCGCAGAAAACTGAAAGGTATTGATAACAATCAGTACAAAAATGTTGATAGGGTCATTTGACGTAAAAGACGAGAAGCTGAAGGAGATTGGATGTCGGGTAAATATGTGACGAAATAGAGGACCTAAAGGAGAAGCACAACTTATTAAACCTACGTGAAAATATGAAGGAACTGAGGGGTAAGCAGCGCAAATGGCAAGTATCCTTCCTGAAGACAGCTGACGGAGAAATAATCCTAGGCGTTGAACGAAGCTGGATTGATGAAGAGAATATATCGAGGCACTGTTCGGGTATGGTAGCAGAGGAAGACTACGATGGTATTGGCCCCGAAATAATTAAAGAAGTGATTAAAGTAATTATGCGTTTGTAAAATGGTGAAACTACGGGCCCCGACAGAATATAATGCTGAACTGCTGAAAATGATAGCAGAACAGTATAGTAGATATCCCTCCTCAAATAAAATATATCAAACTAGACACATACCTCATTCATGGCTACATTCCACATTCATTGCTTTTCCTAAGAAGGCTGGAGCTGCAACTTATGACGAGCATAAAATGATAAGCCTAATGTTTCACGTTCTGAAGGTCTTCTTGCGAATAATTCACTTAGACGAGAAGTGCGAGAACCTGATGGAGGAGATACAATTTGGTTTTAGATGTTGCATGGGAACAAGAGAGACTATATCTTCACCATTACCATCCTCACGCAAAAATGTAGAGACACATGAACCAGAAAGTGTATACATGCTTTGTTGACTACAGAAAGGCATTTGATACTATCGATCATGAAAAAATGATGAAGATCCCGACAAACACTGGTGTCGACTATGGAGTGGTACGAATTATCAAAAACCTATACTGGAACCTGGTGGTATCAGTGAGAGTGAAGAACTTGGAGTCAGAGGTCGGAAAAATTGAGAAAGGAGTACGCCAGGGATGCGTTTTGTCAGAAAATGATGGACTACCTTGTAGAGAGGAGCGCACAATTCGGTATTCAGATCAACATACGTAAAAGAAAAACATTGACGTTCTTGAAAAAATTTAGATGCCATTACCCGTAAGCTTCGCAGTTCCGTGGGAAACAGCTAATTTTATGAGTGTACGCATTAAACCTGACTGAGAGTTCGAGCTACAGAAGTTCCTAAAATAGGTCAGGTCACTGACAAAGTTGGGTTTCGAGTAGATCTATGCCTCCTTTATACTAGTTTTATCCTAGGTCTAGTCACCCTTTAATTCTCAATACCAAATCCAATTTGACTCATAATGTTCCACGCGTTCCTCGTTGAACGTCGTTGAGGAAGCCGTCATTTTTCCAAGTCCCCTTCTATCACATATAGCTTGGCAGTCTGAATTGTTCTAAGTCCCTCTCCTATTATATATAGCTTGAGAGTCGACATTTTTCCAAGTCTGCCCCTCTGTGACGTCATCAACCTCGGACCGCTCGCGCCCGCGGACGCGGACGCAAAAATCTCCTGAAAGACACTTCGACAAAAGAGATGGCGGGTTTCCCGCTAAAAAAATATTTCCAACTGACGTACTAATGAAATGGAGAAATCATAGAACAAATTAACGTTTTTAAATACCTGGGTAGCTTGCTGAACAAAGATTAATCATTATAGGCCTAACAAGGGAATTCGGACAAGAGTTTCACAAAATGAAGAGAACAGAACTGGTTTGCAATTGAGAATGAGGATGCTCAGATGCTACGTGTTCTCCACTCCACTCTACGGTTGTGAAGTACGGACGGTTGACAAATAAATGGAAAAACCAATCGAAGCGTAGGAGATGTTCATCTGCAGACGGATCCTGAAAATATCGTAGGTACGGAAAATAAAATACGCAGACGTTCTTCGACGAATGAACAAGCAGAAAGAGTCACTGTTGACAGCAAGACAAAGAAAATCCTCCTACATCGGCCACATAATAAGGGGACAACGATATGAGATCCTGAGACTGATCATACAAGGAAGAATTAACGGAAACAGGTCCATCAGAGGCCGTCAAAATTCATGGTTGAGAGACTTGCGCCGCTGGTATAACTATTCCATTCAGAGCGGCTGAATCCCAAGTATAGATCGCGGTGGGATCGCCAACCTCCGGTCGGAGAGTACGGATTACGAAGAAGAGAAGAAGGGTGGAACGAGTCAGCCCGTCGAAAGCAAGACAGCTCAAGATGTAGTACACCGAGAACGAAGGGTGAACGGGCGGAGCTAGTGCGCTCTCTTGGGCTAGATAGCTTACCTTATAATACATGCCTTTATTAGTCCAAGAACGCGTCATACGCGTCTGTGAGCTAGGTCATGATTTTCCCACAAAGCAAGCGTGGCCTCTAAAACTATGAACGGGTTCGTTTACTAGTAAACATGAAACATGATCTTTATTTATTTGGCTCTGCCAGAAAATCTCTCTTTTATTTGCGTTGGTATCTGCTGGCAATGCTCAAGTAACGTTATACCACGAAAATTATCCGGATTTTTCCTGGAGTGTAACGTTTGATTTTGTTGGATATGGTATGAGGCAGGAGGCGGGTATTCTCCTCATCCGTAACTCCAAAGCGAGGTTACATGGGTAACGTGTATCTTATCTACTGACAATGACTTTGAAGGCTGATCAGGGAAACAGCGAAACTGTGAAACGACGAACGATGCTTTTCAGCATTAATTACCGAGCTGAAATTCGTGTGCGAAAAAATTCTGAAATTTGTGTAGGATGACCAGGCAAATTGATTGTTCGTAATTTAAAGCGCACAGCGACGATATGATGGAAAGTGTAATGCGTTTAACGCACCGTAAAAAATCCTTCGCACCCGAGCGAGGGCGTTTACATTCTCGCGCTTCATATTTTCCGTTTAAAAGAAGGAAAACGAAAAACACTCGGCTGCGAACGCGTTTGTGCAGTTTTTGTTGATCACACGAAGGATAGTAGAATTTCTCACAAAGTAATCCCTTAACCGCTACACGGTAATTGCTATAGTCGGATGCATCCGAAATGACAATAGCCCGTCCTCATTAGCTATAGCTGATATGTGGCTGTATGAATGTAGTATACAGTATCAGTACATGTATAGAAGCGAATGATAGAAAACTCTTCTTCTATTCAAATCGTGACACATAGTCGTCACGGATCAGTTCGCGTCGAAACGATTAAACCGTATCACTGTCGCGTCGTGTCGCGTCTCGTCGCGTCGCATCCCCTATCGTCTCGCTAAGCTTATTATCCGCGCACAACATATAGGTAAAGTAAGTGGCCAAGAGGCGCTAACTGCATCGCATAACGCCGGGCTATTCGGAAATCGCCCTTGCAGAAGACGCGCATGTGTACCCTGCATCTTTCCACGCGGACGATCAAGTCGACGGAATATTTTCGTGTTTTTAGTGCGAATTTTGAATTGGTAACGTGCGGCCCTTCGCGATTCGTGTCTTCCTCCCGCGAATTATTCTCGCGTAAATTTATCGTACATAATATAATAAAATTTTTCCCTTACGAGATTCGAAGCGGTTTGCGTTGTTTCTCTCCTGCGTAGGGTGCGTTTGCGGAATATTTTCGAAGATCGGTTTTGTGTTCTTGTTTAGAAGTCGTTTTTCCGATTTTCTGTTCTGATCGTTCGCAAAATTTGTATGCGTAGGTACTAATTAATGTTGAAATTGAGAGTTCGCACGCTTTCTTCGTGCGGGTAACGAAGATGTCTGATACAAATTATTTCTGTAAGTATAGATGCTAGTGTTTTGTTATTCGAATGTAACAGCGATTCGTAGTATATCGCAGATCTGATAGAGGAAAGATGACGAATATCTTTGATCTCATCCGATTGAATTTTTCTATTTGTGGATGAGAAGAAAATGAGTGGTATTTAGGGAATCCGTGTACATTACTTTGATGTGCAAATGAATACTCCCCGAAAAACCTAGTCAAATGAAAATGTTCCAAAAATTCGTCTTATCGTGAGAAATCTAATTGTAATTGAAAATCAAGTCTACACTTATTCGATTCAAAATTTGGATGGTATCTTACAACCACCCCCCTCTTTGAAATAATGCAACGGGACGTTACAGATATATTTACCTCTCTTCTAGCGACCTCTTACGTGACAAATATTTTGGCGAATCTGGATTTAATAAATAGGATGTACTCGTGTTTGTACTCAAAAGTTCGGTAATCTCTTGGAAAAATCATCGGCACCTTGTAAAATTTGATGGATGAATGCTTGGAACTTATGCTATGAGTAGGAATTCGAATCAAATTTCAAATTTTGCCTACGTCCAATATGGAGACAAAACTGAGTCGCAAAACGCCTCGGTATTCGTGTCTCTTGGCCTTTTTTTTTTCTTCCTTTTTCATCACTGTGACACTGAGTTATCGGGAATTCATCTTTTACCGACTTTCCGTAGAAAAGCGGGTATTACTGTTAGAGTGTGTAGTATAGACAGCCGTGTCCGTCCGCGGCTAGCAGCGCGTTCCCTTCTCTTACCGTTCAGCAGTACTCGCTGCTCTCGCGTACGCTCGTACGTCAGTCGTATTCGTGCACGCTATCGTGCATGTTCACGCGCTGCCTCTGTAGATTCCCGATCATCTCGGGTTAACCCTTTCTATTGTTCCCTAGTGGGGAATGATCACGAGATGGGCTCAAGCCCTCTAACATGGTAGCAGACCGATTTGGTGAGGTCTACCAGCTTTAAATTTGAGTTAATCACATAATACGTGAACTCAATAATTCAATACTAAAATCATACGATTGGCGGGGAGCTATCGAATATCTTCGCTCCCATATTATTTTAAAAACATTGGAAAAAATCTGCTTTCGCAGATAAGTACATTGTTTTCCGACTCATGTACAATGAGTTCCTACCAATCCACGAATTTGGCATGTTTGCTAACGTGAAGGAATATCTAATAGCGCTAAATGATCATTTCTTTCAACTTCGTCTTCTAATAAAAGACTAAAATTAATCGGGCATGATAACGCATCCGACTACATTGCATTTCGCCGAATACTATCATGATGAATATGGTACCTGCGGTTTATGCCTTTATTCCGTATCTATCACGGAAATGTGAAATTCGAATAGAGTATTTCTCTTCGGCCGTATGATTTTCGTCTTTTTCTCTAAAGAGGTCGGTTCTCCTAGCCTACTTCACCGGTGGCCACCAATTTCGGAGAGGCTATGTGAGAAACGAACTCAAGAGACTGCATGCAAGGTGTAATTAATATTTTATTCACCTACTTAACTAGCTAGCTTTCTTCGAAGTGCACCATTTTCCGTTTTACAAAGTCTCCTATGTCAGTCACTTTGAAGTTTTTCCGGAAACCAAAAGTCCAATCAATCTCCCCAGACCGGTCATTGCCGTGGGTTCGATGCCTCTCAACGAATGCTCAGCCACGATGAGGAACATCACTTAGAAGGAAATGGCAAAGATTTACTTCAACCAGCGAAAAGGAGACTCGCGTTAGCTCGGCTCTTCGTATAGCGATATTGTTCTTGGACTTCTTCAATATCTCCATTGTGACGAGCGGTTGAAATCCTCTAAGTTGGTGAGTCCGATCTAAAACTTTATTATCGACGAGAATCAAGTTGGAAGTGTGCGATCCAACTTTCGGTTGTGTTTATTTATTTAAGAACCGAATAACTAATCGATATTCGATTTCTCGTGGAAACGAACAAGGCGGGGAGTAACCTTGATACCACGAATATGCCATTTTTATCTGCTTTCGAACGTTTTCGAATGAACTTTATTACGGACAAATTATTTCCGATTAGTAATTGATGAGACGAAAGATCGTCATATTTGAAATCGAACAACCCGATTTTACGCGGGCTTCGAAAATATTCTATTTCATCATATTGCATCGTTCGAAGGCAGTGCCGAATACATCGGCGTGGTCGGTGGTAACTTGCACGTGTTCTTTTCTTGTTGGTCCATATGGCGTCGTAAACTTGTTACTCGCTTAAAATAATGCTCCAGAGCATTCGTCATGCGTTGCTGATGTCGCGTATTTTGCCGACTTCCTGTCAGCTATTCTGTTTTCTTATCGCATAAGTATTGACGCGACCAACACCGTGCTTCTTACATTACTTTACCCCGAACCTAATCTTTGCTCTGCCCGCGCTCTGCGGCCGATACCGTACTACTCCTCGATATCAGCGGAATTCTGCGTAAAAACAAAAAGCCAGCGAAGCTCGATGGTGTTCGATTATATTCTTTTGTCAAGCCTCATAAAACCTAAAAATTTTATCACCTAGCAGCTGCTGACATTCGCTACTATTTCTCCGAATTCTTACCCACGGAAATCACGAGCTCCACCACGTGTCGAAGACATTACGTCATCTTTTCTGTGCCTTCCCGAGTTGAGTATTTTACTCTTCAACTGGCTTCATCGCTTTGTGAATGGCCTTCGTATGTTTCACCAGTAACCTAAATATCGTGACGCATCTTAAATCCGAACGACTTATTCAATATTGTCGTAACTTTTGCGAATTGTTTTTCTCATTAGAGATAACGCCTTACGGGCGTTTGTTATTTTTGAGTGCGTCTTTACGTACTTGTACTTTACCTCGTGAAAACTCGTCCTCTTTTCGTCCAAAGTGCTATAATTGATAGTGCTGCATTATCATATTTTACCACTCAGACGAACATCAATATTTTCGGTTCGTCTTTATCACTTCATTTTGCTATCTTTGTGTGTGTGTGTGTGCCCGCTTTCTCAGTGGCATTTCTCTGTTTGTCGCACCTAATATGCGTATTGCTCTTGCAATTTCATCCGTTCATCACTTCCCTATAATTTCTCCTTTCTAGTCATCAGTGATTACCCTTTATTTTCATCTGCAATTATCCTTATTGAAAATATCATTGGAAAAACGACCCACTATCGATTAAAAATGTTATCAATTCGCTTGCACGTATTCCCGCTCCCTTACTTTCTTCTCATTCTTATCGTCCTTATTTATTTATACATTGCATTTATCGTAATGTATTGCGTCTCAACATCGACACGGAGCTTATAAATGGATTATTGTCTTCTCAATTGTCTCTTGTCTCCCAGTGAGTGCCCCACTCTCTTTTTAGAGTGTATGAAGTCGAAAATTTACTTTCGATGGTGATATCGATAATATTATGTAAAATAATTCGCAGAAAAATGAATGACCCTTCAAAATTTAATGATTCCGCGGAGGAGGACAGTATTTTGAATTATACCGATTCTTAAAGTTTTAAAGAGCAGATTTCATCGCCTACTGAGGTTACTGCACCTAGCGCTTTGCGCAAAGACACAACAAAGCCTGAAAGTGACCCTGTTAATCAACCTAAAGTGCAATGTCACCAGGAAAACTCTCACGCCTCTGCTGAAAAGAAACGTAATTCATCACCAGTCTAATAGAAATCCGTCACGGGAGAAACCTTCTTGTAAGGAGGCACCTCCCAGCAAAAATAAGAAGCACGGAGATGTATTTACGAGTTCTAGGGCGAAAGCTCATAAAAATACTCCGCATTTCGAAAGTGTAAATTTGATTAAACCTCAAAGTAAAAAGTTATAATCAATTTGAAAGTAAAACATACCTCCTTGTCTTCTTTCTCTCACGTTCCCACATCTACATCTCAATTTAATATGAACTCTTTTTCTTCCCCAGCTCCTAATTGGTCTGAGGAGCAGAATCCTCCTCAGTAGACTGAGGCACAGGTATGGTAGGTGTTTCAAGAGTTGGTGAGTCCTTTATTTCATCATTTTCATGTCTTACTCGAGAGAGTGAAACAAATTTTAAAGAGGCAAGAGCCTCCTCGATTTTTGACAGCAATTCAGGCTTTATAAACTTTGTCTGATGGCATGCCTTTGAAACTGCCACCATCGATACCAACTTACTCACCACCTCCCCCCGTTACTAAAGCGCCGATACAACCCAAAACCCGTGGTTGTTCGTTATCTAAGAAAATCATGAGACTCTTCCTGCAAAATTTCAACTAATTCTCTTCCACCGCCCAAGAATGGGCAAGCTCAAGTTCAGCCGATGAATACGTCATCTCCGGCACCTCTTTTGCCATCAAGGCATTGTCAATTGCTGCACCGCAGCCAATTACCATCTGTGAGTTTAATAATAGTTTACTTACTTTAAAATTTTATCAACTGGCCGCTAATGTTGTTTTGGGCAAAGGGATTGGTTTTGAGACTTGGAAACAGTATTTATATTATACCCTGCAGGCTCCAGGGCTATTACACGTCATTGACCCACAAAATCATCCTCCCCCACGAACGATAATACGATTCTTGCTCTCCATAAAATCAGATTTCCTGAAATAATTGCTCAACGACTCTCGGTGAGCGACTTGAATAAAATATCGCATATATAATCAATCCAATTGAAGTCATGCAGACTCTAGAGAGTCAAAAACGTCCCGGCTATTCCGGGACGAAAGGCGATACTGAGCTCAGAGAGCTTATGAATGTGCAGTATGTCTCCCTTAAAGTAAATCCGCAGTCGTATGTTACGATTTAAAAAAAAAAAAAAAAAAAGTTTCCGACATTTGCGACAGTACGTTTAATCTTTCGGATGAAATAGTCTCAAGTCGCTTTTAAGAATCTGTGATGCAGATTATCCCAGCAATAGTACAATACGCCCATCAATATAAACTGATTTATAATAATTCACAAAAAGTTCCTCATTCTCATGTTTGAGAATTGTTTATTTCAATGGCTCACGCCAAGGGCCGCAATTTAGAAAGAAAACCTTATCAATCCTTTATACCGCAAGGACCAAAAAGGGGGTTTAATTCGAGAGATTCGAAACCCACATTTAATAAAAATATCAATAATGGTAATAGACCACATAATCGGCCACAAAACAATACAAATAACTGTTCTTCTTGGTGCACAATCGTCGCACCTAGTACTCACGAAAGAGATGGGCACGAGGTGGATACTATAATCGCTATGATCGAAGACGTAATGATAATAACTTTAATGATTCTTCTAATTAATACTCGTCATTCTTCCTTTCTTTCTCGAAGGAATAACCATCCTCCTCCTAAATCTAAAGATCGAATAAAAGTAATTCCGAAGATCGGAAAGCTTCAACTGATAATAATGACGGTAAAACGTTTTCAGCTTATCCTATAAAGTTCATCGCATATGGGTCACTCCGCAGGTGCGGAAGCCGTCATAAAAGTGCACTCAAATCTGACTATTCGTCTGGTAAAAATTATATTACTGCTCGTGCATGTTCAGGGTCAGGCTGCAATAAAATTGTGTTTCCATCAGGCGATCATTTACACTTGATTAAAGCTTTAGACGCTCCTTATAACATAGCAGTTGCAAATCCTAATGAGGATGCCTGCCTACCTATTTATTAAGTCGATAACTTGAATATTCTCCCGAAATGTGTTACAATTTTAAATCTGGGTGAATTCAATATTTATGACAATATTCGAGAAAATCTTTCGATTCGTCCTTTTGTAGATCAAGGATACCCAGTAATTTATTTCAAGCACTCAGTGCACGTCGTCCATAAAGACTCTTTGTCTCCGACGTCTATTCGCTCTATTTTACTTGTGTTCCCTGCCTTGTGGTTTTTCAACCTAAGAGTTCCAATAGAGTTGGACTCGCAAGCAGTCGCTTCTGTAGCGAGGAAAAACGGATCTTTTCAGAGTTTACCACTGATTTTACGACTCAGTCCAAACTAAAAGAATATCTGACTTCCATTCCTCATTGTTCATTAGATGATCTTAACAAATTAGAGGAACAGGAAATCCGGTCTATTAAGTGGCCAACTTGCCCGTCTGTGGCATTATCGGTTGGGACATCCTAGCGTACCAGTTATGCGCAAGCTTGTGCAGACGCTGCCTGAACTTTAAGGCATTACCATCTCAGACTCAATCCAAGATTGTCATTTGAGATTGTCACCCTTGTAAACTGGCCAAAGCTAAAAGCTCTTACTTACCAAAGTTCGCACTCGAGCACCACAACCGCTCGCACCTATACATACCGATGTGCTAGAGCCGGTCTTACCACCGGCGTACCCTTCTAGAGACGAATGTATCTACGCAATTGTAGACAATTTTTCCAGATATGGATATGTTTTCCCCCATAATGACTCAAAATGAGGTGCATGTCGGACTCGAAAGTTTCTTTGAGGAGATGGATCAAATGGTTCCCTATTACTGTACTACAAAGTCCATTAGACTGGGCCATGGAACGCCGTACCGTACGGCGCTCTCGTATACAATGTTTTACCACAAAAAGCGGTGAATAATTAAATGCCTTGCACGGTTCTTTTCAAACGAATGCCTTCACTTAAAACTCTCCGAAGATTCGGATGTGTTGCTCATGAAACTCTGCCCAAGAAAGTAGGTAAATATACAGATAGAGCTAAACGAAAGTTTTTCACCGGTTTATCAACCAATGGTGCTTAATTGTTAGATCCTGATACAGGATCAATTCAGAACGTTTCAAATGTTACTTTCACAGAATCTCAAGTCTCCGGCCATCATTATGGCCCTTTTTGCACAGACTCCTTTCCGCGACCCTATAAAACTTGGACGACCTATTTCAGCAGCAGATGCTGATGTCGAATTTGAACACGACGAATCGTTTCGTCCTCCTCCAATAAAAAAGAGGAAAATTAGGTCAGTAGAAACTGAACATCAATATTATACTCCAGCAACCCATAAAAGAGCTCCTCTAAAAATGCAACTCAATTTATTCGATGATCTTGATGATTATCTTAGTACTAAAGTTAGTGCACTGTACCCTCCATCTGTTGCCCAGTCCACAATCTGGACTACTTATCCAGCTACACGCAATTTACCTCAACTCCAATGTGTTGGAGATCATTATCAACCCATGCGCGTCTGCTGATTCACAGCCTTTAGCGCAAGACTCTCGTCCGTTTACCACTCTACTTGCTCGCCATTATATCAACAAATCAGTTGATTCCCATGTTCAGGGAGATTCATCTGAGTACCCCTCAGACACTCTTTCATCTTCTTTTGACGATCCCTCACTGACGTATGAACGCTTTTATGCGCGTTTATCACGCTCCGGGGAAGCTATTCATTCTCCACAATCTGTCCAGTGGAAAGATGCAAATCATGAAGAGTTCAAGGCGATGGCGCAAAATCACACATGGGTCCCTCTTACTCGAGACTCTCTTCCTCGAAGAACTAAAACAATTGATTCTACATGGATTTTTCGTCTCAAGGAAGACCTAGAGGGTAATTCCAAGTTCCGAGCTCGCCTTGTCGCTCGTGGCTTTAAAGACCCCAATCCCTATGATATTATGGAAACATATGCTCCTGTCGCTGATATCAGCGATATACTTGCCGTTCTTTCCATCACCGTGAAACATGGCTATTATATTCAGCAATTAGTCAAAGTCGTTTTTCTTCCTGGTATCTTGGATAAACCAGTATATATGTTCTTTCTGCAAGGATATGAAGTAGACAATTTAAACCCTAAAGTACATGTTCTGAAATTATTCCGCTCACCATATGGATTAAAAGTTAGTCCAAAAAGATGGTACGAAAGATTTTGTGCAACTCTCCAGCAAATGGGCTTTAGGCCTTATGTATCCAAGCCGTGCATTTTTAAGTGGAAATCCACGAAAAATGGAGTATCCTCAGTCGTCATTCTCGTTCTTTATGTTGACGATATCCTCCTTGTCGGTACTAATCAAAGAAAATGCGAGAAGTTATTCAAGAATTAACTACAAAGTTCAAAATTCCTGATCTCGGTACTCCGAACAAGTTTCTCGGAATAGAGATTGCTTATAATATGATCGAACGTCCTCTCTTCTTCTCTCAGCCGAAGTACCTATACCCTCAAATTACTTGAGAATTTCGGCCGTTCTCTCTCTGATCCATCGAAATCGACACCTCTATTATGACCATTGAAGCCTCGAAGAAATGAGAGTCAAATCCTGACGAATTTATTCCTCTACCACCTGTTCACAATACAGGGAAGCTATCGGTTCATTCATCTTCTTGATGAATTGTACGCGCCCCGATATTGCCTTTGCAGTCAATGCGGCTGCTTGGGCGCAAACCAACCCGACAGTGTCGGATTGGCAAGCCTTCGTCCATCGAATTCTTTTTTACTTCGGAGGTATCCTTACGCCAAGGTCTCCTGTATACAGGATCTTCCAGCCTACTTAAATGTTCCCCAAATGCTTCGTTAGATACGAACTGCCCGGTCAACTTCAGGATACACTCCTCCTGCTTATGATGACCTAATTTCACGGAGAACAAAGAAGCAAACTCACGTTGATCTCTCTTCAGCCGCAGCTGAGTACGTCGCCGTCTCTTTGGCGTGCCGACAAGTGGTCTCACTCAAAGCTCTCTTTGAGTTCTTAAGTTATGACGTACCTAGTCCAATTATTTATGTGGATCACACATCCACCATCCACCTAGCCAGTCTCTCAAACAGAAGTCCTTGAAGAACACAGTTCATCTCTGTTTCCACCATCTCAGCGTGGAAGTACGCAACAATACTATTGTTTTCCTATGAGTTCCTTTGGTCGATAATTTAGCCGATGTGTTTACAAAAGCATTACCCGAAGCCGGGTTCACTCACTTCTGTGATCAGTTGCTTTCTGATCTTTCAAATCACTCATTATTGTCCTTGTATTTCTGATTTCAGAAGAGGACTCAAGCTGTATTGCTTGTTCGGCAGTCAAGTCGAAATGTTATTCGTTTTCTTTTTCTTTTCTTTCTCGGCTTGCTCATATTATACATATTGATTTTTTGCAATGTTATTTGGATTTAATTGTTTGTGCTGACTATTCCATTTTATCAAGTTTCTGTCAAGTATTGACTTACATTTTCTTATTAATTCCGTATCCTTCTACAGGATCTTTCTTTACTCGCTTATGCTCGGTGATTATTTTTGCAGTACATCGATTTCCATTTTTATGGGACTTTTCTTTATTGGTCGACTTTGTCGCTTTTCCTTTCCTTTCATTTGGAATTAATTGTAAACTAACTCTGGCTTTGTTCCTTGCATTTCATGCCTCTTCCTTTCAGTGTAATTGTTTCTCCTCTTTCAGTCCACTCGGAGTTTAAGCTTTTTGCTCTACAGAATGAGCCTCGGATCAGTTCCGACATTTGGCACTCCGTTTTCCCTTGAGGTCCTGGTTTCACCAGGATATGTTCTTTCCCAGGCCGCTCAACCTCCTCTCCGTTCAGTAACCGTTGCTGTTTGGGTCCGGCCACGCCTGGCGGGGAGTGTTAGAGTGTGTAGTATAGACAGCCGTGTCCGTCCGCGGCTAGCAGCGCGTTCCCTTCTCTTACCGTTCAGCAGTACTCGCTGCTCTCGCGTACGCTCGTACGTCAGTCGTATTCGTGCACGCTATCGTGCATGTTCACGCGCTGCCTCTGTAGATTCCCGATCATCTCGGGTTAACCCTTTCTATTGTTCCCTAGTGGGGAATGATCACGAGATGGGCTCAAGCCCTCTAACAATTACACTCGTCTAGAATGTTTATATAAGAATCCAAATTTGTCCGCGCTTCTCCTCCAAGACTACTAGATAGATTTCTTTGAAAGTTGTGCACTTGCATTTTATGTACTCAAAAAAAAAATTCCCGCTCCTATAACTCCAATATGATTTCTTGTATTTTATTTGAATGTGGATACATATATTGTAATTTATGTACGTATCCATGTGAAAATTCGAATGAAAAATCTCAAGTTGGTTTTATTAACGAGCTATTAAAGAGCCTGTCATTAGGGCTATGAGCTCGGTGGTACATACATTGAGTTCAGACACGGGAAAGAGAATTTGACCGTTGGAGGGATTCAAAAATGTTGAGGACAGACGTAGAGTTGTCTGATAGTGCTTCTATGTGATTGTGAGGGACGAGTAAGGAGGCTCATTTGGGACAAGAAAAGATAATGCTGAACGATTGGGGAAGGGGAGAGCATGAAGGAAGAATGAGCGATGAGATGAATGTGTGTGAGTTCAGAGTGACTGATTCTGAAGCTAGTGGTGATTATTTCTTCTCTCCGACTGAGTTGATGTGAGGATTCGTAGGGGATGGAAATATCTTTAATTTGAATTAGCTCATTTGAATGAGACTCGAGGTTAGACCAATGAGTGAACCAAACATGGGCAATGTATTTGTTTTTGGAGAGCTCGCTGATGGGTAATTGGTTGCCTATTTGGCTGCTTTGTCGATTTTTTCGTTCTTTGGGGTGCTCTTGTGGCCTCAAATGAAGTTAGCACAGAAGGTAGCGATGGGAGCGTGAATACAATTTATGAATGGATGGAGAGAAAAGTGGCTGGGATAAAGAAATGATGCTAGGGAACCGGAGATGATCAAGAATGAATTAGAAGGGAGGGAGATTGTGAGGATGTGTGCGTCTTATTGAGAGAACAATTTATAGAATAACTATGGAGTTTGAAATGAGTACGTTTTTGCAATTTACGGTTATCCATAATCAAGAAAGATACTGAAAGGAGAAAGGAATGAATACAAAAACAGGATGTATGTCTTCCTCCGGGATCAATTTTATGCTCCTTCGATGTTGTTAGGCTATTTCCTAACGTCTCCAAGGTCCCCACTATCCAGCAGATAGGAGACTTGATTGTCAAAACTGGTACCCCTCATGAGGAATTGGATGAATTCGTTGACCTATTGAACGTCTATTGGTTCGCCAACTTCTGTAAATTTAATGAAAAATTCTGCGAGTTCCCAGAGGAGGGGGGGGGGTACCTATACAATAAAGAATGAACTTTTTACTATTCTCCGCAAAATTTATTAGACTTTCGCATTCGTGTAGTGGATCCCCCTTGGGTCCTCTCATCTCAGGAATCTTTATGTCCAAATTCGAGCTTGATTTGTTCTCTTCGGGTGAGGTGTATTATTGGCACAGGTACGTTGACGACATTTGTTTCTCACTTATTCAAACAGCCTATACCCTTCCATAAAATTTACACTATAAGTTGGTAGCACCTCTATAAACTTTTTGAATTTGACTATCTCCGTCAATGATGAATTTTACTATCTCCGTCAATGACGGTGTCCATGAATTCGGTATTTATCGCCAAGATACGCACGGGTTGTCCTTCGTACCTGTCGCGTACAATTTAGCTATATTTAATAGTTTAAGCCATTGCCTCATTCACATCCCTCTGAGTACAGGCCGCTTTTCATAAAGAACTAGTGACGATGAAACATCTTGCGCAAGGTGGACATTGACCTTATGGTTCGTAGGAGGCTTACAAGGAAATGTCTCGAATCTGCGACCTCCCTCTCCCGGGATTTTCACTCTGATATTAAAAAGCGGTGGACTAGACTCCCACTTCTGGGTAAGTTTTCTTCGGAACTGGGCAGTGTCCTTCCGTCCCTTTGATTTTCAGATGGCTTTTTACAATTGTTAAGAGTTCATTCGTGAAATTAGGGACCCCATTCCGATGGCCGGGAGGGGGGGGGTATAAGGTAACTTGTAGGGATTGACCCTGTGTCTATATAGGTATAACTAGTCGTCAACTCCAAATTAGAGTGGATGAACACAAAAAAGCTTGGAGTAAAAGAAAAGTGGGTGAGTTGGCGTTTGCTGATCACTTAATTGAAAGTGGTCATATCTTTAGAGAGAGGTCCAAATTATTTCCTTGTTAATTAGTGGGAGAGCTCTCGTGTGCAGCAAGATATCTGATTGCAGGTAAGAGGCGCTTGAACGTAATTGTTATCTCCAGCTCGTCAAGTAAGAATTGAAGAAAGCTAAAACATATCACAAACGATGTAGAGCAAGATTTCTAAAAAATATTGAAATTTCACTATTTTGTTGTAATAATACAAATATGTTTCGTGCCTGCCCTGTGCGTTGACTTTCTATTTGTAATTGATGTGATTTAGTGTTTCATTAATTTTGAACAGAAGAACGAGGAAATGGAAAAAGTAATGCTCGAGAATAAATTTTACCCGACGTATTCTCATACTATCTCTGTAAAAATTCATGTTCAGTTTATTGTTACGAACGAAATAGGTAAATATTTAAATGAGGAATGAAGAATATACAAAATTTACGCGTGATTGCATAAACGCTGCTAAAATATAGTCAGTCGTCTTCAATCTTATTGCGTCGAAAAATTCGAGGTATGTTTCCTTCCAAAAAACGTTCGTACTCATGTGCAGTAAGTCTTATTCCGTGTTTTCTGATCGTATGTAAAATTCAGGTCGGTTCTTCTACGAATGGTACTCATTCTTCGACTCAAAATTTTGCTTCGACCTCTACCAAAGCTTTGACCAGAGACGATATGAGTATGCGCTTTGTTAACCTTTCTATATTCGCGAGATTTTTATGATGGTTAAACGCTATCAATTGCGAAAATAAATTTCAATTCGGTCAGTATTGACCTTTTGTATGATTATAATTTGCTCCAGGCACCTTCTTATCGAACTGGAATAACATAAATTTGGCTATAGACGAATTTATCTGCGCGTACGAAACACAGCATCAAACAACCGTATTAATGAATCGCCAATTCGAAAAAGAGACGAATCCATTAGAAACTGGCGTCCGTTCAATTTATGGGACAATTAAATTAAAATTTTTCTTCCAAAAGGATGGTAAAAATCTCCAGTCTTCTGTAATACTCAGAGTACCTCATTTTGGGAATGATTATGCTGTTGGAAAGACGAAGCTTTTATACGACAAAGAAGAATTCATGTACAACCAGATATTTCCCCCCATGCAATCGTCATTGTCTCTTGGAAAATTATGGCCAAATTTTTACGTTTCCTCCGAATCTCGCGTGTTGGTATTAGAGAACTTGCTCGATTCAGGTAGTTTTTACCGGTCGAAAGGACCGTTATCTAGCTTGTCAATGTGCAAACAGGTATTTAGGTCGTTGGCAGTATTTCACGCGACATCGATTCTAAACTTGGAAGAAACTTCCGCAGATTATCTTGATATCTTGACTATCACAAAAAGAGACGATATTTTTTCCACCGATAAACTTAGTTCAAGTATTCTGAAAAAGTTCAGAGAGTATGTGATGCCTTCACTTCCGAAATCTGCGAGAAGAGATGTTGATGACACATTCAACAATCTCCATATGATTCTCGATTTGGCCTTCTCTCCTGCAGCGAGCGGCTTCAACGTAATCCTCCACGGACATCCAAATCGGATGAACGTATTCTTCCCGAAAGATGTTGGTAATCATTGTAAGTTTATGGATTTTCAGAATAGCCGGCGAGGGCCGCCGGTAATCGATCTCGTGAATTACTTAATCACCAGCGTCCGTTTGGAGATCTCACAAACTGGTCTAAAGAATGATATACTGTTCAAATTTTACCTCGACGAACTCAATAAAATTCTGCAACGATTTGATGTTGTACACAAAAGGCAATATTATCTGAATGAGCTCCGTTTTGATCTGAGAAAGTACAGATTGTATTTTATTTTTAGATTAACAATCGCCGTTCCTCAGCATTGGACGAATTTTAGTGCGGTCGAGGATGTGTACGATGATTTGCTTAGATCGGAGAACTACATTTCTTTTTTCCGAACTTGGTTGCAAATACTTTCGTAATTTGTGGATTAGGTTGTTTCTAGAATATTACAAAACATTCAACCTATAATTTTTTTTTATTCGTTTGTTGTTGAAGAAAATAAAATAGAAAATTGACGGAAATCAAATCATTCCGAAGAATTTTTAAATAAGATCAACATTAGTCGCGTATTTTCTCAGAGAAGTTGCCAGAAAATTGACTTAATCGCTCTTTGCTATTGCGTCACTTAATTCATTATGGGTACTCAATTACCGTTATCAATCTACTTTGTGAAATCTTTTTTTGGTTTATTTAGTTTGATATTGGTTTTTCTCAACTGATAATCAATCTCGCTTTTTTAAAGGGGAAAAAACAGTACATTTCTGTGTTTCGATGCGTCACAAATTATTATTTTGCCGGAGTTTGACTCAATTTTTCGAATTCCACCACAGACGTTCTCATTGTTGATTATTTGCATCCACCCCTCCCGTACGATGACGCTATTTCACTTCATCTCGCGTTGAAGAGTTCACTTCAATGTCAAATTCTTTTAACCTTAAATTAATTCGTAAAATTCGTTGTATAACAAATGAGTTTCTCCAATTCAGAAGCATTTCGTTCTTCGTAAATAATGGAATAGGAGAGAAAAAAAAAAGAAATGGAATGTGAGGAAGATAGAGAGTGAATCGCTAGAGAGAAATTGAAAATAGAAAAATACTCCGTTTCCTATTCAGGTTGTAGCTATATACGGATAGTCTATTTTTACATATTCGTAAATTTTAATATTTTCATCTTTTCCAGCTGAATTAGTTTTATTGAAAGATATCCTCTCATTCTGTCGACGTCTTCAGTAACTTTTTAATGTGAAGTACTAATGCTGGAAAAAGACCGGGAGAAAAAAATGGAAACTTCGTTGAACGGAAAACATTCAAATGAATTATAGCGTCGACTACGGATACTTTTTCCTTTTCTCTCTGTATAATATATTTCATTTAAAACTTCTTGTAACTCTCTCTTTCACCGTTCTATTCTATCTGGCTGTAGTTCATGAAAAACGTTTTGTGGGACGAAACTGCAGCTTAAATCGTACAATATTGACATATTTCGGGCTAATATAATTTATCGATGAGGAAAAAAGCTGAAAACTTGGTCCAATTTTCCTGGCCTAACACATTTGAAATGATTTTAATGGAGGTTTTTTCTATAGTTATATCTTAGTTAATCTTGACTTTAAGGACCACTTGTGATTGATAAAACCAAATATCAATTCTAGCAATTTCTCTTCCACAATGTATAAAATATATCTTCTACGGCTCTACTTATGATTAGCTGAAATGGATTTTTACCATGTTTCCTGTGTGGATTCGCCATTCGGTAGATTCAACTGGAAATGATCAAGATATCAAAAATGCCTGTCAGTGAGGGGGAAGGGGAGATCACTATCTGCGTGTCCAAAACTCCCAACCCTCTAGTAATGTCATAGAGTAGGCTTGGCTCAGAACCGCTATAGATATACGAGTAGAGCTTGGAAATGTTTCATTCTTTGAATTATATGGAAGAGGAATGAAACTCGTAAAATATGACGTTTGGAAACCCTTCAAGATGTAGACCCTTGGGAAATTTCGAGCTTGGCACGCTTATAGATTGGACACTTGAAGAATATCGAACTTTGAACCTCTTTAAACGTCAAACTGGGAACAATTTGGAGCTCGAACCTTTATAGATGTAGGATTTGGAAAAATTTCGTCCTTTGAATGACACAGACAAGGAATAAGACTCGTAAACTATTATGCTTCGAATTTGAAAATATAGCTTTAAACCTCTATGAATGTGGGTCCGGAAGAAACTTATTTCTAAAACTTTAGACTCTACTACTTCTCTTTCTCGAAGCGTCACTCCCTCCAGAAGGAAAGTCGAATGGGTTTGTTTACCATATTCAGTGGAGCTTTCCTCGGAGATCACTCATCTCCCTGAACCCTTCGATCTTCGTCTTGCTTTTTATAATCGTAACACTGTTCGTAGCCTCTTTTATATAGTCTAATGGATCCTGTCCCTATTTTTGAGAGAAGTGGAATCTATAAGCTTCAATGTTCCGTCGGTCCAGCTGCCTATATAGGAGAGACAACTCGGCGTGCCCACGTACTTGAAGACATTAACTTATTCTATGCTTTCTCTACTTTATATTAGTCCGTTAGTTGGAACTTTTTTTTTTTTTTTTTTTTTTTTTTCACCTATGTCGATCTGGAGGCCGAATTTTGCGCTCGTTTCCACGAATTAGTCCATCATTTTTTGAAATTTCAATTCCTTGTTGAACAAGATTACCGTATCGTCGACCTATCTGTTGTTGCTGATGCGTTTGCCGTTAATGAGGATTCCTCCTTTAGTCAGTTTCGAAAATTCGCGGTATATTCCATCGGAATACATGTTGAATAATGGAGGCGAAAAAACGCATCCCTAGCATACTTCTTTCTCAATTTTACGACCTCCGACTCCTCAAAGTTCTCCACTCTCACTGATGCCACCTGGTTTCCGTGTAGGTTTTTGATAATTCGTGCCACTCCATAGTCGAGACCAGTGCCGTGTTTTTCAGGATCTTTAACATTTTTTCATGGTCAATAGTATCAA
This sequence comes from Aspidiotus rigidus, assembly GCA_035079385.1. Lineage (NCBI taxonomy): Eukaryota > Metazoa > Arthropoda > Insecta > Hemiptera > Diaspididae > Aspidiotus > Aspidiotus rigidus. The sequence continues at coordinate 7,199,105 of JAVHKY010000030.1, forward strand.
ATGCCTTCCTGTAGTCGACAATATACACGTTCTGGTTCAAGTCTCTACATCTTTGCGTGAGGATGGTAATGGTGAAGGTAGAGGCTCTCTTGTTCCCATGCAAGATCTAAAGCCAAATTGCATCTCCTCTATTTGGTTCTACACTTCTCGCCTATTTGTAAGTGAATTATTCTCAATACAACCTTCAGAACGTGAGACATTAGACTTATCATTCTATGCTCGTCACAAGTTGCGGCTCCAGCTTTCTTAGGGAGAACAAAGAATGTGGAATTTAGTCATGAATGAGGTATGTGTCCATTTTGGTATATCGTATTTAGGAAGGATGTCAGTATACGGAGCACTTTACAATTCTGTTCTGCTGTCAATTTCAGCAGTTCAGCAAAAATCCCGTCAGGGCCCTTGGCTTTACCATTTTGCAAACACATGATTACTTTGATCACTTCTTCTTTTATCATCTCTGGGCCAATATCATCGCAGCCGTCCTCTCGTACATCTCTTCTGTTACCATCCTCGAACAGCGCCTCGGTGTATTCCCTCCACCGATCCAGCTCCGCTTCAACGCCTAAGATTATTTTTCCGTCAACTGTCTTCAGAAAGGATGCTTGCCATTTGCGCTGCGTACCGTCTGTCAGTTCCTTCATATTTTTATGTAGGTTTAATCACATATTTGCCCGACATCCAATCTCCTTTGGCTTCTCGTATTTTACGTCGGAAGACCCTATAAACAGTTTTGTACTGATTGCTATCAATACCTTTTAGTTTCCTTCGATCGTTCATAAGATCTAGAATTTCCTGCGTCATCGACGGTTTCTACCTTCAAAATTTCTGTACCCGACTTGTTTCTTCTGGATTTCAACGAAAGTCTTCTCCATCTTCCGCCACTCATTCTGTAATCCGTCTGTGTTCGTTGAAAGAGTTTGATTTCCAAACTTTTCGGTAATTACTCTCTGGTTATCTTCTATTCAGGTCTAATGGAAACAAGAATAGGACTAGCTCTTTTCCGCGGGTGCGTCGCGAAATCTTCGCGTTCCCTCCCTGCTATTGCAAAGTTTGCGATAGCCTCGTAATTTTTTTATTTCTTGACCATATTCTGACAACAGCCCAGATTCTTCGGGACGGAAAGAAATGACCAAACAGGAGAATAGTTATAATACTGAAATTTTGGTTTAACTTATCAACTTCAGTATCTCATTATGGCTAGGGAGTGGATAATCCTTCATTCCTATAAAACTTGAAAACGATTGAGGAGGGAGAGAGAGAACACTATAGTGCCTACACAATAGGCAATACGAGAAACATTCTAGATTGGAAGAAAAAGGGAATAAGTAGTTTACGTTGTATACTCTTACTACTTTACTTTGAAGTTTCGAAAAAATTTCAAGTAAGTACCGGTACTCGGTAATATTATTGTTGATCGATAAAAAAACGGAGAATATATTTTTTTAGGAAGTATAAAGGAAGTGTGAATTGAAAGGAAGAGATCTTGTAATTGGTTTTCCTCGCTTACTTTCGTCTGAATAATACGTAAATGTTATTAAAAGGAAATCGAAAACAGCGAAAATATACGTAACAAAGGTGAATAATAATGAAAATGATCTACCTAATCTTCAAAGAAATTCGCAAATTATTTTCACCATTCCGTATCCGTGTACAGATGAAGGAAAATAAAAGTAACTCCTCTATCATCCGCTTTATTTTCCTCTCCCTTTTTTCGAGCCTTCGATCGAAAGAAACGTTGAAAGTAATTTATATAATTACTAGTATGCGAAAGGGACGCGTCGATACAGACTATAGCGATTGCGAAATTTTTGCTCGATAGATTACGACAAGCTGCTTCTCCTGATGTAACAAAATTATGAAACAAAATATTTACGACTCATTGTGCCTCATCTATCATAAGCTGTCATCGACGTCCCGATATCCTTTTGCATGCGTGGTTAGACGATTCATTATATCGTGTAACGATTGCTGAACACAGGTAGCGATGATGAGTTATTTCGAAGTATAGGTGTTTATTAGCAATCATTCTACTGAGCCTTTATTTCACGTGAAATTTCTTGGCAAAAAAATTAAGGGAAAGAGTACCGTACTTCAATTTCAGATCGATCAATGTAGGGTAATTTCTTGTCAAAAACGGACTTTCGAGTGCCTCGTGAGAAAAAGAAACGTGCTCGCGACTGGGGAGAAATGAAATGCCGTTCGGCGCCGTGTATGTTTGTCCTTTGATCTGCTCTCAGTTAGGAATTCGTAGCATTATTTAAAACAATAGCGCACCGCCAACAGCTATAAAGCCTTTGTAAAGAATGATAGCGAAAGAAATTTAATAAATTGTTAATAATGGCGGCTTAATTTTCCCCGTTTCTAAGCTATTCGTTTCAACATAAAAGAAATGTCAACAAGAGTTAACCGCTGTAATGAAATTTCTTTTCGAACAAAAAAGCCAAGAGATGACTGGTAAATAGTCCTCGCCCGGTCAAATATTTAACGCTTCACTAGTGATTTAGAAATTTGCCATCGTACTTACAAACGATACCGATGCTGATACGATACTATTATGGCTATTTACGAAAACCAAGTCGACCGTTTTCCTTCTATTTTCCTTATGGCTATACGTGTGTAATCTCGTTAGATTTCGAAATTCATCAACGTTGTATCGTCTCTACAGCCGCTTACAAAATTCAATCAATATACTATTGATACTTCATTTGTTCGTTTGAATTGTTGAACTGCACGCATGTTAGGATTATAATCAGAATCACAGTACTAACTAGAAGTTGGCGATCTTATCAAAAGTGAACGAACTTTCTTAAGGAAGTAGCCTGAAAAACAAATCTAATGGCACTGCATGTACATTTAATTTCAGCGAGTCAAGTTCATTTCTTCACTGACCCATCCTCTTGCTTAATACTGGAGATTGCATCCATGTAAGGGTTTAAGCTTAGCAGAACGCTCCGAAGTACAAGCTCCTTTCTCAAACCGGAGCGAGACCAAGCTCGCTATCCCATTTCCAATGAATGTAATATACGGTAGGTATCTTAGATTGAGACAATTTCATAAGAAGAGGGGAGACTTGTAAAAATTCACTTCTCCACGTTCTAGCGAATGATAGTAAAATCCCTCCATGAAACTAGAATACTAAATTGAATCGTGGCTACGACGTATAAAAGCTTCTCTCTTCCTGCTTCACGAATTCGTTTCATTCGTTCTGTTGTTTCATTTCGCTTTCACTCTTATATCTTTCTCCTGTTCTGGTTGTCTACCGGTCCCGGAAAACCCCAGAACTCCAAGAAAGTCCTGGATTCTGTAGAAAGGGCCCGGGAACCCAGATTGTCTCGGACTTCAGCTGGATCAACCCGGAAGATATTTTTTTCTAGGCCTTATGATGAAGTTATTGAAGAAAAGTGATATGATTTGCAATGTGCCGTTAGAGGAAAAATCGGAAAAAATTCGGGTCTGGTTCCTGAAATATCCCTGCTTCGATTGTCTATAAAGGTTATCTTCTACGCGATACAAGCTTCAACCACAGTGTGGCCCCCTCCCATGGGTGGTTGCGATCTTTTTTAATCAAATTTTGCTTTTCGTAATGCTGTGGGTCAATGTCCCAGTCCTCGTATCGGAACTTCTCCGCTATAGAATCTGTAGTGATAAGCTAGAACGACTCTATTTTCCTCACAAAGCGTCCTCTATTGAGAGTCCAATCCGAAAAGCTGGTGATAATATGAACTATACCAAGTGAATCGCTTTTAAGACCTGCTACAGAGATCGTCTGATTTTCCCATCGTTGCAGCCAGCTGGCAGGAGGATAGATCCGATGTACAAGTATTTGTCTGAGTATTAGTTTTGAGTGGATTATGGTAAGATTGTGTGATATTCGATAAAATTCGGCTTTTCTTCTTTGTCCTAATTTTCCCTTTTAAGTGGACAAATTTCCTCTTCCTTCTAGGTTCTGCCAACCCGTTCAAGGTAAGCTTAGCAAAACCCTTTGGTTGGTGAGTGCATACACCATAGACCGGTATACATCATAGATTCCCTTGCGGAGTTTGAACCAATCTCGAAATCTGTTCCAACTTTCTCGATCCTTCCCGAACTGTTCAAATCAAGGTCTTCAAAACAAAGTGCCTATACAATGACTTGTTTCATGTCTTTTGTGAACTCCACCCTAATTCTTGGGTTTGTCTTTGTCCGTCCATTTTTCCGACCTCGTGTCTCAGGAGGTGATCTTCAGATACGCTTAGAGGGACTGTATATTATGTCTCTGGGATGTATTCAAAAAGGGTGGGACTTGACCTATTTCATAGATAAGGATAGAAGGGGAAATGTAACGAGAAAATATCCGGGCCCGAGCAGGAATCGAACCTGCAACCTCTCATTTTTATGACGAGTGTACCACCTAAGATCGGTGGAATCAGTGGCCTTCTTCTTCCTTTTTGAAAGTATCCACAAATGAAGCCACGAGTTCGGGTAATGAGACTTGAAGACATTTTGACCCAGCTCGACCTACGTGTATGAATTGATCCGCATTCGAAACGCAACGAATTGAGAAGCGTTGACTTTTTGGAATAAGAACGAAATTCAATTTTTGAGGGCAATTGTTCTAAACTATGTTGTTGTAGAACGTTTGATACTTAAAAATACCGTGATGTTATTCGAATTCGATACGAACGTCGCAATTTTCGAACTGATCAGCGTCATTGATATTTTGTTCGGAAGACCATTCACAATCTACTATTATGTGGAGTTTTGGTAAATGATACAAATCAGGATTCTCAATCATTTTCCAATTTAAATGAAAGGTGAAGCAGGTTGCCTTCGAATGTTGAAATTGAATACTTGTGTACGTAGGAATTTTTCATTAATATTATAGTTTATTTCAAAAACTAAGCATTTTACAATAATTTTGAATGAAAACAGGCGAACAGGGTGCGTATTTTGCGAAAGAATGCGAATATTGAGTTCGAAGAGATTTCCCGGTTTTTAGATTTAATTATGGGTAGCTATTACTCGCGGTTCGAGTATGGATTATTTTGAAAAATTTGCACATGTGACCGAGAAAGCGTCCGCAATGCGAAGTAATTTAAAGCTGTTGGAAAGTTTTGCTCCATCTATACGTACGTATAGCACCTATACTCGTAAATGAAATGGTAGGGATATTGCGCGCGAGGACGTGAAAATTCAGGAATTATTTTGAAATTTATAAACGTAAAGCATCCGAGCACGACAATTGGATTTTTTTCCCCATACGCTGCACTCTTTGTATCGTTCATTACAACGTGCTTCGTGTATGGGTAAAAGATTTGGAAACAATGCCGGCTATTTTAGAACTAACGATGAGATTATGCTACAGATTTCGTCGTCGAGAGTATCGTTCTTTTTCGAACGTGTGCGGCTTGTTGGAGAATCGACAAACAAAAAACGTACCGCATTTATCTCGTTAAATATCGTTCGGTACGCGATGTAAAGTAGTTGACTTTCTGATTGAAGGTGGAAGCGGCGGCTTTGGTGTGTGCCGAGAACGTGAGGTGAACGAATAATTGAGAAGGCGAAATGGAACCCACTTCTTACATTTCTGAAACCACAGAACAAGGCTTTTGCCGAATGTAAACTTGACATCCACTGCACTGCACCTTTCTCAACCATACGAAATTATATGGGGCTCAAAATTTACGCGCAGGACTTGTGAGATTTTGATTTTGGGACAGCATGTGAAACGCGCGAAACTGGCTTCCTTGGAAAGTTTGCATGGAAGAACACAGGGGAAGAGATTTTCAAGAAACTGCAATCTTGCATTTAAAAACGTGGTTTGAGGCGGGGAGCTTTTTGTGGACTGACAACCGATTGCGCGGCGCTTCTAATACTAATTATGGTTGGTGAGTAGACAGGACTCGAGGGACGATTGAGGGACTTCATGAAATTGAAGGAGTTAGAATCCTTTGCGGTATTTCACTACTTGATACACCGCCAAGTATTATCCAGCAAAGTCATGGATATGGCACCCGTAATGGAAGTATAAATTTCATCCGTTCCCATGCCAGCTCAATCACCGCCAGTTCCAAACTTACCTACTAGAAATCGAAAGCGAATATAGAAATATTATTTATTACAGTCAAGCGGGCCAAGTTTTAGAAAGATTTTACCAATTGAAAGACGAAATTCAGACATTTATGACTTAGAAAGAGAAGCCACTTGATGACGATTTACGGATGTGGGATTTTGTCTTGCAGGTCGATATATCTGTACACTTGAATGAGCTCAATTTGAGATTGCAAAACAAAAGAAACTGATTTTTGAATTGCTCTATGAAAAAAACGCATTTGGAAAGAATCTCCAACTTTTCGTAATTCAAATTGAGAAGGAAAACTTTGTGCAAAAGTATTTAGCATTCCACCAGAAATCGGAAAAGGCCGCACCACCTGCATTTAATATGCCTCCAATCAGAATTCCAACACGATTCTCAGAGGTAGACGATTTTCAGAATAGGTAATTGAAAATCCATCATCGACTTGAAAGCCGATTCCACTCTCCGTACATTATTTCGGTAGAATTTTATAAAATTATGCCGGGTGCCAAATGTTTCACATTGAAGAACCTTGCGAAGCGCATGTTCACTTTTGTTGGGTCCACGTTCAATTGCGAGTATGCTTTTTTGCTCATGAAGCATACAAAAACTCCGGAACGAGCACTTGGAGGCGTCCGTCCCTGCGGTTACAAAACACACAAATCAGACCGAATTTCCATAAATTATGTTGGGAAATACAGCACCAAGTTTCTCCTTAAGTTAGAAGTGAACTGGTCTTGTCCGATTAGATGAAAAAATCCTACTAGTCCTCGGGAATCTGCCTCCTCCATGACCCTGTTTCACGTATCAAATTGAATTTTTCCGCGATTTAATCCTGTCCCAGTTTAAGAGTGGGAGTATCTCTATTCTTCAGAATAATTTCTCGTTCAATGGATAGACAGGTCGACAATCTGCCGTAACCTGACCGTCTCACTTCTAAATTGAATTCAGTGCACCTTAAGGGCGGAATGACTGGAAAACGAGAAGTCATCGGTTCAAGCCTCACTGAAAAAGTGCCGGAATTTACTATAGCCTCTTTGTCGATTCATGATCCACCTCTCCTCCCACTCTTCTCTTCTTTCGACTGTGGAATATTTCACGGAACCTGTATGTATTTTCGCCGTTTATTTTCAATCTTTCTTGCGGTTGAAGTATAAGGGTCAGGGCAGGTGTTTAGCGTAAAAGATGACTTTTATTAATATTCGACGGTAACTATAAAAGAAAATTAAATACTACTCTCTGCAAGAATGCGAGTACAGTTTAATCGTATGATAATTTCGTTCCTTTCCCATTTTTCGATTTTCCTCATCTTCTTTCTCTCCGATCTCATTCCTCTACCTTAACTTTAATTCTATTCTTATAAATCGATTCGCCTTTGAATAGAGACGAGAGAGAAAGAAAGAAGATTTCTTCTTGTCGTTTCGTAATATCCCGTCGCAATTCTTGAAAGTTTCTTTTGTCCTTATATTTATCTATGACGATAAGTTGTTCCAGCTTCATTATCGTGATATTCGTTTTCCTGGTACCTTACGTTGTAAGGATACGACGTGTAAGTGGAGCTAACGTATTTTGTATATTTTCAAGAAACTGATAAATCAATTTTATCTCGGGAATTTATTTCTTCTAATATTTCTTGATCCGCATTTCCAACCTTATTATTCTTAGTCTTTATTCGTTTCACTTGTTATGTTAATGACAATAATAACGTAATCGAATATTTTCTTAAAGGGTGGAGAAAATATATCTCGATGAAAATTCACTCGAAGAAATGAGAAAGTGGTCTGCTTATCTGTTTATCGCAATTGTTGTACGCGTATTTTTGTAAAACTTATTAACAAAAAGCTCATAATCTCTGGGATTTTGGAGTTGCCAAAGTGAGTTGACGAATTCTTAGTATGATGTTGACATCAAAGGTCGTACTTTAGGTCTCTAGTCATTATTGTGAAATGTACCACTGAATAGTGAATCAATGAAAATGATTTGTACAGTTTTACACGAGTCGTCCACATTCTTACTGGTGGTAAGCTTTTCATTTGAGACGGTGACGAGAAGAGTCTGAGAGATGAAACTGCTTAAGCTATTCGTGAAATTAAAGCACATATTTTTCAATATCTGCCTATAGAATGCGTGGATAAATTATCAAATACAAACTGCGAAAGAGCGCAGAAAGTCTCGAAGACAGTAAATAATTTGCGGAGCTCCGGTTTCAAACTGCCAACACTTTTTTTCTTCGTTTTATTCCTCGTATTCGCGAATGTACGCAAACTTTTTTTCTCGTGTAAAGTATTATTTTTCTGCCGAAATTGACAACCGCTATTTAACATATTCATGCACCCTCACTGAGTACTTATTCGAGTTTCAGTCATTTACGATAAATTTTCCCTCGCCATCATGAGAAACGCTTTATATAATATTCTTGAATAAGAAAGTTTTGTTTTTTAGCAAGCGCGACTTACCATTATTTACGGCGTACTACATGCTGCTTTATTAACATTCTCACCTACATATGGCATAGCTAACCAGCATCAGGTGATTAACATAGAGTGGGAGATTTCATCCTCTATTGCGACCATGACTATAATATTACGTGTAATTTACAATAATAATTCGTCTTCGGGCGTAGTTACGCCTCCGTAACTCTTACAATATTCGCTTGAAATATAATTTCCGATAGTGAGATGGAAACGTCGCGAAAAAGTCGGAAAACGTTTACAGAAAACGATCTTCGAGTTCTGTACGTATATCGTGTACGTGGCTTGGTTCGTGTGAAGACATTCTCAGTTCATAATATATTTCTCCTTGTGAATTCCGGAGTCTTCATTCGAACTGTAGCACGCATAATAGGCAACCATAATTAGGATCATTTTGTCCTCGATTTAAACGCATGTTATGTGATACATACTATGCTTTCGTTGTCGGCGAAAACGACAATTTTATGCAAAATACTGAATTAACTTGAAATTATGATACGAAATCGCGAAAAGTTTTGATTGTGTAAAACAAATCTCGCGGCGCAGACGACAAGAGTGTGCTGGAAGGAATTCGTGAAAAGTGCCATCTAGGAACGGTATTTTAATTTATTCCAAAACAGCCTTACGACCGAGCTTCAATTTCTATTTTATAACTGTGTAGGCGATCTTCCTTAACGTAATCACAACTTTCTGTCACAGGATATCTGAATTTTAGGTTAAACCTTGAATTTAAATAAAGAATAAGAAGAAGGAAAAAAAAACTACTCACTCCTTCAATTTTACCATTCGTAAGGAAAGCTAATTTACAGATGCTCGTAAGGAAAAATCTTCCCAGCCATCATCATTTTCATATGTTTGAAAAAAGTTGGAAATCAATACTTGTAATTTATAATTTTACTTTGACATCAAGGCAGTCTGTGTTTGGAACAATATCGTTTTTTTCTCGATCCAAAATGCAGTGTCTGGAAATCTGATATCAGTCTCCGAGACATTGTGACGTGTGGAATCTCAGATTTTTTAAAATTGTAGGTAAAAATGAGATAAATAAAGTAAATACCTAAGCAATAGCTTTTTGAAATTTTGTGACTACCTTGTTCGCAAGTTTTTTCAGCATTTTCATGAAATTTCTCTTAATAATTTCTACGTCATTTTCATTCGAAACGAATCTTGGTAATTTGTTGAATATATACATATCACCACTAGATTCTCGATTACTCGTTGACTGTTCTCTCTAGATTTTACCGGGAATTTGTGTCTCTTCAGGGTAGAGCCAAATAACACCCTACTACATTGACCATCTCGTATAAGAAAGGATGGGTCATCAGAAAATCTACCGAGGCAGTCATAGCTATTAAGATTACAGATTCCTCTTCCTCTGTACCCAATAATGATCTTATTTATTCAACATTCCAGTATCACTAATTCCGGTGCAGGTGGTTGAGATTTCTCGAAAGAATTTTGACCACCATAAATTCCAAAGATGTAAACATCTAACGTCCTGAAGATTGCAAATTCTGGTTCTACCAGTCTCTGAAGCTGCAGTGTGCATTTAGTAAGAAGTTAACTCTAATGAAAAAGAAAAAAGGAAACATGAACGTTAAGAACATGATATGAGAAAATTGATGTCAAACTGAAGAAGAAATACACGTACAAATTGTCAACTGCGTATTGCGACGCCTTCGAAATCTTCATTAAATTTTCTTGGATCTCAATATCTTCAAAGGGAATGAAATGCATACTGGAAGGAGAAAAATAAATTTTCAATAAAATTCAATAGAATTAAAGTAGGTAACAAAACTGACATGGGCTTCTTCGATTTTTTTTTTGCAGTAAGTGAGTTCTTTTTCTCGAATATTTTTCAAGAGATTAACAATATCAGCTATCATCAGTTTAACTGTAACATTATGCAATATGAGGTTAATAATTATGCAGTAAAAGAGCAATAATGAGGACAAAAATCAATAAATCAAGTGTGAGGTGTACTTACTGCAGGTACAATAATTTGTCCGTGGAGATTTAATACAAATTATATGCATATTATTTTTTTAGAATGAACCAAAAATAAAGATATTAAATAGTACGAGTGAACAGATGACAATTCACTTTAAAAAATAAATGTTGTATAAATTTACTTGTTGTCTTGGCAGAATCAGGTACGTTAAGATTGACTTTCAATTTTTTTCCCAGCTCGATTTTGTAGTTGTTAAGCTGTTGTTTACAACGTCAGAATTAGAGACCGGATTCGATGGCATTTGTCAAATCCATTTCCTGAAGGGCGGGAAGCATGAAAACCAAATACGTAAACGTTTCAGGGGTTAGGGAGCCTGGGAAAGAAATTTTTAGTGTGCCAAAGAGGGAATAAATGCCAAATAATGTCAAAAAGTGGTGGAATTGCTGAAGTATAAAGAAATACCGAAGAAAAAAAGAGAGAAAAAAGATGTTAAACTTCAATTATGGTAACATTGACAAGAAAAGAGAAAAATGATACTTTATTCTCATACTACCATCGGCTGAGTCATAAATTCATCGCTGTCGTGAATAATCTAATCTCACAATAATACTGATTGATCGCCGTTACAATTTTACTCAAGAGAATCTTGAAAAACATTTAATTATTATGTTACAATCCAAAAATACTGTTTGAGTTACTTCAACATGCCTTTCAATCATTCTTTTTGTTTTTTGTTTTTTTTCATTTTTTTGTATTTCTTTTTGGGGCTCTTGCCTCTGGTAAGGCTAAAGCCCCTATGCAATCACGAAAAAAGAAAAAAAAAATTCTCACCGTGAAAATATATTGTGACGTTAATCAAGTTATACATACAATCTCTGTTATTTGAGATTTTATTTTTGCGTAGCAATTTCCTAATTTTGGAAGTTTTTCTTGAGATTTTATTTTTGCATAGCATTTTTCAAATTTCAGTTCAGTCTTGGCGAGTTTTATTTCTGCATGGTATTTTCTGAATTCTTATACAGTCCTCGAAAAAATTTCTTCTTTTCGATACCTCATTGTTATTCTTTCTAGTGTGCTCTTGATAACGATATTACTCTGGACAATCTCTCTGTTTTTGTCATAGTTATTTTTCACGATAATAGTGCGATAATGGATCTATTCTGGATGTTAAAATAAATTTCCATGAATTTAGGGAAATAGAGACAGAGCATAGGAGGGAGACTTGAAAATTTTAAATTTTTCAACTGTAATAGGCCTATACAGTACACTTCCGATTATCCGACCTAACTGGGGCAATGGGTGGTTCGGATGATAAAAAGTTCGGATAAAAATCCGGTTCGGATAACGCGGAGAGAGTTCAGATAATACGGAGATTGGAAAAATTACGGTTCGGATAATACGGAAAAAGTTCGGTTAATCGAAAGGTCGGATAATCGGGAACAAATTTTTGGGGTCGAATAATACGGCTGGTCGGATAATCGGACGTCGGATAATCGGAAGTGTACTGTATGACGGGAGAGGACTTGAAAAAATTTATACTTCCGAGTCATAATATATATCAGGAAAGGGACTTGGGAAACCTTGACTTTTAAGCCACGATATGTAATAGCAGAGTGACTTGGAAGAAAACTTCGATATTCGAACCATAATATTATAATGAAAGAAAAGAACTTGAAAAATTTTGGCTTGTAGGCTACTATATAATTATGATACGAAGAGGACTTGAAAAAAATTCCAACTTTCGAACCACAATATATAACAGGAAAGAGACTTGAAAAAATATATACTTTCGAGCCATAATATAGACAGAAAAGGGACGTGGAAGTATTTTGATCATGAAAGCGGAGGGATTTGGAATTCTGAATTTGACTCATAGAACAGGTTTCCTTCGATACTCGTATAACTTCGTTGAGGAATTTTTAAGACTCATTGACCTTTAGACACTTTTTGATTGATAGAACAATTTCAGAAAGAAAAATTTGAACGAATCTGCCTCCTTACACAAATGATCTTTTAAACATTAAAATCCTTATTCCAATATTTTTATGGACCAGAATATGCAGATACGCAACTAAAACAGCTTTCTTGAACCATCGTATGAGGTTTACGATCTTATTCTCGAGACCGTATTCCGACGAACATTTGTATCAATAAAAAACACGAATTTGAAACAAATATATTAATACCTCATGTGTACGAAAATTCGAGCTGTACGATATTCGTAAGAAAGATTTATACAATGAAAATTGTACAAGTGATCGCCGGTATTATCAGAGTGTGTGCTGTATACTCAGAAATACCTGGCAAAAAGACACCATTTGAATAATACTACTGCAAACTCGAAACAGATTTTCTGTAGCTGTGTTGGAGGTAAAAATTTGAGAAATTCGTGAAAAATATTCACCTAACAAAAAATATACGAGAAATCTATACGATATTATCAAGATTACTGAAAAATAACCTTGAACGAAGGCTTCCTTCGAATAAGGTACGAATGATATCACCGAAATTTATTTTCAAATATACACGTATTTTGAAGCAATGGACTCCAGTTGATTGTTCGAATCTCTATTTAAATGATTATGATACTAAAAATTATAATCGTTTCCGGCTTGTTTCAAGAAGTAAATCTAAAGATCGAAATAAAAAATGATGTATTGTACAATTGATAATTTTTTACAGGTGACCGCATTTATTTTCATTGCATCAACTTATATCCGTACGGCCTATTTTCGCGCCTATATTTGTATTATATATTCATCCGCTCCTTCGTGAAAAACCAAAATTTCATCTTTTTCGTCCTCGTTCGGTCTTTTGTGAATGCTCGGGAATCTTGAGCAAAGGACAAAAAAAAAATGTGTATCATTGCGCTCAATTTTACTCTCAGTTAGCAATATTCGGAACGCTTGCGAGACGTTACCCTTATGGAAGGTCGACGTTGCGTTGTCGAGAAAGTTTGCCAAAATTGTGCTTCATAATCGAATACTACGACGACGAAAGTCGGCGAGTTTTCTTTTTTTCAGTCGTGCGACAAAAAGAAACGTATGCGAGTATTATGCCATAAGAATCTGACCATAACTTCGGTAAGCATCTTGTCTGGGGAAAATACAATGTAACACTCCCTAAATGAAAGTGTTCGAAAGGCGACGTCGACGACTGTCATTTTAGTAGGTCCGACCCGGATAATTTAATGAAGTAAATCCGATACCGCCGGTCTATAAATTATTGTCCGTACAGATCGAGGCGAAAATAAAAAGAGTGTTGTGTTCGCCTTTAGAGTAGCGAAAATGCCGTGGGCGTCACCACCGGTCGCGTCGTTTCCGAAACGCAATAAAACTCGTATGTTAAGATACTGTTTCATTAAACCTCTCTTGCGGACCTTTCAAACTTCGTTTATCGTGTACACGTCGATCCTCATTTGTAATAAACTGAATCACGTTGTATATTATAAGTGTACGTATTCTAGACCTTTGCTGATTTTTTTCCCTTCCGTATACGTTTTTTACTTCGTACATCCGAATAAAATCGTGCGGGAAAGATGAGAAATGTTCACCGGAGCAAGATCAACGCGTGGGATAATAGGAAAGCTCGTTGTCGTTCGTTAAACTTGGAGCTATTTACTCGCCACTTCTTGTCAGACCTTTTTCTCTTATGTAGACCACGATCACATTGAGCAACACGAATGTCCGCTCAACCAACATTTTTACGTGAGAACTTTTTATGCGTGCGTCCTCCCTTTAAAACTTTCCAAATTTTTTTCTGTTTTATATCTGAACCTGAAATAAGATTTCGCTTTATTATACTGTAGACCTACGTGAATATATTTTAAAATGGCGTGAGCCACTGCCACTTATTCAAAGATCAGTATTCCTCTCCTTACAGCGAATCGACGATAATTCGGAAAAAAAAACAAGTTGTATTGTTCTTTTTATTTTCTTCAAGATGTCATGTCAATAACTCTATTTCGAAAAAATCTTCATTTTAGCTTCTTCGGACTGCGACTGCGAGGTAAATACTTTCGTGTCTAGGAATATATGGTATACTTTTATTTAGTTGAGTTAGCGATGTGCGACGCATTTCTCGTATAGTAGGTAGCCAAGTTGAAATTACGAAAAAGAATACAACCCGTAGGAGAAAATTTACTACTTTCGTTATAGAGGGTATGTACGTATATATCTATACTGTTTACAGGCTATAAGTACTATATAGCGAGTGCTGGGTGTCAATGTCAACGTCGGTGATAAACTGCCTACGTGCTCTCGGCATTATCTTTTTCGGAACGAACAACGCCGGGCTGACGGTTAGATCGGTAACAAAAAGGGTAGTCCAGTGAGTGTGTTCATTACAGGAGTAAAGAGAGTGCTCGAATCTCGGTAGCGAACCTATTAATTTTTTGTTCTGACGTCCAACTTACGTTTTCTACTTTCCTTTACTTTCGTGCGAACAGTTGAGCTAGTTTGGTACATACATTATGAGGTATGGAAATGAAGACTTTTCACAAAAAAAGTGAGTCTGAGATGAACTTAGAAGGTTGGTAATTGGTATTTCTATTTATTTATGTTCTTAAGGAGGTAAATTCGACCTACAGGTCGGAAATTTTTTTCAACTACAATTATTTATCCCTTTGAGAGTAGACATTTTTGAATTCCATCTTTATCCTGCATCACTCGGTTCTGTTCGTAACTCTACCTCAGATAACATCATCTCAGCCCCGACCAATTTCTGGCTCTTCTATCGTACGTTAGGCTTGAAGGGACTACATCTTCCCTAATCCATGCAGGAGTATTAGCGACCAAACTTTCTTATTATTGGCTGATCCTTTCTTACGCACTGAAGCTCATCCGGAGTCAACTATTTTCACCCTTTCCTCAATCTCCTCAATCGATGATATTTTATTGGACCTACCTAGCTCTTTCTCCAAGTTCGGCTGTGCTTCCAGATTCATACGACAGCAATCTATCTCTCCTCGCGCCCTCATCTCTCATTCATCCCACCTTAAGCCTTAGAGGCAATACCCAATAGTCAATCTTTCCCTCCCAAGTAGAAAACGTCCCACTTTGATGACGTCATCAACCCAGCATAGAAAAGGACATCCTCAGAAAACATCCGCCCTTCACTTCGATGACGTCATCAGCTTGTCACGTCATCACCCAGCATACGATTACAAAACGTTTCCGTCTTTCTCAAATTCGTCAGATCTGCTACCACTACCTGGAATTTTTAGTTTTACTGAACGTTTGCAGCAGTGATGATTCCTTCTTAAGTTTGAGTCGGTTCACTGGCAAACTAACATAGATAGTTCAAACTTGAAACGATGGGTGTGGCAAGTGATAAGTTTTGAAGTTATGCGTGCGGGAGTACTTAACAGCGAATGCTAATTTTGGGAATGCTTGCTCTCTGAATTGGTGAGGTTTTGTGGTAATCTATGGAAGAATCTACCTAGAAATCAAATCCGTGTAAATGTTAACCACGGTATATTATAGAGGTATTGACACGAACGTATATTAGCCGTGTTTTTTACTGTCGCCTGAGTTGTGTCAGTTGATATAATCTACGCTAGGAGCGTTGCAAGGTATTACCAAGCATGAAAACTACATGAATACTAGGTAATGTAAATTCCTCAATTTTTAAAAATTCGTAGAGGAATCAGGTATTAACCTAAAAATCTGAAACCGGGTACGAATAGACAACTCACCATGCTCTACTTGTTTAAAAAAAAATTATTTTCTTAGGTGAATTTCTTCACCTTTTACAACCCTCGAAAATTTCGTCAATATTAGGGTACCTCCGGTAAGGTTCCGACACAGGTGGGGTGTGGAAGGTATTCAAACGATCGCTGCGAGCGTAGCGGAATTCCGTATGAATTAACACAATTCGTGCGACAGAAATTTTTCGTTGTGTCAATACCTCTATAATGTACCGTGATGTTAACCAACAACACAATCTTATCAATCTTCGAGAAGACAAATTGACTATGTATATTGGATACAAATTGAGAGTTCCGATTCGTAAATTTATCCGTCTTTAGAATCGAAAAACCGATAGCCATCGCTGACTTTACACAGTTAATCGCGTCCCGTGGATCCTTAGAAAAGAAGAATCCCAAGGTATTCTATATCTGACGGGTTAATGAAACGTGAACCATCTTTGCAGAAGAAACCGTCCTCTTCAACGAAGGCCTAGAGCATGCGTTCCCTCCCCAATCCGAATCATCAGCGAAGGCATACGTGATAGCCGATTTGACCATCAACGTGGGCCCACACAGACTGTCACGATCAAATGTGTCTCTAGGAAAGAAACTTTCGCTCTTAAGCAGCTACAGAAGAAGCTCAGGCCCAACAACACCACTGTAGTGAAGGCAGACAAGGGTAACTCAGTCGTCCAAAGTCTATGAGTACCTTTAGTCCTGTAGCGCCGTGGGCTGTCCGCGAAGTGAGGAAGGCCATCAACGGCTCTTGTTACATCATTCCTGAACGCAGTGATAAAAAGGCTGTCCTCGTCCTGGACCCGGCTCCCCCTAAGCATAACGGTCTCACCAAGCTCCATGAGCTGGGGAAACCGATCAGGCCTATCATTTCCACCGTTTTGGTACCGATATTTCTGTTAGCCGGGTACTTAGTTGATTGGTTCAAGGGCACTACTCAATTTAAGCTTAAACAATCGGTTTCTATAGCTCTTCAAACCTCATCCAAAAATTGGAGAGTGAAAAGTCACCCTCTTCTCGTGTAAGACTCCGAGTAGGTGTGAATGTGAGGTTTTAAGAGTTGATGAGTTGACAGGTGAAGGTCATCAGCCCTACTCTCACATCCTTTGATGTTGTGGGCCTCTTTCCTGATATCCCTCTCGAGCCGACTATGCAATACGCTCTCCAACAAATTTCAGAGGTAAATATCCTCTCTTGTTTCACTTAAGAACTCGAATCTCTCTTGAGTGAACAGTGAACTTTCCAGGTTTCCTTAGGATATTGGAGTTCCTATTGGTTCCTTACTAGGCTGCCATGTGGGTGATTTTATCGTGGACTATCGGAGGGACAGGTCTTCAATGTTGCCCCCTCACTAGGCACGTCATCTAATAGTAGCGGTATGTTGATGACATGTAGTGCCTTTGGGTAGGTCATGAGAACTTCGTACCTCAATGCCATTTATCCCAGCATAAATTTCATTCTGGGAGTCGGAGAGTTCTCGATGTCGGCATTTCCCTTACTGCTCGTGGACGCGAGTATGGAATTTATAAAAAGCTCACTTCCACAGGTATTCACATCGATTCCAATTCCTATTGTCATCCGAAACATACTCGACCTAGATATTTCAGGAATTCGCTGCTTTACCCAATGTTTAAAGGAATCATCAGTGACCAAAATCGGCCGGTGAAGGTTAATTCTTCTTCTACCTCAGGAATGAATACGGCTCTTGTTTGTATCAGGACACATCTTCGTACGAGATAGGGTGTGTGGTGAAGTATTATTGCGTCGATTTAGCACTTACGGTATGTTACCGATATTTCTTTGAAAACTAAGCTCACTCGAATGTTTTTTCATATACGAAAGTGTTTTCGCGGTCTTCTTGCTCTCTTTCATACTGCTTAAAATTCAAAAGATCCTGCGAACTTTCCTGCAATTGCTCGTTTCATTATTACACAATATGCACCATCGATACGCCCATGTTTACAACTAGTGAAGGAACCATAAAATATATTATACTGTAGTTTACAGCACGTCTGTGAATTAGGCGCTCCACCTCGAGTTACGAATTATTCCCGTCCGAAAATATTGCAGCCTATATACCTCATCGCTTCAGTACATTTCGTTGAATATTCAAAAGCGTTCGTAAATATAGGGATTCGCGGACCGAGCTACACTCTGATTAAGATATTGCTTGCATCGGATTTTGTGCTTCTTCTATTTGTAGCAACCGAAAGTAAGCGTTTAATGATGTTGCCGCGATTCTACAACTTAAAAGAGCGATTGTCGAATTTTTCATTTTCTGTGCAAGGTGAGAAGGACGAGTGTACATTTTCATCACTTCTTCGACAGCAATCAGAGAGTTGCAAATGCTCATCGTCACCATCATCATTCTACAGGTCACGGACGCGTAATTTTGTGAGAGCTTTATTAATTACAAAATTGATGCGGCGCTATTTTTCTTTTCCTTAAAGTCCTGTTTACGTATTCGTATCCTCTTTTTATTTGAGTTTTTCATAATGATGCAATCATTCGAAGTACAATATTATTGCTATTTTAGAAATATAGTAGACGTAACGAATTTTTTTTCCCCCTTCGACGAATTGCAGAAGTCGTGTGTAATAAAAGCGTTGGATTTTTATTCGCTGTCGCCGTTCTTTCTCTCTTTTCTGCTTCAAGATGTATGAATAGCATCCGGTCAATCTGACTGTCATCTCGTTCCTCGATTATATATATAGATTATCCTCGAAATAAATTCTGGGTTTACCTATATAATATAATATATATATATACACCTTCACCGTATGGAATCTTTTTTCTTCTTTTTTCACAGTTTCTTGAACTCATTCATTTTTCCTTCATAATTCGTTCTTCAGATCACGTATGGTCGAAATAGTTAGAAAGTCTTCGTTCTCAAACCAGCGCGGCGTTATCGACTAGAAGAATTCTTCCTATATTCGACTTAATGCCCTGGAGGATTGAAATATTTGTTCGACGGAGCTACCGATGATCCTTGAAAAGAAATGGCTTGTGATAGAATAGTATTTGAGATACTTTGGGTCGAGTATAAATAAGAGAAATAGGAAAGGTGGGACGAAAGACGTTTTTAACCACGTGAATGAGTCTCGCTGTCACAACTGCGAGATATTTTTGAGATTCTGTACACGTTAAAATTCCTCTCTTGATAGTTGAAACTTGTTTTTTTTTTTCGTTCTTCTAATAAACGCCTAGCAAAAATAAAGTTATCGGGACATATTTTCTTAAATAACAACATACGTGGAAAAGAATAACAATCAACGCACACACGGAGGTAC
This sequence comes from Aspidiotus rigidus, assembly GCA_035079385.1. NCBI lineage: Eukaryota > Metazoa > Arthropoda > Insecta > Hemiptera > Diaspididae > Aspidiotus > Aspidiotus rigidus. Next base: position 7,218,576 of record JAVHKY010000030.1, read on the forward strand.
TTATTTTGAAGGATTTTTCTTAAGATACACGTAGTTTTTTTTTCTTATTCCAATCTTAGGCAGTGATTAGTAAATGTCTCTTTGAGTTCATGGAGATTATAATTTGTGTTGTTTTTTGTCAGGCTTTTCATTTTCTACATTCTGAGAACGCTGAAGCGAAAAAATGTACTCACTACTCAGGATATTGGAAATGAATTTCAAATAATTCAGAATAGGCAACAGAGCGCTCAATTTCAGGTTGGTCGAAGAATTTGGATAAGTAAACTCACTATCGACTTCGATTGGAGATTAATTTGAAGTTTACTCGATTGCGTATTCCCAGGAAACTAGAAATTGACTGTTAACCGACACAACACAGAACTCAATCTCACATCGGTAACGTAATTTGCGTAAGTTGACTTGAAATCGACGACAGACTCATGTCAATTCGAGGTCAATTTGGTGGTGCTCATACAATCCGCCGCAGATAACTTGCGACGCGACGGGATCAATTTTTGTAAGGGTCGAAACCGCCGAGAACTAAAAATAAACTCGTAATCGACCTGACATAGCTTATGATTTCAGCTCAATAGACTGAAATTGATCTCAGATCGACGCGACGTTAATTGGATTTGATTTGATGTCGACCAGCACCAGAGAACTTGAAATCGAAACATCAGAGCAGTCGATTATAGTTCGATAAAAAATTTGGAGAGGACCTGAAATCGACGTGGCAAATGTGTCTAAATGGAGTTAAAATTTGTCGACTCCAGATTTGCCGAATATCGACGATGTGCGAGGTCGATTTAACGGTACATTGATCCAAGTCTGAATCAAAGGTCCACATGGTCCATCGGGGTTGTATGGCAGTTTTCTCATGTAATTCTGTGATTATCTGGAAAAATTTGTCTTGGTAGGTTCATATCCCCAGCCCCCTCATCTTCATCCTTGGGGAGGAAAAAGGTACATTAAATTTTTTTTTGCTGGATTGTACCGTACAATTTGTCGTTTGTGCTGGTCTCCTTCCCCTCCGAATATTCGGAAGCGGAGGCTGTAGACATGCAAGACCTGATTTGTTGGTACAAGTATTGATGGAATCATTTGTGCTGGGCTCCTTCCCCTCCAACCTTATAAGGGGACTATAAACATGCTAGGTCAATTTTTGCATAAAAACAGGCTGAATCGCGTGTGCTTTGTTTCTTGCTGTTTTATGCTCTCGATTTTTTCTATTGTGGACACGCCTTTCCCCTCCAATCCTTGGGAGAGAAAGAGCCAGAAGACATGCAGAACCCAATTCTGGTAATTGACAGTTTTCAGAACAAAAGTGGATGGAATCGTTAGTGCTACGAGTATATTTTTTCTGCTATCTTTGTCCTCCAATCGTTGTCTCCTGAGGGAAGGTTGTAAGCTCACGGTGAGAGATCGATTGCGACTCCGTGTTCAATGGCGCCAGGCAAACTTGCTGAAATTCTTCTTGTTCGTTCTCTTGTGTGCTCGCGGTAAAAGTTTGACTTCGACCCAGCGTAAGATCGAAGCGGGTAAATGTGCGGAAATTCTCATTGTTCCAAGCAATGGGAGGAATGTTACCAAGAAGCTTGTTACCTGTTGTGTGCTCGCTGTGAGAGACCGACGCGAGTTCACAGCAGGTGACCAATTTGTCGGTAAGATTCCCTCCATAGCCTGGAACAACGAAAATTCCCGCAGTTCGCTCGCTTCCATCATAGGCGAGGGTGTGGTGAATCCCTCGCCGCGGGTCCACAATAGAAGACCATTTCTTCGGTTTCAATCCCTCCGTCGCTCGAAACAACCAGAATTTCAGCACGTTTCCCCGCTATGTTCATTTGCGGGGCCGTCGATCTCACACCACGACCACACAACGGGGAAAGGCGTGTCTACATTAGAAAAACTCGAGAGCCTAATACAGCAAAAACGTAGCACACGCGATTCAACCTGTTTTCAGGCCAAAAACTGAATACGACAGGACCCGGCATGGTCACAGCCCCCCCCCCCCTTATATATTTGGTGGGGAAGGAGACCAGCTCAAACGAAAACCTCTTCATCACAATCCAGCACAAATGTAGCACATACGATTTCACCAAAACTTGAACAAAAAACCAAAAGTGTGTTGAAGATAACGATATTCTTATAGAACGTTCTTTTCGTACCCAGTAACGTTGCTTTATTATTTTGCAAGACTTTGTCTGAGGTTCATTTGTTGTATCATTCGTCATTTTGGTACGTTTCTGTCAATTCTACAGAATGAAGACAAGTAATTATTGACTTTACTACTTTTGTGATGTTTGAACGTTTACGGTTATTGACTGTTTGCGATGCTCGTAGAGTTTGACTCAGGCTTGAACTAGTCACAGTTCGTTCAGTCCTGAAGTCACTAAAAACTGAACATCTTTCCCGTTGCCTAGAGATTATGACACAGCACGTATGAGAACTTGATACCGCCGAGCTTAATCGGCTCCATAAAGGGGAATGCGTTCATGTTTGTTAGCTGGAAGTAGTACAGATGCAGAACAAATAACGTCAATATTGAGCCTTCATTGCTCTCGCGAGTATGCCGAAGGTAGTTGTTAGGAATAATGGTCTCCACAATCTTCTACTCTCTTTGCGTAATTTGAAAATACGACACGTTGCTGGAGCATTATTTCACTATCGCTGTCCACGGGACTGAGCACATGTGGAATAATGAGTGTCGTCACGAAATTTCACGCTCGAATGTCACTGAAAATTTATTCACTCGCATTTACGCGGTGAATTCATATGCAAAGAAGAATTCACTCTAATTCGATTATGTTTCTAGTAAATTTATTTTTTACGAGTGGAACTACAAAATTTTATGCGCCAAATTTATGAAAATTACAGTATGCTGGGTACTTACTCTCCCTCGAAGTAAAGCCCATGTGGGCTTAGAATTTCTTTCCGTACCTAGTGCCTACGCTACAAAATATCGGCCGCTTCCTTCAACGCGTATTATGTATACAGTTGTATTACCACAACTTTTCACCTCGATTACCAATTTATAAAATTATTTGTCCTTCTCTCATTTGTACCTTAGTGTACGTATAGACACTCAGTACAATTGTAGAGTAGATTGCGTGAAAATTAGGCGACCGAGTGTATTATTTTTTCTGAAAAGAAAAATAAAGAAACTGAACAAAATATTACAATTTTTATCCGACGTCTAAATCGTGGTGTTCAGCCCATAAAAACTAACGATCCTCGAAATTTTCTTCTATTGTTGTTCGTCGAATCATGTCTTCAGTGCGGAGTTATATCGCCAATAAAATGTTGTAAAATTAAGTTGTACGAAGAAAATCGATTATTAATTTGAACTTTGTAAATTAAAAAGGTATACGAAGAAAAAAGTTTCTCGAAAGCAGCTGTAAAATACAGAAGACACGTATTTCTTGGAGGCAGATGCGCGCATAAAATTAGAACCCTTGCGTAGAGTGTAATTATGCGTCAATAAAATTTTGGACTTCATCCGGACCTTTCAACAAGGAAAAGGTCGAGAAGTTTTTTCGTGTGCTCGCTATCCTCTTACGTAGACCTATCATACTCGTAAATGTTCAAAACATCATCCAACGTAGAACAAGTTATGTCCTATGGTTCATAATTTTTCAAAGTTCCGCGTTTTCTCCATATTTTCAAACAATCTGTTGTTGGTTAAATTTTTTTTCGGAAAGCTGTATCACACCGTACAAATAAAAGTGTAGGTAAGAGTGATAACATTTTCCCACTCAGATGGCCGGACATTCACGCAACCAGTTCAATAACTATGCGGTTTTATATGTATTTATTTATTTATTTTTTTTCTGTACCTAAATCGATGGTAAGTCGCGTTCATCATGTCAGAAACACAAATTTGAAAGATTGCTATTTTTGTGCACGCTTTACGTTTTTCTTCTGGTATATGACAGGAAAGTTTTTTTCTTTTTTTTTTAGTGACCTCATAATATTATACGTAGTGCCAGGTGAAGTGATTCTGCTTTGAAAAAAGAATTTTTAATCGTGTAATCGTTAATTCGACGAGCTTGACGCGTTACATCGTACTTTTTCGTAGTTTTCTCCCAAGGTATGGGAGATAGGATAACTATACAAACTGGATTCATTCCTGTCAACGAGATTCGTGATCAGGGGTTGGTGAGGTAGTTTTGTTCGTTGAGGAGAGCCATTCGAATTGGCTACATTCTCAAACCTCATTTTCCGTCACAACGTAAAAATTTTTCCCAGTCTTCAAAGTAAAGTGAATGAAATGTGACATTTTTCATTCGATGCGCTCCCTGATACTTCATTACTAAATATTTTAGTTTTCCGGCTAATCGCTCACAGGCAGTCTTAACTTACCGTGTCTTATAGAACTTTCTTGACCTTAGGTGGCACAGTGACTGACTGGAGGCGGATTTGTATTTGCACGATATAATTACGATACTTGTTTTCTGGTAAGACAGACATACGTTCTTGTCCCTTCGAATTATATTCTTTTGCGGTGACTGTGACTCAATTTACATCAGCGGGACAAGGAGAATATAGAGACAATGGGCTATCGCTTTAACACGGACACAATCTCGAACAAGCAACGCGCAGCAGGGTGGAAGAGGTTTGTATCCCGATCTTTCGCAGAAAGTTGAATTTGATTGAATTGACGTATATCCAAATCAACAGTCAATCAGGCAAACTGTATCCTTCTGACGACTATAAGAGAGAATATTTCTTTCTGATCGTTGATTTGTTTATATACGTCAATTAAACTTCGTACGACAGGGTTGTCGTCATAATTTTTAATCACAGAACAGTAGGGTCAAGATTGAAGAACAACAATCGCGAAACTTGAAGAATAAGCGAAACCCGATCAACAAGTCATTTAGTTCCTAATACAAAGACTACATTTTTCTAGAATGAATATTTGATAGATATATTATGTAGTACGTATCAAGTACAAATTTTGACCATGTATTGACGATAAGAGAAAACACGAACGCTCAACAATACCTAAACTTATTAGGTAATTCTCAATCTTGATGCGAGTTCTAGTCACTGCTAAGTAAGTAATGAATAATGTCAAACGAACACCCAATAATCATGATAATACCTATACTTTCTTCTCAATTCGCGAATAAAGGCAAAGGAGGCGCCCTCTAGGTTTACCATGACGACAACTTGAGGAAGCTTGCAAAAAAAGTGACGAAATGAAAAAAGTTATTTAAAAAATCTAAAATTACATTCATCTGAAAGAAAATTGAAAGGGCAACAAGTTTTGTTCTCTGCATTTTTCATGAAAAGTAATTTGAAACGGTGGAATTACAATTTTATTAGTATGTCTCTTATGGTGGAAAATACCATGATCACTTTTTTTGCAAAACAAGTAGCGCTCCTAGCGGGACCTTTATCCGCGAATTTCCTTGATTCGTTTTTCTCTTCAGATACCACTCCTTTCTCTTCTATCACTCTCATCTCAATAACATTATCGGATTTGCTTTTGATCTCGCTCGTCAATTGATAAATCATCGACTTCTAGACTGCAAGCATCAGAACCAGCATTTTCCCAAACTATTTTCCATCGCTTCTTGTAATACTTGCAATAATATTCACATTTTGTTTGCCCTTCTTCATCTAAACATAATGAAAACTTCACATCTAAACAATTACACCATACATTTACATTTGTATCATTCCTTGATTTATTCGAATAATTGTATTTTATATATTTTTTGATTGTTTTCTTTGCCTACAAAACAAGTAGTTTCCAAGAACTAATTTCCAATAAAATGAATATTTGATAATTGGATAGACATGTAGTATTACAAACTTCAACCATGATTGACAACAAATATCGCAAATCAATTCTAGACACAAACACAGCATTTTTATCGTTCACGCATTTTTACATTCAGCGCTAGCGACTGTAGGTAGAACTAAGACTGGAGAAGAAAGAAAGTGATTGCAACTGGGCGGCTATCACACTAACGTACTGCGATGAAGTAAACGCGCACTCCGGAGCACTGGATGACGTACCTTGTATTATACATGTTGCGCACTTACATGTACTTAACAAGAAAAGTACCTACTTTTTGGAGTTTTGTACTTTATAGGTTTGTGCTTGCTCTACAAGCTGCAAACTATACTATTGACGACCTTTCTATCAAGATGACGTCCGCTCAATGTATTTTTTATGGGACGGACGCCCGTTTGACAGAAATAGAGTTTTTGACCAAAATAATTATAAGTGAATAACTGTTATTGGTCTGGTCAGCTTCAAAATTATACCGGTTGATGGTTATCGGTTGCATTAAGTATTTTTCTGAAACAGTCATAATGGTCATGACTATCATTGAAACATGATTTGGTCATAACGGTTTATAACGGTGAAAATAGAGAAAAACATTTTTTTGTTGAAAGCACGTGTTTTTAAACTGAAAAAACATGTTTCTGAACAAAAAAATATGTTTTCATACAAACATGTTTTTGAAATCAAAAACATTGAAAAAATAAGTTTCAACATAACTGTTATGACCGTTTTTAAAAAAACAAGAATGGACGTATCTACAAATTACCAATTACAAAAAAAAAAAATTGTTTTCCTTTCAAACAATAATAAAACCATGTTGAAAGTTGATATCCTTTGTCAATTTTCAATGAGAAAAACGATGGCAATGATAGTTTCCTAATACAGGCACGTTTTCATCAAGAAATTCAGTAGTACTGTACTACAAAAGTTTTAAACAGTGTTATCTTTGATTGGAACCAAAAATTATCTTATGCACAATCTTTTGCATATTTTTCTGGATGAACTGACAAGAATAGAAATATTTATTTGCTAATGTCTGCCATCCTAGTACTTACATATTGTAGCAAATTCATGTTAGCTTTGAATAATAAAGCATTTTATCATATTTTATGTTCATGAGTCATGACCATAGGCGGGGTAACTTGGAGTTTGCGATGTTGGTAGCCCTGCGAACAAAGGTGATCATGGTTCAATTTGTATGTCTCCAAACAGTTTTTCAATTCTGTTTTCCAATTTAAATATGAGCTTCAGAAAAAATTGTTTATTACGAAAAATGTTCGTTTCAGAATTCTCTACAACTTTGATTTCTCACACTGTTCTTGATTAAAAGTCAAATAACTTCAGCAAATGCGTTTGAACTAACGCATGTAATTGGTCCATAAGAAAAAAATCCATGATCACCTTTCTAACTAGCGCTATCTAGTGTAGGTTACGCCACCTATTAAGAAGGAGCGAGAATAAAAATTTTCACTTTTGTGTATTCTTGTTGTTGATTGAGCGCAAAATACTCATACCTGCTGATCGTTATTTGAAGATTCTTACCCAGAAACCTTTCCTGCTGATCATTATTTTGAAGATAAGTCCATTCTACTTCGTACGGTAGAGATGAAATGTTCTGAGAGATAAGAGAATAATTATAGAAGTGAGTATTATCAAGATTAAGACGATTGGGGACATACTTGTGAAAAGAGACGGGAGTATTAAACTGTATGATCAAACGGAGTTCTGTCGTACAAATTAGAATGGACGTATCTGCACATCAACAATTTTCATAAAAGGGTATTTTTGCTGAGATTGAAGGATGGTTTTTCGCAGATCGTGGATAGGCAGATACGTCCATTCTATTTTTTTGCTCGACAGTTTTCATGTATATTCCTTGTATATCAATTCTATGAATGAATACAAGAAGAAGAAATCAATTTTCCCTTTTTCGGGTTTCCCGTTTGGTGTTCCTGAATACCTTTCAAAGGATACCAAACTCAAAGATTAGCCGAAAGCCAGCTTTATTTTTTCAGCTGATAGATAGCTGAAAGCCCAAGCTGTATTTTCGAGGTAGTCATCAGCTTCAGGCGAAAGCTTAAGCCAGCCGTATTGTTTGGCTGCAACACCTTATGCTGCTTTCTAGTCGAGAAGTAGCGTTCTGTAGAAGCGCTGTAGTCTAAGGTGAGACTTCAATATTTCCTACTTTGTACGGAAGAACAAGGCACAAACCTCTTCCACCCTGTTGCGAGGTGCTTGTTCAAAGTTGTTTTAGTGAAAAAGCCGGTCTGGGTTGTGGCTTGTAAAACGAGCACAAACCTGGAAACAGCTGGTTTCAACCAGTTGAATGATCTTGGTCGACGTTCATTAATCTCTTCACTGCTGACTAATTCTTCAAGGCCTTTTCGACGTCCCTATTTCCTGATGATGACCATCCTCATATGGTGGAATTCAATCGTTTCTGTATCAAACATAGGTACAAATAGAAATATAGGTTATCTTGTACTCCTACTTTTGTTGAGTGCTTGTGCTCTAAATTACCTCATTCATAGTACGGTGCCATTTGCACTCTTCAACTATTTTCTTAGTAAAAGAAGCCATTGGTTACTTGACGTCCACAATTTCAGAGAAACCAGCGAAAAGAAAAAAACATTAGGACAAGTGATGGACTTTTTGTTCTTTTGAATGGACTAGCCTTTCACATTCAAGATCGATCTGTCTCTCCTCTCCACTTTCTCAGAAATAGTTCGCACGCCTTCTCGAACTTGCTTCTGTATTTATTCTCAGAGGAAAAGTCGCTTATACGAACATATAGATTCGTAAATTAATCTTCAGTAGTTTCAAGAAGCCTCTGAAAATCAACCACAGCTACTGCGTTGCAAAGAGAGTATATATAATGTTTTTCCTTCGCCATCGATACTTAATGAGGCAAACGAAATGTTTGCTAAGACGATTATCCTATGAAAAATATGAAAAACTATGTATGAAACAGATAGTACGTTTCCGACTTCGTGCGGGCATAAAACTCGCGTATACTCGTACGTATATTTATCGTACATCTGCATGATTGAAGTAGTATTACTTGGTACTTGAAACGCAACGCATAGAATAAGCTCCTCGACTAACGATAAGTAAAGAGGATCAACAAGTGAAATCGTTATCATTGTATATGATTCAAGTATTATTGAATGGGTTGTTGAAAGCTATTATTTACTGAGAAATAAAAGGAATTTCCGTTGAAAACAAGATTTTCAAACTCTTGTTCAACATTTTACGTCATACGTATTTACCTAGAAATGATGTAGCAACTTTTTTCATATTTATTGCATCACCTCGGCGGTCAATAGTCTCACGCTTCTGAGGTCGAATATTTCAATTTCTGTTCACCGCGAGTACTGCTATAGGTGGTACTATCGAAAGTTTGGAACGTGAAAAAAAAATGTCAAGTTTGAAAAAAGAAATAAATAGGCGGAATGAGACTTTCGTAGGTAATGGAACAAGTTTTCGAGCTTGTACACCTGGTCAAATACCTACAAGATTTTCTATCATTTCAACCTCGACGCAACTTGGTTGATGCTCTTAATATATCAAGAGTACCTAAGTTGGAAGTTCTTCGTCTAAATTTAAAAATAATACGCTTCTGAAAAAACATATTATTTTTATCAGATGTAAATCGAGTATATGTATGTTGCGGGATTTTTGATGTGTAAGTATTCTTTGCGGCTATTTGTGTACTTGTTTCGGATACAATGCAAAAATTCATCATAGTTCAGGGCTTTCTTTGAACTAAGCGGACATAAACCCGATATTATCTCCACAACCATGAAAAAAATATTAGAATAACAGTCAAATAATAACTTTTTATTTACTTTCATACAACAACGAGGTGAGTTCATAATACTTGGTACTCGTTAAATTCTCTTTCGTACCTGAACCGGGAATTAGAGCGCACGAGAGACGAGTTTACAGACTAGCATCCCTTTCCTCTAATAAAATGGGCCCAAAGCCTCGACTACGCTTATGGAACAAGAGGAACAAAAAAAAAAAAAAAAAAAGGGAAAAAAGGGAAAAAAGTAAATAATTTATTTATTCCGGCGCTGAGTTTACGGTCAGGATGAATTCTCAACCATGATCTCAAAACCATAAGCATATAGATGGAGGACATTGCGGTAGTTATTTATTATGTGTACGACTATACGTTTGTATACCGCAGTATTTGTTTTCGTTTTTGAAGAGAAATTTTTCGTTTTAAACACTCGAGATTATAGAAACTCGGATTTAAACGATGATCAAGTTGATACATAACTTAGTGCACGAGCTTTCGCTGACCAAAATATGCTAAAATTTTACCCGAAAGTGTCTTTGTTTGGTTTGTCTGATCACTCATTTATGAGAGATTTAATTTTTAAGAATTGTACTTACATGGGTCATTTGAATTATAAATATTAAAACCCATCGTGGAATCACCTGATGGATTGTCTGCACAAAGAAGCTTCGCGGTTGTACGTTCGTATTTTATAGTCAAGGTACAGTATTCAACATCGTTTTATTACAGGAGTAAGAGAACAGAAAAACTTCTGTCGTTTACCAGGGAGAGAGAGAGACCCGGGGTTTCGACTTTCTAATTTTATAGATGCAGAGGTACTTGCAAAGTTTCAGACGTCAAGCTAGGTTCAATAGTTGGCTGACCTAGTTCAAAGATTCCAGTTATAATTTCTGGTTTTGAATACCACGTATTTGAGCCCAAGTAGGAAACAAATGACGGCTTCCAACGAAATTGAACGAGGAACGCAGAGAACCTGTTCTATGAGTCAAATTGGTTTTGGTATTGTGGTATTGAGAATTCAAGGAAGTAAGAGGGGGAGACCTTGTATATAAAACGGGACGTCGTCAGTGACCTTCACCTATTTTAGGGACTTGGAAATAATATAGCTGCGGAAAGTCGAAATTTTTCCAAGTGCGGGTGGCGCACGGCGAACGACGCATGGCGAATTTCTCAAAAAATAATATGGAACAGGTTTCTTCTTAAAATTCAAATGTAATGAATGGATGATTGAAAGGACTTGAAAGAAATTTAAGCTTCAAGTTCTATGTGAAATGAGTTTGAAGGACTTATAAATCGGTAGCTTGAAAATTGATGTTTTCCAAGTTGCAGCACATTTTTCAACCTCAAATGTCCTTTCTCAACTCTCGTTGCCAATTTTATCGTATCCACAGCTCAATTCACTCCACAACGCTATGGTATAGCGACAACTCATTAGAAACATTATCTTTGTGCCAATTTTCCGACCCACTAGCCCTACTTTACCGACGCATTTAAATCTGGACCCAAAACAGAATTCGCGTGCTGGAAATCAGTGGTTGATTGAAAAATTCTGCCTTCACTATCACTACCAAACAAAACGCCATACACTTTTGTCTTCCTCATCACCATCTCCTCATCCCTGATACTTTACTCCTGGCTCGATTTTTGAAAAACACAGCATTGAAACAAACAGTGCAGTCTCCAGAACTTCCTCCAATCGAAATAACCGTCATGAAGAAATCATTCTTTCGCGCCACAGATTTGTTACACGCGTCTCACCCACTCCTTTTTTTTTTTTTTTAAGGTCTATTGTCTCCTCCTTCCCTCTTGTCAATTATGCCATGTACCCGTCCCTCTCACTCTGTTTTCCTACGTATTCCACTTGCTCCTTGTAACAATTCCAATACGGGCACGAACTCTCTTCACTATTTGCGTTTCTACTGTAGTCTTTGGTCCTTTCCCAGCTGTCTCTTCTTCAAAACTCTCAAACTCTCCACAGTTACTTACAAAGTTTCAATACAACTGCAAGTAGATAATAATTTTGAAGTTCTTCTTTTGGACATTCTCGTTCTTTTTTAGCGTGAAGCGTTTTTTTATACGCGTGTTCCTCTTTGGATAGAAAACAATACCAACCCACTGATAGAGTTAACCAATAATACAGTGTAAAATTGTTTCCATAAAAAATTTCTAAGCGTCGAACTATAAATTAACAGCGACGGATGAAAAATTCACAGTAAACCGCGCTCGAAATTATACCCGTTCATTCATCGCACACAATCCGTATTTCCAAGCAATTTCGTCCGATTTCGTCAAAGTAAAAAACTTTTATTCACACCTAGAAATTTCACGGTCAAAGTCATCTAACTTTCATCTCTCGCCAAGGGAAGTTTTTCATTTTTAACCTTCCCCCCGCCTCCCGTCAACGATTGTGCAATAAGTTTAATTTGTTCATTTACTTTACGGCACAGTTTTATCAAGAATATGAAAAACTTTACTTGACCGTATAATTACTTGAATAATTACCTATACGTTTAAGTCAAGTTTTTCGTATGTGACCCTGACAACGATAATGGACCTAAAGTCGGAAAAAGAAATTTTTGCGATAAAGGTCTCAAAATGCTCAGGTAGGTTGTCCCCAATAATATTCAGTAAAAAACCAGAAAAAAATGTTTTCCGACTTTAGGTCCCTTATCATTGTCAGGAAATGACATTCAAAATCTCAGTAAAATTGGTGGCATACAAACAGAGCTTCGTAATATAGAAGATATTATCATGCTAAAAACAGAGAGAGAAGAAAACTGACTTACGAGTAGTCCCCGTTTCTATCTTCAACGACCATTACAATGTTTCTCGTCGTTTTTCCAAGACAATTCGAACTTCTTCTTGTAGCTTAGGCTCATCTGTATACGAGTACTTTAATTCGGTAAGAGGATTGCGCTAAGAGTACTATTTCTCTGAAGATTTTTGTATATCTATGAATAAACATAGGTAAACTTTTCAAACGAAAAGAATAGTATGTACCTATATATTTTTCATTCGTCGCGAACAGAGTTCATACGTATTATCCTAGCTTTGGTTATAAATTATTAAATCACTTAGAATAAAGCTTACTTATATTCCTACGAATCCTTGAAGGTAATTTCTTCATTCGAATAATATACTATTCCGATGATAGTTCAGTTCGCCACTCCTACCTTGAGGCTTTTTTCTATTTCCGCGTTGTCGCTGATGCTTTTTCATACATCATTTTTCATTCAAGTTTAAAATAGATGGTTTTCAATTTGCAAACATTCTGCCAAAATTCAGTTGAGGTGTGTAATATTAATTTCTTGGTGAAAGACCATAAATAGACATTCAAAGATTTTCCAAAACTGAAGTCATACAGCATACGTCTATGGGGTAGCCTCCGCGATGTACGCGGGACCCCTTTGATCGTTTCTCCCGTTACTCGCCGTGGTACCTGCAGGGTACAACAGCGTATCCTCTTGATTAGCTTCCGCGGTGTCCGCGGGACTGGTCTGTTCACTTTCCCCTCTGTTGCTTGCCGCGGTGTTCGCGGGTGCGACAGTGTACTCACATCAGCTAAGCCTCGATTTTTTACGATCGGCCGATCTCTCTTCAACTCAAGCCAACAGACCCCCTCTTTCTCACACTCATTCCGTTGTCGAATTATTGTAACGTATACAAGAAAATGAACATCCATCTTTATAATACAGAAAACGACTTCTTGCGTAGCGCTGATCCGCCAGCCGACAGCTTCCTTTATCGCTTTCACCGTGTGCGCAACAGGCTATTCCTTATTCTGTACGATACCTATAGTTATCCCTATTGCTGGACGTGCATCATATTCTCACTCGTAGGAGATTGATTCTTCTCCCCCCCCCCCTCCCTCCTTCCAGAAAACATGACATGCTTCATTTTTAATCCGCACGATTTTTTTTTATCTTAAGAATAAGAAAAGGTCTGCGTCCAAGAGCAAATAAATCCATTTAGAAGAAGTTCAACCGCAGAAATATGCCGCATGATATTTGGACGTTACATTCGTGAACATTTTTTTCTTCTGTTTTCTTCGTTTTTCCCATTTTCCGTTTACCCACTACGTACGTATATTATTCGAGCAATAAAGCATTCATACTTTGTCTTCACTCCCTTTATGCACGTTCTACGAGTTGTATATTTTCACTTAAGTACTCGTATGGTTATGAAACCGCGAGGGAAAGGCGATAAGCGATTTCAAGAACTGGCGTGGCTTTTAAATGCACGTACTCGCAGTTTTATATTTTGGGCCGTTCTATTATGCGGAAATACGCGCAAGTTTATATTATGACGGTGTCGAAAAGCTCACGATATCAACTCGTTCATCGCCATATGGTGACACGACGCAATATTATTTATGTTGGCGAAAGAAAAGCTTATGTAAACTAACCTCATCTGTAGGCATTTTTTCGTGCGCTCATCTAATGATACTTTGTCAGTAGTTAGTATAACATATCAGGTTTGTTATACATTGTATAAACTCATTTCATATTTACAATTCTATTAAATTAACGTATATTTTTTTATTTTTGTTTAGGTCGAGCGAAGTTGTGATGTATTTGATGCTGAAAAATATTGCAGTTCATTGGAATGGGTTTACCTTTGGGAGCAATAGCGAGTATAATTACAGCCGTTGTTTTCCTGCATATACCTTCCTTAATTAACTCAGGTAAGAATGAAATACAACATCGACTAACAGTATAATTTCTAATATCAAAGATATACACCTTTCCTGCGGCAAGATCACAAGACATGAACGATATTTCACGTTTGTGTCGAGTATTTTCGTTGAAAGCACCTTCCCAAGTGAATATTCATCAAACGCAACATCAGAGCGCCATTCTATTGACATCGAGTCGTTCGACTAAATCTCACAAAACGGAATAAACGTCGTACCTATTTTATTATACCATAAGGTTCAGAGATTAGGTACCAAAACGTAATATTAATTTAATCAATCTTCGAAGTGAAATTGAAAAGTACCTATTATAATGGTATATTTTCCAATCGGACAACATTCAAAGGCAAGATAGGAGTATAAGGTGCAAAGGCGTCTCATTATTTCCATTTCTTGCAACTTCAGCATCAAATTAGCTCCCTTCGAAGTAGAAAATTATTTGAAATGTTCAAGTTTTGTTAGATTTGTGCTCGGCCTACAAGTCACAAACCTCTATCGTTTTTTTTTTCTTCTTCTTCTACAGCATAGTTCAGGACGCTATCGCGTACAGCGCTGAATGTAACAATGCAATATAAATGAGTGTGCTTGTAATACTATACATACTGCATAACTTGTTCGCTTAGGTATTAATTATTTAGGAATGTCGATCACCTGTTCTTTGTATTTTTGTACTGCAGATGATTTTGATCACAATTATCGTCCTATTAATTACATTTGTCATTGAAATTTTTATTTCCTGATAGATATCAGTTTGATTACATTAGTTGTGTGTTTGTTCTTATGGAATATAATTTGAGTGATAAGAGAGGAATTGACATTGTTGCCATCGGTCGGGGAAATATGAATGAAAGTAGAGTATTCGCAGATAATGGTCCCGCTAGGAGCACTACTTGTACTGCAAAAAAAGTGGTCATGGTGTTCTCTACCATAACAAATATACTAATGAAATTGTAATTTTGCCGTTTCAAATTGTTTTTCATGAAAAATGTATAGGGAACAAAACTTGTTGCCCTTTCAATTTTCTTAATTTCAGATTTTTCTTTGGATGACTTTTTTCATTCATCACTTCTTTTGCAAGCTTCCTCAATTTGCCGTCATGGTAAATATAGAGGGCGCCTCCTTTGCCTTTTTTCCCAAAACTGAACGAAATGAATGAATGATTGTATAGCATCCTAATGAGTGCTTGAATATGAAATCGATATCGAACTAAGAGGTAGCCTATCTATTTATCGCGTATGTTTATTGTTATTCTTTCCTTATTACTATCATTGAGCGCTTATTGGTTTGTCAATCTTAGTAATCTGTATATATAAGCGATACGATTTATCGTAAAAATGTTTTATCGCATCGCATAGTTTGAGGACCCGGCATACTATTTTCCTATTACATCTTTTCATGTACGCGTATGCGATCGGTTTGTGATAGGCTTATGTTCTGCAAAGTAGATTTCATCATAACACGTTTTGATGCGTTATGTTATTTCATAAGCGAAGAAAACAATCAAGAAAAATATGAAAATGCAAATATTCAAATTAGTCTAGTCATATTTGGAAATTTGGTGTGAATAAATAGGGGACACCTCAATTTTGACATAATACATATCATTTGTCTTCTTATACAACATACTAAAAGTCCCGCTCGATATGACGTGCGCATAAAAAAAGTGTGGTCTAGATTGGTTTCTTGTGATTTTCAGGGTGAATATCAGTTTTTTTTTAAAAAAAGTCAGAAGACAAAACTTGTAGAGCGTCAAAAAATACATAAATAATGTTCTATTAAGAATTTCCTTGCAATGCTCCAATCTATTTTTAATAAATGGAGGATGAAAGTTGAATAGTTGCAAAAGTAACGTATGATTATGCTTGTCACATGCAACGCAAGTTGACACGAGCGTCACCCGCTCTTAATCAAGATGTACATATTGCTTGAGTGATTCTTTCTTTTCTAATTGCAAAATCATTGCTCGCCACTAAACTTGAGATTCTTTTCTTTCTGATTTCTAAATCATTGTTATCAGTTAGTTATCGATCTGTAATTTATTCATTTATTTATTGTGACTCAATTATGGCATCCATAGAAAAAAGTATCTTTTGCAACAGATACATGCAAGTCCACATCTGCATCAATTTACTTGAAACTTGAGCGTTATATATTATAAAGGGTAGGTGACGCTTGTGTCAACTTGCTTTGTGGGTGACAGCCATATATCATATGTTACTTCCACAACTAACACTTTTCGCATGGAAATTTTTAATAGTACATTATTTATTTATCTTTTGACGTTTTACAATTTTTTTCTCTTCACTTTTTTTCAAAAAGCCGATATTCACCCTGAAAATCACAAAAAACCAATTACAGAATACTCAAAGAGTAATCGAAAAAAACTGATTGCAATGACCGCAGATAAACAGAGGAAGATGCGAGATCTTTCGGTTAACAAACCATCATCGGGCAAAGTTAGAACACCATCACTAACTCAGATACGACTCGTAAAACAGAATACCAAGAAGATCAAGATTGAACGAGCGAGTCTTTGCGAGGTGACTCAAGTCTGTAGACTAATTCAACTAAACCTTTGTCGGGAAAATACCTCTTGGGTACGGTAACATCGTCACTGTTCAGATGACGTACTATTTCGATATTTTCCAGTGCAATACGCTTAAAGTAAGAGCTCTCATTGTGGAGGAGGGTATGTGACCCTTCCTTGAAACCATGACCACCGGACTTTGTAGTTGTACAGAAGAGCAGGGCACAAACCTATTCCAACCTGTTGCGGGCTGCTTGTTGTATTCAGCGTAGTCTGCTGTATATAATATCTTCACCCATATTCATTATTATTTGTTGTACGTTGAATTCTTCTCGAGTCTTTTGTGGAATAATATGCGATCTTCTCTGGCGAGTTGAAAAGGGGGGGGGGATAAGTCCTCAAGTCCTCCAGACTGGACATCTTCCTTGTCAAGTGTCTTTGAAAACATTGCCTTAGATTTTCTGCGCGTGCATTTAGGAATATGAATTATTTAGGCTGTCCGTATTGGTAGATTAGAACAGGGAAAATATGTAAAGTATTCGAATACCTATAGTTTAGGTAAAATCAATTTTTTAGTCGTCCACTCTCTACAATCGCAGTCAAATGTAACAAACAGAGATATATAATCGAGTCTTTCATACGATTATTTTTTGTTCCTGACTGTGACTGCTATGACTAGTACAAAGAGTAACAGATTTGAACTGATTTATTGGTACTTCCGATATAGCTCAAATCGAAACATCAGTCAATTGATTTCCTCGAATAGAGTAGATGGATACTAATTAATTGTTTGCTGCTTTGTGCAGATATATTGCATTTGTAAAATATTAGAAATGAATGGTTGCATTTACAAAATTCCTCCACTGACCCAATATCGATACAAAATTAAGTATTCCTAAACGGGGACAAAGATACCCCGTCGTTAGTAATGATTAAAAAGAAAGCAGTTCAAACTGACTTTACCAAGTAAAACTTTATAATATACTCAAACAAATTGAAATTGGAGTTTCTCGAACTGTATTGTTAGGGATTTGAGTAAAATTGATTACTCTAACCGTCACATTGCAGTACTTGTACTATACTGTACGTATGCACGAAAAAGTGACGTTCTATTCTTTTTCTCCCCTTTCTTTTATCTTAATTCAAACGCCGCCGTTCGGCTTGAATGTATCCATGTATACCCACTATAGTATATAGTTTGTCGGTTTGGTAAAATGTAATTTGTAAGTATTTCACGTATCTGTCTCCCAGTTGTATACATTTACTCGCTGTAACGTATCGCACCAGTATACAAATGTGCAGCAAACCAAAAACTGCGTATCATTTTTAGCGCACGCAGTCACATCTCTACACCCATGTTGCTATCTCTTTGTCTGTTTGGCATTGTGTTCGAGCTCAGTGAGGATTAATTACAAGACGACTCGGAAAAAACAGTCGAATATCAGTGTCACCAAATAGTCGTCTCTTGTATTCGTGCGCCGTATGCGGAGAACGTCGAAACCTAATTTTTCCACCTCATTTGCGCTGGTGGAAAGACAAGCTCGTCCCCCGCGATAACTTCGCATCAGCGTTCTTCGTCTCGCTTCTCTTTTTTCAAATCGGCGTCTTAATCTAGCGAAGTGGAGGTTGTATTTACATGAATCGCTTTTCGCAGACCAATTGCGAGAGGATGTTCTTGATTGGTGTGTCCGCGAAGTTCGTCGAGGAAAATGAGATGAAGATAATCACACATGAAGAGAGAGGACGGTTGAGACTCGAGTAAATGATATCGCTAGAGAGATAAGTTGATAACTTCAAATATTTTCGACGAGCAAGTGGCAAAAAAGTGCGTGAATAAAAGAATGTTGAGAGATTTAAAAAATTGGAGTACAATACCCGTGACCAAAATTTTAGGTGTGTCTTGGTGTATATTCATTATCGTAGTTCGCTAACGTCACTTATTTTTCATTAGGATGTGATGATATCCTTAGGTGCAATACAGAGGACTAAATAGTTGAGCATACGATCCCAGTTCGACAGTATAAAAGAACAAAAGAGTAATTCGTGCTCGGGTCCTGAAGTTGCTGGGAACCCGGCGGCCTGGAAGAAAATAATTGAACAAAATTCATAATTCATGGGAAACAATGGACTTTTTACCACAAAAAGCCTAGAAACAAGGTGTCTACCGGTCAAGTAAGTCAAGTAAATCAAGTAAAAGTCGAGTATTTTCATTGAAACGGTCCAGTAAAAATGATGGAAACGACAGAAAAATGTTGAAAAATAAGACAAAAAAAATCATTGTATTTTAACCTTTTTTTTCGTTTTTGGTTGTAAACTCGCTTACTTGGAAAAAAGGTCAAGTATAAGTCAAGCAAAAGTCAAGTATTTTCAGAATGTCCTTTCAGTAGACACCCTGAGAAAGAAGAACCGCAAATCCCTTGAAGGAAGAGACGATTGTGGATGTTCTAGAGAAAATATCTAGATAAGAAAGGAAGAGGAAGTATGACGACCTTCTCCAAAAATTTGCTGGTCTTTTTCTTTCGCCGAGCACCTGAGCGAGGCTGGGAATCCTCATAGATGCTGCCCAATCCGTATAGAAAGAAATTTCAGGGGTAGGAGAGCACCGGAGGACATCGAAATCGAAATCTGGCCGTATTTAGAGCAGAGCGAGATCGATCGATAGGACGTAACTTTATCAGGTGATTTGCCCGGCTTGATGCTACAGATGACATAGGTTCGTTTCCACGAGTTTGGGACGTATTTTAAGCGGAACGTTAAGTTGATTAGCTCAGTCAGGTATACTATACCTTTTTTGGTTAACATATCCGCGTTGATTTCATAAGGCCCTGATGATTTCTTTGCATGGAGTTGGTCAATTTCTACTACTACATCCAGCGGTGAGGTGTTTTTTTATTGTTCCACGGCTGCTGAAGTTTGCATATGGAGTGACGCCAGATTCAATGTCATTTGGTCCAAACGTTGTTGCCAGGTACGAGGCAGATAGTTTGGCTTTATCAAGGTTGTTTTTGACCCACACCCCGTTATCGTCTTTCAGAGGGGATTACGTGGGTAGGTCTACCAATTCCATCGGGAGGGGTCTAAGTCCTTCGTAGGAGATAAAAATAAGAGGTAGGTTTTGAGCGAGTCGTCCTTGTAAGTAATTTTGATTCTTTTTTGACCATCTTGATCATTTTGTTGAAAACAGCCTTATAAGTTGAATTTCTTGTTGTTATCCATTTGTGCCTCAGCCTCCTACGTAGTTTGATTAGTTACCTGATAGCAAAGGGGTAAGATTGAGTCTTAGAGATAAACTCACGTTAGCGTGTCACCGATTTGACCGCGGTTGACAGGTTGTTGGCGAATTGTTCGGCTGCCTCGTCGAGCTGAGATGCAGAGTGATTTTTCCACCGACTTGATCCAGTTCGTGGTCTTGCTGATGAGTGGGGGTAAAATTTTGATTTTCTCAATACAGCTGCAGATAGAGAGTGCTATTGGGAGATGATTCGAAGACAGCTCTTCTAGGCATTCCATATAGAGCATCGCAGTGGTGACTGTAGATGGCAGAATGCAGTGATTTTCCACGAGGTGAGGTTAAGCGAGATCCCCAGGTGAGGTGTTTGGCATTAAAGTCACCACCTATTATCCATCGATCGCCTAGTGTATTGAAGAATATACGAAAATCTTCCTCATTTAGCTTTATGTCAGGGGAGGATGGCAGTAGACACTAGGAACGCAACCCGCGAGTTTCTTAATTTAACTGTGACAACTGAGGCTCGTACTCCAGCTGTTTGGAAGGCACCATAGTCGTAGTGCTCGATACTATTTTTAGGTACTTCCAATGAAAATTTTTGCTTAAGAAAAATTTGACAGCTTTGAAAAATAGCTTGCTCCCTCAAAAAGTTGAGTAACGAAGCTCGAAAAGTTGTTTCTTCTTTCGCTGCTGTAAAAGCTTTTTTTCTTTCATTTGAAAAAATTTTTATTCTTTCTGTTCCGCACTCCGAGTTTCGTAATCTCAATCTGATAATAGAAGGTTGTTAATAACGAGGAAATATTGTAACTAACTTCATGTATCATTTTCTTTTTGAAATCATGCTGCATTTAAGATCGCCGTAAAAAGTCTACATTAATTAAAAACTTTCGAGCAAACACGCTCGTACAAAGTACTTGATGTACATTACGCGAGATGAGATTAGTAATTCGTGAGAAAAAGGGAAACTCGAACGTGTTGCATTTTTTTTTTCGCTTCTAGATGAAAAAAAAAGAGTCATGAATGAATCATCGTTGTATAAATTTTATGGCAGTTTCTTCCCTGAATACACCGGTATACGTGCGAGTACATAATGAATATCACTCTAAAACTGAATGAACTTGAAGTACTTGCCGTACATACAGTATAACCTGCAACTGTGGTTGCTTAGGTATATCCTAGTTTCAGTACTCGTTTATTAGTTCTCCACACACCTTTATGTGACGTATTGTAGTGTATGACGAGGTTGCCTTTCGGAGTAACAATAATGCAGAAATTTAAATGTTCATATGCTCGATAAGCCGCGAAAAGGGTGTTAAATAGAAATGGAGAGTGCGGTAAACTGCAGTTATGTACCACTTCCTCAATGGTATATCGTACTTTGTTTTCATATCCTACAGCGAGAATGTGCTCAAGCAATGCGCCTACACGATATCAACAATCCATAACCGGCATTATCATCGTGTACGTAATGTAGTCCGTTGTAGCACTTCATATGCTGCGTAAACGATACGAGCAAGGACAATAGAATTTTGCATTTCTTCTTCGACTCACCTATACTAGAATATGGGAAAAGAAAGAAAGAAATTGTTTTCGATATGAAAGAAAGTGAACGTTCATCTTAACGCGGCATCAGCAGACGAAATTAAATTCTTTTCTTCTTAACGTTTTTCTTTTCTCTTCTCTTTCTTCCGCATTTCTTTTAACGGCGGCACAACTTGACTTTTTTTATATTACCTTGCGTTAGAAGTATTAAAAAGATAAATTAGATTTTTATTCCGCCCTAAAGGTAACACTTTTTTTGACGGCAGCATCAGCTTCAAATTCCACAGCAGATTTCGCGTACAGCTGAAAGAGTTAGAAAAAAACAAATACCCGCTTGTTACTATGTATTTATGGTAAATTTTATAGATGGAGGAAAAGTATGAAAGACGAGTCGAGTACAATAAACCGATTAAAAACTATATCAGGAAAAAATTAATATTGCGTGCGCTCTTTTTACGCTGCGGCGAAGTAAAATAGAATATACTTACTTGTTGGCGTGCTTTTATATAATATCGAATATACGTGGCGAAGATGAGTGATTGAAAAAGTCGCGATGAGATTGAAAATAACGCCTTTGAGTATTCGACTTTGAGAAAAAGTGTTACAAGGTTTTCGACACAATCATTTCGCCATTTTTTTATTACGATGTCGGCGACTGTAATTCTTAACTACATTTTTACCTAATTTTCGTTTATTTTTGAATGGTTGGTAGAAAGAAAAGGACTCGGTAGTTACGTCACGACACACTATTACGTACAAAAATTTCAAAAAAAGCTATTTCAGTGCTGGGTGATTGTATTACGTATAAAAATTGATTTAGTTCATGTTCTGGAAGAACACGAATTGTGGACTAAAGAGAATATTTATTTATACTAAGCTGCGAATAAGCTCGCGGGGAATCTCCTACATTACGTCGTACTCTCATTGGAGTTATATTCTCAGGAATGATTGCGTACGCCCGTCCCACCCCCTCCCCCCCAGAAATCAACCTGACCTTTGGTAAGAACTTGAACAAATATAGGATAAATCCCTATGGAGAGGGAACGTGACGGTCATCAAAGGTACTCGGAAAAAAACTCATGAGTTTTTCAACGGAGTTGAACGAGGGATGTCGTAGAACCTGTTTTATGAAGCACGTGGGTTCTGAAAAATGTAGATTAGGACGTCACAAGGCTGACCTGTGACGTTACAGGCCCAGACTTTGGAGAGCTATACATAATGGGAGGGGAACTTGATGAAAAAAACTGATCTATGACGTTATCAGATTGTGACGTCATTGATCATAGTTACCTGAGGAGTAGGAGAGAGAAGAAAAAATCGTAGCAGAAGACTCACAAAAGTTCGAGTTTTTGAAACACCCGTGAAGAGGGAAGGGAATTTTGAGAAAATTTAACTTGACTTGAGCTCAGAACGGAAGTCTGAGAAGACTCTTGAAGTGGTATGAAACAAAGTCCAAGTTCCCATAGAATACCTAGGTTTCTGTCTCGTTTCGTCTAACGTAGGTAGTTGATAAAACCATTCCCGAGCAGCGAAAGAAGTGAACTGCAATTTTTTTCTCTTTACCTTTTAGGATTCTTAAGAAAGAGAAGATACTAACTTTTTTTTTTTCTTCACCGAAATCTGAAAATAGGATGATCGGAAAAAGAAAACATTTCGAAAATTCGAATAATTCTGTAGCGGAAATGCCGTTAGCGTGAAAAGTCCCTTTTCTGGTTTTTCCTTCCCGAAAGTCAATCAACCTGTCTATCAAATACGCGCTATGTTCTCACGCTTTCGAGCCCGATTCGAGGATAAATGGAAAATTATTCTGCCAATTTCTACATCGTGCTTCATTAATTTCGAATAAAAACCAATATACCGAAAAAGTACTACGTTGCCAAATAATGATTAATTTGATACTAAATGGATGAGTATCTTTTTCTCGTCAACTCTATTAGATTGAATTACGCTTTCACAATCGGAAGAAATTACGAATTACGTTTGGCTATAGGTAATGCGAGGGCGGCGGGTGCTCGTACAGAAGCTTATCTCGTGTAATCGAATGATATATGCATCACGGTGTAGACGAATTTTGATGTGTTTCTCGTTACGTATGTATTATTGTGCATTTCCGCCATTCATTATTATTATTATTATTATTTTTTTATCTAGTATTAGACGCCCGGCCAGAGAATCAGTACAGGTCTACGCGGTCACGTTTCGTTACACTTCAAGCTCCCGATTCCCGGTTGCGACCGAGTAGACATTCGAGGATTACAAAAGCCCGTTTTCGCGTTCGCCTGTAAATTCGAGTCGACTATAAACTTTTGTTTCACTCTGCCGCGAACACATCTATCAAAATATCTAATAGCGAGCATTTTGACTTTTTAATACCCTCGTGTAAGGCGAAAGAGCCGTCCCAGCCGGCGCGGCACTGCGTGTTGTGGAATATAAGTTTTTTCGATGACTAAAGCGAAACTTGCGTTTGTGTCGTGCAGTAAAACATTTACGCGACATAATATTCTAATGAAACTTTTGTTACATCTAATGAATAAGGTCGTATTTGGGGTGGAAAAGGATACATCAGCGACGAAGGCGGGTCAATCTCGCCTTGCATTAGGCGCGTCTCTAATGGGAATTATCAAAATCTGCTTAGCAGTTTTCGAATCAATTAGCAACCCAGATAAACTTGGTCCAATTGATGTTCCGCGCATTCAGAGATGAAACGATGAACTCTCTTTCCTTCGACGTAACTGATCTCGTTTGATTAATGAAGATGGTTGAATCAAAGCGTACTTTTGTCTTTTTATTATTACTTTCCATATTTTCCGTATCAAAGGCATTACAAACGACCGTGTATTATTGTCAGACAGCTTACGCACTCTTGCCAGCCACTAGATTGTAAGCTATTGACAGAGTCTGCTCAAAATTAAGACATTTCATTCGATCCTGAAAAGAGTTTCCCCCTTCTGGTCGAAAAGGAGAACTGGGTGTATGTACAGAACAGGAGAATACGAATTTCTCTTCCTCCAATTATCGTTCTTTCCCACGTGCTCATAGTTGAAAACGAACTCACTTCTCTTGATTATTTTTGTGACGAGTTCGGGATGTGCGTATTTCTATACCTTGACCTCGGCACTTGCTTCGCTCACTGTTAACAGATTCAAACGCCATCAGAGATTACTTTTGTGTTAGTGAACCTATTTTACATTGTATTCGAAAGAAAGTTGCCGAATTTTCCAACGTTTATGATTCTCTTTCAAAGTTTCAAAGCTCAATTAGCAAACCCGTAGCCAGTGGTGTTTTCGTAAGTAAGAAGTCAATTTGAAAATGTAAGTTTACTGCAATTGAGAAGCCATACTATCGACGCAATTGAGTGTGTTTTCTTTGTTTGTCGAGTTCGCATACTCAGCAAAGTTGAAAAATTGTTCAAAATAGCTTCATTTACTTTTTTTTTTTTACCACAATATTGAGAATTAGCGAGGCTCGTACTTTCCATCTTGTTTTACACTAAAAGAAATTAGCCCCATAAATCTATAGGTTTCGTCTACTTGTGGTCATTAAAATACACGAGAGAGGTGTTACTTCTTCTTAAGACGAAAGATTGTTCATTGGGCAATAAAACTGTTGAGAAAAAAAAAGTGCTGATTCATTGTTCTCGTTCGCCTCTTATCCACCCCTTATTCGTGCATGCGTTTATGTTATTCGTATATTCAATCTCACTCGAAGCACCTTTTTCCTGTTATTCCAGGGCAAATTTCCTCGGAGTTTGTAGCTCTGCCAAAAAAGAAAAATCGTCGCTGAAACTACGACAATTTCCGGTTCATTAATCATGGCGCGCGGTTCTTCCTTTTTCGCGGTTTCTAACGCGGAGAATTGAATTGAACAGCTCCATTATATTAGTCGAGTTCAATATTCCTCTACGATTCGAGATGAGAGTGCGAATAGTTAAGATATTAATTTGTTTCTGATGATTCCTTCGAATGAAGAGAAATAAATTGATTTTTACGTACGAATCTCGATATAAAAACTTACATATGTACTCATATGAGAAAAGAGATCTAATTTTTTCTGTATTCCGAGTTTTGTATGAACAATTCCTCATTACCGCAGTTTTAATTATCGAATAAAATTGGATCAATCGATTTAAAAAGGTGTGATTAATTTCAATTGTGCGTATGGTTCATGAAGGAGGGCGTGTGTTAAAAGGTTGCGAGTCATCTTATATAACCAAAAGAAAGCAATTGCTGACTTGCGTACATTTTATTAGACACTCACGACTGATTTTGAACCGCACTGGTTTGTTTCAAGAAGCGAGCTCTTCTTTTTTATTCGCTCATCTTTCAATAAAACAGACCTTTTTGTGTATTAGTGGCAGAACTCGACATTTTCTCAAGTCCTGGTGGAAGGTCAAGCTCCTGTTTTCTAGAATCGCAGTGTACAGAAAGAGGTCTGAGGCCTTATATGGCCATCCTGAAATTAGGGGAGGAAATCAGTAGAAATATGAAAATGTCAAAACGCGGAAAAGATACAATTTGGATTTTTAGAAATACTGTGCCGCTAGAATATCGCCCCATGGAAAGTTGTACCGTGATGAAGGAAAGATTGAGAAGTACTGCTGTACAGTATATAAAAAATATATTGAAAGTTTCTATCTCTTTCGATATTTACATTAATTAATTGAACTTCAACAAGTTACATATTTGTTAAGTCAATCTGATTATGTGATTCGTCATCGGTAATGATGGCTAATATTTGATCAGATGGGTGAAAAGACCATCCTCCAATTTTTCTTGACTTCATTTTCATCGACCTTAAAACTTTTTAATTAAGAGCAGCAATCATTTCGAACATCTGAAATAATAAAATTTAAATAGATATGTGCTCTGTTGCGAGAAACATATTTGCTCAAATATTTTTTGAATATTTTTACCTTCTGATTCATCGCAGCACGTGCAACAAACGCATTTGATCATTTGATCTTTTTTGCAACACTTGCTTTGCACTGAAATAAATGAGAATACTTGCTAGCGATATTATTATCAACTTGAAAATTTACAAGGCAAGATTTACGAAGATCAAACGCATGCGAATTCAAGGACGTAGAATTATTATGTCTATAACGAATATCAACAAAAAAGGTATCTGTAGCAGCATAGAAATGGGTAAAGTGCCCTTAGGAGATGCATATACCAAACTTGGAACATTCTCTTTGTAACGACAAAAAACAGCATGCGTATTTTTTTTTTTTTTCAGGATTTTTGGAGTGGTACGCCTGGGACAGGATGAGAGTTCTAAGTCCATGGGACAACGTATATGCAACGTACTAGTCAAACCTTCTCATTTTTGTGTTCATCTGATACAGTGCCCGAGAGAACGACTGGACGTAAAACTCTCATCCTGTCTAAGACGCACCATTCCAAAAACTCTGAAAAAATATTTATCTTGTTTGTTCATGTTTTGAAGAAAATGTATCAAGTTTGGCAGACATTCTTTCGGGAGCATACTGACCTACTGATTATAATGAGAATGCCTGGATGCGGGAGTGTACTTACGTGATAGAAGCTCCTAGTGGAAAGTTTAGGGGACTAGTTATTCTTAGGTCTGGTTCCAAAACGAAGGTCACAAAACAGTAGAAGTATGCTCTTGTGAGAGAAAAATGAATAATTCTAGGGAGAAAAGAACAATGTTTTCCAGTCCATTCATCCTACAGGAAAAAGAAGAAACATCGTTAGATTTGAGCGGTCTAGGATTTTTCTCAGAACACTGAGAAGGACTATAGAACATCCAGATTTCGCGATAAACCTATCTTTTGGGAAGTTAGTTGAGTACATATATCAGTAGAGTTAGGATTTCCTTGCAGTAAAAATTGTCCAAACGTGCAGTAAAAACACTAGAAGACGCTATAAAAACATGCAATACAGATCGAGAACGTGCAATAAAAATCCGAAAAACATGCGCAGTGTACTACAACCGAAGACGATACATAAATTACAGAAATCGACTAAAAAGCGACCAGAATTTACCACAAAACAATGAACACGGCATAAAACGATCAAAGTAGAAAATGAGTGACCATATCGGACAAAAAAAGACAAAAAATTACCGGAATCGAAAGAAAATAGAGAAAACAACCTGTAAATGACCTGAATTGACCAAAATTATTCAAAAACTTTGAAACCCGAGAAAAATGGAATGAAAAACGATCACACTCGATCAGAAAATTATCAAAACCAACGAAAAACAATCAGGAAACCTTGACCAAAATCAACCAAGAACGTTCAAAATTGACCCAAAAATGACGAAGAATAACCAAAGACGACCAAACCGCTATAAAAATTGATAAAAAAATTCAAAATGGACCATCAAGGCATGAAACGACCAAAAAACGATAAAAGTAGACAATAAGCAGCCAAAGTCGGACGAAAATGATGAAAATAGAGAGAAAACAGAGAAAACAACCTGTAATTGACCTGAATTAATCGAAATTATTCAAAAACTCTGAAACCTGAGCAGAATAGAATGAAAAACGACCACACATGATCAGAAAATTATCAAAACCAACGAAAACAAAAACAGGACACACTCAAAAATGACCAAAAAACGATAAGGAATAACCAAAGACGGCCACAACAGAATCAAAATTGACCATAATTGACCCAGAACAAGAAACAACGATCGAAATCCAACATAAATGTTCAAAATGAACAACAAACGGTTGAAATCGACCATAAAATGACCGAAGATGATCACAAAAATTACCGTAAGTGGAAAAAACGACTAGAGTCCTAGAGAAAGACCTGAAAATGTTGAAAATTGACAAAATATACGGTGAAGAAATTTCTTAGAAGTATCAAATCTGTTTACAAATGCAAAACGTACAAGAACGTACAATATCAAATTTCATTGGGAGCCTCCTACATGCATATGGATCGTCCAGATTTTCAAATAGATTTAACCTACCACTCATGAAAGAAAAAAAAATGCAGTATCATGAAAATCTTAACTCTGCATCCCGTTGATCATTAGATAGCAGCTAATCGATCTAAATTCGGAATGGTCTGAAATACGGGTGTCAAAAAAAGTTTTCTAGCTTTCTAATAAGTGTGCGGATTGCGATGAAACAATGGAGGGATGTCATCCTTAAAGTATAGGTCAAGCTACGTTATACAAATTTTTATGTAGAGATTTCTTACGCTCTTCGATTCATTTAGCTAATGAAAATCATCCTACGAATTCTGATGATGACGAAAAGAACAAGGACGGAATTGATCGTTCTCCCTTGTGAGTAAATTTTTTAGTTGCGAGTAACAGTATAAAGAAAATTGGCACGTAAAAAAACTCGACTCCCGTACGTCTTCTCATACGCGACTCTCATGTTGCGAGCCAATGCTTTTAGAAAAATCGAGACTGGAAAAATTTATGTCACAAAAAGGATAATATATTCGTGAAGAAAAATTGAAAATTATTGAATTTCGGTATAGCGCGCTGTCTCTCTTCCAAGTCGTTAAAACTTGTAAGAATCGTTTGTCACGCGGTTTCAGTCACTTCATCCGTTCTATCATATTTGAAAAATTTATTGAGAAGCAAAAACCGAATAGAGCGCCGGAAAATCCCGAAAAAAAAAAGCGAAAATGTGTCGCACCGAATTGTCGAGAACGGTTGTTAGCCTATAAGGTTAGCACTTGTTAGGTTATGAAAATGGTGAATCTGTGTGGGCGAAGCCTCACAATCGTAAATAATGATATCCAGACTATAGACAACGAGAAGGAAAAAAAGAACAAGTTTTCTTTTTATGGTTGAACTATTCATGTTCGGGTATAGAGTATTGATGTAGTATTTCATTTTTCGCGACAAATAAGGAATTTTGGGTGATAGAACTTCGAGTATGCCTTCAAGATGGGTTACGATTCGCTTCTCTTAAGGAAAATGTCTTCAAATTATTAAAAAAAAAGGAAAGCTCGAGGTTATTCTTTGTAAACTCACCATTAGTGCAGCAGCATATCACAATTATACAACAACGGGGATCGCGCATGATTACTGTCTGAGTTGAGACTAGAAAAAGTTCACCAACGTAACGTTGCGAAGATATGGTAGGTACACGTTTTTCGAGCGCTCTTTCTGACAGAGAATAATAAAAATATCCAATTGTTTCAATTTTATTATATTTATGTTTCCTCGACGTGTCGTCTGCACCAAGTGGTATTTTTATCTTTAATCTCTCTCATTGACCTCGCTTACGGTACATCCAAACAAATAACTTTAGAGTCAATACGTGATAAGATTATTATTGGTGAGATCCTCTTCTCACAAGTACCTGTGACAGTTTTTGAAGTCTGTATATCCGTTACTCGTGATCTTTCGTGTATCGGGACTTGTTATACGATAAAAACCATAGTTGAAATGTTACTCACAAGAAAATAAAAAAGTACATTATTTTATACTGATAGAGTATTATATTTGTGCTCGAAGAAGCAATAGAGATCAGAGACCTTTAATTGCTGATATCTCCGTTCGAAATTTTTCTCTAGGTTTTGATAAGATGAGTTGCCTACAGGATGTGACGTGCTTACTGATGAAGAAAGGAACGTTAGTAGGCGTATTTGAAAATATGGCGTGAGTGATCTCCGCAAGAGTATACATCTTATAAAATATTTCAGAGAGTTGAAAGAATTAAGGTGATTAGTTCTTAATGCGAATCATCTTGTGTCAACTTCTTCAATCTCCTAATGTATTACCCTGTACGCTCTTTGGATAACTCTTGTCAGATTTTCAATTTCTCTATTGTTATTTACACCTCCGGTGATCAGGCTCGATCTCGCAAAATTACCAAAATTGGACGACAACGTCTACCGAAAATTGATTAGAGAGATCATATCAGAACCCCACAATTACCCAATGATAGCTCTGAATCCGGAATCGGGATCTGAAACTGGGTCTGTATTTTCAATGTGGAACATTGTCCCTACTGTATTTACTGCTGAGTACTATACACTCCTGTCTCTGACAACCGATCTCTCGTTGTGTACTGTGCATTTCACTTTCCTCTAACTAATTCGATTCTGTACGCTCTATTTTATCAGTATCAATTATTTGAGTACCGGATCCCATTCATCTCTTTCACGGCTAAGAACTCCACCCTTCTATTTGAAATTATCCGATCCTTCTCCTTCGATCTTAGACACTATGACTGTTCCCTAATCCTGGTTGCCTAGTGCGACTTTTAGAAAAATTGGGTCAATAATAGCTTCAATCTATTATAAAGAAATTATACTTTCTCCTCTTCGATGGGCCACACCCCTTCTTGATCGAGCGATAGGAATACTATGGGACAAAATGATTCACTGTAACGATGAGAAACTGGGACACTCAAATTCGAAAACTGGAGAAAAGAAAAGCAATTAGCCTTCCGAAAATGGATGTCTTCGGATAACTGATGCGGAAATGCGGTTCGTGAGGAAAACTGCTCGACAAAAAAAAAACGATCCAAAGAAATTACAAAATCCTTGGGAGTAATTCCAATAATTCACAGGGGAAAAGCATATAGGAAGAAATGAAGATTGCACGTGGAGAGAATGGAGAAAACGAGATCGCCAAAAATAGCACTGAAATATACTCCCAACATCAAAGATAAGCAGAAGAAGATTCAGAAGAAAGCTTGTCGATACATCGGAATCTAGCTCAGTTTCAACAACGCTGACGGGGCACAAGGCTCACCGCGTGGCAAAGGATACTACGATGACGACTAATTTTTCGATGAAAAAGGGGCTGTTCTGGATAGATATCAAGTGTGAACAGCCAGAAAATAAGGCACCCGTGAAAGTGGAGAAATTGGAAATCTTTTTCCCAATTGTTGATAACGCTACTTGGTTCGACGATGAACAAAAATAGCTCGTAAGTTAGATTGAATTTAACAAGAAGCAGGCCTACCCGTTCCTAAAATACATAACTCCGTGTAAATTTAAGAATATAATACAACAATGCTTTGTTTCTTTCTCGGAATCGAACATACAATTCTATTTTTAATCGAAACAAAGGAACAAATATGCGTATTTGTCTTTGAGAGTAGAGGTAATGAAAAGCGATTCACTGAGGAAAGAAAAAGATAGAACCGCAATATAATACAAAAGACTGCGCTTCGTGTATATGAACAGAATATTTTTTTTTTAATGCGGTGTCAACAAGGCGTTTGTATATTTACTTTACCTTCGTTAGTCATTAATTGAACGGTCTTTGTGTACAATCATGATAGTGGGTTTATCGTACGTACGAAGTGCTTTTCACCTTTATGTCAAATCTATTTCTGCTGGGTACTTGCATCGAATACAATATAAACGCTTACCGACCTATAACTAATTTCAAAATTTCTCACCGAACGCATGAAATAACACGTCTCACGTTCATATGGTGGGTAGGAGGAAAATTTTCCTTATTAAATGCATTTCGAAAACCACATCGAATGAATGGTGTGCGGCAATAATCGCCGAACCTTGTAATAAGTATGTCCACACCAGAGGCTTTTCCCTAGAGAGGAATTTCTACTCGTTCGCCGACGAAAAAAAGAAAGAAGAACAAAATCACATCCTACTTGAGCGACCCGACCTAATCGAGTACATTCGATTCATTAATGAAAAATCGATAGAGTTCATTATCGGAGAACTATGGAAAGCTTTGGTCGCCAATTTCTATAAGGAAATATGCCATTGCGTCGCGATTTTATGAGCAGGAATTCTCATTTTCTCACGTCATTAATTTCGTCTAAAATACGAACGTTGTACAGAAGTTTATCCATTTATCTACATCGTCTCAATGAACTACTCGTAAATTTCATTAGTGTAAAATGTATATTCTCGAAGAAGAAATTTTGGAGTTTTAATTTTGTATTTTATTAATTGAATTTTGTCGTCTTAAGATAGTAAAATTTTCTTCGGTTTTATCGAGTCCACTTTTCCATGGCATTTCTTCACTAACCTTCAAGTAACTTTCCAGTACAAAACTTTTTCGTATCGAAAAGTCTCATTACTTCATCAGTGAAAAATTTTTTTCAATATGATTGTATACCAGAAACTTTGCAGTGGCAGAGAGAAAGGAAAAACGCGTGTGTCGTAGAAATATACGTACATTAACAACTGTCAAACTTGAAAAAAATTGCATCAGTCGGTGAGAAATACAATTCCTTTTTTCCCCTTCCATTCCAAAAAGTTGTGAGTTTCCTACGTCCTCAGCCTTTGGGAAAATTCGTTTGTGGAATTACCAATCGGTGCATTGAAAATATTCGACATTGCCTTATTTTTCATAAATGGTGCGGACTGCCAAATTATAATAATGGTTCAAACTTGAAATGTTGATCTTTGATCGCTTCGTTCGGCTCTCCCTTAAAAAAATCTTTAATATTTCATTTATCACCTTTTCCTAAATTTGGAGTGCAATCAAGTTCTATCATGACCTATCTCTATCAGCTTCTTTTTTCGATATAGCCTCAATATTGGGTATATTGAAAATAGTTTTGGAACTCTTCTACCTACAAGTTGAACTTCTACAGCTCTTTAAACCTACTTGCAGACCTCATTTCCCAGTCGATGATCTACTTGAATTAGAAAGCTGTTCTGTGGAGATTTTTTTTTTGAAAAATTTGGCCTAGAGATTTTGAAAGGTTTTGACTTTCAACTGTGCTGTATGAGTTGGGGAATTAGAAAAATTTATATTTTCAACGTACGAGGTAGCGGGATGTGGAAAAACGACGTCTTCCTTAACGAAGTTAAACGAAGAACACAGGGAACTTGTTCTATCGGTTGACTTCGTTTTGGTATTGAGAATTCAAATTGAAATCTTTTTCTGAGTCTCTTGTGTCATGGTGTATGATAGCCTGAAAGTAAAACTTTTTTCGAGCCCCTTTCCTATGGTTTCGGCGTTAATTGGTCTTGGATTGTTGTCGGCACCACCTCAAAAAATGAACAGATGATAATAATAATTTTGTCCCCCTCCTTCCTATCATATCATAGCTTGAGAGTTGAAATTTTCTTCCAAGTCAAATTCTTCCAAGTTCTTTTCCTATCATATATTATATCTCGAGAGTTGAAATTCTTCCAAGTCCGAATTCTTTATTACAGTGGGTCAGTTTTCGCCGGACATCATAACGGCGCCCGGCGTGCGGAAGATTTTTCGAAAAACCCTCCGTAGAACAGGTTCCCTATTAAAATTTTGGTGATGGACTGAACTTCCTGGCTACATATAAAATTTGAAAAACCATACTGATGAACTGAAAAAGTATCATGAGAGGTGTGGTGTGTGGATTGGTCGTGATGGAAATTCGACCAAGGGACTTTCGGAAGCACGGGGTTTAAAAATCAGATTGCGAAAAACGCGAAGTGTTTCATGTTGGACTGACCGAAAGATTTATTAACTCAATAGTACACTTTACAAAAATACACGGGCAATAAATTCGCGGCAAGACTTTACGACTTAAATTTCCAAGTTAACACTAAAGACTACGTGATTCGCGATAAGTAGTGAAGAGTAAGGTAATGTTCTTAAGGGAGATAAAATGGTATAATATATACTCTTAATTCTAACGGTATACGGTATGGTACAGTGGGGATAAATTAGGGAATGGATAACTTATAATATTTGAAAATTGCAATTGAAGCAAAAGCTGACAATTATTTGGTACAGTTAACGGTGAATTATATACAGGTTCGGTAGACTAAACATCCGTCAAGTATCTCGGAATCGTATAGGTATAAACAATTGATAAATGTAATAGTCAGCAATATGTGCGAAGCTTTTCGTGTGCAAAAATGACATCCTTTATCGTAGACTAAACATCCGCGAAAAATCGCGGTTTCGCGAAGTGAATTACCGTTATTCGAATTAGCTCGTAGAGGCGAGTCAATTATTCCAAATATTTGCGAATTTATCAATTTTTCAACCAACTTGTGGCGCGCGACAGAGTCGTGCGTCACAAGAGGGAAGAAAAAGGACGCACAATAATTTCTCCGATAAGCCTAAGGTATAAGAAAAATTTAAGAAAATTCCACCTATGTCGTTGGGGACTTGGAAACGTACACTGATTTGTGATTCTATGAGAAGACACGGTTGGCCATGTCGACTGTCGATTCGACGTCGTATTTCGTTCGTCTCCTATATGGTCGATCGCCATCAGATGCGGCTTTTAGGATTCCGATGCTCTTCAAAGCGCAACGTGAACTCTCAATACGCTCCTTATGTAAGAGGCGAACTCCGGATTTTTGTCAAACTGTGACCAGTTGTCAAAAGATGAGAAGAAAACGCTTATCCTTCCTGCGTGTTATCTGTAGCGGCTCTGTCGTGTTCTGAGACTCTTGTGCTCAATTTACATCCTGTCTCGCCGTAACAAACTGTAGGGCAATGGCTAAATTGGAGTCTATACTCACCACTCTTGTCCTCTGGAGGAATCGGATCCTTAAGATTGAGACGTTTCATGGAATCTACAAACTAAAAAGCTGAAAGTAGTGAAAGAAATCTTGGTAAACGAGGTAGTTTATGAGATACATTGCGGAAGTGGGGCAGCCGGAGCCTTTTTCTTTTCAGGTTTACCATAAGTATTCGGGGCGATGGACCAAAATTCATTAAACGGACATCCCCGCCGACCTATAATCCCCACTTATACCTTGATAATTGGTTCAAGTCCAATGTCAACTTTCAGCCTGTCTACTTGGTTCAGAATATACTTAATCTGCTTGACAAAATCAAAGATCTTATAATATTTGAGGGTGCTATCCTCGTATCTTCTGATGTCACCAGTATGCACCCCAAAATCCCATGCGTTCCAGCCCTTGAAAAAGTTTCGCCCCCTGCTGCCGAATACTTCATGTGTCTCCCCAAAAATAAGATCTATTGTTTCCCTGATGGTCTTTCTGTAAGGCCTTCTTTAACACCTCCCATCGCTGAAATTTTTTCCTTCAAAAGCATGCTTGTGAGTGTTTCGGAATATTGCTACAAGTACATAGCCGATATTCGGTGTCTATGGAAAGGCACCATCCCGAACTCCGGAAGTTTCTTCTTCTCATCAACACGAGATTGACGCCTCCAAAATCAATTTTTTAGATCTCTCCGTCGCAATTAAAAATGGCCATTTTCAGAAAGCCCTTTCTCACATGGCGCTTCTTTGTACCCTCCCTCTCACAAGAATTCTACCTTTCATTCAATGATCCATCGCTTAGTGTCTATCCCCCGCCCCTCCCTCTGGCTGCATTCAAGAAGAATTGGGACACCATCACCTACATAGCGAAGACCAACAACGTCAGTAGGCTGTACATAAGTTAGTCCGTAAAAAGATCGTCTCTCGCGCGGCAAACCTAAAAAGAAAAATGGCTCCAACTTCCCTACCTCGGCAGTGTATCTCATAAACTATCTCGTTTACTAAGACTCTCACTATCGTTCGGTTTTTTATTTTGTAGATTCCATGAAACGTCTTAATCTTAAGGATTCGATTCCTCCAGAGGACCAGAGTGGTGTCTATAGACTTCAAAGTAGCGATTGTCCCATAGTTTATTATGGCGAGCAGGTCTTAAACTGAGCACGAAAATCTCAGAACGCGACAGAGCCGCCACATACAGCAATCAGTTTCTTCTTCCCACATTTTGGGAACTGGTCACAGTTTTGACAAAAAATGTGGAATCGCCTCTTACATGAGGGGAGTATTGAGGAGCATCGAAATCTTTAAGGCCGAATCTGATGATAAGTTCAATCTAGTAAACGAGAACATCTCTTTTCATATACTCGCCAATCAACTCTACGAACACAACGTCAATCATGACTAATTTATTTATGTTTTGTTTATCCGTCGCGATTTTTTTTTTAAATCTGTTTTTGTAAATGTTCGATATTTGTGAGTATGATTATTGGTCTTTTGTACCGAGAACTCCTCGTTGAGGGTATATTCTTTATGATTCAGAAATTTTGTAAATACCTCGTTGATTGTTCCATGGTGACTTCAAATCAACGCCGATACGGAGTCGATTTCCCCAACTATTTCTATCGACATAAAATCGACTGTTCTGTTGGGTCGATTTTAAGTCGATTATTTCCACTGGTCGCTACTCGCAGACAACATGTATAGCCATAATAATAGACTGATTCTTTGTGACGTCAATATCTTCGACTTTGGTTGAACGCTTGTTCTCTGCTACTGGCTTTGGGGCAGCCATTTTAGAATTCCAAAGAAACATCTTGTTTTTGAATATCTGTGTGTGATTGAATTGTTCCCTGTGTATTTTTATGGAAATCGATATCATGATTGGCCCGATAATTGTAACATCGATTACAAGTATGGGCACTTTGACTTACTATCGCCCACTATTAGCAACACTGTGACGTCACAGGGGAATCGGTTTATATTATATAACGAAAGCCAATTGGAATCTGAACTATGCCTGACAAGTGCAGTGATAATGGGGATTTTCGGTCAATACATTTGATACCAAAAGTCGACTCATTTTTAACCTCGAATCTAAAACCGTATATCGGGTGGAATACTTGAAACTCAATTTCGATGTCGACGATGAATCGACGGTAAAGAGGAGCGCGCTATCGATTTTGTGTCGACTTCCAGTTATTTTGGGACGACTTTCGGTTGACATTGGACGGAACTAAATCGACTGAAAATCAACGTCGATTTGACGTCGACGTGGTTCATTGGGAAGGTGGGAGATGTAAAAAGATTTCGAGCCGAAGGAAGGACGCGGGAAAATTTCGCTGATAAGCTGAATGAGTATTCAAAATGAGGGATTTTTACTTCTTCGAGCGGATAATTATAAGATGCGGGGATTATCGACTTATGATCAACCGTCCTCGAGTCGATTTTCTCCTGTGAACTGAGGGAATTCATATTATATTTGCCATGCCAAATAGGTTTCAACGAACCCGTTAGTTCTTTCCCTTCCAGTGACCTAGGAATCAAACCTATTTTTAGGATTGCAAAATGTAATTTTAAAAGTCATAGGTGAGGTCACATACGAGTACTAAATGTTGAACAAATTAAAAATTACTTTTTTTCTAATTCGAAATATTCTGCTATTAAAAATAATACTATCTCTCACGTAAGGTATTGTCGTCTTTTTTTCTTTCTCTCGCTTTTCACGTGGGTTGACTCCCCTTAGAATGAATGATACAGATGCAGAAAAAAAGTCTTTATGAAATTATAAATTTTAAAAAATATGAATTTTGTCTCTCGCACGAAATTGTTTCTGTTTTTCTTGTGCATATAAATAATATTGGAAAAAAAGAAAGGAAAAAAATACCTTGCACACTTAAATATGATCCACATTTTTTCAGAGTGTTATTAAAAATATAGACTATTCGTTCATGGCACGCTGGGAGAGAGAATGCATGAATCACGAGATTAATTTTCTTTAACACATTTTCCCCGTTTTCCGAGTAATAACTAAGTGAAAATGAGAATATTTTTTCTCGGTTCAAGCTGCGCAAAATATGGAGCTCTCGCAGTTCAGACTTTTAAAGATAGTACATTATATTATCGTGCTACGGCAGAGATGTTACCTTCGCGGTTGGTGAAAAGTTATCTACTCACTTTAAACTACCTATATTATGAAATATTTAATTTTTGTGTATGACGGTTTTTAAGTAGATCAATTCAATTAATCGATAGTAATATTTGATCAATGTCTCATTAAAATTTCTCGTTCATAATATTAGTATTAGGAAACCTGTGTGGTATTCTTCTTATTCCGCGTACTCAAACGAATGGTCGAAAAAAAAGGACTTCATCATACAATAAAAAATCGTTTTGTATTGTTCAGGAGTGTGTGAGCACTGCAAGTAATTCCCAACGTTAGCCTTCCGTATGGAAAAAAGTTGAACGTTTTTTACTAGCATAACATACCGTCTGCAAACGAGACGTCGGCTGTGTAGATATCTGTTTCTTATGGCGAATCAGTTAAGCATCTTGAGAATGAAAAAAATAATAATAAATGAAAAAGCCTCATAATAAAATTTTGCAGATACAGGAAATCCGAAGTTATTGGTACTTCTGTCGGAGACACAATGCCAATACTTCGGTACTAAGAAAGTTACGACCAACCTACGTTTTACTATAAATAATAATACGTCTAGAAAACTATATCGAAAAAAAAATCAACTTGATATGACTAAGCTTAAATCGAGATTTATGTGGCTCTTACGTTCTCGTGTGAATCTCTATCCGATAATCGAGCGTGTTATTGAATAGTACGGTTTTAATTGAATTCTATCGCATCGAAACGATCGCCTACGTTTGGGTTAAATTTTTCTAATCTGATGCGCGCTTTGAGAAATTTACCATTTAGGTTGAAAAAATTGAAGTATTTTTGCGCGAAATAATTTCCACCTGCCCCCCCCCCTGGTGGTCAACTGTTAATAATATCAGAATACCGCGAAGTCAAAAATGTTTGAGGAGGATTACTGCAGGCTGAAAATTGTCGAGCCTTGAAATGAATTTGTGGAAAACAAATACTCAGCACCCTGTGAAAATGTTGAAAGGACAACCGTTGACAGGTCTCCCACGTCCCGCGACGTCGACACTTTTAATGTATTTAACGTGTATGTCTCACGGATATGGAAATAAAAAGATTGCCTTTGCTCTATCATAATGCTGTACTCGCGGTAAAATTAAGTGAACGCGATATAATAATATAATGGAAAAGTGTATGAAAAAGTTTATAAGATAAACGAATGAGTTAATGAATTTACGCACCGCGATGAGGGTGACCTTAATGAAGTCGTCGTGAAGAGCAACCGCGTGAAAAGTTTCGTATGATCCCTTTTTTTTTTTTTTTTTTTTTGAAAAGAAGGAAGAAATAAATAAAGAGCCTTAGAACATTATTTTCATTTCAGAGTTTCCACGCACGTTCGAAACTTATGAGATTATGTACTTTCCTGCTCACTCGTGCGAGGATCGTAAAATTTAAAAAAAATCTTAATCAGTCGGAACTTTTATAGTATCTGTGCGTGTAGTCGTAGTCATTGATAAACCTGTACTTCTTTTATATTTTGGTCTGGTGAATTAAAACGTCCTAGAAATATTTCTGGTTCGGAGTTTTTATGAATTTTTTGTTATCATGTAGATTAGCTTGGCAATCAATCAGTTTATGTCAGAAGAAATCACTTTTTTTACAAAACCAAAACTCATTTGTTTGACACATTGGACTTAGTTGATTGAATTGGAATCTTTCAGACATTACTGCAATTGGACTTCAATAGGAAACAGTATATCATATAAATCAATTATACAAATATGATAACTTTATTATGACTCTTTCAGAATTCAGTTGTTGGTACAAACGAAAGCGTTCGACATCAGTACCCTCAAACCAGTCTCCTGGGGCAAAGCAGAATCCCTCATGTAAAATAATCTAGAATTACAAGTTTCTGAAAAATATTTGGCCTATTCTGCTAGCACAATAAAATATTTTTTTGTGCCATTGACCTCCGCTATTTGTTTGATTAGATATTTCCATTTCCATTTCCTTTTTCTTTTTTTCAAGACAGATACTGCTTGGTGGCTGCGATCCTGAAGCTCAGCTACCCTGATTTAAAGCCAAAGTTTGTATTCTACCTTGAGCCATTCCGGTCTATAGATCAAATCCAAGTGTTTGGCAGTATTCTTTCCCTATTTCAATGTGAATTTTATATCTTCATCCTCACAGCGTTTGTCCTTGTGAGGATCTATCCCATCTGTTAATGTCTGTCATGCAATCATGTCTGTAGTTGAATAAGAAGGAAAACGGTTATTGTCATAAAATGGCCCAAATGGGCGTTGTAATGTTTCTGCACCCATGACAAAACTCGAAATCCAAAAAATTGGACCCATCCGTTCACCCATATGGGCTGCAGAGCCATTTTTAGGCCTAAAACCCGAATGGCTCTATCTCAGGCAATGATGATTGCAGAGCGATGAAATTTGGAGACGTTTTAAAAGATGTAGACGTGCATTCATGGTATTTTTGTCACTAGTTTCTAGCAATTACAAAACTTCAAACTCATTCAATAGAAAAAATCAGGGGTTGGCACCTGGGGATATTTATTTAATCGATGCGCCATGCCTTCAAGTACAACATACTTCAGTACCATAGTTCTCGGTTGGATGGAAACTCCCTTAAAAAATCAATCTTTGGTGAATTTCCATAATTTTTTCATCAATAGCGGGGTACGCTATGACTGCTACCGCAATAGACCGCGGGGAATCAATAGTCAATGTTCGGGCTGAGAATACGTACTCTTGACATTCAATTCTCTAATCTTTCTTCGTTAAGAGCCCTCTGGCGCCGGGCAAACTTAGTATAACATTATGAATACTTTGAAAAATAAAATTAATAAATTATATAAATGAAAAGATGATGAAAAAATGAATAATGTAAAAATTACATGAAATGAATAAATGAATGAAAGAATAAAATGAAAAAGAAACAAATGAAACGCACTTAAACCCACAGGCTTTCTGAACATTCACACAAGGCGGTGCCCGCCCCCCCCCCACTCAGTCCGACACGCTAACACAACGAGAATTTTCGCGTATTCCCCCGCTCTATTCAATGCGGGGCGATCGTCGTTCTCTTACCGCGAGCTCATGACAGAGAACGATCTTCTCCTCGTATTGCCTTGCTCATAAATGTCAATTTTTGAACAATTGTGCCCGTATCCCGGGAGGGATTCTTCCACTTCATGCAAGTGCACGACTCCTGGGAGCATAGTTTGTACCACTGCGACTTGAGGAAAAAGAAAAATGAACCTTCTAAAGTAAAGAAAGTGAATGTTAGGAGGGCGTATTATTCAGCCCGAATAATACTATGTATTGATTTCACGCGGTCTATCGCAGTTGCAGTCACAACTTACCCCGCTATTGATAAAAAAATTCAGAAATTCACCAATTGATTTTTTGGGGAATGTTCCGCCGAACCGAGGACTGTGATACCAAAATATGTTGTACTTGAAGGCATAACGCATCGAATTAATAAATTTGCTGTGGTGCCATCGCCCAGATCTTCTTGACATGTATATGTCTTTGGGCTGGAGGTCAATTGGAAATCTGCGTGACGCGACGCTTTATGCCGTCATCAATGACCTTGACGGACTTGAAAAGATTTCAACTTTTAGCCTTCATTATACTAGGTATACTAGGCAGCCACAATTTATTTTGTATGCCGTGCGGTTTGTAGTCCTAACTACTAGGTGATATTTTTCAAGAACCTTGCTGCTTCTTGAGCCATTTTGTTACTTGGTGATTCGATAATGACCCGTGATTATTGAAAGAATTTCTGATTTATTTTGTCGAAATAATTTTCTATGTAATTTTTCAAGAATGGTCTTGGAAAAGTGGAGAGAATGAAATTCTGCGTAATTAATTTTCCAAGAACCACAAGCTTTTCAGTAGGTTTGTAAGCCCCCATTACGGCGTGCGGCAGTATTCAGTCAATGAAATTCTCGTTATAAATACTATTTTATTCGCGCTTTTATGTGATGAAGCAAATAATCGTCACCTTAATTAAACTCATTCTGGAGACATTTTATCGGGCAAGAAGACTACGTGAATATTCTTCAATTTATCCTCATAATATCGTGTCAGCGAAGAAAATTTTTTTTTTTCTTCTTTTCTTTGTTAAAAGTGAAAAAGTTTCAGGAGCACTCGAGCTGATCGTCTTCTACTATGTGCTCTTCTGAAGAATATGAGAGAGATGAAATTCAAAAAGGAAAAAAATGAAAATAGATTGGCCTTTTACTGCACTCTAGCTCGTTATTCATGACGTGAATGTCGAAAGCGCCGAAGAGACAGTAAATACTAGCGAAGAATTTATTTACTCGAGAAGCACTGAAGCATCGTTGAGAGTTTTACGAAAATCGAACTTTTTTTTTTTTTTATTCATTCGAAAGCAGAGAACAGAAAGGTCTACATCCACGCAGCCTACTGACGTAAATGAGTTTGCATTTTAGTACCATCTACTAATCTTAGGTCTCTGACAATAATCTGAATCTCCATGTCTTATCTTATGAGTTTGGAAAGAGTCTCGAACCATTTTGTTGAAGTGAAGAATCGGAAGATAATGATAAAAAGTAAAATTTTAATTGTTCTCCTTCACTTTATTGCAGTTTCCATAGAGTATGAGAGAATCAAAATTCGACTACCATGGTCTACACAATACATGAATATGACCGAGGACTTCATTTCCAAATTTAACCTCATAAAATTCATTAAATGTATTATACAGACTCGAGTTATTCCTGAAAAATTGATGTAAATTCGTCATCACAAAAAATAGAATCTCGGAAAACAAAAATAATTTTGCGTATATGCTTGAGCCGGTGTTTAGAAAGAAATTCTTCATAGCATTGTTTGTTTTGCGAAAGTTTTTCCACAACTCCAACTTTATTCAACCCCTGTATGAAAAACAAATAGGATGAGAGTGAAGTTACTGCGTAGATACTGTATCAGATTACTGTCTAGCAGGAGGGAATCAAACTTGCATTTTCCTTATAATATTTTTAACGACGAAACTGTTGACAAGTGTCAACAATATATGTCACGTAGCTTAACAATGTCGGTACCCTCTATATCGTAACCTTGGATC
The DNA here is from genome assembly GCA_035079385.1 of Aspidiotus rigidus. Classification (NCBI taxonomy): domain Eukaryota; kingdom Metazoa; phylum Arthropoda; class Insecta; order Hemiptera; family Diaspididae; genus Aspidiotus; species Aspidiotus rigidus. Next base: position 7,261,729 of record JAVHKY010000030.1, read on the forward strand.
TTGGGGTTGTTCAAGAAAATGTAAAGGAAAAAAAATTGCGCTGAGCTACGTGAAATTCTGATTCCATTAACGAAATGATGAAGTGTATCTAGTTTGGCGAGAGGTGGAATTTTTTCACATTTTTCTTCTCAAGAACCAACCTTCGAGTAAGTTGAAATATCCCTACGTATAATTATGCGAGATTAAAATAACAAATTTTCGAGTACTTAACGAGCCAGTTGTGCGCGTGTATACATCAGCCCCTGGCGAAGTAGTGTTGGCCTTAGTAGTAGATTTGAATGCAGTATTTACCCGCTCTTTTTAGGTTAGCGCAGTGCGTAAGGCCGATGCGATGAGAAACAAAAAGCGGAATACGAAGAATTATCATGAAAAACGTTAATAATTAATTAAAATGAAACAGCTTCGTTACGTTAGGTTTCGCGTACTTAAAAGAGCATCCTCTTATCTGATACTTATAGTAAACTGTAGTTATACAACTTATCCCGATACAAATTGTACGCTATTATGTATTTCGCGAAAATAATACCACCGCGTAGAATGAACTTTATTACAAGCTTTGCGAAAAATAATATACTTCGTGTTATTTGCTTGTACCTTTGATGACTGGTGTTGGTGTTAATATAATATTGTAAGAATGTAAGAACATTTTATGGAAAATCTAGACTGCGAGCGTGCCTTCTTTAATATGTATGCGAATGCCTGAATGCATAATTATGACGGGTCTACACGTTTAACAACTTTTTTTTCTTCTTCGTTCACGAAATGAGCGTCAATTTATGATTTCGTACCGAAGGTTGAGTCGAGAAGTATTTTTTATGAAGTTATGAGGTGCACTTCTCATTTTTAAAGTTTTGTGTGAGAAAAGCTACCGCATGAATAACAAAGATAATGATACCAAACACAGTTTAGGTAGGTAACCACAATCTCTCCTGAATTCAAGTCACCAAAGAACCGTGTCTATCGGTGTTGATTCCAAATTAGGGAACACAGTGCGCAGTGCATACGAATGATGATTTAGAATAATTATGGTGAAATGTTGTCGGGACGTCGTGAGGGCGTGCCCGATATGGTTCTTTACAGTGGTCAGTGTGGTAAACCTTTGGTCGTAGTGTACGCACCGATGGATTGATTGAGTTTGAGCGGAGGACGAGTCTTGTCTTGAGGTTGAGTCGGGATTTCCCAGAAGGGGTATTGGTTACCAAAGGAAGTGTGTACGGGATCTTCTTCAGAATGGTAACATTACCTGAATAAAATCTCTCGATGGTGTTCTTTGGAACGGTTCTTGGTGGGATGCTGGAACGGGTGTCCTTGCGGTGCTGATGTCGGAAGACGGGACTCTCTGGTGCTGACGCCGGAGAATGATCTTGTTCATGGTGCCCGGCCAGGTACAGAATTCGAGCCGACGGGTCCAGGTCATTGCTGTCGGCCAGGAGACAAGTGTCGATGGACAGGTTGGATGCCTGTCCGGATGATACCAAGGGCTGAATCACAAATCCGATGCTGGGGCCGGCCAACCTCTGATAAGGTGGTAGTGTGAAGGCTCTTCCAGTTTTTTAGACAGTATAGTGGTACTTAGGCTCTGTACCCGTGCTCGGGGACTCGTTGCTCATTTGAGGTCGGACTGGAAGCCAGCTAAAGTGGTTTTGTGTGTTCCTTGCCAAGGGGAAGGAAAATTGTGATACGTTAGCTGGTGAAGGTCGATGCGAGAAGTATTTTGTGCGCTGGTAGTTACAGGCAGTTATCGATTGTGGTTTTAAGAAAAAGAGCTCACCGTCATTTATTTTCCAGATGATTCGAAATTGTCAAAAATGTGACTGAAAACAATGCAAACAGGTAATTGAAAGTGGGTTTATGTACGTTAAGTTGCCTGTAAGTAGATACGGGTACCTGTGTGATGCGGGTGGCATATAGATACACATCTTACACAATTATATCCTACTATCTGACTCACTTTCCATCCTCTTATCTTTACAAGATCATTCCTCAAATAACCCTATGACTCATCGCATTCATACGCTAACATCCATCAAATCATCAGTCTCCTTCATCTGGATTCCCGATCACATAGATCTCCCTCAACGTGGAAGTGTTGATCGTGCGGCTTAAAACTCCACCTTCTAACCAAAAATTACTGACCCAGCTGATTCACCCGTATACGAACTTCAAAAATATTATCGTTCCAAAATCCGACCTTCTCGGCAGTACCTTTGGAAAGAAAATAGTAGAAACTCTCACCACGAAGAAATCATCCTCTCCCGTCGACCCACTCACTCTCACCTCCTCCTAGATCTTCACGCCCCTCCATCATGTAGTAATTACTGCTATTCGGATAACCTCACAGTTCAACATCTGTTCTCATGTCCCGTTATCCAAAACCAACGTTCCACCTGGAACTTCCCCTAGTCTATGACCTCCGTACTATCCAACAACTCCAACATCCTACTATCTTCGTTCTACATATTTCTATCAACTTTTCTGACATTAGAAAACGAATTTATGTAATGATATCAAGTATTTGTAGAACCAACTTATCGCGAACTGATGACCCGTGTGGTGTAGTCAAATAGCTCGTTAATAAAAAAAAAAAAATAGAACCCATCACTTCTGAAAACAACTTCCAATAGTGAAAATGAGTTATCTCAACGGTTGTTTTGATTTGTATGTATTATCATTCCAGAAGAACGCACTCATTGAACCTTAAGCTCTTCATTGTCCAAAATCAAAAATATAATTTGAAAAATTTACAAAAGTGCTACTAATGAGAAGATTAGGTACTTCAACTTATACGAGACTGGCAATACGTCTGCGATCGTCAGTACTTCAGAAAGTCAATAGTCATATATTTTTTTTTCCTCTTCATATTTTTCAATTTGTACAGGTTTTTTTTGTGAACGCGTTTAAGTATAGCACTAGTCTTCTCGTTCATTTTTTCCCTATTCCATTTTCAGTTTTTACAGTATACTAGAAACAGTTTTATATTTTGTTTTGAACTTCTTTATACATATTATTTTTATATCATCTTGAAGTTTTACGAGAAAAATAAAACTTCAAAATGGGAAAAATTGTCAATTTTAGTGTAATCATTGTAGTATTTATCCTAAAGAATGGTGAAGGCACGAATGCGGATTACAGAGAAGGAATGAAACGTGACCAAGCCCTAATGCCCTCAATCGTTCCTGTTCTACAGATTCCTTACTTTTCTCAAAATTACTGTAGTTGATAACCATGGGTTTTGACTCTTTTGTTATAGATTCTAATTATTTCAGTGTCCCTTATCTACCGTCGCGGAACTGCTGAACAACTGAAAAAAGACGAAAATATTATCACTAAGAATAATCATTATGTTGAAGGAGAAGAGTTGCCCTACATGTTCACTAAAAAAGCAAAAGAATACGACCTCTTGGATAAAAGTAATGCTTGCGCCCGCATATTCAGCAGTGGCTTTTTTGAATGGTTCGAGCAAGAAGCTGTCAATTTCGATGTTAAACAAACAGAACTTATGAAAGAACTTCAAGATGACCATCCAGATATTTACCACAATATTTATTTTACTTGGCCCAATCTTGAACGCGAAGAATATATGGATCCGATAATAGAATGTAAATTTGCTTGGCTGTGATTGGCTAACTATCGGCACACGTGGCACAAGTCTCCTAGCACAATGTTCCGCAACTGTGCCGGCATCTTGCGCAGCGGGAAGTAGTCAATTCTTAGCCTTATTCAAACTTTGAAACGAAATCCAAAAAAACTGAGAGGGGATCGCGAAAAACGGCCTACGCCTTCGTTTTCAGCGCAGAAAGTACTTTTAGAAACACCCTCGCCTGTTCATGTTCATTAAAGGCTGTTCATGTGTGTTATATGACTATACATGTAATCATAATAACATACACGTATAAGTGTAATAATGAACATGAATTGCGGATAACTACAAAAATATTAGAACCATGACACACTGGCTGTGGGAGCCATTGCCGAGGCATAGTGGTGATTAAAAGAATAAGTGAACTACTCAAGAAGAGTAATCGCCAAACTGAGTTTTTTTTTGAGTTTTTTAATTTTGTACCTGGAGATTACTCTTCTTGAGTAATTCACTTCTTCTTTTAATTATGGATAACTGTACCTTTCAGCAGTGGTGGCTGTTGAATTTCATTGTCCTCTATTGTTTATTGTTGTTTTCTAGTTATCTGTCATATTATATGGGACCAGGACCGGATTTAGAAGCTTCAATGCCCGGTTTGTGGAGGCTACCCACATTTTTTTTTCAGCGTCTCGGGCTTCGCCCTCGACCGTACGGTGTTTCAAGGGCATGAAATAGAAATGTGGGGTCGTTATTTGGTGGAGGTCAGGGGCCCCCCTCAATCCGGCCCTATACGAGATATTCCGACGCTGATTTTCAAATGTGACTTGTTTTCGAGTAAGTGTTGATGATAAGTTGATGACTCTTTTTATAAATTTTTAGGGCGCAGAGAAGTAATCAATCCTATTTGCACTTTTTCTATGGCTGATAAAATCAGAATTTGCGCGCAAGTATTAAACGCGACTAATTTTCCTGACAAGATCAAATTTCTTCCGACTCCCCAATACGTCGAATCGCAGTGTGTGAAGAAAAGGGTCGTAGTTGAAGGTATATACACAGAGCACGAGAGTTATGAGGGGATCTTTAATCCAGTGCCAACTGTCAAGGAATTTTATGATGTCACCTATGGCGATTCAATGATAAGCTGTAAAGGGTTATCAGTTGGTAGTACTGGCAAACTGACTACAAGAACTTATTACATTTCTCTCGGTTAGAGGTGCGGTCATTGTCTTCAAAACTGTTAATGGTGATTCGGTATCCGCTCAAATCGGAGTGACTGGTATACAATTGGTGTATCACTTGGAGAAATATATGAAGCCCGTATCAGCGAAGATAATCAAAAGAACTAAATCCTATTGAACAAGGGATTATTATTGATACAAAATGTTTACCTGAGCTTGTGCATCAAAAAATTTGATTTTCCTTGCAGATTTCTAATAACCATTTTTCAGACCTGGGCAACGTTTAAAACACCAATTTAGCGCTCGTGATCGCTTCGTATTTGTTTTGTTCCGTAAAAAAATGGCGTATCGCGTTCGCTCTCTTCAGTGTTGTTCAATTTTGAAAACACAAAATAGTTCTGGTAACACTGTGCTCGGCGATCCGAAGACTCCGGACTTAACCGAAGCGATCGCGATTGCTGAACTTGTGTCTCAGATGTTTGCCGGGTCTAGTTATAATACAAAAATAGGTAAATTAGAAATCTCTGTATAGGCTGTGATTTTCCTACAGATGTACAGACGTATAGAATGTGGCCGGTCTTCTGATGACGTCTCAAAAGTTTATATTTGTGATGCGCCTTGTGAAAAGGGACCACAAGTCGGAGGAAAAAGGGAGATTTTGAGGTCTGAAAAGTTCAGGAAGAACCCTCTCATCTCTATGATTGAGGGCGTGGGGAAACGCCCAGAGGAAATTATTATTACCCACCCACTTACAGAGAACGTCAACCACGTATCTATATACCTTATTGTGGTAAACCCGGAAAAAACATTACGGGATAAGTCGAGCAAAAGTCGAGTATTTCAGAATTTCCTTTTAGTAGACACCCTGAAATATGTGATATCGAGCGAGATCAACGTGAAGAGGGTGGCAGAGGGGACCACCTACTGTTCAATTGTTGCACCAGATCGTAGAATCAGATTTACTCGTTCACGGGCCAGTTGCGATTCGTACCTGATGGGGAGATGTCAGCATCTCGAAACCGGTAACCGCTACTCATTATTAAATTCTTACCTGTCGGTAATTTTTATACTTCCATTTGGTTGTGCTATCCATTTACTTATCTCCCAAAAAATTGTAGACTTTCTTAATAGAACGAACAAAATTAATCATTAATTCACGATGCGATGGTTTTAGGGTCAAAAATGACCATGTAATGGTCGTACTGCCTGTGTTTCTAGGTATCAAGTTTGACATCTTTTGGGATCAACTGGTGAGAAAAGTACACAAATCGAGAACACGGACACTAACTTACGAAACGTCGAGTGGAAGCACCACTTTATGAAAATGTTCCGCTACGTTTATTCTCATCAATAGGACTTTTACAATCCTTATCAGTTTGCAGGACAATGCATGATATTCTCTCACTTACTCCCGCGAGCATTCATCTCTCTGTCATTCTTTCTCATACAAAACATAGTCCATCCTGCAAACTAAGATATAACCAGGAAAAAAGTATCTGTCTCGATGAAAATCATACATCATATCAACCTTTATTCCTGATTCGTCTATGACGCTTGTAAAAGCCCTATAAGTTCATGAACTGACGTGTGTCGTATTTCATAAAAACATATTACAATAATTTTGACCGCGAAAATTTTAGCTTCACATCTTTAAATATTGTTAAGTTGTTCCTTAATCTTGTATAGAACTTTCACATCAATTACGATTTCTAAAAGATCTTATACGACCTGCTTCTATAATTCTCTCATTTTCATTGGAAGATAAAGTAGGCTAAATCTAACGAATCAGATTATGGTCAAGAAACACAATTATCTGAGAAACTTTTTAATTTCTGGTTCTTTCGGACCGTGGATAAATGATGACGATTAGAATGGTTTTGTCTGCCCCAGTTTTTCCGTAGTCTTAAATTGTATTAGGCGTATATATTCGTTTTTGTTATTCAATTTCCTCTACGCGCTGAAAAATGAGATCAGTGAGGTAGAAAATTAATTTATGTGGCGAGTAAAGAAGCTATAGGAACTCGCAGACTTCCGATTTACTCGAATCCTACATCAGGCGAATAAACGCTGGGTAAACTTTTTTCCTTTCGTTCTTCGCGATTTGAAGGGGGGGAAAAATTTTGAAAAATACGAGCATACTATATCACTTTTATTGCGATACGACTCCATCTGCTTTAACGAACATTTTACGTTTAATTTCATTTTTCAAAAAACCAATCACGATTTTTATTCGGTAGGCGAACCGATTACGTACTCGTATTTATATGAAAACGTAATAAACATGAATTATTTATAGCGTATACCGAATTCGAATTACTGACTGGTAAAAGAAAGCAAAAGACAATTTCTAGAGTTTCGGATTGGGAGCAAGAATTTATGCACCAGGCGGTCTGTAATCGTACGATCGGTTAAAGACAAGATATTTTCAATCCGAGAAACATTATTACTGACCTCTTTTCTATTATAGCGGTCTGATAATCCTTAACGTGTAAACACAGAAATAAAATAAACATTCGCAGTTTTTCACCGACAAACATGAAAATTCTGTTGGGCGATGAGAACGATTTACGAGTTGGAGAAACGTCGTCGTCGTCGTACTTGCGTTTTGTGCTTGTTATACGAAGATTACGATTACACCGTACATCTCATCGTGAACTTTACGTACCAAATACACGATGCTGTGTATTCGATATTTACGATACTCTGACGATCTCACGATGAGTCGTTGAAAATATCTTGTAATCCGCACCACCGTGGTCGTCATTGACGTCTCCTGACTGTCGCCGCTTGTACTTCGTGTACCAACCAGCTTTAATATCGCGACAAAAAACTGGCAGTTTTATTGAACGTCTTTCACAATATGTTAAACATTCTATCGAATTTTTCGCACGAATACGTCGGGGCGGAGGGGCGGAGTTGTACACGTATTATTTGTAAGATATAATTCAGAAAATACCGCTGCGACATACGACGAATATTACGAGAGACGTTGGCGCGTTTATTGCCTTCCTTGTCCTAGTTGTTCTGTATAGTGCTAAACGTGAACATTTTTCTGGAACAATTTTCAATGAGCGAACGATGAACGACAAATCGTACGCGTTCGTATAACTTGTATCACACAAATTTTTAACGTACGAAAGCAAAGTCGTTAAGAACGAAAATAACCGTTGATCGCGCGACAGAATGCAAATAGGAGTGATAATATAAACGGCATTTGTGTGAAAATGAAATGCGCCGGAGTTCTGCAATACTTTCAATAAACAATAACTACCCTGTTCGCGTTAACGTGGTATCGGAACGTGCGAGAAAGTTTAACCAGCCTCCGTTTAACTTTTGGCCCACTTTTTTTCTTACGTCGAAATTGAAAACGCTCAATTAGCCTTTTATCGGTGGATTTCCTTGTGATTATAGTTCACCCCATCCTCATTGAGTAATAGGCTTCGAGTACTGCTGAAGTTTTGGAGTCGAGATGATAAGTAATGAAGTAGAAGCTGCCGTTGATCATTTCAACAGGGAACCTGTTCTATGGTTTTCTTTTTGAAAAATTTGCCGTCCGACGTCTAGTCAAAATAGACTTAGAAAAATTTAGAAAAAATTTGCTTCTCTTTTCTTTCTTTCTTTCTTTCTTTCTTTCTTTATTTATTTATTTATTTATTTACTTATTTGGTTTCTTTCTTTATATTATGATAAGAAGGACTTGAAACAATTTTGTTCTCCAAGTCATGAATTTTAAGGAGACTTGAAAAATTTTGAATTCTTGTCATAATGTATTTAACAGAAGGGGATTTTGGAAAATTGGTGCTTTTTATTTATTTTATTTATTTATTTATTTATTTATTTATTTATTTATTTATTTTACTTACTTAATTATTTATTTATTTTCTTTCTTTTCGTATTTCTCTTCTTCCTTTCTTTATATGACAAAAAGGGACTTGAAAAATTTTGAATTTTTGTCGTAATGTATGACAGAAAAAGATTTTGGAAAAACGGTGTTTGCTATTTATTTTATTTACTTTATTTATTTATTCATTTATTTATTTATATAAGACTGCAAGCAAAACTGGAATAAGTACGACTCGAACTGACTGGATGAATGCGTTTATTTAAAACGAATTACCAAACAAAGTCCATTCGAGAATATCGCACGAGAAAGCTATACTAAGCACAAGATTGCACGAACAAGAAATAAAGAGTGAGCGTCAATTCGAATATGAATCGAGAAGGAAAACGTAATCGGGAAGGGACAAGATAAAACATGAGTAATAGAATGAGTCAGAATGATTAGATTGAAATAACTGGCAAAGAAATGATGACAGGAAAAGACGAGAAGAATGAGTGTATGGAATGAATCTTACATTCATTTATTTATTTATTTTCTCATTTATTTTTGTTTTTGCATTTATTTACCCATTTATTTTGTTCTTTCTTTCTTTCTTTCTTTCTTTATATGATATAGAAGGAGATTTTGGAAAATTGGAGTTTTCTGAACCCTGGAGGTCAAAATTGCCCTTTTGTTGGAGGAGGTCGATGACGTCATCAACCTAATGTTAGAGGACTTGGAACCTATACATTATAGTAAGCGCCAGGCGCCGTCCAGTATGTCGCGGGACTTGCAAAAATGTCGACTTTTAAAAATAGTTCCGCGCCTGCAAACGCAAGAGTATTGGCGTCCAACTTCTAATCTTGGGTATTTCTTTTGCCGCCGCGCACTGGACTTGTCCCCAATTCTTTTTGTTATGTCTTGTTGGTAATCGATAATGCTAGCAGGACTCGATGAGCCGTGTACGGTCAAAGAACGTCTTGATGTAGATGGCACTACTTGCGAGTTCAACTATATGAGCTGAGTCGGCTTTCGGTTATCAATCCGCAACGGTAGTAAAGGTGCTGGTTGCCTAACCAATGGTTGTTCGTGATTGCCTACGATAGTAGAAGTAACCAAACTACGCTGGTCTAACGGTTTTTAAGAGGGTGTTGCCAGCCGCAACAGCGGCGTGCGCGAAACGATCCGCTGCCGCGTTCGTTGCCGGCGCGGATGTACGATCGGTCGACGATCAGCTGATAACACTACACAACAAAATAAAAAAATTGAAAAATGCATGACGAAATTATACAATTCTTAAAGTATTTTCGACGCTGATCACGATGCCGTTGACCGTTTCTCAAAATTGGCTCTGGTTATTCAGAATGAACGTATCAAGTTCCCGCGAATCATAGCGACACGCAGTGTATGTCACCCAGCTATCGAATTTCGCGAGTACGAGAACGTCGCTATGATTCGCAGAGAAAGCAGGTGTTTGGGCTACGATTAGGAGAAAGGGAGCGATTGGAAGAATGGGATGTAACTCCATGATTTACAAGAAGTTACTTCCCTGTACTCTGGAAATTTTAGTTTGACTTCTAGTATTCATAAAACTTTCTGAGCTCTAAGGTGTTTTTCAATTGACATCTATAGTACCTATGCAAAAGTAAGAATTTTTGGTAAATCTGAAGTTCGGGGAACCTTATTTCTTTCCTCACATCATAGAGAGTAGACTCATGTCTACTTCAACTGTCACAAAAGTTTTTGAATGCGTAAGAATATTATCATTGAATGTATTCCGGCTTTTTTGAAATTGAAATTTCTTTATACCCAGCGGCAGGGGACTGTGTTGACTAGGGATCGTATCTAATTCTACTCTTTGAATGTCTATCATTTTCACTGACGACTCAACATTTTTCGGGTACATCCCATTTTTGATACTCTCTCCTGCGTTTAAAGTGTCCCTGTTTTGTAAATACGCGTATAATAATGACACCAGATGTATGCCCTCAATTTCATGTAGACGAAGTTCCTGATGAGAAGATCAATACGTAAAGAGGAGCGTATTTCAGCGAATTAGGATACGATTATTAAAATTCTTATGTAAGAAAATTAATGAACGTGGAAACGCGCGAGGCTTTTACTATTCTAATAATTTCGTATGGAAAAAATACTCGTGAGTTGACTGAATTTCAATTATTTTCTGCGGCAGCTGTCGTGCGCGATTCCATATACGGTGAAGTTTTCTATATGAAATCTCTGCACAGTAAATCGATGTATATTGAAACGAGCGAGTCCTTGTGCGTGTGGTGTAATGAAAACGCAAAAGTTCAAAATTAAAAGTGTTCCATAATAATGTTTCTATAGAACACTGGGTAACCTACAATAATAAAAATTCCTTCTCATACCTACAGTACATCCAATGTCGAGCTATCTCAGGATGAATAATAAAGATTCAGATATAGCGGATTACCCAATGTACAGCGGAGGAGGGTGCAAGTACTCGGTACTTCGTGGAAAACATTGTTTTCAATTCGCCGAGCAAATGTGAAATTTCGTTAAAACTCAATTCGACTGATGCAGACTGTACATATCCATTCAAAAATGATGTTCCGCAGAAACTACGAGTATTTTTAACGATATTAATTTTAACCTGGTTTCTCTTGTATTATAAACGTTTCCACACGCGTCTTGTTTGCGCAATTACGGCATGAGGCGGCGTCGTAGAAACGTAGCGCTCCTCAAAAATTGGCGAAAGGCAATCTCAATTTACTACATTAAATTTAGTCTTCGTCGCAAACGACCGAATTTCTTTTACGAATCCCTTCAACCGTTTGAAAACGTTACGGTCAGAAAGTTACGTCCTACGACTGGATGTAAGACATGGGTGAACAAAGCAATTCTCGGGGAAGCAAACAACAGTTAAGATATATTAAATTCCATTTGAAAAGGTAATCGGTTTATATTTTGATAGGCCGACGTTGTACGCAAAATACAGCAGTAGAAGTTCTACTGTTGAAAATCTGATGGTATTCTTCTGTTAGAATGATTTTTTTTTACGAATTCTATCACTCAATAAAGTGAGTACGGTCACTACATAGAAATACCTTACCCGTGTGCTAGAATGGAAATCTTCTTTTTACTCGAGATATCTGTCAGATGAGTTTTCACCTTACACCAATAAACCTCTTTGTTTTCTGTGATTTTATGAATCTGCAGCTAGATATTTACTATTTTATTTTTCGGGGTCAATTTCTACTTAGGGTGAACGTTACCGACGTGATATTCTCTTCTCCTCTTATCCTAGTCAGACGGTCGAGGTTATTAGGCTATTCCCAACCACCCTTTTCTTCCTCCTCGAGTCTTAACCTAGCTTATGCGCTTGTATTTTGCTGAGTCTTCAGAGTATTATCTTAATGGCGTTACATTTTTGAGTACTGCTAATTTCAGTCGACTCCCAAACCAAAAGCATAATATCCATATTAAAACTTATAATAAATCAAGGAAATACGTCCCAGAAGGTCCATGTTTCCAGCTCCCGCCCTCATCTCGGAATTTCGCATCGTGACTAATGTCATGATTTTATTCACGTTTTGTTCAACAAATCCTAAATTTTGTCCCCCTACTGTTTTCCTATTATTTATATTTGAAATTTGTGGGGGATGGGGGCGGAGAAATGCAACATCCCATCTTTGAATTTCGGGTTCAAACCAATGTGATAATTTTGTTCACTCATCATTGGCCCGCTACAGACATTTCAAATTTGAAAGGGAGGGAGGTCGCAGAAATTCAGCCCCCATCTATGAATTTAGGATGGGAGTTAGTACCATAAATGTGTTCGCATTTGTTCAATTTTTTTTCAAGAAACATTAGATTCTTTTCACCCATATTTTTTGCTTCATACATTAACATTCTGGAGCCCACAGAAATGTACACTCTCCCCGTCCCTCATATTTGAAATTCCGATCTAGATCATTCTCCAATCACTCATATTTTATATTGTAGGACCCACCTCCCTTTGAATATTCAATTTTGAAGGCCACCTCGTCTCTCAGTTTGAATAAAATTCAATTTTGAGTTTCGAGTGGATTGATTTGTTTGTGGTCAATTTGTGCTGGATTGTACCGTCAAGTTTTGACAGGAAACCTGTTCTATGGGGAGCCTTTCTGAAAATTTTTGTGTCCCACTGTACGCTTTCCGGCATAAACTGACCCTCCCCAATAAAGGAGTTGGACTTGAAAGAATGTCGAGTTTCCACTCCAAAGCTATATGTCAGCCCAAAACCCTGGCTGCTGCTGCTTAGCCATTCATCAGTTTCAGGGTTGACAAGCCAATCGCCATCGGTTAGGCCGTTCAATTTTGATAGGTTGTTTTTTGCCCTCTTGTCTAAAATGTGATCCGCTGAACTGCTTGATGAGCCAAAAAAAATTTGGCTCGTCAACCCTGGAAGAAAGGGACCTATTGGAACCGAGCAGCTACTATCACTTCCTATTTTACTCACGGGAACAACGTGAATAGTGATATACTCTAAGAGCAGTCTGCTGATCTGTATTCTTGCGATACTCTCGACTTTTTGTATCGATCAAAAGGTTCTACAAATATAGAAAAAACCAACAGGACGAACAAACTCAGCAAGAAATTTGTCCAGTTTAAGAGAAAAGAGTTAATAAGAGAAAAGAAAACTCCGTGACGGTTAGGTTAGGTTGCAGCAATGGTCGAATCGACGCAATTTTGACGTGATTTGCATTCGACATTAAAATCTAAAGCGAGTGGCGACTCAATATTCACTTCGATTTTGAAACTCTATCGAATTGTGAATTGAAAATTTGAACAAAATTTCAACGTCGATTGCAAGTTTTTTGCCGATGAGTGACATATGATTGACCCAATACGGACGTCGATTCTCAGTTGACATCAATCTGTAATATGATGGGAGTCATATCAATTTTGATGTCGACGATGAGTCGATGGTTAAAAGAATTGGTCGATTCTGTTTCGACTTTCAGTCATTTCCCGTCGATTTAGGCAAAACTGTAGGGCTGCCACACTCAGTAATATTCAAAATATGGTATAAAAGTGACTAAAATAAAAAAGAAAAAGTGACCAAAAAAAAACTTTTCTTATTTGATTAATTATAGAAAAAAAATTAATATATAAACCTACTCATACAATTCAGTTCACCTTAGAAGAAACAAATGAAATGAATAAGAGACTAATTTTGCCACATAAGTCATTGGATTCAAAATCGTATTATGAGAAATTTCTTTTACGTGAACAACTCCCAATTTATCAGTTTTCAACACTAAATTTTTGGCCATAGTAATTACAATAAGTCCAGGAAATAGGACCTCAATTTGAAAAAAGTTGGAAACAAAGATTTGTTCTGCTGGAATTTGTTCCTTGAGTGGGGGCGGATTATCTATAAAATTGTGGTTTTTTTCATTTCTCTAAAAATATACGGGGCTTCCTAACAAAAAATATTAAGACACAAAAGTTGTTCCTTATAAAATTTCCTTCCATTTGATACCATTTTTGACTCCTAACTTACCTGACAAATTCTTGACTATTCCGTTTTTTGGTTTATTCATATACAAGTAAAAACACAATAAATTCTGGTTTTTCTCATTTTCCTTGAAAAATATTCTTCCTAACAAAAACTATCATGACACAAAAATTATTCCTCGGAAAATTTCCTTTAAATTGATACTATTTATAATTCTTCGAAGTTGAACGCTTCAAGCTAAAATGGAAGACAACTTTTAAACAATTCTGTTTTTTGGTTCATACATACAAGTGAAATTAAAATGAATTCTGGTCTTTTTCACTTTTCCCAAAATGTGTGCTTCCTAGAAAAAAATTTAAAGACAAAAAAATTCTCCCTTATGAAATTTCCTTCAATTTCATATCATATTTGACTTCTCACAGTTCAACGCTCCAAGCTAAAAGATCTGATAATTACTGGACAATTTGGCTTTTTGGTTCATATGCAAAAAGTGAAAACACAATAAGTTCCGGTTTTTTCCATTTTTCTTGAAAAATATTCTTCCTAGCAAAAAATATAGACACAAAACTGTTTCTTGTAATAAAAATTTCTTTTAATTTGATATCATATTTGACTCCTCAAAGTTGAACGCTTCAAGCTAAAAGACCTGATAACTATTGGACAATATTGTTTTTCAGTTCATGAGTGCGAGTGAAGACACAATAATATACTGCATACGCGTAGCACTTTTCTTGTAAAATTTTGAAGAACCATTCTTGAACAACACTTCAGGCTGCAAGTAGCAAAAATATTTTCAAGTCTCATGAGAATACCTATTTATTTTTGTATCACTTCAATTTTACAAAATTTGTGTGTCTGTCAGAGAAAATACAATACTGAACAGTAATTATTTCGATGATATTGACAATTTGTATTGCGTAAAAGAATATTCCTTTTAGGTCATTGCAGTAATGATAAAAAAGTGACTTTTATTGGCTTTTTGACAAAATAGTGACTCTCTGTTACTAATAGTATAAAAAGTGGCCAAGTCACTAGATAGTGATCAAGCGGCAGCCCGGTGAAACTAAATCTAGATACTTCTTATTGAAATGGCCAATTGATTTTGACACATGGTTCATCGGGTAATATTTTTATTGGCACCTAAAACAGAACTTTTTCAAGTTTCACTATTCCTAGGTTACAACCGTCTTTGTCTTAAACCATCATCAGAAATTTAAGTTTAAGAATTAGTTTTGACCATAGAAGATACACATAATATACCCTAAAAGCCAAAGTACAGAATGTGAAGAGGTTAGTTTGTACCTGTGACTTTTGAAACACCGAGTAAACTTTCCTGCTAAAGAAAGAGGTCTGCTTACGTCGAAGGTCGTCCAATAAGACCGAGAGCTTCCTCTAAATATTTGTAAGCAAGAAATTTACGTGATATAAATTTGTCATTGAAATTTTCTTACACATTCTTCATTCTATTTGGTTTTTGAAAGCTGTAAAATTAGAAATTTGAGCACATATCCGCGAGCTTTTTTCAAAAACTTCAAGAAAAACATGTGTGCGATAGAAATCGAAGGGAGAGGAAGAAGCACAAACTTCTTAGAAGAAATAGAAAATAGTACGTGAGTATACCCGTACATCTCAGAGTAGGGCTCAATCTATACCAAGAGGTCCTTTCAGACTATCGTGGTTTGTAATATACTGACCTCGTTAAGAAAGAATATATCAACTCTCCTTCGAATGCATATAACTTCTCCTGACACCCCCTTTGCCATGTACATACGAATACATATTCTGGAAGAAGTACAAGCTCGTTTGTTCAGGATACCTTCATTTTACAAGCTAATGTCTACATTATGAGGTGTGTGTGCTATCTATTCGGGAAGTTCACGGTATACGTTTTTAACGCATCCGTAATTCCCGAACAAATTTGTGGAAACATTTTCCAAAAGTTTTATTATTATGCGAGTTCTAGTCGGCGATTTTAAATTTGCGATATCACCGAAGTACGAATATTATAGCAGGTATCGCTTCTGCATTCACGTTGGTTGCCAAAGTTGGGCGAAAATCGGCATTACCTCTTTTTCTCCTCGTATAAATGTACGTATGTATTTTGAAAAGGCGCGAGCAATATCATCTGGTGTAAGTTGTGCTCTCGCGCGCCTTCCATTTCTTTCTCCTATTTTTTTCTTCGTCAGATACGGAACCGAGTTCGGTTTCAGCACGAGTTTTTCTCGTTATTTAAAACGTGTTTCGCTAAAAAGAAAAAAAAAATGTAAAAGTTTATCCATAAGGAAAATATGTTTCGTAATATCTTTCCGGTAAGTTTAAATCATAGACTCAGCCTAGGCGTTGTGCAGCAAAGCTTCCATCTTTTATAAACTTGTTAGTCCAAGTTTCTGTTCTATAGGTACCTGTGTATACACAGTACATCAGTGTACTCTAGTTCTGTAACTCTTATTTTTCATAAATTATGGGATGAAAAATGAGGGCAAAAATGAGTTTACGAAAGTTTTTATCCTCTTGACTTCATTGCGAAAATTTTTACATCGCGACAATTACGAGCATTTGTCCTAGCCAGAAACTGCTAATGAGTTTTAAAATGTCCTAGAACGATAACATTCAAGGTTTTCGGGAATATTTCAACAGGAAAAGGAACAGAAGAAGAGACAACTGCATCTGGCCGAAAACTCGTGCCTAAGTAAATAGAATACCTTTATCGCGTAGCTTTTGTTTCTGAAGTAATTGGGTTTCATTCAGTCGTATCCTACCCCGCCGTTTCTGTAGTAATTTGCTTTCGGTGGCTCTGTCTCGGTACATTCTTTTCAGAGCGGTGCGGCAATGCACTTCAATGTGAAGTTGCGAATCCAAGCTTCCTGTATATCGACGTAAATCACGAAATCAACGAAAGTATATTAAGCTTTACTTGGTTGTTGGGTCAGCGCCGGTTTAATAATTTGGCCTTCGTAATTTTTCATCCTTAACTTATTTTTCGCTGGTAGAATTAAATTTCGGTTAGCTTTACTATAAAAAGCAAAATTACAAAATACCGGAATCTCGACACTAGATATGACTCGGGTTTCTGACGACCTTTTTTTTTTTTCTTCCACCCCGGCTGGCTCTTTTTGTCACATTACGAGCAAACTTTCAACATAAATGAATACCCACTTTTTCTTTCTTTCTTTTGGAGGCGGACAAAAACCCACCGAGTGGTAAATGATTTCTTTTCGGGATTACGGTTTTTACTGTACCGTTGATCTTGAATTACAATAGAATTTCCGCGTTCGAAGGACGGAAGCACGATGGTAGAAACCAAAAAAAAATTGACGAACACTTTTGATATCGCACTGCTTTTTTCTATTCTTATCGAAAGAAAACTATCTTTGGAATCAGAACATATTTCTCATCGAATGAATGAAAAAAATCTCCTCTGTGCTTTCTTCAATGCTTATTTTCTAGACAATTTACAATTTTAAGAACGGCTGATTTTAAACTTTTGGAATAAACATGAACTAGCAGAAGTGTTTCTAGAAGTATTTTCACGCTGAACATATGATGCTGTTGGCCGTCAAACCTCAAGATAGAGAAAGAAGTGTACATAAATATTGCTCATACTTTCCTTCAGAACAGATGATATTTTCACTTGATTAGCCCTCGTGGTTACAGCGTTCTACTCATTTTTCTGAGAGTCGTTTCATGATCAAATACAGATGTTTGAAAGGAGAAATTCATGAGAGTCATCCTGGTCACACTGATTCACGCAATGCGCGCGTTACTCAGGCAGAAAATCGTGTGGCCAGTCAAGCAATCTATACGTTCCCATCATTGATCAGATGCAATCAGTGTTCCCACTTTAAAAAACGTGGGGAATTCCAGATGCATTTCATTTACAAATAGGTTTAAGATAAGGAAATAGTTAGAAATATTATATTTCTTATTTCGTATCAGTCCGCAGACGTCTAGAAATTACCACAATGAAAAACCAAGTTATTTGAGTTAGAATGAAGTGTTTTTTAGGTTGATCTTTGAAGTGGAGAAAGTTGATGCATAAAAAGCGAGAATAAGCCTTCAAGTCTCATTTAATTTGTTTGATATTTATGTGGCATACTGAAGAAGACCTAAATAAAAATATATTGTTATGAAACAATGAACTTATTTCAACACCAAAGTACTTTATTATTCGCTTCTAAATAGTCAATGCTTAGCCTTCTTCAAAGTTTGAAAAAAAATTCAAAAAAACTGGGCGAAGATCCCGAAAAGCGGGCAACGCCATTGTGTTCAGCGCGAAAAGTACTTTTAGAAACACTTTCCCTGTTCATGTTCATTCAAGGCTGTTCATGTGTGTTGGTAATCTCTTTTTATTCATTTAATGATCTTTGTTCCTCGTGTTTTACCGACTTTTTGACTGAAAAGTAAAATATTACTCCCGACATGAGCCCGGGAATGAATTTTATCGACGTTTTAGATGTCCTAGATCACTGTGAAGCTGATTAAAAAAAAATTCAGGTTTCCTTATACATATTAAGCAGTTCAGTCAATCATTTTGTTAGACAAAAGGCCAATCAACAACCAATCAAAATTTTGAACGGCTTTCAACCTGATGGCTGCAGCTTGAACCGATGGCGATTGGCTTGTCAACCTTGGAACCGATGAATGGCTAAGCAGCAGTAGCAGCAGCCAGGTTTTTGGGTTTCTCAAGCAATTCAATGTAGCCAATCATATTTTAGACGAAAAACCAATCAAAAGTCAATCAAAATTTTGAACAGCCTTTTCAACCTAGTGGTTGTAACTTGAGCCAATCGCTATTGGCTTGTCGACCTTGCTTTTTTCATTGTTAGTAGTAGTGTAAACGGCAGTAGGGCGCAGTTCATATTCGAGAAAAAAATTCCAGGACTTCGTTGACAAACCTCTCTGCTCTTGATTCGATTTCTCACCCTGTCGTGTTTTTTTTTAAAGCTTCTACTTGGTGGATTTGAAAGTTACTACCGTTTGGTACTTTGTGAGCGGTCTTTGAAATATATTTTGATTATCGCGCAAAATTTTATAAATTATCTGGTATTCTGATGAGTAATGGGAGAGAAGATTTATCGGGCGTAAACTGTGGATGAAAAAAATTATATTTTTGTGAATGCTTCTCAGCATACGTATAACATATACCGGCTGCATCAAGAAACTTTCATTCAATTATTCGAGTCTGCTGTCGGTGCACTGAAATATTGCTTATACCCGGAGTTTCAGACATCGAAGACCAACACTCTGGTATACGTAGATTTATGAATTTCTACGTCAAGAACATTGTTCATCTCTGCTCGGCGCTACATCTCGGTCTTGCACTCTCGTACTTTAATTTCGCTCGTAAAAACTATTCCGTTGAAACTTTTCCAATTTTATTCCGTTTCGTCCGCAGTAACTTATTGGGGAAGTATGACTGTTCATAATTAAGAAAGAAATGGTGAGACGGAAGAATAACGAAGAAAGAAAAATCAAAGTGATAGAATGAAGAAGGACGCAATTCTTAGATTTATTTATTTAATAAAATACGAACACGCGCGCTCTTACTGTCTGATTACTTTTCGGTGAGTGCTAGATGATAGACTGTATTCACTAGCATTTTACTGTAGTTTGAAAAGTGGTTGGATATGGTAGTATTAGGAGTTGACGATGAAGAGAACAAAATGCTTGCTCGTGCTTTCACTTCGCACTCTATCAGGACAATTTTATCCTTACGAGCTGCAAATTGAAAACCTGGAAATTTCTTAAGAATTCCTTTCAACTTTTTATTAACAATTTACGGCAATGAGTAAAGGAGGTTGTATCTAACATATACTAGTTTGAATATAAAAGAGGGGATTCTTAAAACTACAAGTATAGATATAATTTTTTCGGGGTTGGGAGTGTACTCGTAAGTATGTGCGCATATTTTTTCCTGAGGATTTTCCTCTTTTGGATCAGGTAAAAAAAGAAAGGGAAACAAAAATGTCACATCAGCATACGGGGATCAGAATGCAAGTCAGAATTGGAAGAAAACTTCGTATACAACGAGTATTATTGTCGTAATATTGAAAAAAATTCAAATTAGTTGATTGCTACATTTTATCACGTAAGTGGTACTGAAAAAGATGGACGTGTGATATCTCTCGAGAAGTAATGTGTATCGCTGGGTCCGCCTAATTTTATAATGTATGAAGTATGACCTAATTTTTCTATTTTTTGGATTATCTTATATTCAACTGTAAGTATAAACTTAGCCCTAGTAAATGAACTCACATTCAGCCTCACTTTTTTCTTGGCCGTACGAGTATATACAGTTCTTTCTTTTGTATTCTTCTCGCCCTCGTCTCACATTCCGGCCCAAATATGTGCTACTTTTTTCTCGACTCAACCTCATTCAAAATAAATAAAAAATTCCTCTTCCTACAATCGAATTCTTGTTACAATAATATTAAAAGAATAAATTTGCTTCGGCAAAAAGTATCTAGGAGTACCGTCGAAGAAGAACTCTTCGAATAGCGATAAAAGAAATAAAACAAGGAAAAACACGTCCTGGTTTTGGGTCAGTATTTTAGAACAGAATACAATACGATGAATAAATAGTATAATATTATATAGCTAATCAAAGAGAGAAGAAGGAAGAAGTTGGTAATGAATTCGACGACGAAGATGACAAAAATGAGAACAAAATTTCTTCATGAAAAATGACCAACGTGACATACAGCACACATAGGGTATATCCTAATGATCATAAATCAGTGTGAAACGCGGACACACAAAAGCAGTGGAAAAAGCCGCCAACAACAGAAACGAAACTCGAGATCACCGTAGTACGGCCTTTGATTTGTGTATAATTTGATCGTGTTAAATAAAAGAGGGTCAGAAGAGGAAATTTTTTTCTCATGGGATCTTCAATAAACGAGAAGTGAGTTTGCTGACACCTTTGCGTAAGTTGGGAGGGAGAAATGAAAGACGCGATTAGATGAAAATTATCTGCGAAAATGCGAAAATTCTACGAACGTAAGACGAGTCGCAATATTTCGTGTGCTCGAATTGACAAACGGTAGACCAAAAGTCGATAAAAATAAGTGTCAAAGTTAATAATGCGGAAACTGTGAAGAAACCTTTGGCGTTACGGCGACCGATAATAACGAAACGAGACGGTCGAGAAATTGATGATGTTAATTTAGAGATAATGGAGTGATTCGAGAGAACCCCGTGTCTAAGCTTTTGTTGTTTAGGCTTTCGCTACTCATTGAATTAGAAAACACGTATCTAAATAAGGACGGCAGGGCAAGGCTCGCCACGCGTTCTAAAAACTTCGCGTTGCAACAACTTTACGAGACCTTCTTCAATTTGTGGAGCTCTGCTTTTATTGCTGAGAATTTTTGAAATTTTACCTACATTATCAATGACTCCTAATCCATCCGTTGATATTAATTTTATATTTTGGGATGAAAAATATTTTTAGTCGTGATTGCTGGTAGAAAAGAAATTGGAAATAGAATTACCGGCACGTAAGAAATCGACCGGTTTCGAGATGCTAACATCGCATCATCAAGTATAAAGCGCACCTGCCCCAAGAACAGCAGCAAGAGATGCAAGAGAAGTCGGCAAAGTAGTATCATCCTTCATTCAGGTCCTACCCCGAAAATGTAAGTCACGATAGAGCCAAATGTCTACTAATCTTTATCTCCTCTAATCTGTTTAGTCGAACTCTGTCTTTTAGCGAACTTGTGGAGAAGAGAATTTTGATATGTGCGAGAGAGTGCTAAAGAGAGGGCAGTGTGGCGTATACGAGAGCGCGATAAAGTAAACAGAATATATGCATGAATGGTGAAGAAAGACGAGACGGATAAGTTGCATAATTCGACCGCCGTCTAGAACCTCAAAGGAAATATTATTTCCTGGAATCGCGTCCGTGGATAATATGATAATAAGCCCGAGAAATAGCCGGAATGATGATCAGTATTGAATTAGTAATTGTCGTGATCATTGTGCTCTTGTATTAATTGTAATTGCATACGGTGTTGGCGCACTTGAAGTGTACATAAGTGCTGTGAATTTTTGGTGCAAGTAATAAAGTTCGATTTTTTGTAACTGTTCCTCATCGTTTGTATTCTCGGGACCGGTGGAACTAGAGCCCTATAAATACGAGTGAGGATATGGACCGCCATATTTAGTCGTTATGTCATCATTATTTTCACAGTCTCCTATTCTAACGACTGATAACAGTTAATCATGATTTGAAAATAATAAGACAACATACGAGACTAAGTGCCAAAACAAAATGCAAGACTCAACACTATTGAGAAACACAAAATAGCTTAACTAATCGCACAAATTCCTCATCTGAATAGGGAGCTATGGAGATAAATTATGACGTAACGACTAAATATGGCGGACCGTGTCCTCACTCGTATTTATAGGGCTCTAGTGGAACGTCACAATATATTTTGTAACCCGCAGAATACAAGAATTTGTATGAGAAAACTTTGATACCAAGGAACACAGAAATCCAGAACTCAGAAAGTTACAAAGATTTGCAAATCCCAATCGGAGCAGCAACAATTGCAGTTTCCAGAGGTATAACCAGGATCTAGCGACGGAGGAGGATAAATTAAATTCGTCTTCCCTATTTCTGAAATGAGTGGAAATGCATCAATTGTGAAGAAAACAATGAATACTCGGAAAAGAAAATAGGAGAGAATTTCTTTGTCAGATTGTTAGGACCATCATTAGTTGATATCATTGAAGCTCCTGATTTACTTTCAAATCTAAATCTTCGAACCAATATAAGCAAGATTGGACTTAATTTACTTTTATAGGAGTTTGTCGCTGGACACAGATTGATCAAGCCCACACGAGAAATTGAAGATACAGAAATTGTCAGATTTTTGTGTTCGTATAATGATCATAATTACACTACGTTTCACTACTCTTACTGAATTTCTATGCTCTTTTTTTTTCAATTTTCTCCTTTCTTACTCACGATATACTGAAAATACTTTATGCATTATGAGTTTTAATCTCTCATGCAGTGATTTATTAACCCACTCTCAAGAAATATCTCATGCTGATAATGCCGCCGTTATAAAGAAAACGAAGGAATCTCAGGAACTTCTGGTAACTCGTGCTTCCGATAATTCAACTGCCTCGTTTGAGAGAAGAAAATTCGCTTGGTTATAAACTGCACTACACCATGTATCATGTGTTCGCTATAAACTTAAAATATAGAGCCGTTACTAATGCGATTTTAATGTACATGCATGTATAGCCTCTTTGATACGTAAAACAATAAACTAAGCGTATCGTATATTTTATATTGTGCAAGAAAAAGCATATGTATATCCATTGGTTATAATTTGATTATACGCATATGTTACTACTGAACGAGCGACACGAAATGCGAGCGTACTCGCAAACATGGGCGAAATTGGCCCAATTGGAAGAAAATAAATTGCGAGACAATCTAACTGTTCTGCTAATGATTGATAAGGATTATATTTCTTTCTTTCATATCGATTTGAAAAGAATACACTTCAATACGCGACGATAGCGAAAAAAAAATCGAAATTCTCACTCGAGATCCCTTTTAAACGTCAACCGGAGAGAAAAAAAAAGAAGGAAAACTATTATTCTCGCAGAACTCTTTTTTTTTCTTTTTCTATTTAGCCGCCGTTGCAATAACTTTTCCAAGACGCGAATCTCTCGCACCGTATTTGATAAATTAACACTTTAGACCGAGAAAGATAACATCTTATAGGATGCAGTAGCTGCTCCAACTGGCTGTATTGGCCCCTGTAGAAAATTGAAGTTCACTCACTTCTTTCTTGGCTGCATGAGCACGTACTTCGTTTATCTTGGTAACAAGAACGAAAGATCGAGAAAAAGTACGCAATTATACCTCTCACAATCTCGTAATTGGATTTATCAATTCTTTGTGGAATTACTAGTTCATAAAAAGAGGATATTTCTTTTTATGTGACGAAGTAACTTGTGTTCACAAAAACCAAACTTACAAATAAGTATAGGTAACACTATACTATTTTGACACTCGCGATATTCGTTATTATGATGCACACATGTCAAACTGATTTTCTCATATCCCTCCTACCACTTTGTGTGGTCTTCTTTTGTGATCAGATTCCTCGAGTCAAAATGCTGACCTTATGATGTCATTTATCAGTCTAGTTGCCTAAACTCATTATCAATTCTTCAACAGATTGAATGAATATCTATCGGTACACAATAACAAAAAGACAGTATGAAAAAAGTGGACGTTTGTAGTTAGAAAATTATTGGAATGGACCCCAATTGCAATGAGATCGATATGATAATAAGTAGATAAGAATGTACATGAAGATATTTATCGAAACGAAGATTTCGACCATACCGTTTCGGTAATTACTATGAATAATATTGTAAGGCCCATCAAGGGTTGTGCATGGGGAGATTTCTCTGTTCATCTTTGAGGGATACCTTTATCGAAAATGGTCTTTCTTACTGAAATTTTGAGATTCTCTTACACTTCAAAGGTACCAAACGACCACCAATGTCTCATCAAAAATAAATTGAAACCATTTGAAGCTAGTAGACAGCAAATGGAGAATAGTAGGCCAATCTACCAGTGGAGATTTGAGAAAGATTCAGTGGTAATGTTCAGGAACTTCAGTATCCAGTTCCCTTCGGGTAAAACGGGTGGGAGCTAAAAGGTCTCCTTCAGAGATACTAGTGTAACATTTTGTATGTTTGCTTTCTGCAATTCGATTTGATATATTGATTATATCAATTCATGATGACGTCATAGTAACATCCCCCTCCAAAAGTATTTCTTGGCTCAGTATGACCCTAGTATTCTGTAGGTTAAGCTAACTAGCTTTCGGGCTCACTCGCTTGTACAAGAGGGTACTAATATAGGCCTAATAGCCCAGTATACTGTTTGTCAGGACTAGTGAACCAAAGTAGGAAAGGTCGACATTTTTTCAAGTCCCTAAAGCAGGATAAGATTACTGATGACGTCATCAAGTGTGATAAAAATCGTGGCCATTTTCGCAAGAGTAGCCCGAGTGAAAAAACAGTGACGGTTTTTTCAAAAGTAGCCCCATCTTAAAAGCATATAAAATACTAAAACATTCTTCCTTTAAAATACATGGATAATAATATAATATTATATCATACATTATATCGACTTTTGACCATCTAGAATCGATTCATTCAATTCATCAACCATTTTGCGGTGCTGGTATAACTATAGAGTGGTTTACCATTAGGTAGACTTGGTCTCCTTCCTCTTCTGTCACATCATCTCAACCTGATGTAAGCATATTGAGTCCAGTATAGCCTAGTAATCCACCATGTACATAGCTCGACAGTAGAAGTTATTTTAAGCTCATCCTTTGCTTATATAGCCTAAAAATCAAGAGTTTTCCCAAGTTCCTAAAGTAGTTCAAGGTCACTCATGACGTCATCGGCTCGTGACGTGATTCTTGTTTCGCAATTTCTTAACGCAAATTTGAGATTATATTATCTGTCAAAAAATCATTAAAAAAACACCCTGTCTTGGACTACTTAAGATGTGGGTAGGGGTATATTTTTTCATACAAGCAAAATTTTTATTTTATTTTATTTGTGAGCTATTCGACTGCTCTATGGGTCATCAGCTCGCGTAAAGGTACTGTAAGTTGTTAGAGAAGAGGAAAGTAGTAGGTAGAACGTTAGTATTCGATAGAGTTAGTGACTGTTTCTGAGTTGTTGCATAAGGCAGATGATAAGGAAGACGAGACGTTGAAAGATTGTCGTTGGTTTTGTAGGGCTGGACATGAGAATAGGTGTTGTACTGTTAGGTTATCCGCTTGACAGTAGTTGCAAGATGGAGGGAAAAGATTTAGTAAAAGGTGAAAATGGGTTAGTCGTGTGTGGCCAATCCTGAGTTGGCAGAGAATGATTTCCTCATGACAGGAATTTCTGTTTGAGGAGGACTAAGAGGTGGGTGAGGTTCTTATAGATCGGAGCTTGGTGGTCGGTGGGAGAGTATGCCAGGCATTCAAAATTGATAATTTTCTTTTTTTAGGTTTGCCATTCATTTTACGCTTCATCACCTGCAATCACGAAGATTAAAGAATTTTTCCTGCATGCAGAGGTCCTACCCTCTATGGTCAATTTTAGTTTGGTGTGGTAATCATCGACGGCCTTTGGAACGCCCGAAAAAGTGGAAGGTCCTCTCTGAACTTTCTGGAACTCAAAATCTCCCTCCTCCCTAGTTTCACGGGCACCTGGGCCTTTGATTTCGTCTTTTTTCAGAAGCCTTCCCATACTGGGTTAATCATCTGCCGAGATTCACTCCACCATGCTTCCCATAAAAGCGCGGCCTATGTGGCCACAGTCCACAGGCTGGCTAGTCTTCTTTTGACCACCCGCATTTGCAAAACGACGGCTTCCTCAACAAAGAAACGCAGGAAACCTTTTCTATGGGTAGAGTTGGTTTTACTAGTTGGAATTGAAAATTGAAATCTTGAAGACCCTGAAATTTTTCTGAGTCTGTTGTACATGATAGAAAATCTGTAAGTTTAGTTCACTAACTATTTCCGACAAAAATACAGAATTTACTAGTATTTGTATCGGCAATGAAATAACTGGTGTCGAGAACCATAACACATATTATGAAAAGTTGATAAAAATTAAGAACTACAATTTCTGAGTATCTTAATATACGTAGAACTTACGGCGCCAACACCGGTACCATATCGGTGTCTAAGTAGTAAAACACGCATCTGGCATTCTATATTATAATGGACAGAGAAAAAAGAGGAACCTACTTGTTAGTCATATGAGAATGTCGAGCTAAATTAATGGGTTCTTCTTCTTCTTTGGTTTGACTTTTCGAGCTGGACATTGAGTATGCGGAGGGTTGTGTTGTGAAATTAGTTCACATTTTATATAGGAATTCATCATGGAAATGTACATTTGGCCGCACCTGTTCAAAATTGATTACACGCGAATACGAGAACGACAGTTTCCTGTGGAAAGAAATAAGACAAATGTGCAAAAGTAGAACGCGAACGTAATAAGCAAAAATTAACAACGATTGTGGTGAAAGTATAATATATATTTTGTAGCAGAGGCATTTGTAAAAGATTCATCCACGATTAACAACCATTAACCGCAACAACCGCTGAGGTCTGAAAGGATGTCAAGTATACAATGTAAGGGCGAAAAGCAAAGAAAAATTTCTATCAGCGTTCTCGTAATTCTAAATAACATTCTTCTCAGAAGTAAAAAAAGGGAAATGTGGCACGCGGTCTCGAATCGCATTCAAGTAATGAGTCCTGTGTTGAATATGTGATTGATAGTCCTGTAAACTTTGATATCAGGTCTAAATATCTTGCAGACAAATTTATGGACCAAAAAAGAGTTATAAAGATCCCTGCACCACTTACCGTTCAGGCTCATTCAACTTCGTATTTAAGATCGTAGAATATGAGATTTTGGTGTACACCCTAGCCTATACGTATGAAATCAAAATTTCTTGCCATTCCGTATCCTTCTCAGCTTTTATTTATTCGTCTAAAAACGACGCGTGATTCTCATTTGCGTTTTATCGCTTTTATTCGCTACATTAATTTTAGAGCGAGACCGTGACAGGAGAAGAGGAAAAAAGGTGCAAACTCTCACAATTGAGACAATGTTGTGTCGTCTTTCACGAAGAGAAATAAATGAAATGGTAACAGAAAAGAAATATTCCAACTTTTGGAGGCACAAATAGAAGATGAATAAAGTTTTTTTCGAATATAATACTCGATGTATACGTATTTTTTCCTTATATATCTTACTGAGTATAAGTTACTCCGTATATCTTCCGTTATTCGGGCCCCTTCTTTTAGACTTCATCGTGGACTCGAAATGAGTTACAAAGTCGTGCGTTTTGCGAATCGTACCGTACACTTTATAGACACTACTATTCGAGAGAGCAGTTATAATTTTAACGAGTTTATCAACAACATTTTAAAGCAAAACGTTCTTTTCGAAAAGTTTCCGCCAGAAAAGCTAGCGCAGCTCTACAGCTTTCTGGAGGGTTATCTTCGAGTCATATAATCGGCATAATAGCCGCAGGGGTGATAAGTAGGTTAGAAGCTCTTCAATTAAACGGAATAATGAAAGGTTCGTTACGGCGCGTTTTGTTGGGGCTTGTAAACTCGGAACTGAAACAACTGTAAAGTATAGTGCATTTATACGTACGGGGTGACAAAATTAAGTCGTTTATGCCCCATTTTCATGTGTAAATGATGACCATCAAATCAAAAAGCTGAAAAGGGATTCAGTGAACAAACTTGAATGATTTTTTCGTGATTATACGATCCTCAAATAAAACGCCACTATATTTTGCAGGTTTATGGACACCTGATGACTGGATAAAATTTTCTGGACAGAAAAATTATAGTTGTTCAAAAGATTTGTTGGTGATTTTCTTCAAGGACCATAGATAGAATATGAAAAAACGATTGTAGACACATTATATCGGAGAGATGCAATCTCTTCCAAAAAATTTAGATGTCGCAAGCTTTGCAGCTCCGTTGAAAACAACTAGTCTTATGAGTCGCATTAGTTTTGATCGAGAGTTAGAAATTTTCCCCCTCTCCTATCACATCATCATATGTAGCTTGAGAGTCGATATTTTTCAACTTCCTCTCTCATCATCGTACATAGCTCGACAGTTGAGTTTTTTTAAGTCCCTCTTCTATCATTTCAAGTTCCCTATCATCATATTATATAGCACTAGAGTCGAAATTTTCCCAAGTCCCTCGGAAATGATGACGTCACCAAAGACGGACGCGAACCGTTCGCGCCCGTTTTCTATTTACGTGATGCAAATTCCTTGGAAGAATAATATTACTTTAAATCACAGAATACTCTACCTTCATAGAGTTACATTGTAACACCTTCCGAGCGTGCTCTTGGAAATGAGATCGAAGGGAAGAAAGAAAGATAAAAGAAGAGCACTGTAAGAAAATACACTTCTCCGGGTATTGGAAAAATCAATAGAAGGAGCCCAATTGTGCAAGATTACTTCGTAGTTCCTCAACTGTTAAGAAATTCTATTGGTTGTCTTGAAAAAGGACCGTTCTAATCTATTTTTCTTCCTGTGATTCCAAGTGTCCCTACGTAATTCCATCAATTCCGATTCGTTGAAATATGCATGGCCAGAAAGTAATTCGATGTATCCTATTTTTTCCTCCAAGTTGCGATCTGATGATGTCATAAAGAAGTTTCCATGACGTCACGATTTGATGACTTCATAGATCAGTCCCTACCACGTCACGATTTAATGACGTCGTAGAACAACCCCTAGTTCTGAAGCCAAAATTTCAACAGAGAACCTATCCTATGGGGGCCGAGGTAATTTCGAAAAATTTGCCGTGCAGTGTCCGGTACAAAATCCAAATCGACAGAAATGTTTTAAGTCTGACACCCCCCCCCCCAAGTTCTAGTGGTAAAAATAGCCCGAGTCCAAGAAATGTTGAAATGCTTCCAAGTTTCCCTCCTATCGTATATGGCTTGCGGGTCGAAATTTTAATAGGGACCTTGGGTTTTTTGAAAAATCTTCCGCGCGCCGCGCCGTGTGATGTCCGCCTGAAAGATTCAAGTCCAACATTACTGGCAAAAATGGTATCAGTCCACCTCCTATCATATACATGTTGCTCGGGTTGAACTTGGAAAAATTTTGACTCTCGAGTCATAAGAGAAGGAACTTGAGAAAATTTTGACTTTAGAGCGACTTGAAAAAATGTCGACTTTAAGCTATATGGTAGGAAAGTATATGTTGGCATAAATGGTCCAAGTCCCCCTCCTATCATATAGCTTGGAGGTGGCACTTGGAAAAATTTCAACTTTGGACCCTGTCACTTCACGATCCGTTGACGTCATAAGTCATTGAAATTTTTAAAAGTATTTTTTGATTGATAGGAGGGGAACTTGAAAAATTTCAACTTTCAAACCATATATGATAGGACAGGGACTTAGACCTCAAGGGACATAAAAGAATTCCCACTCTCGAGCTATAATATATTATGCTAGGAAAGGGGCTTGGAAAATTTCGACGTTCGAGTCATAATACGACACATGATAGGAAAGGAACTTCGAAGAAAATTTTAACTCTCGAGCCATAATATAATATAATAAAGGGGACTATATTAAGGAAAAGGGACTTGGAAAAATTTTTATTCTTAGGCTATACTGGGTGGGGTAAAATGATGGTACCGCAGTTAAATGGGAGTTTGCACTAAATTTCTTCTAGGGCGAAAACGCGAAATGTTAGATGTATACTTCAAATCTACGAAATTTGTATCTCAAATTTATTTTCAATTTGCGCCTCTACCCCAACTTTCTACGACTTTTCTGAGCTGGGTTGTGGACCAAAATGTGTCGAAAATTGACCTATCTGCCTGAATTCTCAAAAATTGAGAATTTTTTAAGCTCCCGTATTTTACTTGATTTGAAAGTGAAATTTAACGCTGATTCCGAAAAAAAAACCAAATAACACTATTTTGGAAATCTTGGGAGATTGGTCACTTTCTGGTACATTTTAATCCATAACCCAGCTCAGAAAAATCGTAGAAAGTTGGGTAGGTGCGTAAATTGAAGATAGAATTGAGATACAAATTTCGTAGATTCATAGTGTACGTCTAACGTTTTGCGTTTTTGAGCTGGAAGGAATTTAGTGCAAACTCCTAGTTAACTTGCAACATCATTGTGCCCCACCCGGTGTAGAGCATGATACAAGAGACTCAGAAAAACTTGAGACTCTTCAAGATTTCAATTTAAATTCTGAATAGCAAAACCAGTTCGACTTATACAGAACAGGTTTCCTGCATTCCTCGTTTAACTTTGTTGAGAAGCCATCGTTTTTCTTAATCCCTCTCGTATCATCGTCTGATGACGTCAGAAGAGTCGACCGCATACGCCTCCCCCCTACCCAACAAAACAGATTGCGTGTTTTCCGCTAAAAACATTCCATTAAGTATGGCGTCATAAGGTGACATCTCAACCGCTATTCTGTAAAACAGCATGTAAACGTTTTTGGGATGACCCTCAACCATCTTCCTTATCAGAAAGATCGAAAATCAGACGTCACAGGATGGGTTCTAGAGAACCGAATTACCCATTGTCTTATTCTAGGAACGTTCTGACTGCCATAAGAATGGGTATAAGGAGCGTAGGTCATCGTATTTATGACTCAAAATACGAAATAAATAAAAAATCGGAGATTTATGTACGTAATTGGAGTGTTATCATCATGAAAAAACCTTTGATATGCCAGTAAACCTCTGACGTCTTATAGATCATGTCTTGTCATGGTGACATTAGAATCGAATCTACAATTTATCTACAATTTTATCATCGATATATTTGTTTCTAGTCACATCACGTGTAAAACAGGTTTCTCGTTTAAATATTATCGTAGGAGATATTACTATTATTTTAGTCAATTTTTCGTGATATCGAAGAAAAACGTTCCTCGTACTTTCCCTTCCTCTACACGATCGTTTTCCCGAAAAAAAAAAAATGATTTCCTTACTTCTGGAAAATGTTTTAAAACAAATTCCAAACGACGAGACGACCATAAATTACCATATTCGTATCTCAGTTCTTAATCGTGAACTCAAATCGAAGTAAAGTAACTCGATAACGTTTTCCTTGAATATCCTCCTACTCTTGGCAATATTTTCGATTTTTGAAACTGAAAAATAAAAGAAAAAAAAAGACAGACAGACAGACGAACATTCGAACGATTTCTTGGAAAATCGCGTTTTTAATAGCTGGACCATTATAAAAACCTATTTTATAAGTATAACTTGATAAACGTTCGCATCGGATACTTCCACTTCAGTAAATAGGCGCAGATTGGAAGAAGACGAAAAAGACATTTTAATGCTGATAACGTAAAATCGAGTTTAAAAACGGTCCGAAAAGTTTTATGCGAACACCAACACATTTGAAAAGTTTGTAAATAGCGTACGCTTTTCCGCTTCGTGGGACGTTCTGTGGGATTGGATCGTGTTTGAGAAATGAGTGAATAAAAGGAAAATGTGTCGTTCTCTTTTCTGATAGATGAATGTCCAAGTGGCGTGAAAATACTACAAATTCATGTTTTTGGTCTCTGTTACAAATTTGAATACAAGTTACTACGTGACAATTCTATCCAAACGATTTAATGACGCGCTTTTGGATCGAGCAAATTGCAATAGTGACGAACAGCGGAGAGCCGTTGATGATTTTTTAATATTCAAGATACTCTGTACAAAGCAAAGATTCAGTATGCCTGATATTGATAACGAAAGAAGAAATTGTAGCATCTTATTTGTGAAGGAATACGGGATACTTTTGATAAGGGTGTGACAGTTAACAAGGGTCGGAGAACGTTTCTAGAAAAGGGAATCCTATTATCGCGGGTTATACAGTGGAGAGTCACTTTAACAGGTTGATAGACATGAATTTCCGGCTTCATCTCTGTTTCTCCGGAAATGGACCAACCGCAACACGTTGTGAATAGTGAAATTTTGTCTAGATCGAATATCTACGACTGAAAGTTTGACCTTTTCCGAATTTTTGATAAGCCTACAAATTTATAAATTATTCCTCCTCAGGTTTACTTGAATACTCGGTAATCATTTTCGAGACACTCTTCGATCAGGCGCTAAAGGTCGAAGCTCGAATTTTCTCCACTTTTCTTCAGTTATATTGTTTATAATGCACCTGCTCAGAGCTTTCCACTTGTAAGATTGTCGGGCTAGGTAATTTTCAATTGATCGAAAAATACCAGCCATTTAGAGCAATCTCATTTTTTTAATGATTCGAAGAAAATTTTTTCCTTCTTCGCGGGCGAGACAAGCATAGGTCGCGGTTTGCTCTGCGCAAAAGAATCCTATTGTTGACGTAAGTAAATTTTCTTTCGCTTCAAAAATTTTTCTTCTATATTTGTCAGCCTAAATCAACAGGGGCTAAAGACTCCTCCATAAAAAAATGATTTTTCGCACCAGACGAATTCGCGATTTTCAGAAATAATTATCCGTAATATTTGAGTGCAAAAAGATGATAAAAATTTCAATTTCGTCAACGCTCGGTACACTTTTTTGCGACAACGTAAATAGAACAGCGAAGAAAAAGGTACAGACTATTTTATACGCGATGCGATACGATACAGAAGAAGAAAACTTTTTGTTCAGTGATCTCGAACGTACAGCATCCGTACAGTATACCCACGAATCAAAGAATATAAAAGCAGCCGAACGCGAACAATTTCACGCTTCCTTTTCTTCGAATGAGCAACAGACAAATTTACTCGTACATAGAAAAATATGATTTCTTCTTAAAAGCGTTTCCGCAGTAAATGCATTCAGTTGGAGTACGTTGTCTTTTATAAACAGTCTCGTGTACTCTACATAATATGAAAAACGTAAGGGTAGCTCATGCACCAAATATTCCATGCAAATAAACTTCAATGGTATCGGTACACACGATACAATACTCATGGTAAAAATTGAAATGAGAGAGGAAAAGAGTGAAAGAAGAAAAGAAAGCTCTCTTCTCGTTGAACAATTCTGACTCAATAATTTTCAAGTTGTCCAATGTATCCACATAAATTTCATTTTCCACGTAGGTATCAGGTGTATTTATTCTTCAAAATCCCGAGAGGTGTTCGAGCTTTTGATTTTTTTCATTCATTGTTGTATCCGTTCGTACTATTAAAGCTTCGAGCTAGCTGCTTTTTGTATCTGATTATTGAAAACGTGAAATTTGAACGCAAACAGCAAAGATTAGAAGGACGCTCGCTGATATGCAAAGGAGAACGGTTTAAATCTTGCATGTCCCTCCTCCTATGCTAGAAGGAAAATATTGGGCCAGAAGAAACAAGGTCGCAATGGGAGCACGTATCTCCGTAGCCCCACCCCCACCAGCAGGAGCCGAATAAAAAACATACACGGAGGTTGTAGAAACAAGTTAACGTATTGCTGTCGAAAAAACCCATTTGGGGAAGGGAATCTTGAGTCGCATTAGTGCCCCTACCAAAGTATTAAATGTATTTGAAATTCAGGATAGCTCACGTTTTCGGCTCACTGATCATTTGTCACACAGTCTATCACTATCTTTGATCACCATCATCATCATCATCATCGTCATATTTTCGGTTTATAACGTTCTGCGCCGTCTTCCGATTTCTAGCCTCCATTCTCCTCGGTTGTTCCACAAATTGTGAGGCTTACCTTATCTCTCCATTCCTTTCTCCACTCCTTCAATCCAACTTTTCCGTGATATTCACCTTCTGAGTCGTCCTGTAAGGGTTTAATTGAGTATCTTTTTTGGCAACCAGTCGTTCTCTATCCTCTGCAGGTGGCTATAGCACACTAACTGTTTTGTCTGGTGTATGATCGGCCTTCGTAATTTCCTGTATTTCGGATCCTTTCTCGCCATGCCTCTCCTGCGGCTTGTCTCCGTTGCTGTAATGAGTTCTCCTGCTTTCTTAGTCAAGTTCATAGGCTAAGAATTTTTTTACTGAGTAGAAAGATGAGAGGTGAGAATGATGGAGAACGGAACACTGGAGACCAACCCCACAAAGTTAACGGAAAAGGGTGCGCGCACGAACAAAAATAAGATCGACCTAATGTATAGCAAAACCGATTTAGCTCCTTTTAGATCTTCCATATCCACTGCCTCTCCTCCTTCTTACTGGTGGTAGAAGTGAGAGGAGCCCAGTGCGAAAATTACTCGAGACTTTGCTCCACGAGAAAAACAGAATCATAAAATGAATGTGTGTCTCTTCTTCAAATAACTCAAAAATGTTGGATACAAGCTAAGTTGAGATTGAAAAAGGAACAAAAGAGCCTGAGATTTTATCGATCGTGGTGATATTGATGTTATTGATATGTCTTCTGTATAGAAATCATCGACTAGATATCGGTTTATCTAATTTTGTTTCGACGTTACGCCCAATTCGTGTAATTACACAAAACGTGAAATGGGCGGCTATTTCGCCCAATTCGCGTAATGTGCTTTGTAAATAAGTTGAATTTTTTGGGATTTCTATGAGTTGCGGAGGATGATTAAAAGTCTTAATTTTGCGAGTCTCAACCCTGTTGCAAGCAGTTGAAGATAATATTATTGGAATTTTTGGAGATTGTATCCTCCAAAACTTTAGATCCATTCAAAATCATAAGAAGAAAGTACAAGAAATATGATTCTATCTTTACAAGATATGAGAATTTCAGATCATTTAACCTCACAATTTATGATCAAGTGATTTGTCAGTGCCCGATTCGTTGGTATTACGCGAATTGGTCAGAATAGCTGCCTTTTTCAAGATTTTACGAATTGGCGTGACATCGACAAATTGATTCACTAAAAAATGTTACAGACACGTAAAACAATTAGTGAGAAACTGCGATCGGTTTCAAGTCGGATTTTCGATTCATCGATGGGCAGGCGCGAACTAACAAGAAACTTTAATTTGAAGAAGACGAGAAGGAAGGGAAGAGAGAAGGAAAAAGAAGAAGAGAAAGAAATTAAAGTTCGTAGATGAACGAATTGAACGCGACAAAGGAAATCTACCTTTAGTAGCTGCATGGATAAACTTTATTTTCAGCGGAGTAACGGTCACTTTTCTCGAACGCTTTGAGATGTTATTTGATTATTATCTAGATGACACAACCCGTTTGGCCCGTGTACATGGAATTGTAGGAGCCACAGCTTACTTCGTACACACCTGATCTATTGCCAAGGGTGGAGGACATCGGTGGCCTATAGGTCACAGAGTGTAGAACACAGTGTGAAATCCGTAATGCTTCAAAATCCGAGCAATCCGGTAGGATTGGAGGCCGAGAAAGGGCCAACCGATCCATTGAAACCTCCTTGAGGAAACTGTGGGAGGGCGGGAAGAGGACCGACAAAAGGAAGGAGTCAATTTCTTTTCTCTAATTATTCCTTGTTTTGGACCATATGAATGCTCTTTCCTCGTTGAATTCTCTAGTTTTAGGAGGGAAGCAGACAGTCTGTAGACTCATTGAGTTTGAGGTAGCGAATTTTTGTTGGTGGTAGTTTACCTTGAATGAGTATGCCGGTAAAAGAAGATTTCCTCGAGACTTAAAATTCTGGTCTCAGCTGATCACCATCAGCAGTTTCCAGGTGAGATCCGAGTAGTTTAGAACGGTTCCTTCCTTTTCTATTGTAAACTCTACGGCCGGATGTGCATCGGTGAGGTCTATGAAGAGAGAATCTAGTTCGGAGGAGGATGACGCTCTCCTCTCCCCATTCATGCGCATACAGCCTAGCGTGGGTCAATTAACCTATTTATTGGTTACAGAAAGTTTGAGGCCAGTTCAATGTACTGTATGTTAGGCCTAGTATACTAAAGGCAAAGATTACAGGTCCTAAAGTAGCAAAGGTCAAATTTTTTCAAGTTCCCAAATTAGGGCAAAATTAGATCTAGAGAATCATTTCCGTCTCGCAATTTTGTCATGCAAATTTTAGAATGATCACCGGCCTTGAAACGTATCCATGTAGAAAAAAAAAAACTACCCAACTCAGCTTAAACAACACGAATCGGAATGGAGGTTCATGTTTCCATGGTCCCATTCACGAAAGAAACTAGCATAACAGGCAAAAACAACGACGCAGGCATCCTCCTTCCTATCAATGCCTTCAACTTGAGTATTGGAGATAAAGTATATTTCTTGGATTACAAAAAATATAATGTATTACACACCGTAGATAATACCTACGGTGTGTAATACATTATATTTTTTGTAATCCAAGAAATATACTTTATCTGAACCATGTGCCGTAATATTTCGGAACGTATCCGTATTATTGAGTATTGGAGTTTTGAAAGTCAGGACTTGTAACTGTATGCTTACGTCTTATAATTTGTCACAGATTTTATCGCTGTCTCGGTGCATTAGAATTTTTTCCGGAGTAAAGGAATGTTAGATGAGTAAAGCTGAGTTCGAGCGTGTAAATGGCGAGAGCAACGCGTGTTAGTTTCAGCATTGTTTTTCTGAATATCGAAACGGGTTCATAGCAACTTTTTTACGTTCGAAAGAGTTCGAAATTTAAGAGGACAAAAGAGATTGTTGATCGAAATACGAATGAAAGGTATGGGAGAAAAACTCGAAAAAAGATGGGAGCAATTAATGAGCTGGATCTTGGTCTGGGCTAAGACGAGCAAGGACAGTATTTTTCTTTTTGAAAATAACCAGGGCGAGGGTTTCCACGTGAAATATGAGACAACCAATTTTGCGGAAAAGAAAGTTTTTTCCTTTTCTCCACAGGTTTTTAAAGCTTACTGAAGTTTACAATGAGGTAAGGAAATCTGATGAGAAGAAAAAACTAGCATGGATTAGCCTTCCACACGACTTGGCCGATTATATTATAAGATCACGGACTGGTAACATAGAATGACAAGTACATTGATCATTTTGAACGGAACGATATCAAAGCACATATGTGCGTATGAAGATGAAGTTTTTGCAGTAGCAGCGTTCCTTCATCTACATTAATAAAAATAAACACCCTTTTTGTTTGGTTAAACCGTCAAGTTTTTACCGCTCGTTTAAGAAATGTATAAAAATGTAGAAAAAGAACTGGTTACTTTTTCCCTTTCATTTTCATTTGCATATTATTATCGTAAACCAAAAGTGAGAGGAATAAAAAGGTCGAAACTTTATAAAACAGTGGCAGTTGCTGTACGCCAATTAATATCTTTTGTAATTCGATTAATAAAAGTCGGCATGTATTCACTTTAAGGTGATTCGTAATGTACACAAAACCTTTCAAAACTCACTTTCACGATGTCGCTTGCATAAATAAAGTCGAGTGACACCGAAGTTTTGAACATTAACAAAGTTTTCTCTTTGTTTACAGGTCTACGGAAAATTTATTTCGTTTTCTTTGTTTGTACGAGTTAAAATGTTAAACATTCTAAACTTTAAAAGAAGAGATGAAAAAAAAAAAAAGAAAGAAAGAACGAAAAGCTTTGCCATTAAAAAAGTCGCGTGTATTCTAAAAATGTTTAGATACTCTCTGCGAAAGAAATCTTGCTAAAATACTGGGAAATAAAAAAGAAAAAATATATGGTATCCCGTCGAAAAACAAGAAATTGATACGAAGATTTTTTTGTTTTTCTTCTTAAATAGGTTTGTAGATTTCCCGACGTCTTCCATTATTAAAAGAAGTTAGGATTTCCCGATTCGTATGTCACTTACTTAGAAAATTTGAATTTTAAATGCGCCTGAACCGCGTGGAATGCAGCAACGTTCGCGCTGTAGATATTTGTATTTCGCGAGTAATGAAAACTCTTGTAGGAATGGAGATTCTCCTTTACTTTTTTTTGTCGTGCTCTCTCTTCTTCTTCACCGTATCGCAAGCGCGAGTGAGAAAGATCATGTGGAAGATAATTTTTGAAATTGTTCTTTTAAAAAGATCTCATTTTATACAGCGAATACCAGATAATGGCTTAATTCCGTTTTGTTTTTATGCAATTACAGAAGATGTTGTCGCACGTTTAACCTTTTAGAAATTCGTTTGTAATTTGATTGCTGTACCGTGAACGCGTTGCTCTTTTTCCTTTCTATGAATGAAAAATCGTCTCTTCTTTTGCAGTTTTACCCCTGTTATTAGTACGCAACTTCATACAATATAACCTTTTCTCGGTAAAACTTTAAAACTATTGCAACAGCATTTTTTTCTCTCCTTTTTTTTCAAATCAAGTAAATTAATTTAGGCTTCGCGTTACTTTCGTCGCTTCGTGAATGGATTTTAATGAAAATATTCTTTTCATTTTATGTGTTGCAGGTATGCATTCAATTCCAGTACTGTGCCTATACCTCAAAATGTGCATTCAACCATCCAACGAGGTGCGTATTGAATGAATGTTGGTTACGAATCCATGGGATAGTGATTCTGAATCAAAAATTCTCTTCCTTTAGTTTACGAGCGTGAAAGTGTACGTGGAAGCTCGGAAAATGAGTGAAAAAATTCTCGATTTTTCTTATCGAGAGATGTACTACGAAAATTTTCTTGAAAAAAGGTGCTGAACGTGGAAACAAAATTCTTCGCACTTCTCTCCCTTACTGAGAAGTGGTTAAATATTCAAACCCCCGCTGACCCCCCCCCCCTCACTGTCGATAATCCGATCCTGTAGTGATATTGGCGGGTAGATGGCTTGAAGAAACGTGTACTCATTTTATCATTAGTAGTCATTTCAAGGGGAAAAAAGATATCTTCAGGCTGGCCTCTCAGCTCGGATATCCGCATAGCAGATAAGTTCAGCACCCGGTGGCAGCTTCACCTTGAAGATCCCGTTAAATGCAACGCACCACAACAGCGGACGAAGGACTGACCCCTGCGGCACCCCACAAATAACTGTGTGCTTTATTGTATCAGCTGACGTCTCTGCTTGGATTTCGAGACAGCTAATATAGCTGCTGATCATCCTGAGCAGGTATGCGGGCACTTCTACGTCCGAGGGCTTCCAATATCCTCTCCCGTGGAATTGAGTTGAACACATTTTTTATATCGTTGCCGACGGCTGCGCAATTGCTGACTCGGCTATCCTCCTCAGCCTGATTCCAGCACTTGATATACAGTGTCCAGTTTGAAAACTGCACTGACGACTAGA
Source organism: Aspidiotus rigidus (assembly GCA_035079385.1). Lineage (NCBI taxonomy): Eukaryota > Metazoa > Arthropoda > Insecta > Hemiptera > Diaspididae > Aspidiotus > Aspidiotus rigidus. The sequence continues at coordinate 7,301,437 of JAVHKY010000030.1, forward strand.
GATTATATCTCTTTCCTTCAAGTAGCTCTCGCCGATTGGCTATCACTCTCATCAGGACTTTCCCAACATTGTCCAGCAGACAAAGTGGTTGAAAGGAGGATGGCAGGCCATGTGGTTTATCCTTCTAATCAATCAACGCCAGTCTGGCTTCCTTCTTTCGCGAGCCTATGGTGTTCGAGGCCCAAAACAAGCCTAGTATAAAGCTAGCTAGTAAAAAATTGATATACTGCATAGAGTGGAAGGGGGCGGGGACTCAAAAATCTCGATTCAGGTCCAGGGTACCGGTCGAAAATTTTCGAAGTCCATCAATGGGGGAGAGAGGCAACTTGGAAATTTTAGAATTAGGGCTACGAGTCAGCAAAGACATGAAACATGTTAACATCAAAATTTTCAAAAACTGAATACAACGGGAGGAGGGAATATCATATTATCCTCCTCACCCATTGAGAGGTACAAGACCGGAACCGATGGAGAAATACGAGACGATTGTCTCAGACCGTGAAAATTGAAATTCCCATTTATTTCAGGTACACATTACGAATCCATTCATGTCAATAGACATAAAAAAGAAATTGAATCTCTACTCCTCAAGTTATGAGTTCTAGAGGATTTTCCTCGAGCCAAAAATTCTGAAATTTGGTATATGCTTTCTCTTTAGTGGACTAACTTCGAGTTCCTGCTATAAAACATAAATTTTATACATCAACGATTGCAAAGGGAGAATTCTTCTAACAATGATACGAAATTTCACAAAATCAAGACGCAGTTGAGTAAGTTTCACCTAAAGTTCTGAATTTGGGAGTCATAAATGTCGACAAAGGAGACCCTAAAGCGTGATATACAGTCCGGTACGCAGTAAAATTTATTTACAAAGCAACAAGTTTGAAAATCTAATGAGTCCGTGATCACCAGGATATTTAATTGCGTAATTTTTTCTTCGAGTAGCGGAGATACGAGTACCTTTCGTACGTACCTCTCGGTTCAATCTCATGACTGCCCCTGATGTAAAATGAATGAATAAATATTCATTTTTGTATGATCTGTCTACTTCGGAAATTTCCCTACGATATTTCGCTTTAATCGTTAGATCGGGTCCTTCGTTGCAACTCTATGACGATGCAATCATTGTCGCGATGTGAGTGCAGCGCACGAACATGAAGGAGCGCGCGGGTCGTTCTTTTCAATGGTCTCGTTCGTAGTTTGTCTTTGTATACCGACCGCTTCAAAAGATTTATCTTCTAAATACAAAAAGAGTGAGAGCCCTACAAAGCTGAAGGTGTCGGGAAAATTCGCGCTCAAGTATACACCACTTATAACGCGCGACTCGATAAAGGTAGCGCACGAACACAATTACCATGATGCACAAGTGCACGTTAACATCCCTTCACCCCCTTTTTAACTACTTTAATTTACTCGGCGGCGGCGGAGATTTCAAAACGTTTGGACAGAAAGTACAAAATTATTAGCGTTTGCAGAGTCCCGACAACATACGTGTTTACTATCTGAAAAATGTGCCTACGGTAAGAGACTTTTTCTTCTTGTGTAGTCATAATAATGTCTCGTTTAAAATAGAAAGGAGCTTTTAAAACGAGGCAAAGGTGGCGATTACTTTTTTCTTCTTTTCAAATTTCTTTCTTCGAGATAAGAAGTAGGTGTACTGGTGCGAAGGCAGAATTGCAGATGCGATGCCGGGTTCACTGCTATACGTAGCGAGAAAATGAACGTTTTTGCGTTGTATTTTTTCTCTTCAGCTCGTTTCGCGATTGTTCAATGAATGAACCTTTTGAAGGAAAAATATCGCGGTGGCATTTCATTACTATGCGAGACTAAAAGGATAGTTTACCGAGTGTTTTTCGAATCACGTCATGCCAGTCTTGATGAACGGTGATTCTGCCAACATGATTAAAAGACTAGCATCCAGATTCTCGTTCCTTTTCAGCAAAAAATACATAAAAGATTACTCATTTTCATGATGTATAAACGAAATTACACGCCATTCTTTCAATGACTGACGTTCAGCTTCCTTCCTTTTTTTCTCCCTTTCTTATGAAATGCACCGCAATACGCGATTGTGCAAATGGAAAGTTTCATAAATCAGACTGTCTGTAATGTACATATAGAGTCAATTGTCGAATGAACGTGCAGTAACTTAGAAGATTAGCTAATGAAGGTAAGTAAAATGAACCGCACTTTGTAGACTATGTGTAAATCCAAAAGAAGCACTGCATAAAGATTTGAAAATGTTACTTGTATTCTAGTGTTCGGATAAGATTTCAGGGTAGTTTTCTCATGAGAAGTGAGGATGAGTGTTATGGTGTACTCTAATACGGAGTTTTACACGTCGTCCGTTATAATAAAGCAACTCTAGGTATTCTCATTATCCGTTCCTCCCACGTACTCTTCAACCTGCTACCAGTGCTAATATTCAAATTTTCATCAATTGTTTTTTCTCTTTTCCGGGCGCCTCACATCGATTCGAGACTAGAAACAATTCTGCGCTTCGAATTATTAATTAGCTGGAATAACTCGGACTTCAAATGGTGCGGGAAGAAATTTTTAGTTCTGTACCATTCCAGAACTTATCTGGGCCATGAGACTAGGACTGTTCCATCTTATCCACGTGTTCGTAGTCAGCAATCATGTCACTATTTTTCGCCTCTAGTCCTCACTAATATTAGTGACTTCGAGGATTCTCCCTTTCCGACTTCGGCCCAAAAGAAACACCGAATTTTTGGTAGTTTATTGTTGTTTGTTTTAACCACTCTCATTAGTGACCTCAATTTCCCGTCTGTGTCCTCTTCCTTTTTTCCGCGTATTCGTTTTTCATCGGTACCGTATAGAGGGGAAGGGGGCAAAACATAGAACCATTAACTTTATGGTGACCTGTCCTTCAATTATCAAAACCTAAACAAATTCGTTCCTCTAAGTTGCAGCTATCCATAATAAACCCCGAAAGGACGAATACTCCGAAGGGAGAGTAAACTATGCAAACCGCAAAAAAAATTGAAACGACGAGCGCTTTCGGTTAATAAACCATCCTCAGGACTGAAATGAAAGCAACTGACGAACAGAAAAGAAGAACAAGGTATTAAGACTGGCCAAACGAGAAATCGCGGTGTGAATCGTAAACCAGTTCAATCATGTCATTTCTGGAATGTACGAGTTAAGTACAGTAATGCCATCGGTGTTGAGATGACGCATTATCTCTATATGCTCGAGGGCGATGCGCTTACGTTAGGAATTCTCCTTATGGAGGAGCTTTTCGAATCCCTCACGGAAGCTGTGGCCACTGTTCATTAAATGATCAGCAAAAGCTGACTCCCCTAAGTGTCCCTTATTTCAAGACTTCGGGTGCTCAGCTACTCGAAATTTCATTTGGCGGCTGGTTTCACCAATATAAAAGCCTCCACAATCCCTAAATTCCAACTTATAAACACCACTTCTCTCATCAACGGGTATGCGGTCCTTCAGACCCACAAACAACCCCTTAACTGTGGTAGGGTTGTAAAACGCGGGTCTGAAGCCAAACGGGCAGCGGGATTGGAGGGAAAACTTCCCCAAGAAAGGGAGACTGATCCAACGCATACGACGATCACGGATCGTGTCTCGGGGGAGGGAGGTGGTGGAATCAAGAAAGCTCCTCGTAACTTTCCTCCGAACCATTACGTCTACGTCGACATTGACCCCATTCACTCTGGCCAGGTGTTTTATTAAGGGGAAATTCTCACTCCTGTTGATGACACTCCTAACTTCTTTAACGTGCTTAGGGAAGCTGAAGTCCTCACTCTCTTTAGCACCACACTGTTTGAGGACTTCGTGGACCTTAGAAGAATAGGCGGATTTCTCCATCACCGCAACAGCGTTGCCTTTGTCAGCCTTAGTGACGATAAAATCTCCCTCTTTAATCTTCCTCTTTAAACCTTGAATCACTCCTCCCAATTTATTAGTCATGCAAGGGAGGGGGTTATTGCGGACTAATTCGGCACAAATTTTCTGGGGTTAAAAGCCACACAACATTCGTCAAGGTTTCATCCTTTTTGAGGGGAGGTAGACTGAATTTCAAACCTTTCTCAAAGAGGGCTGTTTCGTCACTATTAAACACTACCTGATTATTATTTATGAAGGGGGGGGGTGGAATTTATGGACGACAACACCGTCACTCACCCTTTCCTCAACCACATCATCATTAACCTTCATTAGGGAGGACAACGTCCTATTTTTCTTCTCCTTCAAATTCACCTCAAACTTCCTACACTTTTCATTGACGTCCCGTATAAAGTAATCAAACTCAAGGGGGAGGAGCATATCGGAGAGTCTCGAATGGACCATAAGGTTTAATGTAGTCGTAATATTATATTTACCATACCATATCTTCGCAACTCCGTGTCATTTCAATTTTTTCTGTGGTTTGCATAGATTACTCTTCCTTCAGTGTATTCGTCCTTTCGCGTTTATCAAAACCTACTTCGGAGCTATAAGCCAACATGTCTCCTCCAGAATGCGCTTCCTTCATCTCTGAGTCTAACGAGCTGACGGATTCACCCACTCTAAACTCGTTGATATTGTTGGTCTACACACCTACACTTTCATATAATACACCGATTCTGCCGATCATATCGATCTTCATGCGTCCATCTCCTCTTCAGGCCACACCCTCCCCTCGGGTGGAGTTTCCAGGAAACGATAGATCCAACGACCTTATCTTGTTCGAGCCTCATAGACTGTATCAAGAATTCAATAACAATAAGTACGCAGTATTAAAAATCGAGTTTCCTTCAATGTTAATGGTTGAATAGGTACTTGGAGCCATCTAACCAATTTTTTGATAGGTTGAATGCTGATCACATATTTCAAAAACCATTTTCCGAGCAGCTCTTCTCTAAGTCGAGTTCTTTTTGTTTAGCATTTAATTGAAGAATTCAAAACTCATGGTTGGTACACGTACACCATTCCATGAATTCATACGCATAAATAAATTCTCCCGTGCTTACGTGTGTTGCCCGAAGTAAATTCTCTTCGTCATCTGCAGACAATCGGTTCACAATACAAATTCAATATTTTAAAGTAATTAACAATCACGATTTACACATCTACACAAGGGTACTGAACCAACGCCTACTATTTTTTCCCCCATTTTCCCTCGGATACGTTTTTAAGCAGATAACGCCGTACAATTTTCTACGCAAGTACTCTTACATTTCTAATCAAAAATTGTTACAAAATGTGCGATATTTACAGAGAGAAGCTCGTGTCTTTTTTTTTTCCTCGTATTTTTTCAACGTATACGGCTCATTTGTTATCTGAAAAATTTATTACGGCTGCTATTTTAGACCAAGATAGTCGCAATGGGTAATTTAATATGATCATTATGTAACCAAACAAGATTTAGCACTCCCTCTAGAATGCCACAAAAACATGGCGAATACTAAAGATTTCGAGGGAAAAAATTACTCCGTTTATCCTCTGATCGGCTGCTCGATAGTGTCCTTGGTTTTGGCACGATTCGTTTTCCATTCTCATCGAGATAGCGACCGCTGTCTGTAAGTTTTCTCGTTTACATGGGTGCGCGTTCTTTGAAATTGTAATCCGTCGTATCGTAAATTTATTCTCGAATTCGGAGACAATCTATTAGAAGAGTAACAGCGGAAAAATAATAGAATATTATATGATATGAGATCGTAGCTGGAGCAATTATGGTTCAATATCGGAGTCAAGCCTGATGTACTTAGGATCTTATCATCTGCAAATTATTTCGTACAAATTGAGCTATAATCGAGGTATGTATTTTCATTCCAAAAAAGCATTTCCTCGAAAGTTCATTCTTTTTCTCCCTTTTGCTTTCTGACAATTTATCAATGATGTATAATTTCAAGCACCTTCATTGGAAATAATTACACTACAGTATATAAATTAACGATAGGTTATTTGAGAATCCCCGACTCGTTATGAGAAAAGCTCGCTCACAGTCTTTGATCGTCCGTTTCTGTTCCCAGAGACTTTCCCAGAACTGTCGTAACATTGAATGACGTATTTATTTTATATCGATCTTTTTGTTAAATTTCAAGTGGCTGTTATTTTATTTCTCCATATTTTTTCGATCATCAGTTGACAAGTTTGGCAACCGTATGTCAAGCAGCGAACTATCAACTACCTTTAAATAGATAATCAGAATGTCTAGCTGACAAGGAATCCGTTGCATAGATCTTCGGAAAGACCCAAAAACAACAACGGTGGAACGAGCTGGAGGACGATTCGACCAGGTTTTCTTTCATTAACCAAATTCAAATCCTTTCCTCGATCCACCTCTGGGAGAATCCTCAATTTTTATATAATCAAGAGCCACCGCAGAACATTACGTAGGAAATCGATATCAATATCTGTTCGAGCAATATTCATAGTACATTTAATTTTCTTCGACATATTTGGGGAAATTTGAAGGTACCGATGAATAATTCTTGATTGTTGAAAGATGAGTTTTTGGTTAAAAAATGAATTTAGAAAGCGGTTGGAACGAAATTTTGTTGTAATTTCGTATTTTTGAGGGAATGAATTTTTTCACGCTAAAATGAGTGAAAAGCGTACGGACTCAACATTCTGATTGAGCGCGAAAAAAAGGGAAAATAAAAAACAACTAAGAATCCATCAGCACAATCATTGAAAATATTTTATGAACTTCATTAAATTTCCTACTGAAACGACCAGCTGATGGTGCCCATACAACTCGCCGCGGACGATTCGCCGCACACGATTCGCCGCCGGTGCCAACTCGCCACCGCTGCAATACGCCGCGGAAATACGCCGCGGAAAAAAGTTTAGGCAACTTCTTACGCGTCTCCTCTCTTTGCAATGGTCGGGAAAATGAACTTTCGCCACACGCCGCGAATAATAAAATCTAGGCAATACTTTGTACGCTAATAATCTCTACCCTATTGTCATTACATGAACTGACGTATAATTTGAGTACTTGCTACAAATGCAAGTACTAGCGATGACTCGCCGACTTTCTTCCTTTCTTCGCGACCATGATGAGTAATACTTTCAAGCGAGTTTGAGTATGTTGGTCATTTGAATTTGAAACAAAAGTAGACGGAATACTCGCAGTTGAACTTTTGTAAGACGCATAGATGAACGTGTGCATGATGGATGATGAATCGGTAGCTATAGTTAGTGAACGCGGTCGTGAAAAATTTGCATGGAATGGCTTTCTTTACGTATTTGACAGATGCAGCGGTGATGAAGTAAGTATTACTTCGTAAATAATTATGTAATATTTTCCTACAGAGAAATTCATAAAATTGTATTCGACAGAAAACGAACTTTTGGCGCTGCGAGCGAAGAGGAGAGTGCAAAGCCCGAATTCATGAGAAAAATGGTGTCGTAACGAAGAAAATTAACCGTCATACCCACCGCCCGCAACCTGGCCGTAATGAAGCTATGAAAGCCGTCACTGCCATGAAACGTCGAGCGTCCGATACTGACGAGACAACATCAACGGTGATCTCGCAAAGTCTGAGTGCCCTGTGTGAAGCTTCTCAAGGATCATTGCCATCAATGCCGGCAGTGCGACAGCAAGTACGTCGAACACGGAGAAAGCTGAATAAAGCTCCACCTTGTCCTACTTCACGTTTGGCTCTCGTTATACCAGATGCATATACCAAATATTGCCCGTCTGCTGAAGTAACGGAAACATTTTTGCTGTACGATTCGGGAGTTGACGATGACAGAATTCTGATATTTGGGAGGCCACGTGCTATACAGGTGTTGAACACTTCACCCATGTGGTACTGTGATGGAACGTTTGATGTGAGCCCTCCATTATTCTACCAAATGTTCGTTTTTTTCGCGGAAAAATTTGGATGGGCGCATCCTATGCTGTACGCCCTTCTTCCGGATAAAGCGGGACGAACGTATCGCGCGTTATTCGAAGCCGTCGCCGAGTTAGGGGTGCAGGACAGAGATTTCTCGTTTTCGTGCGACTACGAATTGGCCGTCATTAAAGCCTTCCGTTCCGTTTTCCCATCCGCAACAATCGCCGGCTGTCTATTTCACTTCTCCCAAAACGTGCAGAAGCACGTCCGCAAATTCCACCTACAAACGCTGTACGAAAACGACGCAAGAATTAATTTGCATGTACGAATGATCGTAGCCCTCGCCTTCGTACCACTCGATGACGTCCCCAACGCTTTTGAAGAACTACAAGAATACCTTGACCCTCGTTTGGAGAACCTCCTGGATTACGTGGAAGATTATTACGTGGGTCGACGGACACGAAGATCCAGGAAGGAGCCGCGTTTCAACCGGGAGTGGTGGAATGTGCATCAAAGAACAATTGATGGCGACGCACGAACCAATAATCGTGCGGAGGCAGGCCACCATAAGATTCAAGGAGAATTTAATTGCGCGCATCCGTCTATATGGATGTTCATCAACACCTTAAAAAAGTGCCAAAAGACGAGGGATGTCGAATTTACGCAAGGAGAGACCGGTCTGCCTCCCCCCGCAAAAAAAAAGAAATACGTTTCTTCAGACAATCGGCTTCGCGCCGTCGTTTTCGATTTCCAAAATCGCGAAATGTTATCGTTTTTATGGGGCATTGCTCACAATTTGTAAATATTTCATATTCATTCATAAAATCTGTAAAATCGGCTATTAAAATTTCTTTACTCCTAGTGATCTACATTGCGGCTATTTGTATGTGCGGCGAGTTGGCTCCGCGGCGAATATCGGGGTCTCCGGCTGCGGCGAATCGTCCGCGGCGAATTGAACGGGCACGCCAGCTGATGTATTTTAATTAGAAGTAAAAAAAATAAAGCTAATATGTAAATTGATTATATTATTATTTGAGCATTGATTAGTATTCAGCCCAACGGTCTACTCAATTATCCACTATTTGGAGCGGGTTAGAAAGAAAGAGAGGGAAATATAAAAAAAAAAAAAAAAAACTAAAATTAGCGTCATCATTGTGTAAGTTTTAATATCTTGATGCAAGGGGATCACATTATCGTTTTAATTTGAAAGGCTAAACTGGTATTCTGCGGACTCTCTCTTTTTTTTAATAATTCATGGTAAAATTAATGTCGAGAGAAAAATTATCGAAGAGTGAATGAAAATGCGAACGAGTAATGCTGTGTAATTCTGTTTTCCGAGATGAAAAAATATAATTGCGACGAATCTGTTTGGTTAACGAGTAATTGAAGTGTAAGTCGAATTTACTTTCAAGTGTTATTGAACTTGGTTCACGGAAGACTGTTGTAATACCTTCTATTGTGTATGATTCTCGCTGTTCAAAAAGATATTAATTCCATTAGTTTGCTGCTTTGCGTGCAAGGAAGTTCTCCAAGACAAGATGGCTAAAAGTATATTTTTAAAAAATCCATTTGTAAACATTGTATAGAATATACTTTCAAAATTGAAAATTTTGCAATTTGTTTCCAGCGACTTTATCGACATTTCTTGAAGAACTTGTGAACTTTTGTTACATCTATAAATAGTTAGTTCGGAGCGGATCCTAGCCGGGGCTGTGCCAGGCTCTCCACCGAAAGTCATAAGATTGAAACCTATTGTAAACAAGGAAATGAACATACAGTAGAAATCACGAATTACGATACTGCTTTTAGCGATTTACCGTATGCAACGATCAAATTTAGCGAGTACTCGCTGCTCATAACGCCTATCGCTTTTAACAATAGATTAAATTTAACGATTGAAATTTTGATCCCCTTGGACATCGTTATAGCCGATTTCTTATAGTTTGGAAGTCGAACTTGCTTCAGTTGCAAGTGTCGCAGGATAGCTGACAATTTCAAATTTGTTCAAAACCCCGTGATGTGGGTGGAGTCCTCTCTTGGATACCTATTCACCTTCGAAAATTTTCAAGTTCCTAAATGGTTAGATGAGACCAAACCAAACCTTCCTAACGTCAACTTAAGTCTAAATCCTCATATTAGCAAGTCGAAAATTTCCCAAGTTATGAAGTAGGTCGGAGCTCCTACTCATCGCCGCGGCGGGAGGCTAAGGTTTCCATCGAAAAATATTACAAAAATTTCGGTAAATGAAAGCACTTCTTGCCGTTTGTGCTGCAATTTTTGAGCTGCCAGAAGAAATAGGAATAATATTAGGCTGGATTTTGATCACGAAATCACTTAGATTTTGACCGAAAAATAACTTATTACAAGAACTCAAACGAGGGATCGTTGAATTTTCTGTCAATGAGAATGTCGAAGCTACAGTAGGTATAAAGAAAATCTGAAATACACAGTATACTACTTCTTACAAAGCTTACAAGCAATCTCAATTTGTACTCGAAATAATTATTAAAATTCCAACTTTGTCCCTTATTAAAATCCCCTTTATTTCAACAAAAGAAAATCCCTGTGCATAGAAGACTGCGCACTACCACAACAGTCCACCGCGTCTAATGAAGGTAAAATCCCTGCGCGGTTTATCCGAATGGGGTGCGCTGTACCCACATCTGAAAAATTGTGAGAAGGCGCAGGCACCCACGTCAGTCCGCCACGAATTATCAAGACTGTTCATGACATTAACGCCTCAGTTACAACCTCAGATGGATTGGCGGAGTCAGTAAACTAATACTGCGCCCCACCGTTCAAGGTGTCAACGAGTCACAATCGGAAAATTGCGATCCGACTCTGCAAGCAAGCTGTCAGAGTTTTTTCCTCTCGACAATCAGAACTCGAGCATTTCATCGTCGAAACTCCTCTTGAAACCAGATAGCCAGGCTCAGGTTTTTCGCGTGACGGTCGTTCTTAGAGTGACGCAAAATTTTAATCTGACCTCTCTCTCCCCCCCCCCCCCTCCAATCTCCAGTCCAAAGACATAGGTTTCATGAAGAATCTAACTTGCACTCGTCAGTACATAAAACACGAAGAATTTGGAAATAACAAAAGTCTTTAAGGGAAACACAATTATTACTTGAACAGACTGAAGAGGAATGAAGAAGCAAAGGTTTCAAATCATGAAGAATTAATAAATGCTTGGAAAAGGAAAGAATGTTTCAGATGAACTCGCTTTTTGGTGAACTCCACATGTTAAATTGGCCCGTTAATCATTTCACCAGTTGCATCAAATCAAAAAGCTACAAAATAGTCGATAGAAGAGCGAAGTTTTTGAAACCGTTTGAACAAAACACAGCATCGCAAACTTGCGACTGATCACAGTTTAAATTGATCAGAAAGGATAACAAGCTACCAATGGTATGCCGAGAAGAAGAAGAGCATTAAAAAACTCAGAGGAGAGGAAAGGTGAGGGAAAAGTCTTCCAGCCAGAACGGGGACCTCTCGAATTCAATAATCTTTGCTGTCAAATTCCATTAGTCCTCGTACAATATGATTACAATGCTCACAATCTGGTCCCTGTTTTTCCATTGTTTTGCATGAAATTGAGACGACAAGCGATGGCTAATGGAATTTTGAAAGGGGAGGATGACATTTTACTACTAGCTTGCCAAGTTGATCAACGTAATGCCCTACTACTCGTTTTCTGCCTAGGTAATTATAAACAGAAGACCTTTCGTAGGGGTTATTTGTTGAAAAATGGCTGGTATTTTTCCAAAAACTTGTGACTTCGAGAGGATAAAGGCTTCGAGGTCTTCAATCTGGTTCAGATTTCCAAGGTCACTATAATTATCCAAGGTAGAGAGCGTTTTGAACTTTAGGAGCTCGAAAAAATATTGCTAAAGGATGTGAAAAAATTGATGCGGTCTCCTCAATGACTATATTCACGGAGGAGAGCTGGGAACCTATAATACAAAGAGTGGGATTTCTGTCCGGTTGAGGAGGCATCGGAATTTTCTCAAATCCTCTCCCTTCTGGACGGCAAGGATTTCTCCAGGTATCTTTCCTATTCGCTATCGTTCAAACGTCTTACACTGATGAAAGCGTGAGCCTAATATCTCTGATTCTAAATCCTGGATCGCAAAATTTGTGCAGTGGCGAAATAGAATCTGTTCTTACAAAAAATTATTATTTAAACGCTAATGAGTTGAAGGAATGAAAACATTGTGACTCATTACAAGGACTCGCTCACCGCGAATTCCATCGTAATATTATTTAAGCCAAATATTTACGTTACAAAGTACATTGTATTACGATGAGCTATGAACGCCCTCGTATGGTATTCAAAATTCAGTCAAGAAGTTGATTTACCTCTCACACAAGATAGATATCGGTACAAAGCAAGGGCGAAAGAAAATTAGATTACCTTTTCGCAGTCTGATTTTGATTTATACGCGCTTCGATTTTATAAACTGTCGTGCTTACGCTTTGTATGTGTATACGAAAGTGGAAGTATGTCGTATCTAATATCGCACAACAAAAAAGAGAAGTCGGAACGAGCTGTAATATGAATAGTTGATGCGAAATACGTGGAGTGCGGTTTTGAATTTTAAACGTCCTTGTATCTACTCACTTCGAATTCTCTCACAAGTCTGATTTTGGAATAATGAATACCTAGTACAGGGTACACAGAGAAGTTGGATACAGGGATATTTACACGGAGGGACGAGAATAGGGAATAAAATGTCGGATTTTAAGAAAGGATTAAGACGTTCACAAAAGATCACTTCTCACTCAATTAGTATTATTATGTTTTCTGTTTTTCGTAGACATGTTTTCAAGCTCTAAATTTAGATAATTTTGACAATAACTCGCATCAATTCTTCAAATAATATATATTTTTTGAGGAAAAATATCAACAACCTGAGACAATTTATCAATCTATAGAAGTTGTATCATCGAAATTCTACCTTATTAGTTGCTTTTACAAGAGTACTTTCGAGTGTTATCCCATTATCAGTTGTGTCGCAACTGGAGAACAAGGCCTTAAACATGAGTTTTTATAGTATAACACTGTGATATTATTGGCTATAATAAGCTGTGTTGTGATTGGTCCTCTCTTAGAAACTTATTCTTACGATAATATGACATTGTGTTCTTATTGGCTAAAACATACTGCTTAGTGATTGGTTCAATCTATTGTTCTAAGTACCTCGTTTCTATTGGCTATCTGGATTCCTGCCGTCTCATTGGTTGGTTCTGTTCTTCTTCTCTCGTCCAATCACCAGGCCGAATAATTTTTCGCTGTCAAATGTGATTACATTGGGAGGGGAGTAGTTAGTAGATGAGAATACGAGCGAAAAATTTGGTCTCCTCGTCGGGACCAAATTTTTCGCTTGTATTCTCATCTACTAACTACTCCCCTCCTGATATAATTCCCGCACGTATAAAATCGTTGTCTTTCGGTGATTACATTGTTCAAGAGGCAGGCTTTCTTTGTCTTGGCCTTTGCAACCTCCATTTGCTCCCATAGTTTTCTTCTCTTTGTGCGATTCCCTACATGTATGACTTGAAATATTCCCTGTCCATTGTGGTGTTCTTTGTTACGGTGTTTACCAATCAGTGACTTGCCATCTTCTTTCTCCCTCGACTTTTTGTGCTCCTTTTTCCTGATCTCAAACTTTCTCCCAGTCTCACCAATGTAGATGACCTCGCACTGCTCACATCTGAGCTTGTACACTCCGCTCAAGCTTTCCTAGTCCTTTTCTTCCGCCTGGTCATTGCTGATTCTCTGGATACCCACATTTACATCGTAGCCATTGAACGCCTTTATCACCTTGTTTGTGTACTTTCCTATGTATGGTACCGATTCGAAGTACCTTTTCACTATGCCATCATAGCCTTTTTTGTTTCCATTTTCCCAAAGACTCCATCCACCACACCTCTATGGTAGCCATTGGTTTCTGCGATCTGCTTTACTATCTCGATCTCTTTCCTCTTCTCTCCGTTGTTCTTCAGGACAGAAATTGCTCGATAGCAGTAGTTCTGGATTGCCGCTAACTTGTGCCTGGGGTGGTGAGTAGGAGTCATTTGGAATGATGGGGTCTGTATGCGTCGGCTTTCTGTAGATTTTGTAATCTATCCTGTTGTTCTCCAGTGTGAGTGTAAGGTCCAAATAGTCGATAGTCTCATTGCCTTTTTCCGCTGTGAATTCGGTGCTCTCATTCATCACGTTCATTTCCGAAAGGAATAGGTCTGCCTGTCTATCAGTGCCTGACCACACAGTTAAGATATCATCTACATATCTGGCCCAGAGTCGAGCGAAAAAAAAAATATTATTCTCGATCAAAATTCTGTTCTACGATTCTGCGTGTCGTCGTATTTTCTATAATCACTTCACCGACTTCACAAATACGGAACACATGTAAATGACATTTCGATACGGTACCTAAAAAAAATAAAATTATTCTTATGCACTTTGCGCCACAAATCCTGTCGACATGACAGTTCAGCAGTTATACGCTGTCAAAATGCCTCGCAAAAGGTAGTTTCAAAACAAAATAAAGTATTTACAGCAGTTTAACAAACTTCACCCTTTCTTTCGACTTTTTCCAGAGACTAATATGGAAGCAGTTTTCCTATTACTGCGGATCTTTTCACCGCCGAAGTTCAAAAAGTATCGGATCGTTCATCTTCCTACGCAAGATCTAATTTATTTTTAATTTGCTTCGGATCAACTTCGAATTATACATTAAAATTCAACGAATAGGATGGTCAGTTTTCGATTTTTTTTTTGTTAGTTGACTTCCAATGCGTAAAGTGAAATGAAAAGCCCATCCAAAACTCTTGTTTTTTTATGTTGGTAGCTTCGCCATTCAATTTAGTTTTTAAAATTTTAGCTCCTGTAGCACTTCAGCCACACGTACTCATTATTTGCTTTTTTTTCACCCAAGTTCGTTCACTCAGATCAAGTAGAAGCGACTACGACGACCTTTGCTAATTAAAAAGCCCTAGTGATGCGGTCGATACTATTGTGAATAGATGGTTTTTTGGAAATAAACACAAATAATATTATAAAAACAAATTCGTAGGCGCAGTTTTTTTCAAAAGTATACGAACAGCGTACCGAAGGGTGATTGAACTTTCAAACGTATTAAAAAGTGTTGACTTCCGTTGATTTCTGATTTTATACACATATTATGTATAAGGTAAGAGAAGAAAAAGAATTCCGCTGATGAACCTTTAAATGCGTTTGAAATTTGAAAAAATTTCCCTCTCCAAAGTGTAAGAGTACAGGTATAGTGTTAGAGGAAATGTTGATAATGAATCATCTATGAAATCCTCGTTCAATATCATCACTTCCGTGAACCAGTTTCCAACTTTATAAGTTCATCAAATTAACATTTCTGGCATACTTTCACGTAAGCTCAATAATTTTTCAAAGGAAGTTGAGGAGACCAATGACATATATATTTCCTTGAAAAATCTCACCGTCTTTAAGAGGTTCTATATGAAATTGATTTGAGTTAAAATATGGAGGTACACACACATAAATGACTCAGCTGGTATTTTGGGGTAAATATCTCATGAAATTGTCAGCATTTGATTAACCGATCACCAATATTTTCCATAATTTAATTACACGCATCAGTTGTTGAACTTAGGAGAAATATCAATTTCTAAATCCACACGAAACGGTAGAACTTTAAAAACTTTGCCGATGAGTTAAATAAGGTCGAGTAGAGTCTTCTCTCCACCGACTTCCAGCTTTATAATTCCTAATTAATGTAGAAACAAATGAATACGATCACAAATGATACTTTTATAACATGAATTGCATTCCGTCTGGCTCTTTTCTTTATAATACCATGTTGTATAGGTGTATCGACCGATTCTACTACCGTGACTACATACGGATCCTACTAAAGCCTTAAACTCTTGTTCGTAGCAGGTTCCGGTCAACGAAGAGTTTCTAGCGTCTCTGATCTCCGACAAAAACCTATATTGAACTTTTTCTCGTTTTCCACCCAGCTTCGGGCTCATTTCCGTTTCTACTGTTTCTATCTTTCTCTCTCTTTCCTGCTCTACACCATTCGGATTATTCATTTCAACTTCTTCATATTGTGAAGCGAAACTAAATAAAAACTGTTCGCAGTTTTCTGCGATCCGAATGCCAAATCTTCCCTTTTTTTCCTCTTACGGTTTTTCATATTCCGGACAATGTTATACCGATTTTCAATCCCCTATTCCTATGTATCAAGTTTTTCCTTTGTCAATCATTCCATAGAGAAAAAGTAGGTAAGCACACAACACGCGATCTTTGCAAACCGTTTATCTGCTATCACTAAAATATATGACTTATAAATTCGATGTTTTTCAAGGTGTCTCGACGCGATGTTATGCCGAACAAAAAAGGTGAATCGAATTCGAATGCAACCAACAAAGCATAAATGGCCGCCGGTGCTCGTTTAGGTAGACAGAACATTACATTAAAAACGGTTAAATATTATTGAAGATAAGGCGCATTGTCTTTCCCTTGACGCTGGAAACAGAACTAAACGGAAATAACTAACAGCGGATAGTCGCAGAATATAGAGTCGAGGAAAGTTCACTCGTGCTATTGATGGAACTTTAGAGAAGTCAACTTAATCTGACAATTATAATTCGGATACAGCGGAGAAACGCTTAATTTATTTCGTTAACGAAAGTATGAAAGCGAGAAAATTTTCACGAGGATCAATCGGAACTACAGCAGCTCTTCTATGACGTACAAAAGACAGGAAGTTTATCCTCGCTCTAATACTAGACCTGAAAATTTAAAAATTAACATCAAATTAATCTTGATTCTTAGAGGTGATACCGACGATAAAAAGTTTTCCTTACTCGAGACTAATCATTCGCCATCTCCAGTCAATTTGACTCATTGAGAATCATTAGTTTTCCTTCACAACACACTAAGTTTCGGAGCTTCAGGTGTTCGTGAGAAATTCGTTTGAGTTTTATTTTCGTACGACGTGGTGAACAGAATGGTACGGAAATGTGAAAGAAATATGGGGGGGGGGGAGAATGAATAATAATGATATGACAGCTCTGTTTCTCATGTAAAAGTTGAGTCTTTCCACTTTTTAGGTTTCTTGGAATCTATTCTCAGTCAAGCGATCTCAAAATCGACTACCATTGAATTGATTCTTTTTTGAACAATCATTGAGACTCATATTGAGTGTGGTGAGGTGTAAGTAAAGCACTAGATATTGAAAATCTCAAGTCTACATTCTACTTCATTAGTTAGCTTAGGTCGTGGAATGGAGAAGGAGGACTACGCACAAAACGATGTTAAACGAGGAACTTAGGGAAACTGTTCTATGGGTTGAAAAATGATATATTATAATACGACCCGCATTCGAATAGCCCCTTCAAGTAACTAGACATACAATTCTTTGTACACCAATTGGCTTAATCCCTTCAATGGGCCAGATATGTAATGCTTCAAAAACATAAGTCGCCTCTTCTATGTATCATATATTACGGGTCGCGAGTCAAAATTTTTCCAAGTGCTCCACCTATCATATGTAGCCCGAGAGTCGAAATTTTTTAAGGCCCTTCCTACCATTATATAGTTCGGGAGAAGAAATTTCACCAAGTTTTTCGCCGGACGGTGCGCGGCGAATTTCTCAAAAAAAAAAAAAACATGGAAAATATTCTCTGTTGATAAGTGTTTTCTACATTGAGAAAGTTGAACCCAATTGTAGCTTCAACTTGATTACTGTTTCAAATTCACTCTCTAAGAATTTTAATTTCTCTTACAAAAAAAAAAAAAAATCTATCAATATAAACTGAAGTGCTTCAAGATAAAATTAGGTGATTTCCAGGAAGAATGAGTAAAAAATGCATCTGTAAATCGACCTTAAATCAATAAAACAAATCGGACGAAATTACAGTCGACTTGAGGTCAATATCAATAATGTATGGACGAATTTCGTCCAAGAGTTTTGAAGAAGTAAACTTTCGGTCGATAAGGTTTATTAGACTGCGAGTATCTGCGGTAAAAAATCATCTTTTAATAAAATTGAAGAGAAAAAAAATCACGAGTGATTTAGAACGTTAGAAAGATTCTACCAAGGTGCAGTTTCTCGTTTGAAAACGTATTACCGTACTAATATAGCTGACTATCATTGATGAATGATAATAAACAAAGTTCTTTGCCACACTAAAGCTCAAACGTAAATTGTCTTATGGTTCGGGAAAAGTAACGAGCGGTAAATTTATTTCCGAAAGTTTGAAAAACTTGAACCGTAAGTTCGTACAAAGGCCAGGTTTTACGCGCGCATTTGAAGTTGTAAGATTTGTGTGAAAACGCTAACACGCGCGTTCAATCCACTTAACCGCCATCGCCATACCGTTTTCGACGTCTCGTTTAGAATCTACAATTTCTGCTCAAGTTTATCTCCGTTTCGCGAAATTTGCGCTAAAATGAAAGAGGGATAAAAAAGTAGGATGTACAGCGAATACTCTTAAGAAATGAAAAATAATATTATATTGCTCGGAATGTAAATATTATCGCCACCTTTACAAACTTGAAAAATTCGTGAGCAACTCGCTGATTAAAAGGATGGAGAAAATGTTTGTGTGGTCGCAGTGCGCAATATATGAAGTGTGATGAGAAAACGTAAGTTCATACATCCTGATTTTCACAACGTTCTTTTCCCATTACAACTTTATGGTATGAAGAAGAAAGGGGTTGAAGATTTCAAAGCTCGATGAAATAATGAAAAAGTTTGAGTTGGATAAATTGAAAGTTTGAGTTGTCTGTTCGAAAAACCTTACTCATCTTGTTTTAGAGCTGAACTCCAACCAATAAGTTTTGTCATTTCGTTCGCATTTAACTCTTGTCTCATCACTCGAATGGACTGTATTTTGCTACATGTTGACAATAAAATTAATATTTCATCTAACTATAAAATCCGTGCTTTTATTATTGTTTGTCGATCCTCTTGTTCATTGAATCATTCCAAAGATTTCTAAGTTTCGTACTAATTATTCAATGTCTTCTATCGGATGAATTTGTCTCAAATAAAAAGGTCCTAAGTTTTAGATATCAATTTGAATGCGCTCGCAAGAATTATGTAAATCAAGCCTATCCTAATTACTTTAATATCTATTATCGAACCAATAAAAAAAAAAACCATTGCAATCTTCTAATTCTAATTTTCAAGATTTTTGCTAATCACAGAAATTATCGCAGAATCCCCCGACCACAATATGCGATATGTTATATTGATGGCTCCAAAACAGAAGATAAAACAAGTTATGCATATTCTATTCAGGACAAAATTACAAATTATCTTCTAAGGAACTCAGTCTACGTTTTTACTGCTGGGTCGAGCACTATTCGCTCCCACTTTTCAAATCTGGCAGCTTCCTGCCGAACTCTACTACGAAGGTCACATCGGTCACCCTCAACATGAAAACGTTCACCCCGCCACCAAAAACTTTACCCTCGGGAATCCTAATCAAGAAATTTTCTGGCGGATCATGTTTCATGTCTACTAGTAAATGATCTCATTTATATTTTGTGGCCACACCCGCTCTGTGATAAAATCATGGTGCAGCTTACGATTTTTTTTCACAGAGGCACGACAGACGTCATGAACTGAAAGTATCATAATAAACTGCATAGAAAAAATAGTGCTCGATGGGAAGCCTAGACCTAGTCTAGTATAAGCCTGGTAACTAGTAAACAAAATGGAGAGAAATTAGTCCGCACGCGCGTGACAGCGCCCACAAATTCTGGGATTGGGGCTGGGGAGAGGAGAGATCAAGGCAAAGACATGAAATATGTCAAAACTACTATACCGTTCCAAAAACCTAGCTTCTTGGCTTCCCTTTGGAAAAATCAACATCACAATGAACTAAGATCAATCAAAAGGCGCTCTATTCCTTGGTCCTCTTCAAATAGAAACTCCTACCACGAAGAAGTCATCCTCACTCGCTTTGAGATTGTCCATACCCGGCTCACCCACTCTCACCTCCTTCTAGGTCCTCACGTTCCTCCGTGATGTAACTACTGCCATTCACTTGGACAACCTTATGGTTCATAATCTCTTCTCATGCCCTGTCCTTCTAAACCAACACTCATCCTACAAAGTTCTAACAGGGAACCAGTTTTATTGGGGGGTTTTTCGGAAAAAATGTTCGCCGGCCGCTTGGCCGGCAACCTCAAGGTCGTTTAGAGCTCGACCTCCTATCATGTATAGCTCGGAGGTCGAAATTTTAACAAGGAACCTGTTGTATCGGAGCGTTTTTGAGAGAAAAAGAGTGCATACATTCATGTACAAACGTGCATCCCATCGAATCGATAAGTTTTCTGGGCATAATCTCCTTCGCTTTCTCTAATTTCCCCTCTCTTCGCTGAGGAAAACCCTGAAGACCCGTTCTTCACAGCAATCAGTAGGAAAACAGAATCTAAAGAGTGAAAATTCACGGTAACGCCCGTTTGCCCGTTTTCCACGGAGATCAATAGTAATATAAAAATATTGTATTTTAACCCGTTTTTCACAAAGAAAAGATAAATAATACATGAGAAATATCGAACAAGTACGTTCACCTATCATATTATATATTTTTGATGTTTGGACCTGTGACGTCACAATCTGATGACGTCATAGATCAGTTTTCTCAAGTTTCCCTGTTATTATAGATATAGCTCCAAAGTCTGGGCCTGTGACGTCACGATTTAATGACGTCATAGGTCGGTCTTGTGACGTTGCAATCTATCTTTTTCAGATCCTACGTGCCTCATAAAACAGGTTCCCTGCCATCCCTCGTTCAACTCCGTTAAAGGACCCGTGTTGTTTTATGAGGGCCAAAATTTTTTCAAGTTTTTGCTTGGACGGCGCATAGAAAATTTTCCGGAAAAGAACAAGCTCCCTGTTAAAAAGGAAATTAAATTCTCGTCATGATTATGAAATTGCTTGCTGTGAGAAGCAATGGGATGAAAATATGTCCCCCATATGTCCCCTTATTTACGCCACTGGTTCTACCTATTCCTTCCAACTGCTGTAGTTGTGAATGATACGTGCAATATTTTACTACCAAAAGAACGCGAGCTAATGACTCATTCGAGCTGTCGCATAGTTCGTGAGAAGAAATCTTCCTTTGACATTTATACTATAGGCCATGCCACCATCTTTCAATAGGGAACCTGTTCTATGGGGCCTTATTCCAAATCTTCCGTTCGCCGTGCGCTTTCAAGTCCAACATCATTGCCCAAAACGATCCAAATCCTTCTTCTATCATACGTAGCTTAAAGGTTGGACCAGGGAAAATTTTGACTTCTAACCAATAATATATGATAAATGGGGAACTTTTTTTGAGTCCTCCTCCTATAGTATATTATGACAAGGGACTTGAACAAATTTCAACTTTCGACTCTATGACGTCACGAGCTGATGACGTCATAGATCAGTGAAATTTTTCTTAAGCTTGGACTTTTGAGCCATGTTATATGATAGGAAAGTAACTTGAAAAAATATTGACTTTCAACCCAATGACGTCACGATTTGATGACGTCAGAACGGTCTAAGTTATACCTTGACAAAAATGGTCCAAGTTCCCTTTCTATCATGTAGCTCGGAGGTGAGTCTTAGAAGAATATCGACTTTTGACCCTGTGACGTCACGATCTAATGACGTCATAGGTCTGTGAAATTTTTCCAGGTCCCTTGCCATAATATATGATTGGAGAGTGACTTGGAAAAATGTCGACTTTTAACCCCTGTTAAAATTCCGACTCTCCGGCCATAATATATTATACAGAAAGGACTTCCTACTTTCAGGCTATATAACACAAGGGTGAATTGTCAAAGCCAAAACCAATTCAACCGATAGAACAGGTTCCCCGGATTCCTCGTGCAACCTCGTTAAGGAAACCGTCGTTTTTTGATTTGTAATCTTTCTTGAAAAATTACTTTGAGATACATTTGATTGTCACCTCATTGTCAGGGTGTTTTGAAATCAATGTGTCTAAATTCTTTGGAGCTTCTTTTATCATTGTTTTCATGAATACTTTCGGCGAATCGAGAAATGTTTCCCCTCTTAAATTACATAAAATTTAGGAGCCGCAATATTTTCGATTCCACCCTACATTGAGGAATATCAAGCGACAAGTAAACATACTAGTAAGGGAACCGATGCTGCGACAAGGAATATGAAGTAAATACGTCGCATTTGGAGGAGAAGAAGAAGAAAAGGTGTGCGCATATACGCCACTAATAGAAACGAAAATAAAATGCTTGAGGCTAGCGTATGAAAATGTAAACGAATCTCCTTACCTCATACGTTCGAGATGAAAAAATAAACTACGAATAAAAGCTACTTCCGTCAAATGATTGCCACTGCGACCACGGTTGCTTATGCTGCTGCTTCGTTAGAAGATCGTGTTGAAGGTACTAAAACATTTTGATACGTGATACGTTTTTCAAAAGACGTGATGATTTCGTGATGAAAGATGTATACGGTATAAGTTATGGTACAGTTGTACAACTGCTGCAATCAGATATGGAGAAAATTTACATTTATCGATTTTCAAAGTACAATGTACCGGTACATTTCATTTCATTACCCATCAAATGTCTTTGAGAGAAAAGCCTTAATATTCCGTTGAACGACCGGCTAGGAATAATATTACTATCCTCCCTCGTTATGTAATATCGTAAGTAGCCACCTTTTATGAAGTACTGCCGGAGGATATTGAAGTCAAAACTGATTCGGTGCTCATCTTTTGCAACAAAGAATAGAAAGCAGATCTATTGCTTGCTAATTCAATCTCTATGTGATCGATGTTCAAATCGTCTTCACAGGGTATCTATAAGAGCAATCGAGTCGTTTTGCTATCGATAAGAGGGTACATGAAGCATGTGTTTCATTCTACCTCAAGTCAGGCACGCTCGTCGAAAATATTTCACGATAAGATTCATCCAGTACTCGTTATACTACGTACAAGTATTAAAGGATTTTGTGATTCAATCTATAAAAATGCAGTTGCGTTAGAACTTTTAGTGATTTTGCTGCTCGTGTCTGAAGTATTTTGGAGAAGTTTTTTGACAAGGAGACGAAACTAATTTGTTCAGCAGTCAGCTTGCCAAACAAATTAGATGTCTGGCGATCACGATACATGAAACAACGCAAACAATGTTGAAGTACGTGTTTCCCAGTGACATGAAAACGGAAAAGTAGAAAATGACATTAAATTACTTACTCGCGGAAAAACTTCCTCAGGCGACTTTGTTTTTTCGTTTATTTATTTATTTTTTTAGACGGCGCTTTTATCGAATTGATTAAGAAGCGAAAACCGATCTAGCTGCCTAGGGCTGCACGTACGTGTACACGTTTTTAAGCCGAAGACTGATCGATTCGTCTCAGCCTCGTATGAGGAAAGTAATTTAGTAAAAAAATCTAACTCTAATACGATTTGTTACACGACAAGAGGTTTTAAAAAAAGTTGTGCAGACTCGTACCTTCCGGATGTTTTTCTTAAAAAATATACTCGAAGAAATAGCCCGTTATTATAAATATTTGAACTACATAGTGATTGTTAGCATACAATTCGGAAGCTATTATTTCAGAAGAAATAAAAAAATCAAAAGTGAGTGTTCTTTCTCGAAATCGGGTGAAAAAGTTTTATTTCATTACGATTTATCCTTTTAAGGAAAATAATTTGATAGTAATTGCATAATATCCCGCGTAGGATGTCGACATATGTTTTTTGGGGGGTGAGGGGGGAGTCGCTTAAATTTGGACCATGACAAAACTTTAACCATTTACCATGTGGAGAAGTTCCGACGACCGGATCAGAGAGAGGCTTCAAGGGATGTTTCCTGTCGTACCTTATTGTGCACTGAGGTATAGTAAAGATAATACAGATTTCTAGGCATATAAATATCCACCCGGAGATGCTGCATATTCCATTTACACGGCCATAATTTAAAAACTTAGAAGATCAACATTCTTGCAGCATTATTGGACTGTTCAAATTTAGTAGAACTTGTTTCCAGTCAAATATTATTGCCTTTTACACGGCCATCTTGACTCACAATGACGTCCTCATCATTGAGAAATTTGGTCATTCTGATTATAAATTCATCTTGTCATCTTTCATTCTGCTGAAATATTTGCCAGTAATTTTTTAAGCAGGATTTTATAAGTTTTATTCTAGCTTAGGTGTATTGTACTAGGGTTAGGCCTTCTTCATACTAGGTTCAATCTACTTACAGGCTTAAGTAACCTTAGGGACTTAGAAAGACATCCGCTAGAAATTTTTTTGTTCAACCAATTCGTGTATAGATGTTCGTTCCTACTGCGTTATTAGTATCATCCGAAGATAGCCCAGTTTTGCAAATTTTCAGTCTAAATATCTCCGCTCCTAAAACTTGAGGAAAACACTGTGCACGTATATTATTACCAAATAGCGTGCGTTGAAATTTCTTCTCAGCGTTTCTAACAAAAGCTGGGACGCAGACGGATATGGAAGATAATGTCGACGAAGTGGCCTACCTACGTATAGTGGCTGAACTTTGATTGATGAGAAAGTCTGATAATTTTTGAGAAAGATTGAATCGTATACTTTGTCGCACTCGCAAGGAAAGGTATACGACTATCATGTATTCCGTGTTTTGAATGAAAAATGTTTGTCCTGCTACTGTGTGTGTGTGTGTGTGCGAGGTAGAAGTATCGCGCACAGCTGGAGTTGCCTAATGATTCTTGAGCGACTTATTTCGTTATCAGAACAGTGCGCAAGGACCGGAGAATATTTTTCGTGCTTTCAACGTGTACTGTGAATTATGTTTGGGAAATATTTCCAGAGTGTAACTCCTAAATCACCGAAAGCATGGAACAGTTATTAATGATAATGAATCATCTCATTCTTCCACGGTTCAACATTACCATCAGATTTGTCACATATCCGTATTTGTTTCCCAAATTTTCGACGAATTCAATCCCTTCGAAGTAGAAGTTCATCCTTTTCCAAAAGAAGTGGAACACACAATTTTTCTTGGCTCGATTTATGAACCGTATGTTATGAGTACGGAACAGAAAGAACTACGAGAGAAGAGCGGGCGAGAAGAAAAACCTAATAATATTTTAATCCGGATTAACATCACCACGATAGAAATGACTCGACTTCTAATTCGAAGCGTAATGAAATTTTGCTGCATAAAATGAAGAGAACATTAACCGGAATGCGTTGGCATAGAAAGGATCGCAAGCCGCAGGGTATAAGGATTAAGTGTCAGGTCGAATCATTCCAATAGAAGTGGCCCGAATAATCTCTTTACGGGTATGCTCAGGATATTAGTCTTTATTCTTAACCTCTAAAAGTTTATATATATTTTATATAACTTACTTCCTCTTTCCTCTGGGGGATTAAATCAAATGAAATGTGCCTCGTAATAAATTCGCGTATATATCTCGGTGTTTTTAGCGAGTACTGAATGTAATAGTCCGTTTGTTTATGATAGCGAACACTCGATAACTCCTTCATACAGACGCACTGCAGGTCGAAAATCTATCGGACGTGAGCAATTCGAGACGAAACAGCGAGAGCTAATTAAAACATTACTTCATGATCTTCCTATGCTAGTTTCGTAGAATTGTTACCTGCAGGGTTTTGAACACTTGCAGCAGGGCATTTGGAAAACACGATAAGCTAGTGAGGAATGTAATAGTGTAATCATTGAGCAGAAGGGGTGGTGCAAAACGTAAAATTCGCAACACAATTCAACATGAACCGAGGACAATTTATTAGGTCTATTTCAAAGGCTTTAGCCGAGTGAGGAGGGAAAACGGCCTTGGTTGCAAAATGTTCCGAATGTGCGTCGAAATAGTCCAGTCGATGAAGACACAAAAAAAGGCAAACTGTGCAATTCGGGTGCAAGTTCTACTTTTGACGGAAATGTCTCAGGTTTGGTGTCAGAAATAACATACCAACAAAAAGTTTAGACCCCTCACTGCATGGCTCGCGGAGCTCTGGAACGTTCTTACCCCCTAAAATCAATTTTTTGTCAATATCTCGAGTTCTGTTAGGCTTATAGAGAACAATTTTTTATACAAAAAATGTTGCTCTTGAAATTTCCTGCAAGATGGACTATTTAATTGTTAGCCTGTCCAACCATTAGCCTAGAAAGTTCATTCATTTAGGCGAATATTCCATTTTTCACAAATTTTTTGAAGTTTTTAGTGCCTAGTACGCTCAATATTTGCTCGCGGTATTGTTGCCCAAAATATGTCACCTGAGATTAGGTGGCTTTCATGAGTTCATGACTTTCTTAAACAGTTGCGGCCACATTGTGGTAGGTACTGGCTTAAAAAAAGGTTTATCGTTATTTTATGCTCCGAATTCAGTAGAAATTATGCTGCATGGCCCTGCATATTCTCGCGCTTTAAGAGGTCATTCTAATCTCACTTTGTTCTATACAAATTGTTAGTCAAGAATTTTGAACTGGAGTCAGAGGAATTTGAAGCTTTGCATGAACTCTCACGTGGATTTCCAGACAACTCGTCGACCTTGGAAGAAGTAGATAGAAATGATGGTTTGTCGTGATGAAAGAAAGGAATGAACGAATTTGTAACCGAACAAGCAAAAAAAAGTAAAACTGCCTAACTCTGGATCCAATATCTTCATTGGTGAACGTGATGAAAAATTTTATTCGAGCGGATTGGGAGTTACATCTAGCCTGCGTCAGAAATTTGCTACCGTATTTCCATGCAACTGGTCGTCATCATTATGCAAAATGCTCTCACTTATATTTACATGATATGATGTGTTCGATGACAATGGTAGTGCAAAAGGAGAAATTACAGCTGCCGCTTGTAAATATATGCTACAATATATCCCGCCAAAAAAATGAGAAGTCGTTGGAAAATCACCGTCATATCAGCTTTCTTAGAAGCCCGATGAAAAATTCTCTGTGTCTGGCATTTCTCCCACCAACCGATGATGCGGTCAGTCACCATGCCTTTCGGTGTTTCCGACAAGTGCAGAAATGGATAGGAAATGATTCCTCGCCGATAGGATGAGGTTGGCATTTGGGAAACAGAGATCTTCTGCCTACCCTGATAAATGCAGCCCCTGCCCCTGATGAATCGCTGAAGCGGATGTATGGGACTGTCTCGCCTGAACGCTGGAGGGCACAAAGTGGACCACAGGATAGACTCCATTCTACTGAACGAAGATGATGACGGTGACTTTTCTCCGGACTCAGACGATGATACGAGTATAACAATTGATGAGGCTGATGACGACTCTGATGATGTTCAGGAGTCGTAAAAGCAATGAAGACCCCTCCTAACCTAAGACCTCAGTAAGTCGGCGGGCTAACTAATTGCTCATGTCAACAATGAGCTCCTTGAGTTGGGCAGGCAGGGTATAGGAAGAAGGGGTATACAGGTGATGATATCAACACATTTCATTCATAATTCAAGTTGTAAATACCACTATAGGTATTGTAAATATCTGCCCCCACCACGTACGTGTGGACTGTGGTACCGTAACAAAGCGGCTTGTATGTTCATGTAGGTCATCTTGCAAGAAGAGTGAGTGTTGAGCGTGTTTTCTACAATTATTAGGCAATAGAAACTTTGAAAAAATTTATTAAAAATGAAATATTTGCCTACTTAAATGAACTTTCTAGGCTAAAGGTTGAATTTAGGCTAACAATGAAATAGTCTATCTTGTAGGAAATTTCACGAGCAACATTTTTTGTATAAAAAATTGTTCTATAGGCCTAACAGAACTCGAGATATTGACAAAAAATTGATTTTAGGAGGCAAGAACGTGCCACAGCTTCGCGAGCCATGCAGTGAGGGGTCTAAACTAGTGTGTTATTTCTGACTCCAAAACTGAGACATTTCCCTCAAAAGTAGAACATGTACCCGAATTGCACAGACGATGTCTTTATCGACTGGACTAAAACGTCCCCAATGAGAAAATTCAAAATCCAAAGAATTGCAACCATTCTCTCTCTCATGTGGGCTGTAGAGCTATTTTTAGGTCTGAAATCCCGATTGTATCTCAAACAATAATCATCGCAGAGCAATGGAACTTGGAAAGATTTTAAAGAATGTAGACATACATACATGGTATTTTTTGCAAAAAAAAATCACGCATATTCTCCCTATTTTCCTACCAATTACAAAACTTCAAACTCATAATTAACTAAAGGAAATTGGGGAGACGGCACCCGAGGAAATTCATTCATTTGATACTTCAGTATCACAGTCCTCCATGAGGTTAAATAAATCAATATCTGATGAATTTTTATGATTTTTTTATCACTAGCAGGGTAAGCTAGCACTGCTACCGCGATAGACCGCATAAAATCAATAGTCAATGTTCGGGCTGAATAACACTACGCACTCTCGACGTTCACTTTTTTCACTTTAAAATGTTTTTTTTTTTTGACATGTGTATGTCCTTGGGCTCGGGGTAAATCTAAACTCTGCGTCACGCGACGCAACGCTTCATGACGCCATCAACGACCTCGACCTACTTTAGGGACTTGCCCCCGATTGGTCCTTCAAAACAGTCGAAGAAAAGTTCAGACGGCAAAGAAGATCATATTCGAGTCTATTTGCTCACAAATTCTGAGCAGTGAAGAGCTGCAATCGGAACCCCCTCTCATTTACACGTGTACCAAAGTCAAGTATAGGAAAGAACTTCTGTACTCAGAAACGAGATAAGATTCTTGTGACGTCTCTATTATTTCAAAATAATAGACGTACGTTCTCCTAATAAACATATGGGTCAACCCGATAAGATAATAGGTATGCTGACGTTCGAACGCTTTCTGCGCGATAGTTCGATACTTCTTCGCAGTACACATTTCAGTATTGAACATCGTGCATTTTCTATCATCGTTTACTACAAAGATGAAGTCAACAATCGATTGCGCTTTGGAAAATACCGTTACGGTTCGCGAAGATTTATTCGGGAAGAGTTCTGCCTTTGTCTCGTTTCAAACAGATGAGGGCAAAAATTTCGTATGGTCGGACGGCATGCAGTCGGCGGGAAGATTTGGTCGCATCGTTTACCATCGACACGAAGGAAAAGAAGAATACTCAGATCACCTTTTTCTCAAGGTAACACCTAAACGTGTAATGTTTAAAATGTTTACCAGCTTGGCATTTTTTAATGAAACCTTCTTCTATACGAGAATTCTGCCATTTTTTGTAACACTTAATTCGGAAATCGATCTCACGTTCCCGAAGTACTACAATAGCCTTCTCCAATACAACGTTGACGCCGACGAAGTTGTGATAGTTTTCGAAAATTTACAAGCTAAGAACTACACAGCGGCGGAAAAGAAATCATTTCTCGATTATAATCATCTGAAGCTTATGATGAGAAAACTCGGCGAGTTCCACGCGTACTCCTACCGTGCTCGAGAAGAATCTCCGAAAATGTTCTATTCATTGACTTTGGGTACGATAGAGACGAATTGGGTTGTTTTGAAACGAATGGATGACTTATCTTTCTGTTTCATGAGGAGCTTCGAGCCGTTGTCAACAGATTCTTGCTATCGTCACAAAATCGAAAAAATACGCCACATGATCGAAAGGCCGATTGAAACGATAACGAATGCTTTAGTTGGAGAAAAAAATAATCACACACACGTTATATGTCACGGCGATTACTTACGGAATAACGTCCTTTTCAAGTACGAAGATGAAATACCCGTAGATCTAAAGTTTATTGATTTGGCCGCATGCAGATTTGCGTCTCCGGTAACAGATTTAGCCTCAGTGTTATACTTAAACGCTGATCAGAAGATGAGGGATGAAAATTGGGATAAGTTGATCGACGAGTACTATAACAGCCTGCGAAATGTATTTCCTCAGACAAAAGTTCCATCAAAGAAGGAAATTCTGGCGGAATTTGAAATAAAAGCGATAACCGTATACCTTATTTCTTCTTACTTTCTTCCGGGACTAATTGCGGATGATTATAACGACGTCCCACAACGTGCGGATTTGATTCCACCGCAATATAAAGATATGGCGTTGAAAGAAATGTCCGTCGATGTTCTTCGAAATTATTTTTCCAATTTGGGTGGTCAGAGAGCTACGACCGCGAGTATCGATATTTTAAAGGATATTATACATCGCGGTTTTGTTTAAGTTAATTTACTCAATAATATATTTTCATAAGATGAGCCGATGAAATGCCATAAATATGTTTTTAAATATTAAAAATGTTAGTCGAACTAATTTGTCGAACATGATTTCTTCTGGGAAGATGCTGATTCGAAAAGTAGGAAGTTTCTATATTTTTACATTGTATTTCTTTGCAAGCTCCCAAAGACATTGTACATGATTCAATGTTTCTTCATAAAGTGGAAACATTTACTTAAACTTTTTTTCCTCAATTGTGTTCCTGGGAGTTGTGCACTCGCGTGAAGTGATAGAATCCACTCCCAAGATAATTAGACAATACTTCCGAAATTGGAATTTATGATCAAAGTAATACAACAAGAAGATTGTCTTACGTTGTGAGCTCGAGGTGAGGGAACAGCTATATCGATCCGGGAGAATACGCGACAATTCGCGTTAATTCATGCTGATGAAAGCAAATGATACCATTTTTTCAGAACATCATGGGAAAGAAATCTTTTCGGTACCATTCTTTCCATCGGCAGAACATAACGAGAATTCTTGCGCATACTCTCGCTTAGATCAAATGCGGGGCAATAGTCGTTCTTTTACGGCGAGCTTACAACAGAAAAAATTGTACCGGTATATCATCCGCTTCCATCGGTACAAGGCAACGAAAATTCTCGCGTCTCCCGCTTTGATTGAACGCCGGCAACCGCAAGTTCACCCCAGTGGACGATCTCCTAATTGTTGTCCTACTTTGCACATAAATCCCAATTTTTGAAATATTGTCCCATTGTCTTGAGAGGGGTTTCTACCACTTCACGTAGGTGCACGGCTCCGAATAACACAGTTTGTATCGCTGCGACTTGAGGAAAAATAAAAATAAATATTTTAAGTGAATATAAGGAGTGCGTCATATTCAGCCCGAACATTGACTATTGATTTCATGCAGTCCATCGCGGTAGCAGTGATAGCTTACCCCGCCATTGATGAAAAGAATCATAGAAATTCATCAAATATTGATTTTTTGCGGAAAATTCGACCTCACTGAGGACTGTCATGCTGAAGTATGTTACACTGAAAGACATGACGCATTAAAATTAAATGAATGAATTTCCCTGGGTGCCGTCCCCCCCCCCGTTTTTTGTATTAAATGTGACCTGCAATGAGAAAAGGATGCTCATTGCCCATTGACGCAAGAACACCATCTCTCTGATTGGATATCTAATCAGCGAGAAATGGTGTTCCTGTCAGTGGGCAATGAGCATCCTTTTCTCATTGCAGGTCACATTGTGTTCGAAGTTTTGTAATTGCTAGGAACTAGGGGAAATATGCATGATTTTTTTTGCAAACAATACCATGGTGGCATATTTACATCTTCTAAAATGTCTCCAAATTACGTCGCTTTGCGATCATTATTACCTAAGATACAGTTATTGGGATTTTAGGCCTAAAAATAGCTCTGCAGCCCATATGAGTGAGAGATTGGGCCAGGATTTCGAGTTTTCACACTGGAGACAACATTTCGATGTACATTCGGAGCCGTTTTCCCCTCTCACCCGGCTAGTGCCTTTAAAATTCGAAAAAAGAAAGGTGTAATTATCTCGGTCTCCTCTTTGATATTCGAAATTTCATGAAGTCTTATTTCTCGTACATACTCAGGAAGAATTGTTTTCAGTCTCAAAATCAGAATGACCGATTACCAAAAATATATTTCCCGTCGTCGTAATTATTGATGCGAGCATAAAGACGCACTTACGTTAATTTAATATTTTTTGTTTCCTCTTTTTCCTGAGTAATTTTTTATTTTATTGTTCGGTGGTGGGTTGAAAAGTGGAAGAGGAAATCATGATTTTTTTTTTTTTATGAGCAAGAAATGAAGAACACAACGTATTCTTTTATTTACCATTTCTTTTTTCCTTCGCGTTTTGTTCCCGCTTCCTCCTCATCAGTTTGAATACACCATAAAAAAGAGTTTAAATTCTGCGAACTGGGAGCTGATTATAATTAAAATACTCAATTTTTCAAACGTTAAAACTGGGATCAAGAAATGGCTGGCAGAAGTAAAACAGTATAAAATCACTAATGGTGTGAAAGTTCAAGGTATGGTTTACTAGTGCATTCCTGTGTACGATGTAGGACAAAGTGCGTAATCTTTTTCTCGCTTTTCCATCACGTCGGTCTAATTCATCTTCTTATCGGCGAGGTCGCGGTTTTCCTATTTTTCTCTTTCGCTATCATTTCATATCTTTTCTTGGCGTTTTCCTGTTGGAAGCTTTCTGAAGTTTTATTTATTGCGGTATTAGACTCGCATATGAATATAAACATAAATAATACGTACCTTTTCGACTCGCATTTCATTATAATGCTCCTGAAGAAAAGAGCACTACAAATCGGCATTCAAGATGCACGCATTTCATTATGCGGTTTCTCTCCTAAAATTTATGAACAATATCGAATTATATCCTTCGGTCCTTGACATAAATTTTTCATAAGCGTAGACGGCCATCGATCGCTGTCTGATTGCAATACATATTTTTTCCTGTAACACGTATCTTCCCACTTTCTACATTCTTCTTGGCTTCTGTGCTGCATTTCGAATGGTCCGATTGTATTCTTTGTTCTTATTGATGAGTACCAGTGTTTTTGCTTTCTATCGCCACGCCGGTCTCAATCGGGCTGCATTCTCATTGGCTCATTGCCTTAATGACCACCGTCTTATCACCTTGATATTGTCCTGAGCAAAATATTGGAGAATTCTGATTAGAGTCCAAAAAATTTTTTCAACATTGAAATACAAGCTCCTATTTCAATTCAAACAAGCTTGCAAAAGATGATAACTTACAATCAAAAATATAAACGACGAGGAGGAGAAGAAGGGAATGAGAAAAATGCGGAACAAGATGACCGTAGAGATTCACAAAAATCGAAAGTAAGTTTGAATAAAAAAATTATAATGTAAAGGACTCTACCAGAAAGTTTTGAGAATCTATGACTCTGAAGAAGTGATAACTTTAAAAATATCATGTAACTTGTAGTAAGTTAATCTTAATAGTCTCATCATTACCCATTTTGTAGGAGCACAATCTATATTTCCAGCCGTCCAATTTTCATGAAATTTCGTCAGGAAACGGCGCGCTATTCCATTAACACTACAATTTAGGAAAATTTCGCTACTTCCTGACTCGCATTTTTTTTTAAATTTCTCGTAATAAGGATTGTCATAAAGCTGCGGGTTTCTATTTCACAAGTACACTATAGAGCTGTCGGTCCCTACGAGGACCATTCCCTTATGACTTTGAAAAAACTTCTTTAGCGGAGAAAAGCTTCGTGTTTTATCCTTAATCTATTTATGGTGAATTTTATATTTTTTCTTCATTTTCCCGCTTTTCTTTCGCCATCCTGTACTTCCTTCTGACCTCTCTAGTTTCTCATCTATTTCCCTTTCCCCGTCGACTGCGTGCTTCTAAACTCCCAATTTTAACTCGCCCTCGGTTCGATTATCGCAGTGGATTTTCTGAGGCCTATTTTCTCGACAGAAAATTTTATTCGCTTTCACTATAAACATTTTTATTATATCGGACTTTATTTTCATCGTCTTTACTACGTTCGAGAAGGCCCATCTGTTTCCTGTCACCGACCTTTAAATCTGGCTACAAAAGTAAATTTTTTGGTCCGAAGTATTCGCGTGAGAATTCAACAGTTTACGAGTTTGTGGCTAGGCGCAGACGATGTATATAATAAAACAATACAAGAACTACTAACTTTATTTACATAAAATTGATTCGTAAATTAGGAATATTTTTTTTTTGGCATCTTTGCTGTAGTCCTTCGCGATGCTGTGGATGTATGTCTTTCGTTCAAACTTTCTCCGATACAATATAGTCTACAGTGCATGTATGTTGAACTACGTGACATGTTTGCGAATAAACTAAACGTTGTAATCCTTTTAACATTCGGGTAATCCCTTACAAATACATTATACGGCCAGTTCGTCTACATTGTCTGCCACCTTGCAGAGACTGCTGTCATAAACCTTCCTCGCTACATGCTGCAGTCCACACGATGGACACATGTATTCTTATCATACAGCAGTTCTGTGCTGCACGCTCGCGGAGCGATGATATGTGCCGTACTACGTCCGTATTATTGCACGCAAGGGTATCCTTGAAGTTTATTTGTTCAAGTTACATGTTAAATTCAGAACGTGCGCTTCCTCAAATTGTAAAATTTTATGCATCGTAGGTTAAACTATCGTTGACCGCCTTTCAGAAAGTCATTGTTGGCCGACAAGTCATCACTCACATGTATGTCATAGTGATTTCTGATATTTTGCTGTTGGAATAAGTTCAAGGTATTTTACCACACTTCTTGCGAAAAGAGTTGAAATATTTGACGTACAGTCAGTTTTAAGACAGATTTTCTCTGCTGACGTACGAGAAAACGGATTCCGAGTTATGAAATCTTTTGACGTTATGAATTATTTTGATGACATGACTGCTGATGCTGTAGGGGCTTTGCTCGTTTTAATCTTTTCAGTGTTCCGATTTGGATTTTTTTCTCATGATTTATTCACGGACTTAATCAAGTACGTAATTAGGTGGACGGAAAATTTAACTTCCAGTGAGAAGTTGGAAGATAGTAACTTGGAGATGAGAGGGTGAGTCTGAAAACGACTTGGTGACATTGGAAAGAACGAGAGAACTTGGTGGAAGGACGCAGAAGATGTCACGGAGATTTTTAAGATACCTGTTGAATAGGTGGGTTGCCTTTTTTAGAGCAATGAATGTGAGAGGGTGGATCGAAAAAGTTGGGTCCGAGATGAAGGTTTCTAAGATGAGCATGCACGAAGGGCTACATTTCCCCAACCCCCGCTGACAGAATTTTGCATCGCGATTAATGTCATAATTTTGTTCACATTTCGTTCGATTTTGTTCAACGAATTTTGAATTTTGTACACATACCATTTTCTCGCTACATGAATTTCAAATTTGGGGGGGGGGGCGACTGAAGAAATGTAGGCCCCATCTTCGAATTTGGGGTTCAGATCCATGTCAAATTTTCTTCAATATTTTGTTCCACAATCCCCAAATTTAGTTCACTCGTCATTTACCCGCTTCAGCCATTTCAAATTGGGGGGGGGGAGGCTAGAGAAATGCAGCCCCCCATATTTGAATTTTGGGTTCATATTCGTGTGATAATTTTTTCACATTTTGTTCAATTTTATTCAGGAAACTTTAGATTTTCTTCACCTATCATTTCCCCGTTAAAGGAAATGTATACCCCTCCCGTCTCCGGTCTCTCACCTATGAATTTATAATCAAAATTCACCCATATTTTCCAATTTTTGGACCCACAGGCATGGAATACCCTTAACTATCCTCCTTATTCTTGAACTTACAGAATTTTTCATTCTATACAATTTTGAAAGCCGTCCCCTTTCTTAAAATTGAATTTACAGGTCTGAAGGGATTGAATTGTTTGTGCTAAGTTTGAACTGCATTGTGCCGTTATATTTTCAATTTGAGCTATTCTCCTCTACCCTCTAATTGTTTTAGGGGCTGCGGACGTAGGAACTCCCTTTCTGTTCCAAATATTGGCTCCAAAAGGGAGTGGATCTTTTGTCTTAAGATTGTTGTGATACACTCGCTCACCAATTGTTGACCTTGACCTCTGATAGTAGGAATTTACGGAATGTTATCAAGAAGTTTGTTTTTGTTGTGACCTCGCGGTGAGAGATCGGCTACAGCCCCGTTTCTGATAGGGCCGGGCAAATACTTACTTAGGAGATCGTTTTCTGTTGTTGACTCGTGGCGAAAGATTGATGAGCGCCCCTAGTTGGGTAGGGCTGGGCAAATCCAAGCAACTTCTCGTTGTATACCAACTTGCGGTGAGAAATTGGCGCCCACGTGTATGAAAATCTTAATAGTATAGTGCTGGGCAAGAGATTGTAAATTTATTGTAAGAAGATTGTCTCTTGCAGTAGAAATTTAAAAGACTTATTGGAGCGACTCCATTGCAAGAAAAGTTGTTTCATAACTATAATTATGCTCAGTATTTATTGTAGAAAATTGAATAGAATGCAATATTATGTAAGTTCAAAAATAAGGAGGATAGGCAAGGGTGGTTCATACCTGTGGTCCCAAAATATGAGACGCGAGTAAGTAGAAAATATGAGTGAATTTTGATTAGAAATCCATAGATGAAAGAGGGGAGGGGTATATACATTTGCTTAGGCCCCAAAGGTTAGATGTATGTAGCGGGGAAATGATGGTTGAACAAAATCCAAAGTTTCTTGAACAAAATTGAACAAATTATGAACAAAATTATCACATAGATTCGAACCCAAAATTCGAAGATCGAGTCTGCATTTCCCCAGCTCCCACATCTGAAATTTATGTAGCGAGAAAACGGTATGTGAACATGTTGAACGAAATTGAACAAAATGTGAACAAAATTATGACATAGTCGCGATGCAAAATTCCGTCATGGGATGGAGCCTGCACGAAGAATAGTGGTAGTATACTCCATAGACTAGATCGACTTTCAGCGACGTCAAATTGACCGAAAATTCACCTCTTTCGAAGTCTTGGTTGAAATTACGTTGATATATCGCTGAAATCAACCTCACGTCGACATATTGGAAACCATCGCTTAGAAGCGGAAGGTGTGTTGATTCTCATGGTACAAAGAATTTTTTTTCAATGAACTTGTGAAACAATCCTTTTTTGCTTTGACTCTGGGCACTTTTCCCTTTTATCTACACGATTGTTCCTTCCAATAATAAGATATTCCTGTTCCTCAGAGGTGTAGCCAACTCTTTTAGTTCATCACTAGAATTACTTTCATTGTTCAACTTTAATTGTGTCTTTTACCCATGCTATTATATAAATTTCTTTCGTACATGATGTTCACCATCTCATATTTACGGCAATTTGTTCCATCCTCGAACTTTATAAAATTCGATACGCTGCGCTCAAATCTACGTAAAATTTCGAACGAGAAACGTCTACTGAATCCAATTTCGTAATTCAACCGAAGCCACCGCAGATGTTTCTATTTAACAATTTTTGCTATTATGAGGCGACGCACCCGTGTACCGAAAATTGAGCAATGCCTCAAAATTCCATTCGCAAAAATTCTGTCTACACACGTTATAAAGAATATGTGTCGAAATTATGTCGGCAGAAATAACTTTTGGCAATTACAGTGGTAGAACTTGTAAATTGAAAATGTTCGTGAGAGTCAACTTTCTGCACAAAGTATTGTTGATGTTACAGGAATTTATTAGAAAACGTTTTCTCTCGAAAACGAAGAATACAAAACGCACGCACGTGTTCGAAACTTTTCCCAAAAGCTTTTAAATTGAAATTTCTGGTGGTTCTCTATCCGTCTTTCCCCAAAAGGAATACTTTTGCAGGTCGGTTACCTTTTTGGTCTACATTACTAGCTGAGACAGATTACGAGATGATTTACCGGTATATATTGACGAGTATTTTGCCGCACTCATACCAAAAAGGTTAGTTTCATAGGATGCCTCAATTCCGTATGAATTTGAATTAATTTTCAACTCGACGCGGGACGTGCGCTCACATAATATCATCGTAACCTATTTTACTTTTCCTCCCTTTTCTCTAGTGGTACGAAGAAATTTATCTTTTCAGCTAGACTGTTTCATCATAAATCGTAAATTATCACCGCAGACTGAAATTTCTCTTTGGAACGTATCCAAATATCATCACTCGTC
Source organism: Aspidiotus rigidus (assembly GCA_035079385.1). Classification (NCBI taxonomy): domain Eukaryota; kingdom Metazoa; phylum Arthropoda; class Insecta; order Hemiptera; family Diaspididae; genus Aspidiotus; species Aspidiotus rigidus. Next base: position 7,339,125 of record JAVHKY010000030.1, read on the forward strand.
CCATTTATTCTCGGTCTTCCTATTCCTTCTTCCTTTCTCACGCGTTTATTATCCTTGTCTTCTTCTCTCTTCCGTTTTTTTTTCTTAAAAAAAAAACTTCAGCTGACGGCTGAACGATGGCGATATTTGTGAAGCATTGCGTGCGGTAGAGAATTTACAAATTGACCTAAAATTCTGCGCCTATCTGCTTGCTTGGAGATTTTTCCCCGCATACTTAAGAACCATATAGTACACTCTGATCAACTATGTGCTTGCCTAGCTAAAGCCCCTCGAGTCTACCAGAATAATCAACGTTTGAACTGAATTATACTTCAGAAGGAGATTAGGGAAAAGATGAAAAAAACTCGTTGTAAAGAGATTTTTTACAACCTGAACCTGCCTAACTTAAAGATTTATAAAGACGTAAAATGAAGATTCTTCTGGTCGAGTTGTATCGTAGTATGCTGATGACTCTGTAATACGAGATATAAGGGATGATGGACATCTTGGTGAGTGCACACGCTTCCCTAATAATGAGATTAATGAGATTAATTATTCGTGTTGTTGTTTTCGGTTTTCTTTGGTTTCAAGTGAGGTGATTCAATACGGGCTTTGCAAAATTGCGTTAATCTCATTATTAGTGAACATGCCCCGTAAAATTAAAGAACTGATCTCTCGTGCACACGCTTCCACAGGAGTGAAAGTGAACACCGACCAAACAAAGATCCCTTGTTGAATCATGTTGTCTTGACGTCATGTCAACCCATTCTGTTAATAAGTAGTTGACACAAATTCGACGTCGATTTACCCTCAAAGTAGCTCCGAGGTATGTCGACCAGAAATCGACCACAAACGACTGCAAATCGACTTAAAATCGACTCATTTATTTTCATCCGAGTCCTGCAATCGACGTAGAAATCAAGTCGGTCATGAGTGAACAGAATTTAATGAACTTCGATCCGACGTCGACAAGAAGTCGATTTGGAGTAAATGATTCTTGTAAACAATCATACCCTAAATGAACATCGAAAATGAATTATAAAATTTCGCTCGTCCCGGAATGAGGTCAAAATGAAGTCAATTTTATCTACTTTGAATCGACCTCAAAATGTAGTGGATTCAAAGCTTATGAGTTTTTGTTCATTTTACATCAAGCTGGATATGGGGTCGATTTCGTGGCTCAAACGGTCACTGAGAGCACACTTTTCAAAAATATAGTATGTTAATACCTCCTTAAGTAACCGTGAATACGTAATTTATAATTATGCGAGTAATGAAGTTACAGAAACAAACTGGTCGATATGGAATCGAAAATAAGTCGATATCATTAAACAGAATTCAAATTTTTTGTCGACTGAAAATCGACGTCGATTTCGAGTCGACTTTTTCGAATTTTTTATCGACCAGAAATCGACTCAATTGCAATGCCGACAATGAGTCGACCTACAGTCAATTTTTGATCAACATTACGAAATCGACTCAAAATGAAGTCAACAATGAAAATATTGTAGTCGACCGAAAATTGACCATTTCTTATACCATCGACATCGCGTGCACGAATTGTTCACATTCCTGATAGCCTAAGATCAACGTCGAAATGCAGTCAACTCATATTGGACAAAATGTTTTCTGAATCGACGATATTTCTACTTCAAATCGAAGTTAACATGCAGTTAATTTACCTTTAAAATCGACTGCATTTTTATGGATATCGGTAAAGATGTCGATTTGACGTAGAATTTTAGTTGTCTTTCAATCGATATTGCCTATGATTCGAAATTGACTCCAAATCGACAGTTGAACCCTACCAACTCTTTGTAACTCTAAGAATCGTCGAATCCTCAAGTGTACGAGCCATATTGATACAAAGGACAAAAATTCTTGACAGTTACTTGTCTTGTGCCTCCTCTTCCTTTGTATCTTTATAAGTCTGATGTTGAATTAGACGGGCGTTCGCTGGTTGGAAGAATTGAATAACCAGTTGTTGAAGTGCTTCCTACGCATTCTACCAGAGACCTACTAAGAAATCTTCTCAACTTCACTGCTCGGCAGTGAATCTTAAATTTCGTACAAAGAGCATGCTAACGTTCTACAGAAATCTCAAGCGTGATGCAAGTCAAAAAGACTCGCAGCGTACTTCGTTAGCTGCTTGGGGTTGCCTTCATTGACTGTGTTGATCGAGGCAAAGAGGGAACCTGTTTTATGAGGGTTTCTTTCCTTATACTTTTTCTAAATAAAGATTGAACTTCCATAACGTAAAGTTCGGAAGTATAAATTTTGTTCACGTCCCCCTCCTATCATAATTATATAGCTCGGAGGTCGAAATTTTTCGAAGTCCTCCTTCTGTTATATATAGCTCAGAGGTAAACATTTTTTCCATGTCCCTCGTTTTGCCGTCCATCGTCAGGCGGACGTCGATTTTCAGTCGATATTAGAATCTGATACCGATTCATTTTTTACTCAAGTTTGAGATCCTATTAGATTGTGTATTTGGTATCTAAAAAATTTGCAAGTTTTTCGCCGATGACTGACGTATAATCGACTCAAATCCACCGCGCCGTCAATTTTCAGTCACATAATTATATCAATCAATAGTATCAAGGAAGAAAGGGGCAGACTTCATTTTGACGTCCATTATAAAAAGGAGGAAAAATTTCAAGTCGACAGTGAGCGAAAGTAAATCTACTCTAAATTGATATCGCATCGATTTCAATCGACTTTCAGTTGCCGTGGCGAATCCTTTTTCAGTCTATTTGACGTCAAATTAACGTCAATTTGAAGTCTACATGGTTCTTCGTGATTAGTGTATGTTTGAAGAATGTTCAAAGTCTAGAAGTTCAGGTACCTTCTTTCTTGTCTCGTGGACGTTCATTTATTATTTTACTGCTCACGTTTCTTTGTATTCAAAATCATATGCTGCGAGATCCATTTAGTGCAGAACGAAATACTGTGTTTATATAGTAGCTACTTTTGAGTCTAACGTTTAGATCATTCCAGAGAAATCAAATTGATCACAATTGCTCACCTTCCCTTTACAGCGGAGACACCATGGATCCCTCAGAAGTTCGACTCTGAATATGTGAACTCGAGATTGACTTTGACCAAAGTCGACTATCCCTGATTTATATCTGCACAAATTGACTGCTCATTCTGGTACATCGACTCATTATCGATGTCGTAATTAAATGAAGTTTGAAATCAACGTGACCAGTCGGATGGAATAGAAATGACCTTATGGCAAAGTTGACGTGATTTCGGCCAAGAGGTTGAGAAAAATAGGTCGACACGCGACGTTCGGTGTCACCGAAAAATAACGTCAAATTGACTCTCGATATGGTTCATTGGGCCTTTATGATAAATTATCTAGAGATTTCGTGCGTCTAAAAATTTCTCTTTCGGGATCAATATTTAAAATAATTTGTATCATTTACAGCCTCTTTTTACAGTTTTTGAAGTGGTGTCAAATTGTAAAAAAGAAATCAATCACATCGTTATCTTGTGAACGGTCGAGTTTAGAAGCATAATTTGTCAGTCATATTATTATTTTTGATTGTGTATCCGCATAAAAAAACTCGTCGTACATTATTTTGATAATGAAGAAAAATTTGAACAATCTTGCTACTGCAAAAAGTTACACTTACTTCGTATTCGAGTATTTTGATAAGCTTCATTCTAGCAACTTTTTAGAAGAGCGGCGTTTCATCGCTCAAGTCATTTCTCCAACAGCGTTCGCCATAGTTCAATGAATATTTTCTACCTACAAATATGATTTGATTTTTTACGTTCTTTTTTCCTCTTTTTGTGAACGCTGACGGATGATAAATATGCGCACAAAGTAATTTCAGCCAGCTAAGAAAAGAAAAATGGAAGAGAACAATAAATAAGAGCAGAAAATTCTCATCACACGGTACATCAAATACAATTTTCAAACTATCATCAATTTTGTGTCAACGGCATGGGAAAGAGGAATAAAATGTACAGTGCTGTGTATTTCTGTAAATAATAGGCTTGTGTATAGCTTCAGTGTAAAATATACGGAGTGCTTTTACACACACCGAAAAAAAAAAAAGCAAACTCGCATAAATTCATACTTCTGGAGTATTTTTATTCTTACATTGGTACACAATATTTTAACATGCGGAACACAAAAAGGTACATACTTTAATGAGCCTTTTCTTGAAGACGTACAACATCGTAGCATGTGCGATAAAATAACTTTGAGCACAAACAATCAGCAAAATTTGTCACGAACAGACTGAAAAATGAGGTTCGTATTTTGTGAAATGTATACATAATAACAAGCTTTCTATCTGTTGTCTCCTTCCCCCTCTCCATCTGCGTTCTTTTTTTTTTTCATCGCGAGTTGGTATCTCTTTGATAGACCTTCACCACTAACGAATCAATGTATGAGAGAACATTTTTTCAGTACCAGGACAAAAAGATGCAATGCTTAAATACACTGGCTCTAAACTCACGGTTGCGGTGATTATCTTTATTTTTTTCCATTGAAGTAATTTTCATTGTACGATCGTATATACTATAGTCATGTCAGTAGCCATCACTCGACGCATTTTCTATCTGTAAATACAACACCAATTTCGCGGAGAATAGCGTTAACGATATTGCAAATATACCTCGAACTTTTCAAATTTCCTATAAGTTTTTTTTTTATGGATATTTACATTGAGAAGAGAGGGAATATGAGTCATATATTTTTTTTTTCGCTACCGCTCTAAATCCCGGTGAGACTTTTTATTTACGCTGCATGATGTACGAGCTTTTCATTTCAAACATATGGTAATTTCCATTTTACACACGTGCTGTTCAGTAATTTCCTTTTTTATTGTCACAAATTGTTTACCAGGAATCGAATAGGTTCTTAGTTCACACTTTTTCTTTTTTTTTTCTTCAGCCTCTTTCTTGATCGTATTCTAGATGAAAAAATTGCGAAGCATTCAGGAAACAGTAGAAAGATTGAAAGCTTTTCGAACGATCAGAAATCGATTTGCATTGTATGTTTTCTCAATGAATTCTTCTTTGCTATATGTAACAGTGACAATCCTGTTTTGAAAATTGATTTGTCATCTTAATAATCGTTCCTACACTTCCCTCGTTGTCTACTTGTGAGGAAAATTACATTTGAACAGTAAATAGTCAGTCCAAATGTCAAAATCTTAATTTTTGGAGGGGTTGGTTTGCAGTTTCTCCTTCCTAAGACGTTGCCAACTGATTCAAGATCGGACCACTCTTCGACATCAGGGACAGGAGAATATCTAGAGTGAGCAGCACAAATGTGATTGGTTGGAACCACTTTTACGGGAACAGACGCTATGTCATCCGATCATTTTTTAACAAAGGTGTTACCAAATACGATGCACACGCGATTTAAATCCTTGCGCCTCTTTGGTTGCCCTGTTGGAAAAGACTCACGTTCACAAGCTTGTCATACCCTGCTGTCGTGTCAATTACTCTTTCGTCATCCTATAGACACGATGGTGGTCTCGAGCTAAAATACCTCCTATGGGCCCGCCAAAGACAAAGTTCTACACTTAACAGGGAACCTGTTTTATGGGAGGGTAATTTGGAGAAAAATTCCGGGCCGGGCGCTGACCATTGCTGCACTAGCAGAGCACAATCATGACTACGCATTCTAACTACAAGTAACAAAGTTGCCTACAAAGTGGAGACTGTAAATCCTTTCCAGATTGACGTCAATTTGAGACCGAAACGAAGTCGACCAGCATCCAAAAATTTACCCTTAGTCGAGGCGACAGAGCACTTGATTTCAGGTCGATAGACGAGTCGAATGAAAATCGACTCCAGACTAACGTCGATTCGAGGTCGATTTATAGTCGACCGGCGCACATTCTCAGAAAACTATAAATTAACTTGAAATTGACTAAACAGAGCAGTCGATGAGCCAGGTCAACAAAAAAAAATTAGGAGTACATCCTCACAAAACTATCATTCAATAGAGACGCCGATTTCAGATCAACAAAAAATTAGTAGAAGTCGACTCTACGAGTACCTCTGTACATTATTAGAGAACCGAAAATTGTTTCAATGAAACAGTCAATTCCAGTTCGATAAAAAAATTTGGAGAAGTCGACTCGGAAATATTGAGGAGTCGAATTTAGTTCGTTGAAAATTTGAAGAAGTCAACTCAAAATCGACCTGAAATCGAATCTACATTTTGTATACCTCACATATCAACCAATCCCCACAGATAATAGTAAGGATGTGAACAAAAAGAAAATATTGACACAAGCGTAAGACAATATATGAAGCGTTTCCGGCAAGAACACACCACTATCAGGATATAAACTGGACTGAAGATAATGAATAGATCCACAGTATAGGGCGGCACGAGACTAGTAAAAATATATGTCTGAAGTGACAATTGTTCTAGATTACCATCTCCTACGCCACGAAAAAATATTTCACCCTTTCTGGATGACCGTGAAAAACGGAACCTCTCTCAGACATATTAATATTCTGTCATTCTATACTGCAAGGGGGCGGCATCTTATTTTATTCTTCTTTTTTTCACCATGTACCAAAATGATGGTTGTCTCGCCTAATTTTATCAATTGAGAAAATGAATCCCGATTCCGTAGAAAACCGACAAGGTTCGAGTCCGAGCTCACACTAGCTCACCGGAATGCGTTTTTTTTTATTACTATATTCGCACAACCCTCTTCACTAAAGAACATTCAACTAGCTCCAGTATCAGACAAAACGAATGAACCAAAGTTCAGGAAATAACACTCTTTTTACACTTTAAAGCTTTTCTGTATTATTTCGCAAACACGGTTTCAGGCTTATCGAGTATTCAAAAAGGTCTACATACTCACGTGTAATTTATTTTAGGTCTACACCAATGATCGGCAACTTTCGATGTTCATTGAGGCATTGCGTAGTTTATTACGTTTGTGAGTCGGATAAATTTGTACCGCTATGTTGAGCCGTATTTGTTTTAAAACACAAGAAACGCAGGCTTCCCGCGTGTCTTTTAGTATCAGAAAAATTGGTACTTGCCCATTATCAGCGAGAAGGGAGTAATACCTTATCTTATCCTACATGAGATGTACTAATAACAGTTTTTCTTCAGTTTTGAATATCTTTCCTCTATGCATGGGAGATTGGGGAAATTTGATCGCAGACTGTATTCAGTATCCGTAGCGGTCATCCAAGAGAGTTCAAAACATTGCGGCGCTGTACATTTCCTGCAGTAATAGACGTTGTACACAAAATTAACGATGGCATCTATTAGCAATTATTTAATATGAATTATACCGACCCTAGTGGGGTCATATTTCAGGTGGATGATATTTAGTATCGCTTATCACCGACGGACGAGGCCAAATTTTATTTAATTTTTATACCAAAGGCTATTTATGTATATGTACCGCCGTACAATGGGTCTGTACACATGAGCTCGGTGTAGCGTGCTAGACGCCTCATAATTAATGACGTCGAATTTCACGTATAGCCAACGCGACGCATTCAAGTATCGATATCGTACTTTTTGTATTGACTTAACACGCGGCAAAAATTCACGCCTATACAATATATTCGTTAACCATATTATTCGACATAAATATGCGAGTGTAATCATCGAAAGGAAGTCGAACCATAAAATTTCATATCTCATGTGTGTTAAAGCGTTATTCATTCGCTGGTCCAGATTACACTCGTACATTCGTCAGAAATGCTTGGTTACTACAATGAACATTTGCCGCATCGCGCCACAAATCATTTTATAATGCAATGTCTCGATAGAATCGGCTGTTTATCAAAATTTTGTCATTTTTTCCCCCTGAAACGAGTAGAAATCTCACGATAGTCAGAACAATCTTGATAATGGTATCGTAAGAGGTCAGTAACCATAACCTCCCTGAATTGATGTCTGACTAGAACAAGTAGACGTTTGACGCCCTTTTGTTTTAACAATGTACCCCGAATCAGGCTTAAGATGAAAGATAGACTACAGCCCTGCACGCGGCTGAAAATCGACTATTACCCCATGCGTGTATGATCGAAGGGGGGCAAATGTGTGGGTATTCTCGTTGCGTTAAGCAATGGAACAAAAATGTGAATTTTCGAAGTAGTTCCTCTCCTGTTGTGAGCTCGTTGCAAGAATTCAACTCCGACCCGGGTTTTTAAAATAAAGAGGGACAGTATATGGAAATCTTCGCAAGAGAATGTAAATCTAACTCATTTTTCTTACATGGTATAACGAAAATTGTTGCAAATTTGCTCTCTTCCGATCACAATTTTTCGAGACAATCCTTTTTTTTTGAGGGGTTCCAACAGAGGTTGTTGTACAGTACATAGTAAGATTGATGGTACCAATGGGCGTAAATTAAGCCTCAGATTACTTTCAAGTTATAACCCGAATTAAGAGAAGCTAAGTGGCTAAATTTAACTAAATTTTTCATGGCTATTTTCATTTCTAGGTTAGCGATGGGAGGGGATAATGAGTCAATGATACCGGGAAAAGACAAAGTTGAGTACAAATCCTAAAATTGTTGGCACAAAATTACGAATTATTCCAAATCAAAATCTCAATTTGAGAGGGCTGGGGTTACGTCCCATCTTTACACCAAGATGCGTAGCACGGATGTTGCGTCTTATTTTCAGGAGCCTACGTCGTACACAGCCATTGTGAGCTCTTTTTGGTAAAACCGCCCCTACTCCCACAAAATAAAGAGGAGGATTATTTTAGTATAGACCACCTCTCTCGGCCTTCTGAATACCACATTGGTGTTATCCAAAATCATGAGTTAGCTCCAGCTCGAACAACTCTCTCTGCGCTCTTCCCTTCTGCGGCTCTCTGTATCGTCGATCGTCGTTTTCAACAAGAAACCTATATCTACTCTAGGAAAAATGATGGCTCCCTTAACGACGTTAAACGAGGAACGCAAGTAACCTGCTGTATGAATCAAATTGGTAAGCCTAGACCTAGTACACAACTAGTACGAAGGGGGCCTAGACTTAGTATAAAGCTAGTGTAAAGGAGGGGTAGACCTATAGGCCTAGTATAAAATAGGATGTCATCAGTGACCTTGACCTATTTTAGGTACTTGAAAATATGAAGGAAGCCTGGACCTAGCATAAAGCTAGTATAAAAGAGGCCGAGACCTAAAATATGAAGTATACTACATAAAACGCAAGAAGAAAAGTGGGAACGCCTGTGATGTTATTAGAGACCTTGATATATTAACAAGGAACCTGTTTTATTAGGGTGTTTTTCGGAAAAACGTCCGCCGTCCGACCGGCTGGCAAACCTCGGAGATCGAAAATTTTCCGAGTAACGATTTCACGAAGTTCACGGGTCATAATTAAGAAACACAGAATTTCAAGTTTACTGTCGGTGGACGGAGCCTGTCACGTCACAGTTTGATAGATCTGTTTTTTAAAGTTCCCCTCCTACCCTCCCCCTTCTCCTTTTATCGCATATATAGCTTGGAGGTCGTTTCGAAATCAAAATTTTTTCATGTTCTTTTCCTATCATATATTATAATTTGGAAGTCGACATTTGTTCAAGTTCCTTTCCGATCTTATATAGCTCTGAGATCAACATTTCTTTAAGCCTCCTCCTATCATGTACAGTTTGGAGGGAGTTCTCTTCCTATTATACATAATATTTTCCTAGTCCGGGAGAGTCTGGGCCTGTGACGTCATAGGTCAACCTTGTGACGTCACAATCCATATCTTTCAGATCCCTCGTGCTTCATATTTTAAGCCCCCTCCTATCGTATAATAGTTGGAAGTCAAAATGTTTACAAGTCGCCCTCTTATCATATGTACGTCCAAAGTCCGGATCTGTGATGTCACAATTTGATGACGTCATAGATCCCCAATAAAACAGGTTCCCTGCCACCCCTCGTTCAACTCCGTTAAAAAACCCGTGAGCTGCTTAGGGACTACGAAATTTTTTTAAATTGATTTTGTGACGTCACGACCTGATAACGTAATGGGTCAGTTTTCACAGGACGTCGTGTGGTAAATTAAAAAAAAAACAAAACATATATATAGAACAGGTTCGTTGTTGAAAACCGTCGCAAAATACCGTCAAGATAAATCCTCGCGGCTTTCTTTACGCTTGATAATATTATGTGACCTTGACCTACTTCATGAACGAACAAAATTCGACTTTCCCTACTTTATTATACTAGGCCTAACAAATAGTATATTAGGTTATATTAGGCCTATATTAGTACTCTTTTATAGTAGGCTTAACATACAATATACTAGGCAGCACTGGGCTTGCCATAATTGGATTATATTAGGCCTAACATACAGTATGTACTAGGCTTATAAGTATAACTCAGTTAAGAAGTACCATGAATCAATATAATCGTTATACTAAATTGAAGTGCTGTAAGCGAGCATATAAAAATCTTCCCGAACATGTTAGCTTCCGGCCATTTTTGACATGTATATGTCTTTGGGCTAGGGGTCCGCGTATTATCATCATTAGACATACTTTTTTTTATCGTCTTAAGTGAGATTAAACTTTTTCCTATATTTATTTGCCACTAATTATTTAAGATTATGGTACATTGAAATTGAGTTTGATTGCCCGCTGACAGGAACACCATTTCTCTCTGATTATATGTCCAATCAGAGAGAAATGGTGTTCCTGCGCCAATGGGCAATGAGCATCCTTTTCTCATCGCAGGTCACGTATTGAAAAAGTCGGTGGTGCTTACGCGTCTGCGTGTGGCTTTTTTTATTAGCTATTCTAATAGTATTTTCAACGAGCTTTTCAGAGAGCTCACTCTCAAAGTGTTGAAATGTTTCCAACTTGTCGAACGGGCCTTCGAAAGTTGAATGTTGTAAAGTTTGGGACTGAATATTATAAGTTTTTCTCGCTAATTCAGATGTTGCAGAGGAAGATTGTGTACAAGAGTGAATATTTGTCCTAGAGATTTTTTGACTTGAGATTCGATTTGGGGCCGGTGACACTATTGGATTTGTCTGACTGCGGCTCATATATATGATTTGATGTTTATTCATGAAGTGGAAAAACTTCAACTTTTTTACAGCATCTTCTGCTTCACTCAGTTTCTCTGAACTTATAACGAAAACTACTCCATAATAATTTCATTTATGCTGGTTTTAAACTTTTATATTGAATTTGGGAAGCGCTAGACTACAACTACTCTAACTGTAGTGATTCACAAAAATTCGGTGTACCAATTTGTCTTCATCTGTTTATCACGTACTCGATTCGAGAGCGCAAAGAACAATTTTACTCGGCTATATGCTTTAAAATAATTTAATGGTCGACATTTTGCGTTCGCACGATAAACACTTGGTCAGTCGGCTCAGTGAATTATATTTCAAAGTTTCCACCCTTCATACAGCAGATATGAACTAGATGTTCTGTCCTAATCTTCTGTTACGTACGTATGTGTTCAGTTTTTGGAGACCTTGCGGCTTTTATACCGCGGAGCTTAAGTTTAAGGAGCTTTTACATTATTGAAATCGGGAACGAGCGGTAATGCATAGCGATAAATTAAAGGATTTATGAATAGCATCCACGAGAGAGTAAACGTTCAATCTTCACATTCTTCGCGTCAGTGCTGGAAGATTTTGTGCGTGGAAAACTCGAGTCGAGAAATACAGGTAGGCAGACTGGCAAGTACTATTGAGACAGTGTAGCTTAAACCTGGCTTACACGTTTACCCGGTTGCGATTTATTTACTCACATTGCAGATATTAATTTCTACCGCGGTCTATTATTCTTAAATAGGTAGATATGCGTTCATTCTTAAACGCCAGACGTGTTGTGTCAGATAATTACCAGTTTCCGGAAACAATAATTTTCGAATTAATACCTCGACAGTTGGAAACGTTCAACATCAGCATACGCCTCATTATGTCTTGGCGCAAAGCGGAAAGAAAAAAATAAAGCGATCGAATCGTTCTGTCTAACGCGTTTATCCCATGAGGGGGAGAGAATAACAATTCCAGACGTCACTTACAAAAAATTAAGTAAATATCGTTAAAAAAAGGAAACGTTCGATGTGCAAAAAGTGATACATTTTTTTCTCTGCAACCGTGCTTTACTTTTTGACGATGTCGTTACGAATTACTTGAAATATTATCGCGAAAAAGGATTGAAATTTTTTACAACTGTGTTTTGTTTTTTATTGCAACTATATATTTGTACTCGTAGAATGGGCGAAAAACCGATAAAAAATTTCGTTAATTTTTCACACGGCTCGGTATTTTATTCTCTAAGCATTTGTAGAGGTCTCAACTTACTCGCTTGAGTGAATCGATAAATACGCACATGTGTTATTCATGATCAATTTACCTTTACTGTTACTATGCTTTACGTAATAATTTTTCTTCTATTTTCCAATCTGTTCCTCGATTCATGCAAATAAATGATAGTATTTATCTTTCCGGCATTCGAACAACTGCGATTAATCATTGATAAATGAGAATTTTTGGAGAAATCGAGTGCGACACGTTGATGGTTCTATTCAAGATGACGTCGTCGCAAGGCCACGTACTTAAAATCCAGACCTTAAAACTTCTTGGGATGAAAAATTTACAGCAAATTAAAATAAGTACAGGCAATAATGTCTTTGGAATGAACTAAGCAGAGTATTATGCTCATAGTTTCTTTTGGGTTCAATCATTTAGTATCTCTTCTCATATACCTAATCTTTTTGCTGATGCTTTACTTCATGCTAGTTGAACTTGTACCAAGCAGTTAAGGTATAAGTAGAGCAATTCCTTGACAACTATATTGAATATTGATAGAATTAATCCGATCCTCCAAATTACGGCTATTCATATTGACGGATACTCACGGGAGTAAAAGCGAAAAGAAAATTACTCATGAGAGTAAAGAGAAACTTTATTTGGGTCGTCTGTGCGGCGCAGTTTCATCGCTACTTAGAACATTTGGTGTATCTAAGTCTACTGCGGCAGTACGATCTGAGTGATCCAATAGTGTTCTTCATTCTCATTATCTAATATTTTATCTAATCACAGGGCTATGGTGATCTACACATTAGTTAAATGTCAATTCTCAGACTTCCATACTTTTTAAAAACCTATCCTAGCTCCAGTCCCATCAAGTCACAAGTCTCTCTTGATTAGTCTTCCTATTTTGCTCGCTGTATTTGAGGCCTACTTTCAATCACTTGACAAGTAGTTTTCTTCACTCGCAAAATTTAGCTGGGCCAATTGCTTGGCATACCTCTCTTCATTGCGATGTTTTCCGAACCATAATCGTTTTTCACCATTGGCCTTCAATCTGTCTTGCTCTTTCATCCTGACCCCAATTTGTTTTTATGTTTCTTTATTATAAATTTTATATCACGCTACTCATAATTCAGTCTTTAGACGTCTTTACCTCCTTCTACTTTGTTTGGTCAATGGTGGCTTGTTCTTGATTCCGCTATTGATATATACTGCATATATTGTTAGATATGAGACGAAGTCCAAGTATCAAAACGTTCATGTTTCAGTTATAAATCCATTTTCATATAAAATATTATTTTCCTGTTATTTTATTTTATTATTTTTTTTGACATTTTTAATATCTTTACCGGCACCGTATCTCACTATTAAAAATTCGCAAGGTCAAGCCCCCCTCCCGCCCTCGTTGGTGGACTTGAAATCTCGAATCCTCTACCCAATACAGAAACATGCGAAACCGAATTCGAGTTTCCCAGTCCTAGCATACAGTTTGTTAGGCTATACTGAGTTAGCTGTAAACTAGGCCTAAACTAGTCCTAGACTAGCCTTAATTAGATATTATCAGCTTTAAAGTAGGCGTAGTATGTGTCTATGCTACTCCATACTAATACGAACCCATGCTAGGGTTAGCATACTAGATTATGTTAGGCTTTGTCCTCTATAATGACATCACGAACAAGTTTAAACTGGTGACGTCAGGCATCATGATGAAGTTACAAGCTTAATGACGTCTCAAGCAGATTCGACGTAGGATGGTGACGTCACGAGGAGGTTTAAACTGGTTGATGTCTTTACTGTGCCTTTATCCGGTACCGAAAATTCGCAAGTTTGCGACTGGGTCTCTTCGTTTTCATGTCTTTACCGGCATCCCAGCCGTCAATTGGAAATCTGCGAGTCTAAGTTCGAGTTGATCCTCCTCCCCTAGACAATTTGTGAGGCAAAGATATTACAAATAATCTTTATTTATTTGACTCCGCCGGAATATATATATTTTTTTTCAATATTTTAATAGATATTGGTTTTTCTGTTTTCAGGTATGTTCTGGACCTACTTCATTGGCTCGTTTTCTTCTCCATATTCTATTAATTTACGACTTCAAATTAGGTAAGAAGTAAAAATTATTTTAAAAAACGACGGCTTCTTCAACGAAGTTGAACGAGGAACGCAGGGAACCTGTTCTATGGGTCGAATTGGTTTTGGTAGTTAAAATTCAAATTGAAATCTTGAACAGCCTGAAGTTTTTTTAAGTGCCTGGTATCATAGTGTTTAAAGCCTAAAATTAAAAATTGATCATTTCATTAATTATGACTCGAGAGTCACAATTTTCTTCGGGAAATATTAAACTGCGTCCCCCCGAAAAAATGTAAAAAAATTTCAATGTGTTCCGAAAGAAAAAAAAAAAGAAAAAAAAAATCGAAATTTGTTTGATGCAGTCCTGCCGCGAAGCATACGGTGTGTGGGGGTGAGGGGGTGCTCCCTTATTATGTGATCTAAACCCCTTGAAGCACACATGATAGGCTCCTCAAGAGGATGAATTCCTTTTGAGCTGCCACTGATTTTAGGTTTATTGTGAGGTAATTCTAAATGGATTGGTAGATTGTATATTAAAGCAGCATCTGGTAGCGACATGCATTCACTTCTGGTTAATGTCAGTGCCCCCTGAGGCAATAACAATACCGCTCGGCCAAAAAGGAAACGTGGCAGGCTAGAAAAAGCCAAGTGCGTGTTTTATGATTCAACAAATTTATTTATATTATCATTAGAATTTTTTAGTTTTTCAATTCATTTCATAATTATATCCTGAAATAACTGAAATAAAATAACTTGTTTTTATTGGCCGTAGCCCGGGTCAGCTTCTCGTCTTTCCCGAAAGCTTCGCAAAATCTAGCATTGCGGATATCATGTACAAGCGAGTCATCAATATCAAAATGCTCCTGTCAACTCCGTTTGTCATTCATTTTGATTTCTAAATTTCAGTATGTGTGACTTAGTTTGAAAATCGCCAGTAACTCAGTTCTCTTTTCAGTCAACGCACAATTAAGTAGCACAAGCGTAGGAGGTCTTTGAGATGAAAATGGCCTCCCGGGGTGCAATTCGCAAATAGTTGAAGCCTTGGAAAAAGAAAAATTGAATTTCAAATCCGAAAATATCGCCCATTTATGTAACACGTTTACTGAGCATACACGCTTATCGTAAATCCCTTCTTAAATATTATTATTGACCATAAAGAAAAAAAAAAAAAAAAAAAAAAAAGTTGAGAGAAAATGAAGGAGAGAAAAGCTAACACAGTTTTGTGAGGCAAAAAAACATGAAGAACGCGCAACTAACTTTAGTACTTTTTAATATCGACATGTTTACTTCCACACGCCAACTCTTGTACCAAAACCACAGAGAGGGAAACATCTATCGTAAGGATGGATATTTGGCAAAAATATGTAGTGACCGAAGAAAAAAATATATCGAGGGATAATAGAAAATCAGTTGTTCAGCCTGCAGACGTTACTCTCAGATTCTACCTCTCCAACATAGGGATATTAATAATGCGATTATGAAGACAAACAAAGAGAAGTCAAATCAGATGAATGCTTATTAGATTCAAGCAAGTTTTGATAACAAAACTGTTTCATCTTTCGTCAATTAAAATGCTTGGGATTTGATTTCGTGTCTTCCCGCAAGTTCAGGCCTTCATTTCGGATGCGGTCAAGATGGAAAATTGGTTTATTGATGACTTGGGCATAAAGGGTCTAGATTGGGTTAGATAGTCAGAAATGCTTCCGTTCGAAATTATTTCTTATCAAAGCTTATTCGTTGGGCTATATTTAGAGACGCTATATTCAAAATTTCAGACCTCTAGGTCCACTCATTCAGTCCCTAGGAACGAAAAAATATATTTTTCTCCCTAGAGACTGCGAATGAGTGGACCTAGAAGTCTGAAATTTTGAATAAAGCGTCTCTAAATATAGCCCGATAAGTGAGCTTTGACAAGAAAGAATTTTGAGTGGGTCACTTGTAACCATCTAGTCCAGCTAGAACCTTTAATTTTAGTTAGGACTATAATTTCGCCGCACCTCCAGCAATACTAAAATTCATTTTGTACCTGCGCAACTTCTTGCAGTTTAGCTTACGGTTCTAAAATTTCTCAATGCCTTTACGAATGTGACGAACTGTAGCGATAGGTTATCATGAAAAAAGTTACCGAACCGTTTCAGTATAGAAAATCGAACGCAGAATATTTTTCATCTCTGAATTTTTTTCCTAGACCCGTTTGTTGGCGCGTCATCGCTCAAAAACCAAATTTTTCCCCTTTCAACTCTTCCTGCGGGCGAAGCTTCCCGCGAATTATTTTGAAGAAAAGTTGCAATCATCAAACGGAAAAATTCTGTAGCTCTCATTTCTCTCTAAAACTCTCTTTCTGATTTTATTGCCTAAGCTACCTTTGGATTGTCGTTTGTTTCTTCTATTTCTGTCGGAAATAAAATTATCGAATAAAGAAGCTTTTCTAGACACTGAGGAAGCGAAAGTAGTCCGATGAATTCGACTTGTGTAATATTGTTCTTCACGGGAACGATCAATTTCCCTCACTCGCTATTAATTACAATTAAGGTCTTTTTTTCACTCCGTCAGAAGTTCGAAACTCCAAAACGATAAAATTATGACCATGTATGTTGAGACTACATCCAAACTTCAACTATTATACGATTAAATTTCGTCGTTAAAGCCCCGACGCTTAACCTCTTGAGCCACGTGTACACAAACTCAGGCGTACATATTCTCATGAGAACGCGTAATAAAACAAATGAAGGTCAATCTAATTCAGACTTAAGATCTGATGAAAAAATCTCAAGTTTTTGACGGCACCCTCCCCCCTTGAAAAAATTAATAAGAATTCAGCACGGCGAGTCTCGAAAAGGCTTTCCGATTTGGATTTTCGAATTTCGAAGCTCGGAAGCTGTTGGGGGCACCTTATTTACGTACTTCTGTTGTATATAAAATAAAATTCAATTTTAACCGAGCTCATAATATTACTTTGAGTGAGCGAAGAGCAATTTTATTTTTTTTTGTTTTATTGGAAAGGGAATGAATTCTGGATATCGTGACTCGGGGATGATGTAATTAATAAAAAAAAAAAAAAAAATGAAGATTTCTCTCGTACTTCGAGCTCATTATCATATTTAAGGGATACTGGTAGGTCTGTGTAGTTGTTATTCAGAATCGATTTTTTGCTGCCTAGTTCTTCAATTAGGCAGACTGCAAATCCGATCCCATTTAATTAAAACACCTCAGTTCATTTTGCTCTTCAGATGATCAGTACATTTTTTTCATTTTAACATTCTTTAATTAAAAAGAAGGAAGAAAATACAATTTTATTCAAAATAAGCTTATTACAGTGCTTTTTAAAATACCTTTATATCTCCAATATCAGAACATGAACCGCGAGTCTCCGCGTGCATTGTTTTAGCGTTCAACAAAAAGTTCGACAAATTCATTAAAAGCGAAGATATCGCAAGAAAAAATCAATTATACGAATCTGCGAAAGTTTTCGTACCGCATGTACATTAGCACTACACTGCTATCCGTATTCGAAAATGATATAAAACGTGAATTAATTGCTGGTCGTACAAAGTGATATTCGATGAAAATTTATTAATTATGTGCCCAATAGTGGAACGGTTTCGCACCGAGGTCCTTTCATCTCCAGCACTTAAAGGTCGTCCTCTACTTATAGTTTTGCGTATTCCTCAAAAAAAAAAAAAAAAAAAAGTATACGGAAACGAGAATAAAATTACCCGTTCAAAAATGTGCACTTTCTAGCAGAACTCGAGTCAACAATAACTAAAAAGTTATCCTAGTTTTCTCTTGATCCGTCACGAGAATACCTCGAATAGTTGGGGTTTTCTTTCAAATCTCACGACGACGCTCTTTAATAACTTTTTCACATTAACCAGAGAATAGGTCCTCCAGCGCACTAGCAAAATAAAAAAGACTTTTCAACGATTTTGGCAACATTTATTATGTTGACGATTTTTATGAGCGTCGCTTTTCTCTTCTTTTTCAAACTTATTCGACTGAGTGAGCGCTACGTTGCATTTTAAGAAGATTTTTCGGTCGCTAGCGCGCATGAGGCAGAGACCTCAGTGCGTACTCATTCACAACACGAAAGAGTGAATTTGGCCAAGTTAGAAAAATAAGGGTGTTATAAGTTTTGAAATACAGCTCTTAAATTGGCTCAGGTGAAAGAACGTACGTATACTCGTATCCTATCTTGTTACTAATTAAATTATGGAGTAAACATCAATTACGTGGAAGTTGATACGATCTTGCACGGCTGGTGGAATATTTTAGGAGCACTTTCTGATATAAATACAGGGCGAGTGTTACAAAAATTGAGGTATCGGGTGAACTAATAAATTTCATTATCATAGCTTTATTTTGGTACATTATTGGAGAACGGATTCCTCGGGTTTTTCCGAACCATTTCCTTAACAGGTACTCGAGTGCTAATGAGGTATGAGCACGAATTAGGGAGTACGGAGCCTGGGAGTGAAATTTTATTTTGCCGAATTATTCCGAAAACGTACCGAATAATACATCAATTTTTTGGTTACTCAAGGCCCCATCTCTAGTTACAATTTTTATTATTATTTACTGTCATTCATCGTGGATAGAGATATTTTTTATTTTCATATTGCGCTGCGTTTTATTTTTTAAATAACGAATTTCGGATTTTCGGAGCCGAATTTTAAATTTTTTAGTGGCGGAAAGATTATCTATGAACCGATCACTGAAACACTCCTCGGACTCTTATAATTTTCCTTGCATTAATTCATATACTACGTGAAATGTTGAGTCTCTGCTTTGAGTTAATGTCGGTTCTTACCCTTCTAGAAGTACGTAGAATAAGAAAAACGGTTGCAAGTAGCGTTCCCAAAGCCAGAAGGAAAATAAAATTTGCCAAGTAGGTAACGTTATGGGCAGTTATTGTCAGGTGCGGTCCAAGTCTACAATCTCGCTTCTCAGCCGAAATTTTTCGTCTTCTCAAGTGTTTGTAGTTGATTTTTCTGACCTTTCTTCCGGAAGTTGGTTGAAAATTTGTGAGATGCAAACATCGTAACCAAAAAGTGACTTAGGACGCTAAGGCTAAGCATAAATAAGTTCAAGAGAAGAGGTTGCCCTAGTTATGATTAGGTCAATAAGGTAGACCAAGAAGAAGAGTTTAGGCGAATGCTCTGGAAACTCGGGTAGGATTTGAGCAAATGCGAGAGAGGACCAGGCTATAAAGAACAACTTATCCGAGGCGAGATCAGGCTGAACATTAGATAAGCTATGGAGACGGATAGCTAAAATGGAATTGTAGAAAGACAATCTGTAGAGCGGATACGTTTGATTTGTTATAAAGTTTGCTTTGCTTTACTTTCCACCAGACTAATTCAAGTGAAAAGGGGGTACATATTCAGTACTCGTTCGGGCAAGGGGGAAGGTGAAACAACGAAAGATGTACAAACCTTCCCCCCTTTCTACTGCCCGATATGCCATATTGACCGAGAATTTACTTCTTTTACAGTTTTGATCGAAATTGCATCCATATAATATTGTTGAAATTGACCCCACGTTGACGTCGATATCTCTCGTTAATACGGGGTCATATCAACAAAGGTCGACTTCATCTTGGCTCGTTCGTTTATCCTCAACATTTCACTTCGAAAATTACTGTCGCCTTTTAAATCCTTGAAAACTGGCATGATCTTTGAAAATGAGTCACAAAATAGAACAATCACCTGTTTATCACGCGATCCTTCGACAGAAAGATTGTATTCCTACAAACTGGCCAATCTTAACCTAATGTTCTCCTTCTTTCTTCCTCCAACACTTGGAGTCCCTAAGTCGCTCAAATACCCCCCCTCCATGTCAGCTAATCAATGTTGTTGATTGCCTCTCGTGAAACAATTACAGAGACGCTTGAATATCTTCATGTCCTAAATTTTTCGAAGTCCCCCTCCTATCATGTATTACAGCTCGAGAACCGGCATTTTCCTAAGTTCAATTCTAGCTATTATGATAGGAGAACCCAACTCTTACCTCTTCGTTCTTCCACTAACACACCCTCCTCCCTCACTCAAGCACTCAAAAACAACCATGAAATCGTTTTTGGTATCCTACAATACTTACAAATCAACTGACTTTTACACCAACATCTAAACAAACTGACCGTCCACACTAATTCCTCTCCACATTAATTTTTATCTTCTTATCTTTCATCTATTTTCATACCATGTCATACCGTCGAGCTAATGACCTTGTAGTTCTAAAGCTCATTAAATAAACAAAATAATACTGTAAATAAATGAATAAAAACTGAGAAAAAAAAAGTTAGGTATTTTGATTTTCTCAAATGCTTTAAAGTACTTTCCAATTTTATATAATACTTCTGATATGCGTAGTACACGTAAAATATCTCCCCGTTTGTCTACCCACGATAGACTTTCATTATTTTGAGTGTATATATCGTAGTGTGACCATTAATATGATATAGTTGCAGCGTGTAGAATAACCTGGAACAGAAAAAAGTATACGTACCCAAATCCACGAACTTACGTATAATCAAAAAGTTTTTTCCTCGTGACATGTTTTATATGAGAGTTTATTGTATGTGTGTGGTATCGAGCAGCAGACTTGAATTTGTTTCTGCTATTTCTTTCCCACAATCGACCGATTAACTTGGAAGATCGCAATAATAAAAAAAAAAAGGAAATTAAAATAAAAACTTTTTGGTCGATATTATCTGAGAAAGTGCGTCCAGAATAAGGAAAATGATACTTGTTTAAAGTGTGAACAGAGTGTTATTGAGTACATTTGCGGTGAACCTTCTGAATTTCAGTTTTTTGCTTCACTCTAACCCAAGAAGATGCGTAATATAATTTTCAATAATGCACCAAAGAAATACGGAAATACCGCGCCAAAAACTATTCGGAAATGATGAAAGTTTGTCAATTTGACGCAGAATTTTCGAGCATTTTAACAATAAACTTGACAGGATATCAAATATAAGCTTGGTAAACTTTCATTATAAGATCAACTGCGGAGTGTTTTTTGCGAGTGTATTTTGGTACTAATTTCTGGAGTTGATTCCATAAGAATTCGAAATGAGGTGATGCTCGCACAAGAAGGCTTCTTTGTCATGCTTACGTATACGGTTTTGTACGTACGGATGAGCGACAAAATGGTAAGGAATAAGGAGAAACCGAAATGGAGGTCACTCGTTCCGCATAAAGATGACGTATCTATTTCGAGGTATTTTGTACGAGTCTAACTTCGTAGGAAATAATTGATAAAATCAAGATAGACTCTTATATTATGATGAATTAAATGAACTGAGATTTTCTATGGTCATTGGTTCTTAGAGCTAGCCGTGAAGTCCATACTCTATCCGTACCTCCCCTTATTGAATATAGCATAGAAGCTGAAGAGGTTATACAAATGATTATAGTCCACGAAAATATTGGTAGAAGCTCAGCAGTTTCAGCATGAGAACCAATACTCGGGCTTGACTGTACAGCAGCGACAAACGCCTGTCGGGCAGAAGGTAGTTATCCTAATGGATTCCAATAAACGTGGTTTATATACTGTCTGTTAAGACGCCATAGTTCTTCTGAGAAAAATCTAAGGAGCGCACGCAATGACGCTCTCAGGCACTTGGCTTCAGGTGGTTAACGTTCATGTTTGATCGAAATGGAGTCCGAGAACTCTGGTCGAATTTTTGTGAATAAGGAGTATTATTCGATGTAGAATGGAAAGAATTAGTGGAATATTCATCAGCGATAAAAGCTGCGCTCCGATAACTATGTTGATGTTGAAAGAATCCGTCAACTTTGGATGGGAATTGGACGCATTCATAGAAGTCGTTGGTTACTGCGATGAAGTATTTGGGATCATGTCATACGACCTACCCACGGCCGGCAGTTGACTTTGGTCACGTCCGTAGCTTATCCTGTGGTAGTACCGAATTGAATCATGAGGAATATTACAATTGTTCTAGGATCCTTTACATCTTTTCTATGTGACGGGAACGATGTACAGTCTAAACTACAACCTTTAAACTCCAAAAGGTTATTCGCGAGAAAGTTCTTTGGAGATCAGTTCCGGTTGCCAACTTTTCGAAGTCTGAACTCTAAATTGATCGTGAGACTGTTGTCACACACGTCTTATTTTGAAAAATATTAGTTTCATAATTTCTATCATACTTAAGTTAAAAACTCTCACTTAGCAACCTGTATTTACACCTGACTCCCTACTGGGGGAAAATTCGAATACGAAGTCGGTTACCTTCAAGATCCACAACAGGGCTGTGGTCAAAGACATCTTCTACTGAGAGAGCAATTCAAGTTTACTTGTCGCCATAAATTACTTCGTACTTACTCAGGTATTACATTTATCCTTATTTCGCGTCGTGGGTTCTTGTAATCCATTAATTAAAATACCGTCCCAATCGAAATACATTTCCATTGTCTCCATCGAAGACGGACGCAACAAAATATCACACACATATCCGACTAGAGTATCGCATGCTTTAATTTACATAAGTTCGTTTCATTAATTTGACACACCGCCAAATACAAAATACAGCGATGAACGGGATCGACTAAATAATACTACTTAAACGTAGAACAGCCAATTTTTGATTCCTTGTTTTCGTCCGCACCAACCGCTGAATTCATCCTTCAGTACGGAAGCTTTCGATTCGCGAACCTCGAGTTTTGGCAATTCGGCGTACTTGATCTTGCCTCTCCGAAACTCCATGACCTGTTCGTCTGGTATTCCGTATTCCATGACGTAATTTTTACCCTCAACGGGCTGAGTGACGCGGAATTCGCGGAATTTGAAGAATACCCTCTTCTTCTTCGGAATACGTTTTTTCTTTCCCTTCTTTTTCTTCTTCTTAAATTTCGCGGGAATGTTCGGACCACCTTTGTCCATAATGGTTTCGATTTATATTTGTTTGTTCGCTATGCGTTTCACATGGAGTATGAGGTACTTTTCTTCGAAGACGAGATCTACCCGTGCCATTTAAATATTTGCATAGCAATACGCGAGTATTTTGATTCCCTTAGAAGAAATATGTGTCATCTGCGGACCTTTCTTCGCACTCGCCTCGAGCTTTCCGTAACCTTCGACTTCCGTAATTTTGGCGACAGTCGTTCTTACGCACATGTACGTACATGCTGATAGTGACACTTAGACTTGTTTACGCGAGCTTCCAGCGGTTTTACATTCGTAAAGCTCGCACGCTCGGCTGCTTTCAAGCATTTCTGCAGTTTATGCGCTTCTTCAATCCTCTCCTTTTTTAAAATCATGTACGACAATTGGAGGAAGACCTATTCGATCGTGAAACAGCGTGCGAGACGCGCGACGCGGTCGTGGTAATTGAGGCATTTTTTTCTTCCTTTTTTCGTAATCCTGAACACACGCCTATATACTGTATATTTTCGATAATATGGATTTCGTCGAAGCGTAAGAACTTTAATGCTGCGATGTATTTGAAATTTCTCGGCGTTTTCGAATTGAAAAAAAGTAATGGTGCGAAGGCCTTACTGTACAAAGATTTGTCGAGAGTAAACCCGACAGGATAATGGAGGAGAGTATTTCAGTCTTCTGGTAGATTCGAAAATTCGGCCGTCGATATTTGGTTTTAGTCTATCCTCATTAATTTATGAACAATTGAAGACCTGTGAACGAGTGCATTTGAGTTACAAGTTTGAATTGAAAAGGTAGTAGAGCATGCCGTGGTGTGGGGAAGAAATTTTTCCTAACTGTTCTGAGATTCTAATATGCAATTTAAAAAAAAGCAGGGAAGCTAATTTGCTGTTGCTTGCTTTATCTAGTGTAGGAAAATTTTTCTATGCAAAGTAACATAACAATCAAGGTCGAACGCAGATAAAGAAAATTTTAAGCCCTAGACAATTTTCAGAAAATTAAAACGTCACAAATGAACGGATGTGGACATTTTGTGAAAATGACCCTCCAATAAAAGGAAAGTTCCAATAATCAGACATAGATTTATTGCTATCATTTAGCTTAGACCAGCGGTTCCCAACCTTTTCCAGGCTACGTACCACTTCTAATTTCTGAAAATTGTCGCTTACCACCAAAAAAAATCATACTAAAGAAAGAAAATAAGTATTATAATGTCTGGTAATCAGCATCGTGGATTGTGCAGGTGGTAGAGGATGTTATTGTTATTTCAGGTAGCTGTCGAGAGGGATGAGGAGATTTGGTAGGTATGGCGGAGAGGTGCTTGGGCGGGACATGTGAATATATGATTGATTTGAAAGGAGCAGTCCAAGGTGAAATGCATTATTTGCACAAAAGAGAGAAGTTATAGAGGAGATGGATATGCGTCAGATATATGGCTAATGCCAAGACGAGTGAGTTTTGTGACGGACTTGAGATGTGAGCCATGAGAAAGGCAATTGTTTTACCTACTCGTGCTAATTTGTTCGCAGCTTGGAGGTAGAAATTGTTCCAAGTCCCCTTCCTATCACATGTAGCTGTAATGTCCGGATCTGTGACGTTACAATTTAATGAAGTTATAAGTCAGCCTTACGACCTCACAATCTGATGACGTCATAAATCCCTCATAAAAGAGGTTCCCTGCCACCCTTCGTTTAACTCCGTTAAAGAGGTAAGTTTTTAACAGGGAACATATCGCTTGGGGGCGAGGCCTGTGACGTCACAGTTTGATGAGGTCGTAGGTCAGCCTTTTGACATCACAGTTTATTTCCCATCATAGAGAGCTTGGCGAACGGGACCTGTGACGTCACAACTTGATGACGTCAGAGCCCATCCTTGTGACGTTACAATCCACATTTTTCAGATCCGACGTGCCCTACAGAACAGGTTAGTTTACCAGCTGTATAATGTAAGCTAGTATAAAGCTCAACATCTGAAGAGCCTGAAGGGGGTATCCTATAGTAATACTGAGCTGGGCCGTGAGAGCTACTCAACCTCATTTTTTAATCTTTCAACCTAATAAATATACGTAGAAACAATACCAATCATACTCTCCAGCACGGTCCTGGTACATAGAGAGCTACGGCGGAATTTGCGAAGAATTGGGACCCAATAAGGCTGCTATAGAAAGATGCCATGCTAGACTTATACTAACTTAAGAATAGGAGCGAAAGAGCTGAGCGAGTGAGGCTCGTAAGCTACTCAGCCTAGTATAGTACGTTACATTTATACGGATTGCTAAGAATGGAGTCGAAGGTGCAAAACTGAGCCTATGAGCCACTTAGTCCAGTACACAATAGACTACCCTTCATTTTGTACGACCAATATTCAATGAAAGTGACATAAACCTCGTCAACTAGTTTGTTATGCAGAGACCAGACATGAAACATGATCTTCATCTTTTTTGTTAGGGTGGAGCTGATTCAAAAGATACAGGTGCCCACACAAATAGCAGAATTTCACACTTTACGAAAACGCGGTTAACGAACGATTTGCCTGAATTGAAAACCAGACTAAGCGAGCTGATTTCTATAATTATATTAATAATATTGAGTGAAACAGGCAGTTCTTGTTTAAATAAGAAAAATTTCGTACAACTTTTTCTGTGTTCCATTCACATTTCTTGCGCGGAAAATATAAAATTACTCTACACTCGAAGGAAATACAGATACGAAGAAACGTATATATGTCACAGTAATAGAAAGCTGCGCTAAAGAAGTTGTTAAAAATCTCGGCGAAAAAGTTCATGACCTCACTTCCAAGAAAAGTAAATTTGCGGAATGAAAAGTATCACAGTAGGAGATTTATAGGAGACCAGATAGAAAACTTTCGGGTGATCTCAAAAATGATAGTTTATCTAGTCGGTGCTCCAGTTGTATGATCCTCGAGCTTGTCTTATTAAATTCGCTCGCGAAAGTTCGCTCCATAAGGTAGAGTAATCATTCACCAGGATTTCATCCTCCTTTACACAAGAACTCAGAAGTACCCCGTAGAGTGAATTTACTCGGCGAAAATATGAGGAAAAATTCGATTTACTCGGCTTCTAAACGCGGTCGAGGAAGTTTTCGAAAAACTTGGGTCGTGTTACCAACCACCAAAACTGTACTCGTACTAGCACTCTTACAATGCAAGCGAGATTTTTGCAGGATGATTTTCTTTATTTTTTCTCTCTCTGCTCCTAGAAAACCGTTTGTTTAGGACGATACTCACGCGTTAGAAGCGAAAGCGAGCAATAAAAAGTGAAGATGAAAGTTGGCACCTGCTGGGTGTGCGTGGCAAGAGTGTCGATAAGGAAGATGAATTTGAGAATTTCGCTTCGGCTTGTTTGCGCAAAGATATTACATATAGAATCAAGAAGTGAAGTGTACGTACTTCTTATCCGTACCGGTAGCTTTAAACAAGTTTTACTCGTAAATTCAAAAGACAATGTCGTTACGATAAATTTGCTCGATAAAAAAAAATGACGACCAGCATCGAGATGCGGAGCGAGAGATAAACTAATTCGTTGAAATCAAAAAATCGTGTTCGGAAGCGCAAAAAAGTATTATCTTCAATAATTGAAACTGCTTTTTGCCGCGTATACGAGATTTTTATTTTACGAACGCTGCCAAATTTCATTAGAATTCGTGTAATACGGTAAGTTTTTTTCACCCTCTCTTTCTTTAATATAAATTGGAAGTTTTCTTCCGTAACAGAGCTTCAATTAAAGGAAATTTTCATAATTACGAAGTCGTAAAGTATTTCATCAGTCATTATTGTAACAATTTCTATCCTGTTAATTATGACGACTGCTTTTTCGAGTTAGCCTTACTGTTTTTTTTTCTCTCTCTCTCCCTTTTTCGCTTCCTTCTTTCTTTAATATTTTCCCGCGAATAGAAAAAAGAAAAAAAAAACAACGGTGTCGGAATTTGAGAAACTCTCTGCGGCGCATTTCTCTTCTGAAAAGGCGCAGAGTATTTTTGTTATCCTAGCGTACTACTCAACTATGAAGTAAGGGTAACTTATAAATTCATGCAAATTCAGTGACGTGCAAAGGAAAGAATTAACCCATTCTTTGTTAAATGTGGTAGAAAATTCATACTGGGTGCTATACAGTGGGTACGTAACGACATGGATTTTAATGAAGCACAGTATAATAGCTACGAGTAGGTAAAGAGTACAATACCTAATATACCCCAGCAATGTCGGTTAAGGCTAAGAAAAGTTACCTACTATATTTGTATTTCGTTACATTCAACACAAATATAAAATATGAATTTCATCTCATGATGTAAATACGATGTTCTGCATATTCATGCAACCTATAAGTAGAAGATGGATTATTCTCGAAGCATAATTTTTCGAATTGACATATCTTGTAGACTATTAAACGTAGTCAAATTTGACGTTCGTTGCTCACTTTGACTTTGATCATATAACAAAGTAATTACGGTCTCCTCCAACAGGGCTCTTCCCCTGTATCATATTTCATACTCGTTTGCCTAGTGGTACTTGCTTTACATTGGTCTTATGGCAGGGGAATTGAATATACAATAATAGCATATCTATTCCCCTACTACAAGACCAATGTAAACAAAGTACCTTTACGATAAGAACCAGGCACACAAGTATGCAATATGATATAGAGGAAGAGCCCTACTAACCTGTACAACATGCAATCCACTATACATAAACAATTAGGTTGTTTCTTGACGGTGCGGAAAGGTGTGCCCAGGTTCGTTCACACTAAAACGTCGCTGTGCGTCGTCAACTTCACCGACTGGCCGCGTGTGCGTTGCGTGTTCAATGTGAAGCAACCTTTTTGACCTTTCAAAATTTGTGTACAGGTTAGTCAGAACCGATAGCTAGATTTTGTTTAGGAAATTCCAAAGTTGAGCTATATGAGGACAAGGATGATCATGAGGATATGCTACGACGAGAGGACGTATGGCTCAAAACTCGGTGATAAAATTTCATGACATGATCTGCGAAGGCAACAACAGTTGCAATTTTCATGCGCTATTCCGGGACAAAACTGTCCTTTTTACAATCGAATAGTAGTTTAATCTTGCTCTATCATTCATTTTGTTGAATATGCAGCATTGTTCCAGTAGGACTACTATATCATTGTGCAGCTATTCTGAAGAGAAGAAGGAAATACCCATTGATACTGCAGAGCTCGTTAGACCATCCCTACTGGAAAGTATAACAAAAGGAGGAGCTAAGTCTCTTCAATTTTCATAGAAGATATTAATTGTAAAGCATACATTTGACTTCAGTGGTAGATTGTAGCATTGCACTCTGTGTGGAACGTTTTGTAAGGGATACCAAGGTAAACCGTGGGTAATGATAAGGAACAAAGTGAGAGGGTCCATGTACTCTATAGATCACGCATGCATATGGCACACGCTAATTTAAGCCTGACAGCGATGGTATCGCGCCCAAAAAAAACGGGAATATTGATGGGCGTTGCGGGTGACGCACGCGACAGGTTTCTTTCAATCAAACTGAATCAATTCTTATCAGAGAAAACTTTACTCTCTACAAATATTGTTGTCTTTATTTTAATCACCCTAAAAATGGAGGTGGCGAGAAGTGACGCAGAATATAAAAAGCTTATCTACTATTGTGTTAGTTTTGGAAAGACCATACAAACTTCCCCCTCCTTGTTGGAACTTGAGAACTTATAACGATCGCGTATAGTCTTCATTAATTCGTGTATGAGACTTCTATACTGAAGTACCTCGGCGATATTTATCAATTTATTATATTTTAGGATTCGTGGTGAAATGGTGTCATCATAATTGGATCGCTCTAGATAATACACGCGTATAATCGAAATCATCTAATCAAGTGAGAATATTCGTGCAAATAAAGAAATAGGGTTCGCGTGTACGAGTGGTATTTTATTATTTTTAAATTGAGTGCAGAGTATGTACGAGCGAGGGAGAAAATAAGGCAGGTCAGCAAAGTTCTCAATTTACTCGTCATGCTCTTGTTGAAAGAAATAATGAAGATTATGTCGTGTTGGAAGAAAACGTGCGCCGAATGCGCACTTTCGAAACGAAATAAAATATATAAGTTATATCAGTATACAACTCTACACGGACCGATTATCGCGAATTAAAGTCGTAATTCAGTACCGCGGTACGTTCGATTCTGGCATAGCAAAGGACTCATTCATGCCAGACATACTAATATAGTCCGGTAATCGTATTTTTTTGTAGAAGCTGCACCGGCTTAGAGTAAAATTAATTATTTTTAATAAAGTAGTAAAATTCAATTTCCCGGACAGAATGAGCAAAGAGACCTCCGCGCGGCGCCTCCATTGCTTTCCTCAATCATTCATTTGCGTCGCATATCCTCGGATATCACGTTTTGCATGTTAATTTTTATAAGAACTATGCTGTTGAAAAAATTCCAAGATATGGGAAATAACTTGAAAGTTTGGGTCGGGTGTACTCTGATTCTTCACATTTAAAGTGGCCACAAGAAAGAAAATCAAATTGAGGATGTACCACCAACAAAAGTCAAAAAAATTTAAAATGAAGTCTTCTGTCATAGACAGGAGGAAGAATCTGTTACTCATCCGGGAGCTGATAACCCTTAGTGTCGATGTATAGCTCGTAAATAGTAATAATAAAGTTTCAATACAACTGCTAGTAGATAATTTTCAAATTCTTTTCTGGTTATTCTCGTTCTTTTTTTTTAGCGATACGCATTTTTTCATACACATGATTTTATCCATCATCAATAATTACAGTGATTTGTTACTTTTTGAATCTAGAAAACGATACTCAACACAATGATAGGGTTAACCGGAAATACTGTGTGAAATTGTTTCCATAAAACATTTTCAAACCGCGAACGATAAATTGAAATTCACCGTAAACCGCTCAAAATTATACACGACCATTACCCCACATCCTGAGAAATTTTGTCTTAATTTCGTCAAAGTAAATATTCTAATTTATACTACAGATTCCGCGATGAGAAGATGCAGCCAAAGACACCTAACTTTCATCCCTCACCACGGCTTCAAAAGGAGAAGTTTTTTATTTTCAACCTCCCTATCCGATCGACGATTGTGCACTAATAGGAAGGGAGATTCAAAATGTCAGTGAAATTGGTACCATGGAAACGGAGCCTATTTGTCTAAAAAAACTGCCTCTCTCATTTACAATATGATTCACCTTAGAAATTCTGGTATCTGCGTTTATAACATCATGTTTTCGATCGCTAATTACGAGCACAATGATTCTCTTGTATTCGATTCGCTGTTTTCAAAATAATTGCATATAAACACAAGACAACTTATTCGACTGTGTTCTTTTTCTCAAAAATTGGATTTCGATGAGACGGCGCCCGAAATACGATATCGCTTTGCATTTATTACTTAATTAGAGTAATGTCTAGTTTTTATACTATGTGCAACACAATCAGAAAGGTTCAGATAACGTTTGCTATACATTCGCGTTTCATAAAGCGGGGGAATTTGAAAATAACGATTATTAACGATACGCACGCCATTCTTCGGCACGTGGTGGTGGTAAGTTTACGTGATTTTACTTTTCGATATGGTGTTTACGGAGACGCTTTTCCGGAACAAAATGTTTAGAATTGTGTAACAGAGTTTTTCCATAAAAATTGAGTAGCTCAGAACCGTTATAATGAGAGGCCCGACATAAGAAGACGCCGATATCACCAATAAAAGTAATTATATCGGTGGTAGAACCGTTCTTGAGTATTATGTATAATAGCTAATCCGGTAAAACTGCGAAGAAAAACGTATTTTTCGCGGTTTCTTTTCCTGTTATTCACTACACCAGTACGATTTTACGGAAAGAGAGCATATTTCCCGCTTTGTGGATGGTCTTGATAGAAATTATTCTCGAGCAGAATGAGAACCGTTTTCTTTGGTATATTGCCGACGCAATGAACCACTTGACGTCGATTTCCGGCCGACCGTGAGCGCCCAATTTTTGAAATTTTTGGTCAAAACTGCTTTGATTTATGGTTAAAATAAACCTCACGTTGACGCCCGGTTGTACGACATTTTTCTAATGAAACGCTTCCCTGCCTTTCGTGTACTGCCTACTGTTCCGGCAAGAAAACGTCACTATACAAGAAGTCTCTTCAGGTTGTCTTGAGAGCTGTCCAGCTGTATAGAGTCAATGCGTACATACCGACAAAGTTTGTCGGATTTTGAATTGGCGATCATAACGGTTTCCAAGACAGTTTTTTCTGCGTCCCCTGTTCAGGTTGCTTTTTTCACCTCTGGCAAATTGTGTAACGACAGGTACAGGCAGCTGGCCTACAAGTGCAATACCGCGACACTAATGACATATCACATATCGATAAGACGGCATCCGCGTATGCTCATAAGCCTCGCGTTCATCCCCATTACCAAAGTCTCTTGTGGCTTTTCTACACTGAGAGCACCCTGCCTAGCAGCTTTGAATCCCGTGTTTGACTTCTTCCGCAAGAACTACATAAAAGGAACACTGGGCAGAAGAACCGCAGAGCTGTACCTCCCCGATACCCGCCCACACTTTGGAACCAGTATGGGTGGGCCCTCGTTAAGTCGCACAAAACGAACAATATTAGCGAAGGCTAACAAGGAAAGCTTGAGTGGAGTGCACAAGCTCAGTTGTGAGCAGTGCGAGGGCATCTACATTGGTGAGACTGAAAGAAACTTTGAGATCAGGAAAAAGGAGCAAAAAAGGCAAGGGAGAAAGAAGATGGTAAGTCTCTGTTTGGTAAACACTGTAACAAAGAACACCACAATGCTGGTGGGTGAATATTTGAAATAATACATGTATGGAATCGCTCAAAGAAAACTTTTGGAACAAATAAAGATTGCAAAAGCGTAAAGGAAGAAAGCCAACCTCTTGAACAATGTAATAACGTTTGATAGCAAAGAATTATTCGGTCTGTTGATTGGACAAGAGAAGAAGAACAGAACCAACCAATAAGATGGCAGAAAACCAGGTAGCCAATAGAAATGCAGTATTTAGGTTGAAAGAGCGAACCAATCACAACACAGCATTGTTATAGCCAATATGATCACAGTTTTACACTATGAAAACTCATGTTTAAGGCCTTGTTCTTCAGTTGCGACACAACTGATGATGGGGTGACACCCGAAAGTACTCTTGTAAAAGCAACCAATTGTAGATACTGTATATATTTGTCGGTGAGTAAATCTCTGGCTGTTTAAACTGTAGCATGTATTTAAAACGTACTAAGATTATTAGGTGTTCATTGGTCACGTCAGTGTGAAGAGAACATCTATAAATAGTCGCGAGATTTCTTGTTCTTGAAAAGAAAGGAAGGAAAGGTTTCACGACAAACACATGTGCCTAGGTTTAGACGATTGAGCGACGATTGTGTCATTCTACGGTCAACGATTTTGAACGCACGTAGAAAAGATCCTGTATCGGATTATAAGAAATAGGCTGGCGCAGGTAGCCGAGTCCAGGGTCGCGATGGACGAAACTACGCGCGATCAACAAAGGTATAGGTTTCAAACTATTCTGTTTATTAGTAAATCAGTTCAATGGAATCACATTCGTTTGCCAAAGTATTAAGCGTCGATATATTTAAGCGTCGATATATTTCTGTTGCGTCAAAGTGTTGTTTGATTGTTGGTACCTATCGGTAGTTATTGTGGTTGTGTTTGGATTCTTATTGTGGATATTATACATATTAAGCTTTTGATATTGTATTCGTGAGTAGTTCACTGAGTATATTTGTAATTTGTATTCGTCTGCTATCAGTTAGGGTTACTTCAATATAAGATTATCTTAGTATTATGTCTTGCGGCACGCACACGAGAAGAAATCAGTAGAGGCGGATGGCAAATAGGATTTGTGGTTAACCCTGGGTGCGGCTCAAGGTGGCCTACTGCTGTATTGTTTGCTGATGTCTGGTGTCCTAGGTGGGAAAGCTTATCGTCGGTTCAGAGCGGTCCTAGAGTGACCGTTAAGGATAGGACCTGGATAGTTAGCCGAGACCCGAGGTAGCCGATGGACCGAGCTGACCGGGTAGAATAGGTAATGCGAGTCTTGTCAGTGGTCAGGGGAACAATGAGCACTGGAGCTGCATCTTCCAGTGGAAGCCCGAGCAGGGGCTGGGACCCTTGAGGTCAAAAGGCCATGAGATGATTTTCATGGCAGGGACGGGGCGTCATCACAGAGTCTCTTGTAATGGGGCTTGTGTGATGATTGGCATCGGCTAGTCAGGTTAAATGGTACCGACTGAGTTAGGTGCCAGGGGCCTTGTCGCACAAATCCGAGGCTGGGGTTGGCCGCCCCAGTTAAGGTGGTAGTGGACTCGGTTCTGTCCCACTAAAGTGGACACTGCGGGGCAATCGTGGGAATTGCTGAACCTGTAGCCATTAGGCTGCTATTGGGCGGCTGATGAGGACTCATCGACATTACATAGTTAGTAAATGAGAAATGATCAGAAAGTTCTACCAGTGTGACAATTGGGGCACGGCCCTGTGTTGGAGTCAAGATGAGAGAAGAGGTGAAGGTCTGGTCGATTCCCCGCAATGTTTGAAGGAACAGTCTATGGCAAATGACGTGCGTGACCTCAAATTAGATAGGTTGTATAGGCGTAAGTTGTAGGTATACTTAAACGAGTTTTAAAAACCTTTTACAGGAAGTTCAATGGAAAGGCGGAGTTGGCTCAGCAGAGAGATTTTTCGAGATCAGACTGACGTAAGTGGCTCGTTGATGTACGTTAGGTTGTATCCCGGTGGGGCAAGCGCTCCGGCATTTTATTAGGGTTACACAATAAAGTAGAATTGTACTTTTGAAAAACTTTTTCAATTTTTTGTAAAAAAATCTTAGTCGAAAAAGCGTCGTGTTGGAAAGAAATTACGGATGGAAATAATTGTTGTGTCGGAATTATTTGTTTATCGGCATATTTGCATGTCGGAAAAATGTGTCGGC
This sequence comes from Aspidiotus rigidus, assembly GCA_035079385.1. Taxonomy (NCBI): domain Eukaryota; kingdom Metazoa; phylum Arthropoda; class Insecta; order Hemiptera; family Diaspididae; genus Aspidiotus; species Aspidiotus rigidus. Next base: position 7,373,276 of record JAVHKY010000030.1, read on the forward strand.
GGAAACATGTCGCGGTTGGAAAAACGCTGTCGGAAAAATGTCGAGGTCATATGGGGTCGACAGATGTCCACTACATTTTGACTTATTTACTACGTCGATCCCAGGTCGATTTTGAGTCGACTTCTCCAAATTTTTCTATCTACCTGAAATCTATGACTATGCTGGTCGATTTGAAGTTGATTTAAGTAGTTTTCTGCAAGTATACGTCGACCAACTTTAAATCGACGTCAATCTGGGTTTGATTCCAAGTCGACTTTTCCAAGACCTCTCTGTTGGATCGATTTCAAGTCAATTGGTTATTCTCTGGCAGTATACGCTGGTCGACTTCAAATCTACGTAAAATAGATGGCGGTCTGGAATCAATTCATGCAAATTCTCTTTTATCGACAAGAAACCCACTGCCCTGTTGCGTCAATCAGCAGTCTAGTTTTCGTTTTCTAAAAATTTATACTCGCGGTTTGCTTGTGGTTGAGATTGAGTAGAGCTAAATTGACTCAAAGTCGACGCAGAATTGATACGAATCTTCATTGAAATAGCAAGTCGATTTGTGTAGTCGTTGTGGTTTTTCGGGAACTATGTTCGCCGCATTAAGAGTTACGAGCTTTTCTTTATCCCTGAACTTGCAACTGAACTGTTCAGTTTCTCATGCAGATTCTGCTTTTTCTGATACTGGGCCTTAGTTCAAAATCGTTGTTTTCTTTTGAGGACATTGTTGCTTTTCAGCCCATTTCGCTACCTGCAGACGGGGTGCAGTTCACCAGTGTAGGAATTTTGGCCGGTTAGCGCTAGTATTGCATCTAACGAGAAAGAAACAATCAATGGGTGGCGCGCGGGTGGGGGCGGAAGCTTTTCTTAAATCGATCGAAATTAGTTTTTACGAGGTTACTTGTAGGAGATTTTGGGCTGTGAAAATTTCGTTTCTCTAATGTTTCCGCTGGAGGGTTTCAGACTCGACTAAGACTCGACTTATTTAAAATATTTAATTAACGTCGTCCTGATCCCGTTTTCAATTTTGTTGATGTAGCGCTTTTAGCGGATGACCTGTTCGAATTGAATGTATTTCTTTGCAAGTTTTACCAGATCTATCAACTTCAGCGGCGTACTTACCGACAGTCTTAGAAAGCTGAAGCTTCAGGCGGCAAATTTTCCAAAGGAAGAAAAAAAAAAAAAATGAAAAGATGAAAAACGTAAACTTGAAAATAGGGGCCCTGATTTTCACGGCGGTAATGTGCGAAGTGCGCCACTGATCAACTTGGACCATATTTTATTCTTACACATCATTATTAATTTTTTAATGAGTGCTCAACACAGAATACAGGCTCAAATGGGTATACATTTTGAAAATAAACGAAACCAATAATATTTTTCGTATGAATGGCTATTGAGAATACTCATTATTACTTCGAGAAGCGATTAATAAGAAGAATTGAATTTATTGATATTTTCTCGTCGATCCGTATATACGTTAGAACTCTATATATAATAGAAGCTTCGCGTCGTAAATTCCCAAGAAAATGCAGTCTTTCCGATAATTGTGTGCACTCTGCTTACACGCGATCATATAGTGCTATATGGACTGCAATATCAAGTTTTATCATATTTCTGGTACTTTAGTGCATATCATACGTATGCAGTATCAGTGTTCGCAAAATAGGAATGATACTTTTAACGTCACTTGAAGAGGAGGAGAGAGAAAAAGAGAAAAAAAATGTATCGTTGCGAATTTATGGGAATAAATATTCAAGTATAGCGCGTTCGGTTCAGGATTTATGACACGATGAGTCTGGGTTGTGAAAAACGCGCACAGAGATACTTATTTCTCAACAAAATAAATTAAGTATTTCTTTATTCGAGAAAGGTTCAAAATACTACTCCAGTGAGGAAGATGGTGCGCGAGTAGCCAGACTCGATGCCTCATCTGAAACGGTTAGTGTTTTAGTACCTCTAAATGATGCTGCATACTCGAGGCGATTTCAAGAAAATCCGACGTTGAAGAAATCTCAGATTTACGTGTACGGATGTTGTGTTGTACTCGGAAAATTTTACGAGCTCTAATAGAATTTCGAGTACGATTTGTTGCACGATATAAAAAGATGATAGCGGAAATAATGACGAGGCAAACAGAACGGCACATGGCTTATCGAGAACTCGTGAGAATTTTAAAAAGTGCTGGTTGTTTACTAACGCGTATGCGGGGAGGATGGAATAATAATAATAGGACTAATGGTTCTCGGTGGTATAAATGAATATTTTGTAAGTAAAAACGAAGTTATGTAAGTGGTAACGTAAGAAAAAGATGGGACGACAGTGGGGAACAATATTGAAACAATGGATATACACCCTATTCAATGATGACGATTAATGGCTTTTGCTGTTAGAAAAAGAAACATTAAGATTCTAGTCCATATTTGTACCTCTGTCTCAACCAAGTAGTACAGAATGGTTTACGTCCTACAATTAGAATTGTAATACGTATTTCACCTCGAGGCTTGAAACTTTCTCGAAATAAAGTTTTATTATATGTATCAAAAAACATACTTATCAAAGTTTTTTATTCTGTTATCAAAAATGTAAGCGCCGAACGCTGATCCCTTCTCTAACTTGACAAACTGTTTACTTTTCCGGGAATCTACGTAAAGGTCGCTTAACTTTTATTGCCTTACTGTATTTTTGTACATTCTGTGAAGAGAGAATAAGTTTAGGAACTGGAAAGGGACGTAAATCAAAACCCATACACCCACAGCGAACTTTCCTCCGCAGATAACTACAGTTGAAAATTGTGGTTTTGCAAGAGTTAATGACTGTCTGCTATCGATCTTCTGACGGTTCACATGAGTAAGTTCTCGTCTTATGTACTCAGATACAGCAGTATGGCTGTCTCGAAAGATACAATAGTCTTCTCAAGAGTCGTAGCGTCCTCTAATTTGCTGCACTATTTTAAACCGTCGAAATCAGACTCGCAGTACAGCGCCCGGGGATTCCATCATCAATGTCGTTTGCAAAACTCTCACGGTCTCTGCCCAACCATCTTTTCCGTTCCTACTTTTTTTTTTTTTGGCCATCAATAAGTTTTTGAAAATTTTTTTTTTTTTTCACCGTACTGGATCGTAAGTTCTTCGTAAGAACTTATTCTGTGTCAAACATTTTCGACTGAAATCATTCATCTTGATGTGAAAGAGAGGAGGTTCATTGTTACACACGCCGCAATCTAATGATCTCAATAATTCTCGCTCTCAGTTTTTTTAAGGTGATGAGGGTGTGTTGGGAAGTGAAGCGATTGCAGATTTGGCAAGCTTTACGACATTCCTTAATTGATGAAGCCTCCTTCAAGGAAAGAAATAATTAAGCAAACATAAAAAGCTATCCTTTCAGAAGTTACGAACACAGATACAATTTGTATCGTCCAGACGAGAGAAATATTTGCGGCCACAAAAATTGCGTAATCTTTATTACAGGAAATGGTTCTTTTCGCGTTTTCACTCACTTTTAATTGAATACCGGACATCATACGTGACAGCAATGGTGATTCTCTACTATTGGAAAATAAAATTTCTATTTATAATAATTTCGTCTTCTAATAAACACATTATGCCTGCGCAAACTGAACTCGTGATAAAAGTGAACTAAATTAAAAATGGTTATCATTCGAAATAGAGCGCGTACTCATTTCAATAAAGGATACTTAAACAAACTCCGCGTAGCGTAAATATTTTTATTACTTTTTCACAGGATGCGAGAAGAGAAAAAGTACGCAGAGTCTACAGTCTTCGCGATGAAAGCTAAAAAAAAAAAAAAAAAACTCGACCAGTACCGCGTACGCTCATTTCTATATCCTTTAATTAATTCAAAAATACTCGATATAATTATGAAATTCGATTTATTGGCTAGTCTGAAAAATTCATTCGTTGTTCGTTTTGGAGGCGGGTACGTCGAAGTATATACTTTTTTTTGTAAATAATTATGCAAATGAGTGTGAGACTTACCGCGAGGAATGTTAAATTTTAACATTTCAGGGAAAAGTACTTTTTCAATATTCGCTGACTCATTGTACAAGAATTATTTAAGGCTAAGGACGGTCGGTAGAAAAATAGTCATGAAGACACCGTTGACTACGTAGCCTTCTTGAAAAAGGTGAACGGAATAAGATGATGAGAAGTAACTCTGAGCAAAATCAACATCTACGGTAGAATTATGCCTAAGACCCGCGAATTCTATTTTGCAGACTCCCTAACTCAGCTCAAACCTCTGGGCAACAAAATAACGTAATTTTTATTCAAAAGATTCCAAAAGATTGGATAATTTTTTTTTCAAGAAAATCATGTTTAGTATTGTTATCTGTTGGAAAAAGCATCTAACAAAAGAAATTTCAATTATTAGCACTAATTTTTGATTTCTGGGTATGGCACTAAGATTTTAAATGCGATGAAAAAAACTTTGAAGGCTTTCTTGTATGTGATTAGTTACACCTATTATATGAAAATTCCAGTTTCATACACGGGGGAAATGGTATATTTCAAAATTGAAATTTACTTCCGTAATCTCGAATTTAGAGATAGGTATAGGATATTCCCTCAGTGAAATTCTAGATGAGAAGCATACCATCTTTTGCATTGAACAGTCTCAACACTCTCACTCCTCCCCTTTGTGCTCCCCTCATTTACCAATTTTTTCATTGAAGCAATATGATCAGGGGATCGTGTTGCAGTTTTAAGGAAGTACGCAATGCGCTACTATTTGTGACCTACAACACTTGAGACGTGTCACATCTGTGCTTTACACACGGGCTTTTACGCGCCATCCCTTACAATTTTTTGGGGAAAATGTCAGTTTTTAGTAAAACTTTTGAAACATAAAACTAATATTAGTCTGGATGTCTCATACTTCTTTGTCACCACTTCACTTTTCATTTTTTCTTTAAATTTGCCTTAAAGTTCCCTTCAACTGTTTCTTTGATGATGGGTGAAACTTGTGGTTATTGTATCTCTACAAGACACTGACATTTGCTTTTGTCATTTTCTCGATTAAAAATTATTTTTGAATGGAACTTGACTTCAAACTCATTTTCCTATTGGGGGAGTACTACTGCACTACGTACAAGGTACTTACTGATCTTTTCTTTTGTAACTCTGATATCATAGATCAATATAACAATATCACAATCCATGAAATCAGGATTCACACTGAATGTTGGAAAAATTTTTGTCGACATTTTCACAGTGTGTTTGCTGCACCAGTGTAATCTTTTAAACCCCAAATTGTAATGCACAGAAAACAAAGTAAATAGGACAATAATAGAAACAGTAAAGGGAAGAGTACACAAATCACAGAGAAGCAGAAACGCCTGAAACGCGCTTTAAAAATATTATAAAAAACTGAAAATGCTGAATAAATACAATTTTTGGCTTTTAGCCTTCAACTCCATCTTTTTGGGGTTTTTTAGTTTTCTGGGCTAAAACTTTCAACTTTCAGCTTTTGGCTAACTTTCCAACTCTTATTTTCCCATGAAGAAATTTGACTGTGAAGGAATATATGTAGAAGTCTTGTGGAAGAAGGCAACGCGCTATGCTTGATAATCAAATCATAACTTGAGACATATTGCGTAATATTGCTTTACATGCATTGCTATACACAATCACCACACAACCAACTCTAATGAAGGCCAAATAACTTGAGAATTGGCAATGTTAGTAGATACAAGTAGATACCTAATGTACATTTATGTTCTGGCGCAATTGAAGATTCCTCTATTTTTCCTCATCTTTTTATCACTTTCAAATATCCTAAAATTCCGCATTAAAAGTTGATAAAAGTATTTACCAATTTTTAAAGGAAAATCAAACTATTTTCTCATAATTTTTTTATCAAGTTAAGAAAGTCTTAATTATTGTATCAATTACTTTTTCCAAATTTTATTAGAGGAATTTCTCGCAAAATGTAACAAGTGCATTTTTAGAAAATTTGAGAAAATACAAAAAGAGGTAGTAAAGCACTCACTTGTTTTTTTGGTGTAAGGGATGACTTTTTGAAAAATAAATATGTACAGAAGACAAATTTGGCAGTAGATTCAGAAAAAAAAACCCAACCCCTTCCCACGTGACCCCTATGACAAATGTTTGTTGGGTTTTGCTTGAAAAAAGTGGTTCATTGTGTTTTATTGAAAAAATGTATTGTTAAAATATTCAATTTTTCTGGCAAATAGCAACAAGTCCAAGAAAAAATAAACAAAAAGGCACTAAAACTCACTAGGTAGAAGTTGAGACAGCTATAAAAAGGATAAAATCAATCTTAAAGTACAAACATTTGATTAAAAATAAACAGTCTTATGTAAGTTCTACATTGTAAATCCATCTTAAGACAGTACCAATTCAAATAGTAGTGTCGTCCTCTAATAGACACTCTTTTGTCATTAATTTCATCAGTATCAAATTCTGAGTTCTTCAATATTTGGGCCAAGAAGAATAGAATATAATTAATCATACGCTCACAAATCACGGCTTCATGTGCTTTGCATCCCTTGAAAACTACACAGTCAATTGGCTGGCTGAATTCTATGAGATATTGTAGACTTATTGAATTTTGAACGCATTTTCCTTTGGATTTGTTGCGTTTTGTTGGAAAACTGTTTTTCAAAGTATGTTTTTAATATCAGCGTTCAGACTTATTGCAAAGAAAATGTGTGCATTTAATTCCTTGTTACAGGAATCAATACTTAGTTCAAATTTTCTAAAAATGGACTTGTTGCATTTTGCGAGAAAACTCCCCATCTATGTCTCAGATTCTTTATCTTTCAGTCTCTTAGAGAAAGACCTTAAAATTATTTCATATCCTAAGGTGAAGAAGGTTTTTAGGGAGGTTAAATTAAGTGTCCTCATTTTATTTTAAATAATAACCAAATTATACAATAGTGTACCTATAACAAAATCTATACCATTATTTCATAGTTTTAAGGAGCACAGACAATCATTTTTTAAAAGCTAATCTCATTTAGGGTATACAATGGTACCTCCTAGAATATGGGTAGGAAATCCACTACCTAATATTTTTTGTCAACTTTCAGTGAAATTTAAGGATCTCTAAAAGTGAGAAAAAGATGAAAAACAGATAAATCTTCAACTGCGCCAGAACATATATTAGGTATCTACTAACGCCGCGTGTAAGATGGCCTATTGCACACACTCTGATGGAAAAAACGCTTAAATGACTCGTTAATTGTTAATTTGTAAATATTAATCAATATTACAAAGACATGTTGATCTTAATTTGTGAGCAGTGATCGATAGTACAGTGAAAGTGTAGGCATACTCATCAAAGTTTCTTCAAAATTAAGCTACACACATCCCTAATCCTGCACAAATTGGACAAAAATTCGTTCTATCGTCCCTAGCAGAGGATTTCATCAATTCAATGTTCCTTTCAATTATATTCTTTCTCTTTAAAAAACCCCTACCTCATTATAGTCCAAGCCCTGATTCACAGTTTGAATTCAGTTTCAAATTCACTACGGGTACACATTTTGCTGCTTCTTAATGTTATACTATAAAAATACTTTTACAATAATGATGATGACCCTTGAGTAGTCACAGAACCTTGTAGAGATAGTAGGAAAAAAATAGAACTTTCGAGAGATTACTTGTGAGGTGACTCTACACATATTATTTGTATTAATGCAATATTCTCCAACAATCTTACCTATCTATCTACATTCTTTTGTAGTTGGAACTCGAATACTAATTTTCAAGATGTGAACGTTTCGGCTTCGTAAATTATTTACTTTTTGTATTATGCGCAACAATTTATTATAATAATTCGTTTGGTCCTCACGATGTATAGTTGAAAAGTCTTATGCTAAGTAAACATCGTTTTTTGTTTCAGTGAGCACGAGAGCTATCGTTGGTAACAGCAGAACTATGGGAACGGTCGATGTCACCACGGAAATATTAGGTGTTATGAATGAACTGGAAGCAACATTCCCACCCTTACAACCGGCGTACTTCATTACCAAAAATTCCAGTATTGTAACGGCTCAAACTGGCAGCCGAGCGTTGATACCATGCGTCGTTAAAAATTTAGGCGAAGCTACGGTAAATGCACTGCAATTAGTATAGAGTATATTATGGGCTTTATGAAATTGCTCCGCGAAAATTGCTGGTATTATTTCAAACGCCATTATCGTAAGTGCTGTACGTAATACAGTAGAGTTGCTGGGACGATAAGAATTAGATGAGTGTTTCGTCACTCTTCGGTAGTCATTTTAATTTATAAGTAACAATTATGTACCTTCTAGAAATAATTCAATATCTTTCTTTTCCATCCTCCAAAGCTATGTGTAGGCTTTGAAAATAGTCTCCTAATATAGATACGCATGTGCGATAGATATTATACCCTCGAGCCCGTGAGATAACTAGGAAATTTAAAAGATAATATTCTCGATGGGACATTAAAACAGAAAATTCTCTTTCATAAACTATTTTGGAGATCGCTTGCAGCGAAAATTAGCCGTGATTCTGTTAAAGGAAAACGTACAGTAATCATACTTATATTTCTTCAACAAACAAGAAGGCGGGCATTTTCGGAAGCGTCGAAAATGTGCTCCTATCGTGTATATTTTCTCTGAGCGAAAGGAAGGAATAATGTGGAAAATATCGTACATCAGTATAATATAGCCCGTGCTTTCACTAGAAAACGTATCGAGTAAATTGTCGGAAAATAGAAAAACTGTTCGAAAAACCCTCGCGCGTACTGCACGCGAAGAAAGAAAAAAAAAAAGTGTTTATGGCGTTAGTCCAAAATAATAGCAGAATCTCCAGCGGTTCTATGTTCTTAAATCAATAATGAGGAAAACAGGAAGTGAAAGAGAAAAAACCAAAGTAAATTAATTGACGTACGTACGCTCGGGAAAAAAAAACTACGAGAAAACCTTCAATTGACGTTATTTCGTACTTCTAGAAAAGCTAAAAGAAAAAATCTCGCCGTAACGAGCGACAAATAATGTTTTCTTCTGTCATCGACACTGTCTTCAATGTTGTGTAAATGATGCAAAAATCAACAGCTGTTGCTCAAGTCTCTAGACCTAATCTCATTTTATATTCGCGTACCGGTAGTCAGAATCATTTCAGCAAGTTTCTCGCCGGAAAGTATACTTCCCAAAAGAAAAGTGTAGCTATAAAAAGTATTATTAGGATCCATCCGCATATACGCGAGACCTCATATTAAGATCAAATAGACCACTAAACCGTCAACATTATACGATACGCTCCAAGTTCTCAGGAATTTGAAATTCCAATGGGCTATTCTTACGTCATAATTGCTTGTGGTGAGTGTCCTAGGGAAAGTGACTCATTTTGTTAAACGATCCCCCTTCTTCTTTTCATCGTTTTAGTATGCTGCTTTCGCTATTAGGTAACACAGATGGACTGTATATACGATGGTATTCACTTCTGTTGTGCACTTCAAATGGACGTAAAAGGTAGAGACCGACGATTTTCGGAAGTATAAACGAACACTACCCGGCTTTTGCGGTTGTTATAGGTATAGTACTGACGCGCCAATTTGTAGACTGGCGTTCAAAGTGAATACACGGCACGACGCGACGCTTATTTGAATGGAACCGCATTTATGAATCGCAACCATTTAGCGAGGCTTTTATCGAAAATAGCCAATGTTCGACTGATTTAATGCTTCATATTAAGAGATTTCTACAACATTTTCCTGTAATGAAAAAAATAGAACCGGCGAGAAGATGTCAATTTGAAAAAACAAACTGAGGGAGTCGTGCACAGCTTCCCAACTTCTTCGAACCACCAAAAATTGCCTAGATTTATGATATCAGTCGCCGAAAACCGAGGACCTAGCACCTATCTTAAAGAGAATAAGTGCAAGAGCTTGTTCTATGGGTCGAGTTTGGATATCTGTTTCGATTCCTGCATCTAAGATTTATTATTCGATTTCAAAACACTCATTCTCTTGCCTTTTAACCATTGACTGCATAGCCCTTAAAATAACATACGTCTTCATGTGAACGTCAATCAGTTTCAAATAGTAATTCAATCACTCGTGTGATTATTATTGTCTCGAATGAGAAATATATTTAGCAATTGGGAACTCTTTTCCAGATAACTTACCTTGTATACCTATGTACTTTGTCGTCTACTAACCGGGTCAATGCGAGAGTGATTTACTTATGGTCAATATGTTTGGCATCTTTCTTCATGATCTACAAGTTTCCTTCCTTTATTAAAAAATTGAAAATCCATTCATTTACAAACGATACGAAAATCGTATGTCTGGGCGGAATTGCAAAAACTTATTTTTGCACCGCAGATTCTAAATGGTATTTTCAATGAGAGCATACTAATTATAAATACACTCCTTAAACAGACGAGAGGTGCTCGTAATGAAAAGGTTCTCTATAACGTTCGATTTCCTCTTTTCAAATACCCGTTGTACTACTTGAAGCACAAAGAGGATTCTCGCTGTCGACTACCCTCGTTTAATTTCTTCGGTCTGTGTAAGTGCCGCACACCAAGTACATCGCAATATTGAAATTTAAAATCACTTAAGCATTATTAAGTTAAAGACGATCGAAAGTTGACGTATTTCGTTTCCTGTACCTCAATGTCGTTTTTGTATTCTCTAAGTACAGATAGTGTCTATTGAGTTTGTAATCGTCGTTCGGACCAAGAAAACGTTAAGAACGCGTTGGAGATTCTAATCCAATTAAATCGAACCGGAAACTCTTTGTTGCGGAATAATTACGCGAAATGCGGAATGAATCCGTTTCACTTTGAGCATTCACTTCAGGAGCATGAATTTCGAAGACTCTTCATCTTCACCTCTACACACGAGGGCCTTCTGTATACTTATTAATCCTTTATCACTTAGAAAATTGATTTCTTCCTTCGTTCGAGTCGGACACTTATTTGCGTAGACTGACCTCGTTTCTATTTTCTTCCCCAGGGGTTGTTCATGATTTTCTTCGCTCAAAAACTCTTCTTTTTTCGTAGATTTTCAAAACTGCCTCGATAAATTTATAGTAATTCTTGCTGACTCAAAAATTGATAGAGTTCTCATGAAATCAGCGAACCCCCTCTTCTACTTGGAAACCGCCAAGCTGGAGTGCCTCCAGGCACGCAAAACTTTAGAACCTACAACAACAATACCACCTTAGATACAGTAGATTGCTGTTGGAGTCTCTTCTTCTTTCTTCAAGGGTGATCTTCTTCTTCTTCTTCCCGCACATCTAGATACTGGATTATACCAATAGCGTGGTTCTGTATTTGCCTATTCCATTCCAGGTCCATCTTCCTCTTCATGATGGTGGCTGCAAAAGCAGACTCCTGGTTCCATTCTTCGCTACCAGGCTGCTATAAGTAAGCCCTTCAACCACCTTGATCTCTCGAAGAGACCGACTAAGCTTGCCCCGTTTACGCCTCCACGCTTCATACTCAAATAAGGTGTGCTGTAGTCCATCACCCCGCCCTTGGTTGTCGTGCGAACACGTTGCCTGCTCAACTTTCTTCAACTTCTCATGAAGGTATTTGTTGAAGCTACCATGGTCGCTTATACCTGCGTCAGGTGATAGTTCAGTTGACAATGGTTTTGGTTCCGGGTTGTCCATTTACCCAGCTCGCTCTAGGCAATTCTTGCTCTCCATTTCTCTCCTGATTGACCCGTAAAGCCTCTTGATCGGTCGTTATCTTCTGTTTTGCTTTGAACTTCACCGATCTCTACTCGGCAAGGAGATCAATTGGTGCTGAACGTGCTGATACGCAAAGAGCTTCCTTCGAGACAGTGCGGTAGGCACTTACAAACTCTGGTGTAGCTCTTCGTTGGATCTTTACCTTCACTGAGTCGGTCCATACTGGGGCACCATATAGGGTGATCGACAAGGTGGTGCGTATCGTGATCCTTCTTTTTGCTTCCCTCGGTCCTGCTAGGTTCCTCATCAGGCGGCTTAAGTATGCAACAACCCTACCTGCCTTTTTCTGCTGCCATCAGGAAATGGTGCCTGAAGCTCATCCTTAAGTCAAACCAGGTGCATAGGTACTTCATTACCTTCTTGGTCTTGATTCACACCTTGCCGGCCAATGGTGCGTGGACTGAACTTTCAACGGGTCGTGAATAATACACCTCCGTCTTACCTACTGCGGATTCTAGTCTATCCGACACATCCTATTGGACCCGGTTCACCCTCCTCTCCACCGCTACAGTTGTTTCGACTGAAGGCTTACCACTGGTGTGGCATCCGCATAGCAGAAAAGCTCAACACCCGGTGGCAGCTCTCACTTGAAATCTCGTTAAATGCGACGCACCTCAAGAGCGGCTCAAGAAAGGACCCATGTGGCATCCTTGGCGCTGTAATGTACCGGCTAACGTTCGTGCTTGGATCTCTCGACAGCTAAAATAGCTGCCAATTATTCTCAGCAGATATGCGAGTACTTTGGCATCTATATCCTCTTCCATGGATAAGGATAGAAGAGAAAATATGACGAAAAAATCTCCTGGACGAGTGCGATAACCGCTACTCTATCAGACCCCAAGATTAGATCGTTATATTCGCCTTCAGGTGGAAGTTCCACCTCGTGATTGAGAGGATCCGAGGTCTCCCATGGAATTGATTTGAATAGATTTCTTACGTCAAAGCTGATCCTCCTCAGCTTGATTCCAACACCTGACGTGCAGGGTCCACTTTGAAAACCGTTCTGACTACTTCAGATTATGTCTCTTTCCTTCGGATAGCTCTCAAATCGATTGGTTATCACTCTCTCTAAGAGTTTGCCCATATTATCTAGCAGTCAAAGTAGACGATGAGAGGATGGCAGGCCAAATGGTTCATCCTTCTTATCAATCAACGCTAGCCTGGTTTTTTTCCATCGTACCGGGAACAGTCTCCTAGGAACTGCAACATTGAATGTATCAAAAAGCAGTGCATTGCGCTCCAGACTGGAATTGGGATCTCATCCGGACTTGGAGCCTTCCAATACTTATCTCACAGTCTTATCAACTGCTGCATCCACCTACTCAGTACCTAGGAAAGATATACTGTACCATCCTCTTCTACTATTGGTGGTGGCTGCTGTGGGAACAAGCCATCAATAATTTGCCCCACAACGTCTAGCTCCATACTCATTGCTGAGAGGCCCTTCTACTTCTTCAGCGCTATCTTGTAAAGGCTTGCCAAATGAGTCCTCCTCTGCCATTTTGTAGAGCTTTTCCCATTCAACACTCTGGCTGTCTTTTATGGCTTTCTTAAGCCTCTTACAAGCCAGCTAGTATGTAAATGTAACCGCTTGCGCCCCTTCGCGGCCTCTACTACGCTTGTATATCCGACGCTGGCGGTTGCGCGCCTTTCTCAAGTCGGAAATATTATCGGTCTTGGCTGTATCGCATGCTTTGGTGGTAGTCTTCATCATCATTTCCGATGCCACCTCTGCATTTTTTTAAGCTCTTGCCCATGGCGCCGTGTGAGAGCAAGGTAGGTAGCCTTCAGACTGATGCTATTCAGCTTTCTGATAGCCCATTTTCTTATCAGCTTCTGTGGAGCAACGACCTCAACCCGCCGATGGAGTTTTTATAGAATAGGAAGAGTCTAATATTCTCTTACGCGACTTAAAATTTTTCTTGTAGTATGTCTGTTATACCTCACTTTTTACTAGTAAAAAGTCGGTAAAATGAGACTGTTCAAATACGCATAATTTACTGAGCAACCGTGAAGAACTAGATCGACTGGTGAAGGAGAGAAGAATCCTTGAGGCGCTGAATCGAAATTTCTTACTAAAAACTTCCTTGAATAAAGTTTGAAAGTTTTAATCGTCGCGACGAGAAAAAAAAAAAAAATCTAGGCCACCTTAATATCAAGAGACCTCGGTTTTTCTATAGCATTTATCTAGCCACCTAATCGAGAGCGCTGAAGCTGACGAGATCATATTGGGTGGTGGCGACATGACGCTACGCCGCGCCATGTCCCAACAGGTCTAGGTGGCCCAGCCCCATTGGTATCTGTAATTGCGAGGTGCGAACGTAATAATTTTTCTTCGAGGAAAATAATTACTGGAGTAATAATAGACCTAATGTTTTTTTTTTTTTCTAACTCTTTGTCGTCTTTTCCCTCAAATTAAAAAAGTTTCTTTTCATGTTTCAGTACGTGCAGTCGCTGTGCCGCTGCTATTACGAGACGCAACAGAATTACTAAAATATGGAAGCTTTTTAATGCTCTCGCTCTTATACACACGTTTGTCGTTTTCATAGCATGTCTACGAAATCAAATTACTTGGCGCTAATTCAATTCGTCCGGACGCGGGTATACAATTTTTAATGGACGGACGTACTCGTAGTACGTGTATCTGCCGGACCTATTACGTTCGGACGTATTCTGACGAATGCGCAGGAAGAGGATGAAAGTCCTGCAAAATGCGTGCGATATTTTCAAGCAAGAGACGCTCCAGGGAAATTGTCATTCATAGCTCTCGTAGTTTCAAATTTGTACTTTGTTTCAACTCGACAAATTTATCACCTGTTCTTCTTTGATGATAAACCATACAACCCTTGTCTGTCTGTCAATATTCACTTTTGAAGTAACTCGGCGCACAACAATCTAGCCCCACTTTCAGCTCCTGCGTTTAAGCAGGTACCCCTTCTCAAAATGTCGGTTCCTAACTCTCATTTCCAATTTTCACTCAGCTTTCAATCTACGCACCCGCACTCTGCCGCCGACATAATCTCTCCTCCTTCTTGGTGGATCTGAACTATTCAAACACCTCGAATTGAACCATCTACTCCCTATCATATCAGCTAACCCATATCCCAGATATCCGACTCGATTTCTTTGATAATCCCCAAGCTCACGACACTATAATACCGAAAACTCATTGAAACATTATCTCTGTACCAATTTGTCGACCCGCTAACCCTACTTACCGACAGATCTAAATCAGGATACACGTACTCAATCCAATTAAGGAGTCATAATCAGTCGTTGATTGAAAAATTCTGCCTCCGTTTCCATTAGTCTACCAAACTAAACACTAGGTACTCTAGTTTCCTCACCCCCCAGCTCAAATTTCTACTATTAACTGGCTCACTCTCTGGTTTCATAGAACTTTAATTCAACTAATTCTCCAAAACAGCGCATTCATTTACTCCTGCAATCAATATCATCCTTTTCTACATTTATCTCCTTCCTATGAAATCCGGGTCACATCAACTTCTCGGAATATGACGCGATTATCTTTGCCGTCAAAGATTCCCTTCTATCTTACAAAATTTCTGACCCTGTACTTACCCCTGTTTCTGACCTTAGAAACTGTTACAGCATTCAAACAAACTTCGAGCAATCGAAAGCAAAGCAGTCCCCAGGACTTTTTCCAATCGATGTCACTAGAATTATAAATCATTCTCTCCCACCTCAGAATTGGTCACATACGTCGCACTCATTCCTATCTTGTTTATGTCTATTCTCTCCTTCTCCCTTCTTGTCAATACTGCCAATATGATAATATATCTGTTGGTCACATTTTCTCGCGTCGCGCTCTCGAGAATATCCGACTCTCTCATTCTATTTCTCCACATCTTCCTCTTTGCCCTTTGTAACAATTCCAATACGGTCACGAAGTCTCTTAACTATCCGCGTTTCACTAATTTCCACCCTGTACTGTAGTCTCCGATCCTTTCCTAACTGGTCATAATTATGATACAGTTTTAATACAACTCCAATCACCTAATTAATAATTTTCAAATTCTTCTTCTGGACATTCTCGTCCTTTTTTGGCGAAATGCGTTTTTTATACTATTACGACAATAAAAATCTGATACCTATACGAGTAAACGATCGGCACGAGAACGAGGCGAGAGCAACGCCAATCAAAGAGCCGGATTTGAAAGAGAGATTCTGATTCGGTACTACTAATAAAAACGCGGGAAAACGTTAGTCTACATGTGATTCAAACGATAAATGAATTGTGGTTGATATTAGCCAATTAGAGACGGCTATTGATTTTCTTTGATTATTATACTTATTTCAAATATACGACGACACAGCAAATGTGCACGGTACGGCACAACCCTTGCACATATAAGTAGGACGGATTGCGAGCATCATCACTGTACTGTTTGGACGCCAGCAGTATTTCTAGTTCGGTCGCCGACTAGAGTGTTGAACGTATTGTTTATACAGTAATTTTCTGTACCAGCGAAGAGCATCGTGAGTGTTTGGTCGCCAGCTCTCACGGTGTATCTATTGCCTATATCGCATATACCGTAGTATTGTCTATTGACGGTTGTTGACGGTCGTTCTGCAAAATAACGATCCGGCAGATTCTTGTTCCAGAGAGGATCATCACAAGTATTTGGTCGCCAGTGCTTGTGGTGTGCGTCAGAATAGCCGAGGAGTGTAATATCGGTTCTCGTTTAATCCGTCACGACAAACTAAGGAGGAGAAAGGTGGTGGTTGGTGGGACTTTCAGGGGTTACTTAAACCCCGCTCCTTGGCGTAGTCAATAGCGCCACACGTTAAAGAAGATCTGAAAGATATCCGTTTGTAACAATACACATGATTTAAATTATTCCACCATGAATGAATGCAGTGACTCGAAAACTTTTTGGATTTAGAAAACGATACCCAACACAATGATAGGGTTAACCAATAATGCAAGGTAAAATTGTTTTCATAAAACATTTTTAAGCGGGGAACCATAAATTGGCAGCGACGGATGAAAAATTCACCTTAAACCGCTCAAAATTATTCACGACCATTCATCCACACCCTGAGCAATTTTGACCGACTTCGTGAAGTAAAAAATTATAATTTATACTACAGATTCCGCGATGAAAAGATGTGGCCAAAGACACCTAACTTTTGTCTCTGGCCTTGGCTTCAAAAGGGGGAGTTTTTTATATTTAACCCCTCTATTAATGGTTGCGCATTAATAGAGAGCGACATTCAAATAGATAGAATTGATATTGACTCCAAATCGACTGCGCGTTTTCACTGCCGACTACTCATTTTCAAGATCAAAATTGTGTCGACTCTCAGTTACGTATACAAATAGATTGATATTGTCTGAAAATTGGCGTTGGCTTTGAGTCTCATTACGCGTCACTCATCGGCAAAACATTTGCAATCGACGTCAAAATTTTGTAGATCTTGAGTGCACAATTTGACTCAGTTTCAGAACTGAAATCAATAATGAATCGATTCTTGGTATCGGATTTTAATGTCGACATCGCATTAATCTGACCATCGCTACATTGGTCGAGCACTATTGAAATCGACTCCAGATTGACGTCAATTTGAGGTTGATTTGAAGTCGACCAGCGAACATTACTGAAGAACTACAAATCGACTTGAACTGACGGAGCAGTCAATTTTAGGTTGACAGAAAAATTTGGAGAAATTCACTCAAAATTGACTACAGATCAACGTCAATTTAGTGGTCAATTTGAAATCGATCTGCTTTCATAAATCGACTTGAAATTAACGCAACAAAGCAGTCGATTCTATGCCTAAAATTTGGAGAACTCGACTCAAAATCATCTTCAGATCAAAGTTGATTTACAATCTACCGCACCGCAACGAACATTACTGAAGAATCTCAAATTGGCCAAAAGAGTAGTATATTTCAGATTTAAAATGCTGACAAAATACACAAAAACACACAGGTTACTAGAGTCGTAGTTCTTGCCCGTTGATGGATATTTATCCGAAAGCGCTTGCTTATGAATTTTTAAATTAAATTACGACTCTAGTAACCTGTGTGTTTTTGTGTATTTTGTGATATTATGTGTCGTAACATGGAACAGAGAATTCATGATATTGAGATGCTGACTTCAAATTGACTGCACATCAAAGTCATATCAAGTGAGAATTACAAATCAACTTGAAATTGACACACAGAGCAGTTTATTTTTAGGTCAAAAATTCGTAGAAGTTGACTCAAAATTGACTCGAGATCGACGTCGATGTGAAGTCAGAATGCGTACATCATCAGAAAATCACAAATTGATTTGAAATCAACGCGACAGGGTGGTCGATTTCAAGTCTTTGGATTGACATCGATTGAACGTCAATCAGCGTACATTACTAGAGAAGTAGTGTTCAAATAAACTTGAAATCGACCCATGGAAGCAGTCGATTGGTCAATTTGGAGAAATTGACTCGAAGTCGACCCGATGTCAATGCGAGGACGTGAGTCAACGATATTTCAACACAATTTCGGTTGAAGGAGCTAAAATTGTTGATTTAATTCGAAAGCAAACCAAGCTTATGAACACAGCCCGGATTTTTCGGTAAAATACCGAAAACGTAGATTATAAATACCGAAAGCATCATTTTTACCGAAAACTGTCCATCAATTCGTCTAAAATATACCAATATTTACGCAAAACCATGTAAAAATGGTCATTATTTTCTAAATACCGAAGAAAACCGAAAATCAAAGTTTTAGTACCGAAAATTAAATTATAAATACCAAAAAATCCGGGCTCTACTTATGACCTTGGAGATCACGACCGTTTACAATCAGTTACTGATTTGTGGGACATCAGTATTTTATCTCTGCGTCTAATTTAATAATTAATTTTTTTTTTGGAATCAAAATTCTGGTCAACTTGTTTGATGACTCGTATAACAGGAGATATGGCCTAGGAGGATTTATACTGTCATAATAATGAAAGTTGCGAGTGCACCTTTTTATTCAAGTCGTGTATAGTCGTGATCTATGCCCTCGATAAACGACCTGTTGAACTAACGTGAAGTGAAATCTGAAACACTCGCTGAAGTTTTTCCAATTCTTCATTCGGTAGGAGAGACATATTTTAGGCGCCTATGTCACTAAAAATTTCGGAACACCTATAAATAGAAAAATGTGGCACGAATATTACTTATGTTACTGCTTGAGCGGAAATCCGGTCGTTTCGAAATCGATGGATTTCAATTGTTTCGGTCAAAACACATTCAAAACTTTTACGAAGTTTTGACAAAATACGAATGCTTTTCTCAAGTTCCAGTAAGAGAAAATTTTGAATAAAATTATTCTTTATTCGCGTGTACGCGTTTTTCGTCCTCTCACTGCGAAAAAAAAACTTTTCCTTTTTCTATTTGTCAACTTTTGGTATCTTCTTTAGTTTTGAGTGAAACAGTTCTTTGAAGCACATAATGAAAACCAAATCTTTTCTAACTCGGACGAGCATATTCTTCGATCAGTACACACTATCAACACAAATAATTTGCTGTCAATTTCAAAAAGTGCCGATTGCTCGAACTAGAGAGAGAGAGAGAGAGAGAGAGAGAGAGAGAGAGAGAGAGAGAGAGAGAGAGAGAGAGAGAGAGAGAGAGAGAGAGAGAGAGAGAGAGAGAGAAAAGAAGATAACAGATTCTGCATCGTTTTTGATTTTTGAACTTTGTAACATTCAAATTCCATCATAGACTATTTGAGATTAGATCGAATTGTAAAATATGACGCTTGTCGCGTTGCAGTATTGATATGCCTGACCGATGTGATATCTTTCCCCAGTTTTCCAAATATTTTGCGAATCCACTTCATCAAATCCCACACGAGATCCCAAAATTATATTTATTTACTCACTCACTAAACAAATACATTATTAATTCGCGTAAAAATTCATATTTATTTTCCCTCGTTTCAGGTATCATGGATCAGAAGGAAAGACTATCATTTATTAACAGTCGGTCTTACGTCCTATACAGTCGACGAACGATTCCAACCAATACATTACCAGAATTCGGAAGTAAGTTTGTTTAGTACAAACTCCATTTTTATAAATTTTACGTACATTATTTCTCGCTCGAAATGAGATAGCAAACCTATTTTATAGGTCTAATAATTTTCTGATACTCGGGAAGGGTTATACAAATATTTCTTTATTGATATTAATTCAAAATTACTCGTGCATTTACTATTCCCAGTTATACGTAGGCTCTACGAGCGAAGGAAATACTAAGGTATCACGGATAAATATAGGGGCGATAATAAATAAAGTAGAATCGAATCCAGCTATTCACATATTATTAAAAAAAACTACGAAGTCGGCGAAAAATAAAAATTAAACGGATTGAACGTTATGTATGAAAATTCTGACGTCCGTTTCCTCATCTTCAGATATGGTGGATTTTCTATATTACGAGAAAAAAGTATCGATTCTCGCGTATTTTTCTATCTTTTCCGGAGACTAAACGAAGAACCCGTCTCTGAAAACCATTTGAAAATGCGATTTCATATTGGTTTTACTGCATACTCAAGATGCACGCGTATTTTCATTCCCACTAACCGGTATCGCTTAAGTTATAACTTACGACTGAAAGACACACAAAATCTTATACAGTCATTCTTACTCGAAACATACGTACGTGGCTCGCGAAATAAACGCTGGTTCAACTCTACGATGTATAATAAGTATAAAAGCTCTTTTCTTTGCATTATTTCTGTACAAAAATTTTATTTTGTCACTTCGGTTGCAGTTGGATAATTTTTTCCTGATACGGAGTTGGAAAATTGATAAGTCAGAAATTATGAGGAATATGACTGTGTAGTGCACTTATCGTCTGAAAATAGCACATCACAGGCTACGCCATTACCATTCCTGGGAGGGAAGAAGAGATAAAGTATCGTGTAATGTGATGACGCTCTCACTAAAAGATATCTCCTACGGAGACACTTAGCGTATAGCACTCCGCTTTCCACAAATTCTACGTCTTTCGTTCGACATTTACTGAGTCTGTTTTGGTTTCCGGTGAGAATATACATTTCTCCTCGCACACCACATACCCAATTAACCTAATTATTGACCCTGGACTAGGACTATTGCACTAGTTGCTCAAGCTCAGGCTGGACTTCGGTGGCTTAAACCAAGAATTGCCTGACTTTATCACCATAATCGTCGTAGGGATTAGGAGAAACTTATCACCCTGCTCAAAAACAACAGATACCGTGGGAACCCCGATGAGCCGATGTACGCCAACATAGGGGAGTGATCTCAAGAGCCAAAACTACTGCCACTTCAGTAACAAGTTCTGTTGTCAGAAGAGGGGACTTGAGACGGGATCACCGCTGTCACCAGTATTGGCGGAGATATTCATGAATGATATGGAAAACAGGATATTGAAGGGCAGTAAATTCAGAAAATCGATCAAACACTGAGCCAGATATGTAGATGATATCCTAATTGCGTGGTCATGCACGAATAGACAGGTGGACCTATTCTTTTTGGAAATGAATGCGATGAAAAAAGGCAATGAGACCATCCACTATTTGAACCTTAGACTCATACTGGTGAACAACAGGGTAGAATACAAAATCTACCGGAAGCCGACACACACAGACAACATCATCCCAAATGACTGCTTCCACCACCCCAGGCACTAGTTAGCGGCAATCCAGCACTATTGCTACCGAGCAATTTCTGTCCTTGAGAACAACGAAGAGAAGAGGAAAGAAATCGAGATAGTAAAGCAGATCGTAGAAGCCAATGTCTACCATAAAGGTGTGGTGGATGAGGTCTTTGGGAAAATGGAAAGAAGGAAGGGAACCCACGATGGCACAGTGAGAATGTACTCCGGATCGATACCTCACATAGGAAAGTACACAAACAAGGTGATAAAGGCGTTCAATGGCTATGATTTAATGTGGGTATTCATAATAACCAACCCATGGTGAAAAGAATCAGGAATGACCTGATGGAAGAAAAGGACAAGGAAAGCTTGGGCGGAATGTACAAGCTCAGTTGTGAGCAGTGCGAGGGTATCTTTATTGGTGAGACTTTGAGAATGTTTGAGATCAGGAAAACGGAGCACAAAGTCAAGGGAGAAAGAAGACGCAAGTCACTGTTTGGTGAACACTGTAACGAAGAACACCACAATAGAGAGGGAATATTTGAAATGATACATGTCGAGAATCACTCTGGGAATAAATAATATGGAGATCCCAAAAGCAAAGAGGAAGAAAGCTAGCCTCTTCAACAATGTAATCACGTTTGATAGCAAAAAATTATTCGGCCTGGTAATTGGACGAGAGAAAAATAACTGAACCAACCAATAAAATCAGGTAGCCAATAGAAACGCAGTATTTAGGTCAAAAAAGTGAACCAATCACGAAGCAGTATGTTATAGCCAATAAGATCACTGTGTTACAGTATAAAAGCTCATATTTAAGGCCTTAATTGTTTTCCACTTGGGACACAACCGATGATGGGATGACACCCAAAAGTACTCTTGTTAAAGCAACTAATAAAGTAGAATTGTACACTTGAAGAACTTTTTCAATATTAGTGCACTACTTAGACCTCACTCACTCAATATGAATTCCAATAATACTATAGTAAAGATTTATTCAGCCTAGTCTTCTTTACTTCTTGTTTGTCTAGCCAAGTATAGAATGCTATCTGAAAGAAATGAGATACATATTCTCTTGCGATGGCTTATTATCTGACTAATTGACCCGTATGTGTAACCATGGTGTACACACACAGGCCGCTAGGTCGCTGCACAGCTCTCATACGGTCAGGGAGCGAACTAACGATTTACAATAAGTAAAATCGTTAGGGGCACTTTGTATAATTTTGACTAACGAGCTATATATGGTGGAAATTTCAGCGCGTTCAAATGGTAGTAGAGAGACTTGGTAAAATTTCAACTCTCGAGCTGTATAATGTGATAAGAAAGGGACTTGAACGAATTTTGACTTCCACCTACATATGGTAGGAAAGGGACAGTGAGTTCTCCGCTACCATTGCACTCCTTCAATGGCATCATATTTTTTTGATTCAATTTAACTGCGCCTAATGTTGACTACAAATCGACCCAAAATGAGCCACAATAAACGTATCGTTCCCAACTTCAAATCATAACCACAGACTGAATTATTATTAAAATTTGTTGAGTAACTATTTTTCGATAATTCCGTAGAGGTAGACGATGAAATCAGCTTACAATGTGCAGTGAAGAAAATTACAAAGTATACAAAAGCTCTATTTGAGCCAGACATGAAATTTGAACAAGTTAATATATTTTAGCTTCTGTATGTTACACGGAGTAAATATAATGGAACAACTTTTTTGAAAGAAGAACTTGAGAAACAAGTTGCTCGCAGCTAGAAGTGGTTCATAATCATAATACTGTCGCGGCTGAATGTTCAGTGAACTACTCACATACTGCAGCAATCTAAAGAATAAAAAAAATCCCCTTTCTTTCTCTTTCTTTTTAGGAAGAAAACATAGGTACTCTTATCGATGTAAGTTTACAGAGTTTTCGAATTAAATTTTTCTTCATTTTTTTGCGCACCCACATTCCATCCAACTTTTTCCGTAAATTTTACTTTCCTCAGCGAAGTTACGAACATTGTAGTATTCAGAGTAGAGTTTTACTCTTTATATTTTTTTACACAATGGTTTAACATTTGAATGTAGGTGACCGCGAGTATTTCTATAAGTCTTGATAAAAGTACGCAAAGCTGAGACTTACAGTTCCTCTGTATATCCCGCTGAGAGCAATGTGCACAATACTCTAAAGAGAAGTACGTACTTATATTATGTGTTCTACCAACAACTGTACTACTGCACATAGTCGTTTACTAATCTGAAATTCTCTATTTTCTATAAATGATATGATAACTGGGCGATACTGTATGTATTCCTAACGGTATCGTCTCGAACGCTAAAAACGATTATAGAGTTACAACGGGTATTAAATTTACGTTAATTATGGTAACTAGCGAAATTTAACCAACGCCGCCTTAGTTCTGGGGTATGGTTCTCCATTTTTTGACACCGCAGTAAGTTCGCAATTAATTACGTTGAATAAAACTATCGTACTAGCCTATTGTGAGGAGAAGTTATGCAAGTAAGTAACAATACAAGGAACAGATTATTACGAGTAGACAGGCGCAAGAAACTTTTACCGGCGCGAAATCAATGAAAGCTTAGCCCGACATTTATATTGAGCAGGAGAATCCGCGAACGCTGATGGTAATAAGGAGATTGAAAACGAAATCTATGGAGACCGCTAACTCGCTGTATTGTATTTATTTGCTCCAAGCTTTCTCTAGAGTACAGTAATTTCCTTTTCAAGGTTCTGTTTTATTATTTCCGCTCTTTTGGCGGATCGAGGTTACCGCGCACAATACCTATGTATAATTACATGATTTGTATCTGTAGGTATAGGTTATCATTTGCATTTATTTAGACCTAAGTTGCGACTACATACAAGGGTCAAAATCAAAAGCACGAGAAAGCCGTAATGAAGTTTTTGAGTAATTTGCACTGTTCATTATAATTTTTTTTTTTTTGGAACAGTCAACTTTAGTTACGATCTGCAAATTGATCATCAGTGTTTCGGGGTGAAAATCAATTGCCACAGAGAATCATCGGCTAATCCTCAAAACACTATTTTTATTCTACTGTAGACAGAGTTTATACGCAATCTTAGCTTCACTCTACTTTCATTCGACATCAATATCACTATTTCTCTTTTCTCCATTAATGAACACGTATACACCGTATACCCATAAACCTAGCATCAAATCTCTGCCTCTTTTCAGTTGACTTTCAAAGTTCAAAAAGAGTTGAAGATTGTACTCGAGTTCTGACCAATCGAGATTCAAGTTGTAGAATTTATACAGCTTGAGGAAGGGGGTTTTAGAAAGAAGGGGAGGAGGTAGCCCTGCATCCTTTATGAAAAAGGAGATAAAAAATATGAACCAGATTTCACAACTGATAATCGCTCCTATTTAGCCGCTGTCACAATTACGAGCATTGGTATTTCGTCATTTGCTGAGTTACCATGGATATCCAAATTCACATCATCGCCGTTGAACGTCTTTATCAACTTGTTTGTGTACCTACTTCCCTATGTATGGTATCGATCTAGAGTACTTTCTCACTGTGCCATCATAAGTTCCCCTCTTTGCTTTCACTATCCCGAAGACTCCATCCACCACACTTTTCCGGTAGCCACTATCTCGATTTCTTCCCTTTTCTCTTCATTATTCTTCAGGACAGAAATTCCTCGATAGCAGTAATTCTGGATCGCCGCCAACTTATACCTGGGGTGGTGGTACGAGTCATTTAGAATGATGGTGTCCGTGTGCGTCGGCTTCCTGTAAATTTAAGAATTGATTTAGTTGTCTATTAGTACCTGACCACACAATTAAAATATCACCTACTGATCAAGTTTCTGAACTAATTGCTGCCCTTCAATATCTCGTTTTCCATGTCATTAATGAATGTCTCCACCAGCATCGATGACAGCAGTGATCCCATGGGTAGTCCGTTTGTAGTTCTGGCTGAAAATCAATACGTTCTTGAATTTAATTTTTGTGGTTGTACATATTTAAAGGGTTATTGTACTGTACTCAAAAGAGAATAGCGAAATACAAAAAAACCGCATAAAAGACAGCCGCCGAGCGCTTTCGGTTAAACAACTGTCTTCAAAGCATGAAGGAGAGAAAGTGACTGAACCCATACCAAAGAAAACAGAGGAATATGAGCAAAAGTCATAATTGAACCAGCAAGTCATTGAAATGTGAATTATTCCCATGGACTAATTCAATCAACACGTCGTCCGGAATATGTCTTCATTATTCCGGTTTTGAATAATTTCAATATTTTCGAGGGCCATACGTTTAAAATATGAATTCTCCCTGTGGAGGAGAGCTTGAGAGCCCTCTTTGAACTTGTAGCCACTTTCAATTGAATGATCGGCGAAGGACGACTCACCCAAGTTACCCTTTTCCAATGCTATTTTATGCTCAGCCTTTCTAATTTGGAGCAGTCCGTCAGTCATCCCTATATAGACTCCAGGGCAATCATTGCAGGCTATTCTGTGTGCACCACTCTTCTCGGCTATGGGAGTGGGGTCCTTTGGTTTAACAAATAAACTTTTCACTGTATTTAGGTTGTAAGGGCAGAGGACACGGCCCAACTGCAAAGAAAACTTGCCTAGAAAAAGAAGTCTAAAGCAACGTTTTCTACTATCTAGGTGTGAATCCAGAGTCGAGACATTTTTTAATGAGCCTTTTCTGGACCATGAGGTCAATGTCCAACCTAACCTGATTCACTCTGGCCAGGTGCTTAATTGTCTTCAGTTCTTGCTGGAAAGCAGGCTGACTGAAGAAAATATGAGTTAGCCGATGGTTTAAGCTTTTGAAAGTCGCAATCTTGTGGGCAGCAAGACAAAAATACGACCCGTGAATCACAATATCGGTCGATTCCAAACTCGTGGACAAATCCAAGAAGTTAATTGGCGAGCTACCAACTTCCAGAGTGAATTTTATGGAAGGGTATTGACTATTTAAATATTTGTATGCAAGAAACTCACTCGAGTTCAGCCGGACCGATCCACGCACACAAAACGTCGTCTACGTACCTGTGCCAATAATAGACGTAACTCAAAAACACCTGGCCCGAGGAAAACAGATCGACGTCCAGTTTATACATGAACACCTCTGAAATGAGCGAGCCCAAGGGAGAACCAATAGGAATCCTCACTTCCTTGGGGAACTCGGAGAATTTTCCATCAAACTTACAAAAATTGGATCAACATATTTTCAAAAATTCTTCCAATTCTTTATGAGGGACACCAGATTTAACGAGAAAATCGCTCATATGTTGGATATTGACGGCCTCGGAGATGTGAGGAAATAATCTTACAACATCGAAGGACATGAAGTCGATCCCGGAGGAAGACTTACGCACTTCAGTCTATCCGCCAGGGAACCTGAGTCACTACTCGGGCGTAATTCGGCGCGTCGGGATTCCCATGCGGAACAGGGCGAGAATTTCCTGCATTGGTATGGTACCAAATATGTTCGTCACATAGAAGAATACCAGCTTGTCGTTACTCTTGGTTTCCACCGTGTCGAGTTGCTCTATCAGCTTATCGTTGTTTCTGATACTTTATCTAGATGCAAAGTGGTAGTTTTTTTCAAGAATGTGGTTGCGATCTTTGCTATCTTATAACATGGCGTTCGAACGTTATAACCAATGCGTAGTCTCATCGGACGGTTTGGTTTGTGGAGTATTACAACCCCTATAAATTTTGGTGCTACCAGGTTCATCTCAAGCGTCCTTCCATTGCCAGGTACATCGTTCTCTTTCAACACAGCTTTCAGCCTGTTTTGGTCTTCTTGCGTTGAGTCTTTCGTCAGCTCTTGGTATCTATTCTCCTCGATGTACGACTCCACTTGTTGTGTGTATTACCACTACCGTGTTGCCTTTGGCCACCTTTGTCAAAATTGGGCTGTTTTGTCGGATCTTCTAATGTAGGTTTGTGATCTTCCTTTACATTACATGCGTTCTGTCATCAGCTCGCCAAATGTCCAACAGTACTTTCCCAATTCCAGTTCGCCCTTCTGATCTTACGTCGTATTTCATGGTTTGGATTACTTGTTCGCAGCTAATGGCCGATAGTTCAATCTCTTGATGACTTTTATCAGCAGTCTTTCTTCTTCTTCCGTGAAAGTGATGCTCGGAGGTTCTCGGAGCAAGTTATGCTTTGGCGTCGCTGTCTTCTCCTTTCATCCTCCTTTGTTTCGGGTCAGCTTGGTCTGTTTGGTTTGGGCTTTCACTCGATTTTTTTTTCGTGTAGTCCTCTCCTCTAAACTCCATTTCTTAAAATTCTCGAGATGGAAATATTGGTTATACCCAACGACATTGTGACTATAGCTAGAGGGAAGATGTGTGTTCTGTGGTCTACAAGAAAGAAGGGGAAGTATTCTCTGCCAAAATAGTATTAGCATACGCTCTCTCCCTGTGTTTGAAGCCTGTTAGCATTACGCAGAAGGTACCACAAGGAAATTGATTTTCACATCTCCCTGAAATCCATCGTTAGAAAGGTTTTGTCCTAATTCACAAAAATTTCAGGAGGCTGTGACTCTAACATCGTCCAAGAATGCAGTTGAGTAAATGATCCCAGTTCGTATAGCAAGTGGTACTGGTCGAGATGGCTTTGAAGGAAAGGGAGGTAGACGCTTCTTTTCTTTCCTAAGACGTCCACCTTCGCATCGTGAGTTGCCGTCGTCAGTTTGCTACTGGTTGACTGTCTTGTGTCGAAAACCTCAAACTGTCAAGTGTCAGTTATACTGGCAATTCTTCAAAAGGCCAACTTTCTCTGAGTACTAATTTCTTTATCTTATAGCATAATATTTACTTCGATACAACTTTTAAAAATAGGAATTTTTGATATTTTTGTGCAGAGTTCACGAGTTTAGTATCGCAATATAGCTAAATAAAATCGTTTGCTTGGTTCGCTTTAAAATTTTTTATTCGCTATTACGACGGGTTCTTGCCACCGACTATGTGGCTCGTATTTAATGATACAATGGTGTCCTTTTAGAAAGTTTTTTGTCTACGTTGACATAGGAGAGGCGTATAGTATCGATAGTAAAAGTTTGTAGTTGATTTTCAAAGTTTCAAGGCTGGATGCAGCGTATAATTTGTTGGAAAAACTGGACGTCGATGTCCGATCTCTCATCATTATTATGGTGCAATATGGGTGCGAGATAGAATACGAATATTATTTTGTCCGTTCAAAAACTACCAAAATCGTAACATTTTTTTTTAAATGAAAAAATTATTTTTTTTCCCTGTGCACAAAAGAAGAGCAATTTTTTAAATTCTGTGATTGGAAACATTGACTATGTTTTTCCTTTCCTTTTGATGTTTACCTGAGCTACTGCTCGTAGTCTTTTTATTTTATAAAATTGTGAGTTTTGTTATTAATTGTAAACTAACTCAATTTTCGGTTTGGGGAAGTAATTTTGAATAATCTATTTTGCAGGACTGGACGCTACAAATAAAATACGTACAGACGAGAGACGCAGGCTTATACGAATGTCAAATTTCTTCTCACCCTCCGTCCAGTATATTTGTAGATTTACAAGTTGTGGGTGAGTATTTTGAACGAGAGTTCTTTCATTTTAAAATGAGTCTATCGATTAGATTAATTTTTTTTCAACTCTGGAATGTTTTGGAACGAAACGCTGAAACTCACCCATTAGGATAAAGTGCAGTTTCCTCTGCACAATTATGGTGCACTTTGTGATGCATACAAAGCTGCAGATAATGAAGAAATATTCGAGAACGTATGTGTATCACCGTAGGAAGGTGATAAAAAATAATGCAGTCAGTCATTAGAGAGTCAATACTACCGAGATAGTTTCATGATTAAAAACGTGTAATTTCTATACGAGTGCAGACAGGAACTATATTTTAGAACAAAACATCGAATTATATTCTAGCGATGAAAGCTTTACTCGCTTTCTCGTTAAAATATTTATTACGGTATTTTTTTTTCAATCGCCGAGCGAATAAACAAAAACCGACTTTAGCATACTGGATACTGTGTAAAAAAAAGAAAAAAAACACATTGAATATCTCCGATATATTTAGCTCTTTGATCTTGCGCTTTTATTGGAACAAACACCTCCACAGTTGTGGCAATCAAAAGTTCGTACTATAATTCTATTTGTTTCTGTAACTATTACAGAAGCTGAAGCTCAAATAGAAGGCTCAAAAGAAAAGTACCTGAAGTACGGAAGTCCTCTACACCTAACTTGCAACGTATTGAAGAGTCCGGAAACGCCGTCGTATATTTTTTGGTATCACAATCACCAAATGGTGAACTACGATTTGCATAGGGGCTTCAACGTGACCTCGGATTTAGCGAACAAAACCAGCAGCTTATACGTAGTTAGAACCGGCACCGAACATACCGGAAATTATTCGTGTGTGCCGAGCAATGCTCATCCAGACAGTAATGTCGTCCACATACTCAGCGGTAAGGTTTTCGTTTTAGCATAATAACGTAATAAATAAAGCCGCTTAATGAAAAAAATTATCCCTGCCTCAGCTTGGAGGCCGACGCGAGAAATACGTATGATTGTTTCATTCCCAAAATATTATATGTACTATATAGTTTTTCGAATGAGTTTACTATTGCGTTGAATATATCCCAGTACCCTAATTTCTATTCACTATTTCGGACGTAGCTGATTTCATTTAAGCATTCAATTAATCAAGGAATGAGATTTCCGGCACATGATTTAATTGAAAAATTAAATAGAGAAAAAACACTCGTTTAATTTAACTCGCGCGTTACATTCGAGATAAATACGTTGTTGGTGGATGAATTGCCCTGTGTGTAAGTGTGTGTGTGGTTTCTACTCACACAAAGTACGTATGTGTAGATGCCAGGATGATTTGAATTTATTGTCGCGACGGAATAATTCCTCTTACTTTTGTCACTAATCGAAGAAGGACCAACGTTCAAAATAAAAAGAGGCTGTTTTGAGAACAATAATTCATCTTCTTCCGGGCTGCCTCTTCAAGTAGAAAGAATCGCGAGTCCAAGAGAATTCAGAGTTTCTTGCGATGAAAAATCTTGACTTTATGTTCTTTCTAAGTTTCTTGGATGATGGTTTTCAAATTTCTCTCCTTTATATCCGTTGCTACCGTAGGCAAAGGAAATGTAAGCTGTTTCCTCAGTAGAGAGTTCTG
This sequence comes from Aspidiotus rigidus, assembly GCA_035079385.1. Taxonomy (NCBI): domain Eukaryota; kingdom Metazoa; phylum Arthropoda; class Insecta; order Hemiptera; family Diaspididae; genus Aspidiotus; species Aspidiotus rigidus. The sequence goes on from JAVHKY010000030.1 coordinate 7,403,777, forward strand.
AAGTTTGAAAATAGCTCGAGCTTGGCTTTTCTCGTTTCTGGGAATCGCTAAGAATAATTGATAGGAGGCGCCCCTCCCCATCTTCACAATGATGAATTTTAACCGAGACTTTAAAAGAAGTACATTTTGAATCGTTTTTGGTCAATGTTGAGTGCGCTGAACATTGAAGGTCAAGATGGTTTCACGGGCCTTCTCTCGTACATTTAGTCTAGAGGTAGAACATTTTTGTAGAGGACCGCCTCCATGAGAACTTCAATTCTCTCAAGACCTTCTCCTGTTCAAAATCCTAATGAACCGTGTCGACCGTCGATTACTGGTCGACACACAGCAACAATCAATAATCGACGTCTGATCGACCAAGAATTCCCTCTTTCAAAAGCTTGGTTGAAATTGTGTTGATTGTTGAAATCAACCTTCCAGCGACGTTGATACCAGATCGATGCGAGATCGACAAAATAATCTCGACTCATTTGTTACGTCGATTTCAAGTCAAGTTCGAGTCGACTTATACAAATTTTTATACTGCTTCTTGCGTCAATTTCAAGTCGATTTCTTTGGGAATGTTCAAATCAACCATAAATCGACGTCGTTTTCCGATCGATTTTGAGTCGACTTCTCCAAATTTTTCTATTGACCTAAAACTGATTGCTCTGTTGGGTCAATTTTAAATCAAATTGGTAATGTATGCTAGTTAAATTTGAAACAATCTGAAATCGACGTCAATCTGGAGGGAGGTAGTTAATAGATGAGAATTAAAGCACCTCTTCGGAGTAAATTATATCAAGATCATTGATGACGTCAGTTGTTTGTAGCGTCATATCCTTTTATCTGTGATTTTTCTGAAGTCTCTCCTCTAGAGGAATTTATGCAAAAAATCTTCATCTACGATAACGTTAGAATCTTACTCAATTCCCATTTATTCGAGTACTTTTTCATCTATAAAGCTCTCAAGCAGTGGCGGATCTAGGAATTTTTTTAGGGGGCGGGGTTATGGAAAGGAAGGCTTTTCGAATATTTATCTCGTCCATTTTTTCCTGTTTCCTGTTTCTTCTTTTTTTTACGAGGGGGGGGGGGGGTAAAGAGACACCCCCCCCCCCTCCCGCCACTGCTCTCAAGTTCAACAGTCAATTCTTTGAGCTCGTTCCAAGTTTCTCGAGAAATAAACTTCATCAACTATCGACTGATTTGAATAAAATCAACAAAGGTCGTTTCCTTTCCCTCTGTAGGATTTTTCCAAGTCTTCTGATGATGTCAAGATTCGAGCTTATAATATTTCGAAATTCCTCTCACTGAATTATAATATATTTTCCGAAGTTTTACCCAGCTCTTGCTGCAAAATAGGTAGTTTGAGAAAAATATTTCAAAATACAAATTCACACTTCGTTTTTACCTGACAAGTTTGAGGCTTGTTAGAAAACGAGGCTACAGAAAGAAAAAAAAAGTCTATTTCCTCTTTTAAATTGGGATGAGCCGTTTTATGAAAATCAACACTCTGTTTTTTGAAAATGGTGAGCTGGTCTTACAAAAACGGAAAATTTTTCAATAAAATTCTATAATTAAAACTTGAAATAAATTTTATAATTAAAACAAAAAACCCTTCTCTCGACGCTCAAGAAGTTTCAGGAATATTTAGCTCAAAAATCAAATAGGACCAAAATCGAAATTCGTAGTCATCTCTTAATGTATGATTGGAATTTTTCCAAATCTCTCTCTCAACATAAAAAGATTGGAAGTCGAGATTCTTTTGAGTCTCTCAATGTCAAAATTTTTGTCACAAAATGAAAGGCGATCGTTATTTCAAGTATACCTATTAAAAAACGAAGAATAAACCATTTTTCACCTATCTTTCGTTTCCTAATTTCACAGTGGAGAAAAGAAGGGAGGGCTGCCGATACGAACTTGAATGCTTCAGAGAAAACATAGAAAAAGTCGCTTGTATTCTCATCTACTAACTACCCCCCTCCTGTCGAAATTGAAATTCATAGATTATTGGAGGAAAGAGATCGGTTGAAACTCTCTAAAAAATATATTCAATTGCTAAAGGTTTCAAATTAATATAATTTTATTTTTGAAGTGGACGAAAAATCGGAAAAACGCCTAACCTGGCTGAAAATTCTGAGCTTCGCTTAGTTTTTCGAACAATCTCGAACAAGATCAATTCATTAGTTATTTATGGGAGGGGAATTTCCATAATTGGCTGACCGAAAATGGTGAAGAGGCGGAAAAAATGAATGTTCATAATATTAGCACGACGAAATGAAAGAACGTTTTTTTTTTCAACTCGTTAAAAACGAGACGATCGCATAAAATAATGGAAAATTAATTTGAAGCAGAAATCTTTAGCAAAAGGTTGACGACACAAACGTGGGTTAATTCAGTTCGAAAATTGGACTTTTCCCACTTGTGCCGGCCAAACATACGCGAATGTAATTCGTGCTAATGTTGGAGCGGACTCGGTGGCAAAGACTTCAGAGAGAATGCACGAGAATTTATCAAAGATAGAGAAGATGTTTACCACAGTGTAGTTAGGCCGCGCTATACAGGGTGCGAAGCTGTTTGCGGGGTAATTCGTTTCAGTTCGTTCAACCGCAGAGAATACGAAAAAGATACTGACGACGTTTATGATTGGGGGTATTTTTTGATCAAAAAGAAAACTTAATTACGTTTGGTGAAGGAGAGGGAAAAAATTGGTCGGCATTAAGCGGAAAGCGGAAATTTTTTTCTTCTTGTATAAATTTTTCAACTCGTCAAACATTCGTAGCCTTTATAAGTTGCGAATTGAATTCGAGCTATTAGGGAAAAAAGTTATATTTCTTTTCATTAAGGATTTTTATTCGTTTTAATTCGAATACTTTTCAAAAAAAGACGAAAGAATGTATTCGAATAATATTTTTTAATTTTCTCATTGTTCGCGTTAGATGTTGTTTATGAAAAGGACTGGGCTCGACTGAAGAATGGAGGAGCACGCGGAGACTATGCGGTTTATTTTCTGTAATCTCGTAACTTTCCGCCTAATGCGAGCTTTTCTAACTGTTTAGTGCGGTATTTATGCGAAATGGCGTGCACATACGTCGTCGAAATTTCTCAAGTCTAAAATGAGAACCGTATCACGAGATCAACTCGTAAAATATGATTCTTTTTTTTTCCTACTTTTTCTTCCGTTTAAATTCGCGCGTCTCATTCTTCGCGCCCGACATCAGCGGAGGATGCGTTTTCACGCAAACTAGCTCGAGCTAACCAGAATTGGATTATTCATCTCATCGTCGAGTGTGTATAGAGTTAACGCCATCGTACATAGCATCAGCGAGAAGAATTTTATAATATTCCATCGAATATTTCCTCATTATTAAAGAAAAAGCTCGACCGTATACAACGGTTTAATTGCGAGACAGCCACAAAACAGCTGTGTTTTTGCCAAATGAACGATGAACTTAATATTAAACCGTAGGCCTTATCTCTTGGCAGTCTTTCTGCTGGTGAACATGCTCTAAACGTCGAATCCAAAATTCCGGTACGAACAGAAGACGACAACGTTGTGTTAAGGCAAATTTATTCATAACGGTTCGAAGATGCGGTCGGTAGTCATAAAATTAAATGTAATCTATGTAAATTACCAACGGACTACGGTTTGAATCTTGTACAAGTACGTGTATCGGAATTGTATCGGTGTGCATGTAAGACGATTTTGGGAAATTTTTCAATTTGATGATATGTACACGGAAAGGGTCATTCGAACGACATTACTCGGGCACGAGTGCTTGGAAGATTCAAATTGATCGCAAGGTATACACAAGAATGTTCCAACGCCACCTCTACCTTACGAATAGGATTACAGAGGTGGCCCGATGAACCATGTTGACTGCAAATCGATATCGGTCTACGTATAACTCAATTAACTCGCTTCTTAGATCCTACCTTTTTACCATTGACTCATCTTTGAATTTTAAATGACACTGACTTCCGGTATAACAGACTGATATCGACCGAAAATTCACGTCAATTTTGAGTCGATTATTAGATGTCACTCACCGGCAACAAACCTGCTATCAACGTTCGTAAATTTTAAGCGCTCAATTGGATTGAGTAAAAAACGAGTCTAAACTTGGGATTACCTAAATTAATTTGATGTCAATTGAAAATCGACATCGACATTGGAATGATTCAACTATGGCTGGGCCTGGTCAAGAGTAGTTAAGATCTATAATGGTCTCGGTTGTATAATGATGACCCCAAATTCATTAATCTGAAGCGCAATACATTCAGTTGACCTAGCGCATAAACCACCTGGCTCGCCATCCTCTTGTCGACCACTTCGTCTGCTAGACCACGTGGGCAAACTCTTAGAGAGAGTGATAGCCAATCGACTAGAGAGCTATCTGAATGATCTCAAGCAGCCAGTACGGTTTCCATACTGGACGCTGTACATCAGATGCTGGAATCAGGCTGAAGGGAATAGCCGCGAGTCGGCAATGGCACAGCCGTCAGCCTCAACGTAAGAAATGCATTCAATTCGATTCTATGGGAGAGGATATTGGAAGTCTGCATGGACGCAGAAGTGTCCGTATACCTGCTCAGGATGATCAGCAGCCATCTTAGCTGTCGATAAATCTGAGCAAAGACGTCTGCTGGTACAGTGAGGTACCCATTTACTAGTAGGGTGCCTCCAAGGTCAGTCCTTGGGCTTCTCTTGTGGTGCGTCACATTTACCGAGTTTGTCATGGTGAAACTGCCACCGGTGTTGAACATATGTGCTACGCAGATGACACGCTCGTGGTGTGCACTGACAAAACAACTGTTGCGCTGAAGAGCAGGGTAAACCGGGCTCCAGAGGCAGTGACGCGTTGGATCAAGTCAGTCAGACCAGAACTTGTACTAGGTAAGTTGGAGGCCATATTATTCACGACCCGTCGAAAATTCAGGCAATCCCGTGCAAGGTGTGGAAATCAATACCAAGAAGGTAATGAAGTATCTAGGCATCTGGTTTGACTCAAGGGTGAGCTTCAGTTCTGATGACAGCGGAAAGGGCGGACAGCGCAGCAAATAGCTACCTAATCGGAAACCTAGGATGACCGAATCATTTATGCTTCATCTTGTTTACTGTTATCGCGATCTCGTACACGTTGCAATACTGTAAAACAGACGGGAGGTTGATTATGAATAGGAGCACTTAGACTGAGGAGAGAACTAACTTATGGTAAAAATTGAAAGCAGCAGAAATCGCGGGTTTTCTAGTTGTGAAGGATTGTTTCTTTAAAATTTCACGAACTGTACTCTGCTTGAAAGTTGGCACGCAGTAATTATTATTCCTTTCACTGAGAGCAGTCACTTTAGATTGAGGTGGGGATATGTGAACCTACCCCAACCAACAGACAAAGAATAGGTTTCCTGTCAGGCTTTTCAGCTCCAGTTCCTGTGTAACTAGAGGAATCCAAATTTAGACATTTCAAATCCTGTAATAGGGGAAAGAAACCTGAGAAATTGTAAGCTTCATTCCTCACAGACAGTGGAGTTTTCCCATATATACATGAATAATGAAGCTGGGAATTTTTGAAATCTAAAATCTTTCAAAGTTCCCTTCCGTTTATCGCTTCGACATTCAAAATCGTGCTGAAACAAGAACACGTGGCCTTATTTAGGAAGGAAAGAAAGGTTTATGCTTTTATTATATGTAATAACCCATGATAGCTTTCAAAATTTGACTCGGAACAGTTTTCATCGTTCTTATATTATTCGAAAAGTCATTTGCGAGTTCAAAAAAATCATCAAATGAAACGCGTGACTCGAATATTGATGTATCAATATTTCAAAAACAAAATAATAACATAAGTCTCGAATTCAGTTACTTTGGATAGAAGTGTGAGTCAGCTTTTATAAAGTAGTCAAATGAAAACCAGAGTATGTAATTTGAAAAATTCAATTCTTCTTTCCTTCGATTGCTTCATTCCGAGTCGTAATTATTGGACCGAGCGCCTGCCAGAAGATTCCGTCTCTTCTTTAGTATTACTTTTTTTTCTTCCTCTATCGCGTCAAGAGAAAACATTTATTCTTCTCTCTCTCTTTCTCTTTTTCTATCGATCCAATCAAACAAATGTAAGGATAAATTTTTCGAGAGATTGAATTGAAAATAGGACGCCTAAAAGCTTTTTTTTTTCCTTCTCTCGGTGGATGGTTACATTCAAGTTCCCAGAACGGAAACTGTCATCCTTGTAATTTGGTCTACAATACTTCGCGTTAGTGCTCCAGATCTACTTGTTCTACATATCATTAAAAGAGAACGTTCAAATCCAGCTTTTTTTTCTCTTTCTTTCGAGATAGAGATAAAAATTCAGCTGAAAATTTTCTTTTCGTATTACCTACGTCGCGCGTCGTTGTGTAAACTTTCTACATACCGGCACTATACCGTCGACGTAAATAAAGTCTGAATATCGAATACTTTTTCAAAAAATTGTACAAATTTACTACCTACACACTACAAACAGAATTTTCATCAAAAATACTGTATCTTCACCGTATCCGGCAACATTCACTTCTTATTTTACATACAAAAAGGTATTCGACTGTTAGAGCGCCAATAGCAAACTTTCAATCCGCTCATCCGTATGGGCGACAAAGATGGGTCCAATATTTTGGATTTCGAGTTCTCTCACCTCATTTGGAACATTTAGCGACCAAGGCCGTTTTCCCCTCTTACCCGGCTACAGCCCTTCCAAATAGACCACTTATCCAAACTATGTTTTTCCCTCAAAAGTACGTAAAATTTTCCGGGGGATGCAATTCTATTTTCATTTTTATTTTAAACATTTCTTTCAGTTTCCTTCTCCCTTTTGACTATCCCAAAATTCTGTTTCGGTGATTGATTAGAGGCCTACCTCTTTTTCCCGAGCTAAATACGATAGGAGTGGGACTTGGAAGAATTTCGACCTCCGAGATATATAAATAATAGGGAGGAGACTTCTAAAATTTCGAGCACCGATCGAGCTTTGCCGGTCTGCGGACGTTTTTTCCAAAAAACCCTTCCATAAAACAGGTTTCCTGCTAAAACGACCACGCACGATCAGAAAAGTATCGAAATCAATAAAGAACAAGCAGGAAACGACAAAACTTTACCAAAATCAACCGAAAACAATCGAAATTGACCAAAAAGTTCAAAATGGACCAACAAACGACCAATCTGACCAAAAAACGACCAGATACGGCTGAAAAAGTTGAAAATTGACCAAATATGTGGTCAAGAAATCCTTGAGAAGAATCGAAGCTGGCCATAAACGCAGAACCTGCAAAAACGTGTAAATAAAATCAAACGTTTGAAGGGCAGCACCAAATTTCATACGGAGTCTCCTACAGATTTCTATTCCACTCACCCAAAAAATATGCAGTATCATGGAAATCCTAACTCTAATGATCATTCAAGCTCTATTTCATTTTTAGAACTTTTTGGAAGGATATGATAGTAAAAATGACCCACTAATTGACTCAAGATAAGTGAACGCGATCGCCAAAGGGAGGCAGTAATATGGTGAATTACCTGTTCGTAATGATACGAGTCTCAAACACAAAAACTCTGAATTCAATAACATCATTCTATCAATTAAAGAGAAGCTAATTTTCCGAGATAGAAACCATTTGTCTTTTTTCATTATGAAAGACTGCAGCTCATCGGCTCTATCAATTGACACGCTAAAATTTATTTCATCATATTTTTGAACGAGCCGAGATCTTTTCGTTGAAACAATGACGAAAATGGCCGTATTTTCTCCCGAATATTAGAGCCTGGTCTTTCAATTTGTGACGTACTTCGTTTGCCTGTCCTTTGCAGTTCATTTATCGGCGTAGACTAAACGTTATCCTTTCTTTCACAAAAGTATGCCGCAGAATAGGCTTCGCGCTCTTTAACGTTACACGTCTTTGGAAGATGGCGTGTACGAAATTCGATTTACTATTAGAGAAAAAAAAAAAAAAAAAAAAAAAAAGAGATCGAAATTCCGCGTTTGTTTCATCTGCGTGAAAATGATAAAATTATCTTTTGCAACTTGCAGGAGAACATTTCGTGGCTCGTCGCGTCCTACGCTATCACTTGTAGGTGATGAACAAATACAAGTATACGAACATCAGAAAACACAAGAACACGTCTATTTCGAGTAGACTATACGATTCTTATTCCAGCCGTGAATATAGGCACTGCATTGTATAGTTATAATTATGGAAAATGTTCTCTTGCAGCGCTGTGTTCTCACGTATACGAAAGAAACGATCAAAAAAGAAAGAAAAGGAAGAAGCGTATTACAGGAACGAAAACGGAAGAGCGTGCAGAAAAGTTTAATTTCCTTCGCATACTTTTCGCGGAGAAATTGTATATTTGTACTGTACGTTTACGCGAGAGAAAATCGCTCGTCCTACTTGTTTGTATTTATAGCGCCTACAAAATCTAATACGATTTCCTTATTGCGACAATTCGCTCTCTTCTCCGATTACTTAGCCATGCATTTTTCCCTTCAAGTTTTTCGCAGATTATTTCGAAACGCTCTCGCAGTCAGGCAGTGGTTCAAGGAATGCGTTTCGTTCTCACAATAAGGGGCTTTACTATATCGTTAATGAATAAGATCCTCAAATTCTTGCTAGGGTAAGGGGTGGAGTTGTTGCATACGTGTGGCAACACTTCTTGTGAGTATAGTTTAGTACCTATGAAGATAGTGAAATGATAAACATATAATGTATGTAGACTAGAACACAGTTTTTAAGTTTAACCTTGTTCAATAATTTTGTTGTGAATTCTTTGGAGATGAAACAGGAGCCACTATGCCAGCCCTTCCATACATATTCGTAAATGGCCTAATAAATTTCTCGATGATTGTTCCGCTGTTTACCATTCTCCTAGCTTGAATGATGTTCCTCGGAATCCTCAACAACCATACACGACAAATCTGACCAAATTCTTGTGCGTAGAATTAACTTTACAAAACTCGTCATATCAAATGAACAAATTAAACATGAAATTTTACGGACCGCACAATTGCAAGATATAACAGTCCCGTAGCTAACTGCTTATATTTGCCGGGGTATTTTACATTTGAGTCAGGCCTAAAGCTCAAATATTTTTTTATTTTTTTTTTTTGGGGGGGGGGGAGAAGTGCTAGCCAGTCGACTTGCTGCCCTAACGTTAGCCACGGGCCTGAAATTTAATAGAACTTTCGACTAAATAGCCATCATCATAATGGAACTCTAAAGAGGCAGGTAGTTCGCCACTAGGCCAAGTATTCGGGCCTTCTGCACTGCTCAAGAAGAAGGTGGAGATAAATTTGTATCCTCCCCGTGTCGCTTCTTTTGATACGTTCCATCCTCGTCTTTTGAACCTCACTGGTGTCAAATTCTCACCCCTGAGGAGAGTCTACTCTAGAAAGGTTTGAAGCATAGCCTCTCACCGATGGATGAATCCAAAGCCGTTACTAATTTATGTAGTCGCCAATCTCTCCGTGAAGGTCAGTTTCAGTGCACTCGCACTCCTTTCAGGTCTCATTTGTCAGATTTTGAATTCTAAATCGCTGGAACGCATGAATGATGAATCCGTATTGCTCGTGAAAAACTTGATGAAGAAAATCAGTTACCATCAACTGGTGGTTACGAACTGTCGTTATTTTGAACAAGGAGGAATATAATCAGAAAGTCCATGATTTTCTAATAAGTACGATAGCATGATGTTACGGATAATGAGAATGTCAGTCAAAGTTAGGTGCTTTATTATCCAAATATGATATGGCTCCTCGAGCTTCGTAGGAGTCGTCACTGTTGGATAAGACGAAAGAGAATGATCGTTCATGCCATTTGTAGGGGCTTATACACCCTTAAACTTCTTAAGCCTGTTTGGATGAGGAGTTAGATAGTTACCTAGCCAACTACACTTGCATAATATAACATTCGGCCAGCCGTTAGCGGTGCCGACTCTCCAAGTATGTTCGTAATGTTAGGTCGGCTATAAATAAATATACTCTCTTCACGAATTCTAAATCTATTCTGATCCCTAATCCTGTCCCTTCCCGTCTGTAGGGCCTTCCCAAACTCCATAAGGATGATATTCCTATTAGGCCGGTGGTGTCTTTTATTTCATTCCCTACTTTTAAATTGTCCAAGTTCCTTGATCAGTGATACTCGTATAAGTCGTTGGTAAATTATCAGTCTGAATATTCCATCGGTAACTCTCGGAAACCGGTGGAGAAAATCAGTTGTGTCTCCCCCTGTTGATTCTGTTCTTGTTTCTTTTGATGTTGCTACCATGTTTCCAAGCATTCCTCTCCCTCCTACCTTGGAGTACTTTAGAACCTTATTGGTCAACTCGGAGGTGCCTACTTCCTTTATAGATGAGTTTATGGCACTCCTTGACCTATGTCTTTCCCACAATTTTCGCTAGTTTCAACACCTCTTTCGTGAGTTTCCTAAAGAACGTCGATGTTTTGATAGGTTCTCCCCTCGGCTTCTTGGTCTCGCAATAGTCTTTTTCAAAAAGTTTGAGAATGAGATTTTCTTATCTGGATTCCACCTCTTGCCTCACATGGATTATTGGCACTGTTATCCACCATCAAGTTCACCTTGGAGGGTGGGGGTTCTTGATCTCTCTATTTCCATTAAATATGGCGCTCATAGTTTGATGACGTCATAGATTAGCCTTGTGACGTCACAATCTGATGACGTTATAGATCAGTTTTTTTTTCTTAAGTCCCCATCCTATCATATATAGCTTGGGACGGGGCCTCTGACGTCACAATTTGATGGCATCATAGGTAAGGCTTGTGATGTCACAATCCACATTTTTCAGATCCCACGCGTCCCATAAAACAGTTTACTGCCATCCCTCGTTAACTTCGTTAAGCAACCCATGAGTTTTTCATTATATTCTGGCCGATTTTCAAAGTTTATAGATAATTTCGATCAATTTGCAGGTCATTTATAGGTTGTTTTCTCTCGTTTTTTGGTGATTTTCTGTCATGTTTAGTCATTTTGGTCGCCTAGTGTTTATTTTGTTGGTGTTTTGGCCGTTTATGCGTGTTAGTCGTTTTTTGGTCAATTAGATTTTTATCGCCCGTTCTTGATTTCAACCAAGAACCTCTTTTATCGAGGGTTTTCTCGTAAAAAACGTCCGCCGTCTAGCCGGCCAGCAAAGCTTGGAGCTCGAAAATCTTCTAAGTCCTCCTCCTATCGTATAAAGCTCGGAGACCGGGCCTGTGACGTCACAGTTTGATGACGTCATAGGTCAGCCTTGTGACGTCACAATCTACATTTTTCATATTTCAAAACAGGTTCCCTGCCACCCCTCGTCCAACTCCGTTAAAGAACTCGTGAGTTTTCCAAGTTCCCCTCTTATCATATTAGCTCGGTGTTTGGTATATACAGCCTGAAAGATAGCCCCTTTGAGTAACTAAATATGTAATGCTTCACACACCAATTGACGTAGCCCCATCAATGAGCCAGATATGCAACGCTTGAAATAGTCGTTTTTAGAGTCCCACATGCCCCACAAAACAGGTTCTCTCCCTCCTCTAACCCCGTTAAAAAACCCGTGAGTTTTTTTGTTGCACGTTTTCATCGTATTCTTTTTTAGCGTTTTTACTGCACGCTTGACCATACTGCACGGAAATTGTGACTCTAATGATGACGCTTTAAAATTGCTGTTGAAAGTAGTATCCCAGACCTTGTCAGAAGGTTGAGGTATCATCATTCGGATAGGTGGACCTGTGCGAATTAGAAGAAATAGGGCTTGTACGTCTTGGGAACATGCCTGGTGATTGAATGCCTGCGGTTGACTCCAGTATCTGCCTTCTAACTTCCAACTCCTAACGAGTAGCAAGACTGCTTCAAGTAATCCTTGACAAAATATCTAGATGTTCTTCTAATCATGAATTCTAATTATCATTCTGTCTCTCCCTGTATCACATACTCCCTCTCAAACAATCATGAGAAAGTCATGAGCACAATGAACTACTGTACCTCTGATCACCATCTAATTCATACTCATTCTAATTGTCTTTACCTACCCATTCCGAACCCATAATCCTGTCGAGCGTAGTTACTTTGGCAGGATGTTTAAAACCCAGACGTTCTCGCTGGTATGGAAAAGTTTTTCTTGTTTTTTCTTCGTAATTTTTCTTGTTAGAGTACTAGTGAGAGTTTGAAGAAGGAAAAAAAGTAACTGTCTACTAATGGCATTAAAGCCTTGACGGTTTTTAAATGACGAATATTCAAATATGACTGTAATTAGTAAGTAACCAAAACACCGACCAACTTTCAAGTTGGACCAAAAAAGTTCTCTTTTTTTGTTTACTCGACGAAACTCGTAGCATTCTGACGGGTCTTTCTCGCTCGAGGGCGTTCGTTGCGTTAATTCATCGGCCACGCCGGTGTTTTCTCAACGACTCATCGTATTTTTCCAATTTAAAAGTAGGCTGGTCTAAGTACGTATGTGAGGAATTCTAATTAGTGCAATGTTGCCAGAAAATTTTCAACGATAAATAGAAGTTAGAGTTCGGTACGAGGAAGTCAAATCAACTTCTACTTCCCAAGCTCGCAGCTCGAACTTTTCCAAGTATCGAGATTTAGATTGGAAAATCAACTAACTCCTATGATGACGTCACGATTCAGACACGGACCTCCCGTAAGGGAAGTTTGAATTTCCTCATGAAGAGAGAGAAAAAAAAAGGAAGGATCCCGTTTGTAGGATCCGGTAGACTTTGCCCGACTAAGACGAAAATGAAGCACGTAGGTACATCCTGGAACAACTAAACATTTAACCGAATATAAGTTAAATGAACATTTAAAATATTTCTTAATTTTTCAAGTCCCATGCGGAGAAAAAAAAAGGGAAAGAGAGGAAGTCTTTCCGAAACCCATTATGTATTCTTGCGTAAATATCGCTCAAAGGTTAAAATTTTTTCCAATTCGTGTTTTGAAAGTTCGAACTAAGCCTCTCGAAATTTTTGAGAATTTCTGCCTTTCAAAGATTCAAAGCTCAAAAGTTTTTGAAATTATTTTCTTCACAGATATAGCTCGATGGTCGAATTTTGTTCTAATAAACATAGGGTGCTGGTGCTCTAAATAAGGGAATGCGACGATACGCCATTTTAGCAGCAGAACCTACAATTTCTGAATATTTAATAATATTGGAATCAAACTTGCCCAAAAAGAGATTACGAGAACTACAAATTCGATTCTCTTGAATTCGTCGTAGAAACCGATATTTCATAAGATGATCAAGAATAAAAGTTTCCGCGCACTTGCAACCAGACAAATCACGTGAATGTCCCGACTAACGTGAAATATTTTTCTTGTTACAAGTGTGTATCCTTCGGTGGATAGTTTCGATGAACGGGCCCCTCTCGGAGTAGGTTCTCTCTTAAAAACTTGGAAGGAAACTAGAACAAACGGCAAATCATCACACTCTTAGAAAAAGTTCAAATGTACGTGAAGGAGAGAGATATCTACAAAATGTGTAAGGAATTCTACCTTAGGTATCATAATCACATCTGCCTTTTGCAAGCCATTATTATTTATGTTACTCGGTAGTTATATTTGAATGCTACCTATTTGTTTTAGTGCATAATTATGTATACTGATTCCTGAATAACACTGGATAATACGTTTTAAAGATCGTGGTATGGCTTTTCTTGCACCCTTCGGATTCATTAATATTACAATATTCCTATTCTACGCGTACATTACTTCTTGAATTTTAAAATTTGTAAATGTTCGGCTGAAAAAGTTTATAGACTTCCTCTCTCTACGTTAAATTTAGTCTACTGATATCTTTGCGAGAAAAGTTTTGGAAGCGCAAAGTGTTTTCCAAGTTTTCAAATTTTCAAAATTTACGCGAAAAATTCAGAAATTTTATCTTCATTTCAAAGAGTTCTGTACGAGATGTTAAAGGTATGAAAATAGACGAAACCGTCTCTAACTTTTCGACTTTGGAAACATTAATTTTACGAAAATTTTCGGCGTTTAAAAAATTTATAAACAAGAATTTCACCGGAGAAACAGTAATCTTCGTGAAATATTTTTCTGTGCGACGAAATAAATTACAACATATTCTTAGTATGTTGAGCAATTTCTACAAAAAATTCCTAATAACAAACATGTTTCGGTTCCTCGAATCTGGCAACATTCCTTATCCAGTATCGTCTCTCAAGTTTAAACTTCCTTGAAGTTTTATCCGACCTCACAGTCTCCAATTCCACATTGTAAACCATCTTATTTGATTTCTTTGCCGCATTCTTTCGAAGAGTGAGGACTCATTCTCATTTTTGACTTCTAGTGAAGAAATGGTACTACTATCTTCCGCTTCCACTTTTATTTCTTGTACCATTCTCTTTTTTTATACTTGCAAAAGATAGCCAGATTCCAAGCTCGTTCGTTCAGCCCCGTGATTTGGAGGGAAGAACATACGTAGAAAAGACAATCCCACTATTATTTTTTTTTTACAAAAACATGTTATAAGGAAACGGGGTATCCCTTTCCCCGGAGTAAAAGAAGAAGGGATCGAAAGAACGAGAAACAGGTTTTGAAGATTTTATAGAGTAACTTTTTAGCGTCTACCCAAGTCCACCTTCGAAATCCAAGTTCCAAATCCTTGGGCTGTGCTTTGACGAGTTTTCTATTATCTCACACCAGCGTGACTGTAATATCGTCGATAAGAAGATTAGTGTACATTACTCGAGAACTACAAATTGAATTGAAATCGATCTCAACCAAGCAGTCGATTTTTAGGTCCACAAAAAATATGGAGGAGACGACTCGGGGTCGAATCTAGATCGACGTCAATTTTAGGTCGATTCAAACTCGACCAATGCACTGTCAGAGAACTGCAGCAGTCGATCTCAGGTCGATAATGAATTTGGAAAATTCGACTCGAAATCGACGTCGACATGAGTCCCAGTTTTGCAATATATTGACGCAATTTCGACTAAGACTTAGAAAGAAGTAAATTCTGGGTAAATAAAAATAGTTCAGTCGATAAAAACGTCGGTCATCATATTTTGGATACAAGTTCTAGATTTGACCGAAATGTCTAAGAACATATCAGAAGTCGAGTTACAGAACTCGAGATATTGACGAAAAATTGTTTTTAGGGGGGAAGAACGTGCTACACTTCCTTGAGTCACGTAGTGAGGAGTTTTGACTTTTAGTATGGAATTTCAGACACTAAATCTAAGACTCCGTCAAATCTAGAACTTGCACTCAAAATACATAGTTCGACTTTTTTTGTGTATTAATTACCTATCGACTGCACTAGGAGCTAATTTTCGGTCCACGTGGTCAATCGGAAAAGATCACGAACCGCGGGTAAAATCATACTCTACCATCTTGTGTTGAGGAGGTATTTTCTCTTCACTCACAGATTTTTATTTGTCATTCGTGATACCATAATATTATTTTTATAATAATACTGTACATCACCTCATTACAAAATTTATAAGGCTCTCTGTCACGCGTGAATTTTTTCCTCTAAATATTCTTTGAATTGAGGGAAAAATCATAGGTCATGAAACTCGATAGAACAAAAGGAGAGGAAACGGCTCGGAATTTTTAATAAAATTCAAATTCGTTTCTGCGGGCCTTCGCAGATTGTATATTCGATTTGAAAATAGAATGAAGTTCTAATATACTTATCTTCCTTTTTCCATACCTGATGAAATTCTCGTTTGCACTCACTCTGCTTTGTTTTTCTTTGACGGCGTACTTTTTCCGCTTGACGTCACGAAACCTCGCTGCCGCACCGCCTTGCTTTCGTCGGGCTAAGGTGAAATACGTAGATTTCCATCACCTATACCTTCTTTATTGCGATTTATTTCTTCCATTCTTCGCGAACACTGATGGGATCTGTCAAGATTCGAACGTAATTAGCGTTCGCGATGCTGATTTTAGCCCGACTTTTCGCTCCTGCATGTATGCGTCTAAACTAGAAAATATATTGCACTGGATATAGTTTGTGAAGTGATATTTTTGCACAATTACTAACACGGTCACTTTAAATGTTTGACCTCGCGATTTTCTTACTGTCAAATGTGTGATCACCAAACGATTTCTTATAATATGACGATTCAGTGAAGAAAAGTATCTTCTACTAACTTTAGATGACGCAACTGAATGAAAAAGAAAAGTAATGGAAGACGAATTGCTCATAATAAAGATTTTCTGGCATGGCCAAATGAATTTATTTTGTCATAAAATATGAAAATTGGTATCGGGGCGTAGAAAAGTTTAATCTCGTAATCTCATTTCACAATTCATACAAATCTTATAATCACGTTATAACCCCCACAGCCACACAATTGTGAGCATCAAATCGTGCACCACAAAGGATTACTTCGCCACAAACGTTAAAGTAAAGGGCAATGAGGGTCCGTCACCCCGCCCCCCTTTTCGAAATATGCAATTTTTTTCGGGGGACGGAATTTCGTCGCAGGATTTTCGACGCTGATCTTTTCGCCGCAGAAAATTTCACCGCCGACAAAAAAAAAAAATTGTGAAAAAGGAAAATTCGAAATAGGTGCGGTTTGCGATTCTATATTAATGCCTACGAAGGAAGTACGCGGAAATACTTTGAACACAAATTGAAACGTGAAAGTTCATGCAATCGATTGATTACGATGACGAAAAGAATTACCATTGAATCAACGGTCTGAATCAGAATCTGCAAGAACTTGTTCACTCAAAGAAGGTTGGTTTTCTAAGAGACAGTTCAGACTTGCCGTTTGTATTACAAAGTTTTCGAAGTTCGCAATTCATTTCATGTACTATTTTAGCGGATTAAAATGAAAATTCTTAGTAAAAGGGGCAAGGGGAGGGTCTTATGTCGGTTTACAAAAATGAGCTAGAGTTTAATCTAGCGGTACGGATGATTATGGCTTTGTCTTTTGTTTCACTGGATAAAGTGGTGGAGGCTTTCGACGACTTACAAGATCACATGATGGAAATGAATGAATCACGACTGGAGCCCATTCTGGAGTACTTCGAAAAAAATTATATTGGGCGTCAATTTATATTTATTGTGCAAAAATACGACTACGCATCAATCTTTTTTTTTACAATTTTTTTTATCAGCGGTAAACTTGTTTCTACGGCTGCGAAATTTCCGTTTCTTCGTTTTTTAATTTTTTTCTTTTTTAATCATCATTTTACACCAGCATTTTGAGCAATAATACGATCGTGCATGTTCTTTTTTTCACTTTTTTTTTGTCGGCTGCGTCGAAACGCTGGCGTCGAAAATCCTGCAGCGAAAATTTTTCCGTGGAAAGTCCTGCACCCAATTTTTTCATCTTAATCGTTTGTTCATGTAAGTACTTCAATTTTTAGCGTTTATGTTTCATTCTATGCCATAAAAATCATGACGTCACGTTTTGGAGGATGGGGTGATGGCAGCCCCCCCCAAAAAAAATCGATTTTTACCATTTCCCCCCCTCCCCCCAACGTGACATCATATTTTGTATTATGTAGAATGAAGTACAAACGCCAAAATTGAAAGCACTTGCATGCACAAACGATGCACGAACGATCCCCATACAGTTTTTGAAAAATGCCACTATGGGGGGCTGACGTCACCATGAAGCACTAACGGTGGGGGTTGAAGCACTAACATGCACAAACAATGCACAAACCATTCATACAAAAATTTGGTGTAAAAATCAATTTGGGGCCTGCCGTCACCTTAGCCTCCAAAACGTGACGTCATGATTTTTATGGCATACAATGAAACACAAACGCTAAAATTTGAAGTATTTACATGTACAAATGATTAGGATGAAAAAATTTTTATATTTCGAAAATGGGGGGGGGGGGGTGACGGACCCAGGCAATGATAGTCATAAAATCTGAGAGCAACGGGCAAGATTACCAGAATATTATGGGTACATTTAATAACAACATCTGTGAGTTTTTGTAACTATCCCAACACCTGTAAAACGTTCTCTTATCACTGTATCAGCAAGGAAAGAAATATTAAATTCTTATCTCATTCGCGAAATACAGAGCGGTTGCGCAGCAGGTGGCAGGTGATCGTGTATTTTTCACCGTAAGAAGACATACACATAAAATCAGTTCTATCTCTTTTAATATGAATTTTTATTAAAAAGTGCAGAGAACGAAAGTTTTAGCTATCAAACCCAACTTCGAATTTTTTCCAAAACTTTTTTCATCACCATCACCTTCTCGTCTCAATCCACCAATCAGAGAGCCCGCCAGCGCCACCAGGTAGCGTATCACTCGATGTATTTCGGGAATTGCCATCGACCCGCAAGAACTGACGGAAATGGCGCGGTACAACTTTTCTTGCCTTAATTCGACGACGTGCACCTGAACCCCTCTTGAGAAGTACCAAAGGTTTGAGGCTGTTGAGTTCATAAAATATATCAAAATCGATATCGACTCATCCAACTCCTAGTCTGAACTGCGCACGAATATATTCTACTATTTTGATAGCTTATGCTTTAAATGTGTCTGTTGGATTAGGCGTGATCTTCAATGATTATCGCCCCTCCCCTCCTTGGCTTAGTATGAGTCTAGTTTACAATATTTTACGCCACTAGCTTTCAACGGCTCATTCGCTCCGCTCGTTCTAAGGAATACCCAAAACCATACAAAGTGTACTCGCAGATTTCCTGAATCACCTACGGGTTATTGTCTACTTCTAATATACTGTATATTAGGCCTATTTAATGAATGCTAAACCTATTATAGCAGCCTACTTTGGGCCCAGTTTGATGAAGGCCGAGGAATAACCAATACCCAAATAGCAAAACCATACGAAGTGCACTCGCAGATTTCTGAATCACCTACTGGATACAAGGAAAAATTTTTCTCTGAAATGTTCGAAGTCTGTTAATTTGGGGTGAGGGATGGGTCTACTCGCAGGTTTGAAAATTGGGGTGGAGTGAGACTAAAAACATGAAACATGTCAAAAGACAAGTTGTTTCGGATCTGCGGGTCGAGAGCAGTTCGTTTGCATGGTTTCGTTCTCTTTTTTCGAAGGAAGGTGACGTGAAAGATTGTAGCGATTCCCATATATGCTTATAGCTCGTTCAAAATTAAGGTGCTGTCTTTTATTTTCGACATGAGGCAGTAATTTGTGAAAGAAATACTTCGCTGTGCAGCTTAGGAGTATTCGAGCACATACGTACCGAGAATTTACTATGACTTTATGTTGACCTTCCTCAAATCATTCAAGCGTTTGCTATAGAAAATTCTGAAATTATTCGTATAGTCTTCAGCTAATACCACTTTGAGAAGCTGAAAACTCGTTAATCAAATAAGATAACTTTTAGTCTCCAAAGCTCTACTCGATCTTCGGGATACGAAAAACTGCGCGTATCCTTATTTACTGTACAGTATATGTATTTCCTCAACGATACAGATAGGTTCGTTGATCGTTGAAATTGCTGCTTTCCGTCAGTTTATAGTTATCTGAAAAGAATTATTATTATTTCCGAAAGAGGTAATAGCTCGAGAGAAGGAGCGGACGGTGACCACTCTGTTCCTCCAAAAGAAAGATTTATTCGATCCTCTCTTTTATTTCTCCTGCGCTCCTTCCTTTCTTCCCGTAACTTCTCTGGAGCGCTTTTAACAACGATATATAAAATGTGTTATTAACATCATAGACGTACAAAGGGGTCTCTACCATATCTACTGTATACGATGTACTACCGTATATTTATAAAATGGACGTAGCTCCAAACGTGTGTTGAGTAATGAACTACTCGCACACCGTATAGTAATAAAACAGCTTACGGTTTTAACATCGAAAATATAATTACATTTTTACTTTGTGGAAAAAAGTACCTACACCGAGTTCGTAGTTCATAAGCGCGATACAAAAAAAATCTCGCTGAAATGTTTTCTATATGATGCGCGAAAATAGCGTTTTAATCATAATTAATTTATTTTGACGAAGCAAGTACTTGTACATTCTTTTAAGATGGAGCGATACTAACATTTAATAGAATCTTTTCTCTTTCTAGTTTCTTTGTGGACAGGGTAAGACTATATGGACATACGGGTACTGAAAAGTATTCAATGAAAACTGCTTTGGAAATGCGAAATGCGTCAGAACGCAACACTCTGATCGAGCATCGAAGCATACCCTCTTTATGAGCCATTCAACAGAAAGAAAACTTGCAGCTCACTTTGTTTACTATTCGCGGGGTTTCTTTCATGAACTATTTTAATTAAGGCGAGCAGCGAACCTAGTTATGGGAGGACCGGGTCTGTGGCCAGAGTCATTTGTAGTGGAGGTATGGGTAAACTCTTTCGACTTTTTCATTGTCTTTCTTCAGCGGAGAAGTAATTCTTTTTCAAGTTGTTTTCTTTGCGAACGGTATATTATGATATCAGTAAAGGTGTTAAAGTCCTCTTCCTCCCTCTAGCTACGAGCTTCAGGAGGGTTTCATTTGGTCGAAATTCAAGCCCATCTGCCAATATCCGTAACTTGGATGTAAAACTTACCAATTCTCCCCCCACTGTTTTACTGGATGTTCGATATCTTTTTAAGACTCACTACTCATCTACTACAGATGGATGATCCGGCCTCTATCTATATTAGAAGTTCAAATTTTTTCAATACCATTGTCAAAATCTTTGTAGGCCCTCCTCCTGATTAAAAATTCATGACAATGAACACCTTTACGATAATATTAAATGAAAGTTAAGGAGGATCATTTACGTAGAGTTAAAAACAATTGGGCGTATTTTCAATCCAAAATCGAAAAAGATACTTGCCATCTGTGCCAGAAACAACTAATCGAAAAAGGCTATTTAGAGATTGTTACCAAAGATTTTGAACGTTGAAAATCACCATGAGAATTTTTCCTTCATAACCTGAAAATTACATAGACTAGGAGGAATCGTCTTCAATGAAGTGTATTTATATCGAACACAATTTTTTTTTGTGATCTATACCACAACCCTGCTGACAAAATTGATCTCATTTCTGCGGCAGAATGCTGCTTACTAGTCGATCTGCCGCAGAAAATAACAGCTTAGGGTTTATATTTCTGCGGCATCGATAGCAGAGAAAAAATGTACGCTGCATTATGCAGCGCAAAGATATGATTTTACTCTGCTGCAGTTAAGAGCAGAATGTAACCCTGCGGTGATCAGCTGCAGATGTATGAACAACTTTCAGCGGCGGGTACTGTTTCCACCGCAGATAGCAGCAGACCATCTTACTGTAATTCTGCGGTAGACCAATCAAGCAGAAAATGTTGTTGTCTGCTCTCTATTTCTGCAGCGTTTAACAGCAGAATATTAAAGGGCTCAAAATTGGAAAATCTGCGGCAGATACGTGCAGCAGAGGTTGTTTTCTTCCGTTGGAATCACATGACCTCCATTATAGTCGTTGATTGGGTATTGATATTTCAAATAATGGCGCAGGGAATTCAGGTTGTTGACGATATACCTAAGTCGAATTTCACTGTACGCCACGTTATCATACATTGTTCGAAAACTAAAATATAAGTCGCTTTACGACGAACAACGTGTTCAAATGCATATTGTGTCTTCTGCTCGCTTACTTTCACTCTCTGATATTCGTGTAGCCCTTCCTATAAGGAACATTATAAAATGATCTGGTCGCACCAGCGAGGGTGTTAAACAATAAGAGGATACAGCAAAAAATATGAGCCAACTAGGTATTTATATGAACACGTCTCGTCGTTCATCTACGAAATAATATGGTCCACGGTCCGAATAATGGACACGGGCTAGGGTAGATACTATTCTGTACCTGTTTTATACGTTACAGCATTTTTCGCTTTTCTCTCATATAAGAAATAGAAGAAGAACTAAAATGTATCGAAGTATTAATGTTGTACGAATCAGTTGAAAATAAAGCGGCGTCCTCGCCCATCGTGTGTTTTTATTCTTTCAAAAACCATTGGTCCTCCAACATACATATCTTTACAATTCGCGCGTAAGAAGTGTATTTTATATTGTTAGACCATCGATTTAATTTCTGTAATGCGGAATTAAGAAGAATTTGGACAACAAAACGAAGTTGATGAAAAGTAAGTACCAACGGTGCATAATATACATTATCCTCACAATAAATTAATACATGTTAAATAAAATTACGTATTTCATGATGAATAGATGTACCTACAATTAGCTACATTTACGATATCATCTCTTTATAATAGTTATGAAACAGAAAATTTTCGAATGAAGGACCGGGGCCGTAATTTTAAAGAGAATTGTTCAAATGATATCGATATTATCTGTTAGAAAGTAGGATGCGACTAAAATACAATATAAATATAATTTTACAGATGGAATCCCGATGATGTCTAGAAACGATTCTTTTTTTTAAATCAAACTCTACGTTAAGATTTTCGACCAAAATCACGCTACAAATACCAATGTTTATGGGTCGGTAACCTGGATGCGTTTTATGTGCCTTGGTATCTATTTATTTCATTCTTGATCGAGTGAGTAACTATATTAAAATACAAGTAGCATTCACATACGTGAGTATCATGATACATAGATTTGTTGAGTGAGATGCAAAGTTTTTCGAAATTAGTACCGGTACCTACGCAACATTTGAAAACAAAACGACAGATTTCTTCAATAAAGTTTATTGAGAAATGTGCCAAACTCGTTCGAATTAGAATTTATAGATAGGAAGGTACGTACCGGTACTTATTTAGAAAACTATAATTTTTCATCCTACGATTTATGTATAGGTTTTGAGGTTTTTTTTTCTCTAATAGGCCTACTTAATTTACTTTATGATTGAAGGATTTTTTTATATCCTTGCTGATGGTGACCCAACTAACAAAAGTGATATTATCGTAGCTCTAGATAAATGCCAGGATGAAACAGTGGATTGGATTGAACCAACTACCGCGCGGTACTCTACGGATAGGTACGGAACGTAGGCCTATCTAGAACAAGTTCGATTCAACAGCAAGATCCTCAGAAACACAGATATTGCACTTACCATCATTGACTGAATAATTTTAACACTGTAACATTTAATTCAAGTCATCAGTAGAGTAATAACTCCTTTTTTTTTTTTTTTTTTTGAAAAACTCAAAGTTGTATTTAAATTTACTTTAAGGTCTAAGTCATGTTCTTTTTAAATGATTATATCATTATTATGCTTTGTATACGTCTTCATAGCTTTAATTTCATCAAGTATTAACAGAAATTATCATTTCTATGCCTGCTACCATATCAATACCTTATTATTATTCATCTGTGCCAAGTAACGTAGGTAAGTACTCGGTAAAATTTGTAGCAGAACGTCACAGAAGATATTTTGGAAGAAATCTGCAGAAGTTTGCCGCAGAATGTACGAAAGTCTGCATAAGAATTTGTCTGCAGCTGAACGCGGTTTGGGAAAAAAGGAGTCTGCGGCAGTGCGTAGCATTTTAGGTGAAAATAAGTCTGCAATGGACTGCCGCTTTTTTGAATAAGAATAAGTCTGCAGCTGAACGCAGAATAGAAAAATAATTAGGAGTCTGCGGCAGTGCGCAGCTTTTTAGGTTAAACTGATTCTGCGGTGATCTGCCGCTTCCTCTTCAGAGAATTAGTCTACAGCAGGACGCGGCTTACACACGTTTATTTTTGTATGCTGCAGAATGCTGCTGAAAGCTCACGCGAAGTTTTCTGCTGTGTACGCCGCAGACACGTTAGTCTCATTCTGCTGTAGTTGTATTCTGCTGCAGACTTGACCGCAGAATAATAGCCGATTTTGTCAGCAGGGAAAGGAGGAGAGCCGTTTCTTGGATAAACAGGCTCCGTTCGTATGGTTCCAATTTACTCAGATTTTGAATGTCGCTTCCTATATATTAGTGCACAATCGTTGGTAGTGGGGTTGAAAATAAAATATTCCCCCGTTTGAAGTCGTGTCGAGGGATGAAGGTTAGGTGTCTTTGGCTGCGTCTCTTCATCGTGGAATCTGTAAGTACTTGAATTAAAGTTTTTTATTTTGACGAAATCGGACAAAATTGTTTAGAAATACGGATCGTGTGTCGTTTTATGGCCTATATAACACACGTGAACAGCCTATAATGAACATGAACAGGTGAAGGTGTTTGTAAAAGTACTTTTTGCGTTGAAAACGATGGCGTTGGCTGTTTTTTGGGATCTCCTTTCAGTTTTTTGGAATTTCGTTTCAAAGTTTGAAAAATGCTAAAAATTGACTACTTAGAAGCGAATAATAAAGCACTTCAATGATGAAGTTTGTTGTTTCCTCGATGTTAAGATTTTATTTCAATATGTCTTATAATTATCGAACAAATTGAATGAGAACTGAAAGATTATTCTCGCTTTTGTGTATCAACTTTTTTCACTTCACAGTTCAACCTAAATAAATGCTCAAATTACTTGGTTTCTTATGGTGATAATTTCTAGACCTCCGTGGACTGATACAGAACTTGTCTTAAACCTATTTATAAATGAAAAATATCTGGAATTCGCCCCCCAATTCATATACACGTTTTCTAAAGTGGGAACACACTGATTACATCTGATCAATGATGGGAACGTGTATTGTTTCATTGGGTGCACAATTTTCTGCGTAAATAACGCGCAGGCGCGCGTATCGCGTGAATCAGTGTGACAAGAATGAACTTGATGAATTTCCCTTTCAAACATCTATATTTGCAAGGAAATATAAAAGTTCTGGTCGCCAAAATATATATTCAAAGGAAATTTTACAACGAAAAATAAAGTTTAAGTCCTGAATAGCTGCGTCATGCCCACAATGACATGCAGATGTCAGACATGGGCAATGAAAAAAATAGATGAAAATATGTTATTTTCTTTAAAAATTCATATCTCAGGGAGTTTTTACCCGATTTTTTTGAACTTTGGTGAAATGGAAAGTATTTTTTGAGGCAAATAAATAATTGACAATTTTTTTAGAATTTTCCAATCAATATTTCTTGCCGAATTGCCCATTTTAGCCTTTTTTACCGCTCATTTTCCAGGTTCTTTTCAGACTGCAATTCTAAAAAAAATATATATCGTGTATTGAATTATTATCTATTTAGAAAAATAACCATATTTTCTCGAGTGGTGCATCACAACGAAAATTGACAATAACTAATTTTTTTTCTGACTTTTACCATAGAAAAATACAACTTTCTTTGATGAAAAATTTTTCTGTACTTCTATAATCCCTCTAAAATATTTCCAAAGGTATTTCAGATACATTCTATTCCGTCACTCTTTATAGATGGCTTAACCACTGCCTTTATCCAAAATATACTTGCCAAAATTGATACATTTTCAAATCATTCATGAATAAGGAAAATTTGGAAACATGAATATTGTTCTACGTGACTATTTTAGATCAGTTGAGGGAAGCCTATGCCCGATACCGGGCCTAGCTAACTTGGTGTATTATTATACATATCATTTATAAGATGTAACAAAAGGCTTGTAATAAAAAAAAGTACAGGCACGCGCATTGCGTGAATCAGTGTGACCAGGATGAACTTCATGAATTTCCCTTTCAAACATCTGTATTTAATCATGAAATGACTCTGTGAGCAAGAGAGTTCATTAAGTGAAAATATTATATGTTCTAAAGGAAAGTATCGGCAACATTTCTGTATCCTTTTTTTTTTCATCTTGGGATTCTCGGGTGAAGCAGCAAGCCGTGAGAAATGGAAAGCAAGAATTGCTAAGAGTGAGCTGGGTAAATGACGACCCGTATGTTGATACGCCATCTTGGTAAGTGGATGAATCGAGATCAAGGTCAGATGAACTTTCACTGAGTAGGAAACGTGTTCGCACTGTAACAGAGGGCTAGATGATGGACCACAGCGCTCTACATTCGAGTAGGAGGCGTCAGCAGAACAAGCTCAGTCGGTCTTATCGGAATATCCATTATTTGCTTACCTCAATTAAAGGTTGTTCTTTCTTCTTTTCTTCGTTTCTATTCAACTTCTAATGAAATAATAATTGTACCGGTATAATTACGCTGTGTACTACATACATACAAAGTGGAAAAACTAAAAGTGAGTAATAATAAACAACTCAGATAGGTGATGTAAACGTAAGGCAATTGAGCCAGTAAAGAAGATCAGTGTTGTTCACAAGAATCCCAAATAAATAGCTCATCCAATGATCAGTTCTGCGGTTACGAAAGACACCAAATTTCGACAGGTCTCTTTAAGAGCTTACTTCGAGGAGCCTGATAGCCATGATGCTAGTTTCCGAAGAAGCAGGAATGAGTAGTTGGACAAGTAAAGGGTGATCCTTAAACTTTAAGAAATTGAAGACTTGGGTTAGGTACGTATAAGAGTTTCGTCCAAAGGACGGGCATTTCTGCTCGTAGTTTTCATCATCGAAACGGACTACAATCGTTTCAAGTGTGCGGTCACGAAAAGAAGAGCAATATTTTGTTTCATTTATTTCGGAATTCCTCGAAGAAATAATAAAATGTCCGAATGAAAAATATGGATTAAAATCGGTGCGACGAAAAGTTTTCGCTTCCAGGGTCGTGCCGGGGCCCACAAGTGTGAACAAGAATATCGAACACGAAGAAGTACAGAATGAAAGATAAAACAGAAGTGTGGTCCTCATTACAATGTCCGCTAATTTTCTCGTCTAGATTTACCCACGATGTTACATTATTCATAAAAGACCTTGAAATTTATTCTCGTTTATTATTTCGAAATCCTTGAAATGATACTTTTTCAAAGTTTAGAGATCGTAAAGTTAAAAGTTTTTATTTTTCATCATCGTTCACAGAGTTTGATGGCACGAAACAAGAGACCCGATAATAATTAAAATTGCCCGTTTTTATCCGCGTTCAAAAAAAAATATCTCGTTATTGCGTTGACACGTTTTCATCTTGATAAATAGTTTATTACAGATAATTTCCACACACGTGTGTTAGTAAAGTAGCCTATACGAATTGCCGTACGACTCGCACGATTTTAAGTAGGCAAGATAGTAAACTGCAACGATTCTGTATTCCCATCACGTTACTTTTCAAGTTTATGTAGAACATCATTCTTATACGTACGTATCGGAGAAAAATGAAAAATTAATATCTACCGGTATTTTCTATTCGCTTTTGATTAATTTCGAAATAAAATATTTCCTCATTCGCGTGTCTTTTCAAGTGCTGGTGCACTATCAAATTGATCTCAATAAAATAAGAGGCGAGCTATGAAATCGAATAAAAATCGTGCTTGGCACGTTCTTAAATGGAACTTATACAAAGGCAGAAGGAAACGTAAAATCTGTCGTGAAAATAAAATTTTCTTGTAATGCGGAAAAAATTCTCGTATAATAAAAAATGTCATATTTTTACTCGATCCAGTGCTGAAGCGCTAATACTTGTAGGAGTGCAGGGATAAATGTTGTAGTGGAACGATGAAACAGAATGAATGCGGTAATTGATAGTAATAATAATTTGTAGAAGTAGATGAAGAACAGCCGCCGATGCTTAGAATCTAGGAAATATCAGAACAAGAACGATTAATAAAAAACTGCACTTATCGGTTGATTATATAGTCGACACTTCTCCAAGGCCCTTTCTGATGTATGAATCGCAAGAGCAAAAGCGTATAGCCGGGCGAGGTGGTGAAAAGCGCTCCCAAGCAACGTCAAATTTTGAGATTGGTGTCATCTTCTGTCCTGATTTACGAAAATGAATTGGAGGGGCACCACACCAAGAAACTCGTTATCGAACCATTATTGCGGTAGGATCAAGAGCTCGTTCGATTCTTGGTATTCTACTCTGGTATCCGTTAACGACGCCCATGAACCAAATCCACCATCAATATATGGCCATGTTGGTCGGTTTTTGGTCGTAGAAAGTAGACCAAATATTATGGTACCATGAGAAAATGGTTGATTTTTAGTAAATTTTGGAGATAAATTGACCAAATTTTGCCTATTCATTTCAGTCGATTGTTGGTCTGATATTATTCCTACTAAATTTTAACCATAATTTTCGGTTGATTTTTGACCACTATGCAGAATATACATGTCGGTCCATTTTTGGTCGTTATACTGACGATATAAACTGGAATTTTTCCTCGTTTCTTAGTCTAAATTTGATATTGTATTTATTACTCAATCTTGACTAAGATTTCCAGTCGATTTCTGGGCAGATATTCTGGGAGATACTTGGTTCATTTCTAGTAGATTTTTCCTCAATATCCATCAATATTTTTACTCTCTTTTTTGGTCTAAAATTAGTATTATCGGGCGAGACGCCTATTAACTCAATTTTGACCAAAATTTCCAGTCAATTTCTGGGCGGATATTTGGAATGAATCAACTGTCATATTGTTTGCAAACTCGCAGATGAATAAAGAAATTTGAAACTGAATTTTAATTTTAAAAATTAATATTCTTAATAATGATTGTTTAATAAATGAACATATTATTCCACTAATCCTACAAATATTAGATTTTATATTATATTCAATTTTGGGAATTTGATCAAGAATAATTAATAAATATAATTATTTTTAAAATTTTGATTTTATAAATTTTTCTTTTATATTAATTTTATTTAAAAAGTTTATCATTCAAAAGTAATAAAGATCTTGATTATTTCAATTTTTTTTGATTCTTTAAAGTATAATAGTATATTATGCAACTAGTGCAAAAAAGTGAAAAATGGCCAACGAGTGCGAAGTTTGATTCCCGAGGCAGAGCCGAGGGTCGCAAATCGCACAAGTAGCCATTTTTCACTGTTTTGCACGAGTTCCATACGATATTTTATTCAAAAAGTGCAAATATAAAGTAGCGATATTATTGCTCTAGTGCAATAATATCGCTACTTTTTTGCACTCGTTGAATAAATATTAATTATTTAATAATTTTAAATAATATTTAAAACTTCTAATCATATTATTGAACCAGAATGATATTAATTGTAATTTTTTTTATTCAATGTTACGATCAATGAATAGAAAATTATCAGGTTAAAATAATTAATTGAATGATCAAATTATTATTTTAAAAAAATGATATAAATTAAATTAATAAAAATCAAGTTTATCAGTAATAAATTAATAAAGAATAATAATTATCTATAATAATTAAATTGAAAATTAAAATTAAATAATAATGTAGAAATTTTATAAATTTAATTCAAAAAAATAAATATAATTTTTAGATTGATTTTAAGAAATTTTTTTGAATAATTGATTCAATTTTAATTTTTATAAATCTCTTATGAATTCCACAAATTTCCGAATATTGTCCATAAATAATAGAAGGTTTAATGATTAATATTGTGATTTTAGACCAAAATCACACTCGTCTCAATAGAACCCTGCTAACGAGATTATTATCTTCATTCTTCTCTTCTCTCACATGAGGGAGGCTTATAGATGTAGATTGGTTTTTCCCATCGAAAGTGGTCGAAGTATGGTGGTCTTTATTACCACCTAATTAGAGACCGTTTTATGGCGTCTGTATTGCTCAAAAATTTACCTATCTGTTTTGTTGAAAGTGGTCTATATTTGTAGTGGGTCTGTTAATATCGCTTGAATAATATAGACTACAACTACAACAGACTATTTTATATCGTCTACATTGCCCAAAAATCGACTCATCGTTCTCGTCAGAAGTGGTCTAATTATGGTGGTCTGCTGACACTGATGAATATTGACTATGAGAAACTATTTCATGTTGTCAAGATTCCTCAGAAATCGACTAGCTGTTTTTTTGGTCAGAAATGGTCAAAATATTTGTAATAGTCAATTGATCAATGACTGTGGATAGACCATTTTAAATAACCTACATCACCTACAAATCGACTTATTTTTTCAATCGAAATTTTGTCCAAGTTGGTCTAAATGTGGTCTAAATATGACACGGAATAGCGGAAGTAAATCGACTGAAAAAGTCGGTCCATTATTGGTCACTCATCAGAGGGATCGCTCAGTCTAATTTGCGGTCGATATTTTATACTCAAAATCGACTTGGATATTTAATCGATCTGGTTTATCGGGACAAAGTGCAAAATCGGTTTTTTTCGTACAAATAATTTTGTCAGATGGTGATCATTTCACAATTAGTGCGTTTCAGTAAGAAAATGACTAGAATATCGTAATAAGCTATTTTTCATCTTTTGTAAATGATTTTCGATACATTTCCATTTCTAGGTTTACATATATAGAAAAGCTATAGTATTTCAATGCGTATAAAAATTCAGAGACGCGTCTATGGCCTAAGTCGATAAGAGAGCTCTAACCTAATGTTGTTGCGGTAACGATCAACGTGCTCTCTATCTGATTATTCACGTTTTTCGTTCAATTTGAGAACTCTGTCGACGAGTAGGTACCTAAGGGACTTCATTAAATAAGAATCGTCTCTCCATGCCTCGAAGCTCGATGTTCACTTAATGTAGTCATTTTTCACGCGGGTATTCACAACGTATCCTTATTACTTCTCTACGTACTTTGAATGCATTCTTTATTTGCCAGGACGGAAGGTCGTTCAAATTTTCAATTCATCGAAATTCTATCTCAACAGCTAATTTTGAAGATATCCGTCAGGTGATGCTTTATTGTTTGCTAATAATCTCTCGCACAACAATCGCAATGAGATTTCCATTTATGAAATGAACACGAATGAATCACGCTTCGGCGAATTAATGCACGAAAAACATTTTTCCTCGCTCAACTAAGAATTTCAAATATAGAGAAACGGAAAACTCGATGAAAGGGTTGAGCATTTTCGCGTACACTTCAGAACGCTCTTCATTCCTCGCACAATTGTAAAAAACTAAGTAAAATTATAGTTAATAACGGGAATAGTCTAGCAGAGTGAGTCAACAAGCAATATTTGAGTATCTATTGAAGGCAAGCCGTATTCTCAGCTCTGCCAAATAAATGCATTATAATTTTACGATACCGTAAAAAGGTATATGTACTCAAATTACAAAGCTTTATACTTTTTTTTTCTCAACTGCACCTCTGTTTAAGTTCTCTGTTTCTACTTCACATTATTTCTACCTTCGTATACGGTGATAACTCTTTTTCTCATTTTACGGTCTCCAGTAGGTCCATAGTGTTGTTGTTTTGCACTCTTGTTAGATATTCACAAAATATCAATACCGGAAAGTAAGCCTCACATCCAATACTCGACATCATTATTTTGCAGCAGAGAATACACGTTAAACATAATATGTTGCGAGCGGAAATAAGAAGCAGATGTCACGCAGAAAAAGTTCGCTGTATCACTGTGGTTCAGATCAACTGAGCCGAGCAAAGCAGTTTGATAAATGAATTCGCGGCAGAAACTGGACTTTCATATTGTTGATAGCTCCGACGAATAGACGATAGTTTACTTTAGATTGTACCTTGTAGCTCTCAAAAAGTTGAAAAAGAGTAGTTCTTATCGTTCTCACTTCATTCCAAGTGATATGACACCTGCTCAAGTATCGTAAATGGTCTGCGCCGAAACGAATTACTCGAATATGAAATTTCTGGCAAGTTAAACGGCTTGGTGATGGGAATAAATCTGTATGCTGAAATTTCTTGCGCTGAAACGAAATTGGTACTTGTGAAAGAGAGCCGTGAAATTTTTTATTTTCGTTCTGTCTGCTCAACGTAACATATTACAATTTCAGTAATTATAAAGTGTATTTCAAACTTAGAGAAGATATTTCTGCTGAAATAAATCTTTCTGCGTATAAAAATTTGTTTGAACCTCTCAAAAGATCCCCCCCCCCCAAAAAAAAAAAAAAAAAAAGATTACTTGCTTTCATCATTAATTCTTTGTTACATGCTGGGAAGCAATATTTAATTGAAATGAAAATTTATTCAAAGGAATTGCTTTTGTCTCATGTGCAGCGCAACCCGTCCTCCATGGTGGATTGGAAGCTGGTCACGTGTGCATTAATTGCGTTTCCTCCCACGCCGAAATCGACCCTTCCAAGATAATTTCAGTTAAAAGAATTCTAGCGAAAAAAGTATACTCAAAAGGGAGAGTAAAAATGCAGAAACCGCAGAAAAATTAAACGTCGAGCGCTTTAGGTTAATAAATCATCTTCGGGATCAAAATGAAAGCAACTGACAAGACGGGGGAGATAAACAAGATATCAGGATTGGCCAAATGAGGAGTCGCAGCGTGAATCATAGACAAGTTCCATCAGACCATCTCCCGGAATGTACGAGTTTAGTACAGTAATACCATCAGTGCAGTGTTGAGATGACGAATTATCTCTATGTGCTCGAAGGCATAATACTTCTGCGGTAGAAATTTTCCTTATGAAGAAGCCTTCCCGATCCCTCACGGAGACTAGGACCGCTGTTGATTTAATGATCAGCAAAATCTGATTTCCCAAGTGCCCCATATTCCAAGACTTCAAGTGCTCAGCTACTCTCACCTTCATCTGGTGGCCGGTCTCACTAATATAAAAGCCTCTACAATCCCTGCATTCCATCTCATAAACACCGCTCCTCTCATCAACGAATATAGGGTCCTTCAGCCTCACAAGCAACCCCTTAACATGGCTATGGTTGGCTGGTCTGAAACCAAATGGGCGGAGGGCCCGATCGAATTGGAGGGAGAACTTCCCCAGGAAAGGGAGACTGATTCAACGCATATGGTCTCGAACTCGGCCTCTTTGACTGATGTTCTGAGAGGTGTAAGTCTTTCGCCGGGCACGACCATCAGTCTGTTCGTTTGATGTCGTTGGTCTGTTGCCGAATATCCCTAAAGCTGCTACTACCCAGCGTATGGCTGAGCTACTTGTTAATGCTAACATTCCCACAATGAACTTCAAGAATTTTTCGATCTCTTGAATATCTGTTGCCGACGATCAAGGATCGTGTCTCGGGGAAAGGAGGTGGTGGAATCAAGAATTTTCCTAGTAAGTTTCCTCCGGTCCATCGCGGCAACATCGACGTTGATCCCATTCACTCTGACCTGTTGTTTTATTGTCAATAATTTTTTTTTTTTGAAGGGAGCCTGACTCAAGGGAAATGAATCAGTCTATAAACGAGGCTATTAAAAGCAGCTATCTTATGAGCAACAAGACAGAATGACGCTCCCTGGAGTAAAACATCGGTCGTGGTATCTTTCCTATATATTCCAAACTCATGGCTACCGTCTTTTACAGAGATCGATACGAGTAAATCCAAAAAGTTAATGGAAGATCTCCCTATTTCCAAAGTCGTAATATCAAGAAACGAACCTGTTTTCGAATACCTAAACATGAAAATCTACAAAATTGGATAGTGACTTATACTGGTTTCCTGCGCTCACTTCAAAAATAATATTCCTTGAAAATAAGAAAAATGCAACAAAAACGCAACATATTTCTACTTGGGAGGTATACGAAAAAGAATAACAGTATTTTCATCCGCACAGCCTAGTCCATGGTTTTTTCCACGCCCTTTTGTTTCTAAATGAAGAAGAAATTTCTTTTTTACTCTGTTTCCTTTATTTATTTTTTTCCCCATTATTCTTATTTTCTTTATGTTTTATTTTTTCATAGAGAGCGCAATATTCTCTACAGAATAACAAGTTGAAAAAAAAGAGAAAAGGTATTCACGCAAAATTTGATCATCTAATAAAGGAAAAAAAAATAAAAAAGAAAGAGAGAGAGAATGAAAGGGGGAAAACTCGCTTTCTGTATTTATTCTATTAATCATTTTGTTAGCAGACGCTGAAGAATTTCTTCGATTGTTTTTACAGAAAATGTAAATCCCAACTCTTTTGTCATCATCGTTCCCCAAGTTTTTGTCACGCTTCCAAAACGCAACGATATTCGTATTCTTCTCTAAATGAGATAAAGAAAGAGGATCTAGCCTGGCCTGTAATAAAAAGGTTATTGTGTTGAAAATTCGTTTGCAGTTCATTTTTAAAACACTAGGAAGAAAGTATCAGTATCAATTATTAATTTCGATATGCCAAGATCGCGAAGAAAATCGCTGATATTAAAAATTATCGAGCCACTATTATCGCATTTTTTCAAACATTATAAAAACATAATTTGAACAAAAATAAAATAAACATCGATCGTCAAACCTCAAATCTCTCTTTAGAATAAAACAAGAAATTCAAATATGACGCACCTACATAAGTGTGTATTGTTGATTTATGAGCTAAGAAAAGGTTCGACGTCTTTCAAAGGACAAAGAATTTGGATAGTAAAATAAGGGGAATACAGTCACGTAACGAAAAATTTATGTTGCCCCGTCAACACGAAACCGGCCAGGGTTAACTTATAAATTTTTCGTACGGTGACTGTATTCTCTTCACTTTACTTTCAAAAATATCTCGTAATTATGAGGAGTCTCTACAACTCAAATAATTTGGACTGCAGATCTGATTGGCAAGACTTGAAGCCGAGGGAAAGCAACTTGGAAGAATCTCGACTCTTAGCCGAGCCAGACGATTGAATATCGCGGCTTCTTCGTTATCCATAAGTTTTGCCAATTTCTCCAGCGCAGAGCAATTTTGTTACTATGACGCCATCGACAGCAACCTAATTTAGGGAGTCACAAATCTTTTCACCCTGGTGCGACAAAGAAATGAAGGCGTAGTAAGACGACATTAATTATCTTGACCTAATTCAGGAACTCGAAAAATTTTTTTCGTTTAATATAATCAATTTACTTTCAAGATGTCCGAAATACATATTATCGATATTATCGATAGAATACGAGATTTCAATAACTACAGGCCTCCGTTGTTCACCAGAACTTTGAAATCAAGACAACCGATACAGACTGCAAGAATGACAATTGATTACTGATTAATACCGGTGATGGAATAGGAAGGCAAAAGAGTTGAGGACAATAAAGAGGAGGAGTCGGCCGCACTGTTGATGAATTTATGAACACAAATTCTTTAAAAAGAAACGAATTTAATAATTTTGAATAATTTGCCATATGATTATCCCTTTTAATAATTAAGTTCATGAAAAGAATGGCCGTTTAGGTGGACCAATAATATTGCCGAGTTAAAAAAAGGTATACCAGCTGGCTTGTAAGAAAGACAGCAAGAGCGCTGTGTGGAAAGAGATGTGCGAAATGGCGAAGGAAGACTCGTTTTGCAAGCCGTACAAGATAGTGATGGAGAACGGTGTTGGGAGAAACGAAATTAATGCACATGCAACCCGCACCCAATCCAAAATGGAGGATGGGCAGCGCCGCACATGCGACAAATGCGAGCGAATCAAATTCATTCTATAAGTACCCGTCACTTCTTTCCAATGTGTGACTTTTTTTGAAAATTTATTCTGCCATCTGATCAATAGTACTTGAAAGATTTCGTTGTCCTCTATTCAAAGTTCGTCCTCCAAAAAATATTCCATAAGTTCTACGCTAGCTTGAAATATCACATAAAAAATTGGGACAGCCAAATTTTACCCGAATTGGCGAGTGATTAAATATTACGACATTCGATAATGTCTCACTTTCATATTATTATTATTTTGAAACTCGAAGTTCACAGAAAAAAGATCGAAGCGCAATTGATTAAAAAATGCTATTATTGCGATGTAAAATTATACGGCATTCGAACATTACGTGAGCGCGAAACTCATAGATTAAATTCTCGTATGCGATTAATGAAATGAATTTAGAACGTTAGAACGTAATTCCCATTTTCTCGTAAAGTTTCTTCATTATACAATAAAGTCATCATCCTTTATGCTCGAGTACGTTAACTTCTGCGGTCCTCGTCGTATATGACTGGTCGAAAGAATTCTTTACGAAAAATAAAAAATAGCGCGTACTCGTCGCCGCGACTCTTATCGATTCGTTATTATTTTGAATATCGTGCAGAAGGGCTGCACGGAGATATTCGAAATACGTCGCGCCGGGTGCAGCAATACGACATTATCGCGGTAATGAATTTCGATGTTCGATTACCGATTATGTCACGGGGAAAAATGTAAAAGAATAATCGGAATACCTCGAAACGCACGCCAAGGAAAAACTTGATAAAGATAAATAACACCATTATGGTGCAACTATCGTTTCACCTCTTTCTTATTTCTCCGTTTCGTGTCAACTGGGAGGTTACCTATTTTTCCTGTTTCTTCCGCGCGGCGGCATGATTACTCTATACAATTCGCTCGAGGAATTCGGAAAGCTTCTTACACTTTTCTAAATTAGCCTTCATCTAACGAATAAAAGCTCGTCGGCGCACAAAGTAACACTTTTCTCGCGAAACGACCTTCAATTGTTGGTTATTGTTTCGAATTTATCTTGTGTAGTCGGTTCAATGTATCAAAGAGCTCATTCTATACGGCATATGTACGAATACAATAATCAAGGTGGTAAACAGACGTAAATAGCATCTTTTTCTTTTTCTTTCTTTTACTATTATTTTTCTAAAATAAAAGGATGAAAGTTGGTATCAAATTCAACAGATAAAACGTTCAAGATCTCCGAAAACTTTATCAAAAAGATCATGTCAGTGAATTTTACAAGTCACAGTAGGGCGTCGTCATTTTTTAGACAACTTTCAACAATCAAGAAAATAGAATCCTGTGCTCATTTACTTTTTATTCAGATTATTGCATAAAATGAGGACGTCATCCTTTAACCCACGTTTGGAAAATTTATGGGTTCCCAAACGGAATTCATCGAGAACTACGAGGAAAATGTATGAAAAGATTATCAGACAACAGGTTCGCTTTTCATTCGAAGGCAGTACCATCACAAATAACTCAAGTACGTCATATTTGGTGCGTTGTAAATAAGTGATGTCATCGTGTTTTCCAAACGCATTGACGCACCGGTCGTTCGAGGGAAAAAACTTCAGTTTCGAAGGGAATGGATGAAATCACAATTACAAGCTCTGATGAGGTAAAACAGCGTATTTTGCTTAAATGACTCTGAAATGAAGGAATTCAATTTTCAGGTGCTGGAATCAGGCTCAAGAAGATAGTCGAATCACAGTTTTGCGCAGCCGTCAGCCTTGACATTCTATGGGAGAGGATATTGAAATCCCTGTAGACGCAGAACTGCCCGCATACCTGCTCAGGATGGTCAGCAGCTACCTTAGCAATCGAGAAATCCAAGCAGAGACGTCTGCTGGTACAGTAAATCACCTAGTTATTTGTGGGGTGCTGCAGGGGTCGGTCCTTGGGCCGCTCTTGCGGTGGATCGCATTCAACGGGATTTTCAAGTTGAAGCTGCCACCAGGTGTTGGGCTCATCTGCTACTGGTGATATGCACTGCTAAAACCACTGCACTTTAGAGGTGGAGAGCAGGATAAACCGGATCCTATAGAGGCAATGACGCGTTGGATCGAGTCAGCAAGACTAGAAATTGCACTAGGTAAGATGGAGGCTATATCATTCACGACCCGTCGAAAGTTCTGTTCATCCTTTTTTCGTCTGCGAGGTGTGGAAATCAAGACCAAGAGGGTAATGAAGTACCCTCAAAACTGAGCTTAAGGTACCATTTCCTGATGGCAGCTGAAAAGACAGGCAGGATAACTACTTACCTAAGCCGCATAATGGAAAACCTAGGAGAGCCGAGAGTAGCAAGAAGGAAGATCATGATGAACACTGCCTTGTCGATTCTTCTATATGGTTTTCCAGTATGAACCAACTCGATGATGATACGAGTATCATATGAAAGTATGGTGATAAGGGGGAAACAGGAGTCCCCTATGACCGGATAGCTTCCAAACTACAAATCCGAGGCAAGATGAGTTGAAACGCTACTTTATTACTGCATCCGAACAACAAAGTATACTCGCGTAATTACAAACAAATGCAATACCCTATAATAATGATTACGGACGTACAGTTCCCTTAAATACGCGAGCGAATAGGCTTCGGCCAACGCCTTGTTGTAGGTCCGAAGACCGCGCGTCGATATTTTTCGGTAGCTTGTACGATGTGAACCTCATGCGTATTCAGCTATTCTCGAGCTTCGAACTTCGAATATTTTCTTCAATATTCGCATCAAATCTTCACGATCAAATATCTGTCGCATCACGTAATCCCCTTGCACCATAGGAAGGAAAGAAATGGTTAAGATCCAACGAAGAGCTGCGCTGAGGTAAGTTCGTGCCCACCACACTGTCTCCACGGAGGCTCTTTGCGTATTACCACGTTCACCACCAATCGAGCTCCTTGCTGAAGAGAGAGCGGTGGTTTTCTAAGCAAAAAAGAAGACAACGATTGATCAAGAGGCTTTACAGGTTAAGCAGGAGGCCAAACGCTCCTTGCTTGAAAAATGGAAAGGAAGGATTGCTCAGAGTGAGCTGGGTGAATGGACACTTCTTGTATTAATATGTGACCTTGATGAGTGGATAAACCGAGATCATGGTCAACTGAACTTCCACCTCATGTAGGTGTTATTCGCACGTGGCTGCTTCAACAAGTACCTTCACGAGAAGTTAAGGAAAGTTGAGTAGGAAACGTGTTCGCACTGCAACAGAAGGCGGGATGATGGACCACAGCGCACCTTATTTGAGTCGGAGGCGTGAGCAGGACAAGCTTAATCGGTTCCTTCGAGAGATTGGGGTAGATGAAGTGCGTGATCCGAATAGACTGGTAACCACCATGGCAGGTTCCAAAGAAGCATAGAACCAGATATCTGCATCTGCAGGCACAGTCAGCCAGTCATGAAGAAGAATATGGATCTCAAATGGAATAGGCAAATGCAAAACCCCGCTATGGTCTACTTGACACCTATGTACCATCCACACACAGTTGTGCAGAAAGAAGAGGAAGATTAATTGAGCCTGAAGAATGAAGAGACTCCAACAGCGATCTATTATAACTGAGGTGATGTTATCGGAACTCATAATGAGTTGGTGAGGTGTAAATAGAGCACTAATATTGAAAAAGGGTTTTCCAATTGAACAAATTTACTTTATTAGTTGCTTTTACAAGAGTACTTTCGGGTGTTATCCCATCATCAGTTGTGTCGCGACTGGAGAACAAGGATGAGTTTTCATAGTATAACACTTCGATCTTATTGGCTATAACAATGCTGTGTTATGATTGGTTCACTTCTTAGAAACTTATTCTTACAATAGTATGACATTGTGTTCTTATTTGCTAAAACATGCTGCTTAGTGATTGGTTCAATCTATTGTCCTGAAGGCTGCGTTTCTATTGGCTACCTGGATTCCTGCCGTCTAATTGGTTGGTTCTGTTCTTCTTCTCTCGTCCAATCACCAGGCCGAATAATTTTTTGCTGACAAATGTGATTACATTGTTCAATAGGCCAGGGCAGACCTTCTCCCTCTTGGCTTTTGCAATCTCCATTTGTTCCCAGAGTTTTCTTCTCTTTGTGCGATTCTCTACATGTATGACTTCAGATATTCCCTCTACAACGTGGTTTTCTTCGTTACAGTGTTTCCCAAACAGTGACTTGCCATCTTTTTTCTCCCTCGACTTTTTGTGCTCCTTTTTTCGGATTTCAAACTTTCTCCCAGTCCTACCGATGTAGATACCCTTGCACTGTTCACAACTGAGCTCGTACACTCCGCTCAACCTTTCCTTGTCCTCTTGTTTCGTCTGGTCATTGCTGATTCTCTTCACCATGCGTTAATTATTCTGGATATCCGCATTTACATCGTAGCCATTGAACGCCTTCATCACTTTGTTTGTGTATTTTCCTATATATGGTATCGATCCGGAGTACTTTTTCATTATGCCATCATGGGTTCCTTTCTTTGTTTCCATTTTCCCAAAGACTCCATCCACCACGCCTCTACGGTAGCCATTGGCTTCTGCGATCTGCTTTACTATCTCGATCTCTTTCCTCTTCTCTTCGTTGTTCTTGAGGACAGAAGTTGCCCGATAGCAGTAGTTCTGGATTACCGCTAACTTGTGCCTGGGGTGGTGGTAGGAGTCATTTGGGATCATGGTGTCAGTATGCATTGGCTAACTGTAGATTTTGTATTCTATCCTATTGTTCACCATTGTGAGTGTAAGGTCCAAATAGTCGATGGTCCCATTGCCATTCATCGCGTTCATTTCTGAAAGGAATAGATCCACCTGTTTATCAGTGCCTGACCACACAATTAGGATATCATGTACATATCTGGCCCAGTGTTTGGTCGAGTTTCTGAACTTGCTGCCCTTCAATATCTTGTTTTCCACGTCATTCATGAATATCTCCGCCAGTATTGGTGACAGCGGTGATCCTATTGCAAGTCCCCTTTCCTGACTGTAGAACCTGTTATTAAAGCGGCAGTAGTTCTGGCTCGAGATCTCTTCCACTATGTTGGCGTACTTCGGCTCATCGGGGTTCCCATGGTTTCTGTTGTTTTTGATCAGAGTGAGAAGTTCCTCCTTCGGTATGGTACCGAATATGTTTGCCACATCAAAGGATATGAGCTTGTCGTTACTCTTGATTTCCAACTTGTCCAGTTGCTCAATCAGCTCTCCGTTGTTTCTGATACTTCGTCTGGGGTAAGAATTCTCCTTATGGAGAAGCTTTTCCGATCCCTCACGGAAACTGTGGCCGCTGTTGTTTAAATTATCAGTAAAAGCTGATTCCCCAAGGGTCCCATATTTTGAGACTTCAAGTGCTCAGCTACTCTCACCTTCATCTGGCGGCCGGTCTCACCATAATAAAAGCCTGTAGAATCCCTGCATTCCATCTTACTCACACCGCTCCTCTCATCAACGAATATAGGGTCCTTCAGCCTCACAAACAACCCTTTAACAGTGGTAGGGTTGTAAAATGCTGGTCTGAAACCGAACGGGCGGAGGGCCCGATCCAGTTGGAGGGAGATTTTCCCCTGGAAGGGGAGACTGATTCAACGCATACAGTCTCGAACTCGGCCTCTTTGATTGATGTTCTGAGGGGTGTAAGTCTTCCGCCGGGCATGACCATCTGTTCGTTCGATGTCGTTGGTCTGTTCCCGAATATTCCTAAAGCTGCTACTATCCAGCGTATCGGGGAGCTACTTGTCAATGCTAACATTCCTCACAATGAACTTCAAGCATTTTTCGATTTCTTAAATATCTGTTGGTCCCTAAACTATTGTAAATTCGAAGGGAAATTTTTCGAGTTCCCTGATGAAGTAGGGATCCCTATTGGATCACCTACAGGCTCCCTCATTTCCAATGTATTCATGTCTAAGTTTGAGCTTGACCTCTTTTCCTCAAACCAGGTGTTACTTAATAATATTTACCATTGGCACAGGTACGTTGATGACGTTCTAGGCACGTGGACTGGTCTTCCAGATCTCCTTGGTGAGTTTCTGAGGTATCTCAAATTCCTGTTACCCTTCCATAAAAGGGTTTGTTGTGATTCCCCATGTAGAGCTATGAGCATTGAAGTCCTCACAAAGGGCAAAGGGAGGGGAGAGTAATCAAATGAGTACCGAAATTTCTTGATTGATGACGTTACAAAGGTCGAATCTTAGGAACCAATAGCGGTTTCCCCGTTGAAAAAAGGGCCGCTATTTACACGTCGAAACAAATTCATTACTAGCAATCCGTGAGGTCGTTCGCAATGAAAAACCATCTGTTCAAATTATAAAACTTTCATCGCAACATTAAGATAACTTGAAAGTAAATGAGTCGTACACTCTTCCCGTTTTACAATATTAGAACAGGGTTAATCACCGAAAGAAAAAAACCGTCGAAGAAAATGTTTTGATACAACTTTTATAGGTATGATCACTGGACTCGGTGATATAAGGCCGACCGTTCGCAGTTTATTCGGGTCGAATTAGCGTAGCGGAATCACGTATTTACGTAAATTTCCGAATGAATTGTTAGGACGATGACGGCCGGTTCCGAAGACGACAAATGCCGGCATTTAATTATCGCAGGAGAACTCGCTGACCGTGAAGCGAATGGATGGAAATAACGTACCCGAATGCTGTACGATACACCTATACGAGTATTTAATCGAACGAGAATTGATTTCTGCTCGCACGATATGCGAATAGACAGCTCGCCTGATGGAGTACGAATCGGAATTCCGATTCCACATTTTGCTGCGCTGAAAGCACGACGCTACGAGAGAAGGACATTTGAAAATTTTTGCTCGCATGGAATAGATTCGAGTGTCGTTATACCTGGAGTGCGGGAAACTTATAGGTGTAAAAATTTAATACGAAAATCGCGTCAGCGAGATCGAAATTTCACCCGCAAAAAATTCTCTCCATTAATCAAAAAGGCGGAGCGGGGCGTAAAGTGCGAGTGGCTAAAAAATTCATTAGTAAGATAGTTGACGAGATGAATTCTCGGTACACCCTGTATGAAATTCTGTCACGCTAACTGACTCGGTTCATTTTTTCATGTTATCACGTATACCATTTTCACGAGATGCTGTTACCTACATGTTCGTCGCAGAAGTCAGCATTCACTTTCGTCGATCAACTTATTTAGATAATATACAATCACTTACACGCGTACTCGGACACATATTTCTACTTTTCTTTTCGTTCTCAATTTTATTCAGCGTCTTTTTTTTTTTCTGCTGGTGAACGGAGAAGAGAATGAAAAAGGAAAAGTTATTACATTCCGGTGCTTTTTACCGCTTTATGAACGATCCAACACCTATCTTCTGTAGCTCTTAATTGTCTTTCTTTCTACGAAAGCCATTTAGTAATGTTAAAGGGTGATAACAGCTCAACTTATCTACTAAATCACGGAAGGTAAGACACCTCGACAATCGGGCGTTAAATGTGTGCGAACTCTACTCGAGAAACTGTTCAGCTGAGACGTTCGTCCTCACCCTAAATTCTACTGACCGTCTCTTTATTAGACGGCAACTATACATGAAAAGCTCCTTCAAACGAGTTTTAGATTTATTTCCTCTTCGGTCTGGTCTATTCGTCCTCCTGTCTTTGTGCCTTTCTGCGTAGTATACATTCACGAGAGATTTCTTCTTTTCTCATGAGGTAACAACAAGGTATGCACGTACTTAGAACGTAATATGATGAGAAAAAGAATTCGAGGTTGCCCTTATTAACTGCGTTAGTCGACGCAAACAGGGAACCCGTATTATGAGAGTTTTTTTTTATAGTTTTACATTTTTGTTGTTTTAAATAATTTTTTCAATACAAAAATTGGGGCGAGATTTTAAGATAAATCACAATAATTACATCGAGGAAAAAGACTTTTAGAATTTTCAAAGATTTCAACCACGCAGAAAGCTATGGGAAGTAAATAGTGACAGGGATGATTGAAATTAGGGGAAATAGCGGGCTTCGGGTTCCGTATAGAGGAGTCGGAGTTCGAAATTTGTCCAAATTCTCGAATGAGGTCATGATCCGAGCTCAAAATTTTCCAGAATCCTTCTTCTATAAAAAGGCTCTAGCCGGGTAAGGGGAGAAAATGGCCTTGTCCTCAATGAGAAAACTCGAAACCCAAAAAATTGGACCCACCCGCTCACCCACATGGGCTGCAGAGTCACTTTTAGGACTAAAATCCAAATGGGCAATAAGGATTGCATAGCAATGTAACTTGGGGAGATTTTAGAATTGTGTGAACGTTTATCCATGGTATTTTTTTTTAAATCATTCATATTTTCCCTAGTTTCTAGCAATAACAAAACTTCAAACTCGAATATTAAAAAAAATCGTGGGGGAGGTACCTATGCAAAATCATTTATTTGAAGCGCCATACCCTCTACTACAACGTGCATTAGTACCATAGTCCTCGGTGAGGTGAAACATTCCCAAAAGAATTAATATTTTAATGAATTTCTGTGATTTTTCCATGAATAACGGGGTGCACTACGACTGCAACCGCAATAGACCGCGTGAAAACCAGCCTTTTTTATACTAGCTTATCTACGTCTCGGCTTCCTTGAATTCTCAATACTAGGACTCATATTTCCAAGTCCCCCTCCTGTCATATATAGCTGGAGATTCGAGAAAAATTTAGACTCTCAAACTATATTATACCAGGCTTATAGTAGATCTAGGCCTTCTTTATACTAGCTTCATCTAAGTCTGGGCTTCCTTGAATTTTCAATACCAAATCCCATACGACTCAAAAACAGGTTCCCTGCGTTCCTCTTTCAACTTCGTTAAGGAAGCTTTCGTTTTTTATTTATCAATTAGTTCAAATCTTATGTAAATACATCCGCCAAGTTCGACAAAAATAGTCAAAAAATTCTCCAGTCGCTTGAATGGTCTGGAAATGATAAAAAATCGAGAAAATCCACTTTTTCAACATAGAGAACCGTGAGTTTTGGTATTTCGTTCATCA
Organism: Aspidiotus rigidus; assembly: GCA_035079385.1. Lineage (NCBI taxonomy): Eukaryota > Metazoa > Arthropoda > Insecta > Hemiptera > Diaspididae > Aspidiotus > Aspidiotus rigidus. Next base: position 7,447,902 of record JAVHKY010000030.1, read on the forward strand.
AGTGGGTCGACTCTGAAGTAAGCATGTCTGCCGAGTTCGAAAAAAATGGTCAAAAAATTTTCCAGCCGCTGGAACGTTCTGGAAATGACAAATAATCGAAGAAATCCAGTTTTTCACCCTGGATGACCGTGAGTTTTGGTATTTCATTCATCAATTAGGTGGATAATAATGTAAACACGTCCACCGAGTTTGAAAGGAATAGTCAAAAAATTGTTCAGTCGCTGGAACGTTCTGGAAGTGACAAATAATCAAGAAAGTCCAGTTTTTTAACCTGGAGGACCGTGATTTTTGGTATTTTATTTATCAATTAGTTTGAATCTTATGTAAATACATCCGCCAAGTTGGAAAAAAATAATCAAAAAATTCTCCATTTTCTGGGATGCCATGGAACTAGTAAAAACTCCAGATAATCCGCTTTTCCAACATGGAAAACCGTGATTTTTCATAATATTCTGTTTATCAATGAGGTCAATTCTTATGTAAATACGTCTACCGAGTTGGAAAAAAATAGTCAATAAATCCTCCGGTCGCTGGAACGGTCTAGACATAGTAGAAAATCAAGGAACTTCACATTTTCAACATTGTAGAGTCCTGACGTTTGGTGTTTTGTTTATCAATTAGGTCAAATCTTATGTTAATACGTCTTACGGAATGGAAAAGAATAGTCAATAAATTCTACAGTCGCTGGAACGGTCTAGAAATGATAGGAAATCGACAAGATCCACTTTTTCAACCTGGGCAACCTTGATTCTTGGTATTTTGTTTATCAATTAAGTCAATTTTCATGTAAACGTATCCGCCGAGTTTGAAAAAAATATTCAACAAATTATCCAGTGGCTGGAACAGCCTGGAAATGGTAGAAAATCAAGAAAGTCCACTTTTTCAACCTTGAGAACTATTTCTGGCAATTCATCCATTGATTTGGTCAATTCTGTTGAGAACTTGTACGCCGAGTTTTAGAAAAATTAAAAGACAAAAAAACTTATCAACTCGTCGCTGGGACGCTCTGGAAATAGTAAAATACCAAAGATACACACCCACCCCTAAGATTCATTACCCTTACTTTAAAATGTTGAATGTTATTTTTTGTTCCCTTGAAGTCATAGTGGTACAAACTCGGTCACTAGGAGCCGTGCACTTGCATGAAGTGGAGGAATATCCTCTAGAGTTGAGGTGAAAATACTTCAATTATTGGAGTTTATGAGCATGGCAATACAAAGAGATGATTGTCTTCTATTGTGTCTCTGGAGGGGACTCCTCCACATCATGCGAGTGCAGGGCTACCAGTGACACAATTTGTACCGCTGCGACTCGAGGGGAAAAAAGTAACAAATGAATCATGGTGGCGCGGCGGGTTGGTATCTTTGATTTTTTAATAATTTCCAAAGCGTCCTGACGACTAGAGAATTTTTATATATTTTTTTAAAACTCGGTGTAAGTGTTCTTATAAGAATCGACCATACCAATGAACGAATAGCCTAAAATTACGGTCGTCCAGTTTGAAAAAGTGGATTTTATCGATTATTTGTCACTTCCAGAACGTTCCAGCGACTGGAGAATGTTTGGACTATTTTTTTCGAACTCGGTGGACATGTTTACATTATTATCCACCTAATTGATGAATAAAATACCAAAACTTACGGTCCTTCAGGGTGAAAAAGTGGATTTTCTTACTTCTCTACTGTTTTCAGAATGTTCCAGCGATTGGAGAATTTTTCAACTATTTTTCTTAATCTAACGCACTCCACCTAAACTGTAGATGTGTTTACATAAGAATTGACCAAATCGATAAACGAAATACTGAAAATATATTTTTCGTCTAATTACATTCTCACTTCATCGCACGTAGGAGTGCGTAGTATTTTTCAGCTCGAACATTGACTATTGATTTCACGCAGTCTATTGCGCTAGCAGTCATAGTTCAACCCGCTATTCATGGAAAAATCACAGAAATTCATTAAATATTTATTTTTTTGGGAATGTTGCACCTCACCGATCCCCCTCCAGATTTTTTTAAATATTCGAGTTTGAAGTTTTCTTATTGCTAGAACCTTGGGAAAATATGAATGACTTAAAAAAAAAATACCATGGATGAACCTTCACATAATACTAAAATCTCCCCAAGTTACATTGCTGTGCCATCATTATTGCCTGCGATACAGCCATTTGGATTTTAGGCCTAAAAATGACTCTGAAGCCCAGGTGGGTGAGCGGATGAGTCCAATTTTTTGGGTTTCGAGTTTTCTCATTGGGGACAACATTTCGACGGACATTCGAAATATTTTTCGATCAAAGCTATTCCTCCCCCCCCCCTTACCCGTCTAGAGCCTTTAATTGAAAAATTTTCAAGTCGTTTTTCGTGCTCGAAATTTTTGCCGTCATGATCAGCAGCCCGCGAGATATTTTGCAAACGAATTCATCTCACATGAGCCCATCAATCAATGGAAAGTAAAGGAGCGAACGAACAAGTAGACAAAGAAAAAGAACCAAAAATGAAATGAAGATGAGATTACAAAACTTTGTATTCTATGCAAATTTCACGAAGCAGTCATCTTTCGTATGAGTGAATTAAACAGAAGTTTATCAAGAAAAACATAGTTCACAATTTTAAGCGCGATTCAAGAATCAAAAGACAGATAGATGTTGAGTCGTGTAAAAGTTGATATCTAGTATTTTACGTCAATTACCAACTTCTACCCATTTCGTACTCCTCATTATAGATATTTCTTTTTTGATGATTTGAGCGAAGAAAGTTTTGAAAAGATAGCGGCATTCAGAATAAGTATAAGTTTTGAACAAAATAAGCTTTCCTTCTAGATGTGTTTCTTTTTTTCATCTATTAAATGTGTAAGCTCAAAACGGATACTGATCCTGTAACAGGGCCAAGTAGGATAGTTTTTTTTCCTTTATCTTTACCCTCGAATGTGGCCGGCACAAAGAAAGTGAATTTGAAACGCGGAAGCGAATATGTATAGGAGTGATTCGAGTTTCGCAAAATAACATTTAATTAACCTTGGCAAAATGCCGGCGCGTTGCATTCTTTCTTCTGTTTAGGGAGAGGAGGATGAACAAAAGTCTTTGGTAGATTACGAAAAACGGAGTGAATATAGCAGGTATACCCTGTATAATACAATATATTATTAAGCTGTACTCATTCTGCGTATAATGGGGCGCAATCTACTGTACAGTATAGAGTCCGCGTAAGAAGGCCTTTTCAATTTCTGTTTTCATCGCGATTAAAGGAAAGGCCTCATTAATTTACTCGCCTGTCGAAGATTGCATTCCGGCGTGTACGTAAGAGTATTTTTTTTTTTTTTTTCGTTTAGTCATTTCGTGTAATACACAGCGTACTTCGATATTAATTTTGTTTGTCTGTACCTAGTCTCCTTTGACCTCGTCTTCATTTTCATCACGTAAGCAAAATTTAATACCACGAGATTCGAACGCAAAAGAAGCCAATTTATTAAGCTTGAAAGACTCGCGGCTCGTGATGAGACAGGTGCAAAAGAAATACGAATCAGCTGGCTTCTAAAAAGTATACGAAGAAAAAAAAAGGAGTACGTATTTTGTATAGAATATAGTGATGAACATTTGCACTTTGCACACACGTGACAAAGTAATTTCTGAACATCGTCGACGTAACTGCGTTCGTCGGGCGCGTTCAACTTTGACACTTTTGGAAAACGACGCAAGTTTATTGATGTAAACGACGACATTTTCAAAATGAATCTATGTCGTACGAAAGGTTGGCCAGCCAAAATTCATTCCATTGTACGAATTACTGAAAACATTGGCTCGCGCGGTGATAATCACGGAGTCACAAGGACCTAGCCCTCTGTGGGAAATGGAGCAAAGACGCGAACATGTTCTGAAAAATACACCCTGCCATCTGGGATTAAAGAGAAGTGTGAAGAAACTCACTGGTCTTCTTCGAGCTGTTATGCTAAGTTCCTTCTCAAGGTAGAATACAAGTATTAAGTACAAAGAAACCAATGTTGAAGATCTCTCCCGTGCGGATTGGATTTAGTCCAAATCTTTGCGATTATTTCATTTATATCTGTAATGAAGTTCGTTTATTCTCTAGTCTTGTTTTCGTCTTAATCAAATTCAACTTATAAATCCCGGTTTCAACTCACTTCCACTTGTTTTCTCTCCATTTTCCGATTTCTTTAATTCCTTTTTTTTTTTTTTAGCGGAATGTTGGGGTGCATTCTTCCGAAAAACGAGAGCAAACGTATCGTGATGTGCTTTCGAGGTGGGTAGAGACTCCGCCCTCGTTTTGAAAACTGGAAAAATTTCGATGTTTGAACCGTATAAGTGAATAGATATCAGGAGACCCAGTGAACCAGGTGCACCGTTGATTTAACGTCAACTGAAAATCGATGTCAAATCGAACAAGTGTTTACTCCTTTCGAATTTCTGGTCGAAATTGCTTCAAAACATTGTTAAAATTGACCTCGCATTGACGTCGATATCAGGCCGATTTGCGTCCACTTATTTGCCGCGTCGATTTTGGGTCGATATTTCCAGAATTTTTTTAACGATCTGAATAATGGACTGCTCTGTTGGATCGATTTCAAGTTGATTATGCATGGTCGACTTCAAATCGATCTCAAATCAACGCAGGCGCGCACACAGAAAATTTCTTTAGAGTAGGCTATTCCCTCTCTAAGAGGGGGGGGGGGTACACGGAAAAAATGCATTACTATTCGGTATTCCGCCAAGCTTGCCAGCCCAGCTCCCTCTTCCCCACCACTTTCCTCTGACCACCACTTCCTCCGCCGGGGGGATTGACGGCAAAATCGATTGGATTGCGAAAATACTGGGAACTGAGTAACTACTCTTTGATAGATTCGTTTGGCCTGCCCCAGTTAATCTACAAAGTTCCCTAGTCTTGTCCCTACGAATTTCCCTGAGCGCCAACACTTATTGTCGGCTGTCTTATCGTTTAGGCTTGATGCAATCGACTGAATGGAAAGCTTCGTGCGTATGGCTGGGGGTTAGATTTTAACAGGGAACCTCTTTAGTCGGGGAGTTTGCCGTCCGGCGAAGCTCAGCGCTTGAAAATTTTCAAAGACCCCTCATCATACAAGTAGTACTGACGGGTCTTTAGGACAGGTTAAATATTGGTAAAAATTCATATCGTTTTCAACAAAATTACACCCCTATAATTTGTCCTGAAATATTGCCCAAAATTTATTCTCTAGAATACAATGAATAAGGTAAATTCTTTACCTATGATTTTTCAACGTTCAGGCAAAATTTATTAACGTTATTTAGCCTTATTAGCTTTTATTTGACAGAAATCACTCTCACTAAGGATATATCATTTTCACCAAGATGGGATACAGTATTTCATTTTTGACAAGGTAGGTACTCAGGAACATCAATGACCACACTTTTTTATTCCCACGTATACCAAGTACATTTAGAACACTTTCTAGACACTGTCAAATTTGTCCAAATTGATATCACTTTCATCAATATTTTACTCCTAAAATTTGACCCAAAATATTGCCCCAAAATTTATTCTCTAAATTATGATAAATGAGGTAAATATTTTACCTTATTTTAAAAGGGCTTAAATTTTCAACCTCTTACTACCTATGATTTTTTCAACGCTCACGAACGTTCACGCATAATTTATTACCAATATTTAGGTTATTTTAGACTTTATTTGATAGAAATTACTGTCACTAAGGTTGTATCATTTTCACCAAGGTAGGTACATAGTAAAATTTGTCAATAGCACTATGATTCAAAAAAACTTCAAAAAACCTTAAAACGACAAAAATTATAAGTCACTTACACATCACTTAAAAATGAGTCTGGTCTTCAGGACAGTGTCTAATTTGTCCAAATTCATATCATTCTGATCAAAATTTTACTCCTAAAATTTGACCTAAAATGTTACCCCAAAATTTATTCTCTAAAATAGGATAAATAAGGTAAATTCCTGTACCTATGATTTTTTCAATGCTCACAAACGTTCAAGAAAAATTTATTACCGTTATTTAGCCTTTTATTTGACTGAAATCACTGTCACCGAGGATATATAATTTTTACCTAGGTAGGGATATAGGTAGTATTTTTTAACGCTCAATTTTTATACATGCATTTTGTAAAAAATTTTCTCTTCTTTTCAATGAGCTTCCGATCAAGATGATGGCACAATTACAACCTCAGATATTAATTTTTTATTTTCGCTTGCACAGCTGTAATACACCACGTCAACTCGAATAAACTGTACATGAAAAAAAAAAAAAAAACAATTCCAAGTCCCAAGGTCAATCGTTACTAAGTTTATATAATATATTGATAAATAAAACATTTTCAGTTCCAAAACTTTCGGTCAACTTTCTTCACAAAGTTCAAAAAGATGGTCAGGGGATGAAGAAAAAGGGTTAGGTAGAGTATTATAGAACCATTCATTTACAGTTAAGCCAGCAGAACAGTTTTACTGGGAAGTTTTCTTCATTAATGGATTAAGCGCATTTTTTATTCTTGTGAAGTGGCCTCTCAATTTTTGACTTTCGATCTTTTCATACACCTTGTCCAGCAATTTGGTAAGACCTGAGATGTCTTTAGTGTACTCCTTCACGATTGTAGGCGCATCTCTAGCTTTATCGCACTTACTGATAAACTCTACAAAATCGTTGAAAGATAACACATTTTTATGATCTGCTTTCTCAAAAATGGAGGCAGCGGGGGAAAGTATTTGAGACAGTGAAGTATCTGATTGATGTTTGAGAGATGGATCATTACTTATCGTAGGAGTAGGGTTTTTTTCAGAGGAGGACTCGTCTGACTCTGACACTTTCCAATTTGAGAGCTTTATTGGCCCATGTTCGCTCAACAGCTCGCCAGTTTTTGAAAACCCAGCAACACCCCAAGCCACAATTTCTGCTTTCTGGGAAAATTGTAGACCAATACAAACGACTTCTTGTCGGGAATTTATGTACTTTGAGACATATTTTTTCCGACATTGGTTTAGAGGATTCTCTTTGTTTTCTTCAAGTTTTGTTTCAAATAAGAACGTTGTGGGTCGAGTTAGAATTACTAGATCTGCTCTGCCTGTATTTGTCATCACCTCCAAATCAACCTGAAAGTGTGCTTAAAACGCGTACACATAATGCGGAGAAACAGAACCAGTTTACTACCTACGATTCAGTAACTTGGAAGTTAAAATTGACTATATTAGACGTCTTTCTCATGCACTTCTTGAAAAACAAAAGCCAGAGACTCAAATGAGAATATCTGGTATGGGAATGACTCTTAGAAATTATGAGTGGGAAGACCTCATCAGTAAACTGAAGAGCCTTTCGCTCAACTTCCATATTTCATGTACCCATCTAAAAATTGATACTAGTACATTGTTTCGCTGTTCTTAGGATTTTTAGATGGATACATATGGAAGTTGAGCAAAAAGGCTGTTCAGTTCACTGATGAGGTCTTCCCACTCATAATTTCTAAGAGTCATTCCCATATCAGATATTCTCATTTGAGTATCTGGCTTTTGTTTTTCAAGAAGTGCATGAGAAAGACGTCTAATATAGTCAATTTTAACTTCCAAGTTACTGAATCGTAGGTAGTAAACTGGTTCAGTTTCTCCGCATTCTTCTTTATTAATTGTTAAATAACCTCCATGAAAAAGAACAGCTTGTAGTGCAGCAATATTTGTTGCTGCTTCATCAACATTTCCAGAAAGAATGGATTTTGGTACCTGTAATGGTTTAAGTTTGTCTGACAAGGTTTTGTTGACAGGACATGACGTGTGGCTGGTTGCATACTTAAGAACATAATCGTATGCCTCTTGAGGAAATTGCATAAATTTATCTTTCAAGAGTGTCGAGAATCCTCCTGACTTACTCCAGAAAAGCTTTTCTTCACCGTTTGTTTCCAGGTAACTTATAACTGAACAAGGGTTGTAAACTCGTTCACCAGTACCAGCACACTGAAAACCGTTGTGCCACAATCTCATTTCTTTGCGTATATTTTCTCTGCTCTTTTTTTGCGCAGCTTTCATAACACGCTGAACGGCCCAGTCAAAATTTCTGTTCAAATCTTCATCCGTAAACCCGAGAATGTCAATATACTCTGGTCAAGAGCAGTTGTGGAAGTCATGAATTCAGAGATAGCAACTGTGCTCGCTCCTGTAAAAAAAAGAAAATGTATGTTGCTAATCTGAGCTTTCAGTACTCTGAAGAAACTTTGCAAGACTTCTAAAATTTCTGGAGCTCTTGGTTTTCCATAACTCGTTGCATACGGAGCGTCGTATTCATCGAGTAAAATTACCACGTTCAACCTGGTTTCATTTTTCATTGTTCGTATCATAATTTACCAAGGGTAGATTCGGGAGACGTATCTTCATTTAAACAATAAACATTATAGGACTCTGCGATAACCTTCAACTTCTTTACGAGATCCTTTCCAAAGTCGTTCACGGAGAATGACGAAATCTCATCGGTAAAGTCTATTCTGATCACTGGATACTTTAGCCATTCACGCGTGGAACGTTCCTTGTAGATGTGAGTGTTCTCCAACAAGTCCTTTTCACCATTAAAAAACTCGTTCATGACATCAACTAAAAGTGACTTCCCAAACCTCCTTGGTCGGGATGGAAAGAAATACGTATATTCTGACTCGAGCATGAGGTTTAGGTATTCGGTTTTATCCACAACGATGCTGTCGTGATCAATCATCCATCTTAAACGTGGGTGATCTAATACCGGTAACTGTTTCTCACTGGTGAGTGGGACAATAAAACTTGCTGTCGAACAAAAAACATAATAGGCAAATGCAGAACCACGCTATGACCTACTCGACACCTGTGTACCACCAACATCCAGATTTGCAGGAAGAAGAGGACTAAGATCATCTCTGAAGAGAGAAGAAGATGAAGGAACTCCAACAGCGGTCTACTATATTGTGTAATGTGTTGTTGTTGTTGTTGTGTGTGTTCTTATGTTTTCTTTTACGTGCCAGGGGGGCATCAGCTTGGCGGTTGCCGAGTAGAAGAGGGGGTTTGCTGAGGAGATTCTTCCTCCACTGAAGTTATACCCGAAAGGGTCGAACAATAGGCAACCAGCACCTACTCCATCATGGAGGACGAACGGTGTTTTGCAAATGCGACATAAACGCGATCCCCCTTTCTCTGTACGCAAAGCGACACTTGTTGAATGGTATCCCACCACAATGATTTCATGGCTCAGACTGTATGATCCAATTAGCTACCTGTATTTGAGGCTTGGTTTGCAGCAGTCTGCCAGCTGCCAGCAACCCTCAGAAATGTGAATGTAAGTGAACTTGCGCGGTTTTACCCGAGAACGGTAGTTCCGTTCCAACTCGGTATTTCCCTACACAATTTGTTCTATCTTCCTCTTCCCCCCCTCCTCTTTTCTTGCAAGCTTCATCTACCATCTCATCCCTTCCCCTCCTAAACTCATCTCCTCCTCTTTTTTCCTCGTCAACTTCCTCCCTTCCCCAAACCTTTCTTTCTGCTCTTTCTGGGGCGCGTTCTGAAACCATCAACCAACGTTACCGGGCGATAAATATTGTCCGATGCGTTCTGGAACTCTCCTAGGTAACCACGCCTACACTTCTCGTGATCGTAACGATTTCGCGTTCCGAAACGTTCGGGTGACCGCACAAAACGTCGTCCGACGACGAAAATGTTCTTGTGCTTCTGAGTGCGGCGACTTTGGGTGAAGATCGGTTGACGGGAATTTCTTTCCGCAGATTTTCATCATCGGGTACCAGTTGATGGATTCAGAACGCACTCCTGACTCCTAACCTTCCATAAATTTGCCCCTGTCGCATGTTCTCTTTTCTCTCTCTCTCTCTCTTATCTACAACTACTTAGCGCCTAAAATGCTCTCTCTTCTCTCTACTAGTCGAGTTCCTGCCACATTTGAGCCCCACCTTTCCCACCTCTCCTCTTTCTCTTGGGCGCGCACAAACTTCACTTTTCTTGGTCTTCACCATATTGAGCGCACCCTATGCCGCACCTCAACTACTCCTTTACCGCTCCTCTCCCCACCAGGTTCATCTCCTCACCTAAAGCGCACCTTTCCCGCTTCCCTTCTATTAGGCGTACCTAAATACTACACCTGAAGACGGCACCTACATTAGGCGCACCTTTTAGGCGCATGTAGGCTTCCGCATCACCTCACCTATTACGTGCATCTGCCATCTACCAGGCGCATCTAAATCTTCGCTTACCTTGCCAGCATTGACACTAATAAGATCAATTTTCCGTGACGTCACAATGCTGATAACTATTAGCAAAAGTACCCAAAACGCAGTTCATCAGCTTCACGATTAGCATAGGAATAACATGGGAACAGTTAGATCATTCATTCATATTCGGATGAGCTTAGAAATAAAAAATGCATTTTCATAAATTTTACAGGAGAGCTTAAAGAGTGTGAATATTAATTTCTTATTCTCAACTTATTCTTTTTTTGAAGTACTGATGAATGATCAAAACGTTACCGTAGTAACTTTATGGAAGTTGATATGCTGTTTGCTGAAGTATGCATGTTGTCCATAGATACTCGTATGGGCTCACTGGAAAGTCGGTCTATTGAAATCACTCTGGTTTGGCGAAACAACATTTTTGCACGCAGAAATAGGCGTTTTTCTAACCTGCCTGCTGAACCGGAACTTCTAATTCTAATATTTGATTTTTGAGTCATATTCATAATTAATCAGGAGAACTTTCGACCTCCGATATTCAGTAATTCTGCATGATGAGTCGACAGAATTGGGCTTTAGATGCAGGTTTTGAATTATCAATTGGGATTAAAACGGGGCCCACCACAACTTCTTCAGCATTTCGGTTATTTATGAGCTGAACTGTGCGGTCCTCCCGTCCCTTCAAATCCAGTTCCAAATGACACTCATTTACGAGTAATAAATTTTCATTATTTCATATCGATTTCTGTTTTGATTTTAGGTGAAAATCCAGCCGCCATGCAACATGGTCGAGATAGAGGTTTGAGTTTGTTTCATCGTACTTCGCTGTGGTTATTATTATTATGTTTTTTAATGTCATCTTGTCTTTCGAGAACGTGAATTTTAAGTCACGATTGCGTGCCGTGTAAAATATCAAAACTTTTTTCTCCCCGAAATTTTCCATTTTTTATCGAGAAAAATCTGGGAAATTTTTCTATTTTTTTTTTTTTTTTTCTTCCTCGTTATATTGTCGCTATTATTAATTCTCATTTTTATCAAATTAATAACGAATTAATTTGTATAAAATATCGTGCGTAATATCTTGTAACTTGCGCGACTAATCATGATGTATTCTTTGTGCAAAGGCGCCTATTTACTTGAAACGTGTGTATGTGTGTCATATTTTCTTGTGGTAGGTTGAAAATTTTACTTCAATTAAAAAAAAAAAAAAAATCGATATTTGGTTTAGTTACCCGTTTATTATTACGTTTTATTTATTTCTATTCGGATTCATTAACACTGACCGAAGGCCTCATATTTTCTCATCATTTGTTTTGTAAATAAAAAGTCAAAAGGTACCTGATGTTATCTTTGTGTGTAATTTTATTTTGTATTATATCTAACTTAAATTAGGGGAAAATATTCTACTTGTTGATGGTTTTCATTCACTTTTCTGTATATTATATATTATATATACGGTACTCGTAAATTTGCATTTGTAATTGTTCAATGTTAATGTCGATAACTATACGATTGTATTTTAAATATATATATTAATGATTAAGGGGTGTGGTTTGACTTTACAAAAGGTTGAGAAGAAATGCGAGAGATGTTTCCTTTCGGGGAGAACTATTCTTCTAACGAGCTACAAAAGTACAAGATTATTTTAGCTCGACAATGAGGAATCTCAACTTCTAATAATAAATGAAACAATTTTTTTTTTGTGCAAGGATTGATCAACAAAATGGAACAAAGAGGCTTTTCCCGCACATAAATTTATTATTTGAAACGTAACGTTCCGACTACCTCGTATAGTCTTTACTGCAGAGAAAATAAAAATCAAACGAGGAGTTGAAATGAAAAGTAAACGAAATACGATAAATCAGGTACCAGTTGAAGCCTGTAAAGATTACTCATCTCCGATTACTATAAGTACAGTAGGCTCTTTAGAAAAAATTCTGGCACTTTTGCACCGTTTCAGAAATCTTATCTCACCGACACTTCTTTGTAATTTGAACTTCAGAAATTTTGCTAAAAACTCTACGTGTTTCCATAACGGGTGTTCAAGTAGAGGGTAGAATAAGGTAGTTTTTTTAAATAATCCTCGAATCAACTTAGAATACCGATACACGGCAATATACTATATTTTATATCCTTATGTACTACGTGAGATGATATTACAGACTTGTAACATAATACAGTTCTTACAACCTTGGGCAAACATGAATAACATTAAACGAACACGATATTCAAATGATCACAGTATTATCGGACGGATAATTAACAGACATGGATTCAGACTTAAATAATAACATTAAACACATCACCTTACATACGTGATTACTTGAATAAACTATGAAAAAAAGCTCGAGAATTTTCATCACTTTAGTTTCACCCACGCTACAGCCTCACAGTTACCAAGCAATTACATAAATAAGACCAACTTACTGAAACGTAATACTATTATCACTTCCAGCACCTACTACCACTGTGATGAAAAAAATTAAGTACTGTGTTATTTCGACCATAAATCGTTTTAATTTAGTTTATGGTATTTCTTGAAAGGATTGTGATGGTGATTACGTTTTACGTAGGCGAGAATAAACAACTACAACGCGAGAATAATGTAAAAAAATATTAAGAAAGAATACTGTTCTTTGCGAAAAAAAAAACTGGTCATAAGGTTGACTACAAAAATCCCTTGATCTTATCTTTTGAGAAACATTATACAAAAAGAATTAAAATAGGCCATAGGAATTAGAAAACGAAAAAATAACATTATAATAAGACTGGCAGTATCGCCACCCACTTGTAGCTTAAGATTACGTCATGACGGGTAATCTCAGGTTCAAATTGTTCTACACACTCAATTGTATTTTGTCCTCGACGAAGGAATTTGGACTAATATATTTACGTGATAGTTTCGTAATTGTTACCGCAATACCATAAAACTAAAATAATAAAACAAGTTTCCGTTCTTATTGATATATGGCAAAAAAATTCACATTTTTTAAACCTGAATTTGGCTCAAAACATTACGAAACAAAATTGACGTCGAGCATGACTCGACGAATATTCCAGTCCTCTAAAATCAAATTCAGCAGCTCAGAAAATGGTTGCTCAGATCATTATCGCAAGTTAAATTAGTTGAATGATTCATAACAACTCCTAGTAAATTTTAATGATGGCACGATAGAATTTTATCATTATAATTTTAAAATAATACAGACAAGGTATTGCGAGTTAGGTCTTCATAGAAATCTTATGGATTGGTCGAAACAGAATAATGATAAAAAGTTTTTATAGCATAACAATTGGTGACGTTAGTGACTTGAACATCGTTACAGTTAGACGGCTCTACCTTGAAGAAATACGATTCGAACTCATTCGATCAACTTCGAAGCCTATTTTCAACCTCGTAAATGGATTTAGAAGGCGCATCAGTATCTTTTTGCAAGACTATAAATTCAAAAAAGTTTCAAGGAAGTGAATATTAGCTTACAGTTTTCATACGAACATTTTGTAAGTACATTTGTTGCATTCTCCATTCTCGTTTCCTTTTTATTGTAGCCGAGAAAGATCAGTACGAACCTACGAATACAGAACGATGAATCATGAACTGCGTATTCGATAAACACAGGTAATGAGTATCAATAATGGAATAAATGATACAACTTACATGAAAATACACAAAAAATTTGTTGTCAGCAGAGAAAAGTTTTATTGTTCATAACATAATCCATAATTTCTTTCGATAAAAACCTGAAAGTTGATAGGTACGAATAAATAAGTATTAGGTATAACGTTTGAAAACAAAAAACAAACAAACTAAAATATAACTTTTGCTTAATTCATGAACAAGCAAGGGGTTATACATTAATTACGTGAGGGCCTTAGGGGGGGGTTGAAAAATTTCTACATAACCCTACTTCGGAGGAGAAGGTAAAAAGCCATTTTTACTTAAGTTTTTTCAAAATTAGCAAAATTCATCTTCAGAGCGGACGAAAAAGAAAATCACGCTTTGCCAATTAAAAAATTCAGAGTTTATTTTTTCCTTAAGAATTTTCACAAAATTTTACGTGAGAGAAGGGAGGAGGAGGAGGTAAAAAAATCGTATGTATTCTTACATGGGGGGGTGGAGGATCAAAAATAGGCAAAATCGTCCCTACATAATTAATGAATGGCCCCAAATGGACGGTTTAAGCCAAAACATTATAATCGACTGAGTTTCTTAAGAATAGAAGTTTTGAGCGTTCACTCTCTCTTTCAAACCTCGTCTATACAAAATCACAAATAATTCCAGATTATCTTGATTGTATCTGGACTGAATATTTTCTTTTATTTTTTAGTAATCACCTTCTTCTCACCCCACTCTTAATAATATTTTTGCATTATAATCGTCAATCGAAATCATATTCACCTTACTGATGGAATCGGTATAACGGTGGTTGTCATCACACACAGAACGTACGGCTTTGAAAAGATCGCGTACAATTTATTTTTCTCTGTGTACCAATACGACTCCCGCAATTTGTGCTTTTCATTTTTCGCTGTAATCAAACCCTAGTCTTATAAAATACAGCTTTAACAACAAACAGCAAAGTTCCGCTTGACTCTCGATCACTTTCCAATAATATTTCAAATAAATCAAACAGACGTAAGAATTTTAGCCACGGGCCATAAATATTTAAATCTCAGTTCTTCGAGCAAAAATTATATTTTTATAGCAAAATAGTAAAACTTTTTTTCTTCAATAAAATCCATTTAACCGGCAGCATCTCGCAAGCCAGTTGAAAAATGACAGGTATCCACCTTTCCACATTCGATTCAATCTCATATCATCACCAATACCAACCTTTATCCAATAATTCTCTCACGTTTTGATAATAAAATATCCGCAAGACGTCGAATAAATGCTGATCATCAACAACAGAACCCAAAATAATGTAATTTCCTACTTCGAAGTTGACTAATAATGCTCTAAAAGTGGAAAGAACATTTATTACTCTTTTATGTAAACATTTCCAGTTTTTAAACGTGGAGACAAATTAAAAGAAAAAAACAAAACTCACCCCTGTATTCCATTGTGAATATTAATACTGTCAGGTAAGGTAGGTGGAGTTGATGAGAGAACATCGTTTAAATTTTCAATAGCAGGACTCCAACAAATGGCAGCGCTTTGCTCGAACTCTAAAATACTGGGTGTTGGCCCACATAAAGCACTAATCCATATGTTACTCATCAGACGACTACAAACCAATCGAATCGCAACCTGAGGCGACAAAACAAATTTTAAAAACTCACATCTATTCACCATAGTAATGATCAAAATCCAAAACCAATTACCGTAGGATTTCTAGCTGGTAAGAATACAGGAATGTCTATCGTGGTACAATCACTATGTACTACCATGAGAAGTGATATAAGATTCCTTTCGCTGGCTGTCAAGTCCCACCACGAGGATGTCGCCACGATTAATTTATTATCGACAGTAAGACAACAAAATAAAGATGATATACTTTCTGACCAGTCTTCCAATTTTTCCTGAAAAAAAAAAAGAAAAAAAAACAATGCTCCTTGTTTTCAGCGAGGCTAGAACTCACAAAATCATAATTTTCGAAGCACACTAAAAATTTACTTGAAGGAAACTACTATTGGTGCACGGAAACATTTGAGCCAAACCGAGTAAACGTAGAGTTTTTGTATCTTTTGAAAACTCATCCGCGCTTCTCAAAATCTCATCAATCAAAGGGTATGCCGGCTAAAAACCAATACGAACTTTACAGAAATCTTGATTCATATCGTAATTATCCTCGGGTATTCGAGTTATCTTACCCTGATTTCTTTCTTTAATCGATCAACATGCTTCACGTTTGTTAGATCTTCTATCCCCACGGTTAGCACAAGAGAATCAAAAATTGATTCCAAAATGAACTCTCCGTCGAGAAGAACGCTGAACTTGCTAACCAAAATTAGAGAAACCCTACAAATTTTGAAAATTCATTTATTTAGGTACGATTGTACACAACTCAAGCGTCTGAATATATTACTTTTCAGTGCAGTTTTTCCAATGAACATTGAAATCTTTTCCTTCGGCCGATTTGAAAGTAACTGAATGAACTTTGCCGAATACTTGGATACCATTAAGCGGTGCGAGTTCCGAGAAACTAAGCTGGAAAATTCATACGATTACAACTGATTTTAAACTCGTTTGTCGAAGTTTTGGAAAATATTACATACTTTGTTTCCTTGACCAGATGTTCGGTACAAGACTGGTATTCCTCCAGAGACTACACAGTAAATGTGTAAAACCATATTTCCATTTGAACGTTGAATTCATTCCTAAATATTTCTAAATTATAAAGTTAGTATTCACAGATATATTATTGAACACGGCAACAGGTGACTTCAGTCGAAAACTTGCACGAAAAATATGTCGTTTGCTGATAATAAACGAGAACGATAACAACGCGTGAGTCGTATTGATAGTTCACTGAATTATAGAGAAAGAATGCATTTGGGCTGCAAATGGATCAGCAAAATAGAAACGATGTTATGCGAGGCCAAGGGAGATTTTGTATCTCTTCTGTTCATCATTCTACGTCGAGTTCGTTACCAATTCGAAAACCGTGTCGAAAACCAAGGGTAGTGACATTGACTATGGTTAAATACAAAGTAATAATTAATAATATTACAGTCAATGGTAGTGACTGTGACCCGAAAATGTGGATTACGGTGAGGGAGAACTGAAATATTTATCCATGGAGGCTGATTGACGCAAATCTTGAATTCTTGGCTTTTAAGTAATTCAATCGCTCCGGAATTTCAAGAAAAATTTTTATTTTTAAAAATGTCGTAAGATAGAGATTACCTTCTTCAATCTTCCTTTCAAATCAGAGGAAAGATGAACAGAATGAAAACCACTAAATAAATTGGTAACTCTATGAAATCTCCTATCCACAAATTCGACATTAATTATTACCAGCCATTAACATTGCCATTGACGGTCAAAAAACTCACTATAGATTCAAGCTAACTTCTAATTTTTTAGTTGACTTCAAAAGAATCGATTCATCACAAAAATACTCTCGTCTTCCTGTCTATAATTCACAATAAGTATTTTTCTTCATACAGCGAAAAAAAAGAGCTTCAAAGAGGCAAAGGAGAGTCCCAGTATACAAACGATTGAATGAATTATTGGGAAGAAATGAGAATGACGGTTAGAAAGATCAAACGCTCAAGATAAAATACAATATGTAAGTACTTGACGGTTTATGCATTGATAATTATGGCGCATTAATATTTTCTTTCGCGATTTATTATTCATGAGGCGATAAGTACGGTAACATTCGAAATAAAGAAAACGCGAATAATATTTACAATATTTTTGTACAAGATTTAATTGACCTCGGTGATATAAGGTCTTAAATATCATACAGACTAAAACTTCAATATATCAAATATGAAACGGCACAAACTTTTAAAAACGTTGTTTGAAAATTACTATACCGGTAAGTAATGATATATGACGATACTGTACAATGGTCAGTAAAGAAAAAATACTGGAGAAGAAAATTCAAAAACAATATGCAACAGGTTAAAAATGAAAAAGAGAAAATGGTAACTTCTGATCTTCCGTAACACAAAGAAACTTAAAATGATTAACAAATCAATGTCACAACCAAAAAAATCAAAATTATTATTATGTCGAAGTACGAATCATTCGTTTTAATTCATCAGTTTTATTTCTAACATGGAACTGCGTTATTTACTTCGTTTAAAATTGCATTCGCCTTGGTCTTCACCTCGTCAATAAAGGGTCGTTCTTCTGGACTCAATTTCAATAATGATGAAATTAAATTATGAAGACTCTGAAAAGTATTTCTTGAATCATTATACCTTAAAAATAGCTGAGAAAATGATAGCATTTATATCAAATTGACCAAACTTTAAAAACGTTAATTTCGGTTAACTTAGAATAAAAATGAAAGTTCAAAACTCTCATCGTAAGGAAACGACCGAAGGAAGAAAAAACGCTTGAAATATATGAGACGAATATTCTTCAAACCAAACAGGTACCTAGATTTTATTTTCTGAAAAATGATGATGAAGAAATCCTAGACTTCGGATCGAGATACGACTCGATTGCGCGTGATCAACGGCGGTGTAGATGTGCGTAATATTTTTCTTATCTAAGAAGTCCGTAAATTCTTTTGACGAGAGACTACCATATTGATCCGTTAATAATGTTTCAATGTGGTGGTCGTTCAGAGCTATCTTGATTAGTTTAATAATTTCGGTGGCTGTTTGGTTTGCGGAAGTAAGCACATAAGCGAATCGTGTGAAATGGTCTTCTAAGATGTGTAGGTACCTTTTTGTTGAACGACGTCCGCCAAACCCTCCCACTGTGTCTAAGGACATAATTTCGAAAGGTCGCTTTGCTGGTCCAAAATGACCTAACAAACCGGCCTTGTTTCGTCTCCTCGTTTTGTTGCACAGGCAAATTTCGCAAGAGGTAGTGATAGTTCTGGCATGTTTATAGATATTAGGGAAGAAATAATGATTTTTTATTATGAGGTATATTTTCAGAGATCCTATGTGACCATATTTTGGTGTATAGTTTTTAATAACTCTACACCTGTTATCATAAAAATGAAAAATCAGCTCGTGAGCAGTCCTTATGACCATCTTTGTTCGATAAAACCGCTAATCGCGCTTACGTAAAAAGTAAAAATACTTCTTATAGATACTTACCTCAGGGTAAGGCGAATCGTTAGGAAAAGTTACGCGGCCACTGACGACAGCTAGAGGAACGGAATCTCCTTTTTCATAAACGTAATCAAAAGGAGATTTATAAAAACATAACGCATACAATAAACATCCCAACGACTGAAAATAAAATGCAAAAATAATTAATTAGAATAAATTGTAAGCTTGGTAAAACAAAAAGGATTGAGTTTTCCTTCAAAAAACCTTCAGGGAATTAAAGCTCCTAGACAGACAAACTATTGAGGTTGGAAAAAATCAATTCTCCTATGAATACGCACCAACGTAATTCGATAATTTTCTGTTTCGAATGCGACAGAACGCGATTCCAATTAAAGGTTGGTTCAAGAAGGTAATCCGTTAACAGTAACAATATTTTTCTCACCCATATATCCGTTCTCTGATCTATTGTCGAATTAACTTCCACGTGAAAGAGCTCCGGAGCGCGGTACGTGATGGTACACCTTGAACTAGCATAATCTTGTAATTTTTGAGCGTCGGCAGAGTTCTTGATGAATACAATAGCCGGAGCAGTCGATCCTAACAAAAGAGAAAACGTAAATAAATACACACTAGAACACTGACTGCAAGGAAAGAATCGAAAATATCGAGCCAATACCTAAATCCATAATAACTGGCGCTCCGTCCGGAGACATCAAAATATTTGATGGTTTTATATCTCTATGTGCGAGAGGAGTCGGACGAAAACAATGAAATACTTTTATACCCTCGCATATTTGAATGAACAATTTCAGTAGATCTACTACCGGCATATGAGAGTTAACTTTCTCTCTGGCTTTGAGATCTCTGTCGACAGTGCCATGCTGAAAGTGCATAAATACTGTTAAAAAACTTCCGATTAGCGCGAAGGCTATAAAGGTGCGGAGATTATCGTAATACTTACACTGTAGAGCGGCAGCAACATGTAAATGACTGTAGCTGATGAATGCGATAGAGAATCGATACCTTTATCAGTGAGCGTGTAAGCCAAGCACGGTAAAATACTCGGATGTTTCAGCATATTGTGGTACTCAACTTCTTGAATAGCTATCTTCTGGTCTTCCAATCCATGACAGATGATTTTTTTGACGGCAAATTTCTTCCTGCTTCCCTGATGCTCGACTAAGTAAATGGTACTGAAACCCCTTGAGAAATAGACAACATTATATATTCATCACTGTATAATTTTAGCAGTGATTACTGCTACAACATGTCTTACATACCCTCCATCTATCACTTCCTTGATGAAATATTTTTGATGATTAATATCTATACTTTCTCGTGAACAAATACAACCCATTCTGAACAGAATACTCCATCCGAATGAGTTCATACTTCGATAAGTAAAATCAGAAATTTTTCTTTCTGGTTGTATAGACCGCTCGAGTAGAAGACATACCTACCGTAAAAGTAAAATGAAATGATAAAATTTCCGTAGCCCACCTCGCTGAATCACAAACTCGTGAATACTAGTGAATGGTAGTAAATACGTGTTATCAAAATTTCTCTATACCTATCAGCTGTTTCTCTTTCTCCGCATACTATGTCCTCCGAATAATATTAATGAACTATTTTTTCAAGGGCAATATTTTTTTGTTTGAAGCATTTTCGAGATGAACGCTGCCTGAAAAAAGAGTTTAGCATTGAGATATTTCTAAGAATAGGTAAAATATTTTTCGAGGTCTCTTCCTATTAACATAGAGGCTCGTTTTTCAAACGATAACTCCAAGAATATTTCAAGTTCTAAGATATTATTCCTTCATAATTACAAAAACAATGAGAGCATATTTGGAAAAGCAATGGATATCAAAAAATATAATGTATAATCCAATCAGTGAATCTAGGTGATATGGTTAAATCTATGTAAGTAGGTACTTGAATCAAGAATCCTTATTCGGAGGTACATTTTTCTTCTCCTGCACGCAACTTCAAAATATTCCTTATTCACGCATAGGAAGTTTTCTCAATTCGCTCCTCATTCTTATGAAACAATCACAATGCCTCATCGGCCTGTCCGTTACCTGAATTCAATCATACTAATTACTTATATCCCTTACTGTAGTTACGACCCTCGTTGCTCAACAATTGACTATGACAAATTTTACATGACAAATTTTACAGACACTGTAAAATTTGTCATTTCATCTGATTATGATTTGTAAAAACATATCCTCTCTCATTGACTAATTATCTGTCTACTCTAAACAGGAAACCATTAACCAATTACTCACTCAGTATGAATAATTTTGTAAATAATAGTTTTCCGAGTCCATGTGAATGCAAGAAGAAAAATAGTTAAAAAAAAACTCTAGGTAGCGTTACGCAATAATGACAATCGGGTTCTGTCCATCTAATTGGGGAGGCATCCGTCCCATAAGAAATACATTATTAAGCGGACGCCAGATAGGTCGACCTCTTAAGTGTTAGCGCGTTCATATATGCAAATGAATGAAGCATGAGGAGAAAAAGATTTTAGCATCAGTTTGAATATATCTTCGAATTTGAAAACATGGAGGGCTTCTGGTTTCTCCTCAAAGAAACCATCAGGTTCATTGCATTCTTCGATCATACTTCGTTGAAGAATCCGCCAATAATTTTTATATTTCCGGTTCATCACGAATACTTCAGAACGTGAACAAAGATGTAGAATATTCTCCGTCTCTAACGCAGACACTGAATTCAATTTCTTCAAATAACTTGTGATAAAAACATTCAATACTAAAATGACGACTTCGATAATTTCTGTAATTGAAAGGCCGTTAGCTCTGACTTCTTCCACGACTATGACGCGTTGAATTTTAACGATTCGAACTGATACTTGCAGTAAAGAGGTCAATCCTCGTGTGATATCGATAATGCTTCGTTATTTCAATTTTCTGCAGGTACGGAGGTCTTTACTAGGTACCCAGTTTTTTTTTTTTCAGTGGGAACGTTTTTACAAAGTTCATTTCTTGTAAATTTTCAACTGTATGAAACAATTTTATTGAAAGGCAGAAAATTAATAATGTTGAGGTCCAACATAGGTCTAGCGTTCGAAGAAAAAACCATTTCGTCAGTTTACGATCTAAGCACGGATTAGAAGATGGTTGATAACCGTGGTCATCAATACAAAATCATGCCTGTCTGCATTGTTATAGTTTGCCACGGGCGGGTATCCTTTCATTAATTTCAACAGTAATACGAAGGATAGGAACACGTTTTTGACGAATTAAAACTCCTAGAAGGAACCAACATCAACTAGCTGAAACTTTCTTCACGACGTACAGTTCAAACTAAAAAAAAAAAATCCGCTATTTTTTACACATCATTTTATTATAATAAATAAAAATAATATAATCATGATTGATGGTTACCAATGAATTCGTGATTGATGGTCACCAACTTTCTAACGTAAATAGAACCGTACGAGGCACGTACGGAATAAGTTTATAATTAAAATTAAAAATCAAAGGGGTAACGAGGACACGTTTTAGTTCGCACCTCTACACTTCTCCTTTAGATGATGAACA
This sequence comes from Aspidiotus rigidus, assembly GCA_035079385.1. Classification (NCBI taxonomy): domain Eukaryota; kingdom Metazoa; phylum Arthropoda; class Insecta; order Hemiptera; family Diaspididae; genus Aspidiotus; species Aspidiotus rigidus. The sequence continues at coordinate 7,470,353 of JAVHKY010000030.1, forward strand.
TAGTAGCTCCCAAGTCACGGGTAAACGGGAGTAAACTTATTGTTAATCAATTATAAAATAATAGTATATATTCGCGTGAATGAGTCGTCACATCAAGAATAATAAATAAAAGATTAAAATTAAAAATCAAAGGGGTAACGAGGACACGGTTTAGATCGTACCTCTACACTTCTCCTTTATAGATGCTGCACAAGGTAGTTCTTAAGTCACGCGGATAGACATGAGTGAACTTATCGTTTATCAACTATAACATAGTAGTATATCGCGAGAATAAGTCGTCACATTAAGAATAATGAATAAAATCAACGAAAAATAATAATCGCGAATGATCGACACTATAAAAATTAAAAATTTATCATGAAAACCAACAGTGCGTCGGATCATCAACGTCATTGAAAAACTTTTCAGAGGTAGGTAATAAAATTAACAGAGATCTATATTATCGAAGAAAAAATAATTAAACAACGTTGAAGCTTCTCGTTTTCTATACAAAACAAAAATGCCACCGATCAACGGGAACGTTCAAGAAGACCTTTATACACACGTAACTCACATCTACGATATCAATAATTTAAAAGAACTAATTAAAATACTAACTTTTTAGAAAGTTTAGAAATTACGAAGTAAAACAAGTGATATGTTCCAGTAATTGCAACCGATCAACGTGAACGTATATATGCGGTGTCGATGCAGAACACGAAATCGTCAAGTACACAAGAAACTCAATCTTAATTCTTTAAAAAATTAAAAGCCGAAAAATAAAAAGGAGAAATAATAGAGATTTGGATAGATCGTTAAATGAAAGTAAATTTCCTAAAGAATATTTAAATTAGGATTTAAAATAATGAATGAAAAAAAAATAATAATAAATAGTACAAAAGTTCAAAATCTTAAATAATAGTATTCGTATATCCGTAGTAGATAAAAGGAAACAGAAGATAAGTAACAAATTTAATAGAAAAACAATGGGACATAGAACAATTGAAAGAGAAAAAAGAAGGAAAACTTCATAACACAAAAAAGTACAAAAACGTACGATTATACTTTCTAGTTAGAAGATTAAAAACGTAAGAAATTTCAAAAGCATTATCGCTAGACCAGCTACATCGAAATAAAGAAATATTTAAAAAGCTTCTTATATGAATACGTACAAATGATGAAAACGGAAGCATTACGTTAGCCGTCGAATATCTCATAATTGACGGTTATTTTCTCAACGTTCGAAGCATTACTGTAACGTTGGATCGCGGGATTCGATAATCAGGAATCTGAAACAATCATGAAACAATGTTACAAATTTCCGAACGAGAACAATTACGAAGACGTCGAGGATTGTGCTTCGCCAACTCACTTTCGGCTTTAACTTTATCCAACAATTCGGCGAGGCAACTGATAATGGGATGAAGATCTATCAGTGAATCATTCCTCACAGAAATTCCCAAAAAGTGCCCATGCAATAACTCCAGGGTAGATATATAATTTTCTTTTCCAGTAACTTCCAGCTGCAAGAGAGAAAAAAACGATTTAATTCGTGACTATATCGATAAGAAAAAGAAGATGAGGTTGCTCTACTCTTCCGATAAAATTATCAAGCTAAAATGACATCAGGCTACATAAAATTTACAAGGAAGAGAGGGGCCCGACTAGTAAGATCGTTAGGAACACTGGCTTAAATATCTATACTTACAGCTGGCACAGTGTAAATTGTATTGTCCTCTTCGACAAGTTCTTCCTCTTCCGTATTTTCCATCTTTATCTCCTTGGTCGAGGGTGAATATATTTCCATAGAAGAATAAGCCAAACTGTTATCTACTTCTTTAATACGTCTTTTTCGGCCATTCGCGTCGATCTCCGTCTTCGAAACAATCTCATCACGATGTAAATCACGTTTTGGACAACTGCAAACTTTGACCAATAATTTCCTTCTGCCGAGGATTTCGCCCCTGCAAGTAGAAAAATAAATAACACATTTTAATAGAGATAGGTACGCATATACATTTACTTTTTCTCAAAGAGTCTTCCTTCACTTACTGTGAAGTTTCCAAAGTAAATATCACATGTACGGGTCGACGGTTCAATCCAAAAGCGCAACTGGTTTTACAAGTGAATTTGTACATAATTGTGACAAATTCGGATCCAAGAGCCGGCGAATGCAGGGGTACAACGACGCTGTGCCTGCTGCTTTTGCGGTTGACTTTATAAATGGCTTCGTGATGTTCGGCTCGTAGAACATGATATAACCAAGGAACATTCTGGTGACCTGTTGAAACAAATGAAAATGATCAATTCAACACTTTTTTTTTCAGAAATGATAAATTGTAAGAAATGAATAATTACGACGCACTCACCGTTAGCTTTGTCGGTCATTACATGTACGGGGCATCTCGAAACGGGTTCCTGCAAAAATTCTGGCGCAGCGTATACAGGTAGTGCCCGGACCAACAATGTATCTTTGCTACTGTTAATCGTTCTCCCATTGCCGCTCGACGGCTGTTTCAGTTTGAATTGTACACATACCACTTTGTTTATATCGATGTACAACTTCTTCAATACGGTTGAGTACTGAGGAGAGAGGAAAAAAGAAGATTGTAAAGATTATTTTTATTGTCATATTTTAGATATTTTTGCAAATTTTAAGAATGTGAGCGAATATTTATTCTCGCTGTTCTCACATGGCTATAGTGGTTTGGATTAAAAGAACGAAAAAGGTTTAGCCGATGAGACAAATAACAAATCTTAGTATGGATACCAATAAAACTTCGCAAATTCTGTCGCAAATTTTCATCCACGAAGTTGAGTTCTTTTACCATCAAATGAATTTCAGGTTATCAATTCTCATTTATATCTCTGAAACTTACTTTCTGTCTGCGATACAAGATTTTCTTGTTCAAGAAATGGGTTCCTCATTTCAATACGTGAACAAATAACGCGGGAGGTGAGGACTATACGACGGTATACAACTTTGTGGCACGGAGTGAATTAAACCCCTTTTTAGCAGGGAATTTATCTTACTTGCGAAGCCGATTTGAAAAAAAATGTAAGGTGTCCGCCGTCCATTCGGCACGAGGGAGAAGGGAACTTTCCTAGAAAGTGTACGGAAACCCTCTTTTGGAAGAGCTTCCACTTTTAAGCTATGTACACACGCAGTAGGGGAGGGGGGCGCTTGGAAACATTCCGACTGGCAGGGGCTATACGGGAAAATATATACAAATACTCCAAACTACTTCAAGGACCCGCATAGATTTCGAGTTTTGAACAACAGATATCGGGATGGGGACTTGGAAAATATAAGTTTTCAAGCTACACTCGCGAGAAAGGAGGAGGAACACTTCCAAGAATTTTGATTTTCAAGAAATTAACACGAGAGGTGGGAGAGGGATGAGAAACCTTGAAAATTTACAAATCAACCCCGTACAAGTTTCCTCTAAAAATACCTAATACGTATCAGGGGTCGAGGGCGAAGCTGGACTTTTAGCCTTACTTTGAGGACTTTGAAATCGACCTTTCAGTTTTTACGAGTACTCGTTCTATTTCCTTACTACAATGTCATCTGGATTCCTCGACTACACCCCCATCTTGAATATCACAACAAGGACATCATACCATCGGATAGCATTCATGATAAAGTTTCCCAGTCGTTGGATTTTCGCGGAAATCGATTAGATATATTTTCTGAAAAGTCTATCATCTAACTCGCAGAAATGGGCTTCTTGCGAAGAACTACGAATCAAGACCCAACCATACAGGACGAGCTCAATGTAACTACGATAATCAAGAGTGAAAGAACGTAGAAAAGGATGGTGTGTAAGCATTCGCTAGAATGCAGGACAGATCTCCATAATGGACTGCAAACTATATGTCAAGGAGCAGGAGAGATTGCAGCGGACTAAGGAGAAAATTGGTGGATAACAGATGCCACACCTTAGACAGGCCACTTGGTCTAATTGCGATTACGGACACGACGACGACAACTTATCAAGGATCTGAAATATTTCGACTTTCAGACTACATGTATGAGCGACTTACGCGGGGAGTATTTGAGGAGAATGCACGCCAATGATCTCCAAGATATACAAGGAGAAAGTTGGGGGGGGGGGGGGGGGGCTCATCACGAGGTGGACTCGGAAACATCTTGACCAGTCCTGATCGTCAGTTACCGTAGTTTATGAGCTGACGAAAAATGATATCATTCTCGCCAACGGTGTTGGAGGCATATTTTTTTTGAACGAATACAGAAAATGACCTTCTGACTCCGGTTGCCTCCAGTGGACACGTTTGGAGGCGGCTCCTGACTTCCAAAGTATGTTTCTGGGAGTACTTTCACGGGCTTCCAGTGCAATTATTGAAATCGGAGAAAATACTTTCGGAGGCAGTGGCGGAGACGCCTCCAAAGACGCCTTCGGAGACGGCTCCGGAGGCACTTGTAACGTTGATCAGTGTGACCAGATGTAGCAAATTGGTCTATCGGTGTTGCCAGATGACAGATAATACTCAGAAGGTGTATTTAAAACTTTGGCTTTTATTCGAATCGAGCAGCATCAAAGTGCCTGAATGAAGTTTCAAGAAATAGAATACTGTTGAAAAAAACGACGGCTTCCTTAACGAAGTTGAACGAGGAACGCATGGAACCTGTTTTATGAGTCAAATGGTATTTGATATTGAAAATTCAAGGAAGCCTAGACCTAGAAGATAAAAAGCTAGTATAAAGAAGGCCCAGACCTACTATAAGCCTAGTATAATATAGTCTGAGAGTCTAAATTTTTCTCGAATCTCCAGCTATATATGATAGTTGAAATTGTTCCAAGTCCCTTTCATATCATATATAGCTCGAGAGTCGAAATTTTTCCAAGTCCCCCTCCTATCATATATAGCTCGAGAGTCGAAATTTAACAGGGAACCTGTTTTATGGGGGGCTTTTTGAGAAATTTGCCGTGCGCCGTCCGCCGTCCAGCGTACAACTTACAAAAATTTAGACTCTCGAGCTATCATATATAGCTGGAGATTCGAGAAAAATTTGGACTCTCAAACTATATTATACTAGGCTTAGAGTAGGTCTAGGCCTTCTTTATATTAGATTTATCTAGGTCTAGGCTTCCTTGAATTTTCAATACCATATCCCATTTGACTCATAAAACAGGTTCCCTGCGTTCCTCGTTCAACTTCGTTGAGGAAGCCGTCGTTTTTTCTAAGTTTTTCACTGGACGGCGCACAGCAAATTTCTCAAAAAGCCCCCCATAAAACAGGTTCCCTTTTAAAAATGCCTCCTAAAGGGTCGTTGGAAGCACCTCCAAGCCTCTAGGTGGAAGCAAGGTACCTCCGGAGGCAAAATGCTCCAGCCTCCAACATCTTGGTTAAAATCCTCACTGTAGCACTCCGGAAACACTTTGGAGGTAGCTCCAGATACCTCCAGAAGGGTCCTTGGAAGCGCCTTCAAGCCTCCACCTCCGCCTCACTGGAGGCGGAGGTATAGTTCCTCCAGCCTCCAACACCCTTGATTCTTGCGATATTCAAAGAAAGGCGGGGCGATGAAGAGGTGAGCAGGAGAGAAATAGAAGAATAGTTAAGGGATCCCAATGACATGATAGCAAGGAAATAAAACGTAAAACCTGGATCAAAGCCGATACCTCGACTCCTTAATTTGTATTGAGATTCTCTATGGAAGATCGCCTGAGACGCCTTCTAATTAACAAAAACGACGGCTTCCTTAACGAAGTTAAACGAGGAACGCAGGGAACCTGTTTTATGAGTCGAATGGGATTTGGTATTGAAAATTCAAGGAAGCCTAGACCTAGATAAAGATAGTATAAAGAAGGCCTAGACCTACTATAAGCCTATCATAATACAGTTTGAGAATCTAAATTTACATATATAGCTCGAGAGTCGAAATTTTTCCAAGTCCCTCTCCTATCATATATGGCTCGAGGGTCGAAATTTTTCCAAGTTTTTCGCTGGACGGCGCACGGCGCACGGCGTACGCCAGATTTCTCAAATAACCCCTCATAAAACAGGTTCCCTGTTAAAATCAATTTTAAAAAGACGAAAGATTCTATAATTTTACTGTTGTAAAGCATTCATAAAATTTATTGGTTTATAGTAATCACTTAAGAGCAAGTTTTTTTTTCATCGTCCCACATTTGCAATAAATGGACAGAATTTTCGTGACTATACACCTCTTTCAAATTCAGTTGATTAAATTTTAGTCGAAGTTCGCGCCAGGAAACCCTAGCACATTTTAATTTTTTTCAAGTTTGAAGTAAGCTGGTGTGAGAATTATTCAAAGTCGTTTAGCTCTCCATTCGTATGAAAATACCACACTATCGAATGAAGAGAGTAATTTTTTCCTAGTTTCGTAGAAATCTATACCTGTTGCGAATACTAACTCGAGAAATTTCTCCTAAAATTAACCGTGACGGAGACAGGAAAAAGTAAGTTCTAGAAAATATTGATTTTCACGAGAATCCAACAACTCGAAGACTTTCACGATTGTAATCGTTATGGAATAGAATGCACCAAATACACTCGACATTCGGTGGGAAAAAATATAGACTCGAGTACAGCAAGGATTTATTCCTTACTTTCTCTTCGCGTCGTTCAAAACAGCGTGCGGATAACTAGATACACTTCATGCAGAAACAAGGACCATGCAGATACCACCCAGCTAGTAAAAGAATACAGGTATAGTGCTCAGCGTTCAATAGGGACATTCCGGGAAGTCTTCCGAAAATGTATCATTCTCTCTTTTTTTTTTATTGTTTCTCATTTTGTACCTACCTAATGTACATTTAATCGATTTCGAAACGATTTACTTAGAAGACCTCAACGGGTACGTTTAGAGAGTGCGAACGAAGGATTTTGAGGACCATCATTTCCTTTTTTTTTTTCAGTTCTTCATTCAGGTATTTCTTGATTTCTCAGGCACCTACGGGGATTAAGGCTATTCCCGCACCCGAAGTGGTATAAAATTCAGAATGCGATCTACAGAAACCGCATGACGCATGGTACGAATTCAAGCGAAACTGCGACAATGCATGACACGAACAGGATGATGCAAGAGTAATAGTTTCAACAAATTGTTGATATGGACACGAATACCGGAATGAAAGATCGGGAGGTAGAAAACTATAGAATTTAATTTCAAACAGTTTCTTTTTTCTATTCAATTTTATAGGGGAGAGCTTGAAAATCTCTCTTCCTCCGCGTCTTTTTCTTCTTCTCTTTCTTTTTCCAAGGTTGGACCTTCATTTATTCCTTCACACAATCATTTGAACTTCACAGCGAAGTTCCCTATTCGAAATCAAAACAAATGTAAGTTGACGACGAATTTACTGCACTCATATTCGCTCAATAAGACGTACAGGTGAAATGACAAGTTAGAACCAATACGAGACCAGATTCTCGAGAGACAAGAAAAAATCGTTTTCACTTCCAAATTATACATCTTGAACAATTTTTATTCGTTCATTTCGAATTAGGGGTGGGCAAGATTTTTTTTTATCAATAATCCTCGTACGCACGAGTCATTTTTCAACGAATATTCAAAATGTAATACGAGTCGAAGTACTCCTTTTGAAATGTCCGTTCTTCTTCAAGAGAGCAATCTTTAGAAAAATACCATCTACATCACCGAATAATATTTTTCTAACATGTGGGAAGAGTCGGAAATTCGTTTTTGTTACAAGAAGTTCTATTTTCGAGAGTATAGAAAAAATTTGATTACGATAGTTTTCAGATACTCTTTGTAGAACATATTCTCCCTTCTAAAAATAGTGTATTATTATCAACTAACACGAAAAAATTGCAATTCGTTCGAAATCATTTTCATTCTTTTTAGCACAAATTCTGCAACAATACTTTCTCGAATAAGATTCGTTCTCCCAAATGTTGCTTACTATAAGCACGCAAACTGCTTACTTCGTTCCTTCTTTCAAAATTAGAACATACGAGAGTCCACGCGTAAATTCAGTTAGAATGATATTGCATGCATTTGAACAGAGATGATACTCACCAACCAAGACCGTTTGGATTTATCTTCGGTATTCAGGAAGAGCTGAAAATTCAATGGACCCGGATAATCTTCTGTGCCGGGTAAAATTCCTGTAGGATCGTCATAACCCTCCGCATCTTCATAAATGATCGGATTGTATGGTACTTCGCCATCTGATGAATTTGTTTCTTCCTGAAATGAACGATCAAACACATCAATATCGAAATATTTAATGATCACGTCCTTAAAAACGAATTACGTGAACAATACAGTATAATTTTAAGAATGCGTTATAATCGAGCAGAACGATGAATCATCAACAGCAGACACTACACTAGATTTAGAAATTCTTATTCATCCATTAGGCACCTGTAATCGTTAACCCTTATCGTCTTTCGAAGAGAATCAATTTTAAAATCGAGTGCTCGTTGAAAATCGACCTGTGCTAGACTGTAGAACACAAGTACGAGTATTGTTCTTACACATGCTGTACTCGCACCCATACTTACAGCCATGCCGCGTTACGTCAAAAATCCCAAGGCCGGAAGTACAAAGTTCGTGCCATCGAAATACACGATAGCACACCGATATAATAAACCAACATGATTAAAACTGTATCGATCGAATATTGTAATACGAATTAAAATAATTCTCCTTCTAAGAAAAGAAATTATTACAGGTACGATTATTTCGTATCGTGCGGCTGCGAGCATCAACATGCTACCAACATTCCATATCTGGCGCGGTAACATTAGTACGACGCACTTAGCTCGCCGAGGTTATTCTAACACGAATATTCGAATAGAATTGTCGATATTTGTCGGCGAATTCCCCGAAATAAAACTAATTTGACAGACGAATAACGAATTATATCGTTAATTACAGAAATCGGCGAGAATCGGTTAAAACGCATTTAATCGGATAATGTTAACTTGTTCGTTACTTACCGCGGCGGAAATTGAAGTTACCGACGTTTGTTGAAGTTGAAGTTCGCTGTCCATTGCGAATAGAACAGTGAAAGCGATATGATATTTGCGATAGAGAATATATTTCGAAAAAATTAACGCGAATTTACGCTAATAAAATGTTGTATAAGACGATATACACCGAAATAATATTAATATTTTCCGCAATAAACACGCCCAAACAAAGTACAGTAAACACGTTTCAGCCGTTTACTTACACAAGACGAAGCAAAACATGACAGGATAAAACAAAGATATACTCAACGATTACCGCTCGATTACAAGTGCGCGTAGTGTAAAATGTTCACGAGGACGAAACACGAAAGCCAAACAGAATGAGAGTGTCGTAAACGGAGGCGTGCATGCGGCAGACGTGAACGAACAGTGCTGCTAAAACGAGCAAACTAAAAGAAACACACCAATAGCTGCACCTCAAAGCAATGGTAAACTAGCGCTTCCCTGCAAACGCATCCAAAAGAAGTTGAATCGCGTGCTAGGCTCAAGTTCATTGCAGGTACCGTTTGTCAGCAAGTAACCTACGGAAAATGCCGAACACGTACGATTGAACAACGAGCGTGTACCGTCCTCTCGCCGGTGAAACTTCGAAACTCGAACAACCACCCGGTAAGTGACGCCGGTCGACTGGAATTTTCGCCGATGAACAATACCTAATCCCGTTTTGAACTGTCACTACGTACGTATTCCCATGGCCATATCACTTGCCACCCATGATCATATCGTTAACAGTAGGTACTTTCAAATGTACTTTTATTTAAGGGTTCAAGTTTCTTATAAGACAGCAGGTGAAAGAGAGAACAATGTAATAAAGAAAAATAAAATTGCAATAATCGTTACGGACTTTCTCAAATTTAGCGAATCGAATTAGGGCTTAAGAGCATTTCTTACAGATGTGAGGAAGGAATATTTTTTTTCGTCAAGAATTTTTATAAAGAAAAGACTTTTTCTCCGAACCTTACAGACCAGATTCTTGAACAACGAGTGAACAGTGTGAGCTTGTTATAGAGTTGAATTCAGGTAGGGTAGTCAAAGCACTAAGAAAAAAACTTGCGTCGTACCGGTACTTCGTTAGCCGCTGCGGGTTGCCTTTATTAACTGTGTTATTCGAGGCCTGTCAAACAGCGAACTTGTTTTATGAGGGTGTATTTTTGTTTATTTTTTTTCTAAATAAAGATTAAACTTCAAGTAGAATTTACTTCTAAGTCCCCCTCCTTTCCAAGTCACCTTCTATCTTAATAGCTTGGACGAGATAGACATTTTTCCAAGTCCCACATTTTGCCGTCCATCGCCAGGCGAACGGCTCCCGGCGCTCGTTATTCTTCTCCAAATTACCCTCCCATAAAACTCCAATGAAATTTATATGCAACATAAGTCCCACCTCGATAAGTCCAATCCACAGCGACCGAACCTTTTATTTCGAGTTAGGTAGAGGATCTATGTTTTCGACCTATAAAAATTTAAATTAGGAAAATTCTCGTTGAGTTAAAAAAAATTTATTCGAGTAAGAAAGAAATCGATAAGTAAATTTGCAAAATACTTCATACGGGAAAATACTTTGTTAAAGTAGTCTGGTGCAAAATTTGAATCTACTGTTATAGCTGACTTTGTTCAAATGAGTAAAAACATCTGTATATCTACCCTCGACGTTCCTAAATAACGACGAATTACTTCAAGGGCTGATTGCGCTTCATGAGAAAAGGGAATGGCACACTTTTTGACAATTAGGTACAATCACCATAAGAGAACTGAATGAAGATTGTAGCCTAGATTGAAAAATATGTGGCTCCAAGTGCCCGATACGTCGGAAGTGCTGAGGAAAAAATGTAAAATTAGCAATCATTTTAATGCGAGTTATATTTATGATACTTAGCGTTTGAGTTATTGCGACAAAACTAGCACAGATTTAAACGGGAGTGCGTCGGGACCAAGCATACTTGTTCGACTTATCGAGGTCTGATTGCAGTTCTGTTCTATATGGTAGCAGAAATTTGATGTATTTTCATAATTTGCAGTAAACAAGAGCTCTAAAGACCATTGATTTGTTTCTATTATCACGAATTTTTAGTCCAGTATAATTGCGTTCGTTAAAAAAGAAGGACCCGTGACCTGCGGCAAAAGAGGTACCTAAATTTAGAAGTTGGACGCGAATACTCTCGCGTTTGCATATGCGCAACTTTTCTTGAAAATCGAAATTCTTTCAAGACCCTGTCCTAACATATATAGCTCAAAACTCAAAATTTTTCCAAGTCCTATTACCATAGGTTGATGACCTTATCAACCTTGGAGGCGCCCGCGGAAATATGCCCACCAACAAAAGGGGTAGCGGGTCCCCCGCTGAAAAAAATAAAAAAATTGTGGCTCACTTCTTCCGCAGCTCGTGAGGTCTCCTTCATTAACTTGGTTAATTAAAAACAGTAGGGAACCTGTTTCATAAGGGGGATTAATTAATTTTGCTGATCGATTATCGAAGTCAAAATTTTTCATACAGTCCATCTTCTCGTAAATATTACGCATAATTTTTGCATTTGACCAATGTGCGCGCATCAAACACAAATTTGGTCGAATGCGCGCAGTTGACAAAATTTCTGCCCGATTTGTGCAGAAAATTGTTAAAGCGCCAAATCGGCAGGATTTTTGGATACGCGTACTCGATCCAAGGAGTCATAATTAGTTGTTGATTGAAATTGCAATTTGCACTTTACTCGTTTGAGGCCTCTTCTTAATTATGGACAAGCGTAACTGACAAAAACGAATTGATTCTTCGCTACGACTTCTCATAATTCTCTCTTGCCCCGATTCTAGAAATTGTGCACGCGTGCGTCCAGATGACCTTAGGACATGGAAAAAACGACGGTTTCTTTAACGATGTTAAACGAGGAACGCAGGGAACCTGTTCTATGGATCGAAGACCCGCAATAGGATATCCCATTTAAGTAACTAGACATGCAACACTTCGTGCACCAATTGACAGCCCCTTCAACGAGCCCGATATGCAATGCACGTGACACCATAAGCCCCCCTTCTATCATATATTACAAGTCGGAGGTCGACATTTTTCGAAGTCCCCCTCCTATCATATACTCGTATACCTCGAGAGTCAAAATTTTTCCAAGTTTTTCGCCGGAAGGCGCTTGACGCACTGCGAATTTCTAAAAAAAAACACAGAACAGGTTCCCTCTTAAAATAGCTCGACCCTCAGGCCAATATTCCAAAATTTGCGTTCACTTGCGTACTACCGTGACGTTCTGAAATCTGCGAGTTCAATCCACCTTCCCTCTTCCTAGTAATCTGTAAGTGGTTTACTATAGGCTTTCGTACAGCTGTATTGTTAAGGCTGGTGTCATAAAGGCCCTAATAGTAAGGCCTAGTATATTTAAAATCTTTCTTATATGTTGCATAGACTGCAGATTAAACAAATTACAAACACTGACGCGTTTTCGACAGAGATGTCATCATCATCAGGTGAAATACCAACTGCCACTGTAGAACTAAAACCGAGAAGAAATCAAGACATCAAACACGTTACAATTAAAAAAATATAAAATCGAAAGGACTTTACATGATATAAACCATGAGAATTAGAGGAGGTAAAATAGAGCAATGCAAATAATCAAAACGCATTCGGCGGGGGGGGGGGGGGAGAGAAATATATTCGTGACAATTTTAATCATTTTTTCTTCCACTATCCGACATTAAGTGTGGCCTACTCAAGAGAACGTGCGAAATTTGTCTTCAGTTTGTACTTTTTAACTGAATTTGTACGCTGTCACAAACTCTATCATTCAAAATCATGAAGGTGTCACTTTTTACATCGAATAGATTCGGTAGATATTGACATTATCGACAAGATACATTATATCATAGCAACATTTTATTTCAAAATATAATGTAGGTATATAAAGACGATTTATCGAATCAAAAAGCACAACAGTTGATGATAATAATTGGTAACGAAGAAAATTCCTATCTTGGAGTGATTAAAAAAGCAATTATTCGTATGGAATTGAGAACGCGAGAAAATATTACTGATTAATTCTCGACAAATATGTATTCCATAATTTATTTTTGTACAATTTAGCCGCTTCTGCTGGATTGGTTGCACTAATGATACCGCGACCAACGACTGCGATATCGGCACCGTCTTCCAAAATAATAGCCTCCGAATTTCGATATTGCTGCCCCAATGCATCACTTTTCACATTTTCGTCTAAACAAACCCCGGGTGTAAGCTGTATACTTCCAGGATCGTCGCAAACTGCGGTCTGACTCACGAACCCGACCACAAGTTCCGGATAGTTTTTTGCCAATTCCACGGTTTCTAATGATGTTACCGAAATTAGTTTGTTAATGATAAAAAAATTAAAAATGAACAATTTTGAAAACTCTCACTTTTTGTATAATCTGCATTGATGAGGTTACTCTTACTGCTGAGTTCAGCAATCAAAAAAACACCCACGTCAGACGAGTAACTTTCGGCGTTCTTAATACCCTCTAGAATTCCGAAGCCAGATACAGAATGAGCTGTCACTAAAGTAGCCCATTTCGATAATTGATTAAACTGCAAACGTACAGTATTTCCGATATCCGCCAATTTTCTGTGAAAAAAAAATTAAAATTATAGCATAATGCAAGAAGGTCTGGACACATAATAATCGAGAATATTTACAAGCTTAATTTGAAAAATAACACATGAATTTGTTTCTTAGGAGTTTCAAAGTATTTTAAAAATTGAACTAATTTTATTTTTGTCTCTTGGTACTGAATCAATTTTTCTTTCTTTTTTTTTTCTTTTTTCTGCGTAATAAAATAGTAATAGAATTACGTTAAATATTCTACTTCAAACGAAAAATAATAATTTACGTTTATCAAGAAAGCACTGATAACTAGTTCCAAACAGTTAAAAATCGCTACGAATCATAATTTTACGAACTGTGGAACAAAGAAATTTCTTAGCTGATACTATATCATATTCTTACGAGCTCGTTCTGCGATCACTTTTGCGATTGCAAGTGCTCACATCGATTAGAGTTGTGTCGAGTCAAATCACTCGCTTTAAGCTGCATCTGCCTTCAATTTTAGAGTCAACAGTCGAAAAATTTAATCGATTGAATTTTTATTTGAGAAGAACCTGATTTTTAAATGAAGTTATTTTCCTTATTTTCCCTGTTTTTATTAGGAAAGAGAACAAAATTGATTCTTTCATTTCGCATAAAAGATATACAGCCGCACGACTACGGTAATTTAAATCTTCAAGTATTTCTTACATCAAGAACAAAAAAAGAATATGATGAGAGCGATAAAATGGAAGTATGGAACACGATTTACGTACCGATCTTCCATTATAACGAAATTGTATCGGACAGCCAGATTTATAAGTTCTTCTCGATCTTTCTCCGAATAACATTCTATTATATCCGAATGAATTTTCAATATGCAAATATGCGGTCCGAGTTCTTCGGCTAACGCAAGTAGTTTGTCCATTTTAGAAACATCCGCTGCCACACACAAATTTGTTTTTTTTTCAGTCATAATGGAAAATAATTTCTTCACTGCCTTGGATTTAGTATGTAGTATCCTTTCTTCGAAGGATAACTTCGTTCGTTTTCCGGTTTCATCTGAAAGGAAAGATCAGTTTGAATCATAATACGAACTGTCGGAAGAATGAGAATAACTAAAATATTCATATTTTATCTTACTTATACTTTTCAAGAGATGCAAATTAGCTATTTTATTTTCTTCGAAAATTTTTTCGACTGCAACCTCATCCAAAAACTTATGCTTCAATAAAATATTAGTAATCTGAAAGAATAAATAAATTGAAACTTGAAATATGTGAGAAATTGATAGTTTCTTCGAGCAAAAATTCGTCCGCTTACTAACGTACCTGTGTCAAAGTGAACAAACAGTGCACGTTGAAACCATGTTCTCTTAACCTCTTTATGCCTCCCTCTTCTCGATCGACTATCGCAATTACATCTTTTATCACAAGTCCGACTTTTTCAACATCCTGGAAAGTAAATAATAGAAGAGTGAAAATCAAAATAATCAAATTGAAAATTTCATCCATTCATGGAAATTTTGATACGATTGATATGAATATAAGTACATAACCAAAAAAAAATATGATGAATTTCTAAAATAAATGTTAAAGCTTTCTACAATTTACTACGAGAAGACTAAGAGTTTTTATCATTCGAATTAGACAAAAAAAAAAAACAGATTCCGGGTAGATTCAACAAAACACATATTTTATTGTCCTACGTCATTTTTTTCTTTTTAGAACATAAGTTAGAATTACTGGCCTCAATGATTCTCCTTCGACAAGAACTATCTTCAGTTCAAAACTTCTTTCTCAGTATTTCAACTTCGAAGTGTGAGTTTGAAAATAGAGGACAAAATTTTCGAATCGTTCTTGTAGAGAATGTACTTGACAATATTCACAGTATCTCCACTATTCGAGTTTTTCTATAACTTTCCTCTCTAGTTTCGATTAATATACTCGTATTCTTCTTAAAACTCATACGCTGTGAAGCAGTAAAATTTCGGCTTTAATTTTTCTTTACATATTCAGATGAAGGACTAATAACAAAGTAGAGGATACAGTAATTCAATGTGAGTAAAAACTTCTCGTTCATACGTGCCATACAATCGAAGTTATTAATGATTTTGACAGTGATTCAAATTATGAATAGAAGGCACTTATATTTTACTATTCTTAATTAGGGAAGTATAATCACGACTACAAGGGAAGGAAATTTCCGGTTTATGATGTAATTTTTTAGTAACATCACTGGCAAGTTATTCAAGGGTATAAGAAATTCTTGATTATTAATGAAGGATATTTCTTGATATCCAAAATCAAGTTCGAGCTTAACACACTCTCTTATCGTACCCAAACGCAGAACAACTCAAAATTAACATTTGGAATTTTAAAACATAAACAATTGAGCTTTCAACGGCTCTACTGAAAGTGTAAGTTATCTACTTGGTATCATCCGAGAAAAATCGTAAAATACATAAAAAAATAAGAGCAACACTAATTATGAAAAGACCGCGCGCTGTTAAAAGCAAATCAAAGAAATAGCATGACACAATATTTTCACACATAAATAGCGTGCGTCATTACAAAAAGGACAACCAATGTCAATAACATGAAAATTCTAGAACCAAAGCAGACGAAAGTTTAAAGAAAATTGTTCACAATCAAAAAAGTGCTTACGTTTCCGATAGCTCAATAATTACCTTACAAGAGGTATAGGTACTATTATTCCATTGTCAGCGTTAGCTACAATACAAAAACAATGCGAAACGAATAAATAGTGAGGAACGTTGACCATCTTACAGAAAAAAGTACTAATGATAAAAAAATTTAAATAATCCCATAAACGAATTATGTTTAACCTAAGAGTTTACAGTATCTCTTTCTTAGAAGAAAAAAACATAATGCAGATATTCGAAAATTGTAGGTGTTCGGGAAAATTTTAAGCGAAGAAGGAAGTTACAAATTTAAATAAGTTCAGAAATTTTAATCGGTTCAATTGTTCAAAATTCAATTTTATCCTTCACACATAAATGAGGTCTAGAAAGGCATAGCTTAGAAAAATTATGATTTAAGGAGTGTTTCACAATTTACTTACACTGGCAGTTTCCAAAACACTGGATCCCGTTGAGATAACATCTTCAACGATGATACATCGATCTCCTACTTTGTATTTCCCTTCGATCAGTTGTTTCGTACCGTAAGATTTAGGTTCTTTCCGTCTAAGAACCATCGGTTTGTCGAGATCGACAGCTACCATCGTGGATAAAGGAAGTGCCGTGTACGGAACGCCACAAATCGTTTCAAAATCGATCTTCTCCTTGCCAATTACTGTTTTTATTAAATTTGTTACGCTGGTCTACGAAGTTGAATTAAAAAAAAAAAAAAAAAAAAAAAACTAATAATAAAATATGTTACGGGATAAGATTTTACATGGAGTAAGAAGAACTAACTTTTCGTTCAAACTAACCATGAGTTTCGGATGAGCGATTAATAATCTTAGGTCTATGTAGTACGACGACGTTCGTCCAGATTTCAACGTGAATTCGCCGAATTTTACGCATCCTGTTTCATACAACGATACGCAGAAATCTTCAAGTGGAGCTTCCATATTGATGATCAGTATCCTTTAAACTAATATAATCACACAAATTACAACTTTAATACGATTAAAATGAATTTAAAAAATTTCGCCGAAAACTGCGATGTTTCCAACTTCTAACAGGTATCACTATAACGCACTCACCAGGTTTGTTTAGCACTAGTAGACCTACCTACCTCAGTATCGCTCGATTACTTATCTCGCAGATAAAATCTGTTCAAAGTTTAGAAAGAATTCAATAAAATTTCAAGCTCAAGTTTGCTTTAACCGGTTCTCTTCAACTTTTCACTGCCGGAGATGCGTCTCGATTTTCTCGATAATCTCGATTTTCAGGGCGATTCCACAGTCCTGGATTCCACTCAACGTACACACTGATACTGACACACAGAGCGCACCTTACACTAAGGGCTAAGGCACACACACGCAACGCGTCGCTACTCAGTGAAACGATACGGTATTTTTCGTCAACTTAAAGTATTCGTTCTTGATAGAAATGCATTATTTCGCGGCATATAATACGTACATGAAAAGAAACGCTGAAACTTCCTCATTAAGACCTGACAGGCTTTTTACCCTAAATGCCTCCGATCTGTAATGAATGGCAGAAGATGAACAACACACAATATGTTCTTCGAAAATTTCGTACAACACGGACTCCTGAAATGATGCTTCTATCTCGTCGTTAGGGCCTACTCAATGACGTTTCTGAGAATCGTGTCACCGGTCATTTATTTTGCCGGCCGTTATCAATATTAATTCCTATACCTATATAATTTTGGTTCGTAATTAAATCTTTTTTGTACATTTCTAGCAGATTTTGGCAGAGCGAGCACTCGAATACATTTACGTAATAATACATCGGCAAGATCACCGAGAGAACAACCTCTGTAAGGAGAAACTTTCATATTATGACATCATTAGTCTGAGGAATTACCTATCCTCGTGACTTCCGATTCCGAAAAAATTTGTTTAGAAACGGCTGCTTTACGGGGTTATAGCAGCAATATCCAACTAACTCATCTAACTATAATTACTTCGGAGTGCCGTTAACGAAGTCCATCATTCTACTCAGCGCCATCGTCTTCACAAGTAGGCTATAGTGCATACTTGGAAAAATACATGAATGTATAGACAAGTACTTCAATCATGGGTAAAAGTTATTTTCAGAATACGACGTCTGCATCGCGTTCGTGTTTAAATCCCCGATATGTTGCGCATCGTCTCATTATTGCGTTGAGATGTTGGGTCACTAGCAGTTTTCATACCGTAGCATGGAATACGTAATTTTCATAATTATTTTGACAGTATTGAAGGGTAAGTGAAAATGTATTATCTCTATGTGATATAATTATAATTTCCATAGAATACGTAATTTTTTGCTCCACCTGGTCAGGGATATTTCGAACAACCCTGTTTACGACTCACGAATACATGCATTACAATGGTTCCAAAAATTCTTATCTAAATTTTTTCAATAGGGAAAAAAGAATTTTCTTCAAGTTTTATCAATTTCAACGTCTTGAAAAACGCGAGGGCACAGGTATCGAAGGAAATCAAGTTTATTCGAAACAAGCTGATATCCCGGCCGCTTTGTTGAACCTTTCTTTGGGTTAGGTATATCATTCTCTTAGTCACGAAAACTCAAAGGTCGGCTTTTAGCACCTTCCTTAATTCATTTACTCGTTGTAGTATTTGTCGTTCTAATCAAAGGTATTCCCTCATGCGAATAGTTTGCTTGGGTATAATTATTCCGAAAAACTTGCCTTACTTCAGAAATGAATATCAATGACCAACTTGAGAAAAGTTATATACTCGTATAATTTGTGTTTCAAAATTATCAGGGAAGAATAGATGATTAATTTGTCAAGTTTCGGGGGCAGTGGGTACAGGAAGGAGAGCTGGGTAAGTAAAGGAAAGTGTAAGGTGGTTGATTACTGCTCAATATCAAGTAGGAATTCATCAGTAAGAAGACAAGATATTATGAAGTAGAATTTTTTGTTGGTGAGTACGAGTAAAATGCCACAGCTCTGATGCCGTTGAATGTATACAGTATTAGGTTTTTGTAAATACTTATCAGTTATCATATCTGAAGGTGAAAAAAGTCGGACCGGGCGGTGACAATCACGAACAAGTTTTACCACCGAATTAAGGCGAGCTGATGATCCGTTTTCATCAGTCGCATAGTTCTTATATAAAGAAAAGAAAAAGAAAACAAACGAACGTTTAAAAAAATTAATTTAAGTATGTAGGTAAGCAACTTACCTATGACTGTAAATGTATACATTTTATGAAAAACTCAACATTTTTATTCTTGCTTCGCAGATTCAAATCCTTTGAATCCGGAAATACTCAAAGTAAGTACTTTTAAAAAAATCAATATTTTTATGGGTGTAATTTCAACTGAATGTAAGAAATTAGGGAAACAAGAGAAAGTTTCTGAGCAAGAATAAATTAAATATTATCGTGTTGCACAAAAAAAGAGCAATTGTTAGTGCAACATGGTACTGAAAGTTATTCTACAGAGTCTTGACCTAGTATTTTGAGCACATGAGATGGATATAATGAGTTGCATATACTGAAAGAAATATAATCAAAAATGAACGTTTACGTACTTAATATAAATTTTTAAACTTGACCTACTATCTACTCCGTGTAATCAATGATGGGGCATTATCGTAACATTTATGAAACCCATGGACCATTACATTGGCAGAAACGTTGAAGGGTAGGGAATAACGTTCTCTTCAATCAAAGAATTAACAAAATAAAAAGAAAAAGCAAAATGACCAAAAGAAAAGGAGTCCTCTCATAATTTTGTGAGATGGAAGCTATAATTTGACTTCAAAAAATACGCCTCCCTCTCTCAGAAATGCAGTTGATGATATGGCACTGTCCCAGCAATCATTCGCTCCGCTACTAAGACTTCCCTACGGTTTAGCGAAGGAAGGAGGAAAATAACATGTATCTCAATCAAACAACTTACAATGGCATAAGATAAATAAAAAAAAAAAAAAAAAAAAACGAGGCACGTCAATGAATTTTGCCGATGTGGAAATTAATCTACCGACAAATCTCATTATAATGATGTGAGCATGTTTTTTTTTTCCATGTAGCAAAATCATCCGAGATATTATGAAAATACAGATTCGCGTCGTGGTTTTTCGGTGCTGAGAGGTAAAGCATATACATATCGTCCAGCTTTATATGTCCCAAGTTTCGTCTCTTCAATTTTTTCTTCTTTTCATACCTTGTTTTTGTTTAATTCTCCTGGACTACACATTCCATCTTCATTCACTAATTTACCCATGTTTCAATTCGCGGAAAATTATCATCTTAGGTACGAGTCATAAATACCAGGTGTATGTCGATCTCTGCTCTGTCAGAAGACCGACTCATGCCTTTTGGGGTACCATCTACAACATCACCAGTTGACATTGATGCATTACGTCTTTCTGTACATCTATTATTCTCTGAGGACGTGTCTCCTTCTGACAATAATACTAATACCCAAAATGTGTCTTTATTTTTCAGTATGATCAAAACATGAAGGATTTTGAAACCACAGGCCGACGAATAAAGCAAGAAGGGAAGGACGAAGTAAGTTTTAGCATTCTTATAAGACTGGAACTACTTTATCACGCTTGATGACGTCATTGGTGACTTTGGCCTACTTCAGGGACTTTGAAAAATTTCGACCTTCGCTACCTTTGAGACTTGTACCCGTCGCCTTCATTATTCTAGGCCTGATACAGTATATCAGGCTTTCTTTAAACCAGAGCTAACAAAGAGTATAGTATGCTATACTAGGCCTAACATGTATGTTGGACTAACCAGTTCATCCTGTCTCCTACATTAGGCTTTCTCTATTACTATGTAGTATATACTAGGCTTCGTTTTCGAGATTTGGCCTCTGCTACTTTAAAAGTTTGCCTCGAATATACTAAGCTTAAGTAAGCGTAAGATGCAAGAGTGAGAAGGTGGGGCGTAGTATGACGTCATGGTGTACTTATTAAATACAGTGGCGTAGATAAGGGGATATCCTTCCATTGCTCCTTTTTTTTTTTACCGTCTATAGCTACGAGATTTTTTTTTCAGCAGTAGCTCTACCAGGGAAAAAAATCCCTTCCCCTGTTGCAACACGCCACTGTTTACTCGTAAATATAATTCGCATGTTTACTTACCAACATTTTTTTCTTCTTTTTCTTTATTTTCTTTAGAAGATGGATGGATTGGTTTTGAAACGCGAGAGCAGTAAGTAAAAAGTACTTTCTATAACACACATGAACAAATAATACATAGCCATTACTTCACGGTCGATTCACCATTGTCGTGAGCCTCCTTCATACTTACATCCCTTGCCAACTGTAAGAACAGTCGACATAATTTCTTTCATTTTATTCTAAAAGAACTTCCACGCGCTTTGTTCCCATGTTGGTAACAAAATTTCGTTTTAATTTTTCCTGCTCAAAATTGACTTTAATTTTGAAAGCTGAGTATATATTTTATTCTAAGTTGATAACGAGTCGAGTACCTACATATTATCTTTTAACGCTAGTTCGATATTCATCAAGTTTTAGTAAAGCCTTAGGGATGACCCACAAGCGTGAATAATGAAGAATATTGGAATATTGAGTTGGAAATGCAGATTAAGAGAATTATATTATACAGTCAAGAGGTATTTAATCGCTCGTAAAAGTAAGGAGGCACCGTTGAGACTTGCGCCTATCAAGCTTTTGAAAGCTGCCTTCATATCGAAGATAATGCAAATGGATTGTTTCTCAACAATTCCTACTTAACCTCTAACTTGTCAATAGAATCGGTATGGAAATATGATGGAGAATAATTTATTGACTAAACGCAACCGAAAGCGATCATTTTTGTGTAGTTCGGTGATAACCAGAAAACATGCGCATAAAATAATTGATAACTCTAAATTACTCCGTACATCTGTTCGAGCTTATTAGTTGAAAAGCAAAACACCCAAGAGATCGCTCGCAGTATGTATATAGAATTTAAGAAGTCATTATTTGTACGGTCGTTTTTGATCGATTAATTCGGATTGATGCATTGACTAAATTGCCAGATAAATGACGCGAGCGGTAAACTTACTTATTTCTTTCTCTTTGTGCTGTATTTTCGCGAATTCATTAATGACTGAGGAGGGACGGAATGCGGGCATTATAGATGTGCCTGATGCTGGTATACGTGCGTTTTCTTCATTATGCGAAATTATTGGAAGAAAAAATGAGACCGAAATTACGCATTTACGTCACCTCCTTTTCGCGTACTCTTGGCTCGAGAGTATACTTGTACTGGCTTCGAATTACCCGTTTAGTAACGCAGACGTAGAAAAAGAGATGCAGGTCGTTGTTATGGCCAGCACTAACTTGTTGGACAGATTATTTCTTATGGAAAAGGTGAATAATATACTTTATAGTTGCGCTTATTTTGTCATTCACGAGGCAAATATAACGGAAAATTCAACGAAGGAGGACGTCCGAGCGGCAGGCAAGAAAATAATTGAGGAAATTGAGAAGACCATTTTAGCCACTGCCACTTTGGCTACCTTTTATGCGGAGGAAAAATCTAAAATCGAGAAGTCACCATATCAAGCTAGTCCACCGGCTAAAGGGACTGAAAGCAATAACAATACTTCTGTTAAAGCGAATTCACGTTTCTACGCTTTAGATTTGAGAGAGAGAATCATGAATGACGCGTCGCTGGAGTGCTTCGAGCATGTCATTCTAAAAAACGAATTACTAGGAAATGAAGTAAAATCTTCGGAATTTCAACGTTTCATTCTATCTACAATAATCTTACGACTGGCAAAGACATCCAAGATAAACCACGTTCAAAAGCTTTTCGACGAAGCTGTCCGAGAAACAGTGGAGCTTTTTCAATCTAATACAGATCCCACTGTACGCATTGCAGATATTTTTTATGCTGTGATTGATGAGAAGTTTAAGAGCAATCGAGAATTAGAAGATGAACTTATGTTTTTGAGGTCGTATCTCACGAAAAAATACAACGTTAGATATTCTTGTAGGTATGAATTTTAAATCTCGGCTGCCTACTTTATACATCCAGGACCTCTCATATTGGCAGATATCTTACTTTTAGATACCTATGTTATAATATTATACAGAGTGAGGATTTTTGACACTAAAAATTTAATTTTTGGCATTAAAGATTGTATTTTTGGCAATTATCGAGATTTTTCTTATTAATTACGTACTGTCAAAAATTAATTTCTTGTATCGGCAATTTTTGAAAATTTGTATTCTTAGTTTGGAAGGCAAATTTTTGGAAATTGCGACACTACCTCTAAACTTTTTTTTTAGACTTTTGCCTCTTTTTTCGAAACTCATATGGAAAGTGGCTAAAACGAAAGTGTAAATGTGAGTACCTATTTTGGTTTGATGACGTTCATGAGATACCTACCTACCTACCTCTTTCAGACGTTATTAGTAGTAATAGATCAAGAAATGAAGACATCTACCTGGACATGAAGAATACAGAGCTGATTTTTCTTGGAATGTTTGGAACCTTTTCCTAAATGTAATTTCGAAAATCCTTATGACTTCTCGTTGGACTTCCCCTCTTACAGAGGATGAAAATAAGGGAGAAAATTGAATTTTCCACAATTACTCAAAAACGTCTGATCCTGTAAGAAAAAGTTTCGAGTAAAAATTGTTCTACGTTAAATTTCCTACAAAAATGGTTCTATAACTTTTCCAGTTCAAGTTCATATTTCAGCTGCTAGAGTGCGTCATACCTACTCGCCTTTTTGCCATGTACGTCCAATAGGCGTCATGATTGCGCTTTACAGCATTTTGACGACTAATTCCTAATTTATAGGACATATATTTGGAACAAATTGAGCTCGGGTGTCAATTTTTCTAGCCACCCTCCTTCGCAGGAACCACCCCCATTTTCTAGAAATTGCGTATATTTTCGTGTTTTACAGAAAAATTTTAGTAACAAAAGTTGTTCCATGAAAGCACCTCTACATTTTTTTGGGGTGGGGCGAAAATAGTTATAGCTTGAAGCTTGGACTAATAAAAATTTTGACTTTCGAGCCATGGTGTATGATAGAAGGACATGAGAAAATTTGTCCTCTCGAGCCATGATATTTAAATATAAAAAATTGTTTGAAAAATATTTCTTTGAAAATTTATAGTAATATTCATTTTTTGATTAATATTAGTTTATTATATTGAACATAAATTTTAATTTAAAAATCGAATTAAAAATATTTTATGAAAATATTTTTAATTAAAAGATCTACAAATTCAAACTCATTATGAAATGATACTTAAAGATTGAAAAATAATTAAATTTACTAACGATATGAAAAAATTTAGTTTAAATATAATTAAATAAAATTTTTTATAAAAATAAAAAATATTTATTTGAATAATATGTATAAAAAAAAACAGAAGAATATAATAATTCAAATATAATGAATAATAAAATTAATAATTTTATTGATAAATTTATTGAACAATTTTTATAACTTTTTCTTAAATAAACTAATAAATTAATTAAATTTCAAAAATTTAATTATTTACACTAAGAATTAAAATTTTCATTTTATATAAAATTTTTTAATTGGAAATTAAATATGTTTATTTATATGAATAAAACATTTTTAATTTAATTAGTTAAAATAATAATATTAATTATTTGTCAAATTAAAAATTTAATAAATAATCAAAAATTTATTTTAATAAATTATGATAATCCTATAAATTAAATTTCTATGAAAGGACAAGGACTAAGAAGACAATCTCAACCTTTGGTCCATAGTATGTGATGGAAAGGGGAAGGGCTAAGTGATAGGAAAAGACTTGAAAACAACGGCTCCCTTAACAATGTTAAACTAGAAATGCAGGGAACCTGTTCTATGGGTTGAAAAATAATGGTATATGATATGACCCGCATTAGGATAGCCCCTTCAAGTAACTAGACATGCAATGCTTCATACACAAATTGTCTTGGCCCCTTTAATGAGTCAGATATGCATAGTCTCCCTTCTATATCATACAAGCTGTGAGCCCGCTAAATATTATAAAATTTCAAATTATTTTCAAAATTCTTGATATTTATCATTAGTATTCTTTTAGTTCAATTTCTAATCTAATTCTTTTAATTTCCAATTTTTCGATTTCATTTTTATTATCATTGATATTTTGTTTTACACTTTCAATCTTGTTCTTAATATTTTCTCTGATAGTTGGATGCTGTCTCTTTAGAAGATCCTTTGCGCATTCTTCTTTCTGGGTGTATGATGAAAAATTTGTCATTTTTCGTGGATTGTTGGAGGAGGGGTAGATAACTTCCTATATAATGATACAATTGTCCAAAAATTTTGAAAGTTGTAAATATGTTTGGAACTTCATTACGCCCTAAAGAAGTCATTGAAAGCTCATTGTTGTATTTACGCAAATTATTAAGAAAATGAGAAGATCTATTATCCCTTCCGTCTAATAGTTTTTGAAGAAGATCCTGCATTGAGGGTAAAGCAGGTAACTTAATCTTACCACTCCCGCGACAGAAATTTCGATTTTAAGTTTCAAATAATTTTCCATCACAAAATGTGCACGTAATGCCAGATTCCCAATTGAACTTATACCGGTATATTCTTTCTCAATAATGTACCTAATGAATGGACTATTATTATTTTCTGATGTCAAAATTTCGGAATTCACACGAGCCCTCTTCCCTTTGTTCGTCAACCGCCATAGATTTGCTTTCTTGCGTTTTGGCAGTCCAATTAGATTTCAATAACGTGAAACATCCGTAACTTCGATATTGAATTTTCGAAATTGACGTGAATTGCTTTTCTTTTCTTAGTCCTCACGTTAAATTTGAAATAATGAAAGACAACCATCACTTCTTCAGATAATTGCTAAGCAAAATCTTTATCGTAACCCTACACTATTCGATTACTCATAGTATGGGTATTCAAAACTTCTCCGGTTAAAAAGAACCACTTTCCAAAAATTATTGCCTGGCACATATTAATTTTCGATCAACGTCAACAAAAATGATTGCTTAGCATTTTCAATCAATAAATTAATGAATGATACAGATTTTTCATCTCTTGAATCATTCATGAACCCCCCCCCCCCCCCCCCCGCCAAGATATATTCGCCTGATTTCGTAACTTCAAATTTATTACGCATAAACCTTCTCCTAGGCAAGTTAAAGCAATGGAAACAAATTCCAAGTTTGTAGGTGAAATAGGATTAAAGTTGAATGGATTTGCGATTTTGCAACTTTTCTTTATATAATAGATAGATAGATAGATATTACGGCGCGCGAGTCAAAATTTGTCCAAGTGCCTCTTAGTCCCACTGCTATTGTAGCTCAAGAGTCCAAATTTTTCTAAATACATAATATTTAATTTCAGTTATTTTTCAAACCAATCGTATTAGATAAAACCCAGATATGAAGTACCTAGGAAAAGTACGTTCATGGATGGTGGAAGAAGGGGAGTCAAGGTTTAGGAAAATTTCGATCATTGAGATTACAAAGTTATGTGCATTATTTACTCAGATTATTATTGTACATTAATTCAATGTAATGGAAAAAAATTTATTGAAGGAGGGAGTGGTTAAGGGGTAAAGGGGTAGGAGACGGGATCGAGACGAACCCTCTAGATGTAAAATTAAATTCTAAACGCGTTCTATAATCATGAGTTCTTTTCTATCACCGACAGTTTTGCTATAAACACAAAGAATATAAATCCGAGGCAAATTTGGGCCTCTAGGAATAGTACCTCAAACGACTTCTTGATAGTAAGTAAAAATGTAGAGGTGCTTTCATGAAACAACTTTTGTTTGTAAAATTTTTCTGTAAAACTCATAACAGTGAAAATATACGCAATTTTAAGAAAGGGTTCTTGCAAATGAGAGTGGCTAGAAAAATTACATCCAAGCTCAGTTTGTTCCGCGTGCTTTTGGCTCGCATATTTCTTAATTGTGGGAAATGTGAAATTTTTCTCGAATATTGATTTAGAGGCACTAGAAAATGCTAACTTATTAGAAAATTCAACCTTCGAAATCTTTTATTCTTTCTCCACAAGAAAAGGAGGATCTATATATCAATCTACTTCCGAAATATTCTTCTTAGAGATTGGATAAAAACTCTTTTTTGGTATTGTATCCGTATTGAACAGAAATTCACTTTCATGCAAGCTAAGAGTGTTCGTGTGTTTTCACATGCATCTATTCTCTAAATATGCTTTAAATTTTTTTCTAGGTCCAAGTGGCATGCAGAAGGATACAAATGAGCAAAATGGAAAACACACTCCAAGTTACGCCGATCTTCAAGCTGAAGTATCGCTACTTCGAGAGGAAAAGAAAAATCATACGGAGTCCTTGAAAAAAGCGTGGCGTGCCATCTCGTGTACACTAGAAAATACGGACGACTTATTACTAGGATCAGCAATTGCACACCCTAATTTGGGTAAAGAGATCAACGAATGTAATGAGGAGCTCGTTCAGTCTTATAGGATGTTGGAAAATCGATTCGGTCCGAATGAAAGACGCGAGTTAAATAACTTCCTTTATTTTAACATAACTCGACGAAAATAAAAATTTTTCACAAGTTTGTCATTATATGTTATACGCGACATTTGAACCCTTTTTAGCCAAACCCAACCAAGCGACATGATAACGATCTGGCGAAAAGGGAAACCTTCGCTTATAGTAAAGGAACATTTCTCTAGATTGTTATCATGTCGCTTGGTTGGGTTTGGCTAAATAGGGTCCATTTAATCTTGTTATAAACTTTTTCATATTGAACCGTCTCATTATTTTGAAACAAAAATCTTTAGTTGTCACTGTAGCTGAGTTTTTAAAAGCTGAATTTGTGGACAATGAACGAGATAATTATTTTTATCAAACGTGGGCACTTCGTAAAACAATACATAACTCTAATTGTGACCTAATTTTTTAATTTCAAAAAACTCATCAAGCTGTTACGGAGAAATTTTTGAATTGTGAAAATTTACCGGGTCGGGTTCAAAAAATATTATTTTTGACAATGTGCTCAGTCAAATTTCGATTGTCTTCGTCTCATTTTGCAATTACGAGTAATTAAGTTAAGTCAGTATAGATCTACATCTACAGGTTAGAAGGTGCAGCTTTTAGTTTGTTGAGAATATTGTCATTATCTGACTGCCTGAACAATAAGTCCGTTTCTGCCGCGCTTGATGCCGCGGCGAAGTTTTTTTTCTCAAAACGTCATTAAAAAGATTCTCCGCAGTCGTCGTATGGGAAAACGAGTTAACAATAAGAATGTTATAATTTGAAGAGTTTTCTATAAGAAAAAAAAAATTCAGGACACGAAATCAACTTGATATAATATGGCTACCTATAGGCTACCTTAATGGAAGGCCAGAACATGCAGATTTGGCAACAATGACGTAGGCCGGTATCAGAAGTTCGGTTCTGTAAGCACACACTAACACTCTTTCAGTCCACGCACACGCGTAACATACAGCGTTTAAGGTGTATTCTTATGAGAAAAAGAGATTTCGAAAATTAATATTATAGGTAAGAAGTACCTATTGAACCAAAAAATCTGAAATCATTGTGAGAGAGCACAAGGATTGTAACTGAAATTTGGGCCACGTTTGAAGATGATAAAAGAATTCCTGATTTTTTAATAATTTTTAAAAGTGACCCTATTATTTTGTATACGGGTTCTTATTATGAAACCTTCAAAAAGTTAGCCTACTTGCACAGCCAGAGTTGCCGTTCGGTGCATGTTCCGGCCTTCCTTTAAGGTGGCCATGACTGAGAGCAAGCAATAAATATTTGTAACTTTGTAAGGACCCGCATGTTCAATAGGAAATATCATTTAATGAATTAATCCTTATAGGTAAGGTATACCTGAAATCTGGGTAGGTACGATTCAATTCGTCAGGTCATGTCGAGAAAAAAAGAGGATTATGAAACAACGCATATAGGGTACAGTTTATACACAGTACGCAAAGACAAGTTCATCCCCTATTTAAACCATCTGATATGTTATTACATTTGAGCCGAAATACAGATAATTTCTTGAGGGAACATTATATACATGACTAGCGGTTGGCGACGCGCCTCCGGCGCGCCTAACCGCTAGCTGTGTGTTGAGTAGATATCTGTGTTTTATAGGTATCTGTATCTTGTCGGTATGTGTGTTTTGTAGGTATCTTGGAATTCGGATGAATTTTTAAAAAAGAAACAGTGGACAGAGTTTTGCAAAATTCACATCTATTCAGTTCCAAAATAAGAAAATAGACACCAAAAACTGCGACTGTACTTATAAAATATCAAAGTTCCGAGTCGCACAAAAATAAAATCACCAAATTAAATTTTTTACACACTAATTCACTTGAGAGCTGACTTAACGCGTGAAGCCTGTATCGCAGCAGAATACAGACAAATCCATTGACATTTTGCCACTTGCCAGTCCCTAAGAAAACACAAGGACAACCGGTAAAAAAAAGGGTCATTTCCGCTAGCCCATACACAGTGCGCACCGTGTCTAGACATTGGTTCTTGTATGAGATACCGGATGTAAAATCCTTTATGTAGGTGTTTTTAAAACTGTGAATAAAATAACTTACTTAGTAAGTATGGAAGTACAGCGAATACTGTAGTCACAAAATTTCCTCCTAAAAATCTGGAACCGGGCTCATTCGAAAGGAAATTACAGGGGCTACAATTTTTGTTCTCTTCAATTTTTCATAAAAATGAGTTATACTCGAGTTATCACAATAATTCAATTTTCGAAACTGCGCCACTCAACGCGCGTAGGTCTAACGTACAGCGCAAAGCAGTTTCAGTACTCGATAATGCCCGTTTTTCCTAATTTTGTCGCCCCCTACTCCACCTTCAGGGAGTCAAAACATCGAAATGTATTTAAAAACCTGACCCAGAAAAAACGAAATTTTTCAAAAAAAATTCCAGGTCGATAGGTGAAGGCGTTCGAAAGTTATGGACGAACATACATACAGACAGATATACATACATACAGACAGACAAACATTCTACTTTATATATTAGATAAGAACGTCGCCTAAAAGATATACCTAGGCAGACAATTTTCTGAAACTCGTGATACGCTGCGCATTTTATTTATTCTAGTTGTTATGGTTACAATCAACGAAAAATTAAGTTTGGTCAGAGTAGATCTAATAACATAGGTATCAGAAATAAAAACTCACCATTAGAAATTATGAACGTGCCAAATGAAGATGAACATGGAGAACGCAGAGACCTAATTTTAACGAATGCCACACAACATTACTGCGCAGACATCGAAGATGCTCCTTTCTACACCACTTTTTACAAGAATTTACGAGTAACTCGCACATTTAAATTCTCAAATGGCTAGAGTTCACTGCGATAACATTCTAAATATTTTCAGAAAGTCACAGCCCTAAAAAATGTGGACCTATCATCTTTACGAAGTTCATTAATGAGTATGATGAGAGAATGCGGGCTGGAAAATGAGCTTCGAAACGATATATACTACTGGATTAAGGAGCGTAACTGTTTTCGAGCAGGATCAAAATGTTGGATGGAAAAAGAGCCCTTGGAATACCTTCGAGAAGCTCAAGTTCAAAATTTCTCATTGCACCACCACTATCTCGAATGAGTGTCAATTTCACAATTAGTTATCATTCATATTAACCTTGCAGATGCGGTGGGAGATGAGAATTTACAAGACAATTAATTCGATGTGCACGAAATTAAAATTATCGTTATCGTTATTTAGGCAACCGTCAAATCAAGATGAGATAACGGAGAAATGGAACATACTGAGCACATATTCTATCGGTAAGGTCGCAAACTAGTGACCCAACGACTTTTTCTACCAGTCTCAAGTATTCTTATTAATTTGATGTTGTAGATTTGAGCCAGTTCCTTCCACTCTACGCCCCCAAAGACTTCTTGGAGGTTCTTTTACATGTAAAGAATCCAAATTACGACCCACCAGGGTATGCCTCTAAGATCATTCATAATTCGATAGGTACAGTACTGTGATAATTGACGAAAGAACAATGTCATGGAATTCATTTTGATATGTTCTAGAATGTATGATCAAATTCATGAATTTATTTTCGTTCCATTACACGTCAGTTCCTTATCAAACTTGGTACGGTAAAAATTTCTTCGATAATGTCCTCAAATTCAATTCGTAAATTATAAACGTTAGTTTTTAATTGTTAGAAAATTCTATTCGGTGACTTAGTCAAGGATTTACCACTATTGGGTACCAGTCCAAACACTTCGTCCACATTTCGCTCGCTGGAGGATGTGAGAATTCGTGAGGGGGAAGCAAGTGAGTTGTAAGGCGACTATGATCACGTTTTCTCTTATGTGACTCAAGTCTTTTCAGTTTTGAAGGCGAGAGAAGCACCAAGAACGCAAAATTATCTCAAGCGGCTAGCCCCGAGTAGTCTTCGCGCTAGATTATGGGCTCAAACCCTCGGATCCGAAGTTTTCCCATGGGTAAATTGTTTTTCATCTTTCGATACAATTCTCGCAACATTCTGCTTCAGAAATGATTATCATTTCAGCATAGAGAATATTTTAAGAGTTTGAAATCTCTCGTCATTCGATACGATATGCTTGTGGACAAATTAATTTTCAAGGTAAATGAAAGAACATCGCAGAAGAATTCAAATTATTACCTAGGACGAACAACTCAATTATTCTTCTCATACAGGATATTCAACTAACCGTCTGTAACGACGATCAATATTTCGTGTTTGAGGACCTTCTCTACCAAGTTATGTTATGTTTGAACCGAGACACTGAAATAGCCCGGACTTCTCGATGCAGTAGCTCCAACCCTGCGCTCGGAATCTTAAAAGGCAAATCAAATACGATTAGTAATGTGGTAATTTATCCACCGAATGGAATAATTCCATTCTACGGTATTTCCATGTATGGTGAGTGAGAACAGCAAAAATTTTCAATAATGATACAGAAAGCTGCGTCGTATGATTTAACCCAAATGATACTCCATTATTATCAACAGCTGCTCCACTTTGTTATGTATTCAATGACCCGGTCCAGCTTTATTTTTCCGTTAGATCGTTCTATTTACGATATTGGTATCGACTTCACGAAGTCAATTCGCATCCCCAAGGGATATTATCGTTGTGTGTTCTTTTTCAAAGATTACTCACGAACAACGAACCTCAACTGATTAAACACTTGTCATCGATCAAAGTACAGCCGTAAGTATTTTTCATTTTCAAGTTCGCATAGCCTTATTAGTTTCGACCAGAAAATTAATCAATCATCTTCACTCAGAATACGAGTCGTGTTCAAATGGCTAATGAAATGCTTCAGCGGTTATTTGCCCCCGGAACAACTGCTATACTTATGGGACCTTATATTGGGTTACGATACTTTGGAAATAATTCCACTTCTTGCCGTTGCAATAATCAGTTTTCGAAAATCTAGTCTCCTTCAAGTCGAAAGTCTTCAGAGCATCGAGGTAACGCAATAATTAAAATAAATGAAAATTGTTCTCAAGTAAAGAAAAATATATACTCGGCATCCTTTTTTTCACAGGCAATTCTCAATGACTTGTCATCAATACAGATTATACCTTTACTACAATTCGTCATCATATCGGATTAGAACTTACACCAGATGTAAACTACTTCATGCCAAATCATAGATTACAAAAATATTGTTCAATTTGTTTGGAAAAAAATAAAAAAGATATTTAGAAAAATACATAGATGACCTGTTTCAGGACATACACAATTTCATTTTCAAATTTTAGAATGATTCTTTTGATCTTTTCAAAATCAATCAACAGGTTGTCTAAATTGAGAGATTATTTGAAAATGAAAATAAACAATAGCCATGAGTCTTACGATTTAGTTAATCTACGTAGTTCGCCAATCTGATCAACATTTCCATTAATTAGATGTGTCGCCATTCACTTCATTATTGGCGGGAGTTTTCCTGGAAATCGAATTTAAATGGAAGTTGAGTAATGAAATGGGCAACTTACATCGGTGAAAATATTGGGATATACTATTACAAATGTAGAACGAAAAACTTGATTAATCATATGAGTTTTCAATCGCTTACTGACCTTTCGGGTGTTCGCGATTTCGACTTGGACGCAGACCTATCACGTGAAACCGATTTCCGACCTCGTGACCTCCGATCTTTGCTTCTGAAGAAAATAATGTAAATAACATTTCTCATATTTTCCAACGAATAAAGCGGTGACAAATGTGTTGAATTTAAAAATAATCGAATAAAAATTATTTTCATTCGCACTATGCAGAGGAAGTATAAAAATGCATGATTACTAACTTCTCAGGTGTTGGTGATCTCGACTTGGACTTGGACACGGACTTATCACGCGAAGTAGATTTCTTCGAACGCGTCCTACGGTCTTTATTCCTAAAAATCGAACGAAAACAAAACGATGAATTCTCGAGTTTGCTGATCGAAGAATTTGAATGATTAAGACCCCAGACGTGCATCCAAAGGAAAGTTGCGATAGATGCCCCCGTGGCTGATTTTTGGAAAAATGAAGAATCACAAATTAAATTGAGAGAAAGTTGACATAAATCTACCGAGGAATGTTTTACTGATGACGTCGTATTTGATTGTGATAAAAAAGGCCACGCGTTCGAAACATGATCAAGAAAACATTCCGTGGTGGATTTATCTCAAATTAAGATGTTCCAATCCACTAATAAATATTTCAACTAAGAATCACAAATGTAAAGAAAGAGAGAGAAATAAGACAAATCCAATAGAAAAGTCTTATCAACTTTTTTGCAAGCAAAGAGGAGTGAAAAGAAAAAAGGTCACTCCCTCCCATCTCTTTTATGTGATTTTTTCAGTGCAGTGCTTGGTACATATATTTACAATTCGAACATATGAACTAGGTCTTCGGAGGAATACTAACCTATCAGGCGATCGTGATCTTGACTTGGTCATGGATTTATCACGAGAACCAGATTTCCTTGCTCGCGTCCGACGATCATTGCTTCGAGAGTCGGAACGAGATCGACTCTTGTTATTTCTAGAACGCGAAGGAGATCCAGATCGGGAACGGGAACTACTTTCGGAGCGTGAACGACGACGTCTTGATTTAGAATCACGGAACCTTGGAGATCTGGATCGACGATCTCTATCTCGTGAGTCAGAACGTGACCTTGATCGACTGTAGGACCTGAAAATTATTAAAAAACTTAGTTCATCTTTTTCTCGAACATTATACATACTCATGAACTTGATTTAAGCGTAAGCCTTTTAAATTTTACACAGAATAAATACAATTTTCGCCAAACATGTTAGGGTTCACGAGCTTACGAACAAAAAATATTTTGGAATTGAATTTTTGAATACCATAATCGAATGAAGAGAATAATTTTATTTATAATTCACTGGGATTTTTTATACGTTGCCAAAGTGATAAAAAATCATAACTTGTATTAGTGGAGTATAGAAGCAAACTCAGAAATGTCTGAACTGTTTCTTTCAGGGACAAGTAACGGAAAACCCCTTAAGATTATATACTCAAATAATTAACTTACACAAGTAAGCGCATTCAGTTGAATTATTTACGGGAATATCTACTCTGGTAGAGAATAAGCATCGAACTATGCGTATACGATGTTACATATGAAACTCATTTTCGAAACGTAGCGAAACTAATGTACCATTCTTTGTTTAAAACAGAGAGATATGACGCGGGTATCAATCGCATCCTACAGATACTAGGATATACCATCAAAGTTTCGCTGCGCGTAGTCTAAATCGAACGCTTTCTACGTTGCATTGCAATACATTTCAACGAAGTGCTTTTTAAATCGATTGAGTACGTCGTAAAACACGTTCTCGCAATTAAATCAGCGATTAACGAATTCATGAATCAAAACTTTTAAATATACGAGATTTTATCCTGGAAAAGTATCTATATATTACTTGGATGTAGCGGAATAATCAAGGAAAGAAAGAAAATTATAGTATTACATATAGATGAGAAAAAATTATGGAATGCACACACAAACTTCTCTTATCTTCGTCTCTACCGGTTTTTTCCTCAGTTACTTTCTTCATTTATCTCGTTCCTTCAGAAAATTTATGTCCAAGAAACCCCACAAAGGAGAACGCAGGTACCGCATTCACGTGTAATTAATTTAGAGCAAAAACAGTAACTCTTGCATACATTCATTCATGCACCCAACTCCGAAACATCAAACTATTTAAACAATAATTCCAACTCTTCACGATCGACGGTTTCTAGTAATACTTACCTCTCCACCCGAGAACTTCTGAAGCAAAATATCAAGAAACCCAAATACGTACCGACCACCACGTCCTCGATTCAATCGCTGACGACACTCTCTGGCGAAATGACCTCTACGTCCGCATTCGTAACAACGTTCATCAGGGTGGAATGAACGTCCTCGTGATCCACCTCTTCTGAATGATCTTCCGAAGCCGCGACGTCCACGACCTCGATTTC
This sequence comes from Aspidiotus rigidus, assembly GCA_035079385.1. Lineage (NCBI taxonomy): Eukaryota > Metazoa > Arthropoda > Insecta > Hemiptera > Diaspididae > Aspidiotus > Aspidiotus rigidus. The sequence goes on from JAVHKY010000030.1 coordinate 7,505,983, forward strand.
CAGCTTTTTCAACTCGAACTTTCCTCCCATTCACAGTACGCCTTAAAGCCGACAAAAAAAAATCATCAATATGATATGTTAATTTCAACTGAAATTGCGAGTTGATTCAATCTTCAACAGTATACCCTCCATCCACTTCCTTAGCAGCATCTTCCGCATCTCGAGGGTCTTCAAATTCAATAAATGCAAAACCGGGAGGGTTCCGGGCAACCCAAACACTCCTGATGGGTCCGTAGTAAGAGAACGCATCTTCAACATCTTGTTTAGACGAACGGGTACCTAAAGAAGAAATTAATTTCATTCAGACAAGTATACAAAATTAAGCACCCTACATAAATGAGTCCACTTACTTAAATCACCGACGTAGATTTTACAGTCGGGATTTTCGTTTCGATAGTGAGACATAATCCGGTTAAATTCTGGGTACACTAATTCAATTCTTGATTGGAGTAATGTTCACTATCACGTTAACGAACTTATGCAGAATAGGTGATATTAATGATAAAAATATTCGACTCAAGCCATTAGTTTCTGAATCGGATTAAGGCTCATTCACCCTTTCAAAGTCGGCCTCATGCTGAACAAAATACATGGGCCTAAATATAATTCGCAATTTTTACCAGATCGCGTCAGTCATCTTCACCATGAAAAGGGAAATGGCGAAATGCAAGTTCTCGAGGAAGACGGGTCGGACCGTTTGAGCTGCCGTACCAATCGGTCGCTTGGGGCGCTACAAACAGACGAGATTCATTCAACAATAAAGGTAGTTCTACCAAGCTCCTGTTATTATCAATAATAAATTATCAATGTTGAAATTTGAAGCAGTAGGTAGACTTCTCTGGTCAAGATTTATAGTAACCAGACAACATGATTTTCAGCCTCAGGTGATAGAGTTGGAGTATATTTCGTCCAATTCTTTCATCTACCCCATATTTTTATCCCTATTCAATTTTTCCTATTATGAAAAAGCATCATTACTTTTAAGAAGAATTTCTCTGAACCAACACCCATCATGACCCTGTATCATTTTGGAAATTGTGTGGCTCTTGCTTATTTGCCGTATTACTTCGTATATAAATATTCGAGCTTGTGAGTATCGTTGACATGATTCATTTTAATCAAGCATTTGTTCATTACTTACATTGAATATCTATGCTACAGATCAGAATATGGAGCCTTTTGGAAGTGTATTCAAGCCGGTGTTATCTATGCCATAACTCAACTGTGTAAAATGCTAGTTCTCGCTACTTTCTTTCCTGATACAAATATATCGGGAACGAGTACCTTCGACATGATTGGAGTGAGTATTTCGGTCAATTTTGGTTGTGAAGTACTGCATTTTGAATTAATAAGAATGGTCGCTTACTTCTCTACAGGAGTTCCTGAAGTGTAGTGTAGATTTATTTGACCTCGCTGGTTTATACATCGTACTCCACGGCATACCAGGCAGAGGTCATATCAAAGTACTGACGGCTGGATTAGGGTGGGCTGGAGCTGAAATATTGTTGACTAGATTTTTATTGTTGTGGGTTGGAGCTCGCGGAGCTGAATTCGATTGGAAATACATTCTAAAATGTTTAGAGTCGAATATAAATGTGGTGAGTACCCGGTAAATAATTATTACGAAACTTTTCGCCGTTTCAATCGGTCAAGTTGACTGACGAAGTGATGTACATCTTAGTGTGGTGTAAATGTCGAAGACTTGTCCGAGATACGTTTGGTATTCTTTTTTCTGTCGTCCATTTGAAACGGCTCAATCTAATACAAGGATGCGTTTTTAGTAGATACGTTTCTCAACGTCGAATGATTCAACTATTAATTTAAGAAATGATCATCAACGCATTTTATTCGGGGATTGAAAAAAGAATTATACGGAAGAAGGAAGTTTCTTGAATTTTCAATGAAAAATCGATTATACGTCTGATGCGACTGTTATAAAACATTTAACATTCTTAGTTTCATCTTCTTACTATATCAGAGGTTTCTTACATCAATAAAAATGATTTTTTGTTGAAATTTATTCTCATGGACCTAATCAGCTGTTACAAACTGTGATTCAAAAAATTTCAAATAGCGATTCGATTTTCGAATTAGAATTAATTATATCTTGGGAGGAATGAACTTCTCTGATTGAGATTATAAACCACATATTTCTATTTCAGATAAACCACATAACGTTGTCGGCTTTAGTGTGGTTATGGTCGAGATTCGACGCGAAGAAAAATCATTCGCAAACTATCGTGGGAGTGTTACTCTCAACATCCTACAAAACATTCATCATAGACTTAATTACTTATTGGTTAAGATTAGATCATGTCTTAGGGTTGGTATTAAAAGCAGTGTCGATTATCATTTACGGTATTGTTACTCTAAGGATGTATATTCAAATCCAGGATTGCAATTAAAAAACAAAAATATAGTTATATTTACAATAATGAGGTACAATTTATCTTCAAATAATAATGTATTAAATTAAAAACAGCAGACAGGAAGTGAAGTAAAATAACAAAATTGTTTCTCTAATTCGCTGGAAGATTAATTTTTTTTTTAAATTTGATCGGGAATTTAGACAATATGATGAATCAAGATTTTGATCATCAGCATGGCAACGATAGTCGAGTCTACGACGTCATACATCGAAAAAGCGTACTGGATAGAAATTTTATCTCGATTCTGACCGCAGGATACAGCTTATTCTTTAAATAAGGTGATACAGACTGACAGCAATATCGTCGGCGAAAAAACTTGATCTCAAAACCGCCCATCGTCTCGAATAACCAAAAGCACTCGTATATTTGTAAAAGTAATTTTTTCTCGTAACCTATGGTTCGAACAATGGAAAAATTCATTTAAATGCAAGAAAATAATGTTAATGAATCGATATAATGCGAAATCAGTGTAACCTTTTGAAACTCGGGTAGTTCTTTAATATTTGCCTCTCCATCTCCGATAGGCATCCATATTTTCACGTCTGAATCCACGCCACTGGTCGCCAATACTGGAAATGATGGGTGAGGTTCTAGGCAGTTTACCTGAAGTCAGAAAATTTAGATTATGAAAACGAAGTCATAGCGATTTAAATTTCCGTTATAAAAAAGACGGAATTCATTCAGTTGTGGTAAAATGTTTCACGTGCTAGATTTTTGATTTTCCGTTCTAAAGCCTAATACCTTTGAATTACATCTTAAAGTCTCAGAATTTCTAGAAGAAAATATTATTTTTCTTGAAATTGCTAACATACAATGATCAATTTCTACTTACAATATGATGGTCACCTTTCATCCATTGCACAATAGCCTCAGAATTCTTATCCCATAAATATACATAACCGCAATCTGAACCAGATACAATATATTCACTGTGGGGTCCGTAGAAATTTACTCCTTTGACTGAAAAAGGAGAAAAAAAATGTCTCATTCAAATATTTCCAAACGGTCTCCAGAAACCAAATTACATAACTTCTTTTCAGTACAAAAACTAGATGCACTAAAATATTTACAAGCTATCCAAAAAAAAGCTCTTACTTGATGCAAAGTTTCTATGTCCATCATATTGATGGACCTCTTCAGAAGTGCACGAGTCGAATAAATAAATATCATTATCATTATAAGAAGCGAGGATTTCCGTCCCATTGTAGTTGTAGACGGCGCACGTTACACTCTTCAAATATTTCTTCAACTACAATAACATTACAAAAAATTATGACAAAGAATGTACGACTGATGTAGATTCATAAGCTCACACTCACCTGCTGTGGACGATTACGGGAGTCTTGATTGGTAGAAAGGGCTTGCGAACAAAACGTTTTCACCGGATCTGTATTATCAGGCGAAATCTTCCTTAGATCAAATAATCGTACATCCTTATCGTTCCCACAAACAATAAATTCATGATTTTTCATCGGATTACAATCTATACCGTACAGGACCACTGGTAAGTTATGTCTAGCTCGCGAATTTACAACTTTTAACAATCTGTGAGCAAAATATGAGCATAGTTGTACAATATTATAAGTACATGAAACGTTGATTGGATAACACTTGCAATAATATTATTTACTTGTGAGGAAAATGATTCGATTCTCGGATATCTATCGAATAAACGACACCATCTTCTCCCGCAGTCAGGAACGTATTCGGCACTTGCTTCTGCAATGCTATGTTATGAACAGTCCTGGCGTGCTTCACTATTAGGCTAGTGCTCTTCAATCCACACTGATCGAGCACACACAATCTCACTTGACTGTCTGCACCGCATGTTACCATATGAGTATCACCAGAGCATGGTAGAAATTTAGCCTACGAAATACAGGAATCAACACTTGGATTAACTGTCTTACCGTAAGATATGAATATTATTCATGAACAGAATCATACTTGGAATACATTAGCAACATGGCCCGTATCAAAATACAAGAGACTTTTTCTATTAGTCCAATCCCATAAGCACGCATGGCGATCGTCTGAAGCACTGATAAGCACCTCACCAGTTTCGTTGAAAGATATTGAGTTCACGCTACCACTATGTTGCTCGAGCGTTTTGTACAATTTCAGTCGCTGTACCATTTTACGAGACCCATAAATTGCGTTTCCGAATTTAAGTGCTCGTTTCCGTTTAAAGTTATCGTGAAATTGTCTGTAGTATAGTGAGAGTTACTAAAGATTGAGGAATTCAGAAATATGAAAAATTGCACCCAGGCGTCATTCACCTGTTCATGATTTCTCTCGGGAAACTAAATCCTTGATTTGGTAACGTTTTTTTCAATACTTGCGGAATACGTTCCGATTCGTCATCTTCTTGGTCATTACTATTTGAGTCGGTATCGTCGTCCGAATCACCCTGAAAAGGAAATATTAGAAATCAATCCATTGTAATGATTACACCAGACTCCCTGAAGCCTAAAATCGCTTACGGTAAATACGACGTCATTCCTGGAACGATTATTGTTGTCATCTTCGTCGCTAAATTCATAGCGACTTCTGTTATCTCGAGCTAGAAATACATCGGATTCTGAAGACTGAGAGGAAACTGATGAATCTGATGAAGTAAATGAGGCCTCATCGGGGGGTGCTTGACTAGTGTAATACGATCTCAGCCTGTCTCTAACCATGTTGTCAGATGATTCTCCGAGATCAAACGTTTCGGTATCGGAATTCCTTGAAGCTCCTTCTCCTCGCTCCTCATTCGTATCCGGTTCTACATCCGCCATATCGACGTTAGAAGATTCGTTACTGTTCGTCTCGGTGACATCATAATCGTCCATATCTACATTCACGAACCTTCTTACGAGTTTAGTGCGATGAGATGAACGTGGAGATTCATTGATACTCATCGAAGCGTCTATCGATGAAACCTTACGCTTCGAAGTGGAATTTGCAGATTCGGAGGGGTCGTTCAAGGGACGATCATAATTTGAAGTGCTACCCGATGCTTGACTTTGATCGGCCTCGGGTGAATAACGAGCTTTCTTACACGAATTCTGTCGCGAACCATCCGATCTGTTCGACAATTCATCAGCGGGTGTATTACTCATAGCTTCTTCAAGACGAGACAGCAAGGACAGACATTTTGAAGAAGGCTAATGGCAAACGAATAATACATTTTGAATAAAAACAACATGTTTGAAAGCTCTGAAACGAAAGACTACTACACTACGCAATAAGTTTGACAGCGTTAAAATTTCGATTGTAACTGATCCAGAAAATGAGATAAAAATTCATTTAAGAATCAGAAGTTGAAAGCTGACCACTGTACACACCTGACACCACAACACAAATATCTTGCGTTTTACACAAACACTGATAAAGATGTAAACAAGAGCAGGACCTGTCAGCGTGCAGCAATCGACATGTTGTGACCGAGCTGGCCATCCGCTAGAAGCGTTACGATCAGCAAAATTGAAAATGGGAGCATGGCGATTTTGGATTTTCCCATTTAAATTTACAGTGAGTAATCTCAAAATAACTTGGGAACGAAGCATTTAGGAGAAAAATAAAAATATTAAAATCTCTTGAACGTAAAATTTCCTACAAATCACCTTCTCGGATAAAAATTAATTTGGGTCGATTTGAGCCTCAAGGAAACAAGCATTGCTCTAAAATTTTAGTTTGTGAATTCGTGATACTAAAGCTGTCTGGGCGTCCGGCCCGAATATTCGCACCTTAGTGCTGAGGCGACTCGCCACAGTGAGTCGCTCCGTGTGTGCCAAGCTTTCGAGTTGGATTCAAATAACCGAGATGTTCCCATTAACGTGGGAATAAGGCCCCATGAGTCACTCATGACATTGGCGTTTGAATAGGCGGCGTAACCTACACTAGGTAGCGCTAGTTACAAAGGTGATCATGGATTTTTTTCTTATGGACCAAATACATGCGTTAGTCCAAACGAATTTTCTGAAGTTCTTTGACTTTTACACTCAAGAAAAGTGTGAGAATCAAAGTTGTAGAGATTTCTGAAACGAACATTTTTTGTAATAAACAATTTTTTCTAAAGCTCTACTTGAATTGGAAAACAGAATTGAAAAACTGTTGGGAGATATACAAATTGAACCATGATCACCTTTGTACGCAGCGCTACCAACATTGCAAACTCCAAGTTACGCCGCCTATATATCGGGCACAGGCTTCTTATTTTCCAAAGTTCAAAAGTTGCCTTAGCGTATACATACAGTAGTTAAACATCTTTCCTAAGAAGACAAGAATATGTCGGGAAAATTTCAAACGAGGGTAGTTCGAAGGATTCAAAAGTTATACAGTCTGTTGAACTTGACAGACTTACAAAATGATGAACACTCTATAGAACTTCATTAAATTAGATTCGGAGCATCAAACGAAACTTGAAATTCTGAAAAATGAGGTTTATCGCGAACCAAACGAGATCTACTTTTTATTAATAGGAAATAAATACAAAACACTAGATTCAAAAAATTGAAATAAAACGAGAGTACGAAGAAAATTGATAAAATTACCGCGTACTCACGATTATTGTCACCTATAAAAATGTATCACAAGCGTTATAGAAGAGAACGAGATTTGCTTAAATTTAAAACTGCAAGAGAGTACATCGTAATCTACATTCTTTTCTCGAATTTCGAACTTAAGAATGGATGAAGTTTGCTCCATATTTCGTTAGAAGAATTGCCTTTGAAGGTCTCCAGAACTCCATGATTCTTGAAGAATTCAACTACCGGATTCGATGTTTCGCTATAGGTTTTTAATCTTTTTTCCACAACAGCCGGTAAATCATCCTCCCTTTGAACAAGTTTTTCTCCGGTAACATCATCCAAACCCGGGACTTTTGGATCATTGAATCCGATGTTATACACTCTTCCGCTAGGTAAGTGAATCCATCTGCTCTTCAAGCGATCGATAATCACTTCAAACGGAACGACTAGGTTGATGACCAAATGTATATCTACCTCGTCGGATAATTTTCTAGCTTGTATCAAGGTTCTAGGGTAACCATCAAGCAAACAAGAAACAACCTTATCTTTGGTTTTCAATTCACTCAACACAACCGAATTCATTACATCGTCTGGCACAAGTTTTCCAGCAGAAACGTATTCGCTTATAGACTTGCCCAATTCAGTCTTATTAGCGATGTTAGTTCTGAGAATATCGCCACTAGAAATATGTTCAACGAGGAAATTCTTAACAATCCTTTCGGATATGGTACCTTTCCCGGAACCCGGAGCTCCGAATATGATCGCTCTGATTTTATTCATGGCAGTGATTCGTGCTGAAGTTTACGAGCTAAAAATGTGAATATCAGGTTAAGAGTTGTTTTTGTTTTTCGAGTTACTTAGCCGAAGACTTGATAAACACAAAACTTACAATCGCTTCTCTTAGATATTCAATTCCTGGTTATAATTTGAGCACTCTCTGCCCCTCGACACCGTCAAAAGTATTGGCCTAATGTATTACGAGTGAATTAAATGGCAGCACCAAAGTTGAACGACCAACGACGAGACATCGATTCGATCCTAGAATTGAAAAAAAATATACTTTGTGAACTCGAGAAATGAAAAGTTTAGAGGATGTTGAATAATAAAGTTTCAAGATAGTATCTTCTATTACCTGTAGACAAAAAGTCTTGCCTCAAGTCAACTATCTCACTGAACAGGAGTATTCTGAAATTCTGAAAGCTTCCTACAAGTTCACGACGTTGACGTTCACAACTCACGTATGCAGACTCTTTGAGTGATAACGTTGACAATTCCTTATCACGTGGTTTCTATTCTTATCAGTCTGTTTACAGTCACCATTGAATGTTATTTACTTCGTAGGCCATCGCCCGTTCTTTCGTAATAATATCCAGTTTTGTCTTCTGTAATTAAATTATAAAAGCAGCATTTCGCATTATGGATCGCAAATTGTTTCTTGTCATGCTACCCCTTTGGTTCCGTACGTTCACATCATACTGACGTCATTTTAGTCGACTATTGCTTCGCTATTTTATAATCGTTTGTATGATTGTAAATATTTGTGATGGCTTAACATTTGATCAGACGTCAACTTCGCACCCGTCATGATGTAGAAATTCGCCACAAACACATTACTTAATGATTCAGTTACATTCTTTACGTAACATATGACATGTCTGGTTCTTTGATTAAAGATCCTTGTGGGTTTATTTGTATATCTTTTACCTATATTTCAATAGTATATGCGGATTATGTCGTCATACGATGGATTGTTCTACAAACTATGCACGATAGGTAACGAAACATTGTCGAGCGAAAAAACTTTATCACGGATTATTCAGTTATTTTTTTTTGTATCCATCAATTTCAGCTTGTGGGGATGTATCCACGTGCTCATATTCAATAGTCTGATTCTTATGCTTATTCTCGCGCATATGAAAGCCATGTTTTCGGATCCAGGTATCATACCTCTGCCTCAAGCGAAAGTCGATTTTTCTGATAGATATTCCGGTACAACATCTCGACTAGGATCTATACTAATCCAATGTTGGAAACTTTCTCAGTATTTGCTGTACAATTTTCAGGTAGTGCAGAACCTCTCAGTCAGGATGACTGGACCATATGCACGAGATGTGAAACATACAGACCACCACGAGCGCATCATTGTCGAATCTGTAAGAGATGTATCCGTCGGATGGATCATCATTGTCCTTGGTCAGCTGGGATTTCGGATCTGATTCTATCGTCGAGCTTAATATTTTATGAATACAAGATTTATTTTTGCAATTTCAGGATCAATAATTGCGTTGGTGAATTGAATCAACGTTTTTTCGTTCAGTTTCTATTTTGTGCTGGCATTCTATCCATTTATACATTAATACTTGTTACGTTGTCATGGGTTAGAGAATGTCCGAATTGTAATCAAGAATTGAATATCCAAGAGTTGCGAATGTAAGTTTAATGCTCATCAGAAAAATAATCTGATTGCAAATCGTACGATGTTTTCAAACTTGAGCTTTGTTAGAATAATATTGAATAATATTCTTCAAAAATGCTTCAAACTAGTCACTTGACCTGAACTTTAAATTACTGTATGAAACGTTGTCGGACCTATTCACCGTCATGTATTTGGAAAAAATCATCGATAAATTTGTAAAAAGTTTGGATCTGAAATAATTTGTTGGGAAACATTTTTTTTATTTTTGGTATGTTATATAGTGAATAAGAATTTGAAAAGAAGTTAGTATGAGCTTTGAATTTATAAATAGATAAATCGTTTTAGAGTGTTCAACGAACTTGAATTCAATTTAAGTCTTCGAAAGAAGAATGAAAAATAGTAGTGTTCTTAATGTCTGGAAAGAATTTTCTACGAGCGAAAAATTAAAATCTTTATGTCTCTCTCCCGTACAATCCCTCGAGGAGATGCGGACGAAATCCACTTTGACAATGTAGTATAACCCTCCCTTAACGCAAGTGACGAAACTAATCCGCAATTTTAATGAGTAAAATTCATTCTTCGCATAATTTTTTATTGACAGGTTTCATAGTGTAGCCGTAGTCTTGGAAAGTGTCCTCTTCGGTATGTTTGTTATTTTGGTGCTGTGCGATCAATTACAATCCCTGTCAAAGGACGAAACACTTATTGAAGAATTCCTCTCAGAAAACAGAAGACGGATAGCCAGGCATAAACTATTATTCTGGAAGATATGTAGGAGTCCATCCGCGAATATTCATTTAAGGAAACAGCTCCACGACGTGTAATGCTTACAAGTTCGACGATTGAAATCAGTTTCCTATTGCCGCCAAAGTTATACTAATCCTCATTATCTGTACATTTTTGTTTACAATACGACTGAGTGACGTATTTATGTTACCAAAGGTGTTCGTCTTAGAACTAACCTACAGTGAAAAGATACACCTCACAATAAGAAGTAAGATAGAATTTGAATTTTGTAAAATGTTATACTTATTGTTATTTGTGATTTTTCTATGTCAATTTTGTGGCAATTTCCTGTAATTTATTCTTTTACAGTACTATTTTTTTCTGATCGTATTTTTCGCGCTTATTTTCCATATTATGTATTTTAATTTATTTTATTTACGTGCGTCATATCTTTTTGGGTAGGTACTTATTACTTTTTCCTTTCATTACCTCAGCATGTAAAAACAATATTATGTACGATAAGTATAAATTAGGTCTATAATGTGTCTGAACTTATTTATTGTATACCTGTTCTAAATCATATCGAAAAGCGCACTAACAATTCCGTTAGGTCATGACAAAGGAACACTCAAATTCATGTTTCTTTGTGTTGCCATGACCATAACGGAAAACTAATGAGAATGTATTTGGAGGATGATCTATAATTGCTATCGCTTTTCATAGTAATTTAAGCTTTTCGATAAGAAATTTTGAACAAAATTGCGAAAATTAATATCGAATAACTGAGGCAGTTCGTGTGGGAACCTTTTACCTAAGTACACATAAAATCTATTTGTGAGAACGTAAACGTATTGAAAGAGAAAAAAAAGTCATTGTTTGTATAAATTTGTACTGTAGAAAATCAGGAAATTACTTATCTCGTAATTTTTCTTTTCCAGCATCAAATTCTCGGTTACCGTTTTGAATAAAATTAAGGATTCGGCTCTTGTTTCAGGTTGAAGTGAAAATTTATCTAGCTTGCTCAACATTTTATTCTCAAGTTTCTTTCTCTTGTTTCCTCGTTTCTTCTTTCACATGAGATCCAACCTAGAGCCAATAGACGACTTACCAAAGTGATACTTCGAAATAATAACTTAATCATTATATGTTAGAATTGAGAATTTGCAAGTTAGCTAAATTATTTTTGAAATTTTATCACGAATCTCTTCTTGAGACTAAAGTAATTCGAAAGAGGTTTTCCATCCCTTCTCCTTTTTTTCCTGGATACGTATACAGAATCACTCGTATTCTTCAATTTCCACTTAGTAAGTGAAACTACCAACCTAGAACTTGAGCTATAAGTAAGAATGCTACTATATGACAAAGTTGACAGAGTAGAATTCTAAATTTGTGAGTAAATATCTTTCGAATTCGAAAAAAATAGGCAGGTAGGTGCTCGAAAGAAGTTTCAGCCTTACCTTTCTGCCCTCGTTGAAAAGTTTTTAAAGTTTAGATAGAACAAAGATGCGCATTATACATACGTATAAAATAGGCACGTACCGGTATTTTGAGTTCAGCTGAAAATCTGTTGATACCCTCCTAAAAGTAAAGATGCCTAAGACAATGAAAATTGACGTTATTTTTTGAAGCGCAAGAGCAGAAGAATGAAATATATTCTAAAAATTGTCAAGGAAAGAATACCTAGCATAAAATTCAATAATAGTAATACGGTACTTGAGTATGTCATGGGGAAAAATAGGAGTGGAAAACAAATTTCAGAAGGAAGATGAATGAGGTCCAAAAATTGAAACAGTATACTTACGGAAGAATTGTTATCAAATTAAGTTGGTCGTTCAAACATTTTGCGTACCGGTATATCAAAAAAGTTTCCCTATCCAAAACGTTGGGTTCATGGCAGATTTTACCAAATTCCTTTCTTTTGTCGATTTGGAGTTCTGCATATCGTTGGAAAGGATTTGACGAGTTCTACGTTACCAACATAATTACCTACCGTATATCCGAAAAAAACCATCGTGCAAAATGCCGTCACAGTTGAGAACAGAGGAGACTTGTGATGCCTGTGACGGTAGTTTAATTGTGACGGCAATCACCCATTTAAAAAGCACAGCGATCCCTCTTTGTGATCCAACTGTAACGCAAATGTGCGACGTCACAATCCCGTCACGGGACGGCATCTTGCATAACGGGAAAATAACCAACTTCCGATTTCGGTATTTTCGGCTGGTAGAATTCACTGACGGACTAAAATAAAAAAGCCGCGCCAAAGATCAGTTTCTCATTATAATTCAACTCATATAACGAAAATTTTTTGGGCGTCACATCGATCGAACGAATCAGGCCCGGGAGGAACCTACAACATTATCATAACGATCCCGAAGTGTAAAAGTATAATAATTTGATTTACCAGAATTGGCAAACTTCATTTTTGCTCTTTCGTAAAATGTAACTTTGAGAGTTCTACCATGAACCCGACGCAAATGAGTCTAGGCTACTTAGTTTTCATCTGATGAAGATATAATCTGACCACATAATATAAGTTCATACAGCTCAAAATACTCCGGCATTTCAAAATTTTAATCTATTAAATTCTGCTGAGCATCGTACAACGACTTACCACTTATGATATCAAATTATAGTTGCCTACAGAGATTTTTTTCTCTTTTCGTACTCTTCATCCATTATCCATTCGGTGAGGAAAATTTTACGAATTGAGTCGAATGAAATAACCCTTGGAGAGGATGCAGAAAAAAAAAGAAAGAAAACAGTAGATTCATTTCTTTGATTCTTAAGGAATGTAGCTTGAATATAAGTTCATGAGAACCACGATGCGAACAATAGGTAGTGTACCTATAAATAACTCATATTATGTGTTTTCAGTCTTTCGTTGTAAACATCAGTCATTTTGCTGAAAATAATATACTCAAGAGTGAAAAGTCTTTAAATGATCGTTTTCTTATTATTTTGATGCATACTATGTATGTATCTCGATATAATTATTATACTATTTCATTATATTTATTTTTGAGAAAAAATAAATATGAGATTGATAATAGGCTAATAGGTGTACCCAGATATTTTTGTTGAAAAATATACGTTAAATATTGTTCCATGTTTAGCATGATTTGTTCTGTTATCTGTTCACAATTAATCTAAAAACTAAATTTTTCCAATATATTTCTTGATCTTTTTTTTTCTTTTTTTTCCTGTACTCGATATCAACCACATGATTGCCTTTCAATCACTTCACCGAGATCTTGTTCTCGGTGCAGCCATTTTCAGTAAAAATACTCAATTTTGAGGGTAGAAATTTGATTTAGTCTAAAATTTGTCGAATTTTCGAACAAAAGACAATTTTCATTGTAGACCATGGAATCTAGGGTTGTAAAACTTGTCGAGTGTTGCGGACATTTTTTCGATAAAACATGCGTGAAATCATAGAGGTGGAAAATCCTTAATTTACTCAAAAATTTTGAAACTGAGGTAAGTGCTTAATGTTATAAGAACAAAATACGCGAATTTTGAGTTCTTTATAACTGAATAAGCCTACATGAGATTGGGATGGGAACATAACAGCGCTTCGATGACACGAAAAAGCAGACAATAACGTGTTGTTGCAGCGTGCGATACATTCATGTTCGTAGCCTGTTCTGTGTGTTGTTGACTGAGAGTAAGGTTTATATTATTATCACACCCTTCTCTCGTGCCCTACTCTTGAGCACAATAACCATCATCATCTGTTGCTTCTTCTTTTCTGCATGGGATCACCGAGACAGGCTGCGCGTCACACGTGAATAATGATAAACTTTTTTCTCTTTTCTCAACTACGTGAAATTCCCTCTTATCGCGTTATCATTCGAATTTTGTTAACTTACGAATGTTATTTTGCAATTTCACTCGTTAAAAATTGAACTTTGCCCTCGTAAACTTCAGAAACGCAGATTTCAAACATGATAATGTGAATGTACTCGATCAACTAACAACCGTGGTACCGTCAAGCGTGTTCGGTTAGTGCTACGCGAAGTCATATCGCTGGTATACCTATGAAATTAGGTTAGATGATTTTTTACTTTTACCATTTGTGATATCTATTTGCTCATCTTTGTCGAACTTCTCTTACAATTGTGCAGACTTCGGAGTGTATAATACGCACCTTGACTACTGTGTGAAAACAGATAAGCTATCTATTGAAGTGTAGCCTTCACGGAACATTTATATTTTGGTAAATGATCCAGCAACTTCAGTAGTTTATCAGTAGCGAATGCGAATTATTGCAGAATATTATCGTAACGTGTTGAATGATACGATTAGCTGTATACCGAGTATTCTCCGTTCCTAAAAATTATCGCCACTTAACAATCCGATGAGATGGAATCATTCCTTCTGAATAACAATAATAAGTGAGTATTTTCTTGTTTCATTCTGCATTCAAATTGTTCAACTTCCGTTCGGAATGTGTTTAACCTAGATAAGATTGCAAATCTCGTGTCGTCTCTCCTCGAATAAGTACCTATCGATATGAACAACCTTATCAGAACAAATATAGAGCACCCACTGTATCGATCATCGACAAGTGACGATACCCGATGGTTGCTAGAAAGCTTTTATTGTTATAAATAAAACGTCAATTTGAACACATGACTGTAGTCGCCGCTCAAATCTTCATATTCGATGAGATGATTGCGGAACTCGTTTGGTCTAGGTACAGGTTCTGATTCTTACGAAATATTACAATCGTCGTTATATAAACGTGAATGTACGCCATCGGAGTATTCTTCGGTACGACTTGGCGTAACGTAATACTTTTCACCCGACAAGAAATATCCACCTCTCTACTCGCGGTCTGGTGCATTCGTATCGTATACGGTTCAAACGTCTGTTCTCTCTCTCCGGCGAAAGTAAACAGACTAATATGCTCAGTATTTTCACTTATGTTACTGATAGAGTGTAGATATAGTTCATCATACATATATTTCCTAATATTGTAGTCGAGATGACCTACACGCACAAGAGCTAATACCCGGTGCTCGCCTCGACATAAATTTATAAAATGTACCGTAATTACGACGGCTGCATACTCTAAAAACTGATATAATCGTCCAAATAGTCAGTCGCCGTCATAAAAATGGTTACGAATGACTCCACAACCTGCCGAGAAAGGCCGAAAGCAAAAATCAGCCTCTTTCGCAAAAACAATCTTTCAATGCGTTTGGCGGTACATGAGTTCTTATGATGAAAAATAACGTGTCTATGTCCCCGTTTCATTGAATTGTTTCCATTGTTTTCAACTTTTGTAATTGAGGGTTTATTTACTAATGTTTTCTTACGAACCCATGGCTTTCAAAATTGTGTTATTGAAAATTTTTTCTGGAAGGCAAACGATGAACATGCAGATCGCCGAGACCGTTGATATTTTTTTGAGGTTGTATTTGTGAAAAGAGCGTTATCTTGCTATTTGTAGTCTATAAAGAAGAAAAACTTTCATTAGAACGTATCATTATCACGTCCTTCAAGGTGTACATGTATCAGAAGAAATCTTTGAAAAATTTTGCCTTTCGGGCTATATTTATGATGAGATGAACTTGGAAAACTGTTTATGAGAGGAGGAGCAGACTTACAAAGCTTCCGACTATCGAGCTACATAGATCAGAAAGAAGACAGAGAAAAATATTGACTTTCAGGCTATGTATATGAGGGAGAGGGAAGTTTTATTACCATCTAGCTATTTATATTATATCTGAAGGGGTACTTAGATAGATGTTGACTTTGAGCTACGTATACGATACGCGGAGGAGAATTAAAAATTCTGACTATCAAGTTAGGGAGATTTAGAAAAATGTTGACAATTGAGCTTTATATAAGACACGGAGAAGGGACGTGAAAATTACTACCATCGAGCTTTACTCTTTATGTACGTGTCAGGGGAGGGGACAGAAACATTTCTACAGGAAACCTGTTCCATCCATATTTGTTTTTTTTTTCCTTTTTCGCTGTCCAGCGAGCCACCCTAGTCCAATTAGGCCAGTAGGCCTTCGTAGTAGAGACGATAAGCGTCGAAAATGAGGCGAAGTCTTTCTTTTTTTTTATGAAAGTATGAAATTTGGTGTACTTCTCTTTTTCGCTGTTAATAATCAAATTCGATCGGAAGGCACGCTTGCGGACCCTAAAAAACACCGCTCAGGGGGCAAATTTCCCCCAAAAATTCCCGTTTTTTTCAGAATATAGGACAAAATAACACTGTTTCGCTGAAAACACACAATAGTTGAAAATTATTCTACGTGAAATAACGTTTTCGATGTTGACCAATTAGAAGCCTCCAGCGAAGGGTTTCCAAATTTGACTTTTTGATTTTCAACTTTTGTCGACAAAACTATCAGAATTTTGCGGCTTTTATTGAATTATGACGCACCGCGTTGTCTGCAAGAACATTGTCATTAAGATGATATTTTAGTGTGATGGGCGCTCAAGGGGAAAAGGTTCTAAATTTTATACGGCACTTATTACGCATTTACACATAGTTTTCACTGCAAATACCACGAAAATTTCTCGAATTCTTCATCTTACTCCTAATCTTATCGAATTCGATCGAAAGCCGTATTTTCAGATCCCTATAACAACCCGAGGGCCAATTGCCCCTTGTCCTTTGCCCCTCCCCCCAACGATTGGTCAAAATAGAAAACGTGTTGCTCTCTTTAATGGGAAATTTTACGTAGAGTAATTTTGAACTGAGGTACCGTATCCGTGTTATTTTGTCCAATATCCCAGGGCTCACTCGCTCCGCTTGTTCGCCTCTCTTCTCAACTTATTGTAAGTCCAGTATACTAAAAATACGATAGGTTTGGCTGAGTGGTTAGCAAGCGTATGAGTCTAGTTTACTGTAATTTTAGCAAAAAAGCTTCCTACAAGCTTAGAGACCTAGTGTAAGGAGCTAGTGCTAGTATACAAAGCGTATAGCTCTCCTAGTTTGTCTGAATCGGCCTAGTTTAACTGTAGTTGTATAGCTCGAGAGGGCTCCATTTCCCCAACCCTCCCACGACGAAATTTTGCATCACGACTGATGTCATATAATTTTGTTCACATTCTGTTCAATTTTGTTCAACAGATTTTAAATCTTGTTCACATACTGTCAAATTTGGGGGGATTGAGAAATGCAACCTCGAAATTTTATCAAGTCCCCCTCCCATCATACATAGCTCGAGGGTCAAAATTATTCTAAGTCCTTTTCTTAGCATCCATAGCTCCAGAGACTACATTTTTCCCGAGAATTTTTCCTAGTCCCCCTCCTATCGTAATATAAAGCATAGAGCCTGAAGTTTTTCTAAGTCCCGAAAATGATGACGTGACAACTTGAACGCGCTGCAATTTCAAGGAAGCCGTCGTTTTTCCAAGACCTCCTCCTGTCATACATAAGTCGAGAGTCGACATTTTTCCGAGTCCCCCTCGTATTATATAAAGCTTGGAGGCTAAAATTCTTCCCAGTCCCCCCGCCCCAACATATATAGTTCAGAAGCTGAAACTTTTCTTTAACTCCTATCATAATATATAGCTGGGGAGTCGAAATTATTTCAAGTACCCCTCCTATCTTATATAGCTCGAGGGAGGAAATTCTTGTAAGTCCCTTGTCTATCATATATATAGGTCGAGAGTCAAAATTTTTCCAAGTCCCCCACCTATCATATAAAGCTTTAGAGGCTGAAATTTCCCCAAGTCCGCCCTCCTATCAAAGATAGCCCGAGACTCAAAACGACGGCTTCCTTAACGAAGTTAAACGAGGAACGCAGGGAACCTGTGTATGAGATTTGGTATTGAAAATTCAAGGAATCCTAGACCTAGATAAAGCTAGTATAAAGAAGGCCTAGACCTACTATAAGCCTAGTATAATATAGTTTGAAAGTCTAAATTTTTCTCGAATCTCGAGCTATATAAGATAGAGGGGGACTTGGGAACATTTCGACTATCAAGCCATTAATGATAGAGAGGGACTTGAAAAAATTTCGACTTTCGAGCTATATATGATAGAAGGGGAATTTGGAGAAATTTCGACTCTCGAGCCATAAATGATAGGAATTTTTTATGTGCCCCTTCTGTCATATATAGCTCGAGAGTCAAAATTTTTCCAAATTCCCCTTCTATCATATATATATAGCCCGAGATTCGAGAAAAATTTAGACTGTCAAACTAAATTATACTAGGCTTATAGTAGGTCTAGGCTTTCTTTATACTAGCTTTATCTGGGTCTAGGCTTCCTTGAATTGTCAATACCAAATCCTATTAGATTCATGAAACAGGTTCCCTGCGTTCCTCGTTCAACTTCGTTAAGGGTCGTTTTTCCGAGTCCCTCTCGTATCATATATGGCTCGGTAGTCGAAATTTTTCCTAAGTCCCCTTTATATCATATATGGCTCGAGAGTTGAAATTTTCTCAAGTTTTTCGTTGGACGACGGACGTCGCATGGCAATTTTCTCAAAAAGCTCCCCATGGAACAGGTTTCCTGTTAAAATCTTTCCAAGTCCCCCTCTTATTATATAAAGCTTGAAGGCTGAAATTCTTCCCAGTCCCTCCTCCCCCCTCCCCCATCATATATGGCTCAGAAGCTGAAACTTTTCCAAACTCCTATTATATATAACTGGAGACTCGAAATGTTTCCAAGTCCCCCTTCCATAATATATAGGTCGAGGGAAGAAATCCTTGTAAGTCCTTTTTCTATCATATATAGCTCGAGAGTCGAAATTTTACCATGTCCCGCCCCTCACCAATTATACTCGTATATAGCTCAGAAGATGAAACTTTTCTAAACTCCTATCATGTATAGCTGGGGAGTCGAAATTTTTGTAAATCTCCCTCTTGTCTTATATAGCTCGAGGGAGTAAATTCTTGTAAATCTTTTTTATATCACATATAGCTCGAGAGTCGAAAATTCTCCAAGTCCTTTCAAGTTCCCCCCCCCCTCCCCACCATATATAGCTCAAAAGCTGAAACATTCTCAAGTCCCCCACCTATCATATAAGGCTTGGAGGCTGAAACTTTTGCAAGTCCCGAAAATAATGACATCACAATTTGAATACACTCGCGCTCGTTTTCTGTAAATACCCCCTCAACAAAAGAGATAGTGGGTTTCCCGCTGAAAAAAATTCCTGCAAGACAATACATTTACTGATAACAAAGGGATAGGAAAATCTGCTTCTCGCAAGGTAAGCAGCTACTCATAAATAATAGTGAGAAATTTTTTAAAAGTTTACAAATTTCTCGAGAACCACGTTTATCCGATCCTCAAAGAGATTGTAAGTTTACATCTTCAGATATAATTCACTACAATAAGGCCAAGTTACAAAAAAATCTATCCGGTAGTTTTGGAGGAGTTCCACAGATAAAAAAATCTTACACATAAATAAATAAATACATGCGTACATACGAGATAAGGAAACCTGAACGGACGGGTGTAATACCTCCCTCTTTCAATGTGAAAAGTCTGTAAAATTCCACGCGGAAGGTAGACGGGAAACATTCTCTAATCACCCGCCGTAGAACGGGTTTACTGTTACTATCTTGTAGTATGAGGGAAGTGGAAAAATTTTGACTTTCAAGCTGTATTTGAGAGGTGGATCTGATCATAGAGTTTTACAGATTACGCGGAAAAGTTTTAACCAAATGAAACGAAATACCCAGTTCCCATGCTAATAAAAGAGACCTCGCGAGTAGCGGTGAGTTATGATTGGCCCATTTTGTATGAACGATTTGCATTTATTTTGCAGAATATTTGACTGTGGTATCCTGATTGATGCGATGGTATTCATTTTATCGGGGTGACGTACGAAATGACGGTTCGATTGAGGTATTGAGTATGAAACTGCATTCTCAGCATACATACGACGTTATTATTTTTCATATACGAAATTATTCCGCCGAGAAACGAAGGCAATATTTTTTTTTGTCAGTCATTTCCTGAATTCGTGATTTTTTTCGCGATACACGATAGGTTCTACGGAAAAACGAGCCGCCGTCCGTATCATGGACTTCTGATGAGTCGACGCGACGTTCCTTGCGCCAAAGATGAATAAATTATTATAATATTATTTCTTCGGAAACAATTAATGAATACTTAATTGCTCGAGAGTGTAAATTTAAATTGCTCGATGTGCGCGTCAAGGTGGCCAAGTTTGTGGTTTGAATTCTCCTCATGCTGTCAGGTTCACAAATGACTAGAGGTACTTACGAATAAGTAGTTCAATTGAATCTGAAAATTATGGAAATAATCGTCAGTGTCTCGGTATTATCGGACCAGAGAGGACGATGTCTGGCGCAGTGAAACATTGTACATTTCGGTGATCGTTTGCGTTTTCGTATACCGGGTATACTTGAATATTATAGTTGATGTGCATATAACAATCCCAATCGCATCGTTGATAAGTGCATAGGCTATATAGCACGTGGAAATTTTCTCGAGTGATGAGACAATTCGAAAGTTTTCGTGTCGACGAAGAAATATTTGCGAACTCAAAAGTTTTGTGAAATCGGTTATAAAGGCAAGGATAGCAGCTTTAAAGAATTATTTTCTTCGCCGGCTGCTAGGCTAGGGAAGGAAAAATAATATTTACAAAACAAAAACATAAACAGTAATAACTACTATTCGCGGCCGTTTCTCAAGACCAAAGCTCTCGTACGTGTAAAGTTGTCTTCCTGTTCTGTGTATTTTCTACTCTTCATTAAAGATAGTTAGTCAGTGTAGCTTCGGTGGGTGAACGATTACAAACGTGCTTTGTATAGCGTTCTAATATTTACTCGAATTTTCAGTTTATTTAAATTTCGAATATCGGTTTTTCAATTACGAAGTGTCGAGTTTCTCGTTATGCGTGTTTTCTTTTCTTAATAGTATATAATTTATAAAATTGAAAATTATTATTATTTTCGAACGAGAAGTTGACGCACTTGAAAAAAGATAATCATGGTTGTAGAAGGCGATAAAGACGGCGCAAATGTTAATCTATTATCGGATACGATTGGTTCCAGGAGCAGTTCGGTAAAAATCACCATAGCAACATGTCAGCCGAAGACTTTAACGCATCTGCCGAAAAGGCCGCCTGTGGATATCGCATTTTCCGATTTAAGATACACCGTCTCCGAGGGAAGAAAAGCGAGTAAGTTTTTAACAATCCAATTTTCTTCAATCCCTTCGCCCTCCTCGACATATCGACAAATTAGCCTATATCCCGTTAATTAGTAGGTAGCTTAAAAACATATTATATGTTAATGGTCGCAATTATTGGGTGGATTTTCCTTCAATCCATCACTGAAAATTGAGCTTATTGGCGTAATCGGTATTCGACGAGAATTTTCTTTGTTCGATCTTTGT
The DNA here is from genome assembly GCA_035079385.1 of Aspidiotus rigidus. Lineage (NCBI taxonomy): Eukaryota > Metazoa > Arthropoda > Insecta > Hemiptera > Diaspididae > Aspidiotus > Aspidiotus rigidus. Next base: position 7,527,415 of record JAVHKY010000030.1, read on the forward strand.
CTCTACGATAGATAATTATTATGACGCGTTTATTTAATAATTGACGGATGTAGTGACACTCATTATGATCTTGAAGCTCAACGACCTCGAGACGCTTTCTTATCTGGTATGTGTCAGGAATAATGTAGGTTATTTTATTTTCCGCTTACGATCTGAATTGTCCATAGAAATGACTGACGATTCTTCCCTCGAGATGAAATCGAGGAGGATAACTTAAAAGGGGAAATGTCAGAAAACTGCGACAAAAGTGGTCTATTGTTCCAAAAATTCTCTCTCGATCTTCTAGATCAAATCTAGAAACTTCCGACACGCGTTTAAGGTCTCCAGGGGCGCAAAATTATCCGTTGAACTTCCTGGACGGAAATTCATCGTGTCGTAACTCTATTTTCTGTTGGAATTTCTGATACTGTGTACGTCAAATTATAATATTGAAATCGCATCGTTTTGAATGAGCAAATATTATTATTGTGCTACTTTAATCGTTTGCGCGATTGAAGGTGAATCAAAGATTACAATGAACGTCACAGATTAATAGTTGTCTTAATGTTCTATGTACAGTACCTACATTAGGCTTATCGTGCGGTTAATAAACATAATATTATTTTTCTTCCGCGAGTGCCGTCTAGGCTTTTTATATCTAGCAACTTGTTTTGCTAGCTTGATACAAAATGTAGACGCACACAGAATTCCATAAATTGCGAATCTTATTTTCTTATTATTTCGATTCCGCGATATCGAGAAGTTCGCGTCGATTATTTCGAACACGTGTGTTTAATAAGCGAAAAGGAAATGTATGAGACTCCCGGATAGTGGTTATCAGTCATCAGTAATAATGATAGGGATGAGCAATACACATGTTCACTTTGACTTCGTATTCAAAATGCGTAATTTTTCTCGTTATTCCGTATCTACAGTTCTCTATCACTCATTCTGATGAGTCGTATTGAATGAAGTCCATAAGCTCTTCGTTGATGGAATGAATCCTGTTGTTCTTCTTGGTATAGCTCGATAAATTCTGTCGGTGTTTCTCGAAGGTACGAATGAATACAAAGCTACTGACAACTGATATACCGATGGAAAATTCACAGAAAAAAAAAAAAAATTACATTAGAAGTTGTGAAGTTTTAATGACGTGTGCAACATCAGTCCCTTCTTTCTTAGGAGATTCGTTTCTATCGTGTATGACCTTTTGAAAGATTTTCTCGAGAGTTAAAAAATTTGAGGATTAAGTCCCCTCCCATCTCATATATAGTTTAATGATCAACCTTCCTTTATGTTCTCTTCCTGATGTACGTAGAAAATTTCTTTGGGCCACCTCTTACTTCATCAACTGCTCGATAGTCGACATTTTTCCTAGTTCTCCTCCGTATCTATGTCCTGTAGCTCGGAAGGTAAAATTTTATCTAGTTGTCCCATTCATTTCGATGATTGGCGTTTCTCCAAGTCCTCCTCCTGCTCTGTGTCCTGTGGCTTGGTCCACCTGATCTATGTATATGGCTCGAAAGTCCTCATTTCTTCAAATTTCCGCTCCCTCACTTTCAGCTAGACGAGTCACTGTTCTATGAAGGAACTTTTTTGAAGAACCTCACTGATCTTACCCTAATCTCATTAGACACAAGTGAAAATTCCCCCTCTTCTCCCCCATTTTCTCCATTTTTCCGGCTTTTTGGTACATATCGGAAGTTCCGACCATAGAGCTTCACAGGGGTAAAGAATTTGGAGAAATTTCGATGATAGGAGTGGAACTTGAACAAATTCAAAGATCAACTCTATATGATGGGAGAGGCTTTTGGAGACTCCGATTTTGAGTTCAATTCTCAGTATCGAAACCAAAGAAGTTACTTGAACCCTAACCTCTGATTCCAGAATTTGCGAGTTCACATCACCGCCGCCAGTTGTCCCCTCCCACCACCCCGGAAATAAACCTCAAATACGATTCTAAAATTCACCGTTTCCGTGAATCTTGAATCCTGGCCCCGAATTCAAAAATTTGCGAGTTTACACCATTCCGTAAGTTTTCCTCGAGTCCCTAATAATCCTGTGTACTGTACCCTTTCTCCTCCTGTAAAATAAACTTCTACGTCATAAGATGGTGACATCATCAACCGTGACCCCGGAGCATGATTCTGAAATTTGCGAATTCAACATCCTTGTAATCTATATAAAAGGGTTTAGTACAGCTTTTATATTGATGTATGTTGGGCCTGGTTTCATGAAGGCTATTAGTAGGTCTAGCATGGTTTAGTATATTGTACAGATCAGTAAAATGGAGGTTAAAGACTTGTACCCCAATTCTAAAATCTGCAAGTGTAACATCAGCGGTGGCCCAGAAGCCTAGCATGAGGTAGACTCGAGAAGTATTACTATTAAGCCTAGTATAATGTAGACTGTTGGGAAGCTTATGCGGAGCGAGTAACTCCGAAAATAGAAGAGAGTTAGGAAGAGAGAGAGAGACAGCATAAGTTTATGAAGTAATTAGCTCGTGACGTCATAACTATCTATGATGGCTCTCTGTGGCGTCATCAGCATTCATAATATCGCTCATGAGCGGAATGAGTGATTCCGAGAACAAAACAGAGGAAGGAAGAGACGGCCCAAGCTGATGACGTCACAGCAGCCATCATAGGTGGTTATGACGTCACTGATGGTGACATCCATATGGGATCCCATGAGCGAGATAGCTTATTTTACAATTACTATATGACATCCGAAGAAATTTCCTAAAAATCCAATGCCCAAAAACAATGGAACAAAAGAAACCCGAAAAAAATCACCCGAATGTATTTATGCCCGAAAAATAAAATCTCGAATTATCTTTCGCCCAAAGAACAGCTGGAACCTGTTTTATGGGGGGGGGGGGGGGGTATTTGAGAAATTTTCCGTCCACCGTCCAACAAAAAACTCCGAAAAATTTTGACTCGAGCCATATATGATGAGAGGGGACTAGGAAAAATTTCTACTCTCGAGCTATACATTATAGAAGGGGACAAACTTGGAAAAATTTCGACTTTGGAGCCATATATGATAGGACAGGTATTTGGAAAAAATTTTGACTTTGGAGCTATATGTGATAGGAGAGGACTTGGAAAAATTCTACTCCCGAGCTATATATGATAGGCGATGGACTTACAAATAAAATTTTGACTCTTGAGCTATACATTATAGAAGGAGAGGGACGTGGAATAATTTTTATCTCTAAGCTACATATTATAGAAGGGGCCGGGAAATATTGTATAAACTCAGTTCTACACCACCGTATTGGTTTCATGTCTAGCTCTTATCCCTTCTATGGAATTGAATTTCTTTGAATAAGGTACGGTTCACATGCAGTATTAGTCGGTAGCGCTTTAAGATGAATCAAAATGAATGCAAAAGTGGTTGGAGGCCGTCCACTTGTGGAGTTGGGCACATTAACGCTGTCGCTATTCAGATGACGGATAATTTCAACATTCTTGAGCGCAATGTGTTTAAAATACGAGTTTTCCCTGTGAAGGAGGACTTCGCACCCTCCTTTGAAGCTGTGACCACGAGTAATTAGATGGCCCGCAAAGGCTGATTAACCTGTATTCTTCTTTTCCCACGCTTTCTGTGTTCAGCCACTCTTATTTTGAACTAACGGCCAGTCTCGCCACCACATTCCACCTTATAAACGTCACTCCTCCTGACCGGTGGGACAGGGTCCGTAACCTTCACGAATAAACTTCCAACAGTAATGAGATAATAGTGCACGGGACGGAAACCAAAAGGGCGGAGGACACTTCCCAAAAATGGGAGCCTAATCGCGAGGAAGGGAGGTAGTGGAATCGAGGCATTTCCTTGAAATCTTCCTTTGAACCATGAGATCGATATCCAAATTGACCTCATTCACTCTGGCCGAGTGCTCTTTAGTCAACAACTCCTTATGAAGGCGCATTGACTCAGCGGGATGCGGGGCAGCCGATGGATTAAGCAGTTGAATATAGCGAAATTACGAGCAACAGGACAGAAAGACTTGCCGCGGACTTGTATCTTTCCTATAGATAGCACCGTCTCTCTCAGAGATCGTCAAATCCAAGTAATTAATAGTCGAGCCACCAACTTCCAGAGCGAATTTTATGGAAGGATACTGCTCATTTGTACACTCGTTTCGAGTATCCTTTCCTCTCGGTGTGTCCGTCCATAATTTAAAAAATCGTATCGATGCTATTCCATCCCGTCCTTCTCCTCATATAAAACTCATTACACGATATTTCTCAAAGTCCTAGTAAATATAGCTGGAAGGTTGAATTTTCCTCAAGTCCCTGAAATAGGTCGGAGCCCCCTTACGTTCCTCTTGGAACACAATTTGCAGAAAGAATAGTGGAAATTTTCCCCATATGTCAGGTTCCTTGTTGGAATAAGAAACTTTTGGCCCTGCTCGCAGGGTCCCTTTCATAAACTGAAGCGAACAGATTCTTTGATTTCGATTATGGATTTCCTCAAGTTCCCACCCTCATGTATAAATCGTTCGAAGTCTCCTCCCGACGTATATCGAGTGATATCCTCTATAGGTTGTGCCTGTAGCCTCTAATTGTATCATCAAGCTGCATCATCGGAATGAAGTTAACGGACGTCATTTGCAATCCTTGATTATTCCATTCTTATTGTGAACAAAGATGACGAAATGATTGAGTCTTATCGATTTCAACATTTTTATTGGGTTATCTAACTATTTGTACTTTGAATGTTGTTTTCCCGTTCTTTCATTTGTTCTGTACTCGCAGATAATATTTACGGATGGTGGTTTAGGTGCGTGCGTCCTTGTGTAAGTGTATATTCGATCTACACTCTATCGAAGCTTTCAAATCAGTTTAAATAACAGATCCTCTCAGTCGACATTGTGAACGCTATGCTGTTTTACAGTATGAACAGTGATCTCAAGTTTTGAATTGGTCTTGACCGATAATATCTATCGAGCAATTGTTTACAAACTTGTGAACTTCACTGCGCATAAGTATAATTGTAAAAATCTGACAACGATAAGGAATTTAAATGCTGGTAGTCAAGAGTACCCCTCTGCAGGTGTTGAGAATTATCTTTTACAACTTGTTCACAAAGAGCAGACAAGTTGATAGGGACGAATGCAGGAGAGAGGTTATTACAGTTGGTAAACGTCAATTGTTCGTTTAGAGTCATAACTTTTCTTGCCAAATATAGTAGATAGAATGCGCTCGAGCTTACAAAGGAAACGCGACGCGTCTCAAGCTAGCACGAGAAGGTACATTTGAGCCTGTGGTGGCTCGTGGTCAACGAATCGTCTTGTTGTCCGGTGGGTTCAGCGATCTTCCCATACTACAAAGCTGCTTCTACGTCCTCTTCAAACTCTTTCCTGTGTGGTGTAAGAGGAAGAAGATAAAGAGGGCACCTCTTTTCCAGCGAATGAATTAAAACACATGAATTTAACCTGAAAAACGCTCCATTCTCGTTTAAATTACTTTGTTTTCCATTGTGGTAATTTCTAAACTTCTGTACGAATTAAAAAATATATAAATTGATTCCTTGTCTTAAACCTATTTGTAAATGAAATTCATCTGGAATTCCCTTAGTCCTTCACACATTTTCTGAAGTGGGAACATTGCACTGGTTATCTTTTTTTTCAAGTGCTGTAATCAATTATTAATATTGCTGTTATTCATGATGGGAGGGCGTCCATAAATTATGTGAGTTTTTTTTTTTTTTTTTTTTTTGGGGGGGGGGTCCAACCAAGTCTTACCAAAACTTACATGAGAGCGAGGGGGGTGCCGACAAATCTCACGTAATTTTTATCTCACACAAATACATTCTAAAATATTGCTAAACTGCGGCTTAAATTTAATAAAAACTAGTCTTTTTTGAATAGGTATAAAATGTGATCAAGAAAATGACGTTTTCTTAATAGATAAACGCGATTAAGCATAGATAAACGTATTTCAAGTTAAAAATACACATTTTGGAAAATCTCACGCGGGATAAGAGGGTGGGAGGGGTCAAGGCAAATCTCACGATATCTCACCAAGGGGGGAGGGGGGTCGAAAAATCACAAAAGTCGCCTCACGTAATTTATGGACGCCCCCTAGGTATGATAGTATTAACTAAATCATTCTTGGTCATTTTTTGAAGTCATTATTTTGGTCACTTTTTTCTCCTCTCTCAGTCACTAGTCAGTCCCTTTTTTTTCTCGAGTCATTATTTCACTATTTTATTTTGAATTCTCAGTGTTGGCAGGCCTGTTGATACGATCCATCCCGTACAATAGACCATTAAAAGAGATGGGGTGGCGAAAATAATTTCATGATTAAAAAATTATTTTTATTTCATCTTTTTGAGTTTTCTTTGCACTTTTTAATGGCGTGTAAAATTTTGATAACAAAACTGCGCTCGTTCTTGGGTATTTTTTTTTTTTTTTTTAATGAAGTTGAACAGAATCAGGAAACGATTTTTCTCTCCGCTTTTTGCATTCACTTCTTCGTATTTTTCATTAGTAAACCTGAACTCGTACAAAGCGTTAGTATTTTTGATAAATGATATTATTATAGTATGTTGTCTCGATGTCCTCGTTATTGCTTACACGTCTCTTTTCGTAGTGTAAAATTTACTACATTACATTTTAGTGTCTCAAGTTCCATTAAAAATTTAATCTCTTTGAGCCTGATTGAGTTCGCATTAAATCTTTTCGTATTTTTTATACTTGGAGAGCATTGAAAAAAAACGTCGACCTTTTCGGTGAAGAAACTCGATTTCTAGTTCTTAAATGACCTACGATCATATCAAAAAACTTCGTGTTTCAACACACGTTATGCACTTTTTATTCTTACTCTCTGAACAGTTGGTTTAAGATGAGTAAAAATTACTCTTCAAGTTGCGAAATATGGTTCAAATCCTGCTCTCATCTCGGTTATATGTAATCGTTCAACTTCATGAATTTCTAGCTATCTATAAATACCTATTGTCAATGTTTTGATTTCGACGTCGACTGAGGAATTTCCAGGTTTACTCGTAAAAGGTACTTTGTCCTCTGTCAAAACTTTGTGTGTCGAGCTCATCTTTCAAAACACTCGGATTTATGCGTGAACTTTACTCAACGCAAATTCTACAATTCTGGACCCCAATTCCTATGTTACGACCCAATATTATATTGTTGATCTCACTCTAGAATATATGTGTAGATCCCAATCATTAAGAAACTTAAAAAAGTACTTTAGTTCATCCTGCTTAAACAGATTTGTGTTGAATATTTACACGAGGAAAACGTTTCGAGTCTCGTACCTAAATTAAGAACGAACAAAACAAGATTTATTCTTTTTTTCTTGGAAAAACTATTTACAAATATGTAATTTAATCCTCTCTGATTTACGTTACCATAATATTGCGTCTTCTGCTCGTAAAAATATTTTTCCCCAATCGCCTTAACATCCAACGTCATCAAGCTTTAGATGGAGTCTTCCGGTATCGGGACTTATCATGTGAAGAGCCTCTCGTTTTTGTAGCTTTAGATGAATGTTTCCTGCCTGTATATTGCCTATGGACATGGAAAACATTTTAACGTTTTTTGGCAGCAACTCGTCGCCTTTCTCCTTTGTAATCTGGAACATCATCGCTGTGCGATCGTGATTGACGAGCTTTTCATCTTCGTAGAGCAAGTGTCAACTCGCTTGCAAATAGTGGCTAGCCTTGTAAATTAATAACGAATGTTGTTTTATTTTTTCGAATTGGTAAAAAATCGCGTAAAAATACCGGTTATTTTTAATCTATAAGACGGTGACCGTGATGGTATCTACAACGTTTTTCGGATGTGCGCACGTTGATGGACGTACATACATTTCGAAGATTTATTATGTTATAACGTTCAACACGAAGAGCCTGTTTTAAAATCACGTAATGCCACTCTCGTAATAAGCGAAGAGGATTTTTATGACGGATGGCTGACTTGGAAAATTCATCCCATACTGCGTCACGAATTGGAAACTCGCAGAGCGGAGGTACGTCTGTTGAAGCGAGCAGGAATCCTTATTTAAGAAGATATTTTTCGATTTCTCGGTTATCGATTATTCTGTCAAAATTTCTTCGAGTCCCCTCTCTAGCTGATAGAATCTTCATATCGCTTCCACCATCGTATGTGTAGCTGAATGATCGGAATTTCTCGAACTCTCTTCTCTCCTCTAGCTCGTAAGCCGAAATTTCCCCATCTTCTTCTCCTGGCCTTTATTGCTTGGCAGTCGACATTTTGACAAGTTTTACATCTTCAGACTTTATTTATTTACAATATTATTGGATTTGCATCCCAGCGAATGGTCGACCATGACCTTGGAATTTGGAAAATACTCCTGTTCAGTTTCCCGAATTTTTAACCTGAATATGAACTAACCTGAAAGATGAAGCGAGCGTCATCCCCAGTGCGCGAGCTTGAAGATCTCAACCTTCTGTCGCGTCCCACCTCTGATCCTAACCTAATCTTGACCTTCATAGAGATTACCTTAGAACGATGGAAAGGGAGGAGGCCGGGACTGAGAGTATAAAATATGGAACATGATATAAAACGGTTGCGCATTAGCGGAGAGTTGATTTTCTTACTCCCTTATATGTGGCTCAATGATAAAAAATTTTATGAGTGTTTCTCGTGGTATCGTCATGTATGTAAAAGTTCAAAATTTCCCACATCTCTAAAATTGATCAGACCCTTCGTCTGCGCCTCCCCCTTCCTCTCCGAACAACAATCTCGGAGAAGACGACGGACGGTCAGTATTCTTCTAAAATAAGCCATCCCAAAGTAGGTTTTTCGCTGAATTTTTTTGTGAAACACTCAGAGTTCGTTGAGAATTTGATTAAAATAATAATATTTTTCTTGTATTATTAATCGAAGACCAGAGCCGAAGATTTGATGTAAAAATTCTTCATAATATCTTCTGGCCGATTTTGGCAACACCCATCTTGGGTGGAGCAAACAATTTCTCATAATCCTACTTTCCAAATTTGTGTCTCTCAAGCACTCCTCCCCTCCTACCCATCCCGAAAATTGTATCTGTTAAAGATCCCGAATTCAAAGTCCTTCCCCCCTCCGAATCCGGAATTCGTAACAACTGTATAAGCGTTTTAATTCAAGTTCGGAGTCAGTTGAAAGTTCAGCTCCTCCTCTCCTCTCCTCTTCCCATTTCAAAATATGTGATGTGTACGCTGTTAGATTGGATGAAAATCAACTTCTAGTTTCACAGAGTGGAGGGCGAGGGAAGTTTTAGAAAATTGTGCGGACCGGCTAAAATACAGGATGAAATTGAGACTTAGAGAATTATGGATTCAATTTTCAATTCTCTTTTTGTTAGCCTTTGAAACTAGTTCTCCGAAACATTGATAATGTCATAGCCTTATGACTTGACCTACCTCTGCGGCTACTTTTTTTACTGCCGGTACCGTTTTAACTACAATACAAGTAAAGGGCAGTGGCTCACTTAGAAAATGTTTGAAAGGAATGATGTTGAACAAGAGAATTCACTATGAAGGGCGGGGGGGGGGGAGTTTGAGCAGAAAATTTGTGTAGGGTTTTCCAGTCCTGGAGGGATCCCTCTTTGGACTCCACACGTTTGCTGGATTTTTAGGGGGCTAATCTGAACGTAAACTCTATAAAATATTTTAATGATTCATGATGATGATTATTTTTATATTTTTCGCAATTTGGTCAGTTGAAAATTCTAAAAAACAAGATTTCCATTCTTTGTACATAATTAAAAATACGTCAGAGTTTCGGCCTCATTGATTCGAAGTGTATTTTCCAAGCTAGTTACCTACCATAAGGAATGTTTTAACGAGGAACCTGTTTTTTGCGGGGGATTAAATTGAAGAAAAATGACGGGTGCCGTCAGGTAGAACGTGTGACTTGAAAAAGCATGACACTGTATGCGAGTGACTCTCACAAAACCGGTTCCTTGTTTGACTAAATTAACAAAGTTAGTGAAGGAGATCCGGAGCAGCTCACTGGGTGTTTGATAGAATTCTCTGCTACTGCCCGACATTTTTTTGCTGTGACGAAGTGAGGCTATTATAGAAAGGAGAAGGGGGTTAAATTTGCAGTTATTACTTTCATTTTTTCCCCTTCGACTCTCTTTATGTTAGATTAGGAACAAGAGGAAAAATGCTCTATAATTTTTTTTTACCGCGATGGAGTAGTTTTGACCACATTGTATTTGAAAGGTTCCAGATTGAAACCTCATTCAAGAAGAATAAAAATTCGATTTTTTCGTTGCTTCGTGATTCTCTCCTCCCTTAATACTCGGATTTTATAACTGATGACAATTTTGTACCATTTCCAAATTCTAAAATACCATCGGGAACATCTTTCCCCTTGGTCGCTGCACTCTTGTTCTTTCGACTCAACGAGGCTAAAAATTGGGAGTGGTTCTTTAACAGAGTTAAACGAGGGGTGGCAGGGAATCTGTTTTATGGGCCACGTGGGATCTGAAAAATGTAGATTGTGACGTCACAGACCCGAACTTCGGAGTTATATGTATAATAGGAGGGAACTTGAAAAAAAATGATCTGTGAAGTCATTAGATAGGGTGGCCGATGACGTCATCAAACTTTAACGTCACAGCCCCACCCCGCAAGCTATATATCATAGTACGAGGGTGACTTGGAAAAAACTGATCTTTGACATCATCAAATTGTGAAGTCTTAAGGCTGACCTATGACATCATCAAACTGTGACGTCACAGACTCCACTACTCATATATGTGTAAGAACGTGAACGTTCTTCACTGTCAGTCGCGTCACTCTCCTACTCACGGACAAAGTTCGGAGCTCCGACCATATAACGCTATTCCTCTCTCGTCCTGTTTATCTTTCCGAGTGCAGTCAGCTGACCTGCCTTCCCTTCGGGAACTCGACTTTTTGATTCGATTCTGTGGAAACGTAGCATCGCCAGATTTGTCAAGATTTTACATCTTACATATGTAATAGGAGGGAGATTTATAAAATTTTCGAGCTCCGAGCATTGCCTGCTGTGGCTGCACGGTGGACGGCAGATTTTTTTTAGTGGGCAACCCGCTATCCCTTTTGTTGGGGGTACTTTCAAGAAATTTTCGTCTGCGAGCGAGGTTGATGACCTCACGGAGAGGGGGGACTTGAAAAAATTTCGATCTCCGAGCTATATATTATGATAAGAGGGACACTAAGAAAAAATGTTATCCTCGAGCTGTATATGACATGAGCGGGTTTAGACAAATTTCGACCCCTAAGCTATGTATGATGAGAGGGGGACTTGAAGAAATTTCGACTCTCGAGCTATATATGATAGGATGGGGACTTGGAGGAACGCAGGGAACCTGTTTTATGAGCTAATTAGATTTGGTATTGAGAATTCAAGCAAGCCTAGACCTAGATAAAGCTAGTATAAAGAAAGCCTAGACCTACTATAAGTCGCCACTGACTGTTGAGCTATGTATGACAGGAAGGGGACTTGGAAAAACGACGGCTTCCTTGAAATTGCAGCGCGTTCAAGTTGTCATCATGTTATCATTTTCGGAGATTCTAAGCTTTATATGATAAGAGGGGGACTTGGAAATTCCTTAACGAAGTTAAACAAGGAACGCAGGGAACCTGTTTCATTAGTCATGGGATTTGGTGGTGAGATCTCAAGGAAGCCTAGACCTAGATAAAGCTAGTCACTATAAGCCTAGTATAATATAGTTCGAGAGTCTAAATTTTTCTCGAATCTCGAGCTACATATGATAGAAGGGGGACTTATTAGCATACATAGCTGGGAGGTCGAAATTATTCTAAGTCCCTCTCCTATCATAGGGCTCGAAATGAGTCGATATTTTTCCACGTTTTTTGTTAGACGGCGCACGCCAAAATTTTCAAAAAAAAATCCCCTAGAACAGGGGTTCCTGTTAAAATTCTGGGAACTGCCATTGCAGTCCTGCAATGGTATCTAATTTTTCCCAAAACCCGTCCCCCCCCCCCTCTATAGCACATGTTTACAGTTAAAATCTGCAGTTTTACACCACCCCCTAATAATCATGTACACTATACCCCTTCTTTCCTTCAAAATAAACTATGGCTTCATCAGTCGTGACCTCGAGTTTGGTTCTGTATGGAACATGATCTTCATTCAATTTGCCCTGCCAGAAAATCTCTTCTATCTTTTATTTTATTCCCTAGTTGAAATAATTTGTGTTGGATTGGGAACAAAGAGGAAAATGCTTTCAAATTTCTGTTTACCGTGGTGGAATAATTTTTTTTTCGTTGTTTCATGATCCTTTCCTCTCTTAATACTCGAATTTTCCAACTGACGACCCATTTTCCAGTTCTAAAATGTCATTGAGAACCCCCATCTCCTTCAGCGCCTCGCTCTTTTGTTCTTTCGACTCAATGAGGCTGAAAATTGGGAGTGTGAAATTGAAAATTTCTAGGCTGATCGGCTGGTATGATTTTGTGGTGATGTTTATATAACAATTTTCCGGATGATTTTGTCGTAAACTCTTTCACCCTACTCTCGAAGAATGGTTTTGAATATTATTTATACAATAATAATGAGCAATACCTATTTTTCATGTTCTCAGTTATATATTTTTTTTTCTTTCTTTGCGGTCTCAGACGAAAGTATACAGAAATTATCGCAAAATGATGACTTACAAGAATGGTCAACCGTTCAAGTATAATTTCATGCATTCTCCGTTGAAAATTAATTCTGAACAAGCAGATTTTATTTAAGCGAGGTCTCCAGTGACAGTAAGACCGCGTGTGACGTCATCCGATTCTCGTAGATGAACGCACTTATGAATAATTGAACTTTTTCCCAATCTATGTCAGAATACTTTTAAATGAAAGGAAATACGCTTACCGAGTCTGATGATTAGAATTCATGTTCAAGAAAAGTGGTTGGACTCGAGCATTTCGAGAGGAATTGATCTAAATTGAGAGGAAAGAATTGAAGTACAGCTCTCCGATGAGTACAGGATCTGTCTCGGGTGAGCCGAAATATGGCCGCGGCTGAAATGAAGAAGATAAGTTGGATAGTTGAGTCACTTCTGATAACGTTTATTCTTTCGTTACGTAAGCTCTTTTTGTTGTATAGTCATGTTTCGTGGTTATATCTAATGAAGAGTACAACGTCTTGCTGCGATGTATCCTAATTATTGATGACCCAAGTGCAAAGCATTTATAACGTTCAATGTATGAAGATGCGACGTACAGAGTCTCTAACTGATGAAAAATTACTTTTTTAAATCATTATGACCAAGGAAAAGAGAGGTTTGCGCGCTCCCTTTTTGGTTATCTAAATTACTCGATTGGCCATGGTAAATTTACCTCTTACATGCGCATAATGTACATCAGTCTTGTATCAATCGCAAATTTCCCATCGAATTTCTCCCTGATTATACAGATGATACATTCTCGTTTTATCTTCATGTATTGAGGATAAATGAATAATATTTTACCATAAATGAATCAAAAAAATGATGAACGAGCCGATCTGGTAATATACCGTTATTTTTTTTTAAAGTCGGAGGCAAGATATTTTTTCGTGCTGCTTAGTGCACAATCGTTTCCACAAGTTAATTGGAATGTAAGTTCAAGTTATTTGTATTCATCATCACGGCTGATTCTATTGACGTCAGAACAAATGAGTCTAATATATTCATTTACGTTTCAACCTGCTGTAGGCTTATAATAATACTCCGCAAAAATATTCCTGTCTTCGATCTTCCTAATTCTGTTTCGCCACAATGTTCGAAAGCACGACAGTCAGTCAGTATACGCACGAATAAAATTTACTGTAGCAAAATTCACTTCCCATTATTTCCACGTATCGTCGGTTTTTTAGTGCAGCCAAGAGTACTTTTCTATAATAGTGTCGAATGTTATTTTAAGCATTTGTCCAACTTGGACTTGCATAATCATTTCCTGGAAGTTATGTCTGTGCAATTTTGAAATATATATATATATATATATATATTATATATATTTCGTAGAGCGGAGATGTCCTTACGATACGAATTTATCATACAAATACAATGTTGGAAAGATCTCGAGACGAATCTAGAATTACAAGTTTTTTTTTATCTCTTTCGTGTCAATATCATTAATACGAACGCAGTACTTGAAACGTACAAGCGAAACAAAAAACTCTCCGAACTTGTTGAGACGATTTTATGTCGTTCGTTAATGGTATGCCAAGATTTCATGATTTTTTTCTCAATGATCGTTCATTGCCAGGTAGGAAATTGCAAACCTGTGGGGTTTTTTTGATTGAACATGTATAATAATCATCGGATTTCTTCGATCGTTCCTCATTTATGACTAACCTTTTTCGAATTATATGTGTTCGTATGCTGAGGCGCTACAATTATGGGGAACGTTGTCGTTTACAGTCCTCGAATAAGTTGAATAATTGAGCTAAAAAAGTAGTTATATAAAAGACCGACGAAAATTGGTCGTGATTTCGAGCTCTTAATTTTTATCGTGGGGATCATTTTGGAACGTGAAAGTATCGTGTTTGGACACCTGGTATTGCTAAATGACTGTAGAAATTTACGACCGAGAATTCGTGCTAAGAAATTTTGTTTCTTTCTATGAGAATTGAACTCGCAACCTCGTATAGCTGTCGAATCATTTCACTGCAAGAGTTGAAATCGTGGTCGGAGCAGTGGCACACTTTGCTGGCTCCATATTTGTTAAAAAGTGCGATCAAATTTGTCAAGGAAAAAAAAAAATTTTAAAACTAATCAACTGACGAGCTTTTGATAGCTTAAATTGGTTATCAGCTCGATAAAAACGTTAGTCCTGAAGATTTTGTAAAAGACGTAGGGGAAGAAGGATCGCGCGATGGTAAATTCCTTACGTCGATTTATAGCCACGAACGTAAGAATCTTTTTCTATGAGTTTTATGGTACCATTGTAATCTCTATTTCAACGTCAAATAATCATCCAACATTACAATAAATGTACAAGAATTGAATGATCGTTTTACATACCTAGTCAAAGAACTTTCAAGTTTAGGTACCATTCTACTTTATAAGTTAGCTTACAAGAGTACTTCCGAGTTTTACCCGCTACTGAAAAGCAAGGCCTTAAACATGAGTTTTTAATAAGATAATACTGTGATCCTATTAGGCTATAACAATGATGTGTTGTGATTGTTTCACTCTTAGCACATATTGATTCTTACTGTATGACACTTTGTTCTTATTAGCTACAAAATGCTACGTGCTAGTTGGTTCACTCTTTTGACGTATGTGCTGCGTTTCTGTTGGCTACCAGCTTTGCTGCCATCTTATTGGTTGGTTCTGTTCTTCTTTTCTCGTCCAGTCACCAGGGTCAAAAATTTTTTGCCGTCAAACGTGATTACATTGTTCAAGAAACTATCTTTCGTCCTCTTTGCCTTTGCAATCTCCATCCGTTTCCAGAGTTTTCCTCTCTTTGTATGATTCTCTTCATATTTGACTTCAAATATTCCTGCTTCATTGTGCTGTTTTTCGTTACAGTATTTACCAAACAGTGACTTTTCCCATCTTCTTTCTCCCTCAATATTTCGTACTCCTTTTTCTGGATCTTTTCAGTCTTGCCAATGTAAATACCTTTGTACTGCTCACAACTGAGCTTGTACACGCCGCTCAAGCTTTCCTTGTGCTGATTCTCTCCACCATGGGTGAGTTATTATCATCGCCGTTGAACTCCTTTATCATCTTGTTTGTGTATTTCCCTATGTTTGGTATCGGCGCGGAATACTTTCTCACCGTACCATCACGGGTTCCCTTTTTTTCTTCCATTTTCCCAAAGACTCCCTCCACCACACTTTTATGGCAGCCGTTGGCTTCTGAGATTTGCTTTACTATCTCGATTTCTTTCCTTCTTTCTTCATTATTCTTCAGGACAGAGATTGCTTGATAGCAGTAGCTCTGGATTGCTGCTAACTTATGCCTAGGGTGGTAGTACGAGTCATTTGGGATGATGGCGTTCGTGTGCGTCGGCTTCCTGTAGATTTTGTATTCTATCCTGTTGTTCACCAGTGTGAGTGTAAGGCCCAAATAGTCGATGGTCTCATTGGCCTTTTCTACAGTGAATTTGATACTTTCGTTCATCTCAATCGATTCAGGAAGGAATTGGTCGCCTGTCTATTAGTGCCTGACCACACAATTAACATATCAACTTCATACCTGGCCCACTGTTTGATCGAGTTTCTGAACTAGCGGCCCTTCATTTTTTCGTTTTCCATGTCATTCATGAATACCTCCGCCAGTTTCGGTGACAGCGGTGACTCATCGCCAGTCTGTTTTCAAGCGGCAGTGGTTATGGCTCGAAATCTCTTGCTTTATTTGGGTGTACTTCGGCCTGTCGGGATTCCATGATACTATTGTTTCGAAACATGGTATGGTACCAAACTTGTTTGTCACATCCGAGGATATCAGCTTGTCATTACTCTTGATATCTACCTGGTCCAATTCCTTTATCAGCTCCCCGTTGTTTGTGGTGCTTTCTCTGACTGCAAGCTGTTAGTCTTCTCTCAAAAATGTGGCTGTGATCTTTGCTATCTTGTAACATGGTAATTGGATGCTGTTCGCTTTGTGGAGTTTTACAAGCCCCTTAAATTTCGCGGTTACCGGGTTCATCTCAAACGTCTTTTCATTGCCAGGTACATTGTTCTCTTTCAAACCAGCTCTAAGCCTGTTTTGGTATTTCTGTGTCGGATTCTTTGTCAGCTCTTGGTATCCATTCTTTGCGATGTATAACTCCATTTTTTGTGTGTGGCCCTCCTAGTTGCCTTTGAATTTCAGGGGTGAGAAAGATTAGGAAACCGTAACAAAAAGCACACAAGTTTTTTCTCCTTTCCAATGGGTTCAACACCGTCAAAATAATTTCGCCAATGAGGTAGTTCAGTAGAAGATATCTATCACATTTTCTTTTTTCACTGAAAAGCGTGTTGGGCTCGTTGTTTTTGTTGTGTGGCAGAATACAAGTACATCAATACAAAAATGGTCTACATAAAACTTACAACAAAAATGTATTCTTGTGATTTTTGATTGACCCCTCTCGATCTATATGGCTCGAAAGTCGAAATTTCTCCATGACTCTTTCCTGATACAAAATTTCTCTAAGTCGCTAAAATAAATGAGAGCCTCCGGCCTCATTGAAACTACAACTTGCTTGTAAGTACAGGAAATGGTGAACACTCCTCCATAAAACAACTAGTTTGATGACAGGAAAAGTGAGATTCTCTTGCAGAGCCAAATAAATAAAGATCCTGTTCCTTGTCCCCTAGTGAGTAACCTCGTTTATATTCTGAGAACACGCCTGCTCTGTGATGAAATCACGGCCTAGCTAGCCTATGAAAGGCTCACTCGCTCTGCTCGTTTGCCTCCATTCTGGGATTAATATAGGCGTGGTGAAGCTATCTAGCTCACGTATGGATATCAATATTAGTGACGTCATTAGCTCGTGACGTCATAACCATCCATGATGACTACCTGTGATGTCATCAACACAGTGAACGAATGGAATACTCAAAATAGTAAAACGAGGAGTAAACTAAACAAAGCCACAGAAATACGATTACACACTGGAGCGCTTTCGATTAATAAACCATTGTCAACAGTGACATGAAAGCAACTGAAACCAATTACCGCTAGGAAGGAGAACATCCGACGAGATCATGACTGAACCAGCGAGTCATCACGATGTGAATCATACTCATAAACTAATTCAATCAATCCCTCATCAGGTATGTACCTGTTTAGCACATTTAGGCTGTCGTTATTAAGGTGCCGAATAATTTCAATGTGCTCAAGCGCCGTTCGTTTGAAGTACGAGTTCTCTCTGTGGAGGAGGGTCTCGGACCCCTCTTTATAGCAGTGACCACTGGTAATGAGATGGTCCGCAAAAGCCGACTCCCCCAATTTCTTTTTCTCCCAAGCTTTCTTATGCTCGTCAATTCTAATTTTAAGTTGACGGCCAGTCTCGCCTATGTATATCCCTTTACAATCATTACAATTCACCTTGTAGACACCACTTTTTTCGAGCAATGGGATAGGGTCCTTCAATTTGACAAAAAGACTTTTTACAGTATTAAGGTTATAATAAGCTGGTCGGAACCCAAACGGGCGGAGTACGCTACCTAATTTTGAAGAAAACTTCCCCAAGAAGGGGAGCCTTATCCAACGCTTCCTACTCTCCAATGTCGGATTGCGGGGGAGGGAGGTAGTGGAGTCCAGGCATTTCCGAGTCAACTTCCTCCGGACCATGAGGTCAATGTCTATGCTCACCTCATTCACTCTGGCCAAATGCTTTATAGTCGATAGCTCCCTTTGAAAGGCGGTCTGACCAAGCGGAATACTGGTCAACCGGTGGACAAAGCTATTGAATGCAGCGGATTTATGGGCGACAGGGCAGAATGATCTGCCGTGAGCCTAACCCGGTGCCTCCTCTATTATACGGGCTACCGAAGATTCACAAACAGGATACCCCGATGCGCCCGGTCGTTTCATTTGTGTCCTCCCCCACTTATTCTTTGGCGAAGTTTCTAGACCGATGGTTTAAATCTAGAATAGATTTCGAGTCTCCCTACTCTGTGAAGAATTCGGTGTCTTTGGCTGATGGGCTGAAGGATGAAACTTTCCCGCCGGATTCGTCCCTTTGCTCTTTCGATGTGGTCGGCTTATTCCCCAATATTCCTAGAGCCACTGCTATGCAATATATGGGTACCCTTTTGGTACAATTTAATATCCGTCATGAAGAATTGATGGAATTTTTCAACTTGCTTAACATCTGCTGGTCTCCCAATTTTTGCAAATTTGAGGGTAAGTTTTTTGAGTTTCCTGAGGAGGTTGGCATTCCTATTGGCTCTCCTCTGGGATCCCTCACCTCGGAGGTATTTATGTCAAAATTTGAGCTAGATCTTTTTTCCTCTGGCCATGTGCTTTTGGGTCATATACACTATTGGCGCAGGTACGTCGACGATGTTTTGTGTGCGTGGACCGGTCCCAGAGATCTCCTTTTGGAGTTTCTTAAGTATATCAATAATCAGTATCCTTCCATCAAATTCACATTGGAAGAGGGCGGTTCATCTATTAATTTTTTGGACCTCACGATCTCCAATAGAGACGGTGTCCATGAATTCGCCATCTATAGGAAAGTTACATCGACCGATACTACTGTCCACGGCAGATCATTCTGCCCTGTCGCCCATAAATCCGCTGCATTCAATAGCTTTGTCCACCGGTTGACCAGTATTCCGCTTGGTCAGACCGCCTTTCAAAGGGAGCTATCGACTATAAAGCATTTGGCCAGAGTGAATGAGGTGAGCATAGACATTGACCTCATGGTCCGGAGGAAGTTGACTCGGAAATGCCTGGACTCCACTACCTCCCTCCCCCGCAATCCGACATTGGAGAGTAGGAAGCGTTGGATAAGGCTCCCCTTCTTGGGGAAGTTTTCTTCAAAATTAGGTAGCGTACTCCGCCCGTTTGGGTTCCGACCAGCTTATTATAACCTTAATACTGTAAAAAGTCTTTTTGTCAAATTGAAGGACCCTATCCCATTGCTCGAAAAAAGTGGTGTCTACAAGGTGAATTGTAATGATTGTAAAGGGATATACATAGGCGAGACTGGCCGTCAACTTAAAATTAGAATTGACGAGCATAAGAAAGCTTGGGAGAAAAAGAAATTGGGGGAGTCGGCTTTTGCGGACCATCTCATTACCAGTGGTCACTGCTATAAAGAGGGGTCCGAGACCCTCCTCCACAGAGAGAACTCGTACTTCAAACGAACGGCGCTTGAGCACATTGAAATTATTCGGCACCTTAATAACGACAGCCTAAATGTGCTAAACAGGTACATACCTGATGAGGGATTGATTGAATTAGTTTATGAGTATGATTCACATCGTGATGACTCGCTGGTTCAGTCATGATCTCGTCGGATGTTCTCCTTCCTAGCGGTAATTGGTTTCAGTTGCTTTCATGTCACTGTTGACAATGGTTTATTAATCGAAAGCGCTCCAGTGTGTAATCGTATTTCTGTGGCTTTGTTTAGTTTACTCCTCGTTTTACTATTTTGAGTATTCCATTCGTTCAGTATGCTTGGCCATAATTTGCAGGACCGTATAAAATCTCTCATCAACACAGCTTGGGCTGTCTATCTCTCTTCTGTTCTCGGGATCAGTCCCTCCGTTCGTGAGCGTCCCAACAGTCTCCATTATAGTTGGCCTGCTCAAGTCGCCTTTTGGTATCCCGGGCCTCTGTGTCTTGGTTGATAACGTCATACTTGCAGATTTTAGAATTAAGATATTACTCCCGAGCCTCCACGCTTTTGTAGCATGTGCAGCGCCGCCTATCCTCCATGGTGGAGTGGGTGGAGGTTACTTATGCATTAATTTTGTTTCCTCTAGCGCCGGAATCGACCCTTTCGGTATAACTTTAGTGTTGGAAGAATCTCCTCGGCGAACCCCCACTTCTACTCAGCAACTGCCAAGCTGCGGTACCCCTTGGAACACAACAAAAGCACCACCTTAGATATAGTAGATCGCTGTTGGAGTCTATTTTTCTTCTTTCCTCGAGGGTTTCCTGCACATCTGGATGTGGATGGTACACAGGTGTCGAGTAGGCCATAGCGAGGTTCTGTATTTGCCTAATCCATTCCAGGACCATCTTCTTCTTCTTGACTGTGGCTGCAAGTGCAGACACCTGGTTTTATGCTTCTTCGGAACACAGCTTGGTGGTTACCTGATTGCTCGGAACAAGCGATTCTTTTACCACAATTTCTTGAAGAGACCGACTAAGCTTGCCCCGCTCACACTCTAATAAGGTTTGCTGAGGTCCATCACCATCATCTCGCCCTTGATTGCATTGCGAACACGTTGCCTGCTCAACTTTCTTCAACTTCTCATAAAGGTATTTGTTGAAGTAGCCATGGCCGCTTAACACCTGCGTTAGGTGAAAGTTCAGCTGACCATGGTCTCTATTCATCCACTCATCAAGGTCGCATATTAATACATGGGTTGTTCCATGTACCCAGCTTGCTCTGGAAAATTATTTTTTTCCATTTCTTAAGCATGGAGCGCCTGACCTCCTGCTTCACCTTGACCCATAAAGCTTTTTGATCAGTCGTTTTCGTATTTTTTGCTTTGAACACCACCACTCTTTCTCAGCAAGGAGCTCGAATGGTGCTGGTAAACGTGCTAATACGCAAAGAGCCTCCGTTGAGACCGTGCGGTAGGCACTTACACACCTTAGCGCACCTCTTCGTCAGATCCTGACCATCTCTCTCCTTCTACAAGGTATGTTCATGGAGTTGGCTCATACTGGGGCATCGTATAAGAGGATCGACAAAGCGGTGCTCGTCATGATTCTTCTTATTGCTTCTGTCGGCCCTCCTAGGTTCCTCACCAGAAGGCTTAGGTATGTAATTACCCTGCCTGCCTTTTCCACTCCCATTAGGAAATATTGCCTGAACATCAGCGTTGAGTCAAAGTAGGTGCCTAGGAACTTCATCACTTCTTTGGTCTTCATTTCCATTCCTTGCAGGCGAAAGGTTTGTGACTAAACTTTCGACTAATATGGCCTCCATCTTACCTACCGCAAGTTCTAGTCCAGCCGATTCAACCCAACACGTCACTGCCTCTAATATACTAAACTATACTGGACCTTAGCCTTCATGAGACCAAGCTGAACGTAAGCCTAACATACAGCAGTATAAAAGCCTGTACTGAACCACTTTTAAATTACAAGAATGAGGGAAGGTGTATTAAACGGGTGGGATTTTTTCGCACGAAATAAAAATACCGAAATCACGAAAAAAAAGTCCTTAAGTGGTTAAGAATCATTCCACGAAAAAAAAATAAAAGTGAACATTAAAAATGGTACCTGAACATTAGAAAAGTACATTAAACGAAAAAACAAAAAAAAAAACAAACACGAAAACATTTTCTGGCATAGCCAAATAAATGGAGATTATGTTTCATGTCTCTTATATATTATCAGTCATCTTGAAATATTTTAGTCTAGGCTTCTACTAGGTCAAGTGTTCGTGAGATATTACTCGTTTGCCCCCTTACCTATCTTGGCGTCGTATAAGTCTTATATGAGCGATATTTTGAGGTATCGCCTTTCGTGGGGCTCACTCGTTCCGCTCGTTCGCCCCCTCTTTCAGTGTCGTATGAATCTAGATTGAGAAATTTTTTTGAGCTATCAGCTTTTCTTGGCCCGGTCTCGGTTTAGCATAAGTTTGATATAATAATATTTTGGGCTTTCGCCTTTCGCAGTTTTATTAGAATGGTATGAGAACACACACGCACGCGCACGCGGAGTGTACTCGCATATTTCTAAATAACTTATCGGGTAGAGATGTGCAAGCGCACCAGAAACTAAAAAATCATTCTATGATTAAAAAAGTATTGCACCACAAGAGCGCATTCGGCTTAACTCGGCTGCTACCTTTAATTTTTTGGCCAAGTGTAAATGTTTCCGCTTCAGGTGGCACTGATAGTAGCTTCAACCGAATGCACTTCTCTACCGTACGCTTACACTGCAAACTTTTCAAAGGGGGGGCATGAGTATTTCGATTTCCGAAAATTTCCTCTGTTGATGACTATGGTCCAGATATTAAATTTGCGGGCTTTGAAGTCGTCGAACGTTTGCCATCTACCGTTGCCTCTCAAAAATTTGAACAGTTCTTTTTTCCAAATACATTTCTTACTGCTTCCCGCTGCAACAAAGTACTCCCTACAACTTTCTTCCTCGTGAGGGCGTTGCAGAATTGCTTTATCAGCTGGAGCCCACTGATGAGCCGCAATCCATAGCGGCAAAGAAATATCTGGTGCGTTGACGAATGGAGTGCTATTTTTTAAATGTGGATTTCGTTTATTTGACCACTGCCTGACTATGTCTGAAATTTCATTAAAAAATTTTCCGACGGGCAAGCGTTCATTCCTTTTTTTTTTTTTTTTCAACATTTTTCGTTAAAATACTCTGAAAATTTTTCTTTTTTTTTTCGTCAGCATATTCGAAAATTTCGTGTGCTGTACTTTTCGGGTGTTATTTCGTTATTTTGGATGATTTTTTCGTGCTGCTGTTTTTCGTTCAAACACGTTTTCTTTTCGTGCAGTTTAATATTCTCCGTATTAAACTCGCAGATTTCAGAATCAGGCTCGGGATTGCGGTTGATGACGTCATCAGTTGATAAAGTCATAGTTTATTATGAAGGAAGAAAAGGGATGTGCAATACAGCACTATTACAGGTATGTCTAGGGTACCTTTCCGGAGGGTGGTGTGAACTTGCAACTTTTGGAATTAAGTGGGGAAACTTTAGGAAAAACATGAAATACATCAAAATACACCGAGATGAAAAAGTAGGTGGAGCACAGGTATTTGTGGCAATTCGTGTTGGTTTCGTGATTACTGAAAGCAGAGCTAATATCGAAGAGAACTAATAAAGCTGGATACGATAAAAAGTGTCATAAGGCGATAAGACAGAATAGTATCATATTTTTGACGGCGTGCCGAGTGGCCCAAATTTTGAGAAATCGGAGAAAGAAGGGCAGATGTACTAATTGATGATGAGGTATGGAAAGAACAATTAAAACGAGTGATGAGGAATTTTGTAGGAGAGATTATTTAAAAAAATGATGATTGCAGACCGAAATAATGTTTATGGGAATAGATGACTTAATTACCCTGATGCACGTACCAACAAAATTATTAAAAAAAATGTATTTTCTGTAGATTACTTGAAATTTACATCGTCTTTATAAATAAATACACGGTGAGCCATTATTATTGCAGGAAATTCCAGTCAATTGAATTTATCATTTCTGTGCATTCGGTTGAAATTTCCCCGACCAATTGAAACCGGTTATTTGAACTTATACAGTGCGCGGACTCTTCGTGTTGTTTTTTCAGGCGGGTTGTTCGGTGTAAAAAATTGCAAATCGCGTATCAAGTTCATCCGAGCTGAAATCTATTATGTCATGAAGTATAATTATTTTCAGAAGTCCTCGTTTTGAAACGTATCATTTTGTCCCTCACGCGAAATTTTAATTACTTTCTGTTTCCGAAACTCGATAACGCTAATTGACGAAGAATAATTCTAGTCAATCCAGCGACTTCTAAATTTTTTGTATTTGGATCTGTTATTATAGAGACAATAGAAGTTACTCGAGAGACTCTTCACTTGTCTTGTTTAACTACTAGACCACCACAAACTCACACACTCGTTACTAATCGTTAATTCAAAATTACTAAATTCTTGAAATGGTCGTGCAATCCTCCAACTGTGCAAATTTTATCTTTTGTGGAACTCTGCTCTCCACTCTATTCTGGCATTTGAAACAATGAAAATGACATTCCTCATTCCTCTATTTTATCCTCCGCAACTCAATTTCTCCTCAAATTTTCCTAGTTCGCTTCTCCTCTACCTTGACTTTCTCTTCTTCTTTCTAAAACCGTACAATTTAGTCTTCCAAAACTGACCTCCCACATGAACACCAGGCGGGGGGGGGGGGGGATTTCCAAACATAGTATAATTAAGCTCTAAAAAATTATCACGTCAATAAAAAAAATGGAACACGTTATGTTCACAAAAATCATTTTGAATATCTTACCACTGAAATGTAATCGGAACTTGGCCACTCACATTTGCGTGAAATGAGAGCTAAAATAATTTGCGTGAGAAAACTTCGAAACGAAGTCCTGGTTTTGTTTACGCGTATTTTAAGAAGTCTGAAAATTGCATAACTTAACGAACTGAGTAATATTTATTGCAAATCGATAAGGGAAATTGAGTTTGAAGCGATTATCAGCGGAGGAATTTGAAATCGTATAATATACCTATGAACAGAAACTGTTATAGTAATATGTACAAAACAAAATTTTTTGCACGCTAATCGAAGCTTTAGCGAGCATTTCGAAAGATTCGAACACTTCCCAGTTGTTGTTTACAAATTCCACAACTTTTCAATGATGAATAATACTGTACTTCGTATTCTATGGATGTAAAGTAGAAAAATAAATCTGAAGCTTCGCTTTGTCAAAGAGGACGTTGACCGCCTGACGTCACCCACTTGCCCTCGAGGGACAACCCTGATGGCGTCATAAGCCTTGCTTTCCTAAAGAATCTATAATAGGCATTAAAAGGAGTTATTACGTCCTGTTTTCCCTACCCTAGGCTAGTTTTTTTTTACAGGTATGTTATGCTAGTTCAAATGTACCGCTGTATCTCTTATTGTGTTATATTTTCATTGTTTCAGAGCAAAAAACAATTTTAAAGTCAGTTAGCGGTCGTCTACGTTCTGGAGAATTGACGGCAATCATGGGTCCTTCGGGAGCTGGAAAATCAACCCTATTGAATATTCTGACCGGTTACAAGTACGCTCTTTTTTATTTCTTGCTCTATTTTCTCTGCTTAGTTTGTTGACTGCTCGTCCAAAATAGCGAAGTAAAAAATATTCGTATCCTATTTCGACGCGTACTTCGTACAACGATTCTTCATTGTTTAGCCTTCTCGTGAATAATCAATTAGCACGGGTTGAGCTGTCGAGAAGAAAAAAACGTACACAGGTGATAGAAGTTCGATGACGTGTAAAATTCAATTCTTCTTCTCGGCATTGTTGCGGGTAAAAATTTCGATTGTTATCCTGGATGCTGCGAGGCGAGCGAAGCTCGAAAGTTTGGACTGGTCGAAGGTCCGACAAGGGTTCTCCGCTGATAAGTATTTTTGATGATAGACGCGATTTCTTGCGCTAAATGAGCAAACACTCTCGCCGCATGCAGCGTACACGAAAGCCCAGTTCTTTAGCATTGACCCAATTTATCCCCAGAATACATCTACGTAGGTAATCGTATGCATAGGTACAGTCTTATATTCGTGTGAATCGCACGACAGACAATATTGCATTATTCAACACTCTCTATACTCCTTTATGATAAAAACCTCTACTTGTTTATGGTCGAACATTCTATTTGTTATTGACGCTGTAAAATTTTTTCTCTGTATTCCCTCGGCAGTCGTCGAAATTTTTGCTTAATGGACTGTCGAAATGAAATACGAATACGAAACCAGTTTTCCATCCGATCTCCGTAATCAATGTAATTACCTATTCATAAAATGACGCCTGTCATGGTTGATTGCTTAATATCTTCTAAGGAAACATTATTCGCGGAGAAGTAATTTTCTTGTTCGATAATGGGACCTTGAAATTTAAGTTTACGATATGATGACCGTCGAAGAAATTTTTTCTCATCTCTCGAAATAGTTTCCTGATATCTGCTGTTGTGTTATCATTGTACTCGACGACTCGTTAAAATTTGTTTTCTCAACCGAAAAAGGATGAAGAGAAATTCAGTTTTGTTTTAGGGTACGTCATGAGGTGTGCCTGCCGTGAAATTTTAATCAAAACTAACTAAAACCAAGATTGCCAATTCTAATTTTTTTTCTTTTTTTTTTTTGGGGGGGGGGGGGGGAGGGGGAATTCACCGTGCGTTGTCCGATGAAAAACTTGGAAATATTTCGACTCTCGACCCGGAATATAATATTATACTAGAAGGGAGACTTATGGTATTTGAAGCATTGCATATCTGGTTCACTGAAGAGGCTGAGCCAATTGATGTACAAAACATTGTATGACTAGTTACTCGCAGGATTAAATTAATTATTAAAAAAATATTAATAATAATTATTATTATTAATATAATCTTCGAAAATAAATAAAGGATTTGAATTAATTTGGTCGATATTATCATTTAAATCTGAAGGATTAGATTTATTAATATGTAAAACAATTAAATGAGTGAATAATGATGATATTAAAATTATAATTTGAGTTATATGAAATAATGTTATTAAATAAAAAATTGAAAAATAAATTATTGATATTAGTAATTATTTAATTGTTAATTGATTGAGTTGGGATTTAAATTAATTTTTTAAAATATTTTATTTTTATTAAATTTTAAATTCATTAAAGAAAATTATTTAATTGATTGATTCAATTTTAATTGGTATAAATCTATGGTAAATTCCGAAAATTTCTGAACATTGGCCTAACCAAAAAATCAAAATGAAAATGTTGATAAAATCTTGATACAAAAAGAAATTAAAATAATTACGGTAATATTCAATATTATTAAAAATTATAAATTTCTTTTTTTTACTTCTTTGAACAGTATCCATATTATTTATTAAAATTAGAGTGCCCTCCAATAGCCGATCGGCCAATGACACGAAGGCACTATAAACAAGAAAAAAGAAGAAAAAAAAAAACAGAGTGATAAAAATAATGAAGAAACGATAATTAAAAAAAAATAAAATAATATTAATTTGTGAAATTAAAAATAAATTATGGTCATCTTAATGCGGGGCATATAATGTAATATTTTTCAACCCATAGAACAGTTTCCCTGCGTTCCTCGTTTTTCACAGTTAAGGAAGCCGTCGTTTCTTAACAGGGAACCTGTTCTACGATTTTTTTTTTTGAAAAATTTGCCGTCCGCTGTCCGACGTCCGGCCAAAATAGACTTGAAAACTTTTACTTCTTTTCTTAAACTATCTATGATATGAGAGGAATGATAGGAGGAAGACTTATTATTTATTTATTTATTTGATTTCTTTCTTGCTTCATATGATAGAAGGAGAATTTGGAAGATTAGTGTTTTCTCAATTCAGTTCCACACTACTGTAGAGGTCGAATTGATAGTGCGTTTTTGTTTCTAATTCCTTAAACTTGAATCTAAACTTGCACTGAATTTCATGAAAATCAAGAACTTTCCGGGACGTAGCATAAAATATTACAAACAGTACTTTTTATAATACATGTAGTGAAAGGAACACTTAGGCCTGCAATTTAAATTGGTTATTGTTCAAAAAGAATGTCGACAAATTTTTCGAATGGCACCACTGACTTGATTTTCGCCACGGTTCTGATAAACGGCATGTTTCGCTACGAAAAACGAACACTATACGCAGCACTTTCGTTTCATGTATTATAAAAAATACAGATTGTATTTCATACTTCCCCACAAACTGCGGAATTAGAACGGCCCATTGAGATCCCAAGTAAATGCAAGAAACATCTATAACCTGATGGCTAAACTAAAAATTTCCTGAAGTCTCGACGGAAGGTCAAAGCTTCCGTTCTCTGGAACCGCAAAATAAGGAAAGAGGGCGGAGGCCACATGTGGAGGAGAAATTAAGAAATTAAAGGTTTACAACTTTTGAGGTCATGGTGGCATGGACTTACTCATATAAATTGCAAAATGAGACTTAGGTCAGAAAGAAGCATAGATGAGTTTCGACTATTAGGCTAGAAAAGGAGGAAGTCGACTTGCAACCCATGAATAAATGGAGGGGGCCTAATGTTTTGAATTACATATAAGGGGAAAAGAAGAACTTGGAAAAATTTAAATTGTCCAGCTGTAAGGTAGGAAGGATTCGACTTCTTGGTGGGCACGAGATCTTCGTGTTATACTGTAAACCATGAGTGGAATATCAAAAGGGACACTCAGAGAAATTTCGACTATCTAGCTGCACGTGTATCGCTCTTAATCGATTATCAAAATGAACAAATTTTTTTATAGAACAGGTTCTCTGCTTGCCTTGATTACCATAGATAAAATTAAAGAGACCCCGCGAGCAGCGAAAGAAGGAAGTCGCGAATTTTTTGAATATCATCTGAAATTTATTGTTTTGTCGAATAAAAATTGAAGAATAATTTTTAATCTCGCACTGCACCACCTTCAGAGAAAAGTGGTTCGTATTTAACTGAACGTGGCAATCGCTTTTGCGAGTATCTATAGCGTAGACGAATTCAAATTAAATACAATTATTCGAATATTCGCCGAGTCAGTATACAAATATTTGATAGTGCTCATTTGCATTTTATTATTTTTAATAATAGCTACCAAAGTAATATTTTCGTATATCATATATTTTATGGCCTGTTTATATATTCGAGCAAACGTCTGCAGTAAATCATTCACGAAGAAAAAAAATAAGAACTCTGTAATTCTAGTCGCGTCATATGTTCAATAATTCAATTAAAGACGAGTTATTATTGATCGTATAAGAGATTTCGGTATGCACTCACATCGTGACAACGACCTCGGTAAAACGTGGTCCATGTAGAAGTTTCTGGTTTCAATAGAATGAAACAAATAACTTGTATGCAGAACTTACCAGAAGTTACGCTTATGTTTTTTTTTTCTGTCCGGATAACTGACCTTTTCCAAGACAATTCGGAATTGTTGAGAGACCGACTAACCTGACCATGTTTGCGTCTCGCAGCAATTTGGGGGGAGGAAGTAAGACATAACCTATTGCCGCAGATCTCGACGGATTATCGTATTATTTTCTTCATCAATATGAATCTTCCATATAATTCTTAGAATTTTGTTTTGTTTGTGTGCAGAACTTCCGGTATGGAGGGTTCCATCACCATAAACGGTTTCGAAAGAAATTTAAGCCAGTTCAGAAAATTATCCTGTTACATTATGCAAGACAACCAGTTGCACGGTAATCTCACGGTAGAAGAAGCTATGAAAGTGGCTACGTCATTGAAGCTGAGTTCGGATCTATCAAAACGTGACAAAGAGGAAGTGGTAAGTTGAGTATTATGCACTTGCCGTTTACTACCGAGACAAATGATTTTAATTTAACTCACTTTTCTCTGCCTAGATACAAGAAATTCTCGAAACCTTAGGTTTACAAGATCATAAAAAAACGTTGACGAGTAATTTGTCTGGAGGTCAGAAGAAACGTTTGTCGATTGCCCTAGAGCTTGTCAATAACCCCCCGATTATGTTCTTCGACGAACCTACTAGGTATGTGTACAAATCTAGAGAAGCGCCAAACCAATATAGTAATTCAAAATCGTAAACGAAATATAACTCGATTTTATTTCCAGTGGCTTAGACAGTTCATCGTGCTTCCAGTGTATTTCCTTATTGAAATCGTTAAGTCGAGGTGGTCGTACCATTATCTGTACTATTCATCAACCTAGCGCTCGTTTATTCGAGATGTTCGATCATTTGTACACTCTCGCTGAAGGACAATGCGTGTACCAAGGTTCTATTCAACAATTAGTACCGTTTTTAGGTACTTTAGGCTTAGTGTGCCCCAGCTATCATAATCCAGCATCTTTTTGTGAGTAAAATGAGTATATTTATCGAAACAACGCCATCTTGTCGATTTATTTTACTCTGTGTTCGTGCTCATAGTGATCGAGGTATCCTGCGGAGAATATGGAGACAACGTGAAGAAATTAGTTGCCGCTATTGAAAATGGCAAATTTGACATACGGAATAATAAGCCGTTCCCCGAACAACAAGGACAACAATTGAACAATGCTGCGCTCAAATCCACAAATGGTACGTTTCACTTGAGCTTTCGTCGTAGAAGATCTTGACCAATGAATTGCCAGATTTTTTGGGGGGTGGAAGGGCGAGTAGAGAATCGAATAATGACACTTCATGCAACTTCGACGAGGAAAAAAATGAATCAAGCTTACCGATCCCCTTTCCCGAAAAAAAAGTAATAAAAGCAATGATTTTCAAAATCCTACTGTCTGGCAGGTTCTATCCCCCTTTCCCACCGTTGGCTTCTTGTCCTCGTGGAAAGCACACCATTCCAAAATATACAATCTAGAACAGGTATGGGCAACCTGCGGTTCCACAAGGAGCGCCTGTGTCGCCCACAGAGGTGAAATTGAAACTTGATTTTAAAAAATGTTCATGACAATTTAGGCCTCAATCTCAACTTATGGGAATCGATATAAGATACTGATAAATACGTTTGCACCCAGCGGATACTTTAACTGGTGAAAAAATGAGAGTCAAGAATTCATGATAGTGTAATCGTGCATATGTGGCCCGCGACGCTTGTCAGTACCTGGAATGTGGCCCACTAGTCATAAAAGGTTGCACATACCTGGTCTAGAAGGTGGGGGTGAAGATATTTTGGATGGAGCGATGGAATGTATGTAGTTGGAATCTTAGTAAAATGTTGGAAAAATTTGTGAAAATTATTTAAATTTTGGTAGGGAAAGAGAATATGAGTCTGCAAGTGCTAAGCAATAGGAAGTGTATCATTTTTTTTTTCTTCTTCAATCACATCATACCATTCGTAAAATCAAAAATCTCATTATATGATATTGGCCTTCGAGGCAAATCACCCGAACTCATCCAATTTCGCCTCCATGACAGGTCTGAAACAGTTATATTTCAAAATCCGTATTCTTCCTTTCAACCCATCCAGAACGTTGTCCTTTGAGGAGAAGTATAGAGTGTTCCTCTATAATCTAACAAATATCGCAAGCTTTAATTTAGTATCTTCTTACCAACCTTTAATTCCTTAACGAGCTGCAGCAAGGGTACTCAAATTAACCCTGGACAAGATTTATAAATGGTCATCTGACCGAGGATTTCGATTTTCAGACAAAAAAACTGTCATGGTAGTATTCCAAAAAAGATAATTACGCCCTACACGTCTTTCTTCTGTGTGTCTTGAGAACTTTCTTCACATTATTAGCCAATCCTCACACCCTCGTTTCCGAAGCCTTCTAAATCCTCCATATCAAAATCTTGAGAGCAAAATGCCTGAGCCTTGAACCCCTTGAATGTCCTCAAATATTTGTCATATCCCCGTATCGGCTGTAATCCCAAACTCCTCCTCCAACTCTACAGTAGTCTAAAAGAAAATGGTAAGTGCAGACGTTCACAAGAGTCATATAGATAAGGATAGAAAATATGACGAAAAAGTCTCCTGGGCCGAGCGGGAAACAAACCCTGACAAGTACGATAACCACCACGCTACCAGGCCCTAAGATTAGATTGTCATATTTTCCCAACTTGATTACGGTTCTCCATACATCAACCTTAAAATTGCCGGATTCCGTTCAAGCTTCCGGCCTTCGACTGGCCCCTAGCTTCCCCACCCATTCCTGCTTATTTCCTATCAGTCGTCTGAAAATACACCATGTCGTTACAATGTATGTAAAATTTTCTGGTACTTAATTAAATTTACAGCATTTTGTCCCAACTTATATTGTGCGAGCTTAAGTGGTTAAACAATATTAATAATAATTTATTAATAAAATATAAAAATATTATTATTATTATTATAAATTTTATTATAATTCAATAATTCAAATCAAGTAATATTCAAAAATTCAAACTAGTTTATTAAAATTAAATAAAATAAATATGAATGTTCTTGTACCAAATAATTAATTTATCTATTATTATTCTACTTTTATTTTTAATTAAAATTAATACAAAAACTTACATGAAAAAATTAAAACTGATTACAAATATTTCATTTAATTTATTTAATATATTTGATCCTTTAAATAAAGATTTAAGTATCATTTATTTGATAATTTTAATAATAAATTTAATATTTCAATTCATTGAATATTGAATCTAACTAAAAATTAATTATTTATTTAAATATATTTTATTAATATTATTCATTTTTTATTATTACAATTTCAATAATAAATTATTAATTTTATATTAAAACGAAAACAAATTAAATACAGTCATATTTATTTTTTAGAAATAATAATTTGTATTAATTTCGTGTATTTAATATATAATTTTTATTTCTTTTTGTAGGTGATATCACTACTGAAAATGTACTCAAAACATTAGGAGATATGAACAAAGACACAACGGAAAAGAGCTTTCACGATGACGTGACGAACAATATTGAAAATTATATTAAGGACTCGTCAGAGAAAACAAATGGTACGTAAGAGTTGAAATCACCTTCGAAATTATAAGAAAGATTATCGCTTACGACGTCAGAAAAACGATGTATAATTTTCTTCTACGGGTTTCAATTTTGTGTAATTTTTTTCCTTATCACTGACGAACGTCTTTGAGAAAGAAGAAAATCCTAATTTCACAACATTCGCGTAGCAAGAACTGTAATATTGGTATTTTTGATTAATATCATTAACATCAATTAGTATCAGCCTAATGTTGCTTTGTTTGTAACGTAGAACATTCTCGAAATTGAGTTTTTCCGTTACTATTAACCTGTAAGAAATCTTTACTTATCAGAAGTTTAATTTTCCGAGGTTTCTATAGATGATTTAGGTTTGCGAAATGTGTTTCTTATTGTTCAATAGTTAGAACTAGCAAGCAGTCAATTCTTATACTTATTGTCTTGAATACAAGTTGAAATTTCTTCAGTAGCACTAAATTTTGCTCGGAAAACGTATGGCCGTGAAAGCGATGAGTAATCTAATGATATGTTGTAAAATATCATCTTGAATTCATATGCGATAATATTTTTCAGTTAAAAATGATTCAGTCGCCATCGAGATGGTGGAAACGACGTCAGATAAGAAAATTAGAAAAGCAAAGGAGAAAGAGGCGAAGACTGGACAGTCTTTGTTAAATGCAGAGAACGGAATGAAAAAACGTTACGCGATCTCAGAGCTACGTCAAACGTGGATCGTACTTAAACGAGCTTTGCTTTTTAGCCGAAGAGACTGGGTAACTATCCACTTGAATGTCCTAATACCTAATTGATGTCGCTTCGTCGTAATAGGTCGTAATAATTAGTATTTATGTTCGACCAAATGAAGATACGCGTGTGTTTACTATCGGTCATTGTATCCATTTAAATATCTTCGTCGAATTTTGTTAGGGCTCGATAGTAATGTCTACGTTCAGTGTTCTACAGCTGTTGAGACTTTTAAATATTATCTTTCGATGATGTTTTGATTAGAAATGAAATCGAACGATTAACGGAATGGAATAACGGTGTCAAAATTAACAGTAGTTTTAAAATTGACTAAATCTACCGTGATTAGGTAGTTATTATTCATATCGGGAAAATCGTTTTTTTTTTTTCTTTTCTTTTCTTTTCTTCTGCTTCAATTAGTTATAAATAACATAATTTGAAACGATGTCGTTTATTTAGAAAAATACGACGTGAACTGATAATGTAATTCAGAAAATATGAAGTTGCCATTGTAACAAGAAGATCAAATACGTCTTCTTCATTAATTTTTCTCTCTATGTTGACAGTGAATGAGTAATTGATAGCTTTCATCAGCGTAGAACAAATAGAATAATTCATTTTTTTTCCCCCGAATTATAAAGGTCATCCGCCGCTATTGGAAATAAAATAGGGTGAAATTTTTTCGCACGAAATAAAAAGTCAAAAATCACAAAAAGTAAAAATTTGACCAAAAAATTTATAGGCCTACATACAAAAGAAAGCATTGAAAAATTAGAAAGAAAAGAATATTTGGCCTGTTCCCCATTAATAATAATAAGATATCATTACTTTCATTTCCCCGTAATTACCGACAAAAAAAATTGTTTTTAAAAATTCGAATACCGGTAACGAATTTCAAAGATGCAAGAAACCTTCAAGTACTGAAAAATCTTTTTTTTTTGTTTTCTTGAAAAAAAAACTAAAAAATTCGTGTGTTTTTCTTCTTTTTTCTGGAGAACAGTTGAAAATTCCGTGTACTGTACTTTTCGTTAGCACAACTTATTATCGTTCTGTTGGATATTTTTTTTTGTAGTGCTGTTTTTCGTTCAAAAACTTTTCTATTTTCGTGCAGTTTAATATTCTGCAATAAAGTACGGAAGGCTAAAGGTATTATTACGAAAACAAAAATTATCTGATTAGAAAAATGCGCAACAAGTGTATCGATCCTTTATCTTGAAAAGTATTTTTGTGATTCGTAAAAATCGAAGAAAAAGATGGTTTGATCTGTCCAGAGTGTAAACAATTTCATGTTTCTACAATTTCGCGATTGGAATTCTGATTCAGAACCTAATTTTTGTTTCGATTCTCATGCGTAACATTACTATCGACGTGTGTGTTCAGAGAAGTTCTAAAATATCGGAACTTACGCCGTGGTCATCCTTCTGAGAAATCAGTATAACTTACTGATTAGCGAATAGGAGCTGTTCGTGGCCATAATTTTGAGATAACTTCGATCTAGTGTGATATTCTTATGAGATCCTGGGATTCAAGAAAAAAAAAAAAAACTGTTCGATATTATTCGAATGGAAAATTGTATTACTATTCTTATTTTTAGTACGTTCCCTTGAAAGAAGTTTTATCGTCTTATTCTCCGAGATCCTTTCGAAAATAAGAACCAATCGCTTTGGCGAATTTGTTGAGAATTTCATTTAGATTTTTCAAGATGAGCGTACCAATTACCTGTGAAATACGTTAAATGAAATCAACCTTGCTATCGAAAAAATTTTATTCATCAAGAATCCATTCTTCCACTCTCCATAAACGTATCTCAACGTAACACTCACTAAATATTATTCTGCAGTACGTTCGTAAAAATGAGTTGTAATAATTTGTCGTAGGGTTGGCGGTTCGGTGACTGTACTACTCGCAGGTAAAACTGCGAGTGCGAACTACAAAACTCATTCGCAAGTATCTCAGTTTAACAGCAGTAACTCTAACTGTTAAGAAATATTTTTCTCTTGATTGGCTGCCTGATGTTGGCGGTCTACTTATTACGTTCAAATTTGTATTTGCGTGTGGTCGAACATTTAAGTAGGTTTTCACATTTTGGCTTTGCTTTGCCCTTATCTCTGTTAGTTCAGGGTTCGGTAATTACCACGGGTAACTGACCGTGCTCTTAGTCATAAACTTAGAGGAGGGAATCGAACATTAATCTTGTGTTAAAATTCTGTTGAAAAACGCATCAGTCAACTGAGTTGACCGAATAATAATTCGTAAACGACGTACAGAATTAGAAATTTTCGAGTTTTTAGTCGCATTTGGAAAATATCGTCATTTGTTCCATCCGTATTCCTTGAATTTTCATGATAATACTATCGGAGACGGAAAGTTATTGAAAAGCGAAAAGCAGAAGTTTTTCATTCTGCGCTTTTTTGTTTCGCCTGATGAATTTTGTAGATTTTTCGGTACATACAAAATGACAAATTAGGAAAAAGAGTTTCTTGTATCAATGACAGAAATACCAAAAAGAATTTCAAAAGGTTTTTTTTTTTTTTGAAAGTGAAAAGCGAAAAGCGGAAACATTTTTGGAAGTGAGAAGCGGAAGCAGAAAATGAAAAGCTAAAAGTATTATTTTGAAGATTAAAAGAAAATCAAAAAGCGAAAGCGTTATCGAATTTCCATCTATGATGAATATTATTGGATTAAATTGCAGAGTTGGAAAGCTAGCTGGAAGCTGAAAGTTAAAAGTCGACAATACCTACAAAAATTGTGTGCAGTCCTTTACCCTGGTTTATAATTTTGATGATATTTCAAAGCAATTTTTCATGGTTGAATTGTGCAGGGGATGCGGGCGGGGGTTCAGTTAGTGTCCTGGCCAAAAATTGTCTTTTTTTAAGGTAAAGTTTGCTAGTTTTGACTCATGAAAAAACTTATGTAAAAATGGACTTTTCCTCCTTCCCCCAAGTAAGGTAATACCGAATTTTTTCAACTCCCTCTTCCCTCCAAGGCCCTTATGTACTTAATTGCTCGTCCTTATACCCCTACTCCCTGACTACGCCATTGATGAACATCAGACCATCTTAGATCGTTCAATAGATGATCAGGGATGTAGTAATGGGGGAAAGGGGGAGAAATGAGACTTACCTCAGATAATAATGAGGTGCTGAATTTGGTAGATTACTCAAATATTCTTCACTTGTTCAAGATTTAATATCGCGATTAATATTGAAAGAAGACTTGTTGGTCGAATAATATGATATTCATTAGCTGACAGATTTAATCAGCATTAAAAACTCACCTATAGGTAAATCTTGCCGAACCTCTTTTCCAAAAAGACCTTCATTGAAGACTAGGGAAAAGTTGTGATGCATCAATTTCGAGCTGACAGTAAATTTTTTTGTCATACATTCGTACTGAGAGAAAGATTTTAAAAATTTACGCTTGGTTTTGAACTGGGAAAATCTCGAGTCTGTTTTTCCGTTCAACTTTTTTCAGTTTTTGTTTTACCTTACCTTTGGTATTTTTAAGCATCAGTGTCACAATTGGATACCGAAAATTCGTTCGTTCCCTAATACTGTTTTTAATTTATTTGCAGACTCTCATGTACCTGCGATTATTTGCTCATATATTGGTCGGATTTTTGATCGGTGCTCTCTATTACGACATCGGAAACGATGGAGCCAAAGTACTTAGTAATCTCGGTTTCTTATTTTTCAATATGTTGTTCTTGATGTACACATCTATGACCATCACCATACTTTCATGTAAGCCCAAATATGTAGTTCTTTCATTTAGCAACTCAAATAGGTCTCTACTCCTCCTTACTGATAAAATATTTTACCGTAATTTTAGTTCCGTTGGAAATGCCTGTGCTAGTAAAGGAACATTTTAATCGATGGTATTCGTTAAGAGCATATTATTTAGCAATCACCATTTCCGATTTACCCTTCCAGGTGAGTAGAAACTAATATTATGTAAGTAGAATCCAAGAAAACTCTATTTTATAACTTCTCGATATTTTAGGCGATATTTTGCGTGATGTACGCTAGTATTGTCTACTATTTGACCGCGCAACCGTACGAAGGGTTCCGTTTTGGAATGTTCATATCCGCTTGTCTGTTAATCTCATTTGTCGCCCAGAGTGTCGGCTTGGTGGTTGGCGCAGCCATGAGTGTCCAGGTTTATATCAATAGATATCAATAAACAAAAAATAATGTATTATATACGTTTTGTCCATATTCCCGTCATTTTTCAGAATGGTGTGTTCCTGGCGCCTGTCATGTCTGTTCCGTTCTTGTTATTCTCCGGATTCTTCGTAAGCTTTGACGCCATTCCGGTATACCTGCGATGGATAACTTATCTGAGTTATATTCGATACGGGTTTGAAGGTACCGCAATTGCCACGTACGGTTACAATCGAACCAAACTTAATTGTCTACAGGTATGTTATGTAGTATACATATATATACATATATATATATATATATATATATATATATATATATATATATATATATATATATATATATATATATATATATATATATTTTGGTCAATCATCATCAAAATTAGAGAAAATTGAAATGCTTCCTGAAAGCGGATATATTTATATAATATTTGAGTTCCATCCACGAAGTGATAATAATTTGAATAACTATTTTGCAGGAGTACTGCCATTTCAAGAACCCGCTGACGACTTTGGACGAGTTGGATATGAAGAATTCAAGATTTGAAGTAGACATCGGCGCTCTGGTGTTCATATTCCTGATACTGAGAATAGCAGCATTCATATTTTTGAGGTGGAAACTTATGTCCGTGCGTTGAAAAAATATCCATTTTCATCTTTCATTTCTCGGTATTACTGAGGAAACTCTGTCGCAACGTGTTTTGGGCTATTTTGACGGATCTGTCGTTAGTTAGGTAACTTGCTCCTTTCTATTACGCAACATAGAATTTATGTATGTTATTTAATTTATGTCTGTAGAATATATTTTCGCAACTCTTTCTCGTGTTCTCAAAATAGTAGCAATACATTTAAGCGGAATTTATTTGCTGAAAAACGTACTCCGCTGGAAAAAATGATTCTTCATAAATGTGCAATTGTGATTTATTGTGTTTTTTTTTTTCTTTTTTCTACTTACCTACGCAGTGAAAGATATACATTTTGTACTTTGTATATCCATTTTATTAAACAGATTTTTTCCACTATTTTCTCTCGTTGCCTATTTGTCTCTCATGGGTTTTGATGTTAATTCATATCTAAAAAGTTCTCTATTTTTTTTTATACGGTGTAGTTAATGTCATAGTACATCGATACTACGTTTACTTGTACGACTCAGTTACCTTGGAACATTTGTGAGCTTTACTCAATATTTTTATACTATTATTTATTTAATTTATTGCTTGAGGTTTTTTTTTTTTTTTTTCTTTTCTTTTCATTTAGGAAAAATACTTGTTATATATTATACATTATTCTTATTATAAAATAATGTGTGTTTGGGAAAATGAAATAAAAAAAATTGAAAAAATTTTATATGTAAATGGCAAATGAAAAATCTTTAGTTGTATTAACTTCAATAGTCAATTCATTTAGTGCAGATGTAAAAGAGATGATAAGTTTTAATCTAGAAAATTTAAAACATTATTATGAAAATCAATCAACATCAGATATTGTTAAATCATATATGGACTTGATTAAAGATTTTCATAAAGGAATTAATGAGAAAGATTTCGATGATGTGAGAAATAACGGCTTTTTACCGAACAGTGAAGCGAGCGTGTTTAACTTCGTTCACCCGTTCGAAGTCATGAGCGGCCTACGTTTATCGTTGTATCGAGATAGAGACTTCCACTCTCGCTTTCTTTCCTGCGTGTATTTCAATCCAGTTTCTACTATCCTACCTCTCCGCGCCTCATTCCTTTTCCTTCCGTCAATTTTCTCCTATCTTACCTACCCTTCTCCTGCTATCTCGGCTGTGCGATAAACTTGGCCGATTAGAGGGAGAAAAATGGTTTTCGTTCGCTTCAACGATGGGTTTTGCTTGTCGTTGAGGCGAGAGTGCGTTTTTCCCTTCGACGGACGACGGGCGTTTCGATGATAATATTCCGGATCTGAAAAACGTGGCCGCCGAGGCCTGGGTGAATTGAACGTACTCGCCGGAAATTTTAATTTGATTCGAATAGCACCTAAAATATTTATTTTCGAATGTTTATTTTATCGGAATCGGCGTGCATTAAAATTCGGGTCTGGGCCCTAAATTTTCGGACAATTTGAAACGGTGATCGTTTTCTGGACTGCTACCGATTTAGCCTTCCCAATTTCGCGTTTCAGACTGCATCGCAATTTCGTGCTTCCGATGCAGTATAATTTTTTTTTAATCCGGTATCGAGAGAATCACATTTCGAGCCAGCCGCTCTCAGAACAACGTGGGTCAACGAGTGAATTTATTCGAAATTTATCTGAGTAGCGAGCACGTTCAACCTGCTTTTCCATCTATATCGAATGAAGTTGCACGTGACGAGTATCCGACTGCGAACGATAGCTGTACCATCATCGAAAATTCAAGTTTGCTATCTTGCACTTATTATTTATTCCTACCGACTGGTTTACTACAATCCGACTGAATAGACGAATCGTTATCTATTCTAGCCGAAATGTTAGTTTAGTTTTGGATAATAAATTGTGTTTATAAAATGACTCTCGTCAGGTATCGGCTCCTTTATTTCGATTAGCAGATTTTTCGATCGTAGGTCTAGCTAGACGCTGATTAGCGTCTCAATACGTGATTCGAATGTCGTTCAAGCAGTCTGACGAATAAGTTGTACGTCTCCCCCCTTTCGACCTTTGTTTTTTCTAAATTTCTTAAGTAGTCCCATAGTCTTCTTCTCTAGGCCCGATTGATTGGATTTCCAATCCTCGTTTTGTTTTTTTTTATTCTTGTGTGTTTCGTACACACGTAGTCAAAGCTATATTTTTATTCGTAGAAAGGATGATTAATGATAACGACAAACTATTTTTCGTAAGTTTGGAAAGAAGTAGAGCTTTCAACCAGCGACGACGATACCCTCCTCTAGAACTAGCGTTTCTCATAGCCTGAGTGATCTCTAAAAGTGACGCCGAACTGGACTTGTGGTCTAGCCTCGGGGTATCCCCTCCCTCTGATGAGTACTCACGCTTTCCGACTGAGCTGGCTCTGGGTCCTATCCGGACGGATAGGCTGGGATCAGAGTCTTGAGTATTCTTTGGAGTAGTCGTGGGTAGTCTGATGGCTATACTATGTGAAAGCTTCACCGGAATAAGCAAGATCATTTGATTTAGCTTGCTGTCTCGATAGGTTGCGTTACATGAATTAAGTATAGTTTATGTGGGTAGCAGGACGAGGCTCTACTCCTCTCCCTCTTGTTACATCACAGATGAAACGAAAAAGAATTACAGGAAGCTTGTTAATATAATTTTTGTTTCTGCTTGTCAAGCAAAATGGAGAATGCTCAAGAGATTAATTTTGATGATAGTATTTATGGTAAAATTATAAGACAAGCTAGCAGAGACTAAAGGTTCCATGAAACAAGATGTTTTAGAAATGATATTTCAGAAAAAATTAGTAGTAAATGAACATCTGAAACAAAATGATAAGCTGCTTGCACAACTTGAATCTATTAGATATGATGATCGAAATTTGGAGGTATTTTCAGAAAAATGCATTGAATTTCAAAAGAATCAGAAACTATTAGTTGAAAAAGTGGATGATTTCAAAGAGAAATTTAGGTATCACTATACCTCCTAGATTTGTATTATAAATCATGAAAAAATGAAATATTAATCCAAGAAATAAATATATATTAACCAACAAACAAGATGGAAACTGCAATAAGATATTGTAAACCTTGTGATAAAACTCTTATACATACAATCACAAAGGAAGACATTAAAATAAACATTAAAAAAAGAAACTAGAAGATGCAGTCAATATAAAATCATTCTCTCCAGAGTAATAGATACTAATGTTGAAGGTAAAATCTTACTTATTTGTTATAAATGTAGAGAAGAGACTAGACATGTTAAGATGCATTTTGGACATCATTATTCCAGCATAATGTGGAGAATATAAGAGATGAACATCATTATTTTTATTTTGAAAAATGAATAATATTTAAGCATTGGTAGGTCCAACTCCTACATGATAAACTTGAAAGCTTGTGTAGAAGTGAATTATATGTCACTCTATTTTGTGACTTGATGGAGGGGTTCATCTGTGAGGGTTAAAAATGGAGAAAAATGATACAAGAATGATACAAAAGTTCTAAAATTTTTTGAACAAGTAGAGATGAAAAAAGAGTGAAATTATTCATTATTAATTGCTTTAAAACATTAAAGTGGACAGCAACAAAATTGAAAGATTTTTAGGTTTTTTTCAAGAGGTGCAAAAATGGGAAAATTGTACTTTAATTTAGAGAAACAAGTAAGTGCACTAGAACAGCAAAAAATTACATGTAGCTCAATTGTGGGACTTGATGGAAGGGTTCATCTATGATATTTTTAGAGTTAGAAATGAAGAAAAATGAAACAAAAATGATACAAAAGTTTCGAAATTTTT
This sequence comes from Aspidiotus rigidus, assembly GCA_035079385.1. Taxonomy (NCBI): domain Eukaryota; kingdom Metazoa; phylum Arthropoda; class Insecta; order Hemiptera; family Diaspididae; genus Aspidiotus; species Aspidiotus rigidus. Next base: position 7,569,432 of record JAVHKY010000030.1, read on the forward strand.
TGAACTGGTGGAGATATTGAGGGTGAAAAATTTGATTTCGAATACTCCCTTTCTTTGTCGAGAGGTGAAAAAAATGGAGAAATCATTCACCAATCTAGAGAAACGGGTATAACAAAGGAGGAAAAGTGAAAATGCTCATTATTTACTATGAAAAACATGAAAATGGACGGAGTGGAAAAATGGAAGATTTTGAAGATTTTAAGAGGTGTGAAAAATGGGAAAATGGTCATTTATTTGGTGAAGTGAGTAAGTGCGACAGAACATACATTGAGATTAAAAAAGAGTGAAATTATTCATTTCTAGTCAGAAAATTGGAGGATTTCTAGGATTTTATTGAGAGGTTGAAAATGAGAAAAATGTACATTAATTTTAGAGAAACCAGTAACTGGGCCAGAACATACATCTCTTATCTACTATTACATATCTAGTTACTCGAAGGAGCTATCTTTCAGGCTACATACACTGACCACAGAGCTATATAGGATAGGAAAGGGAGTTCGAAAATTTAATTCGAGCTCCGAGCTTTGCCGGCCGGTCGGCCGGTAGACGGCACACGTTTTTTCCGACAAACCCGCCAATAAAACAGATTCCCTGTTAAAAGTCAAATTTGGAAACCCTTTTGTGGTGACTATTTTATTCGTCAAAATTGAAAATGTGTTATTCGATTCTGTGGTAAATTTCACGTAGAATGAAATATTGATAGGGAACCTATTTTATCGAGAGGTTTTTCAGAAAAAAATGATCGGCCGACCGACAACCTCAAGGAATTTCTCTCTTCATATATAGCTCCAAAGTCCGGGTCTGTGACGTTAACTCTGTCAAAGAACTCGTGAGTTTTTTTTTATCGTATCTGCGTTATTTTGTCCAATATTTCGAAACCTGAGGGTGGGAGGGGGGTCCGCGAGCGTGTCTCCTGGTCAAATTGGATTCTTGACAGTGAGATGGAAAAGTATACTAAATTTCATACTTTTATCAAATAGTGCAGGGTTTGCCTTATTTTTGACCCTGATCGCCTCCAGTATATTACATGCTGATCTCCATAATTTTTTTGTTATCTGGCTGAATGCGGTAGTTGTGTTCCTTCGAGCGTGCAGCCGTTTTGAGTTTTCTATTGAGCTTGCTGTAAACGTTTACATAATTATTTATGCCCATATGTACATCAGCTATATTAAAACCTTTCCAGGGTTTTGACCGAGGCAATTCAGGCGCAATCATACCTATAGCTTTGCAGATGGTTGTGTCTATTTTACTACAATCAGTCTATTTGATAACGTAGACTTGCTTGACCAGCAATTTTTCGACAGGTGAAAATCTGGTGGAGGAAATTTATGAAGAAAAATTTACTCCGAATACCAATTTACTAGACTTATGTTTCTGCTTATCTTTACTAATTCGTTTAGCGAGCACATTTTCTCTCTTTTTTATTTTTTAGTTTTCAACTTTTTCTTCCGTATATCCGCAGTGAGCGTTTCGAAAGCAATTCGATAACCTTTATATTGGAGTTGTTCGGCTATGAGGAAACTCTCTTTTGTTGGCTTACTTCAAAATTTTAACAAAAGTTAGGTAACTCTGTTCCTCATTCAATTTCCGTGGCAAACCAATAATTCCTTCCTTTATTTAACCAATGGATGGAAATGAATCATCAGTTCACCATCTCCATGATGAGTATTTTGGCGCTCCGATATCGACAATAAACGATTCAAGGATAAGTCAATTAGACTACTTCTGATCACGCCTAGAATGTGAATGTACTCATAACTGAAAATAAAAATTCTGATAAAAACGACTCCATACTCATTCGGTTTCTATTGAGTATCCAAATGTGTAAAACTTGTGAACGTTACTATTTTCAAAAATGCTCGGCAATCATTTTGGTTCATGTAATCATACCCGAGATATTTAACGTATTTGTAGCTCGCCTTATATAAGTTTATGTCATATATGATTTCAAATTAAACAACCTAAAGATTTCTGGATAAAAATGTCTACCGCGGGTAATTGACACCATTAAGGCTGAATAAGAAAAAAAAAAAATCTTGAATAACATCATCGAAGGTTGTAACAGGATAGAGAATTCTCCGTATAGACAGAGAAGGTAGGGTAGCTATGGTCAATACCAACCATTGAGATAATTGCTATTACGAAAATTGGAAACCTTTACCTCCTAAGACCTCAAGAAAAAAGGTTGAAATTACGCAATTTAACCATGCGAGGAGAAAAATTGTCGAATAATGCAATACCCTCCCCCGAAAAGTGTGCCCCTAAATCCACGCGCCGTGACCGGATGTAGAAGAAAATTCTACTAGGTAAATAAGCCACATTTGAAATGTTTCTCTTTTGTAAAATTTAATTCTTACTTAAACAGAACAAAAAATTGCACAAATTATTGTAACGATAATATTCTGCTACGTTTCCTGGTATCTGGGCGAAAACTAAGAATTGGAGGCTTTTGCGCAATATTCTGATTCGTCATTGTAGTCGAAACGACTTTTTTTCTTTGAAATGATAACGATTTTATGTGGAAGTACCGGCTTTGTAAAAAGTCAGCCTCTTAAAATGTACTGAGACTAGGTCCAATAACTCATTTTAAGAATTTTCTTCCTCGTGGTATGTTTTTCCTGCTCACCCGAGATGTTCGACTTCTCCATTACTCGCATAATTTGCGTGTGCTCTATTCTGGTTGCTGGCGGTGCCTACAGGAGTCCGAAGTATCCATCTTGTGAACCAAGTAAGTATTCGTAACTTGTAACACGGTGTTGTTTTTATTTCTTCTTCGTACCATGAGGATATTTATGTATTTTACGCGCTAAGAGGTCTCCCCAGTCCTCTATTTTTGAAGCTTGTTGGCACACTAGCTAGAGACTTCGATTTTTAGGTCTATCACGTGTAAAATTGATTTTCTAATCTTCAGATTCTTCCTTATTAGTATTCCATATCAGTGCCACTCTACTCGTTTAAATAATTATAATCTTCAAGTCAAAAAGCCTCTTCTCCCTTTTCTTTTGAGGTATTTGAGTCCGAGACTTGGAGAATTTAGAGGCCCGATTTTCTACGTTTGTCTCGCATATAAGTGGAAAAATCGAGAATATTGGAGCTCCCTCTAATTTTAAATCTAGTTGGAGGTCCCTTCTCCTCGAATATTGAAAGTCAAAAACTTCGCGTTTCCCTTACATGCACAATTTACTGAGTAGGGGGAGTTTTCAGTAAATAGAAAATTGAAAAATAAAATGAATTTGTTTAATTAAAATTTAAAAATTTGGTTAAATTACCGAATAAGGGCCAGTGTTACATTACAACGTTACAACTAAATTAACTATTAGGATAATACTACCTAAATGTCACGGCAATGCGCACATAGTGGGGGGAGGGGGACCCCCTCCCCATAGTATTACATTAACGTCAATTGAGGCAAACAGGGAACCTGTTTTATGGAAGTCACTCGCTTGCAGTGTCAAGCTCGGAGGTCGAAATTCATCCAAGTCTCTTTCCCATCGTATACATCTTGAAGGTCTACTTTTTTCATAACCTCCCTCGCATCATATTATAATAGCTTCAAAGTTAACATTTTAGTAGAGAACCTGTTCTATGTTCTTTTTTTTTGAGAAATTTGGCGTGCGCCGTCCGACGAAAAACTTAAAAAAATTTAGACTCTCGAGCTATATGTGATAGGAGGGGGACTCAGACAAATTTCTACCTACAAACTATATAGAATAAGAGGGGGACTTGGAAAAAATCGACTCTCAAGCTGTATGTGATGGGAGAAAGACTCGGAGAAATTTCGACCTTTGAGCTATGTACAATAGGAGGGAAACTAAGAAAAATTCTGACTCTCGAGCTTTATATTTCGAAGTCCTTGAATTAGCTCAAGGTCACGTTAAGCTTATAGTAGGCCTAGGCCCCCTTTATACTAGTTTTATCCCAGGTCTAGGCATTTTTGAATTCTCAATACCAAAACCTATTTGACTCATAAAACAGGTTTTTCCAAGTCCTTTTCCCCATCACATGTAGGTTGAATGTCGAACCTTTTCTAACTCCCCCTCTTATAATCTATTGCTCGGAGGTCGACATATTCGTAAATCCTTTATGTAACTTCTAAGTCGAAATTCTTTCAAGTCTGTCCTATCATCTATAACTTGGAGGTCGAAATTTTTTCAAGTCCCTGTCCTCAAACTTTCAACAGGAAACCTGTTCTATGGGAGTCTATTTCGGAAAATTTATCGTGCGCCGTACGGTGTCTCTCCAACCTAAACAAAAATGGTTAAATTCCAACATTATTGGCCAAAGTGGTCTAAGCCCTACTCCTATAAGATATATATAGCAAGGATTGGACTTTAAAAAATGTCGACTCTCAAACCATTATACGTATATTATAGGAAATAGACTTGGAAAAGTTCCGACCTACGAGCTATACATGATAGGAGAGGGACCAAGTCCAATATTATTGGTAAAAATGGTGTAATAACACGGATTGGACTTGGAAAAATTTTGACCTCCGAGCTATATATACCTGAGAGGCGAGGGACTTGAAAAATTTTGAACTCCGAGAGTCATACAGAGATTTCAAAAATTGGTAACTGCCAATAAGAACGACGACTTTCTTAACGAAATTGATCGAGGTCGCAGGGAACCTATTCTATGAGTCAAATTGGTTTTGGTATTGAGAATTTAAGGATACCTAGCCCCAGGATAAAATTAGTATAAAGGATGTCTAGGAACTTCGAAATATATAGCTCAAGAGAGAAAAGTTATCGAAGTCCCCCTCCCATCATATATAGCTCGGAAGTGGAAAATTTTCCAAGTCCCTCACCTATCATATCTTAAGAGACTAAATTTTTGTCGGACGGCGCACGACAAATTTCTCATGAACCCCTTCCCCCCATAAGACAGGTTCCTTGCGTTCCTCTTTCAACTTCGTTTAGGAAAACGTTGTTTTTTACAAGTCTCACGTTTCGCTGAACGGCACCTGGTGCCCGTCATTTCTCTTTAATTAACCTTCTCCCCCCCCCCACAAAGGAGGTTCCCTGTTAAAAAGCTCGATTGAAATGTGGTTCTAGGAAGCCCAAAAATGTGAAATTGCATTCAAACATCAGAAAAATTGGAAAAATTGAGTCACGTATGCAGGTGCAATACGACGAAGCTGTAAGATAATTAACTTGTTGTTATTTGCATTTTTGTTAGGTAGTTAAGTGACCAATATTTTTTCCAGACTGAAACTTCCCTCTTTTGTTTTCCATGACTAACCCGCTTCTCAGGTGTGCCATTATTATTAAAATTATTGCGGGGGCTAGTTGCGTATGCGAGGGAATCATTTTCCCAGAATCTTACTTTTTTGAATAATGGAATCTCTTCTGTAACTAATTAAAAATTTCATTTTAGAGTACAAATACCCGTTGGTCAATGACAAACCATTCCCCTACCCGACTTACGTACCGATACAGCTTGAAACAAAAAAATGCTGCCCAGTTGATTTGCCTCCGCTTAAACTCACCATATATGAAGACGACATGCTTGTGGCACATAATATCGTTAACAAAAGTAAGTAAATCACTGTATCAATCGATGCACAAATATAAGCATGTAGGCTAATGCATTTTGTTCCAGTTTTTTTCACCGTATTGAATGCAACATCAAAAGTAGCCACTCTCACTGGAGGTCCGATGTTCGATAAAACTTACCAAATGTGTAATGTAAATTTTGGGTGGGATAACACGCCTATGAATACACACGGCTGGCGTTTGCAAGATGGAAAAGGGTAGGACGGCAAGTTTAAAAAAGAAAAGTATTCAAAGTATTTAAAATTGTACCCCAAATGATGATTTCTATTCTGTCTTGGTTTTAAGTTGTCAACTAGAAATGCAAGTAGAAATGTTCAGAGAAGATTTGGGATCGCGTGAACCCGCAACATTAGTTAGAGACGGTTTAGTAGATATAAACGTGCCGGTAGCTGTGGTAAGTACCCATATTTTGCACTTTTCCATAACTCGCTCGGTGTGGGATATTTAGTTCTTTTTTTTTTTTTTCAAATCAGCATCAAGGGAAAGTGGAAAATCCGAAATTTTACAGTTTCCAAAAATGTATGTCAAAAATAACAAAGTCTAACAGTACTTATAACGTTCGTGCCGGAGATATACTTCCGTTTATTTTTGAAGTATTGACCCACGGGCATCCTTACTACGCTTTTCCTGGAGCGAGACCCGACAATGCAGGGAATGCTTTATTCTGCGCGAATGTTATTTCTGCCAGCGTAGATTGCCCCGGATGGATCTCAGCTAGCCAGGTTCGTGGTATTTAATTTTAGCGTCGCCTTCGCGACTTATTTAAGAGCATTAAAAGAAAGTTCTAATTGCTTTTTAGTATATTCTGCTTTTTATTAATTGTCATTGTTTCGTCTCTTTCGTTTTAGTTCCAGGTATTTTTGAATTTGCTAAGTATGGCTAACCAAACAATTCCGAAGACGTATTCGTTGTTTAATATGGGTGAAAGACCGTGTGTTCAAACAGCAAGTAAAGTTATTGTACATAAGAGATGTAGCAGTACCTAATGTATGATGTAAAAAATATTGCTGTAAACAAATACCTAATGGATAATTAAACAATGATATCTATCTTGCAGCGTACTCTCATATAAATATATTTTACAAAAATTTGTATTTTATGTTTGATACCGCAATGCCCACTTTCACCGAATTTAAAGGACCGTAATGATGGTGTACAAAGGTTAGGAAGTTTCATCTCGGCTACGAAGAATTACAAGAATGTGAACAAGTGGATAAAAAAACTCGTTTCTAATTACGAACAAGAGGTGGTGAAGAAAAAGATGCGAGAGCTATAAACCAGATTGGCCAAATATCTCAGTCAATTTTGAGTGAATATCGACCTAAAATATAGACTGAGCAATCGCTCTGATGAGTGACCAATAATAAACCAATTTTTTCAGTCGATTTACTTCCGCTCTTCCCTACCAGATTTTGACCAACTTGGACGAAATTTTAACTAGAAAAAGTTAGTCGATTTGTTGGTGATGTAGGTACGGTATTGTATTTCCTCAACAATAGCTAGATTATATTTCGGCAATTTTTGACCCCAAAAAATAAAGGGACGATATAAATTGGTTTCTTGTGGTCAATATTCAATCAGTGTCAAGAGACTAACAGATGGACTACTTTCGACAAAAAAGATTGGTAAATTTCTGAGAAATAGAGACGCTATAAGAAGGTCCCTCTAGTTAGGTAGTACAAGCATTAACAGACCACTACCTCTTCGAACGGGAAAAACCAATCTATATCTAGGCCTTCCTCAAGTGAGAGAAGAGAATGAAAATATAGCAATCTCCTTAGCGGGGGTATATTGGGATGAGTGCGATTTTGGTCTGCGAGTTTGCGAGCAACATGACAGTTGATTCATTCCAAATATCTGCCTAGAAATCGACTGAAAATTTTGATCAAAATTGATTGACTGGGTAGTCCATCCGATAATACTCGTTTTAGACCAAAAAAGAGAGTAAAAATAGATGGGGGTACGGTAGATGTTGAAGACAAATTGCCTGGAAATGGACCAAAATATGTCCTAGGGATATCTGTCCAGAAATTGACTGGAAATTTTGGTCGAAATTGAGTGACAGCAGTCCGCACAAGAATAGACCAAAAAGGTAGAATTACAAATAAAAAACTCACGGGTTGTTTAACGGAGTTAAATGAGAGGAGGCTGGGAACCTGTTTTATGGGGACGTGGGACTCCAAAAACGTTGATAGCCTATTTGAAGCGTTGCATGTCTGAATTAAGCATTGTGTATCTAGTTACTCAAAGGAGTTATCTTTCAGGCTATATACACCGATCATCGAGCTTTATAGGATCGGAGGGGTCTTGGAAAAAAATTGATACTTCCCTAACGATGTTAAACGAGGAACACAGGAAACCTGTTCCATGGGTGGAATTTGTTTAGTAGGCCTATTGGGGAACCACTATGAAAAAACGCACTATCAATTCAGCCTTGAGGGTAGTGTGGAACTGAATTGAGAAAACACCAATATTCCAAAATCTTCTTCGATCTTGTATTATGAAAACAATTCAAAATTTTTCAGGTCCCTTCACATCCCTGTTGAAATTTTCACTTCCAAGATATGTATGATAGGGGACTTGCCTTCCTATCATAATATAAAGAAAGATAACAAACAAACAAACAAACAAACAAACAAACAAACAAACAAACAAAACAACAACAACAAAAATAAAATGAAATAAAAAGAAAGAAAGAAAGAAAGAAAGAACCCAAATAAATACATAAATGAACAAATAGATGAATAAATAAATAAACAAATGAAATAAATTCACTAGTTAAATACAAAATAAATGAAAAATTAATTAATCAATTAGTGAATAATTGAATGAATAAATAAATGAATAAAATAGATGAAAGAAAATTTTTTCAAGTCCATCTTGGCCGGACGTCGGACGGTGGATACCAAATATTTCAAAAAAAAAAACTCATAGAACAGGTTTCTTGTTAATTTTCGAGCTCTGAGCTTTGCTGGCCAGCCGGCCGGCCGGGCGAACGACGGGCGTTTTTTCCGAAAACACCCCCTGTTGAAAAAAGAGTAAAAATATTGGTAGATGTTGAGGACAAATCGACTGAAAAGGGACCAAGTATTGGTACCTACTTCTAAAACTTTCATCGTTCAAGCCGAAGGCGAAGAAACTCGAAAAAAAAAACTTTTAATCATTGAGTCGAGTATGAGGAAAAGTCTTCGAAAAATTATAAACCCGAAGTCCCGTTTCGTACCTAGGATTCAATGAAAAAAGGCGGCAGAAAACGAAAGTCATATTTTCTAAAGATTGTGCACTCTTCGCGTTTGAGGAACCTTGAGAAAACAATCGATTCCTCGAAATAGGTACTGCAAATTTGATATTTTGAAATTTTCGAAACAAGCCAATTGATTTCACAATACATAACTTGTTGCACGATTGTGATGTCTCACAAATGGCGGCGGAGGAGAGTACATAAGAAACTTTGGAAATGGTCTAATTTTGGTTTTAGTGACACATTCTCTAACGATCCCACTGCTTCCGGTATGTATGCTCGTAACTTTACCTGAATTACTTCACCTTATTTGTAGGAAAGAAAGCTTGAAAAATTCTGCTCATCGTTTGAGAACCATGAAAGCGTTAGAATTACTTCACAAAAAAAAGAAAAAAACATGAAGTAGAAAGATTTTGAGAGCGGGTCTTCGAACGAAAAGAAAATTTTTCGAATATCGAGATAAGACTGATGACGTTGATACTAATGTTTTCGTTATCGTTTTAAATATCTCATTCTCTATCGTATCAACTACCTTAAATGATATGAAAAAAGAAGGATTTTACTCGCTAATAATATTTTAAAGGTTTGATGAGGAAAATTAAGCTCGACAAATCCACAAAATTCCTCGATTTGTGATGGGTCTTGAAACGGGATAATTATGTATTTTTCATTTATTTAAGAAAATCCTTTAACTCCATATTGACCGCCAAATTGTCGAGGGCGGATTTACAGGGAGGAGCTCCGGAACATCCCCTTCAATTACCTGAAAGGAAAAAAGAGTGAATTCAAGGGAAATAGAGATTTTTTCGTCAAATAGTAAAAAAATCGTAACATCCTCCCCCTCCCCACCATCAGAAGAAAAAACCATTTTCTAAATCCGCCCATGCATACGTACGTTCTTGTCCTTCAACCGACTCTCCCTCGTCGTTTCTAACCAGTTGGGCTTCTCCCTGTCAACCTTATCTTATGCTTCACTACTAATCCGTACATCCTCTGAGTAGGAAACTAGAACTTGCATTTTATTTAAAGAGGGGTCCTCATTTCCCCCCCTCACTTTTGCAGTTTCTTCTAATGCTATCTCCCCATTGAACCATTTGAGGAAAACCTCTTGTACCGAACTCGATGTCAACAACAGGTGGATCAATGTGAGAAGCTGAAATATCCGTTTCCCATGGTATATATATAGCTAGAAAGTCAACATTTTTTCAAGCCTCTCTCCTATCGTATATAGTTCGGAAGTAAAAATTTTCCAGGAAACTTGTTCTACGGAGGGTTATTTCGCAAAATTTGCCGTGCGCCAGACGCCACGACCCACCCTACCAAAAAATTTGGACTAGGAAAAAGGTCGACTCTCGAGCAATGATATATGATGAGAAAGAGACTTATAAAAATTTTTACTTTTAGATTACTCGTACGGGCACCATGATACGAGGGACTTGAAAAAACTTAGACTCATCAAGATTTCAATTTGAACTCTCAATAACAAAACCAATTCGACCTATTGAACGGGAGCCCTGCGTTCTATACGTTTAACTTCGTTAAGAAAGCCGTCGCTTTTTTCAGGACACAACACTGTAATATTGTCCGTATTTACATAACCGCACTATTTAGAAAGCAATTTCCATTTCTTCATTTCCCAGAAAAACAGAAAACTCCCTGTTCATGCATTTCATAAACCTATGTTCGTCCCTGTGGTGTAAAGAGAGCTACTCCACTTAGCAATGAAATGACTGTATGTTGAATTTTTCATTGTCTCTTTTTACGTATTTTTCCATTCCTAAAAACTCTCTCCTCATATAGGTGCACCACAACAATAATTATACCAGCCTAATGGTGAGTGGGGTCTGGAGCAAAGTGCGGCCCCCGATTTTTGATACCGATCCGAATTCACAAAAGTAAAAGGTGAAATGTTTTCACCAGCATAACTTCGTAAAAAATGAAACTGAGACATTATAGTACAGTGATTACGGAGGTGAACAATGTTTATTGTTCAGTAATGTTGAAACGACACTCTCGTTTTTTAGATAAGACGAAACTGAAGAAGCGTGTCTTACGTGAACAGTATTGGGCATATCCTATTTAATTTCTCGACTTTGTTCGTTTGAACAATATTTCACAATTTGTTGAACTTATAATTATTTTCTCATCGCAAGAAATTATGGGATTTTTTTGTTTATTCTTTTCTATCATGAAGAAAATTTTGGTAGTAGTTTCTAAAGCACACTTGTGTGGTATGACGTCACGAAAAATCGAAGTCATCATTCATCGTAACACTCCTGATGGAATTTAGCTGCTCAGTAAGGAGTAAAATTCCTTTGTACAGATTTCAACAGAAAGTAGATGGGTATAGTACGGTTACAAGGTGAAGTAGTTCTGAAGTTGTCCGATGGAAACAACTTCGTGTTCTATTAGGATTTCATATGATACACGAAGGAGTGGTGTAGCGAATCCTCCCCTCTTTAAAACTGAAAAATTTGTTTTGAAATATTATCAGGATTAGACATAAGAGTGAGGTATTCAATAAAATTTTGTCCAACCAAAATTTCCTGGCTACGCTACTGCACGAAGGGGGTCATTTTTCCCGTATCTGTTTGGTTTCCATTCTGTGTGTTCTGAAAACAATTATTTTTGCCATCGTTTACCGTCCCTCACAGAAATCTGGTCGATGAGCGTCTCTGCTTCATCACTGCTAATGATATTGAGGCACCTACCCAATTTCTTTTACTTGTTTGCAATCCGAAAGTAAGTTTACCGGAGAGCATATAGAAACATAATTGCACTGCAACATGGGATGAGGTAATGTTAATAATACACTCAATGGCGGATTCAAAGAGGTGGTCACGGAGCCATGGCTCCTTCCTCTGGAAAAAAAAGATAAAAAAAAAGAAATGAGAAAGAGAAAAAAGAAGAAAAGCGAAAAAAAAGGAGGAAACGAGCAGAGAAAGAAAAAAAAAATAGGAAAAACGCGGTACCTATAATGTACCAGGAATTGGGAGGGGAGGAAGCAAAAAAAAAATTTCGGCACTTACACGGGAAATTTTGGCCCACCTATTCCGGCTTTCTGGATCCGCCACTGAATACATTACACGAGGAGATATGACAGAATAGAATTTCTATTAAGTCTATCACTTTTGGTCAAGGGACGAAAAGTGGTATTTTTGATTCTTATTGAGTAAATACTTGTGATTGTGAAAATACTCATGTAGTATTGATGTTACATTTGGTTAATGACGATAATAAAGCCTCGTTCTCTTGTTTTCTCACCAAAATATTGAAAATTTTGAAATTCCAGGAAGAGGTCAGATGAGTTCAAGAAACCATTATTCGGTCTGTTTTTAGGTGCAGGAAGGATTCTGAATCAGTTCATTCCGTAAGATACTTTTGAGGTGTAGATAGGTACAAAAAGCTATTTTTTCTTGCCAGGTGGTGTTGAAAACTGATACCTACAATCCCCCGTACGGTTCTGACTTCTCTTTGTATGCTAGTAGTCTAAGTGTTTAGCATTCACATAATACGAGTATGAGTTTAATATACAGTATACTAGATTCACCGGGGAGGATGTCGTAACTTACGCAGCTCACCTATTGAGGCTGAACCATTGGTAAATTGCACATATAACAGAATTCTTGCATTTTGAAACCCCAAAGCCAGTCGCGCCCCACCAACGACAGGTAGACACCGCACTAAAAGACTTTATACATTTGGCTATACCAGCAAATTTTTTAATGACAGGAAACCTGTTCTATGTTTTTTTTTTTTGAGAAATTTCCCATGCGCCGTCCGACAAAAAACTTGGAAAATTTTGACTCCTATTGTATATAGTTTGAGAGTCAACATTTTTCCAAGTCCCCCTCCTATCATATATTGCTCGAGATTCAAGAAAAATTTAGACTCTCGAACTATTTTATACTAGGTTTATAGTAGGTCTAGGCCTTCTTTAAACTAGCTTTATACTAGGCCTAGGCTTCCTTGAATTTCTCAACACCAAATCCAATTTGACTCATAAAACAGGTTCCCTGCGTTCCTCGTTTAGCCATCGTTTTTTTTGTTAATTTACTACAAAATTTGTACAAAATTTCGTAACTGGGTGAAAGCCCAAATACTCGAAGCTTTTAAGAGTTACCATTTTCAAAAATCGTTATGGTGCATGTAATGGATTAATATATTTGACGCAGTTAGCTACGAATTATACTTTATCATGCCTGTGTATAATTTCAAATTAAACTACCTACTTAAGGATAAAACTGTCTACCGTGTGTATTGGGTACCACTGATAGGCGGTACTTACGCGGAGGGATCGAGAAATAAGTCAGACTGAGCCTCAATTTAAATCGAGGTGTTGAACGGAATGAAAAATTTGTACCAGCTAGAAAACTGTAATTTAAAATAATATTTTTTTTCTATTTTTAAAATCGTATTTTAAATTACAGCTTACCAACCTCTTTTCCTAGATTAACGTAGTAAGACGAACGTGCAATTTTTTATGGTGTAAGGCAAGATAAGGACAATTATTTGGTGCGTTAGAGGAGGCTTTGAGTGGATCATTGAGAGAAGAATACTATTACGAAAATTACAAACTTTCATAATGAAGAGGCGAGTCATGAAACGTGGTAGAAGAAAATCTCAGCCAATTCTTTCACCTTGATCTCGATTAATGGCATGCCCTTCACTCGTAAAATTTAATCCTTACTTAAGAAGATCAAGAAATTGTGCAACTCATATCTCGCTATTTGCAAGAATATTCTGCTATCTTTCCTGCTATCAGTGTAGAAAATTGAAATTCCCTTACTTGTCACCATAGTCGAAACGATCTTTTTAAACTGATATCGTATTTTATGTGCAAGTATCGTTCCCATAAAAAAACCTCCATTAAATGTGGCGAGACTAGGTACAATATTTCATTTTAAATATTCTCTTCCTCGCGACAAGTTCTTTTGTGGTCACTCTCAAGATGTTTACCTTGTCCATAACTCGCATCTTTTGCGTGTGCTCAATTTTGCTTACTGTCCATGCCTATTACCGCAATACGAAATATCCATCATGTGAACCGAGTAAGTTTTTGTATCTCGTGATGACATGACGTTCCTTCTTTTTTTTAAATAAAATAATATATACTATGAGAATACTCATGTACTTTGCTCTATATATTATCATCTACTCGTCAATGGGGTTCTTCGGAGGTACGCTAGCTCGAGACTTGTGGACACTGAGTCTCTCTAATTTGAAATCTAGTAGGAGCCCTTTACCACTCGGTTAACTACGAGTTCAAAACTCGAGAACTCCACACCCCTGTCAGGTGCACAATTTACTGAGTAGTGGACGTTTTTCAGTGAATAAACTTTGTTGAAAATGTAATGCATATAAGCATTTTTAGTGTAGTTTGGTTAGGGAGACGAAAAATTTCTGAAGCTGAGTGATACTTGTCGTAGAAAATAAACGACAATGATGATCTACTTTATTAGTCGCTTCTACAAGAGTACTTTCGGGTGTTATCCCGTCATCAGTTGTGTCGCAACTGATGGTGGGATAACACCCGAAAGTACTCAAAGTAGATTTGTACATTTGGAAAACCTTTTTCAATATTAGTGCTCTACTTACACCTTAATCACTCATTATGAGCTCCAATAATGACAATGATGATGTACAAGAGCCAATGGGAAAGAGAGACTCAAAGGCCTTTAAATTGGGTGTAGTATTTTAAAGGACTTATTCAACTTATCAAAAAAAAAAAAATTATAAAATTGAATAGGAAAACTGCAAAAAAAGAGTCGCGTAAGCACGCGGAATACAACAAACCTGTAGAGATGATTATTGATGATTTTTTTTTGTTGTTGCAATTTTCCTCTTCTGTATATTTTCAAACGATCAATATTTTCTCCTTACTACAGCCTTCTGTTTCTGTTTTGCTTCCCATCGCTAATAACTGCCAATTTTCAATTAATTGTTTTTTTTTTTTTTCAATACGTGTGATGTGTCATGGGAAACCCAGGCATAAGTCGGGGAAAAAAATTGACTTCAAATTCGAACCAAACGACTCGAAAATGAGTAGAGAATCATAATTGGGCGAAAACTGGGGAAAAAAATTCTCCAACTTATGCCTAGGCTTCCCATGACACATCACACGTGCTGGTAAAACTGGCCATTAATTAGCTGTTTTCGATAGGTAAACTAGCTGTTTTAGTCACGGGCAGCTATTTTCGGTACATCACAGGTTCAAGTCACGGGTTATACCCTGCGTACGTAATCTGAACGTATAAAAAAAAAAATTGTATTATACATGGTCCATCAGCTCGTGATAAGTCATTCGTTCACTTACTGCACTCGCCTTTGGCTCGTTTCGTAACACTCGAACTCGTGACTGTATCACTCGCTGTAAGACCTTATATAATAAACAGAGCCCGGATTTTTCAGTGGAATAAAGTGACAAATTCAGTGCTGAAAATTGATTTTTCAGTAATATTCGGTAAAAACAAAAAAATCATGCGTTTTCACAGTAAGACGAAATCTATTTAAGATATACAGTCACCAAAAAGATCCCCCCCTCTCCCCCCTCTAAAAAAATTGTGTATACAATAATACAATAATGTCAAGAACACAAGTCAATTTTCTAAAAAAAAAGAGTCAATTTAAAGAAATGGTGCGTTGCTACACACAACTAAATGTTTTTCTAAATTATCCTGCGTAAACGACAGTCGTCTATCTGATAAAACTAATTTAAATAATAAAAATGACCTCTCTACCTCTAGCACTCAGTACATTTGGACTCATTTTGACGGCTGAAGACTATATTCTCTGCGATGGAATCGTTAACTTCCTGTAGGAGTCTTAGGCCTTTATTTTTTGAGAACACATCGTCCGCTTTACATTGTATTACAGAACCTCGTGAACCTGGAATCTCAGCTATTTTTGAGCGCACTTTGGCTACCACTGCAAGCTGACTACTCATGGAAAGTACTCGCGTTTGCAGTTCCTCAAGTGTCGCAGGGAGGAAACTTAGAACTAAGACTTGTTTTAATTTTTGGCATCTTTGATATTAACTTCTTTTCACGATAAGGAAACAATAACTGACTCGAATACCGTTATTCACCTCTTCAATTTCTCGTGTACTGTATTATCTCAAACGTCCCGTTATCTCAGCGCAGGATGATTCAGGATTCATGAAGAATGACGTTGAAAATATACTACTCACATGTGTATTACAGATTAAAGTTTGTACAATTTATTGTAAATTTGATACTTTCTGACAAAAAGAGCGTTTTCGGTGTTATTCAGTGATCATTTTTATTTTCAGTTTTTATTCCATTTTCGTTATTATTCGGTAAAATAAAAATTCTTTCCTAGACTCCCATACCTATGAAACGAACTTCTACCTGCTTTTCAGTAATTCTTCGTCACGCAAACTAAGTCTGCAAAAACTGGCGAATCCGGGCTCTGATAATAAACAACTATTTTTTTTGCTGCAAGAACATAATTATTGCAAAGTCCTAACAGGTGTTCAGATGTATAGAGTATATTCAGAATTTCAACAGCAAACCTGTTTTATGGGGTTTACTTTGTCTGGTGTCCGCCGTCCGTCGGCCGGCAATCTAACCTAACTTGAGACTTGGTGGACCTGGAAAATAACGACTCCTGCGCTATGCTTGGTAGGAGTCGAAAGTATCTCCAAGTCCTCCTACCATCATATAGCTCAGAAGTCAAAATTTCTTTTTTAGTTCATGTTTTATCATAATTTCTTGAGAGTCGACATTTTTCCAAGTCCCCCTGTTTGCTAGGAAACAAGTTTTCCCGGATTCCTCGTTGAACCAGCAAATTTTTCTAATTTAGTCAATCAAGTTGATGACTTTTCTCGATAACGGAATAGATTTTGTAGCTGATGTTGCAATCTCATTTCAGAACACAAGTACCCGTTAGTCTGTGACAAAGAATACCCCTATCCAACTTATGTACCAATACAGCTGCAAACAGAAAAATGTTGCCCAGTTGAGTTGCCTCCGCTCGTACTCACCATATATGACGACGATATACTGGTGGCACATAATGTACATAACAAGCGTAAGTAGATCACTATACCTGATCCAAATTTGATGCACGAATAAAAACATTTAGGCTGATACGTTTCGTTCTAGTTTTCTTCACCATACAGAATTCAACATGTAAAGGAGCTACACTTACTGGAGGTCCAATGTTCAATAAGACTTACCAATTTTGTAACTGCAATTTTGGATGGGATAACACGGGTTGCAATACACACGGCTGGCGTTTGCAAGATGGAAAAGGGTAGGACGACAAGTCTTTCATGTTCAAAAAAATATTATCGATAGTCATCTGTGGCAAAGAATTTAAAATTCCGTCCCATATAATGATTTTTATTCTGTCCTAAATTCAAGTACTCAGCTAGAAATGCAAGTAGAACTTTTCAGGCAAGATTGTGGATCACGTTTACCCGCAACAAAATTTAGAGACGGTTTAATTGATATAAACGTGCCAGTAGCTGTGGTAGGTATTCATATTTTGTACTTTTCTATACCTCCCTTCGGTTATATTCTTCGTCTTCCTTTTCAAAACAGCATCAAGGAAAAATAGCAAATCCAAAATTCTACAATTGGCAAAAATGTGTGGGAGGAGTCCAGGAGACTAACAGTACTTTTAACATCCGTGCCGGAGACATACTTCCCTTCGTATTTGAACAACTGACTAAAGGCCATCCTTACTACGTTTTTCCTGGAGCAAGACCAGACGAGTCGGGAAATGCTTTATTCTGCGCGCAGATAATTTCAGGCAGTGTTGATTGCCCGGCATGGATCTCCGCTGATCAGGTTAGTTGTGTTCAATTTTAGCGTCACATTCCCAACCTGTTCAAAAACATTTCGAATAAAAATAATGACGCAGCTGCGGCAACGAAAGCAACAGACAACTTTTCACTTATGCTATGACATTGAGTTTTAAAGAAAATATTTTGTAAATCAGGTCATCATGACCCACAAGAATGTTACACTATCCGCAAGTTTGTCACCTCTTCTTCAATCTCAATAATTCAAACTTGAGTGTATAGGAAAAGGCTACCCGTTGTAGCTCATGACTTCAGCAGCTACCTGCGGTCTAATGTCAATCCCCCCCCCCAACTGCAAAAAAAATTCTAAATGTACAACTTTATTCATATAAAATTTATAATTTGCCACAATTTAAAAAAAAATTGTCCAGTAGTCTTGGAGGAGAAGCACGGATAAAATTTCATTTACATCCTTCCTATAAATAATATATGTATAAGAAAAGCAAAAAATTATTTAATTACACAGCGACGACCTACAACCTTTACAACTTCGGGAGAGTTTATTACTCCCTCTCTCTGTTACCACTGCAGCGGGTGTTGTACTCGCTTACGAACGAAAAAGTGGTATAAAGGGGAAACCTAAACGAGAAACGAGTACTTGTTGGCGGCCTTAGTTTAAACGTTTGATCCTAATTGAAAGGCTTCTCTCTAAGTGATATCATTGTTAGAGAACATTCACGATTTTTTTTTCTCTTCAGTTCCAGGTATTCTTGGATTTGAAGAGTCCGGCCAACCAAACTATGCCTAAGACATATTCATTGTTTCCCATGGGTGATCGACCATGCGTTCAAACAGCAAGTAAAGTTGTTGTACATAGGAAATGCCTTTATGATTGATAATTTAAAATAATTCCAACGACAAATAAAGATAATTTTATTGATTGAACGAATACTTTTCTTGTCGTCTATCTTGCCGCGTACTATAATGCTCGTTTTGCAAAAACTGGTACTTGATGCAGCAATACACCACCCCTAGTTCGGTAGAATAGAATGTGAGAAGATTTATTTAGGGCGAGGAGAGGATGAAACGCGCGGTCCACGGCAGTAAAAGGGTTAAAGAACGATCGATTTCCTGGGCCTCAACCATACTCTGAACTCTGTGAATAGCTCGACATTTGCCAACCAAGCCAATCCATTTTACAATACCTAACTTATTGTCCTAGTAGGAGAAGAGAGTCTAAAGAGATGGTCTGGTCCCAGTGGCTCATTCGTTAGCGAGTCTTTAATTGCTTCCAGTATGGATCTTTATAAGCTTGAGAAAATTCCATCTTTTCAAGTATTTTCGCACCCTGGAATGGGTACAATTAGGAACTTCGGTTTCTACATTGAAAGCAACCTCGACCAAATACATATCCTCACCGGGTGCTACTTTGATATGCAATCTACCAGTCAGTTTCTTCCTAGACAACCTACCTTGGTACGAAGAAGTCCAATCCATTTTGAGTTACCCACGATGAACAGACAGTCAACGGAGAATGTTTGCAGCTCTAAAGAAGGAGTTGTTACAATTCGAAGTTCAGAAATGAGTCATATTATGAGTATTTTACATATCCAGAAATACGAGAAAAAGATCCTCTTTCTCAATGCTAACTTTTAACCGTATAGGTGTCAAGGCTGAAGATACAATTGCTACGAGTTCAAACAAATATCTCGCATCCTCTTGAGGAGCCCATTATGTACTCCTCAAGATTGCACTAGCTGGCTCTAGATCACATACTAAAGAAGCCTTCCCCCCTCTACACTCACCGTATACTTTGCGGCAAAATTGCATCAAACAAATTTCGATTGTTTTTTCTTCTCGTCGGAACACCCTGAAAATTTCTTGTATTTTAGTTTTTTTGGGGGGAATACTCGAAAATTTTGTATACGAGTATTGTGCTCCTTGTTATCACTATTTATTATTTCGTTATTATATTGGATATTTTTTTCGAGATACTATTTCTTCCTTTTTCTTTTCGCGTAGTTCAATATTCCCATAGAATCAAGTTTCCGGGTAGTATTATACTGTGACGAGAATTTGGCATATCTCGTCACGTACCTTCAGTATCACGATACGTGACTGAAGACGAGCGTAACGTAAACAAAACAAACAAGCGACGATTCGATATTTTGGGAAAAAGACGCGTACGCGTTTCTCAATAATTAGTATATAAGACATCGATGAAGGTAAAGTAATCGAAGCTTCAGAGGGCACTCGCTCATAGTCAACTGTTAAGTCGTGTTATCTCGTATTGTGAAAAGTTAATACATGTGTATCACTGTATCGTACGTCTTTCAATTCTGTACAACGTCGAGCTGAGTCCGTTCCCGTCATATATACGTCTTTCAATTTATGGGAAAAGATTACCCAATGTCTTGCAATTTCCTTCGTACTGTAGATTACCTACTTATTTCAAGAGCCCAAAAGACCATTAAATATACAGGTCTGTTTGACAGCAACCAATCGAATGTAAACAATACTAAGTCTCAAAATACCATAACCAACCGCTTCAATTAAAAAAAATTATAATTTTAAGTTACCAAGTAGCGATAGTTAGGTAAGTTAGATCTAAAATTCACTGATGTATTGAAACTATTATAGGTATATTTTAGAAATCACTAGTTGACAACTAGTTATGGCTGAAACTATCTGTGGAAACTTTTTTTAACGAGTGACTCCTACAATTTACTGTTTTTGGTTCCTAACTGTAACAGATATACAAGCCCTAAATTAGATCAAGGTCGCTGGTAACGTCATCCCGGAGAAAATTTTTCAGTATAATGTAGGCTACAAGTCCCAAAACAGCGAGAGTAAATGAACTTTTGATAGTTAAGATATCTCATATTCTCAAACAGTAGCTAATGATCTTAGTTCCCTTTGTCTTTTTCATAATTAATGGGAGTCAATAGTCTTTTTGCCCCAATTGACAGGGTTTCTACTTTCTGCTAATTGTAACAAGCTGTAATGTCATCAAGGATAAAAGTCCATTGAATACCTATCGGAACTTGGTTCGAATCTTCCGTCGTAACATATCAAGAATGCAGAAAAATTCAGCATCCTTTAAATGAGTGATAGTAATTTGGCCACCTTGATCTCGAATAATAACATGCTTTTTTCTCGTAAGATGTAGTTTTTAACGCTAACAGATTAATAAATTGTACAAATCTTTAAAAATTCGTCAATATTCTGCTACTCGTATCTTGCCTGCTATCTGTGTAAAACATAAGAATCGGAAGCACTGACGCAATTCCACAACTCGTCACGACATAGGTAGTCGAAACAATCTCTCTGAACTGATAACGTATTTTATGCCTAGATATAGGTCTTGTAAAAAAACAGACCTTCATTAAACGTTACAGAAAAGGTGTTGAGACTAGGTACAATAATTCATTTTAATAATTCTCTTCCTCGCGGCTGGTTCTTCGTCGTCACCCACAATGTTTGACTTGACCATAACTCGCATAATTTGCCTGTGCTCTACTCTGGTTGCTGTCAATACCTACAGGTGTCCGAAGTATCCGCCGTGTGAGCCGAGTAAGTTTTTGTAATTTGTAACATACTTAGTATTCTATTTTTTTTTTCGCATTCATACTGTCAGGAGTTGACGTGAAATAATAGGGCCAGACTAAAGTCCAAAATTTAATTGACGAGAAAAACGCCTAAAATGATTTTTCATCATTATAGGCTTACATAATGGTCTCAAAAAATTTCGAAAAGACCCACTTCAAATGATAACGTTTCTCAGATTCTACCTCGAATTTTTTATAGAAATATGTAAAAAATTAAAAATTGATTTTCTAATCATCAGATTCCGCTTATTATTCCATGTTATATTATCTTCACGTCAAGAGGCCTCGTCACTCTTTTCTTTTGAGGTTCGAGACGTGGGGAATTCGAGCCCCGATTGTCAGGGTCTGTTTCGTAAATAAGTGGAAAAATTAAAAGTATTGGAGCTCTCTCTAATTTAAAATCTAGTCGGAGCTTTCTCCCCCTCGAATAACTACCAGGATTGAATCTCAAAAACTTCGCGCTCCCTCACAATTTACTGAGTGGTGGGAGTTTCCAGTGAATAATCCTTGTTGAAAATATTTAGGAATCTTTAGTATAGGTTGGTTAAATTAAATAGTGGAACTAGGAAATTTTTGGGGGTTATCAAGGAGCTAAATGATATCTGTTGTAGAAAAGAAAGAACAAATAGAGAAGAGAGATGAAAAGGAGTTTTGCAATGAGTCAACGTTTTTGGAAGCCTTAGTCGACGTGAGGCTGAAGCAAGATACTAGAAAGGGGACTTGTTAATTTTATAATGAACACCCAAGCTGGCTGAGGACACAGAGATATTTCATGTAAGTTTTTACCTCAAGGTGAATCCGCGTGACTTATTTGAAAAGAAGTATAATATTGAAATGAAGATATTGGAAGTCCAAAAGTAAGAGCACGCATTGTAAGTATGCAGGTGTAGTTCGACAAACCTGTCAGGATAATTTTTTGTTATTATTATGTTCTCGTTCATTGTTTGGCCTAAACTTTCTCCAACTAGTACGTAAGCTCGATGACCCAACTAAGCTATAGAAGCGTATGGGGGGAGGGTGTCACACTATAATGTATTAGTAGCACTTCGGTGATATAAAAACCCTGGTCTCGATGAAGAAGTTAACATATCGATTATTCGATAATTTTGATACACAAGCCAATGCTTCGATCTAATCAATATTACTATGATCCATAGAATCCAAGCCTTGTTCAGTCCTTTCTCAATCCAAAATTGGGTGTATCAAATGAATCATTTGAAAAAAAGACAGACTTATTCATGATATAGTGTTTTTCCGGGAACTTCTTTTTTTCGTGGGGAGGGAGCGGGGTTGGTGGCGAGAGCATTTTACATTTATTTTGATGTACAGTGTATTCAGCATTTTGAATTCATTAAAACTAGTTGTTGGTAAGTTTTTGAATACTGGAATCGATTTTGTGATTAATATTACAAGTTTATTTCAGGGTACAAATACCCGTTAGTGAATGACAAACCATTCCCCTACCCGACTTACGTACCGATACAGCTAGAAACCAAAAAATGCTGCCCAGTAACGTTGCCTCCGCTTGAACTCACCATATATGAAGACGATATACTTGTAGCCAATAATAAGGATAGTAAGCGTAAGTAAATCCTGCGTTTTTTTCATGAAGAAGTATAATCATCTAGCTAATGAATTTTTCCTCAGTTTACTTCTCCATATTGAATTCAACATCGAAAGGAGCCACCCTTACTGGAGGTCCGATGTTCAATAAGACTTACCAATTTTGTAACTGTAATTTTGGATGGGATAATACACCTACGAATACACATGGCTGGCGTCTGCAAGATGGAAGAGGGTAGGATAGATGAAGAAAAATATGTAGTCATATATTATATCAGCCTGGCTGTAAGGCGCTAGAGGTATTCTCTCCAATGTAAACAAAGAAGTGGTTTTGCGGTTCCGTGTGAAAAGAACCGCTGCACCACTAATGCAGTACAAACGACTCATACAGGTTTGGGCCCCCAAATCGGAAAGGTGGGGGGCTGGCGACATGGACCTTTATTAACATCAGTGAGAATACCTCTAGCGCCTTATATCTGTGTCAAAGCATTTAAAATTCCTTTTGACTCTGATTTCAAGTACTCAGCTAGACATGCAAGTAGAACTTTTCAGACAAGATTTAGGATCACGTTTACCCGCAACATTGCATAGAGACGGTTTAATAGATATAAACGTGCCGGTAGCTGTGGTAAGTACCCATATTTTGCACTTTCCCATAACTCGCTCGGTGAAGGATATTCAGTTCTTTTTTTTTTTTTTTAAATCAGCATCAAGGGAAAGTGGAAAATCCGAAATTCTATAATTGGCAAAAATGTGTGGCGGGAGTTAAAGAGAATAACAGTACTTATAACATTCGTGCCGGAGATATACTTCCATTCATATTTGAACAACTGACTTTTGGCCATCCTTACTATGTATTTCCTGGAGCGAGACCCGACGAAGAGGGAAAAGCTTTATTCTGTGCAAATATAATTTCAGGCGGGGTTGACTGCCCCGGATGGATCTCCGCCAGTCAGGTTTGTTACGTTTAATTTCAGTGTCAAAACGAGTACTTGTTGGCGGCGTTCGTCGAAATAGACCTAGATCTCGATGACGTTACAGCGCGTTACAATTAACAGCAACCCTATCAATTGGTTCAAGCGGACTATAGAATCTCATAAGAAAGATACAGGAAGCAAAAGAAATATTCTAGCTATCGAAAGTTTATTTGTTAATGCTGAGGACCTTCTACGTATATTAAGAATCTGACTACAATTTCAATCACTAAGAAATTTCCATTTCTTAATTTATAACATAGTGATTTCAGCTCCCTGTGTTTTTCTTACGGGAGTCAAAAGTGCGTTTGGCCCAATGAACGGAGTTGCTGCTAGTTTCTGCTAATGTAACTTTTTGAGTGATGTCACGGGATGAAGGTCCATTGTCTCCTAGCAATTTTATATGTACTTCTATACGTATATTGTCATTGTTGGAAGACATCCAAGATTTTCTCCTTTTCTCTTTAGTTCCAGGTATTTTTGGATTTGAAAAGTATATTCAACCAAACAATGCCTAAGACATATTCATTGTTTGATATGGGTGAAAGACCATGTGTTCAAACAGCAAGTAAAGTTGTTGTACATAAAAGATGTAGCAGTGATTAATTATTTAAATTATGCCGTAGACAAAATAATAAAGATGATTTTATCGAATAAACAAATATTTTTATTGTAACATACAACTTGTGGCGTCCTCTCTTGAAAGTCTGCTATGGAATAACTGGTGTTTCCTGTTTTATACAGCGATCCCCCCTCGCCTAAAAATTTGGTAGAATGTGGTGTGAGAAGATTTGATCATGGAATGTGCTCCCCCTCCTTTTTGAGGGTGAGTGGCGACTCTTGATAAATATTTTCATTTTCAACTACTGTAAAAGAATTAAAAAACGGAGTGATCATCTCTAAAGCCGTTGTCTTTCTTTTATCTGGCTACCTCAGCTGACACTGAGAGAAATGTTTGTAACAAGGTGCTAACTTTTGGGATAAGAGAATAGTTCGCAAACGACAAACGTTTCCATTTGTCGCCGCATTAATTCAAGAGATGTGTCGTGAGAAGATCTTTCTTGTCGGCGAATGTTTGAAAGAATGATCCTTAAAGTACGTAGTGAAAATCTTCGACCAATAAACTTATATTTAAAAACAAGACTGAGTCGTCATGCGCTTCAGCATCTAGGTCTAATTGTTTTTTTTTTTCTTCTTCATTGACAGTTACATAACGGAAATTCATTATTTTCGAAAGATCAGTAGCTTTTTTTACTACCAAGTTTTAGAGCTCAATAAATCCATATTTTTTCCATATCAATATCTGGAGACCAAGAGATCAGCAACTTTGTTCTATTTAGATCTGGAATTAACTGAGAGTTTTGGTTCCTTTTTGCTTATTAAGTTCAGAATTCAAAAATATCCCCGAAAATAATCGTAGTGTAAGTGTTCCCAGTCACAATACTGACAGACAACCGGAGAAATTGAGGTACATTTGATCAAAAAGTGTGATAACAGTCTTCACGGCCGTAACTTAAAATAGAAATACATTACCTTTATTGAAGTATCGAGAAGAAAAAATTTCTTCAAAGACTGTACGAAAATATGAAAAATGCCATGCAAAAATAAAACTCGTTAAGACTGCATAGAAATTTTAAAAGTACTCAGCCGAAATAAAATCTAAGGTGACACAGAATATGAGGAGTTATCTGTGAGAAGCGCATTCGTCTCCTAAGAATTGAATTGATCAGGTGCTCTTTTAACAGATACGTCCTCATATTATGTATCTCGAGTCGTGACGTCACAATGTACCGTTCGGTAGGAAACTTCATTTTTTCATTTTTCGCGGATGCATAGGATCTCTTGGCTTGCCGAAGCAAAAGCCCCAAAAAAAGAAAACTGGCGAGAAGAAATCAAACAGTCCCTCAAATTTGTGCAAAGCCAGTTCTAATGGATCAATATATTGTCTTGCACGTCTAGATGCTTTACAACCCTAAAGTGTTGACAATATTTCTGTAGAATAGGTTGCCTAGTCTTGAGTCCGGTATACCGCGTCTCTCCCAGTATTCGTGATTATTGTCAGAATGATCACAATAATGTAATGTCTTGAATATAAGAAAAATTAATATTTGACGGGTTGATAGGGGATGACCTTAGAAAGAAAACTTGGTGAGTGCGATGGACTGCTCTGCATTTATATACGGAAAGACGCATGAAGGTTGATATTTATAAACCTGAAGTAACTCTTACTACCTCAAATGGAGGCATCAGTTCGAAGGATGGGGGGAAAGTGAAACAGTGACAGCTACTGTGTGAGGAGTTATCCGATCAACGCACTTGTTATAAAATGGGTGTCGTCCGTCTGACGAATAACTTCATATACTTAAAATACTTCTCTGACGCACTATTTCACCCGTGAGTTTCCTCTGATAAATTTTGTTTAACGTTATTATGGGTATTCCGATAAACATCAACTTATATAATTCTTATCATGTTGAATATTTTGCGCGAGCTTGAAGAAAAAAACATAAAATAAAGTATTTGGAAGTATAACTTTGTTGAGTTGGTGATGTTTATCGTTCAGTAATGTGGAAACGACATACTCTCGTAAAATTGAGATAAGACAACGTGCTAGTTATACAATATTTTAATTATAACTACACGTAAGTGTGTACCGTACCCGGAAATGAAGAAGCGCGGATTACGTGAACAGTATCGGGGGTGCCCAACTTAATTTTCAAACTTCTCTTGTTTGTGAACAATATTTCACTACCTGTCGAACCACACGAAATTAGTGAAACCGATCTTGTTAATTTTTTTTCTACACCAAAGGAAAAATGGTGGGTGGGTGGTGGCAGATCTCACCCACGATATGACGTCATAAAAAATTTATACACGTATAAAAGAACACTGCTGATAGAATGTCCTGTTCAGCGAAGAGTTAAATTCCTTCATTTGGATTTCAGCAATCAAAGGATTTGGAGGTGTTGAAAAGTGAAGCAGTTCCAATCTTCCCTAGAAAACAACTTCAAATTAAGCATTGATTAGTTTTGTAAGTAAATTGTATATATGGACATCAACGAACGTCTTCGTGTGAAGGTAGTAGTCCAGAATTGGAAAATCAAAATTACCCGCAAGGGTGAAGTATTGTATAATGATTTGTTCACCAACCACCAACTCCCCCCCCCCTCTCTTCTATGTTGACAATTTTCTGGCTACACCACTTCACCAAAAAATCATGTGTCCGTAGGTGGTCAGTTTCCATTATTTAGTTGGCCTTTATGCATTCTGAAGGACGCATAACTTAATCACAGTGAATGGGTAATTTCGACGGTTCGACGTTTTTGCAAGCATCAGAGTAGTCCTTCTTACGTACGCGAAAAGGTACCCCTACCTGAAATTTCAGTAAAGCTTTTTTTTTCACCGTCGAAAATAACTTCATTAAATTCCAAAATAGGACACTCGTCCAAGAACATTCCGTTATCTTTCTTGTTGTATTCCCTATTTATTTTTGGTATCTTGTGTCCTCCATCAGTACAAGAATAAAATAATGCTCATATAAGTTCGCGCCTTTGGCACTGACCTTAGCGTTATAGGATAAAATACAAAAATAGAAAGAAAGATAAAATTTACTGAACAAATGACCAACGTTTCGAATGCTGGTAATTTTTTAAATGAATTTTCGTCTCTTGTCCTCTAGAAGTCAGTGCCAAAAAATTCGAGTACATACTTAATTATTCACTTCCACGAATAAATATCTTTATCATAAGTGCTCATGTAGAACATTGAAGAGAAATTGGCAGGTGCATCAATATCATTAGCAGTGATGAAGTAGAGATGAAGACGAATTGTTCATTGACTAGATCTCTGTTCTCGTCAATTATCTTGTTAGCAAGGGATGGCAGCACGACATAGTCACCGAAGAAGCGTAGAAACTTAATTGCACCATATGGTGGGTTGAGCTATAATGCTTGCACTAAATGAAAAGATAAGAGGATAGAATTTTTAATGAGTCTCTTGGTTGTTTATTTGAATTCAAAAGACAGAAGGTGGTGTCTTTGGAAAACATTGGCTCACAGTTAAATTTAGGAAGAAAATTTCATGCATTTCAGGCCTCATTTCGAGAGTAGGCCCCCCAGCAAAATCCAGGGGAGCCCGCAGCTTACTCTGGAAACTTTACTCAAATTAAATGCATACGTACTGAAAACTGACGAGCGTGTGTAATTTTCGACTTTAGTTATACATGAGAGAAATTGGGTCGGGGATGGGGCAAACATTTTTTGAGCGTGCTCTGAAAATAGAAGCATAGGTACCTCTTCCTGATAGTGAATATTTAAACTAAGTGTAGGACAAGATAGTACATTTCGCTCCAAGGGAGCAAAAAAAAAAGAACGTTTTCTTAACAAGCGCCTGACGAGATTTACCATGCAGCAGAAGTTGAATGCTCACTTTGCTCTCATATAGTGAACGCTATTTTCCTTTTTCTGCATAAACTAAAGAAAGATCACTTTAAGGCATCGGTTTTCAAACTTTTGGAGACTTCACCCCACTCTCATATGATTTCTTTCTTTCCGCGGCCCCCTTAGAAACAAGTTATTTAAATATGAGGAAATTTATTAAAAATCAATATTTTTTAAAAGTTTCTCAACCTCTTGCAACCTCTCTGTATGTCTCTCTCGGCCCCCAGTTTGAAAACCATTGCTTTAAGGGCGTTCTCTGGTTTGCAGTCTCCTGCATGATACTGGCTGGAATGTGTGCTGAACGGAAACCTGTAGACGATGAGAGAGAGGGAACTATAATTGGTTTGTGTCAATAAATGGAGCCTGTTGAACGGAGCTTCCTTCTCTTGTCGCCCCACCAAGCACTTGAGAATTACGGGTTTCGAGCAAGTGATGAGATGAGTTCAAGAAGATCAGCCACGAAAGTAAAGGAAAAATTCTGAATTTGAAACCCATTTGGAGTGCGCTTATCTCTCCGGGGTAAATCCGTTTGTACTCCAGTGTATGAAGTGTAAAGGAGATCAAGAAGTTGTTTTCTATTGCTAGATGGGGATGGAAGCTGATTTTTTTCAACCGTCACGTTGTTCAGTTTGACTACGATATCTTTGAGTTTTGTGGAATCTGACGAAATGGGAGCCATTTGAGAATAGGGTCGTTTTGAATTCTTCATCGAGCTTTTACCTAATTATGTTCACTTGGAAAAAACGACGGCTTCCTTAACGAAGTTAAACGAGGAACGTAGGAAACCTGTTTTATGAGTCAAATGAGATATGGTATTGAAAATTCAAGGAAGCCTAGACCTAGATAAAGCTAGTATAAAGAAGGCCTTGACCTAATCTAAGCCTAGTATAATATAGTTTGAGAGTCGAAATTTTTCTCGAATCTCCAGCTATATATGATAGCTCGAGAGTTGAAATTTTTCCAAGACCCTTTCATATCATATATAGCTCGAGAGTCGAAATTTTTCCAAGTCCCCCTCCTATCATGTATGGCTCGAGAGTTGAAATTTTTCCAAGTCCCCCTCTCATCATATATGGCTCGAAAGTCTAAATTTTTCCAAGTCCCCCTCCTATCATAGATAGCTAGAGAGTCGAAATTTTTCCAAGTCCCCCTCTTATCATATATGGCTCGAGAGTCAAAATTTTTCTAAGTTTTTCGCTGGACGGCGGACGGCGCACGGCAAATTTCTCAAAAAGCCCCCCATAAAACAGGTTCCCTGTTAAAATATTGTAAAAAAAGGTATAAGCTTGTGACTGAGAAGAATCCATTGATATTATATCCACTTAGATTAGCTATTTAAAACTTTTCCAAAGATTTGGACATGGCGATTCGAGCCCAATAGGACCTATAGTGTGAGCAGATGGTCGCGGGCGTTTTATTGCAGTCAGCTCATTCGGGTTAGATAGACATCTTTTCAACTCGTTAGAAATTTTCACAAACAAATTACTTCAACCTATCAAACCAATTAAATTAGTAGACTTCTGTTTCTGGTTATCTATAAAATTCAATAAAAAAGCCCGTAATTCACTGGGACTTTTTTTTTTTTTTTTCAACTTTGTTTTCTGTATTATTAGCATTTCGAAAGCTATTTGACGACGTTTATATTAAAGTTGTTCGGAGAAATTTTCCGGGGTGGGGGAGGGGAGGATTCTCGTGCAGTAAAATTTTTCTACAGGGGATTTTGAACAAGATTTCATGATGCTTCAAAGCAAATTTTCCAGTTCTAGGGTGTTCTCCGTGATAACTTTCACAAATGCACAATCATTTTTATGAATGTAATGTCTCAAGGATTTGTCGTAGTTAGTATCAAATTGATTTACGAGTATTATACTTATGTATAATTTTAAATAAAATAATCTGTCCCGTGTGTATTAACGTTGTAGCACCATTGAGGTGGAATTAAAAAAGAAAAAAAACTTATACAGTGGAACCTCTATAATTCGAACTCCCATTATTCAGAAATCTCTATAAATCGGAACCGTTAAAAATCGCGTTATTTTGAAGAAAATGCATGTATTTTTCCGCCCTCCATATTTCGAACTTTTTAAAAGGCCATCTTTCTTTTTAAGTCGAAAATATCACCGTATTTTGTCCCACAAATCGGATGTTCATGATACAACAAAGCCATGACTGATAATTTTACACGTTTCTTCGTGCACAGAATATTCGGGTGTACGGAGAAAGAACGTACATTCTGAAAAATCAAACGAAAATTACTGATTTTTTCTAAAACTAAATAATAATCTACAAATTTTTATGTAAAACGTATTTTTGATTTTTACATGTAGGGTGTACATATACGTGCATAATATATATTTAAATTTCCAGCATAATTCGAATTTTTTTTTGACTTTCCTTTCAATCGAACTCTCCATAATTTGAAAAGCTCTATATTTCGAATTTTCTTCTTGTCCCTTGAATTTCGAATTATAGAAGTTCCACTAACATTAAAATCTCTAAAGGAAATGAGCCAACCTGAGTTCTACATTAACCGAAAAATCAGGATAATTGTTCAATCTTCGAAACTATTATGACCTAAATAACAGCTTACCTTGTTTTCTAGATTGATTCAGTAAGACGAACAATGTAGAATCGTTTTCTAATGACATGAGGACAAGTTAAAGAAAATTTTTCGGTGAGATAGAAGGAGACTTTCATTGGATAGGATCAATACCGTATTTACAGACGCATGAAATTTTATTTTTTAAAAAACATCACCTACCGCGCTTTCAAACGAGCTTGTCATTCATCATCAGTTGAGTAACTAAATTGAATAGACTCAAAACTGAAACAGAGGAAGAAAGAACATAAGTAAAAATGGATCAACAATAGATAAACTGGATGAAAATGTACATTATTCCTTTCGTGAGAAAGATCAACTTCGATGTTTCCCAGGCCGAGAATATCTCCAATTCCTCGAGTCTTTTTATCATTGGCCCTTCAGAGGTAGTCGGCGGTATTGGAGTCGTGATCACAGTGAATGGGTAATTTCGACGGTTCGACGTTTTTGCAGGCATCAGAGTACTCCTTCTTACGTGCGCGAAAAGGTACCCCTACCTGAAATTTCAGTAAAGCTTTTTTTTTTTTTCACCGTCGAAAACAACTTATTAAATTCCAAAATAGGACACTCGTCCAAGAACATTCCGTTATCTTTCTGACAGTCTGTGTGAAAAATCAGAGTAGGAGGCACTTCCGCAATACCTAACGCGTTACGACATTTGAAACGATGTATTTCAACTGATAAAGAATTTTATGCACGTCTAGCAAAAAACAAACAAAACCTTCATTAAATATTATAAAAAGGAATGGAGACTAGATAGCATGATTCATTTTAGGAATTTTCTTCTCCTTAGCAAGTTTTTCGTAGTCACTACCACAATGTTTGATTTGTTCACAACTCGCATCATTTGCCTGTGCTCAATTCTGGTTGCTGTCAATACCTACAGGACTCCAAGATATCCACCCTGTGAACCGAGTGAGTTTTTGCAATTTGTGGTATATTATGGTGTTCTTATTTTTCTTCTTCTTTTCTCATACCATGCGAATACTTATTTCCTTTGCTCATTACATCATCATCATGAATCCTCCCTCTCTTCATGCCAGCTGGAGCATCGATGAATTTGAGTCCCCATTTTAAGGTCCGTCATGCACAGAACTGGACGAATCGGGGGTATCGAAGTTCCCACTACTTCAAAATTTATTCAGAGTCCTCTCCATGAAAAATGGCATTGATAAGTATCAAAATTTCATTCCAGGATATAAATACCCGTTAGTCTGTGACCAGCCATTCCCCTACCCGACTTACGTACCAGTACAGCTTGAAACAAAAAAATGCTTTCCAGTTACTTTGCCTGTTCTCGAACTCGTCATATATGAAGACGATATACTTCAGGTAGTTAATGGCAATAATAAGCGTAAGTAAATCACGATGCCTTCACCTCAAAATTGATGCACAATTATAGGCATTTAGAATAATGTATTTCGCTTTAGTTTTCTTTAGCGTATTGAATGCAACAGCGAAAGTAGCCACCCTTACTGGAGGTCCAATGTTCAATAAGACTTACCAATTGTGTAATTTGAATTTTGGATGGGATAACTCGGCTCTGAATACCCACGGCTGGCGTGTGCAAGATGGAAAAGGGTAAGACGGCAAGTCTTTCATGTTTAAAGAAAAAGTATCGATAATCATACACGCATTAAATTACCTGTAGCAAAGCATTTTTAATATTTCCATCCCGAATGATGATTTCTATTCTCTCCTGATTTCAAGTTGTCAGTTCGAAATTGAAATAGAACTGTTCAGACAAGATTGTGGTTCACGAGCGGACGCGGTATCGTTTCCAGATGGTTTAGTGGATATAAACGTGCCAATAGCTGTGGTAAGTGCGCAAGTTTTGTATTTTTTTGTAACTCGCTCTGTGGGACTGAATATCGGCGCGGTGGTACAGGATATTTACTTCTTCTTATGCTTCAAAACAGCATCAGGGGAAAGTGGAAAATCCAAAATTCTACAATTGGCAAAAATGTGTCTCAGAAGTAAAACAGTCTAGGGCTAAATCTACAGTCCGTGCTGGAGATGTACTTCCTTTCGTGTTTGAACAATTGACCCTTGGTCATCCTTACTACGTTTTTCCTGGAGCGAGACCCGACAATACTGGAAAAGCTATATTCTGCGCGAATGTTATTTCTGCCAGTATTGACTGTCCAGGATGGATCGCCGCTAGTCAGGTTTGTTGTCTTAAATTTTTACGTTGTTTCCCCAACTCGTAAGAAAGAATTTTAAGGAAGAGGGGAAGCTGAAAGAAATAAGAAAAAAAACGAATACTTCTTGGCAGCGTTAAAACTATTTGTCCGTCCGCAATTTAATTCGATTCTCAATTGAAATTGTTTCTTCTTCGTATTTTTTAGCTCCAGCCATTCTTGAATTTGCTAAGTCCGGCCAACCAAACAATGCCTAAGGTATCTCCATTGTATGATATGGGTGAAAGACCGTGCGTTCAAACAGCAAGTAAAGTTTTCGTGCATAAGAGACGCAGCAGCCTTGATTAATATTATACAATAATTCCAAAGACAAATAAAGTTGATTTTACCGACTGAACGAATGCGTTATTGATGTCTATTGTGCAGCGCAGTTTACTTTCACAGTATTCTGTTGTTTGATACAGCAGTGTAGCCTCTTTCCCCTAGAATTTAGTGGAATGTATTGTGAGAAGATTATATCGTGGTATGCAAAGGACAAGAAAAGGTTTGATAAATTTTATGTTGGCTACAAAGAATTAGAAAATTTTGAACAGGTGGATACGAATATTAAATGAAGAGAGAAAGACCAAAGTTAATCGAATAATCTTTACTACTGCACAGAATTAAAATTTCGTACGAGATCGAAGAAACGACGGGGCCATTTTCAAATATCAAAAATTGTAAAATTTGAAAAATGCAAAATGGAACAAACAAAAAAGTTGTAAAATATTGAAAAAAACTCACGGCTTCTTTAACGGAGTTAAACGAGAGGTGGCAGGGTACGTATTTTAAGGGGCCCGTAGAGTTTGAAAAATGTTGACTTACCTACCAGATCTATGACGTCATCAAATTGTTACGTCACAAATCCGGACTTTGGAGCTATTATAATGGGAGGGGTCTCGGAACAATTCTGACCTCGAAATATATGATAGGACGGGGACTTGGAAAATTTTTGAGCTCCGAGTTTCGCCGGACCACGGACGTTTTGTCTGAAAAACCCCCCATAAAACAGGTTCCCTGCTTGCTTGAAAAATCGTTAAAATTGTATTCACGATTTTTCTTGTTTTTCGATATTTTTCAACCTTGTCGTTCGTTCAATTTTGTCTTTTTCGAATTTTCAATATTTAAATAAGACCTCGTCGTTTCTTCGATCTTGTACAAATTTTTAACTCCGTGCGATAGTTCGATTGTCTTTGGTCTTTCTCTCTTCATTCGATATGAGCCGAAATGTTGTTTCCAGTAATGCAATACGGGCAAGAGACTTCGTTTGTGAAGAAAGAACGCAGAATAAGAAGAAAGAGAATGAGGCGAGCGAGGAGAGTCTACTCGCGCCTTGACTTTTTACATGCAGATGCTTGAATTATTTTCCATCGATTCTAATTCTGTTGCTGTCGGAGGGAGGGGTGCGCATACTGATTCCTGTTGAAAGACTGGAGGCTGAGTTCACAGTAAGTGCCATGTGGCAAGGCATAAAGTCTACTCATTGAATGCGTCAATTGAAGATATATAAGATATCGTTAAGATTGAGTGATTAATTTAGTGGGCTATCTGGAGAGAAACGTATGTCTTGTTGTGGAGATGGAGTATAGCGTTGAAATTTGAAACAATGATGTTCTTCTGAGGCGAGATATTGTTATTCTCGGAGTAGGTAGTCTTTTTGCTATGTCTGAATCCGTAAAATTGAAAATCGGTAGCTTTTCTACCGACCTCGTAATGACTTCGCCAAATCAGTTTATTCAACTTCTCTTGATGTCTTCTGAAACAGCGGAAAAAAAAAGAAATGTCGCGAAGCAATTAAGAACCGTACATAACTCACATCCTTGATCGTTTAAATCATTTTAAAAGATGCTCAATCTGTGCAAACCATTCCTAATGAACCATGGTAACTCAACATTTCCACCAAAGTTTAACTTAAAATCGACGTCGATTCATTTTCAAGTAAGTTCGGCTCCCAATGTCGACCGCAAATCGACCCAAAAATGGCTAAACAACGACTTAAAATTGACCTCTAATTTCGTCCTTCCAACTTATTGTCGACGTCGAATTTCAGTCGACTCGTGGTTTTGGGTTAATGATGACTGAAAACCGACGTCGGAATTGAGTTGAGGTTACGTCACATCCTTCATAGGCAAAAGACTTGCAATAATCAATGTCGAAATTGCAGTGGACAATTTGACGAGGTTTCAGAGTTGAGGTCAAATTTGAGTCGACTCCTGAAACTAGATTTCATGGTGGACTAAAAGATTGCGTCAATTTGACCACTGCTTTATTTAGGCAAGCACGATTGAGATTCTCAAGGGTTCTCCTTTTATGTTTATGACCGAATTGACAAAAAGCTATAAGAAGGTGACTACACAAGGTACATCGACTCCAGATTGACGTTGATTGAAGGCGACCAACACACATTTCCAGAGCACTACAAATCGGCTGTTAATCGATTCAAAAGAGCAACCATAGAAAAACTTGGAGAAGTATAAGCAGTCGAACGTCATTGCGCTTATGCTTATCGATTTATAGCATTATCGTTGCCGTGCACACAAGTATTTGAAGGGCACCTGTAAAATATTATAAAGAGACGTACGTACAAGTTTGTATGACGAACCTCTGAGGTTTACGTATACTATGTATTTTTCTTGGTGGCTGCATGACCGAGTATTAGAAGAGAAAAACAATTGACTCCCACTTCGAAGAAAAAAAAAAAGAATCGATCGTCTTTAATTGAATAATATGTTCTGCTTCCGTATTCTATTTTCTTTTGAGTAAGTCTCTACCTTAGTTATACCACGAAAACTCCCTCTGAACCCTCTTTTTTAGCCGCTGTTTTGGAATTCCAGAAATGAAAACCACAGGACGAAAAGTCCTAGAGGTTTGAGGCCTAATTTTAAAACTTTCATGATTCAAGTCAATGCGGAGAAGAAATCTCAAGGAAAACATTCGATCTTTGAGTCGAGTATGTGGATAAGGCTTCCAGCAATTATGAAATCTCATTCAGTGCCGTAGCTAGGATTAAAGGAGAAAGGGGTACAAGACGGAAATCCAATTTTTTCAAAGAAATGTACTCGTCAAATTTGAGATAATTTTTATTGTAGGTTTAGAAAATTATTATTTTCATAGGCTTTAATTATTCTCAGATTACTGCGAATTTCATCCCCTAAAAATTCTGGAGCTAAGACAATAGATTCTAAAATAACTTGTTTGCCCGCGTGGAAATTCGCAAATAGTGGGGGGGGGGGGGATCGGAACAACTTACGAAGTGGTCTAGTTTCTTGTTATTCCTCTAGCGACCACTTTGCATCTCTAACCTCTAAGTTTACCTTCATATTATAGAAGAGCTGAATTTGAAAGAAATGTTCTTTTCAACCGTTTACGAGACACGGAGCTGCAACAATTATGAACTACAAAGTCTATTGAAAAACATAAAATTAATTGTAGAGGGTACGACGCTTTGACAAAGAGAAATTTTTCGGACATCAGGATAAGACTTTTGATTACGTCAACGCTAATGTTTTTCTTATCATTTTAAATACCGCACTCATAAAATAAATCCTTATCATATCAACTACCTCGAATAATAATGAAAAGAAAGAATCTAACAATAGTTGAATATTGTTGAGCTGTAATGCAAAAAATTAAGCTCGACAAATTAACGAAATTCCTCGACCAACAATGATGGTTTAGGTACTGACAGCTACAAATTAGGTTCTGAAGTGGGATATGCATTTTCCATGTACTCGTATAAGTTTCTTTCACTTTGTACCGTTTGGGGAACTACATTTCATTCCTCATTATCAACGGTCAAATTATGAAACACCTGTTCCTGGCCTGACTTGAATCGTATCTCGCTCGTAATTCCTGACTATGTTTGGCCTCTTTTCAATTGTATACTTCATATTAATCCAAACATTCTGTGAGCAGAAAAATTAGAATGATTTGGTCAACGAAGGATACAATTGACATTTTCTGACTACCATCTCAGATTCACTTTTTCCCCTCCATTTTTATAGTGCCCTGTAATACTATGACCTCAATGGACCATTGGGGAAGTCAATGCCGATAAGAAGTGGGTCATTGTGAGAAGCTGAACGGCTTCAATATTTTTTCCCCGTATCTCCCGTGTAGTTTGCGAAAAACCAGACTTTTTATCGTTACGGTCCAGTGGAAATTTCTAGAGTGACTTTAGACATGCTTCAGTTGTAGTTTCAGTTGCGACTTACAGACTTATTAGGACGAGAAAAAAAAGAAAAACTTCCGAATTACCTTTCAAGTTGGTATATTATGTATGATTCTTCAAGTAGAAATCGTTTCGTAAATATAAGTAGAAAAATTATTTTTAATATTTACGACTCTGGTGATTTTACGTCCGCGTGTAATCATTAGGGATGAATTTTAAACTATAATTAAGGAAAACATTATTGGTAGGAATCCACACCCGTTTTTTTGTTTGAGACTTCCACCGTGAGACGGAATCATAAATTATTTTATCTCAAGAATATTAATTAAAATTTTATAATCTATCCGTTAAGAAAGAAAAACTCTTTACGAGCATACAATACTAAAATTTTATTCCTTTAACTTTAACGATCACAAGTGTGCATTAAAATTCTCACTTTGTCACCTCGATAAAGTCAACTTTTTAAATTCTTTGTATCTACTTATCAATCTCCCTAGATTAAGCAGTTCCAATCGTCTCTAGAGACAAATTAAGCATTCATTAATACCGTAAATAAATTGTATAGGCCTATATGGTCATCAACTAACGTGTTCGTGTGACGGTAGTGATATAGTCAGCCTCCTCCCCAGAATTGGAAAATCAAAATTACCCGCACGTGTGATGTATTGCATAATATTTTATCAACCTCACTCCCTCCTATATATTGACAATTTTCTGACTACACCACATCACAAAGCTTCCATTATTTAGTTGGATTTCAAGTATTCTGAAGGACATAACTGCTACCTACTGTTTCTTCTCCCTTGTTCTGTGCTGAACTTACTTCTAGATTGCAAATAAATAGTTATTCATTTTTGGTATCTTGTGTCCTTCATCAGTTCAAGAATAAAATAACGCTCGTACAAGTTCGAACTTTTGGCACTGACTTTATCGTTATAGGATGAAATACGAAAATAGAAAAAAAGATAAAATTTACTGGACAAATGACTAACGTTTCGAATGCTGGTAATTTTTTAAATGAATTTTCGTTTCTCATCTTGTAGAAGTCAGTGCCAAAAATTCGAGTACATATTTAATTATTGACTTCCACGAATAAATATCTTTACCATAAATGCTTATGTAGGACATTGAAGAGAAATTGGGACATGAGAAATGATGAAGTAGAGACGAAGACGAATTGTTCATTGACTAGATCTCTGTTCTCGTCAATTATCTTGTTAGCAAGGGATGGCAGCACGACATAGTCACCGAAGAAGCGTAGAAACCTAATTGCACCATATGCACTAAATGAAAAGATAAGAGGATAGAATTTTTAATGAGTCTCTTACATTTGGTCGTTTATTTGAATTCAAAAGACAGAAGGTGGTGTCTTTGGAAACATTGGCTCACAGTTATGTAGGAAGAAAATTTCATGCATTTCAGGCCTTATTTTGAGGATGGGCCCCCTAGCAAAATCCAAGGGAGCCCGCAGACGTCTCTGGAAACTTTACTTAAATTATACTGACAACTGACTAGCGTGTGTAATTTTTGGCTTTATTTATAAATGGGAAAAGTTGGGCCGAGAAGGAGGCAAAAAATTTTTGGGCATACTCTGAAAATAAAAGTATAGGTACGTCTTCCAGGTAGTGAATATTTAAACTCAGTGGTGGACAAAACAGTACGTCACGCTCCAAGGGAGGAAAAAAAGACGATTTTTAACAAGCGCTTGGCGAGATTTGCCGTGCAGCAAAAGTTGAACGCTCACTTTGCTTTCATAAAGTGAACGCTATTTTTATTTTTACATAAACTAAAAACAATAATTTTTATTATTCTCGGCTCTACCGTCAAAAAAATTTGAACATCAAAATGTAGTCGCTTCGGCGATACATATACTAAAATTGGAACGATTCAGAGAAGATTGGCATGGCCCCTTCGCAAAATTGTGAAGGTCCATTTTAATGTTCCAATTTTCCTGACAGTAGAGCCGAAAATAATAAAAATTATTGAAATTCTCTGTCAGGACAAGTCTTTTTACGTGAAATAAAAAACGATCACTTTGAGGCAGTGATTTTCCAACTTTTAGAGATTGCGTCCCCCGATGGCTTCTTCTTTTTCGCGGCCCCCTTAGAAAAAAGTTATAGTTAAATATTGGTAAATTTATAAAAATCACTATTTTTTAAACTAGATTTCAACTTACCTCGTTTTCTAGATTAATCCAGTAACACGAACGTAGAATCGTTGTCTAATGACATGAGGACAAGTCAAGGATAATTATTCGATCAGATAGGAGAAGACTTTCATTGGATAGGATCGATACCGTATTCACAGACACGTAATTTCATTTTTCAGAAAAACACCACATACCTACCGCG
Organism: Aspidiotus rigidus; assembly: GCA_035079385.1. Taxonomy (NCBI): domain Eukaryota; kingdom Metazoa; phylum Arthropoda; class Insecta; order Hemiptera; family Diaspididae; genus Aspidiotus; species Aspidiotus rigidus. The sequence continues at coordinate 7,608,883 of JAVHKY010000030.1, forward strand.
CTTTCAAAAGTGCTGGTCATTCACCATTAGGTGAGTAACTAAATTGAATAGACTCAAAACTGAAACGGAGGAAGAAAGAACATGAGTAATAATGGATCAACAATAGATATAAACTGGATGAAAAAGTCATTTCGTAGAAAAGATCAACTTCGATGTTTTTCAGGCCGAGAATATCTCCAATTCCTCGAGTCTTTTCATCATTGGCCCTTCAGAGGTAGTCGGCGGTATTGGGGTCGTGATCATAGTTAATGGCCAATTTCGACGGTTTGACGTTTTTGCAGGCATCAGAGTACTCCTTCTAACGTGCGCGAAGTGGTACCCCTAACTGACTGATGTATTTCGTAAAATTGAGTAAAGCATTTTTTTCACCGTCGAAAATAACTTCATTAAGTTTAAAAATAGAACACTCGTCCAAGAATATTCCGTTATCTTTCCTGCTGTCTGTGTGAAAACTAAGAGTAGGAGGCACTTCCTCAATACCCCAACTCGTTACCACATTTGAAACGATCTATTTGAACTGATAACGTATTTTATGCACGTCTAGCAAAAAGAAACAAGACCTTCCTCAAATGGTATAAAAAGGAATGGAGACTAGATAGCATAATTCACTTTAAAAATCTTCTGCTTAGCAAGTTTTTCGTAGTCATCCATAATGTTTGATTTGTTCACAACTCGCATCATTTGCCTGTGCTCAATTCTGGTTGCTGCCAATGCTTACAGGACTCCGAGATATCCATCGTATGAACCGAGTGAGTTTTTGTAATTTGTGATAATATGGTGTTCTTTTTTTTTTCTCTCTCTTCTTTCATACCATGGAAATACTTATTTCCTTTGCTCATTACAGCTCGAGCTGGCATACCTCAGACTCGAGCATCGACGAATTTGAGTCCGCATTTTAGGGTCTGTCGTGCACAGAAGTGGACGAATCGAGGGTATTGAAGTTCCCTTTATTTCAAAATTTATTCAGAGTTCCATCCAACGTAGACAATTTAGATCAATAAACGTCAGAAAGCCCGCCTCCAACAGAATAGCAATTTTTCGAGAGCTGGACATTTTTCAGCAGCTGTTGAAAAATACAATAATATATATCTGTTTCCGGACAAATATGATATATAGTATGCAAGAATCGAACCCGATACCACGGCTCTAATGATCCGTAGACCTCCTTTATATCCTGATACCGAGTCCAGAAGAACGATCTTAACTCACGTACAAGATATAAATGAACTGATCCTCGCTATATCTATTCATTATCGTATAACAACTCCGACTACCTATTCTGTCGGCGAGTAACAGCGTGCAAGAATATTCTTACATATATGGACCAATAGGAATGAGAGATAGAAGAAAGTTTGTAGATTGGGATAAAATTTTGGATACCTTGCACCGGTAAGTTGATAGAGCTAGCCTATCCCGTTTTATCAATATTAGAAATGGGACTTGTTTGGCTTTTGATAAAGACTTGAACGCAGAGATATAGTTCATATGAATTTGTGACTCTAGTTAAGCACATTGAACAATCTGAAAAATATTTAACGTTGTAGGCCCAAGCACACATCCATGAATTGGCGTAGGGTTAATTTTCCATGTAGGTACAATGCAAAAAACTTGTTTGGATAATTTTTTGTAATCATTTTCCCTTTCATTATGAGGGTAGCCCTAACAAATAATAACCAATGAATGCTTCATTATTATTATTATTATTATTATGCCATTTTCATAAAGCTGCAGTTGATTGCTGCAGTTTTGGCTTATTAAACTGAATACCACAACCAAAGCTTAATAGAGTCAGTATATAAATCACTCGCCGATAATTTTTCGGACCATATTATTGCCTTCTGCGTTTCCCGGAGTTCTCGCATTGATCTCCCCAATACTTCAACGTTACTTACAGTGATTTTCGGCTTCCCGCCAGTGGCTATAGGCAATAATATTTTGTTTCTCATCTGTATTTCTTTTCTATTACCTATTATTATTATGATGATGTAGTGTTATTATGTGAGAAGTCAGAAGTTACTCTACTCTTTGAGTATTCTGTCACCAATATGTTACCTCTACTAATGCTTCCCACTTCTGTTTCGTACTTTACCGCTTGCCCGAGGTATATGATTTTTTTTTTCTTTCTTTCTTTTTGTTTTTTTTTGAGGGGGGGGGGGGGGGAGAAGCAAGAGTACTATTTTTGCAGAATCCTTGGAGACATTTTTATGAAGGAAGTATCCAACTTTTAGAATTCAGTGAAATTAATCGACTATTTCTTATTAAATAATCCGCGATGAAGTAAATTTATTTCATCATTCAGTGAAAATTAGTTGTCAACTTTCATGAAAAATAGCATTGATATCAAAATTTCATTCCAGGATACAAGTACCCGTTAGTCAATGACAAACCATTCCCCTACCCGAATTACGTACCAGTACAGCTTGAAACAAAAAACTGCTTTCCAGTTACTTTGCCTGTTCTCGAACTCGTCATATATGAAGACGATATACTTGAGGTAGTTAATGGCAATGATAAGCGTAAGTAAATCACTATGCCTTCACCTCAGAATTGATGCAAAATTATAAGCATTTATTTCGTTTTAGTTTTCTGTGGTGTATTGAATGCAACAGCAAAAGTAGCCACCCTTACTGGAGGTCCAATGTTCAATAAGACTTACCAATTGTGTAATTTGAATTTTGGATGGGATAACTCGGCTCTGAATACACACGGCTGGCGTGTGCAAGATGGAAAAGGGTAGGACGGCAAGTCTTTCATGTTTAAAGAAAAAGTATCGATAATCATATACGCATCAGATTATCTGTAGCAAAGCATTTAAATTCCATCCCGAATGGTGATTTTTATTCTGTTCTGATTTCAAGTTGTCAGTTCGAAATTGAAATAGAACTTTTCAGACAAGTTTATGGATCACGTGCGAACGCAACATTGTTTCCAGACGGTTTAGTGGATATAAACGTGCCAATAGCTGTGGTAGGTGCGCAAGTTTTGCATTTTTTTGTAACTCGTTCTGTGAGATCGAACATCGGCGCCGTCGGTACAGGATATTTACTTCTTCTTATGCTTGAAAACAGCATCAAGGGAAAGTGGAAAATCCAAAATTCTACAGTTGGCAAAAATGTGTCTCAGCAGTAAAACAGTATAAGGCTACTTCGACAGTCCGTGCTGGAGATGTACTTCCTTTTGTGTTTGAACAATTGACTCTTGGTCATCCTTACTACGTTTTTCCGGGAGCGAGACCCGACGGTACTGGAAAAGCTATATTCTGCGCGAATGTTATTTCTGCCAGTATTGATTGTCCAGGATGGATCGCCGCTAGTCAGGTTTGTTGTCTTAAATTTTTACGTTGTTTCCCCAACTCGTAAGAAAGAATTTTAAGGAAGAGGGGAAGCTGAAAGAAACAAGAAAAAAACGAATACTTCTTGGCGGCGTTAGAACTATTTGTCCGTCCGCAATTTAATTCGATTCTTAATTGAAATTGTTTCTTCTTCGTATTTTTTTAGCTCCAGCCATTCTTGAATTTGCTAAGTCCGGTCAACCAAACAATGCCTAAGGTATCTCCATTGTTTGATATGGGTGAAAGACCATGCGTTCAAACAGCAAGTAAAGTTTTCGTGCATAAGAGACGCAGCAGCCTTGATTAATGAATTACAATAATTCCAAAGACAAATAAAGTTGATTTTACCGACTGAACGAATGCTTTATTGATATCTATTGTGCAGCACAGTTTACTTTCACAGTATTCCGTTGTTTGATACAGCAGTGTAGCCTCTTTCCCCTAGAATTTAGTGGAATGTATTGTGAGAAGATTATATCGTGGTATGCAAAGGACAAGAAAAGGTTTGATAAATTTTATGTTGGCTACAAAGAATTAGAAAATTTTGAACAGGTGGATACGAATATTAAATGAAGAGAGAAAGACCAAAGTTAATCGAATAATCTTTACTACTGCACAGAATTAAAAATTTGTACGAGATCGAAAAAACGACGAAGTCGTAAGTATATAAATACCGAAAATCGTAAAAATCGTAAAAATTCGAAAATTACAAAATCGAAAACATCGAGAAAAACTCACGAGTCCTTCAACGGAGTTAAACGAGAGGTAGTAGGAAACTTTTTTTAACAGGCATGTGGAGTTCGAAAAAATGTTGACGTACCAGATCTATGACGTCATCAAATTGTGACGTCACAAATCCGGACCTTGGAGCTATATGTAATGGGAGGGGACTTTGAAAAATTCTGACCTCGAAATATATGATAGGACGGGGACAGGGAAAATTTTTGAACTTCGAGCTTCAGACGTCTAAAATATTGGAAAAAAAAAACTTGCAATCCACGTGGTGAGCTCCTCGGGGTTGTCTTCATTAACTTTGTTAATTGAGGCAAACAATGGAAATCACTATTGTGCATTCTCAGTCGTCCTTCTATCATATACATATAGCTTGGAAGTAGAAATTTTTTCAAGTCCCACTTCTATCAGCTCGGAGGTAAAAATTTTTTCGAAGTTACCGTCCATCGCCAGGCAGTCAGCGTCAGTCATTTTTCTCTAAATTACCCTCCCATGAAACAAGTTCCGTGTTGTAACTCACGGGTTCTTGAACGGAGTTAAACGAGGGCCGGCAGGAAACCATTTTCCCTCACGTATAAAATCATTCTCTTGCGCTGTTTTAAGGGGTACGTGGGATCTGGAAAATGTTTACGTAACAGATCTATAACGTCGCCTCATCAAATTGTGACGTCACTGAGCCGGCTTTCGGAGCTATATATAATAGGAGCTAGGGGGACTTTGAATACCTTAGAAGGACGTTCTGAGTCTTATAGTATTTGAAGCGTTGCATTTCTGGCTCCTAAGTTAATTGGTACATAAAGCATTGCATATCTAGTTACTCGAAGGGCTACCTTTTAAGCTGTACAGAGCGGGGCGAAACGATGTTACCGCAGTCAAATTGGATTTTGCGATAAATTTGTCGTAGCGCAAAAACGCGAAACATTAGATATATATATACTTCAAATACTAGCTCTAGGCTTCTTGAATTCTCAATACCAAATCCAATTTGACTCACAAAACAGGTTCCCTGCGTTCCTTGTTTAACTTTGTTAAGGAAGCTGTCGTTTTTACAAGTCCCTCTCCTATCATATATATCTAAAGAGTCGAAATTTTTCCAAGTCCCCCTTCTATCATATATAACTCAGAAGTCGACATTTTTCCAAGCTTTTGGCCGGACGGCACACCGAGCACGGCGCACAGCGATTTTCTCAAATACTCCCCTCATAAAACAGGTTCCCTGTTAAAATTTCGACCTTCAAGCTATATATGATGGGTGGGGAGGGACTTGAAAAAAATTCATCCTCCAAGCTAGACGATTCGAAATTTTTCTAAGTTCAGAAAAATTTCATCCTCCAAGCTATGTGTATATACAACAGGAGTCAAAATTTTTCTAAGTTTTTCGCCGGACGGCGTAATGCAGATTTCTCAAATAACACCTCATAAACCGGGTTCCCTGTTAAAACTTGGATAAGTATAGGCCGCCGAACGTCACTGCGTCTCTGCTTATCGATTTATAGCGTTTTTGTTGCCATGCACATAAGTGGTTGAAGGGTACCACTGAATTATTATAAAGAAACGTCAGAACAAGTTTGTATGACGAACCTTTGAGGTTTACTTATATATGTATTTTTCTTGGTGGTTGCATGACAAAGTATTAAAAGAGGAAAACAATCAACTCCACCCTCGAAGAAAAAAAAAAAAAAAGAATCGATCGTCTTTAATTGAATAATATGTTCTGCTTCCGTATTCTATTTTCTTTTGAGTAAGTCTCTATCCTAGTTATATCACGAAAACTCCCTCTGAACCCTATTTTTTAGCCGCTGTTTTGGAATTCTAGACATGAGAATCACAAGACGAAAACTCCTAAAGGTTTGAAGCCTACTTTTAAAACTTTCATGATTCAAGACAATGGTGAAGAAATCTCAAGGAAAACCTTCAATCATTGAGTCGAGTATGTGGATAAGGCTTCCCAAAATTATAAAATCTCATTCGGTGACGTAGCTAGGATTAAAGGAGAAAAGGGTACAAGACGAAAATCCAATTTTTTCAAAGAAATGCTATCGTAACGTTTGAGATGATTTCTAATGTAGGTTTAGAAAATTACTATTTTCATAGGCTTTAATTATTCTCAGATTACTGCGAATTTCATCCCCTAAAAATTCTGGAATTAAGACAATAGATTCTAAAATAACTTGTTTGCCCGCGTGGAACTTCGCAAATGGCGGAGGAGAGGGATTGAAACAACTTGCGAAGTGATCTAGTCTCTTTTGGCTATTCTTCTAGCGACCACTTTGCATTTCTAACCTTGAAAGAATTTTTTTTTTCAACTATTCACAGGTACGACGCTTTGACAAAGAGAAATTTTTCAGACATCAGGATAAGACTTTTGATTACGTCAACGCTAATGTTTTTCTTATCATTTTAAATATCTTACTCATAAAATGAATCCTTATCATATCAACTACCTCGAATAATAATGAGAAGAAAGAATTTAACTATAGTTGAATATTGTTAAGCTGTCATGAGAAAAATTAAGCTCGACAAATTAATGAAATTCCTCGAACAGCAATGATGGTTTAGGTACTGACTGCTCCAAATTAGGTTCTGAAATGAGATATGCAATTTCCACATACTTGTATGAGGGTCTTTCAATTCTTACCATTTGAGAAACTACATTTAATTCCTTATCAACGGTCAAATTATGAAACACGTGTTTCTGGACTGTCTTGTCATTCCTGACTATATTTGGCCTCTTTTCAATTGTCTACCTACTTTAATGTTCTCTACCATTAATCCAAACATTCTGTGAGCAGAAAAATTAGAATGATTTGATCGACGAAGCATAAAATTGACATTTTCTGACTCGCATCTCAGATTAACTTCTTCCTCTCCTCTTTTATAGTGTCCTGTAATACTATGACCTCATTGGACCATTGTGGAACTCAATGACAATAAGAAGTGGGTCATTGTGAGAAGCTGAACGGCTTCAATATTTTTTCCCCGTATCTCCCGTGTAGTTTGCGAAAAACCAGACTTTTTATCATTACAGTCCAGTGGAAATTTCTAGAGTGACTTAGACATGCTTCAGTTGTAGTTTCAGTATTGCGACTTACAGACTTATTAGGACGAGAAAAAAAAAGAAAAACTTCCCAATTACCTTTTAAGCTGGTATATTATGTCGATACCGCCGATAATGATTCTTCAAGTAGAAATCGTTTCGTAAATATAAGAAGAAAAAATGTTTTTACTATTAAACGGCTCTAGTAATTTTACGACTGCGCGTAATCATTGGGGATGAATTTTAAACTAAAATTAAGGAAAATATTATTGATAGGAATCTACTCCCGTTTTTTTGTTTTAGACTTTCACCGTGCGACGGAATCGTAAATTATCTATTTTATTTTGAGAATGTTAGTTAAAATTTTATAATCTGTCTGTTAAGACCTCGCTAAATACGAAAGAAAAATTCTTTACGAGCACACAAAACTAAAATTTTACTCCTTTAACTTTAACGATCACAAGCGTGCATTAAAATTCACACTTTGTCTCCTCGATGAAGTCAACTTTAAAACGTACATATTTTTATATTCTTTGTCTCTACTTATCAGTCTCCCTGCACTTAAAGTTTACTTTTGAGAAATTGAGACTTGTTCGAAAACTATTTAGTGCACGAACAGTACGTAGGAGGCAAGACTCTATGAATATGTTAAAGCTGATTTTCTTCCTGGATTTTGCACTCTGTGTTCTCTCATTTTATTCTTCATCATTAGGTACTCGTCGAGCTCTTTCTCAAAGAAAGAAAAAAAAAAAAAATTCGCATATAGAATGCAGGTGCTGTGAACAGAAATGACATTTATGATTGTGGAGAGCAATTATTTTAAAATAGAATGCAAAAGTCTCGTTATTTATACTTACCAGTATTTAAAATAAATATTACGCGAACAAAAACAAAGAGAACAGATAAGTAAATCGTAAAATAAAGGAAAATTGTAAGAAAGAGTTTATTTTATTTCCTCTTCAGAATTTTTTAGTCGCTATACGATATAAGCACGTACCCAAAATTTCGAATAATCTTTTACAACACAACTAATTATGTATAATTTCGAGTTGATAAGATAATTTGTTTTCTTGCAGCAGCATATTATGGTTGACGGAATTTTCGAAATATCGTCCCGTGTACCTACAGGAAATGAGATTATCAAAATTATACTCTCGTCGAATCGAAATCTTCTAAAATTGATTTTGCCGTGTATGAGATAGTGAATTACACTTTATAAAATGAGTTCCTACGTAGTTGTGAAAAATATAACTTTGCCTGACCCGCGAATTTTTTTTCTCATTTAACTAAAAAATGATGCTCTGGTCATAAGCTTGACGTTGGAAGAAAATAAAATAAAGAATATTCTTTCGATACCTTCATTCAAAATAATGACAGGCGTACTTCTCGAAAAATTCAAGTAGGCCTAACGGTGTGGAACAACAATTTCTCAGGAGTTCTAATTCAAATTTTGTTAGGTACATCTGATTAATCCAACTCTTGCCAGAATAAATGAAACGTAGAAAGCCTTGATGAACTAGTTTGAGGAATTAAAGCATAATTTACATGGATAAAATATCTTTAAATCATAACAGTAAGATTGTTTCGCTTTTATCAGAAGAACCTTATATTAAGTAGGTGCTAGAAAAAGAGCCCCCCCACCCAAAAAAAAAAAAAATTAAAAATAATAAATAAATAATAATAATTCAATTCAATAAGCCGTTTATTGATTCTACTTAATACTCTATCACTTACAATTTGAAGGCCCTATGCCCAAAGATGGGCGAGCGGGCCAACGGCGATTATTATTATTAATAACAAAAAGAAGGATATAGTGGTAAGAGGGGGGGGGGGGGGGGGGGACTGAGGAAAAAACATCACAATCACTATAAATAGATAATAGTAATAATAATGATGATGGTGGGGGGCATTAATGGCGGTATCAGCAATCATCAAAATAAATAACAGACAATAATATAATAATAACAATACCTTCAATAACAACAATACTAATGTTAATAACAACAATAACAATAATGACAACACTATAATAATAATAATAATAACAACAACAACAACAGCCTCAAAGACACAACAATTACGAACCATTTTTAAACATACAACGGTAACAGAAATCGGTTCCCTAGCCAATGCTCCTAATAAAATTAGTCTCTTGTATGCCAAAAGACTCTCCTCTTCCTTAACTTTTGGTGGCAGAGAATTAAATCAGAGAATTAAACATTTTTACCCCTTGGTACAGCCCTTGCATTCTTGAATGCTCTTTCTTTCACGCTTGAAGCGCCGCCACTACTGAAACTGTTTGTCTATGGTTGAGAAAATCTTTATTCTTGAACAAAAACATCAAAATCCTATATCTGTGAATTTTCTCCAGCCTCGCCACATTCATCTTATCATAAACGGTGGATTCTGAGCTTCTAGGCTGTAGCGATAATATCGATCTGCAAACTTTGTTCTGCAAAACCTTAATTGGTTGTATGTGCTTGGATGCCCCCAAAATGTATTATTCCATAACTTACAACTGATTCATATAGAGGCCAGAAGGACATAGACCTGCTTCAAATGTTTTTCATTAAAATAATTTTTAAGACGGTAGAATATAAAATTTAGCTTTCTGAGTTTTACCTGAAGTTCCAAAGAATGTTCTTTCCAAGTGAGTTTAGGATCCAGCCTACATGACCATCCCGAATCCGAATGCCGAAATGCGGAGTTTTGCTTTTGCAGCGCTCTCTAGTCTCTGTCACGTCCAGTCACGTCAAAGCTTGCGTCGCACGGCTGCATTGCTGCTGATCACTCTATGTACTACTATCAGTATCGTATTCTATGCTTCATCTTTCTTGGCAAAGTGGCATCCGCATTTCTACCGCAGCAGCTTTTTTCTATTTCACTTCCTGCGTCCTGCGAATTTCTACTCAAAAATAAGCGCTTTTTGTTTCAAGAATTTTTCCGCAATCTTGAATTTCTCTTTGAATTACTGCGAACGTATCGGTAGATGATTGGATAGGTTTCCTCTATAGAATTGCTCTGTAGAATTAGAAGAGTTATTATCAAAATTTTAAAGCCCGCAAATGTTCTACAGTTTCCGCCCGATGAACCTGGAATAATTTCTATTACGATCTCATTTATCTTGTAGTATTTATCAATTGTCTCGAAAGTTCACAGTCTCGTCAACAGTATGTCTCAAAGGTCGATCGATACGTTTTTCAAAACTCGTAAACGACCTGTTAGTGAAGTGATACCGTCTGGTAAAAGTATTACGAGGAAACTGTTCGCTGTAAGTGTGATTGTGAGAAGTTCAGCCAATTTTAATTTTTGTAAGTTATGAATCTAATCTTGAAGTTCTTACGTTTTGTAGCAAGATGATGGTCCTTCGAGTCCTATCAGATCGCCTGTAAAACGTGTGTTAATCCGGGAGAGCAAGGATACCGAAGTAAGTTTTTCGTCCTCATGTGAATTATCGGTAGATATTCCTAATCTATTCATTAATGTATAACTCTTGCTGTAGGATGCTTCCTGGGAGAGAGAATCATCCGACTCGGCTTCAGTTTCTTCTCAAGAGCAAACCAAAGTACGCTCTCTTCCTTCACCACCAATGAATGGTGACATTCCATCAGAGTCTCTAAGGTTTATAATTCTTCATTTTTTCGTTGTAGCATCTTGATGGTCCTGAAGATTCGGGAGAAACTTCTGCCGAACAGTTGGAAGCTACAACTCCTACAAGATCAGCTGATGAACAAAAACGTCTTCAAAAAGTATCGTAGTTTGCGATCTCCGAAACGAAAACGACTTTAATGAATCTCAAAATTTTTCATTTGGGTTCTAGGAATTGAATCTTGGAGAGTTCAAGAAAGTCATCTGTCAAAGCAAACGGTATTCGGCTTTAAAAGCAGCTTTAGAAAAACACAATGCCACTGTATCATCTTTGAAAACCATTGAAGAGTCTCGTAAAAATCTTGTGAACAGTCCCGAACTGAAACGATTTAGCAACTTCGAGTTCGAAGTAAACTGCAGGTATGTAAAAACTACTGTTGAGAAGGTCTTTATTTTTCGTCAAGTTGAGTGTTCTAAATGTATTATTCTACTTCAGTCCTGCAAAACAAGGGAATCTTAGACCGAGAAGGTTATTTAACAACGATACCAGTCGATCTCCTGTGAAAAACCAATCGTACATATCTCCTCGGAAACTTTTGGACGAAGGGCCAAGTCCAGTAAAACTTGCCACTGCAGAAAGGTTCAATTATCTTCTAGGTGACGGGAAGGACGCTCTCACACTTCCACCAAAATACGCAACCTTGAAAGAAATATTCAACGGTGTTGAAACTGTTGTCCGGATTCTGAAGAATCGAAAGGAATTGGTAACTTTCAAACGACTTCGCGGCGATGTACGGAAGATGACGCGGAGGTAATCTGATTCAACTTTTTCGGTACTTGGTTTGTCTTAGCAGCGATACTCAAAAGCAATTTATACTTTCAGAAATTTTACGGAACAGCATTTGGGCATGATCAAAGCTGTTTATCCTGATGCTTATAATCTGAAGTACGATTTCGTTAAACTTCCTTTTACGCGCGATGAAACATTAGAATTAGTTATCGAGTTATCCGACTCTCATAGTACAGATATAACAGAGCGAAAGAGGATGTTCCACAAGTTGTTATTGGAACGGACGAAAATTCATCATGAAGTGAGTTACATATTTTGTTAACTGAGGAAATGTATTTCACTATTTCATTTAATCAATCGCGTATTTTAGGAATTCTTGAGAACTCTCGAACCTCCCGTAATCGTTGCAATCGACCAAATTAGACGCTGGCATCCGCTTCACGATTTGAATACGGTGCCGGACATTCAGGCAGCGCCGATTCCACGACCTGCCGTTAACAAAGAGGCACCAACGTTGGTAAAAGACTTCTTAGGTGAGTTTTGCAGAAGAATTTTTTTATTCGGACTTCGCAGAGTGGTGAAGGCATCAGCAACTTCTTATCGACGTGAAGGTAAAAACTTCTTTGTAATACAGGAAAAAAGTCTTCTTATTTTTCTCCAAAATATGAAATTTTAGAGTAGATGCTCGAGATCATCTATCATTCATCGAATTCCAAGCAATTCAAAAAAAGTTGCAAGATATTAAAATTCTTATATAAATAAATTATTATCTCCCTTCACAATGTTTAAACAATATTCCAGGGAGTCTGTTCAGTGTTGCAAAGCTCGAATAAATGATTATACCTAATTTTACAATCCTCGTTTTTTATACCCAAATTTGTATTATTATTTCGAGCGTAGAAGAAACTAAGAAATTAGCTTCATGTAACAAACGAGTAGAGCGGGCTGTTTCGCAGTTCATGGAGAAAAAATCGACGACGGAAGCTGACAAAAAGACTGGAAACGAGCCTGAAAAAATACTTACTCCTCCACCCGTTGCAGATCCTATTCCAGCGTTACAAAAAGCGTTAAAAGGTGTACCTAAGTCATTACTCGATAAGGTAAAGAATTGCTTCATTCTTTGTTTTTGATTAAATTCGAGAGAATGTGCGATTCCATTGTCTCCGATTACAGATTCGAGCGAAAAAAGCGGCAAAAATGGTTCAAGCAATCACGCAAACTCCAGAGCAGGTGAAAGAACAAGCAATGAAATCTCGTCTACCTGAGCTAGCAAAAAGTTTGCGTTACGTTTTTGTTAGTGAAAAAAAGAACAGTCTGCCCTTAACGAAAGTCAGTGAACGTTTTAAAGACAAAATGTCGACAGGTAAGATGAATTTTTTTCAGGAAAATAAAGGATTCAGAATGGGTTTCCTTATTTTCATTTTATTTTCGTAGCTGAACTAGTACAACATCTAGAACTCATATCAAATGCTGTTCCCGGATGGTTAACCATCTTCAATAACCTAGAACGTAACGAACAGTACGTACGTCTTTCGAAGGACGCAGATATCAGTCGTATTGTGGGAAAATTGAAAACATTGGCTGAGGTTCCTTAGACGGAGCTTCTTCGAGTTTTCTCGAGCAAGTAATATCAAGTGCAACCCTTGTACCATTTCAAATAAATTTTATCAATTTTTTAAAGTTATGTACAATCGTAGTGAGATATTGCTTCTAAGTTTTATTTTTTATCGTGTGAAAAATATTGATTTTAGAATTTATATTTTTAGTTACTTTCCGTTCTAATATCTCTCCTGCATTTCTGTTTACAAAATTACTCCAGTTTCAAATCAAATTCGCCTTACGTGGCAATCACTTATTTTATTTTATAACATGATAGTTTTTGCGTCGAAAACCTCGATTTTATCGTACTTGGATAAGAAGTTGATTATGATCTGCTCAATTATCTGTATTCATTTGACAGTTCCTAAGACAATCGTTGATTCGCCTATGATTATTTTTATGCCAGGTCGATAGTTCTTCTCTGAGTATTTACTTGAATTGGTAATATCTATTTTATACGTACCTACAATTTTTAAGTAATTTTTTCATTTCATTTTTATATTTTATTATTATTTCAAATATTGGTTTTGAAAATATTTTATGGAAGGATTTTATTTTTTATTTTTCTTTTATATTTTGAAAATATTGCTACCTAATAATATTTGAAATAAACCATTCAGAAGATTTATTCTTTTATCTATTCGTCTTCTTGATCAATTAATTAGCTTATTGTATTTGTAAAATATGGAAAAGATTCGACGTCAATTATCTGTGCTCTCAAACCTTTAAACTCTGAGGTCTGGTCAATACTTTAAAAGCAAGCGTTCATGTTTTGGAAACCAAAGGATTGTGGGAGCAATATGTTACCTCCTTCTTCGGTGTATCTTCCACTTACTCAAGTATAAGAATTATTCGAAGTGTCCAATGCATTGAAGATCTGATGAAAAATGACTAAAAATATTTCATTATCAATTCTTTTTTTTTCAACATAATTCATCAGAGACTTTTATTCCTATGCCTAAATCATCGTGTACAGTTCTTCAGCAGATTGTATATAGCATACGTGTTTCTGAAGTCTGTATTGCATATCACGTTCATTATGTGGATATAAATAGAACACGCAATCCTTCCGTGTACCCTCTGTAAAACTCCATGATCGTTTTTCCTTGGAGAGCGACGATCCCTCCTCAGTGATGGTGTACTTGATGACGTCTATTTCCCGAGATTCGTAATTTTTATTTATAAAATTCAACGTTCCCAGAAGCCATTCAAGTTTTATTGTGTACACAGCCACTTGATCTCCGTATCCAGCTCGCATATGAGCTTCAGCGCACATTCTCTTCAATTTTGTCGTGCCCACTTGATAATACCATCTGTTGATGATGACCCAAGGCTCAATTTTACCGACCTTTCCTGAAAATCAGGGCCAATTACGAGAGAAATAAAGAGGGAAACAAAATTAGATTGAGTGTAAGAATGATATTCATTTCCCACTTACTTCCAAAATGTTCGACATATTGGTCTTCAGCGAGAGAAGTGTTGTTTTCGGTATTTTCATCAGTAGCTACAAAAAACAAACAATGTATGAGTCCAAACAGACTAAGAATACGAACGTATACAAACGGAATTGTGCCACGAATGTTAGAGAGATTATTCACTATTGTGTTGAACAATCTACCTTGCCGTGAATTGTTAGGATAAGGCATCAGAAATAAGGTTGGAATCCAATCTATTTTCGTTCAATCTCCATCTTAAATTTTGCAATATGTGATATAAACCTAAATATTCGCTCGTCTGGTTTTACACAAAGATTGATAGGCTTATGACGAAGATTTGCGGAGGATTGGCAATGAAAAAAAAAAAAAAAGAGATCCTATGACTTAAGTACTTAATTATTGTCGTTTAGAGTTGAAATCGCAGCCCTCTCATCAACAAACCTCTAACCCTTCGTACTAAATAATTCCACCTTTCAGTTCCCGAATAATTTTCTTTTTTCAGCAAAGACCCACATTTTACTAATGCTATACTTGCCCTTGAGGAAATTCGAAAATGTCGTCCACTTTAGCTAGAATATCTACAGGTGGATTTTATCCCCTGAGACTTTAGAGGAAGGAATGTTATTGCAATAAAAAGAAGTACAATTGGGGTAGATCGATGTGTGGCGAGGAAACTGTGTAATTGAGCGATCTTGTGGAACACAAGATACCAACAAAATCCAAGCAAAGCTAGCAGAATTACCATTTATATATATATTAGGTATGTATTTTGAAGAAAAAATTTCAACTTAGTCTTTTCATCGAGTAAAGTTATAATGATTTAATTTACTGCAGCAAAGAAATACCATTATTGTGAATAATTCACATAAACTATCAATTTTTCAGACCATCTGATGTACTTATATTACAAAAAGTTTTTTTTTACTTACGGCTCTCGCGTTTTATAATCAATTCGTTCATCTTCTAGAGAAAACAAAGGAAGAATTAAGGAGAAGAAAATTATATAGTGTAGGCCTACGTATTACTGTAATTCTTAAACGACTGAAATATAGGCCCTATTATTAGAAATTTATAGTCCAGTCATATTAGATGGAAAAATTGTGTAAGTACGGAATAATTAGGGGACAACTGAAATTTGACATATACATATTTGTCATTCCCCATTCGTCAATTTAAGCAACCTACTAAAAGTCACATTCGATATGACGCGCGCAATATCCTCAGGGGAGAAAAAAGTGTGATCCAGATTGTTTTTTTGTAACTTTTCTGGTGAATATAGGTTTTTGAAGAAAAGTCAAGAGACAAATTCATAAATATTGTTCCATTTAAAATTGCCGGCGATACTCCATAGTCAGACACGGGACGAAGCGCGGTATACAGTACCACTCTTCGTCCCCTATTTGACTCTCTATTTTCAAAAAATTATAACTCGCTTTGTAGTTGATCAATCTTAACGAAAACAAGCTCGAAAAATCAAGAAAAGTTCACTTTTCGATATGTTTACTCACTTTTATTAATCAGGATCGAATACTACTTGTAAATTGAAGATCAGCGTATTCTTCCCATAAGAGCCAATGCTGTTTTTCCTCCAAACTGCTTACCAAGGAGAATAAGTATGCAATTCGCAAAAACAGCCATTACCTTACAGAAAAATGAGAAAGAAAAGCATCTCAAGTTTGGTTTGGTGGCTAGGTGGCTAGCCATGATTTTGCAGGTGGCGCTTGCGTCGACTCGCGTTGCAATTGCAATTGTGACAAGTATAATATTATAATTATGCTTTACGTTTGCAACTATTCAACTTTCATCCTTTATTTATGTAAAAAAGGAGCATCGCACGAAAATTTTTAATAGAATATTAATTACGTAATTTTTCACGCTCTACAATTTTTGTCTCTTGATTCTTTTTTTAAAACCGATATTCATTATAGAAATCACAAAAAACCAATCTGGACCACTTTTTTCTCTCTCCTGAGGTTAATACGCACGTCATATCGAGTGTGACTTTCGGTAGGTTGTGTAAATTGGTGACTGGTATATGTATGCCAGATTTCAACTGTTCTCTATTTATTCACATCACATTTCCTAAAATGACTGCACTATAAAATATCGCAGTTATTCATACAAAGGATACTATGATCAAGTCAAGTATTTGAAAATTTATAGTTATAGCTCTGCTGATGGCGCATGAGATACAAATGAATTGTCGACTGTCTACTTTTTGAACAATGATTGAAGAATAAGGAGAAAATGGTTATACGCATATAAGCTATATTGAGAAGAGAAAGAGAGGAAGAAAATTTTTCCCCTTTATGACATGAAATATACGTTTGTGTCTTTAAAAGACTAATATAATTTGCTGACAAGCTCACTTACAACTTCAACTTCACTAATATAGATCAATTCCTAGTGACGTCACAGTGTTGGTGACAGTGAGCAATACGAGTCAAAGTACCCATATTTGTTATCGATATTACAATTATTAGGCCAATCATAATATCGATTTCCATAAGAATACACAGGAAACACTCGATCACATATAGATATTCAAAAATAAGATGTTCCTTGTGTATTAGAGATCTCTATCTAGAATCTAGAAGTTCTGTAAAATTTAAATATGTACCTAGCTTCAATTGCTAACGTACTTCTTGTTTTTGAATGCTAGTGAATGATTGAAACGTTCCCTGAGTATTCTTATGGGATTCTAAAATGGCTGCCCCAAAGCCAGCAGCAGAGAACAAGCATTCAATCAAAATTGAAGATATTGACGTCACGGGGAATCGATCAGTCGATCTATTCTTGTTGGCTTAGTACTTAGACCATACAACAGATAGACCGAGCATAGTAATGAATCTTTGAATGGAGAACATGATAAGAATACACATAAGAAAATAAGGGGGACTGGACCTTGTTTACAAGTTTGATGGGCGGCGCGGGTGTACGGTGCGTTTCACTGCTCCGCGCGTTCACCCGCGTTGCCTTCATTGAGGTCCAGTCCCCCTTATTTTCTTATCATGTCTTCCGTTCAACGCGTTGTACACGCTTATATGGCCGATGCTCGGTCTATCTGTTGTATGGTCTAAGGCTTAGTATGAGACTGTCAACATTTTCGCAAGACGCTGAAGTAGATTAAGGCCAAGTACAGTGTACACCCTCTATAGCTCAATAGTTGAATATATTTCAAGTTCCCAGTCTATCATAATATGTAGCTCCAAAGCAGAAAAGTTTCAACATTCCCCTATCATCGCGCTTTGTATTCAGTTACAAGCCTGCAGTCAGCAGGGCAGTTTTAAGGGCTCAGCCTATCCTTGGAAAATTTTTTGTACAATATACCAACTGCAAATTTTAACTGCGTCCCACCCTCAGTTCCAGGTCTGGCTACGGGCTTGTCTACTTAATGTGTGTAATATTTTTTGCAAGACGTCTCAACACGTTATAACGTGAATTAAATTCATGTGTATGTTTTTCTTTGAAGTTTTATGTGTAAGCAGAGTCCGCTGCAATGAGTTTTTGTACAAATTATTTATTACATTGTTACTTGAAGCCTCGTCTTTTGAAAATGGAGCGCAGAACAATCTACTGAAAAATTTAACCGAAGTATGTCTACATCCTGAGTAAGTTGGGTATTATAAATTGAATAGAAATGTTCGAGAAAAATTTCAAACGTAAACGCGCCTTTTAAAATTATGACATTCAAAAGTGGACGTCGTCCATTTTTTGCAAAATACGAGTTAGGAGCGCTACCTGATAGAGGATATGGGAATACATCATTCCGGATCGGACTTCGTTTCCTTGAATATTCATAGAAAATGTCGGAATTGGACGAAGTCCGTTTTGAACTTAGAATGGTGGTGCGTTTATATTTTCTTTATTAACATGTTTAAACTAATTTTGTATAGGAATATTTGATGAGAATTTTGCCTCGGTAATTTAAAAACTCACCCGGTTCTTCGCTTCTTGCTTCATTCGTCGGCCTGTGGCCTCAAAATCCTTCATGTATTTATCATACTAAAAAAAAATGTGATATATCATTAGTAATATTGTTGACGTGGACACTCAAAATCCAAATGGTGATGTTGTGGATTGTAATCTAGAAATGAGGGATGAGTCGGTCTATTAGATTCTGACAGGAGAGAGAGTAGTCATAGTTAGTAGGTCTTCAGGTTATAGCAGATGATTGTTAAGACAGAGTTATATCATAGACTGAACCTCTGAGAGGAGGGTGCAAAGGTATGCGTTTTTGAAGTCAAATTAGCTCTCATTTTACAAAAATCATAAAAGTAGTAGTAGATATGACATGTATGTTCTGGCGCAGTGAAGCGCAGGGGCTAATTTTCCTCATTTTTCATTGAATTTCAAAAATCCTAAAAAGAAGCACAGGGACCTGTTTCTCTCATTTTGGGGCTAATTTTTCACATTTTCCACTCAATTTTAAAAATCTTTAAAAAAGCGCAGAGACTAATTTCTCTCATTTTTCATCTAATTTTTAAAAATTCTAAAAGAGACACAGTGAAGCGCAGGGATTAATTTCTCACATTTTTCATTCAATTTTCAAAATCTTAAAAAGAAGCGTAGGGACCAGTTTCTCTCATTTTAGGTATTCTCTGATTTTCCATCGTATTTTAAAAATCTTAAAAAGAAGCGTAGGGACCAGTTTTTCTCATTTTAGAGTTAATATTCTCTGATTTTCCATAGTATTGTAAAAATCTTAAAAAGAAGTGTAGGTGCTATTTTCTGTCATTTTTCATTCAATTTTAAAAATCCTAAGAAGAAGCGCAGGGGCTAATTTTCCTCATTTTGAGGGCTAATTTCTCGCATTTTTATATAATTTCAAAAATTTCAGGACTTTTGTATCATTTTTCTCTTTTTTCAACTCTCATATGTGAATCAATTTATAGCGTAAGGGGTATTTTTTCTCATTTTCAACCTCTCAATAAAATCCTAGAAATCCTCCAATTTTCTAACTAGAAATAAATAATTTCACTCTTTTTTGATCTCAATGTATGTTCTATTGTACTTACCGGTTTCTCTAAATTAATGAACGATTTTCCCATTTTTCCACCTCTCAAAAAATTAGAAATCTTTCATTTTTTTACTCTATATATTTTCATCTTCATCTGTAATACTTGAAACTAAGTCTTCAAAATAAAAATGGAAACGTAAAAAGTGTTGTTAATATCTTTCACTTTTTATTCGTGTTCCAAGCATCGAATTTTTGAAATGAATTTCATTTTTCAATCATATAGGTAAATGTAAGAGTGATAGGAAAAGGGAACGAGTTGTAGACTACGCAAATAAATTTGATAGATCGGGTCAGGATTATATGTGCATATTTTATTGTATATAGAAAACGATACACCACGTACGTATATCTTGCTGTCGAAAATACCGTAAATAAAATAGAAGTATTTCCGACTTCGACTATTAGTCGATACGTCGATATTACATACGGATAAAATTCTTTGAATACTTCTTGTTTCGCTTCAAAATAATTTGAAATAAGTATAAATATTGTCAATATTATTATTGTTGTCGACGTCGATCGATTGGGCTTAATTACAAGTGCCTCAATTGTATATTGTTTGTGCACCGTACGACTTTTGCGATGGCAGAAAACGTTGGAGGTCCGAATGGAAACGATGAAGATCAGGTCAGAATTCATAATTACATATACAAATACAAAAATAGATATTGCTCGCATGGCATCTCGTCTTCTTCTCGATAGGTACGTCGGCCTCTTAATTACGGCGACGTCTACAATTTACCTCATCGGACTAGTTGGGAAGATTTAATTCTTTATTTTTGCAGACAATCCAAATTCGGACGTATACTTACGTCGCCGAAGATTGGTCGCCCTTGATTAAGCAATTCGCAGCGTGGTTGAATCGAGTGCTGAAAGTAGCTGATTGCAACCCGACGCGTTAAGGTAGTCGATTCTGGCGTTGGCCTAGAGCTTCAGATGTAGAAGTCGACTGACCGAACGTGCGGCGAGAATGAGAAAGCTTATGTGGTCTTCTATCCCTCGCGCACTAAGTTGATACGGATTTATTATGATCTGACATCTTATGTACAATAAGACTAACGGCATATATTTTATTTTCCCTGCCGTTAGGTACCGAAGATAATTAGGTCTCCCTTAATGCCCGAAGAAGGAAGAATAAATATAATTTGTATTTCCTGAAGTTGATTGTACTTATACTTATTAAAACGAGAGAATTATATTATTTCGTATGTATGTTGTGTTTTCTTTCGTAGTCGTGATTAGATGCGTTGTACGCGCGTGTATGCTAGCCTAAATCTTAATTACAGGTGGATCACGCTTTTCCAGCACGTCCTTATTTTCCACTGCGCCATAACACTATGCAACAGCAAAAAAATGTTCTTGCGATTTTCAAAAACATTTTTTTTGTTGCATAGTGTAATTTATGACTTATGATATTTATGATATTTATGACGGGAATAATTATTTATGATTTCGATCTTGACATCGATTTCGAAACGATATCGATTTTAGTCGATAGTCGATATATTCAACTCTGCTTTTTATCAATTATTCCACACTTGCTGTACAATAGAAAATTCACCTTCAAGGGTATATTTAAACGAAATCAGAAATACTTCACCGTCGATAATGATAAATACAGTTGACATAGAAGCTGATGGTTTTCCAGAACTTATTTTACTATGTACGTATTCGTAATACAATTGAGGTTCGCGTTAACCGTAGTATTCCCTTATTGGATTTTCTGACTTAATCTTCTTACGAGATATTGAGACATGTCATGTTTGAGATAAAATAATACGGGCATTATTGGTCTCCGAGATCTGTAACAAAAATTTGAGACTCTTGTCTAGGTAGGAGATCTGAACGAACTCTCTCTGGTACAACCGTCACTTGTACCAACTAAGGGCTTGACGTGAGGTAAGACACCGTCTAGTAAGAGACAACGCGTTGACATTTTTCTATCGTGACTAAGTTACCTGTCCTAAATAAGACTTCGCTAAACCGAGAATAGAACTACACATTGCATCGAAAATAAAATCGACTTACATAAATACTACTTACACGAGTAAATCTGACTATTGTCCGCTGTAAACAGGCCCCTGCGACTGGCTTCCTGTTGTAGAGGTGCCCATTGTCGTAGAGCTCGTTTTCGTAGTATCTGTTAGATATCTTGTGGTTGACGGGACCTCGCACGGTATATGGTTAATTATCGGATAGGTATAGCTTCCGTTCAAAATCAAACACCAATCCCTCTCTCCGAGGCGGGCTGGAGTTTGGATCGTCTTTCTTGTCTGACTTAGACTGTCTGATCGCTGAATAGATATATTGAACCATGGTTCGAGTTGATGACGCAAGTCGACTAGGAATTCCTTTTTGTACGTTGCTGACGTCGGGTGTATAGTCGACGTTTTCGGTAACACTCCAATAGTTTTAAAGGTCACAAACGCCACGAATAGCTCATTTCCTGTGACGGAATTCTGGATCGTCAGAACTCTTGTAGCAATACAGGTACACGAAATCGTATCCGGGGTCTCCGGAAGGAATGTCGACTCATTCAGCTTCAGCTCTGCCATTAAACAATAACAGATTGATAAAAGCACAAAGCGCAACACGATACGTACGATAGGTAGGTACAAAACGACGATTAATTCAATAATGCCTCTAAGTTTTGAGAGTTGGATATCAATTTAAATACGTTAGGTACACTTTTGCGTAGAAGTTTAGATCTATACTTAATCGTGTTTTGCGTTGGATTTCTTGAACGAGACTGAACTGATGAATTAATAATAAGTATGAGCGATATAACATATCACGCTGTGTACGTAAGTACCTATCCAAAGTTTATTTTCCGAGATAAAGTGGATGTTGTTTTCATGTACTGTATTACAACTTCTACGGTGTGGCGTCCAGTCAGTTTTCATATGGACTGAGCAGTAATGCGTACTATGATAAACTTTGACTTCCTTGAAAGAAGAGAGTTATCTATGACTGCTCGGGATAGTCGGATAGATAGATTTTATTTTTCAGAAAATCGAGTTACACATTAACTATAGTTAAAGGAGGCGTATGAGTTGAGTTTAATTTTCCGTACGATAGAGTTTGGATAAACAAGTCGAAAATAATTGTGGAAATGATGATTAGGAAAAACGTGTGGATAAGGTAAACAGAAAATGGAAAGATGAGAGTACTCTTTTTTCTTACCCCAAAAAGAGTACAATACTCTTAAAAAGAGTATATATCTGTCCACTTGTGATGTAAAACAGCACTCGCCTGGGCGAACTCTCGCTTTCGTTAGGATAGACGTAGGCAAGTACTGTTCTCGTAGGTACATATGTCCTAGTAGGTATACATTTGAGTACCTAGTTACCTTTTAAACAATTTGATATTTCTGGAGTTGAATATTTTCCACTCACGGCGAAACAGTGATTCCCATCTTTAAGCTTTTTCGTAATGATGACGGTTCCAGGATCCTGTACATTGATGTGTTTAAAGATCGTGACATGTAAACCATTGGTAGTGTTCGCATAGGGAAAATAACTCTTGTCTGCATAATCCAAGATTGCTGATCTATATAACTTGACATCCCCAAAACCGATTATACAGGAAACGAAATACGGAGGGTCTCGACTGCATGCGTTGAGAACGATGATCGATGACAATCCATTTTTCGTGGGAGCACTAGCGTGGTCAGCGATAACATTCATATTGATTAAGAATGCAATGATTACATAATACACTACTGGAATTAACATCATGACGACAGCACTGCGGGTTGCAAATTGTTATTCTTAACTGGAACAGACTTTAAGTACACGAAAATTCTGAATATACAATATAGTAAAAACAAACACCATCTAACATCACGGCAGTAGCGATACTCTTTGGTGAATAAATTCAAGCTATGAGTTGTTCTTGCGTCAACTTGACAT
Organism: Aspidiotus rigidus; assembly: GCA_035079385.1. Lineage (NCBI taxonomy): Eukaryota > Metazoa > Arthropoda > Insecta > Hemiptera > Diaspididae > Aspidiotus > Aspidiotus rigidus. The sequence continues at coordinate 7,632,327 of JAVHKY010000030.1, forward strand.
TCCAACACAACCGGTTTTAGAAGGACCTCCGTTCGTGCTGATTTTATATTATATATACGAGTACCACGTCGAACATCGACCCTCGTTTTTTTTTTTTTTTTTTGTTTAGTCGAGTCGACTTGTTGAAAAAGAAAAAATGCTAACGCCTTGAGATGTCGTCAGAGTAGCAAATTTGGGAGTTTTTGTCAGAGCGTGTAGATATGTACAGCCGTGCCCGTTCTCCGGGTACCGTACGCGATCGTCTAGCGTCCTGTCCTCTCGCATGCACGCTATCGCGTATACTTCGAGCTCTTGTCTCGAGCAATCTATGTAGATTCCCATAGTCGGGTTATAACCCGCTTGTCAATTCCCTAGTGGGAATGCATCTCATGGTCTAACCCTCTAACAGTTTTTAACCCGAGTTGTAGCTGGTTGTGGTGAAATTAAAAGTTAATTCTGACACATGCACGCGCAGGCGCTCGCGCTCGCTTCAGGTTTCGTTTTGCCACAAAAAATACCTAAAGAGTTCACACTTCAATGGGTTGAAATTTACGAAATAGGTCAAAATTCGCTAGTAAAAAATCTCGCAAAATTGCCGTAATTCCTGTCCAGTTTTTGATTCAATTTCAATACGTATATACAGCGGGTTTTTTCTCATATCTCTTTCGAATACTGAGCGCACCGAAACGCAGAATACATTGGTCTTATTGGCGCAACGAGTACAAGCGTGAGTATAGTGGAGTATAGCGTAGCTCTAGTGGTTTCTCTTTCTAATGTTCTTCTCTCTCAGATACACTAGTCTTATGACCGCAACGAGTACACGCGCGAGTATAGCTTCTCTCCTCTCTTTCAAACACTTGTTCTCTCTCAGATTCATTGGTCTTACGGGCGCAACAAGTACAAGCGCTCGTATACTACAATACAGTACGTCATATTTTAAACATATTTGAAGGATAAGACATATTTTTGAATGTGTATTAGGATCAGATATATCCAACCACGTTTGGTGCGGTGCGTCGTCATTCATGCTCAAGAACATTGAAAAAATATTGGGAAACTTATATGTGAATGATTGTGGTACTTCATAACGTTATAAAGCTTTGCTTTTGTGTATAGAAATTTTTATTTTTAGAAAATACAAATATTTTTTATATAAATAAAGCTAAAGCAGGTTGAACAAAATTGAACATAGTATGTCAACTAAAGATTTTGAATTGGAAAAAAATTTCAATCAATTAAATGTAAATGGCAAGGATAGAAAAATAAATAAGAAAAGATCTCTTTTACAAGAAATGGTTTCCTTAGAAAAAAAGATGGACGCTTTAGGGAAAAAAACTTTGCCTGATTATAAAAAAATAATGCATTTTCGCACAGAACAATTATTAATGAAATTTATAGAACATAATGCTGATATAAATAAGAAAAAGATAAACTTGAAGGAATTTTGTATAAAAGAAGGAATTGGAGAAAATACTATGAGAAACGCTCTTAAAAAAAAGACAAACCATACAATAAGAAAAGTAAATCCTAAATCAAATAATATTCAAAAGTACCAAAATCAAATAAAACAATTAAATAGTAGAATATTATTAGAAGGAGAAGGGTCATTGAATGAAAAGGAATTAAAACTATTAACTGAAATAAGACAAAATGAAGCCAAAAGATTAGAATCAATAAAATCGAAAAAAAATAAAGATAGAAAATGTTATGGGAAAGATAGAGGTGGTTGCCTAGAAAGTATGAATGAAAAAAATGATAAAGAAATAGATGAAAATATAATAACTATGTTAAAACCTAAAAATAAACTGGAAGGAGATAGGTTAGTTGAAAAACAAAAAACAGCAGGAATAATATAATATTTTTTTTCCTTTAAATAAAATGTCAAATTTAAAAAGAACATCATTTGATTTAGTTCCTATTTTAGATCAATATAAAGATGATGAGAATGTTTTGGACAATATAATTAAGGAAAAAGATGAATATAATAATTTAAATTTAGCAACTAAAGCAAAATATGGTGAGACTCTTATTGTAAAAACAAATCAATTAGTAGCTTTTGCAGAAAATTCAATAGAAACATGTGGTAATTTAGCAGTAGCTTTGGAAAAATCAAATAAAAAATTAGATGATAAGATAGAAGAAAACTTTTTTTTGAAGAAAAAATTAGATCAGAATGATATTTTATATGAGGAAGAATTAAATAAAATCATTAATAATAAAAATAAGACTTTGATATTAAAAACCCCACAAGCCATCCACCAAAAAGGAGTACAAGCATTAATGATGAACGCCAAGAAAAATCGAAAATTATAATATAAAAAAAATAAATAATAGATAAAAATACCAATGCTAGAATATTATATTTTAAAAATTTGATTTTTTTTTTATCCAATAATAATGTTTTGTTTACATAAGAAATATTAACATTATCTAGAGTTATTGACTCCATTTTTAAAAATGTATTTAGTTATTTAAAAATATAATATTTTTTACCATAGCCGCAAGACGATAAGCATACAACTTTGCTGAATTAATCCTCTTCAAGGTGATTGCTCCTTGCAAGCGAGTAGTCTACATTGATCATTTCAATATTGACAAGTTCTAATAATGTTTGAGAAGACAAAAGAGTATCCAAATAGTCACAAATCAAAGAAAAACTAAGAGACTAGGCAATTGAAAGCTTAGAGAAATCAAAAATTTGAAGAATTGATTATAATTTAGTTAGGTTTACCTATATGAAAAAATATTTCTATTTTGAATGACATATTTATAGAAGATTTCTAGTCTTATTTGAACATATTCTGGTAAGGTTTCATTTTGAATGTATTTTGGTAAGGTTTTGAATGTATCTCTATAAGGTTTTTGACAACTTTTATGTATATTTTTTCTGGATGGTTTTTGGAAAGGTTTTATGCCAGTTTTATATCTTGGAAGGTTTCATTTCAGTTTTGAGAAGGTTTTAGATCTTGGAAGTTTTTTGTTGGTTTTATGTTGGTTTTATACCGGTTTTATATCAGTTTTATGTATGTCATTTTTTATGTCTTGGAAGGTTTTATGTCGGTTTTCTGTATGTTAGTTTTTATGTCTTGGAAGGTTTGAAGCTGGTTTCATGTCGGTTTTCTATATGTCAATTCTTATGTCTTGGAAGGTTTTATGTCAGTTTTAAGAAGGTTTTATGTCTTGATATGACAGTTTTGAGAAGTTTTTACATTAGTTTTGAAAGGTTTTATGTCTATTTTTATGTCTTGGAATGTTTTTTCCTTATTAAGTTTTTATTAGAAATTTATTTCTCTTTAAATACTTAGTTATATATTTTTATTAATTAAAGTACAAGATGCAATTTAATGATACACACACTTCAATTTTGTTAGATTTAGAGAATAGTAAAGCTATTAACAAAATGTTAACAAAAGAAGGATCAACTTTTAAAGAATATGATGTTGATGAATTTTTACAAAAATTGATGTTCACAATACATTTGCTTGAAAATGGAAAATATTGCACTAAATGTAAGAAAAATAAAAATATAGAAGAATTTGCTAGAAATCAAAACTGGTGTAAAGCATGTAAGAATACATCATTTAAAGAATACTATAATAGAAATCAAGAAAAAATGAAAGAAAATTTGAAAAAAGATTATGAAAAAAGAAAACATCCAATGATATGTACTTGTGGTACAGTTATAAATTCTGTATCTTACAAAGCACATTTAAAAACAAAATCTCATTATAATCTTCTCAATGAAAAATAAAATAATTCGTATTAAATTTTTTTCCTTATTAAATATAATAATAAAAAAATGAATTCAAAAAATCAAGTCTTAATAAGTGTTATAAAAAATGAGAGTGGAAAAAGAGATACAAGTATTGCTCAATGGATTCAGTTTTTCAAAGTGCATAATTTCTATGCAAATAAAACAACAAGACAAATAGAACACTATTTAAGAAGGCATAGAATTCATATAGCTTTCAAAGGAAAAGAAGTAGTGGAAAAATTGAATGAATTATATCTTATATTATTGGAAAAAATAACTCAATCCAGATTACCTCAACCAAATAAATTACAAATTACTTTTACATTAACAAAGGAAGAAGTAAATACATGGCTTACTGGAACTCCATTCAAATTTGATGAAAATATTTTTAGTACTGATAAACCAGATCAAAGATTTAATCAATTCAAATTTCATAAAAATATTTTTAGTACTGATAAACCAGATCAAAGATTTAATCAATTCAAATTTCATAAAAATATTTTTAGTACTGATGAACCAGATCAAAGATATAATCAATTCAAATTTCATAAAGATGTATTTAGCTCTAGTAATGAGAATGAAGAAGATATATTTGGAGTAAATGAGTTTAAAATTAAACCTAAATTTGTAGCTGCTAATTTTGCTAGCAGACACACACAATTTGAAATTGAAAATGAATGGGGAATACAAGACATAGAAGAGTTCTTAGATATTATGAAAAAACCTACTTTTAGTCTTCTTAAAAAATGGATAAATTTACATGATGGAATCAGAGCTAATTTCTGTGTAAGTGCAACCTATGAAAGAAGAGGTCATACTGAAACCATTGAGACTAATACAATGCATTTACAAACTACAAATTATATATTTCTTCGTGAATCTAACTTGGATGAGATGTATGATAATATTATAGACTATATAATAGGAAGACATGAAAATATACAGGATAATTTAGAAGGTACTCAATGGGTTTTAGTATCAATTGATACTTTTAGAATTAACATAAATAGGTACGATCCACTTAGAGCTGGTTCTTACATTGAGCTCCCCAAAATTCTAGCAAGTAAGAAAGCCATCATAAATATTAAAAATGAAGATGATAATAAATGTTATTTATGGTCCATTTTAGGTGGTCTATTTCCAGTTGATAAAGATCCACAAAGAGTAACTAAATATAAAAAATATGAAAATATGTTTGATAAAGCTTTAGAAGGGATGGAATTTCCAGTGAAAGTTCAAAATAATAATAAATTTGTGAATAGAGTTAATAATCTCAATTTAATTGAAGGAGGATTATCAATTAATATATACCATCATAATAATCAATATAAAATTCAACCTCTATCAGATATAACCAAGGATGAAAAGAAAAATCATATTGATTTACTATTTCTTAAAGATAATTCAGGAAATTCTCATTATTGTTTGATTAAAGATTTATGGAAATTAGTGGGAAAACAAACCACAAAAAATTGTAAAAAGAGGTATCTTTGTAAAATGTGTCTAAACAGTTTTCCTTGTGAAAAGATATTATCTGATCATAAGAACTATTGTGGATTAAATAAACCTGCTAAAGTAATTTTACCTAATAAAGCAGATAATATTGTTGAATTTAAAAATTATAATCATTCAATGAAAGCCCCATTTGCTATATATGCTGATTTTGAAAGTCTTATAAAGAAACTTAATAAAGCAAGAGAATTGAATACTAAGATAGAGAAACTAAGTAAAAAATTAAATAAGTCTAGAGAAGAAGTTGAAAAATTTGAATCTTTTACAATAAAACTTCAGAGACATTTTCCAATTAGTTTTGTCTATTATATTAAGTATTCTAATGGAGAAATTAAAGAGAATCTATTTGAATATTTTGGTTTAGATGCTCCAAAGAAATTATATGAGAAATTAAAAGAAGATGCATTATTCATTGCGAGGGAATATTTAGACAAGAAAATAAAAATGAAAGAATTATCTGAGACACAAAAGATGGAATATAAATACTCTAAAACATGTCATATCTGTGAAAGAAAACTTGAAGATACTCCACCTCTTGTGGAAAAAGAAATTCGAGTATGGAATAAAAAAATTGATATTATTTGTAGTATTTTATTCAAGATTGAAGATAAAGATAGAAAAAAAGAACTCAATGATGAACTTTCAAAATTAAAACAGTTAGTTGGTACTGCACAAGCGAGTGAGGTTTTAAATAAAATGAAAGTTCGATATCATGATCATTTAACTGGGGAATATAGAGGAGCAGCTCATAGTAATTGTAATCTCAATTATAAAGTTCCTCGATTTATTCCTATTTATTTTCATAATTTTTCTGGATATGATGCTCATTTATTTGTTAGAGAATTTGGAGAGGATTATGATAATATTAAATTAATACCAAATAATGAAGAGAAATATGTATATATCATTTTCTAAAATTATAAAATATGATTCAGGTTTTAAAAATAAAAAAGATGAAATAATAAACTATAATATTGAGTTAAGATTTTTAGATTCCTATAAATTTCTATCAAGTTCACTATCTGAATTGGCTAAAAATTTAAAAAGATGTCACTTTAAAAACTTAAAGAGATGGTTCAATGAAAAAGTACCTAAAAACCTATCTGAGATAGAAAGAAAGTATTTATTTAAATTATTGAGTAAAAAATTAGCTTATCCATATGATTATATGAATTTATTAGAAAAGTATAATGAAACAAAATTACCCTCGAAAGAACACTTTTATAATCTATTAAATGATGAACATGTTGATGCTGGAGAATATCATTATGCGCAAGAAATTTGGAAGTATTTTAATATTAAGAATATGAAAGAATTTACTATATTATATAATACAATAGATGTACTTTTACTAACCGATATTATGGAAAATTTTAGGGAAACTTCACTCAGAATATATAAACTAGACCCAGTTTGGTATTACACAACTCCTGGATTTGCCTGGGATTGTATGCTGAAAACTACTAAACAAAAATTGGAATTATTAACTGATGTGGATATGCTATTAATGTTTGAAAGGGCTCAACGAGGAGGAATTTCTCAATGTTCAAATAGATATGCAAAGGCTAATAATAAATATATGGGAAAGAAATTTGATAAAAATAAGAATTCTGTATTTATCCAATATTTAGATGCAAATAATTTATATGGATGGGCTATGTCTAAACATCTACCATATGGTGGATTTGAATGGAAGAATCCAGAATATTTTGATGAGAATAGAATTATAAAAATGAAAGATGATCAGAAAATTGGATATCTGTTTGAAGTGGATTTGAAATACCCTGAAGAATTATGGGGAAAACATTCTGATTTACCTTATTGTCCTGAGAATGTAATTGATAATAATCAACTTCCAAAATTATTTACAACATTATATGATAAAAAGAAATATGTCCTTCATTACTTAAATCTTAGACAAGCTCTTAAGCAGGATTAAAATTGGAGAAAATACATAGAGTTATAAAATTTGATCAATCCGATTGGATGAGAGTATACATTGAAAAGAATACAGAACTTAGAAAAAAAGCTAAAAATGATTTTGAAAAAGATTTCTTCAAACTAATGAATAATTCTGTTTTTGGAAGAACAATGATGAATGTTAGAAAACATGTAGATATAAAATTAATTTCAGAGGGTAATTAATATACTAAGTATGTTTCAAAACCTAATTTTGAGAAATCAACATTTTTTGGGAAAAATCTTGCAGCTGTACAAATGAGAAGAACAATGATTAAATTCAACCAACCTATTTATGTAGGAGTAGCTATTTTAGATATTTCAAAAACATTGATGTATGATTTCTATTATAGATTAAAGGAAAGATATGGAGATAAAATAAAATTATTATATACTGATACAGATTCATTAATTATATCTATACAGACAAAGGACTTCTATAAAGATATGAAAGACATAATTGATGAATTTGATACATCAGATTATAAGAAAGATAATATTTATGGTTTACCACAAGTCAATAAAAAGGTATTAGGTAAGTTTAAAGATGAGATGAATGGAAAAATTTTAGAGGAATTTATTGGACTAGCTTCAAAATTATATTCTAATAAAGTTTTTGCATCAAATGATGATGCAATGAAGAAAGCTAAAGGAGTAAAGAAAAGTATTGTTAAAAATAAGATAACTCATGATGATTATAAAATATGTTTAGAAAAGAAAATAACTAAGACTATTAAACAGAAAATGATAAGGAGTGCAAAACATAATATTTATACCATTGAACAGAATAAAAGAGGATTAAGTTCATTTGATGATAAAAGATTTTTAGTTGATGGACAAACTGATACAATACCATGGGGTTATTATAATACAATACCAAGAGATAAATTTATTCAACATTTAAAAAAACTTAATAAAAAGGGAGTTATTGAAAATTGAATATCAAACATAAGTTATAAGAAGTACCTATGATTAAAAATGGAAAATGTTCAAGTTGGTGGTTCTATATATGATAAAATTTGTATACTAGCTAGGAGAAATTTTGAAGCTATGCTAGATTATTATGTACGTGATCATGGATATGAATCTGGAGATGAATTTGATGTAGATGAACCAGATAACCTTTCTAATAATCCTGACCCAGAAAGTAAAGCTGATGAGGGATGAATAAATATTAATTACGTACATAGTTTATTTCAACATCAGATTCAAAATCATTATGAGGAATATCTAAATTTTTTATTTCTTTTTCAACCATTCTGGATAAAGCACTCAAATGAGCAATAATATTCAACATGAATTTAGTATATTTTATTCTTTTAGATTCAGGTAAATGTTGAATTTTATCAGAAAGTGGATCCATTAATGTTTCATAATTTGATCTTGTTCTACAAACAGGATCTTTAAAATATGGTATTATATTTTGAAAATCAAATTCATCTTCATCAACTAAAGAATCTTTGTAGACCTCCATTTACATATAAAAATTTTCTAAAGTTTCATCAGAAAGATTATTATAATAAATTTTATATGAATCTTTCATTATTGTTCTATGATAATTAATTTATTTCAAAGTTATCATAATAACATTTGAAAGGCATGTTTTCCCGCAATTTTTCAATTCGGGACACATACGCCACGCTCCAAATCAATAACATTACTCAGGAAAGAATATTATAGAAAACAATTTTTATCATTTTATTAGTCGTCCTTTGTGTTTGTCTGGTCTTGAAAACAGCGAACCGAAGAACAGAGTCATTTTTACACGTACAAGAGGCACTTTTCTTCGGATCGCTGTTTTTGGACTTCGCGTTCAACCTCGCTGCGCGGCTTACAGCTTAGCCACTGAATTAGCCGTTAAATAAAAGCTAATGGCTAAGCTAATTGCTAATTTTTTGGGAACGGCTAGCTAACGGCTAGCTAATTTTGGTAAAGGAAGCGGCTAACGGCTAAAAGCTAACGACTAGCTAACCACCCCTGCTTTGGTCCTTTCTCGATGTTTCTGTCTCTCTCACTCTTATTGGTCTTATACACCCAACAGCTTTTTTGTGAGCATTAAAAAACAATAATTCATGAATAAATTTTCGCTTTTTTCTACGCATAAGAACGATGTCATACTTCAATTTCCTTTTCTACGTGGATATTCGTTCAAATTTTGCTTGTTTACTCACCGCCGATCGGCGCAGAACGCATCAAAGCTACCTGAATCAAAGCTCGAGTACTTGCGTATTGCTTTTCGCGATGATCCACGGCAAGTAAACGAGTATTATTTCAGGCAATTCCACGATAGAAGAAAAAACAAACTCACACTGTGGCATCGGTTTCAGCATTGAAAAAACTATCATATTCACAAACTCTTATCTCGGTGAATTTTTGACTGTTGAGTTGTGTAAGAAAAAATTTTATAAAAAGAATTAAAAATATTGGTTGGACCTCATTAATTATAAATTTTTTCTATATAAATGGATATTGTTAAAAATTTTGTGCTACACTAGCGCTTTGACGGTTAAAAAAGAAAAACAATTTAAAAAAAAATGATGCACCACCCAAACCAGTGAACTCGAACAGCTGATTTTTGGTGCTCGAATATCTTGTTGAAGATGAAAATCTTATCCCAATTAACTTCATCTTTAAATTCTCTTATACTCTCTCTCTTTCCTCTCGCGTCAGATTTCAAATAGCTACAATAGGTTATTTAGCAGATGTGTTGGAAATGAGATGCAATGACTTGCTATTTTTTTCATTGGTATTATGTGTGTTGTCATTGCGCTCAGATCATGTAGTGAAGAAATTGATGCACCCTCCGACAGGTTGAAAAGAGCGGCAAATTCAAATAGCCACAAATGTGTTGACCATTGTGTTGATCCTCTACTCGCAGATAATGTTGTGAGTCCTGAGAGTAGTATATATTAAACATCCAATTTTCTTCAGTCGTTGGCGAGTAGTCTTACTGAGTGGCTTTGCACCCCTACAACTAGTTTGTAGTAGTGTTAAGAACAAATGTGAGGCGCCGCGGTACTCGTCAACCCGATTGCTCGCTCTGGTATGCGGTGAGTGACGGAAAAATTAGTCTACCAGGTGTGTGTGTGAAAGTGGTGTATGCAGATGACCGAGCCTGTGTGCATTGCCAAGCATATGCAGCGTAAAAAATCCATGCATCATCCGTTGACAAAATCCATGCATCATCCATTGACTAGAAAAAGCGCGCACTAGTCAGCTGATCTGTGTGGGTTTCTGGAGCCTGCCCTACGCCGGGAAAAATTAGGATACTAAGCATCCCGGTGTAGGGAGAGGCACCAGTTTTGTCAAATTTTTGTATTATTACGCCTAAATTTTTTGGACTTAGAAAAATTTTAACTGTGTACTGTAGAGAAAAGAAAACAAAAATTTTGTGTGCGAACGCAGTACAGTATGTAGTACAGTATGAGAGTATCGCGTGTACGTACGCTCGCGAGTGAATAAAATTACTGTACAGCATACAAGACACACAGTCATATGACCTTGATGCGTTATACTGTGTTATGAGAATACTTGTTTTCTCTCTCTTTTTAAACGAGCAGTGCCCGTCGAGTTTTTTCTTCCTCTCGCATCAAATTATCATTTTTATTCAAATGATATTTTCAAACATGTTTGGCGGCATTCTTTGTTCTCGCAGGCGCAAGGAAACTTTGTGTTGTTTTTGTACATAGGATTTACATGATTACGAGTGGTATGTGACTCTTCCCCTAATTGAGATAGAGAAGTGAAAAAAATTGTCTAAAAAAGTAGAAAAAGTACCCCTTGCGCTAGAGAAATTGTAATTGTCCTTCTTTTTATGATTTTTAAATCCAACAAAAAATGGAGGAAAATAACCCCTATACTTCTATTTAGGATTTTTAAAATTGAATGAAAAAATGAGAGAAATTAACCCCAAAATGAGGAAAATTAGCTTCTGCGCTTCTTTTCATGATTTTTAAAATTATATAAAAAATGCGAGAAATTAGCCTCCCAAAATGAGGAAAATTAGCCTCTGCGCTTCTTCTTAGTATTTTTAAAATTGAATGAAAAATGACAGAAATTAGTCCCTACACTTCTTTTTAAGATTTTTAAAATACGATGGAAAATCAGAGAATACCTAAAATGAGAGAAACTGGTCCCTACGCTTCTTTTTAAGATTTTGAAAATTGAATGAAAAATGTGAGAAATTAATCCCTGCGCTTCACTGTGTCTCTTTTAGAATTTTTAAAAATTAGATGAAAAATGAGAGAAATTAGTCTCTGCGCTTTTTTAATGATTTTTAAAATTGAGTGGAAAATGTGAAAAATTAGCCCCAAAATGAGAGAAACAGGTCCCTGTGCTTCTTTTTAGGATTTTTGAAATTCAATGAAAAATGAGGAAAATTAGCCCCTGCGCTTCACTGCGCCAGAACATACATGTCATATCTACTAGTAGTCCCTTTTTTTTTCACTTCGTTTGTCAGATTGTAAATTGTTTCATTACGGCACATCTTCTCCTTATCCTGCTCCTCTTTACGAAAAAAAGTCTTGAAATGTTCCTGTCAAAAACGCTAGTCAGTGGGTTTCACGTTCCTGAAAGACTGTTATGGCAGTGCCACATCATTGATTGCACCGGGTGTATATTATTTTTTAAAATTGGTATTAAGAATATGAGTGCTAATACTTATTTGATTTTTTCAGTTCTCAGCTGATTAACCCTCATTATATTTATTCTATGTGCTTAAAATACTGGATCAAATATTCTGATATTCTTTGTTTGTTGTTTTTGTTTTTTTTTTTTAAATAGGATTTCATTATTGTACCATATTTTGCTTTACAAATTGCACTTTTCGTTTCTGTAAAATTGTGTAATTAATTTTTTTCATTCTGAGGTTGCTTAAAAACTCTCTGTTACTTCCCTTTATTTTTACGTTTTCGACTGAATCGTAGGTACCTATACAGATAAAAATATTGATTTTAAAAATAGGTACTCACTTTGAGGATTTCTGAGTTTTGAGGGTGTGACTCTACAAAGCAAGAGTGAAAAACGTTAAAATTGTACAATTCATTATAAAATATATGACTACAGTCACAGTAACTTATCATTACCGATTCAAAGTGGAGAATTTTTTAATTAGATGAAAAGTGAACATCGCAAAAACTAGAAATAGGTAACAACCGGTGAAAAAGCTTGCGGTCAGGAGGTACATAATTATTGACGAGTTATTGAAACTAAGCGAAGTTGAATATGATCGATGCTTCTCTTTTTTACCATCTTCTTTTTTGTGATAGCGGGGGAGACGGAAATATTTTTATGCGCCCTAAGATAAGAAGTTAACTTGAAAATCTCAAAAGTCGTAGACCTGAGATTTCCCCGAAACCTCAAAATTTTTTTTTTCTACCATAAAGGACCATCTGAAGTTTGTGCGTTCGATTTTGATCGAATTCATCAAAATAGGTACTCTGAGGATTTCAAAAATGGCATGCAAATATTGAATCGGAGTGGTAAATGAATATATGTGTGCTATCCGATCACTTTCGTGAATTTAAATCGAATCAAGAGTCTTTAATTAAGATTATTCGACGCTTAGGGAGGAAAGAATAACTTCATATCTAGTTGTGTAAATTTTAGCCTACAAGGCGAATGAATTTTTACCCGCTATTTTTAGCCTCTTTTATAAATTAAGTATATTTATTCGTTATTCGGACCAAACTTTCGTTTCAAATATGTTACTCTCGTCTAAAACATTTCCAAGTCCTCTTCTTATCATCGTAAAAATAGCTCGTGATTGGCAATAGTATCGAGGCCCCCTCCCCTCCTGTTAAGTTAGGTTTGCTGGATGGCGACGACCGACGACCGAAGGTCAGCCATCTTTCGCGAAGCAAACCTCCCAGGTTCCCTTAATATCCGTGAACATGTGAAGCGAAACGTTATTAGTATGAAAACTATACATCGAATGATACACATTTGAACTTACCCTTCAACAGAGCCAAAATAATTATGAAAATTGCGTATTCCATGGCAGTTACAAAGACGTTGAATAAAACGTGAATACCACTTCTCTCTGATACACTTCTCAAACATTGTCGGTTGTGTGTACCCCACGCAAAATATGCAATACGCGACACGTAGCGTATTAACCGTATTCTGAAAATAACTTCTATATTCATAAATATTACGTTAATTACACAAGCTAGCTGGCTTCAGCAGAATGTATTAAGGAAATCTTGTCTTGAGTCTCAGTTCTTTGAGCTGAATATTCATCACACCTACTCAAACGAACTCCGCTTTTTACCTACTGTATCTGTACGTTGTATTGTCTATCTGTTTGATTTCGGGCATGACGAGATACCTTTTCGGTAGCTATTTGAATTTATGAAAATATACCTAAACATCGAGGATTGAAAAAACGATTAGATTGTAAAATTCTAGATCGTAAACTAAGAAGACAAAGTTCATTTTTCTCTGGATGCTCGTTGAACATCAGTGTATTCATTAAAAAATAGTAGAAAAATTTCTTACCATTTCTTTACATACCTACCAATATTTTTCAATCTGCGGGAAGGAATTTTTAATTTCAATCTAGCAAATCAATCACTTATTATACTTATTAAACGAGTACCTTAGAGGATAAACCAATAAAATTCCATTACAGCGAGTATTGGATGCTGAAAGGTATTTACACCACATTGCGAGTTCATAAATTGTTCGCTAATTAATTGGAAGTGATACGAAAAATATGCTGAAGGTCATAACGCGCAAATTTTTCATTTTGCGACGATTTATCGGACTTTACTGAAAAATATCACCTCTTATGACAATAAATTATGGAATCTAAATGATGTTTAGCATTATGGTGGAAAATAAAAGAAGAAAATGACGTATTGTTGTGATCGTTACGTTGCTCATGTCGGACGTACAGCTTCTCTCTCAAAACAGAAATAATTCAGAAATAAGCACCTTTACTAAATTTTCTGACACTTCGAACGTAACAAAGCGTGGAAAATCTCATTTTTTTCAAGGTAGTAGGATTCTGTACGTTCGCGAACCATAGGTAATAAATTTTGGAACGACCCAACGAATGAAATCTTGCTCTTCAGAACATTCAATTGCTCGAAATAAAAATTCATTTGGAGATATTTTATTATTAATTATAATTTAGTAATCATTGATGATTTACTACTGGTGCATTGTTACGTCGAACCTGATCGTAAGCCTATTAGCTTAACATATTTGTCTGCAACAAGTCTCTCCCAGTCCTCCGTTTTACCGATTTTTCTTATCGGAAAAGTGATGAGGTATTACACCCGTCCGTTCAGATTTCCTTGTAGGCCTATTATTATTTAAAAGATTTTTTTGTCCGTAGAACTCCTCCGAAACTACCCGATGGTTTTTTTGTTACTTGGCCATGTTGTAGCATTATATCTGAAGATGTGCACCTGCAATTTTTTTGAGGATCGGATGAGTAGTTTTCGAGTCATTTTTTGAAAAAATTTCTCACTATTATGAGTAGCTGCGTACGTTACGAGAAGCGGATTTTCCTATCCTTTTAGCGATTTTGTTATCAATACGTGTATTGTGACTCTTCATTATTTAACAAGTTCATTCTTGACAAAGGGTTCATTGAATTTTATTTTCAATGATACGTTATTCATTCCTACCTAATTTAGTACTCTTGTATCTCGCTTCCCAGAGAGATATGAGACTCTAGATGACTTCATTTTTAACTTTATTATTGATTTATAAATATTTTTTCGCGTACCTACACTTAATTGGTAGTACCTAGTTCATAGTTGTTTTGAGGTGTCTCAGGAGATGGGAACATTATTTTTAATTGCCTTTTTTTTCTATATTTATATTTTATTTTATTTTTTGAAATTTCCTAAACATCTTTCCAAATAGGTATAAATAATAATTATTAACACTGTTGAGAAAATTTTTCATTTTGGATTGAACTATGATAAGATACTCTACGTACTTTTGCTAAAAAATGAACGAGTCATATTCAAAAGCATATTCGAAAAAACACCCCAGTATAAAATCTAAAAGCATTTGGCAACAAATACGAGAAAAACAATTTTTAATCATCATTAATTTAAAGACAAGAAAAAAAAACAACAATCCTGAAATTATTCTTCACAATTAAGAATTGCGCTGTTAATTTTGGTCAAATAATAGTAACCAAAAAAATACCGATCAATAGACCAATTCCCCGGTAACGTCATGTACTAGAGATCTCTATTGAGAATCTAGAAGTTCTGTGTAATTTAAATATGTAGCTTCAATTGCTAACGTACATCTCGTTTTTGAATGCTATAGTGAATGATTGAAACATTCCCTAAGTATTCTTAAGGGATTTTAAAATTGCTGCCCTAAAGGCTGAAGCCAGCAACAGAGAACAAATATTCAATCACAATTGAAGATATTATTGACGTCACAGGGAATTAATCTATGGTCGATTGGTCAAAATTGATTTTTTCATTTTGGTTAAATAACGGTTAACCAAAAAATAACTGTTATTGTATTGAGCAACCGTATAACCGATTAATCAAAAATACCGGTTTTTCCCCAACACTAATCCCGTTACAGTCATTTCCCCGCTCTAGCAGTCCAGCAGCACAGTCTGGTAAAGGTGATTCATTATAAGTGATGAATCATGATGAATGCCAGCAACTGTGACAAACCATATGATTAGTCAGAACGCTATGACTGTTTGTTCTCTTTGTTCTTCCATCATCTGCCGTACAAAGTTGGATTGACGTATATCCAAATCAACGATCGGGAAGAAGTTCTATTTTCTCAAAATAAGATTAATACAGCTAATAATTGAGACGTACCTAACTAAAAATGCGTTACAAAGACGATTTTTTGATGAGAAATCCAATTACCTATCATACTAGTTTTCTGATACAAACATCCCTCTTTCCAATAATGGCGATTTTAAATCGTGGTTGGAATACACGTCAAAATTTTGACGTATATCAGCGTATATCCAACGTTGATTTCAACACAATTCAGAGTAAAGTGTTCATCCTACGGGAATGGAAGCTTCAATTTCCTAGATCTGAATTTTTCCCTGTTATTCCATCAGTGAAGTAATGGTAGTGTGTTATCACGATTCACACACTCGCACGGATTGTCCGAAAGATACAGTTTGCCTGATCGTCAATTTGGATGTACGTCAAGGTCAAATTCAACTTTGTACGGCAGATCTGTGATGCATCTTTCGAGAGTTTGGACGAGCAGGACAATGAATCTTCAGCATTTCAGTCGCCATTTTTTGTAACATTTAATGATGATACAGCACTGTTTTGCAGTTTGCGCATTTTTCTCGTAGTTATTAGTGAATATAAAGAAGACCAAGTGCTTTGTCATGTTTAATTTATTAATTTACTTTATTTTATGAAGTTTTGCTGTCTGTGTGATGTAGAATGCTGTAAAGCAGCCAAATGGAGTGACTGCGACCGTGTTGCCTTATTGTGTGAAATTCTCTTGTAAAGATCGTGATTTCCTGTTTTCTAAAAAGTAAAGTGAAATTTCATCCGCCAATATGTTGGTAATGATTCAATAGTATTAGTGAGTTATTTCAATTTCTCAAAAATTTCATAGGTATTATAAAAGTTGTTTTTTCTCCAAATATATCTTCATGCGTAAATTCTCTTTCGAGAACATTGCAAAATTAAATCTACGTGCGTTAGTGTCAAAATCGCTCGATATAGTCGATATTTGCGCTTTACTTGTTTGTCATTCAGTGATGGTGTATTCTAAGTTACGCAAAAGAATTTGTTTTGGACTACGATCCCCCGTGTGTTCTACTGTCTCAGGTAATTAAGGCATCATCTCTCCACTTTTCCGGAGAGTTGTATTCCAATATCGACTTTCTATCAATTATTATCACTGTTGAAATGCTACCTTCGAATTAAGAACTCCGTTCACCATGTTACCTTTTATCACCGCAAGAGAAATTCAGATTTTCCTCTATAGCTAGTAGTATGTGATAAGTTAGGCATATTCTGGCCTTCTGGTCATCAATCAGCTCGCAAAATGAGCGAGTATTTCGCGTCATTTTAATATTCTACTAGGTACCAAGTATTACTGAATGTCGCCTAGACTGATCGTATCTTTATAGCTTGGCAACTCTAGATTTGTTCTTCATCAGTTGCATGATATTTCATTGAATTCTTCGTTCATGGCGAGTTTTATTTTCTCTAAGCTACTTAGCTACAGGCACTTCCTCTATGACTTCAGCCCTCCCTCCCAAGGTTTCATCATTCACCGAACTGCATTATTACGTAATTGATTACCCCTCTGTATTCTATGGAAATGAAATTCATTTAATTGTTTCTTCATTTCCAGGTTTGAAATAAAATATATTTGATGAAGTGTTCCCGTGGGTAAGTGATTCAAAACTATTCCTCTTATCAAGTTGCGCGAAATATTGTTAGATTCTCTTTGATTGTTGGAAGCATGTACCTAAGTAGGGGTATAATAAGTATATAGAGGTTCTAGTGTAAGGTATCAACGTGTTATCATATGTTCAAGTCTTATGGTGAATTATTTGTCAGTTGGTTATGTTTGCATTAATTTTTATGCTTATTGAGCATTGTTCGCGTAAATTTTTAAATAATTCATGATCAATTTATTGCGTTAATTTCGTGCTCAAGTCGGCTTTGTTGATAATTATTTTGATGAGAAAAAAGTAACTTATGTGCTCGCGTACCCCAATAAGTTTGGTGAGAAGGAACTCATGAACGCAGTGCGGCAGGATGAGCTATGTGATTTATAAATAATTTCAAGAGCCGCATAATCAGCATTTTTTATGAGTGAATTTTTACCGTTCTTGTGTGGTTCATTGTTTACATTCATTTTTTTGTTCGTGTTCGAAAAAAGCTGTTTATTCAAGATGCTGAAGATTTCCAATAGGTAAGCACTTTTATATTTCATTTACCGGTACTTAGTCTATTAATTCGATGCATTATGATCAATTTCTCCCTTTATAATGCACAATCATTTACTAATAAATTTCTTTTCAGTATGGGTAAGTTATCTTCTGAGTGAGTAATCTTGTTCTTTGGGGAGAGGGAACTCATGAACGCAATGCGGAGGGATGAGCTATGTGATTTATAAACAATTTCAAGAACCGCATAATCATCATTTTTTGTGAGTGAATTTTTATCGTTCTTGTGTGGTTCATTGTTTACGTTCATTTTTTTGTTCGTGTCGAAAAAAGCTGTATTCAAGATGCTGAAAATTTCCAATAGGTACGCTTTTTTATATCTAATTTACCGGTACCTATTCTATTAATTCGATGCATTATGATCATTTTTTACTTTTATAATGCACAATCACTAAATTCCTTTTCAGTATGGGTAAGTCATCTTCTGAGCTGTGAGTAATCTTCTTCCATATGGTATTTTATTTAACTTTGCTGCACTGTATCTTCTTTTCCAGTATAGTTACGACGAGAAAAAAGGTTAGTAACCTTATTCAATTTTGATGCAAAATGTAATTAACAATTTTTCCAGCAAATAATTTCATAAATTTGGGACTGTAGGACATCACGGGCGTATTTTGGCGTTATTTTTAATCACTTACCTACGTCGTGAATTTTCACCCTGGTTTGTATATCATGTAGCCTAGTGTTCAATTACCTATACCTCGCGTGAGTGGGACATGTACGCCGTAAATTTCAGGAGCAAAAGTTACTCTTCAAAAGCTTTGCGTAGTTTTCAGGTCATCCTTTTCTGTTGTTTACTCAAGAAGTATGGTGTATCGATATCAAGAGAGGGAGGATTATAAAACAAAAAACTTTTGGTTATATAGTGTTCAATTAGCGTTAGTTGAAAAGATATGCCATCAATTTTAGCTTGGAGAGCTTGTTTATTTTTGAGGTCACTGCTTTCGTTTTCTGTTCATGTAAGATCAGAAAATCATAACAGAAGTATAATCCATTTTGAACCGATCTTTGATGACGATTGTTTTCTTCACTTTCTTTTGAAATATCAAAATTGTATCTTCTAGTTATAGGTACCTACCGCATAATTTAGATTTTCGTGTGCAAGTATATTCGATACCGCGGTACACCTCACGTAATATCTTGGTTCCAAGCAGGTGCAAGCCCGAGCGTTGTTGTTCATCATCTTTGACGAAAGCCTTAAAGTAGGCCCTCCGAAATCAGACTGCTTAAAAGTATTTATTGAACTCTGATTTAAAGTTCCGGGTACGAATTTTCGATTTTAAGACATTCGATTCACTTCAGATTCGCTGCATAAATTTGACGGGACTGAAAAAGCGCAAACGTTCATCCACGAGAGACACTGTTATGCGATGTAATCCTACCAAAATTCTTGATTCTGCTGAAAATGCATTGATTGTGAGGACTGTCATGAGAAAATACGAGTGAGTAAATCGACGAACAATATTTTAATAATTTTACTCTTTAGGGCAATACCAAGTAAACTCGTTTGGACAGAATTTGCCAAACCTTCGCCTGCTAGCCAATGAGTCGTCCGTCATATCATATATAGCTCGAGAGTCAGAATTTTTTAAACTCCCCCTCGAAATGTTTCCAAGTCCCCCTCCTATCATATACTGTATAGCTCGAGATTCGAGAAAAATTTAGACTATATTATACTAGGCTTATAGTAGGTCTAGGCCTTCTTTATACTGGCTTTATCTAGGTCTACACTCCCTTGAATTCCTCATAGAACTGATTCCCTGCGTTCCTCGTTTAACTTCGTTAAGGCAGACGTCGTTTTTTTTACCGGCTTTTCTAGCTCGAGAAGTGAGGTATTACATATGTAGCAAGATTGACGGGGGGAAGAAGCAATAAACTTTCTCGACACTTTGGAGGCCCTATATCACTTTCAATCTGAAAAAAATCAGGTTTCTTTATATAGGCCTATATTTAGGCTTAAATAAAATTTTTTTGTCCGCGGATTTCCTCTAAAACTAATGAATGGTTTTTTTCGAGACTTAGACAAGTTATAGTCTCATATCTGAAGATGGGCAACAACAATTTTTTCGACGATTAATTGATAGTAATTCCTCAGCGCGTTTCCAATTGAGTTAATACGATTCTGTAGGTTACGCTTAATCATATTGGGAGTAATCGAAATATCAATTTGCAAAGATCGCATAAACAACTGTTATAGCCCCGTAGCAAGGTGGGCAGAGGGAGTGAGAGTGGATTTTCTGGACCTAACGTAGCCTAAATTAAAATAAAATTCAGGTTTCCTTATTGGATTATTTGTATTTTTACTCTGTTATCAGTTGATGTGGCGTCAAAACTGAGTTTTATTGTTCATTTTACAAATATTTGGCTTGATTGACAGGTCATTGGTATTTCATCTAAAGAGATATGGGGGTGACTATCTTAATGAGTTTTGCATTGTGAGAAGAAAAGTCGTGTACTACTCACGCGACTGCGTGAGTGTTTTTCTATCATTATTGTATCGATGAAGAAACGATAATATTACTGTTAAGTACCCCTCAAAGGTGAATCCAGAAGACTACTTTTCAAGTCATTCAAAGGGATTTTGAATCAAAAAAACTATAAGAAAGAAATTTTCAACCGTTAATTTTATCATGGCGATCACTGTAGTATTGTATGCAGGGCTTTCGAGAGGATTTGCGGGTCCCCAAATTTTTCACTCGTTTCGTTCGCAAAGCAAAAATGCGAACCCTGCGGGGCCCCTGAAAAACCCAAGCCCGGGAACGAAGTACGAAATTACCTCCCTCTCTACAGACCTCATTATATGTATAGCGTAGGTGGAAAGTTTTCCTCGGGAGAGGCACATGTTTTTTGGGAATGGTCTTGAACAAGACTCCATGTTCGAATTGTCTCAACATCCTTCCCATTTTTCTCATTTTTCACTTTCAAGCCACCGTTAACCCCCCGCCTCCTCACTTCGATATCCTCTTCAATTCTTTTATGACTCAGCAATTTAGACTGAAATCTGACCCAGTCTTTCCCCTTATCAATTTGAAGATCCTTGATGCTTTCTAGGCTCAATATTATCCGGCAAGGGAAAAGAGCGTCGTACTATTTAGTGTCCTATAAGAAATCATGATTTTCTCATCTCTTTTATGTGGTGAAGAACATTCTCAGGTTGAAAATACTCCAACCGACCCTGAGATTACCTCGCTAACGAAAAATTTGTTTTTTGAGCGAGTTAATTGTTGTAATCAATGAATAAATGTTTCTTCCCGGTTAAGTGAAAAGCGAGACGAAAAATGCATCGACTAATAATTACCTACAACATTCTAAGATGATACAGCACTTTTTGGTCAGATGCGTTTGTTAATGAGTTATCAAACATCTCAAGTAATTTAATGCCAAGTTCAATTAAAAAGACTGCGCATAAATGTTGATTATCATTTCGGCTTTACAAATTAGTTCATCCGTGTGTTAGTTCTCAAGGTTCGTTCGCAAAAAATATCGTCTATATTTTCAAAGATGTAGATTCCGTTACATTTTTTGCACACCAGATAAGAGTATGTATAATGGCCCCATGTGGTCGTTCAAACAATACTTGCTTGTCGATAAAATTGAGATGTAAGAGCAGAGTGAATTACTTTTGTTTGCGACGAGGGCAGCTGTCACTCTATGATATCGAAGAGTATGTAGCTGTTATTGATTAACCCATCTTTACACTGCATGATTACAAATAAAAGTTCGGATCTTTAGTTCTATTTATCAAATGAAGCTGAGGAAAAAAAAAGGAATCAGAAATCTCTTGATTCCTCCTCCGTCCACATCTAACTCTCTAACCCAGAGACCATTATTACTACCATTCTACTTGTTTTACAGCCTAATCCAACTAAAAATAGTTCAATTATTTTTCATCATTTTTCTAGAGTGCATAATCGTTCAGGAAACGTACCCAAAAAATAAAGTGGTCTATTTCACACGAATTGCAGATATTTTTTGAGAAAATTGTCTGTATTTCATTTTCACCAAGGTAGGTACCTAGTAAAATTCATCACCCCAGAATTTTATAGATTTTTCCAAGTATTTTAATACGTGATGGATACAACTCACTAATTTGTCCAGAAATTTATATCATTTTCATAAAAAACTCACCTCAAAAATCTACCCTATCTTCGCCCTACTTACTTATATTTCTCCCCAAAAATGAGTATTAATACCAGAGAAAATTCACTTCAAAAAATTACCAAGTAAACACAGTCAAAGTGCAGGTAAAAATAATTTGAATATTTTCTGTTATTTTCCCTGAATTTGATAGACTTTTCACTTTGTACAAAATCTCCAAAATTTCAACAGACTTATGTCCTATGCTAGGTATTTCAACATTTTGTTTGAAAGATGTATGAGCGTGTTAATTCTTCAAAGTGACCCATATTTCGAGTCTTTTTCTAAAGAAATACCGAATCCTTTGTTATACCGAGTCCTTGGAAGACTAGGACGTTGCGGATAGTCGTGCAAACACGGTGGTTGTGCCCAATATCGTGATTCGAGGAGTTTGACCAAAGAGGCACTGAGACACTATGAAACGATCCTTTTCAGAGCCACCAACTAATTTCTCTAGTTCAAGAGCGGCCGCAGATGTGGTAAAGATTCAAAGGCTGAATTTACATTTTTATTTGTTCTTGCATTTTCCTAGGAGAAATCTACTCTCCAAATTTATATTATATAATCTAAGCATTAAAGCTACGATCTTATCATTATCTTCGGGGGAAGGTTCTTCGCAAATGAGGATAGGACAGGTATAAGTTCAATGCATAAATCTACTGAAAAATGTACCAGGCTATGTTTCATGAATTTCTAACCATGTTACGCAGTTTGTAGCTATGATAATGGAAATCATTGATTCAATCGATCTGAACTAGCAGGCCTAGTCGATCAGATTTAATGATAGAAGTTCAACGCGTTTATAGGTCAGATACGAATTTATTGACGAGCCGTTGTTTTTAGCATTTATAATTGCTCACAATTTTTCTGTCTAAATTTATAAAGATAATAAGTAATTCTTTTGGAATTAATATTTGTCTGTTAAGGTGTAATTTCCTGCTCAAAAGTATGAATATGCAACAACAAAACAATCTCAAGTATACTGTCTATGAAGTTTTGTGAGATGCGCTTTCGTTCATAGAAAACCCTTTCAAATGCGCGGAGGGAGGGGAGAATACTTCATGAAGTGTCACGGTTCATTACGCAGGTTTCTGATCGGTCCCAGTCCAAAGACGTTAGGTATAAGTCCGGTCGTATCAACGAACAGAAAAGAGGATTTCGACGCAGAGAAAATACTGTAATTTTTTAAAATACAACAAAATCAATGAAGTCTCATTCTTTTCCGATGGATAAGGTGTCCTCTATCCTCAATTTATTGGTCGAGTTTTTTTTTTACGGGGAAGTAAATTGATGAAAAATGACAGACGCCGTCCAGCTAAACGTAGGTCTTGGAAAAATTTTGATTTCCAAGCTATATATGGTGGGGGAGGTATTTTTGCACACTTGAGTGTCCCACCGTTTGCCATCCGACTAAAACACTTTTTTTCAAGTGTCCCATAGCTTGATTTTCGAAATCTCAACAAGAAACCTGAGCGGTTATTTCGAAAAATGTGCCATACGCCGTTCGGCGAAAATTGACCTGCACAATGCAGGATTTGTAGTTGGGGAAAATTTTGACTTTCGAGCCCTAATATATGATAGGAAAGAAATTTGGAAATATTAAGCCAATGTGACACCTGTCTTTGAATACTTCCCGCTATTTCGGTAATTTTCGGCATAAGTTCTCGTAGTTTGGATACTTGATGATGTATGAAGGTTAGGTTAAGACACGAACGTTCAGGCGGTGTCTTTGTATTCTTGAATCAAAAAAGTAGAACCGAACATGGCAATGTACGTAAACCACTTATGTACTAATTTTCGATATTCAATGTCAACTTTTTGTTTTTTTTAATGCGGGTGCCATGGTTTTAATTACAGTTTTACTGAGAGCAAACTGTTTTATGATAGGAAGATAGGTAATTCACTCCTACAGGAACTCAAGAAGTCTCGATAAATCATGATTTTCCATATTGTTTAATTTTACCGACTTTAGGAGGTATTGCAGTCTTGCGCGCGGTAGACTTTATGGTGTGAGATATGTTTCCTCGGCATTTCGGAGTGTGTGGATCACGATTTTAACATCGGCTTAAATTCATTTATAGGTAAGTACCTTTTTTGTGCGCAAATGTTCTCTGTTGGTATTGGGTTGATTTATACAAGTATATGAAGTTGAGAATTATTGAAGTTTTATATTTTTATACTAGAATATAGGCCCATTTTAGGGGCTCAATTGCCTCTGGCAAGGCTAGAGGCCTTTTACAATCGCGAAAAAAAAGTTCTCACCGCGAAAATGTGTTTAGCCGTTACTCAAGTTATACATACATTCTCTCTTATTTGAGATTTTATTTTTGTGTAGCAATTTCCTAATTTCGGAAGTTTTTCTTGAGATTTTATTTTTGTATGAAAAATTTCTCATCTTTGATGTATTGTAACTACAATAAGCTTTCCGGGTACCAAAAAATTAAGATGAACAGCTGCGAATTATAATATTGTATTCTTGTATGACTGTATAAAAATTTTAAAATTTCGCCTCATAATGGGGGAAAATATTGATGAGACAAAAAAAAAGGTTCATTCCGCTTTGGAAGATTTTTGCTTGCGTTTTGCTGATGTTAATGGTGGGAAAAAAAGTTGAATTCTAGTTTTTAGAATTTAATTTTTTTCCTCCAGATTGTAAAATTTGACGCGGGCCGCGTGTTTGACATGCCTGGTGTAGATGGTTAAACACTATAAGAAAAGAATAAGAGAGGTGAATTTGGCTCTCCCGTTGATGAAAAACTGACCAACGTTTTGAACAGTACCTCTTTGCCATCGAGGTCGGAATGATTAAAATACGTTTTTTCTTCCTTTTTTCTTCGATGGAAGTGCCAAATCACCCTCTTTTCTCTATGGAATATCTATTGTTCATCTGCTTTTTGGCAGCTACAAGCATTTCTACATCCTTTGGCGCACCCACTAGAAATAAATTGTAGGAGGTGGTTTGGCGCGGCGCTGGGTCTTTGTACATTGTTATAGGCTCCAATATTCCATCGATTCGCTTCCATATCTCCATTCTAATGGATGGCCAAGCCACAAATGTACTTGGTGGTACACTCAGTATAAATGAAACCGTGCAGCGTCTTCAGTGGAAGGTAGAGAGGCCAAGTCTGCTTTCCGGAGGACTTTTTTCGCGAAAGCTTGAAACCGACATTTGTTCGGTGGCTTGTCTCTTGTACTACCATACATCAGAGAGTATTGCAGCTGCCGAAGAGTCTTTGATACGACGCGACTTTAATTGCTCTTATTTCAATACCTAGGTACCACGTAAGTCATGATTATGAGAAAAATATTAATTTAATTTCCATCTTTTCAATATTTCTATCACTGGTAAAAAAATAGTCCCTACAATTTGTAATAATGCAAGACTTCCATAAATCAGCAATAAAACTATGTGAACATGAGAAAGATATAGCGCATCCGTATACATATTATTTTCAACATCGAAAGCCCTTATTTGCAGACTATTTGCTCTATCTTGAAAGCTGAATAGCTCATTTGATAGGAAATTTAACGAGGGAAAACTTTTATTTGAAACATTTTTTCATAAAATTTCAATTTTGGGGTACATGGAAAAACTGATTTTGGTCCTCTTTTGAACGTCCTTTGCAGGCTTTGCCGGGGCAAATTGACCTAGGCTGAATATTGAGTACGTTATTTGGTAAGAAATTTAACGATCAACAATTTTTGTTTGAAACATTTTTTAATACTAGTACAATTAGAGAAGGTATAAGCAAAAGACTAAATCTTGGTGGGTTTAAGCCCCAATAAAAAAAGAACCTCCTGAAGGTTGAATAACTCATTTTATAGCAAATTTAACGAGGAACAACTTTTGTTTGAAACATTTTTTAATAAACTTTCAATTTTGTGAGATACTATATTATGGAAAAAGCCGGCTGCTAGTAGCTCGTAAATTACAGAAAGAAAGAAAGAAAAAAAGAAAAAAAGAAAAAAAGAAAAAAAAAATCTATCATGTATAGCTCGGAGGTCGGAATTTTTCTGAGTCCCCCTTCCCTCACCGTGACGTCATCAACCCCGCTCGCGGACGAAAATTTCCTAGAAGTACCCCCAACAAAAGGGATAGCGGGTTCCTCGTTAAAGCCTGGTTTTGGTCCTCTTTTGAACGGCGTTGTGCAAAGGCGCTAATTGCTATAGGCTGAAAATTGAAGACGTTAAGTGGTATGAAATTTAACGAGGAACAACTTTTGTTTGAAACATTTCCTAATAAAATTTCAATTTCGCGCGATATAGGCAAAAAACTAATTTTTGGGGGGGTTGGAACCCACATAAAAAAAGAAGCTCAAGGGTGAAAACGCGGGATTTTTAGTATGTTGTTCAGGACCACATCCTGAACCATTTTCAGCGAAGAAACATTTGCTCCAGCAAATATTTCTTCTTTTTTTTCCTATATTGCTCTAATTTGCCTACACTACAATACAGTTTCTATTTTTTTGAATCTTTTTACTTCGCTTTTATTTCTACATGCAAGACATGGTTTGAGTTTATCACACACACATATTAGGTGAATTCATTTAACTGTCGGTGGAATATGCCGACCATTCCACTCGGGGAGGGAAAAGGTAGGCCTAATTTTCTCTTGATTCGCCAAAAGCTAGCAAGTGTAATTTAGCATCTAAATTGTAGGTCTTTGTCCCACCCCAAATTTCAAGCAGAATGGGGCTAAATGAATATCTGGCCTTCTTTGTCACGTCACACCTCTTTAATACATTTAATTAGACAGAGTGGCATTCCTGGTTTCTTTCCTTTTCAGCTCGACTTGTGTAGGCATAGCTTAGGCTACACTTTCAGCATCTTTCAAAGGGCTGAACCCCTTTTGAAAAACTGGACGCTACAATTATCCGTTATGTAATTACGCGGCATTTGTTTCAAGAGTTATCGACGACTAAGAGAATATGAGTCATTTGCATATGTACACAGTATTTCTATTTCTTCTTGACAAACCTAGCTTATCAGTAATCATTTGTGTATTTCGATAAAGGCAGCGGGATTGTTGGGACAGATTGCGGTTCATTATCGTAAAAGATAGTTGGTTCGTGTCTCGTGTGCATTTCTATTTCATCAGCATAGGACATGAGAAAATATTCCAAATAGGGATGACTAACCTTTGTTCGGGTTACAGTAGTCCAGATAAACACGATCAGCGCGTCATTCGTTATCAAGATGACATCCGCGAGAACATATTAGTTATATTGTGCGTGCGAGACTCAGCACGTTTTGTATTTTCGTGTTCTGGCGCTCTTTTCTATACGTAGTCTGCGAGTTGGTGAACGCGATCAAAATCGTAGAAGACATTCAACCTAAGCCGCTGAACCGCGCAGTCGTATTTTATACTTTGGAGTTTCGTACGGTCGCAGTTTGACGATAAAACAATTTTTTATTTTAGTTCGTATATTGTGGCTCTACGAGTAATCCATTTCTCTGTTCGAACGATTTATTTTTCCCTCGCGGTGAAAAAATAATAATAAAATAAAATAAATGATCGAAAACCGATACCGTTGAAATATTTCACGCGAGTGACAAGTTCACGATAACGTAAAAATTCAAAAAGTTAGTGATTCGATCGTATTCGGCATTTTTGTCGTCATTAACGGTGATGTTCAAGAAGCGTGTTATCTTTTCCGGAAAAAGTTGTTTTCAGTTCCCGCGGTTGAATGAATCATAAGTTTACGTAAGTAAACAAAACAGTAGTACCTAGTCTTACATTTTCTCTGGCGCAGTTACGTGGTCCTCAATTTTGAGGTCTTATTCTATGTAACTAGAGAACGGATTCCTCGACCTTTGCCAAATTATTTCCTTGATAGGTATTCAAGTTCTGATAAGGGATGAGTCTGGGAGTGAAATTTTATTTCGCCGAATAATGCCGGAACTGGCATAAATGCCAAAAATTAAAATGGGATAAATGTCGAAAATGTGTCGATTTCAAGAATATTGCACGTTTTTTGTCACAAAGCCCTCATTTTCAAGTACTTTTCCCATTTCTAGATACAATTTTTTTATACAATTATTTCTTGTCGTTCATCATAGGTAATTTTTTTTTCTTTTCACCGTGCGAGTTATTTTTTAAATGCCGAAAAATTCCGAATTTTGGGTTTTTGGAGACAAATTTTAAATTTATTAGTGCCGAAAATCCGTTCTTCATCATTTATAAAACTTCCAATTTCTCGTAAGAAAAACAGATCATCTATTAAATGCTCATTATTTAAGTGAAACCATAAAATTTTCAGTTTTCATATCGTACTTTAGATATTGTTCATCTTTGATATTTTTCAGTCCATTCTTATCAGAATTATTCTTGCTAAATTACTTTTTTCTTTCCGATGATATGAAAGTAACTGAAAGAAAACTATTAACACAGGTGTTAAAAACACGAGAAATCGTCTGGGTTTATAATACCGGTACACTCTAACAATGTAAAATATAGTGTTACCCGATAAGCCAAATCGACCATTGCTATAATATGGTCGATTTATTTCAATTGATTGTTGGTGAGATCTTTCCTACTAAATTTTGACCATAATTTCTGGTCGTTTTTTGATCATTCTGCGGAATATACAATTATGCTGTCATTACAGACAGGATTTTTCCTCGTTTTTTGAAGCTTCAAGATCGTGAGTACCATCTTTTTATTCTTAACTTTTCTTTCATTTTGAAGTACTGATGAATGATCGAAACGTTCTTATAGTAATCTTAAGGGAATCGATATGCCGTTGGAAGGAAAATCGTGCTGTTATCGATAGATATGACGTAGCTGGAAAATCGGTCTATTATAACTCTGCTAACGAGATTGCTATCTTCATTCTTCTCTTCTCTCAGTTGAGGAAGGCCTAGATATGGACTGGTTTTTCCCGTCGAAAGTGATCTAAATATACCGGTAGTGGTCAGTTAATATTACCCAACCAGAGATCGTTTTATGGCGTCTCTATTGACCAGAAATTGATCAATCTTTTTCGTCAAAAGTGGTCTATTTGTAGTGGTCTATCAATATCGCTTGAATATAGACCACGACCGATCATTATATTGTTGATATTGCCCAGAAATCGACCAATCTTTTTCGTCAGTAGTCGGTTTAGTAATGGTGGTGCTGTTGACACCGATTAAATATTGACTACAAGAGATGATTTTATCCAAGTTTCCCTAGAAATAGATTGTTTTTATCCAGAGCTGCTCACCATGTCACTGTCATCGAACCATCTTGTCACGAAATTTTCGAAAATTTTTTCGATTTCCGAGTAAACTTTAGTGCTGAATCTGAAAAAAAAAATGCTGAAAAGAGCCTACGAAGCTTCTAAATCAGCTAAAGGGCCCAAAGAGGGTCAAAATTTCCTTGCTTTAATTTTCAAACTTTACTCGATTTCCACGTGAAATTTAAGGTAGAGTCTGGAACAAATGAATAAAAAGTTCTGGAAAGCGTAACAAAATTGGTCAATGGGCGTAAGAATGGTTGAATATTTCAGAATTTCGAACATGAATCGATTTTCTGACAAAATCTAAAGTCGAGAGTTCAAAAAAAAAAAAAAAAAACAAATTGGTCAAAAATTCTGCGAACTTGTTTTCTATTGTATTCTTGTAATCGGAGATCGACTAGGACACCGTGTTTGATCAAAGCAGGCGTATGAGGAGTTTCTTATTGTTCCACGGTACGCAGGAAACGACCTTAAGAAGTTAGTCCTGTGTCGTTAGCTTTCAGAGAGAGATTGGTCAAAGCCCCTACCTTAATCAAAGCGAGAAAGTGCTCGCAAATTCTCGTTGTGTTGGCCTTTAGGGAGAATGTCACCGAAAAGCGACTATGACGTACTCGTATCAGCGAGCAAAAAGTGAACATCATGAAGCATGGAGTAAAATTTCAAAATACGAGTAGAAAAATAGTCGTAATTGACAGTAAATCCAACTTCCTACAAGTTGCATTCTCGTTGTAGTTTTTCAAATATCTCTATTCAAGAGGGGGGGGGGGGGGTTCTAGTTGTGAAGAATCTGTCGAAATGGAGTTACTGACCGGATGTCAACAACAACTTACGGTCGATTCTGGAATATATTGACGCAATTTGGATCAGGACTTCAAAAAAAATTATCCAGTAGATTTTGAAGCAATTCTGCGACAAAAGTACTATGTGGCTTCGTTTCAAAAGACATTTTTGTTCATTGCATCATGTATGGGTCAACACGTGTTTTGAAATGAATGTTTTGGTGGCGTGCACGAACGCAAAAGTACAAACACGAATAAGTTGATACGCAGCTGCATTGCGACCTCCTGTCCAAAAGAAATAAAAATGTATAATAATTATGCCAATAATATTATTATCTCGTCTTTAAGCATTCAAATATCCTAATTAGGTGTCGATTATTATAAATGCACTCATTATCGTAGATCTATTACACGGGGTCTCGCGTGAAGGGGGAAAATAGGCTAATTTTTCTTTCCGAAACGAACGCGCGGGAATGGTTTAATTACTCGAATATACTTAACCTAAAATGAAACGACGTTTTTTTAAAGGGGATTGAGAACATTCGAAAGAGGAACAAATTCAATCGAAAAAAAAACAAAAAAAAACGAATAAATTTTAATTGTAACGTTATCAGAACGATACAGGCCCGAGGCTACGTGATTCGCTCACCGTCATTCTCTAAAAAGTTCTGAGAATTCTTTACATTGAGAGCATTTATTAGACATAATTTTGTTTTTAAGGAAATATAGAGTGCGTCGTTACAGAAAACGACAAATTTCCATAATGCGTAAACAATGCGTTTCTTGTGTGTCTCAGCTTAAAGGAAATAGAGAAATCAATGAATTACTGCTCGCTATTTCGAGTAGTGTTTCATCTATACGAATATTTATGTATGTTAAGTTCACAAGGATGTAGCTAAGGAGGTACTTAGAAATGAGTCTTCTTACTGCATTCGTTTTTCTCTCGGTTATTTATAGCGTAGAATCTGACTCCCTTCAAATCCCGAAATTTTTTTTTCTTCTAAAAAATCTACGTGAAAAGTATATTATTTTTACGTGAGTAAACAATTTTTTCGCTGAGAAATCGTGATCTATGACGTCATCAGACTGTAACGTCACAGGCCCCGCTTCCCAAGCTATATGGAAAATTTTCGAGCTCCGAGCTTTATCAGCCAGCTGGACTGCAGACGGCCGACCTCTCTCCAATAAAACAGGTTCCCTGTTGAAATATAATTCCAGTAAGAAAGTAAATATCACTCAGTTCTTAATAAGACATCATTCATTAATCGGTTAGTATTTTCTGTGAAACGTGGATATAGCTGAAAACTTTTGCAGAGGAGGAGTATTTAAGCTGTGTGAATCGTACCAACTCAGCATCAGAAAAACTTTGTGGGAAGACAAATTTTTGTGCCTTCCACTAAAAAGTTAGTGCATGTTCAGGTATCATCATCATTTCTATACTGCATTTCGAAACACAAAATTTATACTTTCCTTGACATATTTGTAGCATTAAAAAAGATGAGATCCCTCTTCTTCATCCTCTCCATATTTTCAAATGACTCGGGGGAAAAAATATTGCAAAAAATAGAATTCCGCGTAGTACAAACAAATAATTTCAATTTTTTTGAATAGCTTATATGTTCGTTAAAATTTTTCCCTTCAAAAAGCAAAAGTGAAACTTTCATTCCCTTTCACGACTTTTCAAAACTTCACCGTACTAAAGAGGCACTCGAAAGCTTAACTAGTTTTTTTTTTTTTTTTTGTTTTACCGAATTCAAGTGCTATGACCGAACTCTGCTAAAAGTGTAACTAGGTCAAAATATGAGATATACACCTTGATTGGAGGCTCGTGTACATCAGTAAACCTATTCCTACGAGTATAATAAACCGGACTTAATGACGTACCGTACCATTAATATAGGCAGTAGATGAGGACAGGTCAATTTTAGAATCGAAGGAGTAATTAACGGACTTTTTGTAAATGTAAACGATATTATACATTGAAAACCTCTTTTTCCAATCTCGCTTACGTGATTTTAAATAGATACGCACAGTTTTCGACAAAGATTTCAAAATTTTGTGAGAGACGTACTCGTATACGTTTGTCGGTGACGAGACTTGTGGGATACAAGACGAAATAAACGATGAAGAGATAAAGTGAACGTGCGCACTACTGGTCGTTTATTTCGGTATAAATGATTATATTTTATTTCACAAACGAGAAGTAGTTCGAATGATAATAGAAGAGGCGGCGGCTTCAACAGAAATTGTTAAAGTTGGAAGATGTTCACGTAATCTATAGTATTGACTAAATTGTCGAAGAAAATCCATACAGAAAAATTATGTTAGGAAGTCTTATAAAACACGACCTCAGACGAGTACCTACCTCGGCCAAACATATCTTACCACTAGTTCTTTAGTACGAAGCTAGTTCTTGAGCCTTTCTGTATCTACCAACAAGACGAAACCTTATGGGCTAGTGATAATGAGCGAGTGGCAAATTTTGTACTTTTTATCTGAGTTATTCGTGAGAATATTACCAATAATGAATCGGGACGTTGATTCTTCCTTTGTTTTTCAATCAAAAAAAAAATCTAGGTAAGTACGTCAAACTGTTATTTTTTGGGGAAATTTTGAAAGTTGAATCTCACGTACGAAAAGTAGGTAAGGGTCTTTGAAAAGTTTTGATCATTTAGGTGTCTGGAAAGCGAAGTAAATTATGGTCCTGAGGAAGCGGACTTTGACCTTCTCTGACTCTAGGTCAGGGGTCCTCAACGGGTCGATCGCCAAGAATTTTTAGTCGATCGTCAGCGTTCTCGAGCAACTGTCAAAAAAAAATCCATGTCTCAAATATTCCACGTCTTTTCATTTATCAGAAAATTTACGAGTACCCATTCTAATTTCTATCATTTTTGTATTACAAGTTTTAATAAATCATAATGTTTCCTCCTCCTCCTCCTCCTCCTTTTTTTTTTTTTTTTTTGGTCGATCGCGGAACATTTGGAAATTTTGAAAGTTGATCTTGGCTCAAAAAAGTTGAGTACCGCTGTACCGCTGCTCTATAGGTGCTCGAAAAAATACTAAGGATGTTCCTCCCTGAAAAACATTTAATCGAACAAACATTAAAAAACCATGTACGGTAAGTGGACACTCTGTCCAACATACTCGATCTCTCGTGCGTTCCCTTTCATCTTACGCAACCAGTTTACTCTTTCTTCTTTCATACGACTATCAAGATTGAGAAGAAAGGGCGTTCGGTCACCACAGGACATCCCTTCTCGCGGTGACCGGACTCTTTTTTCTTTATCCTTGATCGTTGTGTGCTCTGACCGGCCTTTTTTTTTCTTCCTTCCTAGGACGATCGTGGGTGGTTTTGACACGATACTCATGTTCCACAAAGAGTCTTCGAAATATACACTTTGTTCACGTCTCATCTTTCGTGATGTATTTACACATATTTAATTGATGCATGGGTATGTCGAAGATTTAAAACTTCTTGATATAAGTAAGCCGATGGGTTTTCCTTTTCTTTTTCCTCTTCTGCCGGAATTTAAGAAGGAGAGCCTTCCTCTCTTTAGCGTACCTACTAAACGCATATACATCCTAAAATAGTCTAGTCTACGATAATATGTGGCCCTTTAGCCTTCCCTTTTTCTTATATAGCCTAGTAAAGCAAAAAGAGGACGTAGAAGTAGCGTGTAAGAATAGCTTTAGGAGGGCTTATATGGCCTTGAGACACCAGGACAATATACGTATTAGAGGAAAGAGCTAAAAATTTTGTTGTCCCTGAAGTAGGTCAAGGTCACTAATTGAAAATTATCGCGCAAATTTCAGAATGACCCTCAGCCGTGAAAAAATCATGGGTAGATTATTTGAATTTTTTCTGTCGAAAAAAAAAATCAATTTATTTTTCTCGGTTCTCTCGCCTCCTCGCCCTTAAAATTTTACCCAAGTTTCTTACTTCCTGTAGATTTTTGTCAACTTTTTAACCTTGATGGTGTATTGCTTATCTAGCCTTAAAACGTAATTTTTGCATTGCTCACAGCCAGTTTTGAATCTAAATTTGTTGGAGGTGAATTTTAGGTTTTATGATTCCCAATTGTTACGATTCATCATCACAGGGTATTTAAATTTATGGAGTGATTTTGCGGTCTTTTACTGACTCGGAAACCGGTCATGAAACAAAATTGTGGTTTTCTATCTGTAAATTGAATATTTCTCACGAGAGAAGACCGGTTACATTATATTTTATCTCAAGACTACCACAGCCAACTGAAAGAGAGTCGCAGGAAGGTGACCGCTGAAAGATTTTGGTTGTTATCACGTGTGCGATGCTGTAATTTGCTACCGATTAGGAGAAGGAACTACTTCATTTTAGCTTCCGTTGAGTCACCCTTGTATCTCGTGATAAAAATGTAATTTTGCATAAAATTTGTATTTTCTAATGCCTTTACTCCGATCATACGATAAAATACTTCGTTAAACGATAAAGAAAAAATCTAGCTCAGATGATTTGCAAATTTTTGTTTACATACACAAGAGTCGTACATTCATCTGCGGTCATTCGCATTAATTCAATACGTATAAAAATGAAAGTATTATTTGTATTTATTTTTACGCATCGTTCGCCGCCTAGCCTACAACAAATATCATTTATGCGCTAAAAATCGTGTGAACTCGGCGCTTGTCTGACTCAGCTTACTGCGCTCACTTTCTGCATAGCGAATGATTCAGACGTTCGCGTTATAAAACAATAGACCACCGAGTACAATTAAATAACGAATCTAGGTAACTCTTCCTCATTTAATTATGACTCGGATGTATGATTTTCATTAATGATATTCCCAGGGTCGTTTGATTTAATGAACAAGAGAGTGCTATACTTGTAGACTCTGCGAGAGTGCAGAATAAAACTCATTAACATGTTCGTGAACTAATTATTTGAAATGTATAAACGCACAATCTATAGTACTTAAATCGTATAATATAATCGTTTGATTAATACATACAATCTATGTGGTATACAATTGACGCGCTTAATTTTTAACAATTCTCTATCTTTTTTTTAGGACTCCAGTGCAAGGATGTGTTGACGTTTTTTTTTTTTAATTAAATTGAAAATCTGGTCTGAAAATAATCCAAACACCACTTAAACTTTTGTCTAATTCATGATAAGAGCACTAAAAAAATTCATTTTCGGCATCAAAAATGAAATTTCCAGAAATATTCGGCATAAAAAAAGTACGTGTTTTTTTAGTGCTTTTACAAATTAACGACTAGAATATTATTTAATTTTCGACCAAAACTACGTGATTTTTGAAAACGAATTTTTGGGATCAACCTCATCAATACAAAATCCTAGCAATTTTCAATCAAATTTTTCAATTTTGGACTAAAAATAATATTTTCGAAAAAATGATCCAATTTTCACCAAAATTACTGAGTTTTAAGCAAAATTTTTACGCGTCTCTTTTTGTTCATGGATAAAAAGGCGACAATTTCAAACTTTTTTGGCAATTTTCGGGAAAATACTTTTCTCCCTAGTCCCCATCGTTGTGATTCGAACTACTGTTCGTCACTTGAGGAAAAAAGTGAGAAATGCCGGCAAATCCGCGCTCTATTCATGATGAAGTTCACCGTAATCAATCCTCGAGAGATAAAAAAATTTTAAAAATTTTATTCATTTTTCATCTCATTGGATGTGATGAAGATTTTTTAAGCAGCCTCAACTCGAAGTTAAAATTATAAATTTCAACTTGATGTAACTCGTATGAAATTACCACTACCAGTAGGTACAAACATTTATTTATCGTGGTTTCAAAATTCAGTTAGATCTTCGATTGAATAATATTTTCACAAAAATATTGCTTTTACTGTATAATTAATTTGAAATATTTTCAGTTTTACGAGTACTAAGTACCTGAAAAGGTACCTGAGAAGGGTGAAAAAATAAATCCGGTTTAAATAACTTTTGCGAATTGCGATTTGTTTGTGAAGGTGATAAATCCATCAAAAAGCACATCAAAGTAATACGCGCAAGTTCGCATTTTTTCTAGTAAGGTATCGTAAACGTGGTAATTCAACATTTATTTTGAAATTTTGCATTTAAGTAAATTGAAAAATATTGTTGATTCATAAGTTAGAATGTGGAAAGAGTATTATTCACTTTATTTTTTTCGAAACTATTAGCGTTCAAAACAGAACGATAATTTATGCTTATTATCTAAACTAGAAGCATGAAACCATTAAGAGGAAAGGATACTAATGCATTGATCCTGTAAAATTTATCCCGGAGTTTTAAATTTTTCATTCATCTTTAAGAGGAAAGAAAAAGAGAAAAAAAATTTAGGAACGTCATTTATTTTTTAGTTCTTAAAATGTTGATAACGTCTGGTCCAATTCACGTTCGGGCAGGCTTAAGTGTCGACCAAAACTTTGAAGAAAATAGAGAGATTTTCTAGCAGAGCTATAATATAAATAAATGGAGATCATATTTCATATGTACTCGTCAGTGACCTCATTCATATTTTAAGGTCACGCCTTATTTGTGATGAGATCATGGCCTATAGTTTGTGAATTTTTCTCACAGAGGCTCCCGCCCCCGTTCATGGACCAGTATAGGTGCAGTGTGCTGTAAGATAAGCTATTTAGTTCAGAGGGGGCTCACTCACTTCGCCCGTTCTTGGCTGTATTTTGAGCTGTGTAGCTTACGAGGGGTTCACTCCGTTTATGTTCTAATACAGATGTAGTTTACTGTCAGTTAAGCTATCTAGTATACGGGAAACTCCCGCCCGTCAACATTAGTGACGTCATCAGCTCGTGCCGTTATAACTATCCACGATGGCTGCTTGTGACGTCATCAGCATATCTTTTATCCTCTCTCTTCCTTACTCTCTTCTATTCTCGGGATCACTCAGCTCGTAAGCCTCCCAACGATCTCCATTATACTAGGTTTAATAGTAATAATACCACTTGAATCTCCCTTATTCTAGGCTCTTAGGTCACGGCTGATGACGTCATACTTACAATTGGGGTCTACTCCTTAACCTCCATTATACAGTAAAAGCCTATACTAAACCACTTATAGAT
Organism: Aspidiotus rigidus; assembly: GCA_035079385.1. NCBI lineage: Eukaryota > Metazoa > Arthropoda > Insecta > Hemiptera > Diaspididae > Aspidiotus > Aspidiotus rigidus. Next base: position 7,669,668 of record JAVHKY010000030.1, read on the forward strand.
TACTCAGGGCCACTCTTAATGACGTCATATTTGGAGAGGGCCGTGGGTTCACGGTTGATGACTTCATAGTTTATTATGAAGGAAAAGAAAGGATACAGTGTTCAGGGTCAACTCGCTAATTTTGGAATTAAGGTCTAGGATTCAAGACTCGCTAAACTCGCGGATTTTCAGAATCATGTCTAGGGTTCCTTTCTGGGGGGTGATAAGGTCCAACTCGCGGGGGTTATGTGAACTCGCAAATTTTGGAATTAAGAGCTAGGATTCAGAAAACTCCAGGAAGGACATGAAACATATCAATATTCGTGAGGTCGGAATTTTCTCCATTATTTTTATTTCTTGAGGCTGGCCACAGCTACTTGCTTACGAGGGAGGAGCTAACTTGCTCCGCTCGTTGGGCCCCGTTCTTGGATTAAAATATCGACGTGGTGAACTGTATAAATTAGGATATCTAGCTCACGGGAGGCTATCAATATTATTGACGTCATTCGCTCGTGACGTTTTAACCCTCTATGACCTCTCCTCTTCCATACTCTCTTCTTGTAATCACTTACTCCGCTCGCAAGCCTCCTAAAGGCCTAATAGTAATACTGCTCGAGTCGCCCTCATACTAGGCCTCCGGGTCACGACTGATGACTTCATTCATGCAGATTTCAGAGTCGGAGCTCTACTTCTCAGCCACCGTTATACCGGGCTATACAGTATACTGAACTATGCGAGGTCTACTCGTAGCCTTCATGAAACCAAGGCAATGTAGAAGCCTATACTAAACCATATACAGATTACAAGGATGAAGAGAGGTGGATTGACCTCGCAAGTTTCAGAATCAGACTCGGGGTCACGGCCGCTGACGTCATAGTTTATTATAGAGTAAGAAAAGGGATACAGTATACAGGATTATTAGGGCCTAAACCTAGTATAAAGCTAGTATAAACGAGACTCAGACCAAGTATAAGCCTAGTATAAGAAGTGGGCACTCGCAAACAGAGAAGGAGGAAATTAGTCCCAAGGTCATTTGCACGCACGCGCACCTAAATTTTGAAATCAGGGCAGAGAAGAGGAGAGGTCAGAGCAAAAATATGAAATATGTCAAAAACGATGTAATATTGTCACAACAAACATACAAACAATATGCCCTATTGAGTCAGAATCGAAAGGTTAAGAATTTTGCAACTTGTAGAGACTTTGGATAACATCAATCGACGTTGCCCACGACCAGCGTGATATTTTTATTTTGGAAAATGCTTTTAGTTGTTGTAATAAAATGTCGTACAATAAAATAGCGAACTATTACAGATATGGTTTACCGGTTACGCTTGTGTAAAAGGTCTAGCATTCCTCATCATCAACTGACGGCGTGGTGCGATTAAGTCTCGGCTTAAAAGTTGATTAAGGTCTACCTACGGTCGGTCATACACGATGTTCAACAAGATGTGGTTCATAGAACGGCCGTGTTTGATCTCGCGCTATAGGAGACATTCATGTGTCGTATACTCGATGCTGTCTCTGGGTACTTTTTATAGCTCAGTGAAGCTGTGCGCCGAGCCTCATCAATAAATCGTATAGTTGAACTTACCCGTATGTGTATTGTTCGCCGGTGGATCACATTGTATGGAGCGCTTAATCGCTGAAACGTGTCGTTATTTTTCCGATAGAAAGCTAATTCTAGGCTAGTGTAATTACGACGAATTGTCGGGTCCGGCGATTGCAGACACCAGTACATATGCTTAGGAATGATGATAGCGATATACGGTCTCCAATTATGTGGAAATTATGCCATGACCTGTCATCAAAGAGGAATGATGGTCATTGAAAATTCGACGTACAATGATGTTATACTCGAAATTTCTCCGTATTCGTAGTTTGTTTATTCGTTTCCATCCTTTCATTCATGTTTCTTGTACCTATACACTATTTACAGCTTTTTGTCTCGTAATAATTTTGTACAGGAAATGGGTTTGCAATGATAATTTAAGAGTAAAAATTAACGTTTGTTTACGTCTGTGGTATTTTATCACTTGTCGATTAAAAACATTTTTTAGCCCTGGCTCATTAATTTTGTAAACGATTTTAATTATCCGCGATCAACTTTCGAGAAATCAAGAAGCTGTAGCAGAAAACGTGTTCAATCTGATGTTTTGGGTGCTGCGCGGAGCTTATGTTCGGAATATGTCTTTGAAGTGTCTTTATTTATTCAAGATCGGCCCGAGTAAAACAAATCATACAAATCTGTGCAGTATTTCGTAATTGCTGAAAATGAACGTGTTCTTCGTTAATAATCAAAATAAATACCCTCCGTGGTTCCGAGCCACTAGTCTTTCCCGCGTTCGCGATTATAGCATCTAGACATAGAAGTGATGCTGTGTTTGCCTTCGGGCATTAGAATGTCGCTGAACTTTCAGTCACCATTCCGTCCATCATATCGCTCCATAAATGCCGCATCTCTTATTACTCTGATGGCCCAGTAACGGTAAACTCGCGATGCGAATGCAAATCAGTGCCTGTTCGCATGCAATATCAAGGCTGCTGTTACACTAGCACGTGTTCTCAAGATATTTCCTGTAATTCCACTCGATTCGCGCACATTAGCGATCTGGGATATTATGCCGAAGTCGCCCACCGTCTCGTCGTTGAGCGGTGAGTTTACGAAATAGCCCTGTGGTTCGATCATAACCTAGTATACGAATTCTAAAATTATTTTTTCTAATAATTTGCATATCGATGGCGCAAAGTTCATTATTCTAATTTGTTAGAAATCTTTTCACTTATAATGATGATGGATCGTAAAAATAAATAACGGTCCTAATTTTCAATTAGGTTTCTTGACTAAAAAAAAGAAAATTGGAATATTGGTCGGTAGACTTTCACTCATTTTTAGTGTAGTGAAGTCGTTTTGGAGGTTTTGATGAACAATACCTAAACTAGAGCAAAATAGATTCCTAACACCCACTTATATGGAAATATCATTTTGCATAAACGATGTGCTCCGCAAAAAAAGACCACAAGTTGCGTATGTGAAAGCTTACCCGTGTAAATCTGGCTAACATGTGAGGTTCATTTTACGCGAAAAATGTTGTTTGTAATGTTTGATAAAGGATTATAGAAGTCAATGGTGACAGTCTCGAGCGTGCTTCATCACTGTTGGCGTCTCTTCTATTTTTTCTTTCTTCCAGGAAAATCTTCCCCTTCTTCCTGCATATCGTACATAGGGTATCGAGTAGGCCATAGTGTGGTTCTGAATTTGCTCATTATATTCCAGGTCCATCTTCTTTTCTTGACTGTGTCTGGAAATGCAAACATCTGATTCCATACTGGCTACCGCAGGCTACTAGAAGCAAGCGCTTCATCTTTCCGAATATCTTGAAGAGACAAACTAGGCTTGCCCTCCGCTTACTCCTCTCACTCAAATAAGGTGCGGTGTGGTCCATCATCTCGTCCTTGGTTGCAGTGCGAACATGTTGCCTGCTCAACTTTCTCCAACTTCTCATAAAGGTACTTGTGAAACAGCCTTGGCCGCTAAAGAACTAGCTGCGCCAGTTGAAAGTTCAGCTGACCATGATCTCGGTTCGTCTACTCATCAACATTAGAGTCGTCCATTTACCCAGCTCATTCTGAGCAATTTTTGCTTTCCATTTCCCAAGCAAGGGACACCTTCTTTTTTTTTCTTTAATGTCCTCCGGCATTCCCTCAGACACGCACCCTCATCAGATAGCGTGCCCACCCCTTACCACAATAGGGATACATTTAAGTATAGGGGGAGGAGGAATATGTATAAACTTATTCAGCTATTGATCTCTCCAGCACCCCACTTACATACCTAAGGTTTATCGAAGGGAGGCTGAAGTTCTACTTATGCCTAAGGCTACTTTATGTGCTTATTGTAAATTGATTGATTGTTTTTCAACTATCATTTTTTTCACAACTATTGTCCCTAACTTATGCTTGAGGCTAATGTGGGTATCTCTTATGCTTAAGGCTAGCTGGTTGGTAACTGCGTAAATGTGGTAATTGTTGTGTCTGTGTCTGTCTTCTTAGACTTGTTTACGAAATGTGGTCAACTTCTTCAAGCTCTTCTTCAGTGGAGTTCATCTCTTCCTGGATAATGCTAAGAGCTCGATCTATACGGCGACGATGTTCCTGAGCCTCTTCTTGCCATAATATCTCAATAACTGTCTTCAAATATCTCAGTACCTTGTTGCTTTCCACGTCCCAAATTGTTGGTCGGTTTTCTGCATATATTCTACATACTTTGTATACATGCGGAGCATCCTGTATGGCCCCGCATTCACAATAAATTATGGTGTCCTTCTTTTGCCTATTTTATTTCGGTAATACGCAAACGTCCCATGGCCAGACAATGCCATACTAAGCATGAAGTTTGTAGCTGTTCCTCTAATTGTGTTAGGTATAGGAATCATTTCCTTTGTCCATGCTCCGTTTGTACACTCGTTCCAGCTTTTATTCCATTCATGGTCTGCTTTTCCTTCCAACCATGCAGTCATGCGGTGGTACGGTCAAAATTGTAGGTCCAAGTGGTCTGACTTCCTTCTCCGCTGCCCATAAGATTGAGCGCTTGGCAATTTTGTATTTTATTGGCCGCCATCCAGTTATTACTGTTGCAGGCAGACCCTTAGTAGGTATTCTGGCTCACCAATCCTCTGCAGTTCATTGAAAATGTGTGGCCACAATAGGTGATCAAACGCCCCATTTATATCCAAAGATATCACTGCCACTACACCCCCAGCACTGCGCATCCTTTCAATGCTTCTAACAGTACTTAGGATGCACGACTCGCAGCTTAGCCCTTTTCTAAAGCCATACTGGCTATTACTTAGCACTGTCTCCGCTATTTCTTCTGTCCTGTTCACTATGACTCTTTCAAGCACCTTTCCGGGTGTGCTCAGCAAGCTCAGTGGTTGATATGACCCAAGCAAGGGGCACCTGACCTTCTGCTTGACCACTAAAGCCTCTTGATCGTTCGTTGTCTTCTTTTCCGCTTTGAATATTCCCGCTCTCTCCTCTGCAAGGAGCTCAATTCGTGGTGTACCTGCTAATATGTCAAGAGCCTCGCTCAAAATAGTGTATTAGGCACTACCACACCTTAGCGCAGCTCTCTTTCTCCTTCTATGGGGTATCTTCATTGAGTCGGCCCATACTGGGGCACCATATAGGAGGATCGACAAGGCGGTGCTCACCATGATCCTTCTCTTTGCTTCTCACGTCCCTCCTTCAGGTAGTTTAGATATGTAACTACCCTGCCCGCCTTTTCCACCATCATCAGGAAATTTTGCCTGCCTGAAGCTTAGCTTTGAGTTAAACCAGGTACCTAAGTATTTCATTACTTTGTTGGTTTTGATTTCCACACCTTGCAGGCGAAAGGTGGGTGGACTGAACTTTCGACGGGTCGTGAATAATATGGCCTCCGTCTTAAGTAGTGCAATTTCTAGTCTGACCGACTCGATACAACGCGTCACTACCTCTAGTCACCAGTGTGTCCTCCGTATAGCAGATAAGCTCAACACCCGGCGGAAGCTTCACCTTGAAAATCCCGTTGAATGCGAGGGACCACAAGAGCGGCCCAAGGACCGATCCCTGCGGCATCCCACAAGTAACTGGGCATTTTGCTGTACCAGCAGATGTTTCTGCTTGGATTTCTCACCAGCAAAAATAACTACTGGTCATCCTGAGCAGGGATGGGCACTTCTTCGTCCACGAGGGCTTCCAATTGACCGACAGACTTTCACTCACAGTTGTTTTTGAGATTTGATGAATAACACCCAACTCGAGAAAATCACACTCACTCATATAGAAAGATCGTTTCGCATAAACGATAAATTGAATATTTTGTTTATATTTAGAGCACTTTTTTGATCCTTTTTGTCACACTTCCTAAAATTCTTTTCAAGGATTTGAAAAAATTGGCGAAAAAACTTCCTGCGAGATTGCCAAGCGTAGAGATACTTTTTACGTCTCACTTAAGCCACGGCGTTATAAATTATAATGTTGGATGAATTTTGTCATTTTTTAAGTTTCGATACCTTTCATATACAAGGAAATTTCTCTGATGATACCAAAATTTTGTCAAGTCCTGCAACCCCTATCCAATGTATCAAGAGTCAAAGTTTGATAAATCTATCAGCTCATATCGTTCTTGTGTACGTGAAAATGTATGAGAGGACTCGGCGTCTTTTAGCCAGATACATATTCTGAATTGAAGAGCGAAGAGGGGAAGGAAGGCTAGTGCTTTGGAACCGTCTTTAAAGATGAATTGGAAAATCTTGGGAAGAAGTATTGTAGAGTTAAGAAAGAGGTATCTTGGGTATTACGACTTCGCATGGATACGAATTCGGAGATTGAAATTCAAATATTAAACCCATACTGCAACCGCCGTCCCCTGACGGTAGCTCATCTCTCTCCCGGAACAGCATTAAAATAGCAAAGCTAAATCAGTTATAACTTCGTTGTTCATTTATACCTGACTCATAGGTATGTATATTTCGCTATAAACGATTTCTACTTTCCAAGACAATCCTATCTTTGAATGATGCATTAGCCCTCGGGTTATCTGGCGGTTGTACTCGAATACATCTCATCTCTCGCAAAGTTTTTCAATTTGAATAAATTTAAAAAATTTTGCAATATACGTATTTTCGCCGTTCTTAAAGCATTACAATCGCATCATTTCAACGAGTTTAGCCGTAATATATACTCGTATACTCCATTACTATTGTATGTGTACTTGTATAACATCAACAATAACAAGAAGTTCGTGAATACTGGTAAAATAAAGCCGTTTAATGAGCGGTTCAGGCGTAGTCTTGTCTCGCTCTCATGAATTGATTACGGACGAAGAAAAGTTGTGATAGGTCACGGCCTCCACATTACGAGGATACAATTATACATCGTTTAAGCGGAAATGCATTTTGAACCGTCAATAAATTCTGATTTTGCGAGAGAGACAAAAAATTTAATAGAAAGGAAGAGATCTCGCTTTCACACATCGTGTATTTTATGGTTATGATACATACAGTAGAAATAAGTAACGGTATTTTTCTGCGCCACGAGCGTGAATTATTGAATCGATCTCGAGCCGTCATGCGGCTATGAATTCGTCTGATAACGTTATCTACAAATACGAAGAAGAATCTAACTCTTATCAATGACGCTTGAAACCGGCCTCTGTTGATTACGTGTCAATGTCCGAAGCTGGGTTATTTTCTTAATTAGGTCTTACCTATTATGAGAATCTTGCAAATGCTGGATTGTTAATAGAAACGTGTATGGAACGTGTTTTATGACTATATAATCATGATATTAATTGTCTCGCGTTTATGCACCTATGTTCCACCTCTACTCGCATTCACCTTAATTTCATTTTTTATTCTGACTTTCCTTACGTCGTGTCACAAATCGCGTTTCAAAAGAAGCTAAAAAACCATTTGCTTTGACCCAAAAAATCTAATTTGTCGAGTTCTACCTTCTATCTTCGAGCCTTCTTCATTGAGTTTTCTTAGTTCTCATCTTCTGTACTATTCGTACAAATCCGAAACTTTTGACGAAAGACTTGGCGTGCTCAATTCTCATCTCTGTGAGTTTACTTACTAAAAACGGAAATTTGTATGATAATGTCGAGGGAGACACTCAAGTTCAATTATTGCTGTGGTTTTACAGTCACTCAGATGAGAAAGTTTTGGAGAAGCCGGCGAGAATGATGACGCACTCTTTCCCTCTGAAGGCAGAGTCTTTTCGGAAAAAAGAAGCCAGACTGACGACTTAAATCCATGGTCTCTAGCGAATAACGTAATTTACGTGATCAATTTAAGTCAGCGGCGTGGAGAAGGGATCCTGACCCCACTCTCAAAACTATGTACCATCAAAATACAGAAAAAGGTAAAATACCCCTCGAAAATTTTCCTTGTTACGGGCCCCTAATTCAAATGCCGGAGGAGAAATCTTCAAAATTTACTATGGAGATGTGTGCATGACTTTACTCCTGAGACGATATCTGAAAAAATTAGGAGCGCATAAGAAAAAATATTATTATTGTAAGTACGAAAAAATACTAAAAATATCGAATATGAAGTTCTGCGATGTCAAAGCTCGAGTTCAAATTTCACTGAACCTGGCTTTCCATTTTCATTTCGTCATCCAATATTGTAAGTCGTTCTTTTACACAACCCAATAATGTGAATGCCTAAAATTATTGCCGATGCTACGAGTATAACGATACAGTTATTACATATTAGGGACGATTTGCTTGCAAAGATTGAAATGAGTTCGAGGAAAAGCCTATCACTTGGATGAGCTATGTTTTCAAATATGTTCAGCAGAACGGGTATTCAACAAAATAATTGTGGCACAATTTTTTTCATTAAAATATGTGCAGTCGTATTTTAGCAATAATAATTGCGTAAGTGACTTTACGATATTCCAAACTTTTGGAATTTTGGGTTTCTTTTCACGTAATATCTTGAACTCTGCGTTCTTATCAGTCTAAATAGTGCGTGAATGTCTTTGACGGAGTTTATAGGATGCTCGACATCAGATTTCATGGACAAATAGATCGCACGTGATGAATAGGAATACATTAAAAACGTGAGAGGTACTCGTATTTAATTTACCTGATGGCTCTTGAATTTTTGATAGTTCATAATATGTGTAGTGAGAGTTTTGTTATTTAGTAGTTCCTATAGCTTCGAGGAATAGAATCGAATAACATTTTTTCGCCTATGGTCCGACCTTGCTGATGAACTTTTTTTTTTTTTTAATAAATCCAGAGTAAATTATGAATCTAAAGCATCGTCTTCTTAAAATTCTATTTAGATTGTCAATACAGTCTCAGGGATTCCTGTGTCCGCGCAAAATATACATTCTTGAAGTCATTTCCAGAAGTGGAATTAGGGGTGCACTCCATGTTCGAGAAATACGAGTATAATCAAAGTGCAACATTAATTTCTGGAGGTTGGGCGTAAATTCGCATCTAGCTGCATTTCTCTCGCTCATTCGGTGACTTTGGGCACGTGGTATTATTGAATGATTCTCTTTTTAACAGGAAACCTGGTTTCTGGGGGTGGGGAGAGTTGTTTTGAAAAATTTGCTGTACGCAAAGAACTAACTTATTCTAGTAAAGGAGTTATGGACTTGAGAAAATTTGGTTTACGATTCTTAAAATTTGATGGGAGGAAGACTTGGAGAAATTTCGACTTTCGATATGACAGCAGAGATACTTTGAAAGGTGTCGTCGACTTTTGACTGAGGGGGATACAGAGGGACTTGAAAAATGTCGACTTTCGTGTCACAATTTGACGGAGAAAAAAAAATTTGATTTTCGAGCTATATATGATAGGAAGGAACTTGGAAAAATTTATACTCTTCGCGACTCTAATTCCGAATTCAATTCTCAATACCAAGACCAATTCGATAACTTCGTTAAGGAAGCTATAGTTTTTATGGTTGTCATTGAAATGTTTTACTTAACTGACCAAATTTTATGAAAAAGAAAAAAAGAGATTTTCTGGCAGAGTCAAATAAATAAAGATCATGAGACCTCATTTATATTTTAAGGCTACGCCTGATTCGTTATGAAACCATGGTCTATAGCTTGTGAATTTTTCTCTTAGAGGCGTACGTCCCGTTCTTGGACTAGGATAGGCGTGATGTACTGTAAGATGACCTGTTTAGTCCAGGAGGGCTCACTCATTCTTGGTATACTGTATTTTAAGCTGTCTTGCTTACGAGTGAGGGCCCACTCGCTCCACTCGTTCGCCCTCGTTCTTGGATTAACATAGGCCTAATGTAATGAAAGTTAAGCTATCTAGTTCACGGGGCGGCTCACACGCAGATGTCAACATTGGTGACGTCAATGGGACATACAGTATATCATAATATACTAGGCCTACTCTTAGCCTTCATGAAACCAGGCATAACTTAGGCCTAACATATGACCGAGCCACTCATAGATTACAAGAATGAGGGGAGGAGGCTTGAACTCGTAATCAGGTTCGGGATCACGTTTGATGACGTCACCATCTGATGACGTGATAATTTATTATAAAGAAAGAGAAAGGATACAGTGTACAGGATTACTATATGGTTACGAGCAACTCGCGGGGAGGGTGTGAATTCGCAAATTTTGAAATTAAGGGTTAGGATTCCAGGGGAAGGCCAAGTACTCAAGTATAGACTAGTATAGACCTCCTAGTATAAAGGTAATACGTGTCAGTATACATGTAGTGATCTGCATGGAAGAAGTAGGAGGAAAACCCGTTGTGGGGATGGGGGCAACCCGCGAAACTCGCAAGTGTGGAGTAATCAACCAGAGAAGCGTACAAAGAGCTAAAAAAGAATGAGGTTTCATGAGTTCTCCAGTTCTAAAAATGAAGCTCATCAAATTTTTGAAGCTACAATATACAAAATTACTAGTCCTTTGCGGAGGTTGTGATCTTATTGTTATAAAATTGCGATAGATTTACAAGCGACGGTAATTGCTGCGTGACAGTGTAATGGGAAGTCAAGTTTACAATTCCGCGTGTAATTACGAAAAAATTCTCTCGCGTACATTGTTTTTTTTTCAAAGCTCGTATAAAATTTGAGTAAGTTCACGCATTTACCTGTTCTAAGGCCACGGTCGTATTATGTATTTCTCTTTTTTTCCTTATGGAGATGGTCGGTATGAAAGAACACTTGCGATTCACTAATATACAGTATTTAGCGCTACATTTATCAAAGTGGTGGGAACGTTATAGAATAAATTCAGCTGTGTGTGGAACATGTTTCTTTCCATTGAGGTCGAACTGCATTTGATGTACATACGCTCGCTATACATAATAATACTTCCGTAGAAGACGGGTTTATGCACTACATGTGCGCCGAGTACTACCGACTGTCTGACCGGTCGCGCGGTATTTCGCGATGATGACTTTGTGAAATAACGCACTTTGTGAACTAACCGATTACATAGAAAATTTTACAGAATGCAATTCAATGTATCAGCTGACGAAATAAGAACCGTACAAGTCACGCGAGAGGAATGAAATCGTAGGTACGTAAGAATTTTTACTCGTTTCGGGGATTTGTCGCAGCAATCGATTTCATTCTTCTTCTTCCTTCTTTTTTTTTTTTTTTCTCCCGAGACAAATAGAAAGTAGTCGAGGAAAAAATTTTCATAATAGGGAGTTCAAAAAAAAAAGAACTACCTATCTCCATTTTGGATTTACAATTTTCTACTCGTCCCGATCCTTTCCATCTGTACATATTTATGTTATTTTTCTCGTTCTCGACTTTTATTAAGTTGAACCAAAATCTTTCGCTGTCCCCACAAGCGACCCTCAAAACTTTTGGAAAATGCCAAGGTTGCCAAGTTAGGTTAAAACCCTCTCGAATGACCACTGGGCCACAAAGCGAGTCAAATTTTCCCTTTTATAGGTAGCTCTTGACCCAGAATTTCTTGAATTGCCCCTTTCAAATTTGAAGGTTTGTTTTTCTTAGTGACTAATCAACTCTTTGAACGACTATACGAAGTACTTCTAGAATGAAACTCCCGGAGAAGAAGACATTGTTGAAAAAAATGTTACCTTGCAATTTTCTCATTTCCTCGCCAAATTATGTACACTTCTTGGAATTCGAGAATTACGACGATAGTTCTTGTTTTAGAATTTTTTATTACGTGGTAAATTTCACCTTGCCATCATCGTGAGCAGCAATGTTTGAAAATTTTTCATCGTTTTCCAAGCGATCGGTCTGGCGTATCCACTTGAAGAATCTTGATCCGTAAGCGTGAAAAGAAGTTTTGATCGACGTTGTAAATTTCGATATGAGCGGGAAAACGAAAAGAAGAATAAATAATAAGTACATGAAATAATCTACTCTTTTGTATCTCGTATTTGCATTAGGTCAAACGAGTCGTTAGTGTTCGAGATTCTAGAATCTTGATGAGATCACATATATAAAATTTTTGTTAATGTCAATATTGCATTAAAACATTTAACTTTTTTTTAATCTTCGTCATTCGAGGTGAAATAATGACGTAAACCAAAAAACCGAAAAGAAAAAAAGCTTCCATTGTATTTTTAAGATTGACTTCGCCGTCAGTTACGAGTCTACGCTAAATATTAAAATATTTGATGGTTTGATTTTTTGCGCATTTTTCTATCTTCTGAGAGTAAAAATGGAAAATACTTGTATTATTTCCAATGCACTCGATACTTTTCTTCTATAATCCTGTCGATTCTCTGTACATAGCGGATATTGAATGCGATAATTTTAACATTTCACTGATGAGACATGGTCTCGTCGCTGTCTACGCAAAAACAAAATCGGAAGAATATAATTCGAGGTGTAGAAAATTGAGGTCCACTAGGAAGTATAAATTAGATTCTCTATGATTGAGGAATAAGTAAATGAATGGAATCAGTTTTTGCAGTCTAGAGCAGGCAAACGGGTCTTATAAGCATTTTGACAAAGCGCGACTCGATCGACTTTCTCATGCTCAAGTAGGTTGATGTGTCCGGGCATTTGAGTACTAATTGAATATAGAGGAAATAGCTTTATGTGAATGCACGATACGAAGTGATTTGTTTCGTATGAGTCTATGAGGAAGATGGTGAGGAGTTTAAATTTACAATTTAGATCAAGTTCAGAGGGATGACCCCTAATAAACCATGTCGACTCTCAGTGTTGACCAATAAACAATCGACGTCAAATCGATCGAGAATTCACGTCTCTTCCAAGGTCTTGGTCGATTTATTGTTGAAATTGACCTTACTCCGACGTCACGTCTATTTCGAGTCGACGTCTCCAAATTTTTTGTCGACCTAGAATTGACTGCTCTGTTGCGTCGATTTGTCGTTCTGTGGTAATGCATGCTGATCGGCTTTGAATCTATCTCAAATTGACGTCGATCTGGAGTTGATTTTAGGTGACTCGCTTCAAAGGTGACTTCGCTACTCGCAGACAGAATGCGTACTCATAATTATATTAGGAAAACGATTGAGAATCTCAATTGTGCTTGACTATAGCAACAATGCAATGGTGGAATTAACGCAATGTCGGCGTCAATTTTCAGTCGAAATTAGGGGTCCACTCATTTTTAAGATGAGTTGATAGTAGAAAGAAGCAGTAGATCTGAGTCAACGTCGAGTCATTGTGGTTGGGTTGATTTGCGGTCGATATTAGCGACGTCGATATCATAGTCGAATTGTAGCGAGTCGATTTTGAGTCGACAAGGTTCATAGAGATATTCAACTTTTGATATGTTTCAGGTCTTCCCTGAAGTTTTCTGAGTCCTAGCTCTTAATTACAAAATTTGCAAGTTCACACCATCCCCGCACTCCAAAACATGCCTTTCCTGAAGTTTCCCGAATAATTTACAAGTTCACACTACCCCCCCCACAGTTCCTCCTCTCTCCCCGAAGAAGAACTCTAGACCTGACTCTGAAAAACTGTGACTTCCACAAATCCTGAATCCTGACCCCTGATTTCGAAATTCACGAGTTTACGCCACCGCTACGAGTTTCTCAAACTGTATCCCTTCTTTTCAGGGCTGAGAACATCAGTTATTATTTTTTTTAGTGGTTCCGATAATAAAGATTCTTGGACTGGATTGTGGGATCCGTTACCGTCCAGAACCCAAATCCAAGATCTGGTTCCTTTGGGTTCCGGTTCCAGAACTGAAATCTGGGATCCGGTTCTTTTGAGTTCTGATTCTAAAACCCAATTGCGAGACCCGTTTCCTTTTGGTTCCGGTTCTGACATTCGATTGCAGGACCCAGTTTCTTCTGAGTTCTGGTTGTGGAACCTGAATCTGGAATCTGATTTTTTCCGGTTTCGGCTCTAGAACCTAATTGTGGGATCCGATTCCTTTCGGTTCCGGTTCTAGAACTCGATTACGGGATCTGGTCTTTTTTGTTCTGGTTCTAAAACCCAATTGCGCGATCCGGTTCCTTTTGGTTCTGGTTCCACTGTTCAAATCCGGGATCCGGTTCTTTCGGATTAGCTCGTGAGGTCATAACCATCCATGATGGATACCTGTGACGTCATCGGTATTCATAAAGTCGTTTACGAGCGGACTGAGTGATCCCAAGATTCGAACAAGTAGGAAAAGAGACGTATTCCAAGAACCGGGAGGGGGGCAACCGGGCAGAGCAATTGAGCCTTCCTGAGCTAGATAGCTTATCTTACAGTTCTTCACGCCTATATTAGTTCAAGAACGGTACGCCTCTGTGAGAAAAATTCACAAGATAGGCCATAATTTCATCATAAAGCAGGCGGGGCCTTAATATGTGAATGAGGTCATTTACTATTAGACACTGAACATAATCTTTATTTATTTGGCTCAGCCAGAAAATATATATTTTTTTTTAGGAGTTTAACGTCAGCGTTGACCAAAAATCGACTGCAAATTCATTTTTTTCGAAGTCGTTATATTGGTGTAATTATTATTAACACCATATAGTCGACTCCATTTGGATTCATTTGTCACGACGCATTGATTTCAAGTCGACTTCTCCAAGTTCACATAGACCTAAAGTTGACTGCTTTCTTGCGTCAATTGGCGGTCGATTTGTAGTTTTGCTGTCGACTTTAAAACGCCCTCAGATCAACGTCGATCTCAAGTCGATAGACCGTCGATCTTTTGTGGAATTCTGTCTGTTTGGCGATTTCACTACTCGCAGACAGAGTGCGTAGTCATAATTGTATAATGCGAGCCATTGAACATATTGTTTACGCTCTACTAATGCAGCAGTGATCGAACTGACGTCATTTTAATGTACTTTTGTATTCGCAGTCAACGTCGCTCTCAGGGGGGGAAAACAAGCAAATATGGTCATCAATTCAGCGGTGAATCTGGGTTAGGAAATACAATGAGAAACTATTTGTCCGTCCTTATAGAAAATGTATTCCTGCTTTATTTATCAAATAATTTTAATTGCACTCGTATTTGACTTATGCCAAAATTAATTAGAATAATTAATCAATATAACTTTAATTTCTGACTCTTAATCCCAAATTCCAATAATTTTTTCTCTTGCTTTGGTAGATCGCTGCTTCTAATCAGACATATTGTCGTAGTCGCCGTACTCACATAGCGCTTGAGTGGAACATTTAAAATGATCAACCTTATACATGTACACAGTTCGGAAGCTCTTTTCCTTATAGCTTAAATTTACATGGAACATGTAAACCTAATAGCGTTGGTACACAAAGCCACTGTATTTACGTTTCACACCAGCAGGACCGCAGGAAATGTAGAACACGAATTGTCTTTTGTGTACATTAGTATAGGAACTCATTTAAGTTGCAAATTCTCGTACCGCTCGATTGTTCTGATAATATTTAGGTAAAGGTTAGAAACGCAGTATGTTGTACTCGTGATGTCATTAATTGTTTTGTAATGCCTCATTAAAAACGAACGGCGTATTTCCCTCGCAGAAATTTGAATAATTACGTAGGTACTTACTGTACTGTATATTCGAAGATAGGTACGGTACGTATCCCGTATACAAGACCTAATGTAGTGCAAGAGTCGATACGGCAGACACGCGTTTCGCCGAATGCGTGAAAGTGGAACTTTAAATTATGGGCATACAGACGGCTATTAGCAGTCGAGACGAGGCTGCGGCCAAATGCATGTTATCGTCGACAAAATTATGCCGAAAAAATGATGACCTATACAAGATAGAAATAAAAAAATAATTTGAAGATGAAGAGAGGTCGGTCATTTTCTTTTTCAATCAATCAAGAGTGGAATTTTTGTGTAATGAATAGAGGAGACGAACTGCGAACAGCGAATATTTCTGCTTTCGTCAAACAAGTTCGCCACGGAGGTTTTTCAACTGTTAGGTGCATATCCCAAGTCGTAAACGATATAGACCAGTGTCCGAGTACAGTTTTCCATACTCATACCCCTAGACGATTTCAGTCCGAGTCCGTGGAACTGTAGCAATTCACAAATCTATTCTCAAAAGTCTGCGAAAGATGAACCGATTCACAAAAAAAAGTTTAAGTAGGTATTCTCCACTTCGTGAAAAAGCATCATGTATCATGTGTTTTTGGAAGTTTGAAGAAATACAAAATAAAGATACATCTATCTCAATAAAATCGATATAGGTATTGATCTGTTATTGTATTGATTCTATACTCGACTGCTATCGTAAGTTTAGCCTTTATTATAGGCCTAACATAAGCGTATATAAAACTTAGAACTTTATATAATTGTTATAGCCTTGCACGAAAAAATTTCAAAAGTTCATTTATATGTATAAGTCTGCTATACAAAATTTTAAGTTCACTACCTTTCGGGGACTCACTCGCTCCACTCGTTCGCCCCCTTCTTGGTCTATTGTAAGTCTAACACGAATCATATACTTTATATTATTAGGCCTAGTTAGTGTCTAAGCTTAGTATAATGAAGTCTACATGTCAACATTTTTCCAAGTCCCTCAAGTCGGTCAATGTCATTGATGACGTCATAAAGCGTACTACAAATTTCTCAGCTCATGATTTTTTCCATTTACTGCACGAATTTGAATATTTTATTTTGATGACAGACGAGATCTTTTGAGCCCATATATCAAACTTATTCATTGAACCATTCTCCGAGATACGCTTTCGTTCACAGAAAATCTTTTCAATGAGGGGGAGAGAGGGAAGGAATATTTAAGAAAACTATACACCAACTTTTTGTAAAATTTTGGTTCCGACGAGATTCGGGACTTTAGTCCACTTTATGACTTGGAAGAATTTTAATTATAATTGTGACCTGCGATGAGAAAAGAATGCTCATTGCCCACTGACAGAAACACCATTTCTGTCCAATTAGAGAGAAGTGGTGTTCCTGCCAATGGGCAATGAGCATCTTTTTCTCATCGCAGGTCGCATAATATATCGTCTTAAAATCGACTCGTTTTTTCAAAGAAGCGAATTCTCGGTCGATTTGACTCAAATCGATATGATTATTTGTACAGGAGAGAAATTAGGAAAAATTTCAAGCAATGTGCATGAGGGGGACGAAAACTGAATTCCCAAAAATTATGGAGGAGGACATGGAAAGATTTGTATAGAAGGTAAGTGGGGTGAATTAAGGTTTTGTGAGGGAAGGGGGCTCTAATTTACTTTGGAGACTTTGATTTCAACTTCCGAGCTATGTACGTATTAGGGTAGAGGGGAGGAAATAAGATAATTTTGCACCTACGAGCTTTGTACAAGAGGAGAGGGAGGAGGAAAATTTTCGAGCAAGAAATTTAAAAACCCTAATGAGGTAGGTTCCTTACTGTCCGCAATCAACCTAAGAGGGTCCCGCGACCAGCAAACCATAAGTGAAGGTAATTTTGCCCAAAACGTAAATCCATCGCATCTATCAAAAGACTTGAAATTTTTTTCAAAGAATGTACATAGTATGGATTTATACCCTTATGTCAAAAATTTACGACGCTTTTTTTAATAAGGAATTCACCCATGTTCTCAACATGTACCTATAAATTTCACATCGAAAGTTATACGCAATATTTTTGATTCGTAACTTTGAAAGATCGAAAGTTTCTCCCGTGTACTTAGTTCTTCCGAAACATTGCGGGGAAAAAATGAGAAACAATGATTCTCTATCGTATATTAGACCTCCGTTCGGAGTAAGGAGTTCTATTTTTATCCACAAGATTAGTTTTTCCTTTTCCATCTTGATGGGAGAGTGTTAGAGTTGAATTTACGGTAGTTTCTTATAGTTTACGAGCTGTTCTAGCCAAGAATAGATATCAACATCAAGAAACAACAACATATACTTATATGTAAAGAGAAATACGAAGTTTTTGAAGACGTGCTCGCGAATCTTACGTATATCCTAATACAGCACACGTGTGTAACTACTGTATTTTTACCGTGTATCTTTGGACTGGTCATCTTTTAACGTAAAAAATGTACCATACCGTACCGTTCTACGTACATAGATAGGTACCTTCCTTTTTTTGTGGTACATTTAACATTCATTTAAACTAAAATTCTAATTCGACAAAGCCCGCGAAATAAGATTTAACGTTTTATGACTTTTTCTGATGTGCGTAAGAATTTACAAAGTATGGTCAAGATAGACTGTTAAAATAAAAATTTTACGTAAGTTTACAGCCCGTTTTTTTTTTTCTTCATTGAAGAGGCTCATCCTTGCGAAGTACAACAACGCTAACTATGGTTCTAGTTATGCAACCTTCAAAGTTGAGAAATAATGAAATTAAGAGTACTCGACTTCGAAGTACCTACAGAGTAATAAATATAGAAATGTCTGCAGATGTGGATCATCATTATGAAGAAGACTGCGGGACAAACTTATTTCATTTTCGGCGCATTATTTGTTCGGAACGGAGTTGATTATCTTCTGTCAGCATCAATACAGCATCAGACCCAGCCCATCGTACCCGGGTACCGACTCGTAACGTTGATTGATTTGAGTTCTTCGAGCGCAACGTTTCGTTCGAACAGCCAAATCGGGTCAAATCGATTAAATTACCACGTACAAATTTTTTTTCAAAATCCACTTTACGAAGGTACACCTTACCCTGTGTACATGACTCACAAAATCATCGAAGAATACCTAGATTTGCAAGATCGGATCGAAAACGCATTATTTGATAATATTACTTTGAGCGCACGTAGAGTGGTACGGGAAATGACTCTCATCATCATGACGTGAGTCTTAAATATACTGACAAGTTTCAAGGATGATCATAGGTAGCAAGTTATTTGTCTGTAAGAAACTCCGAATATTCGATAAATTGGAATCCAATTCTACTGGGAGCAATGGTCGCATAAAACAATCTTCTTCCACTTTAAATAAGTGTATCCGCTAATCAATTCAAAAAATGTAAACAAGTGTACTTCTTAATTGTTGTAAAAAGGTAAAACCGAGAAAAACAGGACGAGAAAGGAAATGTTCTGGCCGAGCCAAATAAATAAAGATCATTTTTAATGTCTTTTTATAGTTGCTCGAGCCAACTACCAGTTCAGATGAAATAATTTAGAACAGGGTTCCTGTGAAAAGAGTAAGTTTCTCCGGTCAATGCCCATTTTCGGTCTAGTATATGTCTACGATACTGCACGTTGAGCTAACTAGGATTCTTAGTACCAAACTGGCAAATTTTTGATAGCGGGTAAAGGTACAGTATAGACAACAGAAACCTCTTTGTGACGTCATCAACATCTCTGACGTTATTTTGTTCTTGATTTTATCAGCTTAGACCTGCTTTTGACGTCATCAAATTAGTAAGTTAGTATATATATTTCTTCTTTCTCTCTCAGATAAGTATAGATTTCTGGATCAGGTCAAGGATTCCAAATCTATCGACGGAAAGGAGGCATAAGGCTAGTACAATCTAGTGCACTGTATGCTCAGCCTAGTGTAAGCTGAGTATTGCCTAGTATTAGTGTAGCGTACCATAGGCATATGCTACACCTAGTTTAAAGCTAAAAATAATAAATTTCTCTACTCCATGGAAAAACATCGAATCATATATATGTCTATGGGCGTTGTATCAATATATCGATCTTGATTGTATCGATATATCGATTACTAGGCTCGTTTGTCCCCATTCTTAGTCTAGTATAGGTCTAATATACATATGTGACCTGCGATAAGAAAAGAATGCTCATTGCCCTTGGCAGGAGCACCATTTCATCTCTGATTGGACATCTAATCAGAGAGAAATGATGTTCCTGTCAGTGGACAATGAGCATTCTTTTCTCATCGCTGGTCACATATTACTCATTCGCTCTTCATTTTTGGTCTAGTATACTGAGCCAAATTAAGTCGAGAATTCTCGCAAATTTTGTGAGGGGGTAGGGTGGGGGGTCAAATCGGACTTGGGTTCGCATGTCGGTAAAGATATTAATGAGAGTAGAGTCAGTCCCAAACTTGCGAATTTTCGGTGGTGGAAGAGGCTACCGAAAAGACATCAATAATCAGTGTCATCAGCTTGGATTTCGCCATGACGTCATCAACATCAACGTCCTTAGTTTATGACGTCATCAATATTCCCTCTTTTGACAGAAGCCCAGTATAATCGAGTGTACATTGTATGCTAAGCCAAGTCCAATAGTCTTTTCTCTCTTTTTAATCGGGAACCTGTTTTAGCGAAAGGTTCTTCGGAAAAAATATCCGTCGTCCGGCAACGTCAAGGTCGTTTAGAGGTCGACCTTCTATCGTATATAGCTCGGAGGTCGTGATTTTTAACAGGGAACCTGTTCTATGGGGGTTTGTTGGTGAAATTTGCCGTGCGCCGTCCGGCGCTATAATTAGATAATGAGGGTCAAAATTTCCTATCATATGTAGCTCAAAGGTCGAAATTTTTCCAAGTTTCCGCCTTATAATATACAGCTCGAGGGTCAAAATTTTTTTAAGTCCTCACATAGCTCGAGATTTGAGAAAAATTTAGACTCTCGAACTATAATATCATTATACAAGACTGATAGTAAATCTAGGCCTTCTTTATACTAGCTTTATCTAGGTCTAGGCTTCCTTTAGACTGGCTTCATCTAGGTCTACGCTTCCTTGAATGATTCAGGTTCCCTGCGTTCCTCCTTTAACTTCGTTGTAGATTGGAAATGAAAATTGTTTTAAACCCCCTCTCATCATTTATAGCTTGGAAGTCGAAATTTTTAAAAGTCCCCCTTCTATCATATGTAGCTACAAAGTTCGGAGCTGTGACGTCACAATCTGATGTTCTAAGTCACTCTCCTATACCATATATATCTCAGAGGTCGTATCATATATAGCTCGGAGGTCGAAATTTTTCAAGTCCCCCTCCTATCATATACAGCTCCAAAGTCCGGGTCTAAGACGTCACAATTTGATGACGTCTCAGGTCAGCCTTGTGACGTCACAATCTACATTTTTCAGCTCTCACGTGCCCCATAAAACAGGTTCCCTGCCATCCTCGTTCAATTCCGTGAAAGAACCCGTGAGTTTTTTTTTTTTTTTGGCCCCTCAATTTGGCCTTTCCCGATGAATCGCCTCCCGGGACGAGGACGAAAGTAAATTGTTATTCTAAGATTAGTGTAGCCTAGCACATGCTTACTCTACAGGTAGTATAACCTAATATGCTGAACTCGAACTCAGTTGACATAAGTATAGCTTAGCATAGGCTTACTATATTAAATATGTCCAAAATTATCCAAACAACGTATTTTCTATATCTGTGAGTGGATAAAGTATTCAAGAAAATTCAACCCCAACTCTACGACATAATGTAGAAAATTCTAGTATCTCTCAAATAAAACAACAATGTTCTTAACATATAAACGTTCGTGATAAAATTGTTTGTATGTATGTATAAGCATATTCGCAACGTAAATCAAATTATTAGTATTGTAATTATTAGGTTCGATGTCCTACTGACCGAGTCTCACGTGGTAGGTAAGTTGGTGAACTCGTTTTTTCTTACTTCACGTAAACTTCGTACGTATTTTAGCGGTAGATATTTTCGACGAATGAAAATCAATCGTGTTGATTTAGTCGTCTTTTGCTTCGCAATTCCCATTACTATTCAGCGGTTTTTAATAATAGACTGATCTGTCTACGTATCGGTACAAATGGATTTCAACTTAAACCGATATAAATTTTCTACAGGCACCAATCAATTTCAATTTATATAGATTTTTTTGTTTTTTTGAGAAAAAAAAAAAAGTAAAAAAAAAAATATAATTGAGTAATTTTATTAACATGTTTACATCGTTCTCTGAGCTAGGACTATTAAAAAATCGCTTATATGGATAATGATGTAAAGGTATTAGGCATACCCTCATCTCAACTTAAGTAGGTATGTGTAGTTCTGAGCCAAGATGATTAGTCAATATGGTGATGATAATATTTTAGCGACTGAGTAGTTGTGTTTTTCTCTTTGAAGTATTCATGGCAGCGAAATATCGATTAAAGTTGAAAAGAAAAAAAAAGCAGATGCAATAATTATATTCAATCACGTCTAGCTCAACGTGAGCTGTGGCCAAAAGGTATCATGTTGATGCCCGCAGAATCAGTTCGACACGAAACGTGTTTTGAAGCGAGTTACTAATCGAATTATAAAATGTTTTTTGTCCATCTCAGTCTTTCTCAATGAAATTCAAGGAGACGTAGGTCTTATAATTCGTCAATAAAATGGACATTTACTTTTTCGATTGGTCAATAACTGTTACCGTCAATGGGTCATTGGTTATCAGTCATGACGAAAGTTTGTTTTTTTGAAGATAGGTTATTATGAGAATTTCGATTATTGATCTTCCTGCCTCTTTGAACAGATCCAAGAATTGCAGTAAGGTATACGTAACTTGAAGAAATGTGATCTTTTAAAAGTTTCAAGTCTTTAATCTGAACTTGAAATTTTTTTTATTTTAAAGTAGATTTTACCCCTCGTCGAAGTACTACTTGTATGTCTGGCATTAACTTCCATACATTTCTACTCACCGTCGATTTAACGTCGAACACTCGACTACAAATCGACCGCGAATTCCCTTTTTTGAAAGTCTTGGTCAACATTGCGTCGTTGACGTCGATATCCGGTTCGATTTGTATCGTCCAATCGACGTCGATTTATAGTCGACACGGTTCATCAGGATTGGGGGGCGATGAAGACCATGTGCTCATATAAGAATAACAAAACGGACCTAACCTAAACTGTGAAGTAAGGGTACAAGTAGTAAGCTAGGATTCAGAGCAGGAAATTTTCAGACCTAGATTAAGAACTTGAAGAAAAATTTCTCGAAGTTGATCCAAGTCTCAATCTTGGAAAAAGTCTACCCAACTCTGAACTGACCAATGTTCAGATTCCTATGCATCTGATTAGTAACATTTTGGTGAACCACATATTCCACAAGCAATGTTGTTGGCCGTAAAAAGCTAACCCTTTGAGATACGGTAAGAAGCTCAACGGATTTGGATTCAGAGCGGCGAGACACATCTAATACATACCTTGAACGCCTTTTTTCGACCATTATTTAAAAAGATCACTTTTTTGGCTATAAAAAAATAACTGCTGTACCATATATCCGCTGAACCTCATATTCCATAAGCAATACTGAACCATATATTCAGTGAACCAAATATTCCACAAGCACTTCTGAACCACATATTCGGTGAACCACATATTCCATATTCCATATGCAATACTGAACCATATATAATGTAATCACTCGCCCCATTCCCATTGAAACGAGGCCCTTGTTAAAAACTTTCAATTTCTCTTTTAGACTTATTTTCAAAATCCAACATCCTATCATCGAATAATTCTTTCAGATTTTTCTCCTAGAGTCTCTTAGCAAATTTTGTTTAGTCTTTAGTCGCAACTTACCAGTTACTTCTTATTGTATTAGGGTTTCCAGTGATTTCTGATTATACCTCAACGACGCAAGGACAGGAAGCAAGGAAAAATCTTCCTTATTGACTCCACGAATTTCTTTTTTCTTTCATTTGCGAGCTATGCGACTGCCCCAAACGGGTCATCAGTTCTCGTAATTTATCTGGGCAATACATATTATTAAATGTTATGTTGAAGGGCTTGGAGACAGTTTCAGTATTGTTGTATAGGACAGGACATAAGAAGAGATGTTGAACTGTATAATGTCGTCTGAATGGCGGTAAGGAGGAGGTGAGAGTGGGTGAGCTGAGTACGACCAATCGAAAGACAAGTGAGAATGACTTCTTCTCGGCAAGAGTTACGATTTGAAGAAGACCACGGGATGGGGAGGTCTTAGTTTGTTGTTATGTTGATTTCTCCAGAGGAATATGAGCAAAGAAATACCTAACTGGTAGGCAAATTATACAGAATTTTATCAAATCTGATCAGGTTGAAAGCGAGAAAAAAACGCGGCGTGGTAGATGATAGATTTTTAACCTCCCCTTGCCCAACTCGCTCAAAAGTTCGCCTTTGCCTTTCTGCGTTGAATTTTGATTACATTGAGAAAATTTGCGAAAACCGTCAGTACTCTTGGAAATTTTTCGGATCAGACTCATGTATTTAGCTGCATTATCAGATATTTACAAATCTTCACTCCGCGCATGATTTGCAACGTGCTCCTTCCAAAGCTTGCAAATTAGCATAAGTTGTCGAATCCTTAGTTCCGATTTTAAGCTACCTATTACACAGGCCAAAACCTTTGAACTGGTTGTGGTCGAGGTTAAGATTTACGTCTGCAAATTGTGACAGTAGATCTTTCAATGAATCAGATATGAGGTTAAGGTCGTGAAAAATTCGACAACTTTTTTTTCGTTTCAATTCATCGTGCGCCCAAATAAATTTTTGTACGTCGATGGACAGACTTTATTCGCTATATCCAATGTACTTGAGTAAACGAGTTTGTATTAGTGTGTACTATCTACTCGGTTGGAGACAATGTCTCATTTATGGTATAAAGTCGAGCCCGGCTAAAGCAATCGTGTGTACGCATATCGCTCGTCCAGATAGAACAGTAAACCTTTTTATCCGAGCATACAAACCTACTAATACTAATTGTAGGTGAGTTTTGCAATCGCTAACATTACAACGATCCTGAATTGTAACTGAACAACGAATAAACATCGCTCTCATCATTTTAACCTTTTTATTATGTAAGAAAAAGATTACTTTTGACTATTTTCACGACTAAACAAGAAAGCCTCCTAGAGCAATCCCGATGAAAATACCTACTTACGTCGGTCCGGTCGACAAAAATGTTTATCACTATCATGTAGTACAGAGTTTTAAACCGTTTACATACATTTGAATTGCCGCGTTATAAAGTTTGCAAAATACACCTAGGAAATTATTCTCTCTTGTCGGCTGAATGGTAATTAAGCACCACCGCAATTATGTTACAGTAGGTACAACCAGTTAGTATATGATTGGTCTGATACCTAGAATATTTCTGTAAAAGAGGTCGAATTTCACAACTCGAAACTGTCTGTTCCCAAGGAAGCTCAAACTATATCTACACTTGAACGGGATCACCTCGTATTTTGTCGTATTGGTAATTCACCCCGAATCTAGGAGTGCCATTATAAATACGCTGATTACCGGTACTCAAAATATTCTTCTAGGCCACTCTATACGCACATGGGAAGAGGTGAAGTACCGGTATCTGACTCTCTTGAATGAGTCGTAGTCAGGGCGCTGGTCGTAGACTAAGTGAAACAAAAACGATATTGGTTTGAATATCAGATTTTTTTCATCATCTAAATTTTATTATAGTACAGAACATTTTTTTTTTTTGTATAAATTAATCCGAAAACTTGGCAAACCTAACTGGATTGATGACGTTGGCGGATGTGGCTCAACTCCAGACGAAACATTTCGGAAGAAGAACGTAAACTACCAGAAGGATTGAGTGAATCTGGGCTTAAAATTTCCTTTTCTTATGACAACTGTTTCTTTAATACTCCACCTTTTCTCCTCTCAAAATCATTAAAGACGATTCTTTTGGGCTTTCTGTCTGATACAAACTATATACAATATACCATACGCAAATTTTTTTAGTAATAAATAATGGAATTAGAAAAAATAAAAGAATTGATGATCAGTTTTGATTTTATAAAAAAATCCAGTATCTGAGTTCATCATATGTCAGATTCTTTTGTACGGAAAAAATTGAAACTGTGGAATATTCCTCATGCGACAAAACAAAGATTCTCACTCCTAGAAATAGATTAGGTCAATTTTGTTTATCAAATAAATTAATTACATATCAAATACTAGCGCAACCCAACCTACAATGTTAGACCACCCCCATTTTGCTCTACAAAATAATTCTAAAAATAATAACAAGCCCTCCAGTTATAAAAGTGATGAATGGGAAACAATTAATCTGAATGAATCAGATAAAAAGTGAGAATACCAAGATAGCAACCCAGAGGGAAGTCTTCTGTTCCCCTACAAAAAACCCAGTTCTCTTGATAGTTGTTCTACATTAGAGCTCCTCCGATTCTCATTTTAATATACCAAGATGCAATCCAAAAAAAAAGAGTCTTTTGTCTTCTTACAAAAAACTCATTTCTCTTGATCGTTATTTTACGAAATACGTCATTCTCGCATAGCACGGCAGTGTGCTGCAGCTAAAAGATTCAGCTTCGGCTTTCAGCTTAAACTTCTGACCTTGAAAATATAGCTTCGGCTTGTTCAAAAAAAATTGGCTAGCTTTCAGCTTTTTTC
This sequence comes from Aspidiotus rigidus, assembly GCA_035079385.1. NCBI lineage: Eukaryota > Metazoa > Arthropoda > Insecta > Hemiptera > Diaspididae > Aspidiotus > Aspidiotus rigidus. The sequence goes on from JAVHKY010000030.1 coordinate 7,695,818, forward strand.
AGCTGGCTTTTGGCTTTTCATTTGATGGAAAAATTGGACACGATCATGACAAAAGGATCTCTGTTAAAGGTACAAGAAGTCAAGAAAAAATTGAAGTTGAAATTGATAAAATAACCAATAATCAGGGCTTGCGACCAAAATTTTTTTAACGGTTAACGGTTATCGGTCAAATGACCTCACAAATTTTTTCGGTTATTGGTTATCGGTCAAAATGATCCTCCCAATTTTTTCGGTTATCGGTTATCGGTCAAGCTGTATTTTGACCAATAACCGTTAAATGTTGAAAAATATTTCGGTCGAAGTCCTAAAATTTTCGAATAGATAGATTTTTTCGTGGTTAAAAATATGTAATACAAAGTATCAGACGTTTCTGCACTGATGATGGTAGCCAGCCTACCGAAACGTTTGCAGTTTTAATTTTCTATATACAAAAATAAACAGTGGTTAATAGTGCCAGTCTTATACTTTGTACTAAAATTTTCGGTTAACGTTGTTAGAAGACCTAGAATTTTCGGTCAAATAACAGTTATAACCAAAAAAATAACGGTTAACAGTCAATCGGTCAAGATCGATGTCAATTATAACGGTTAACGGTCAATCGGTCAAAATTGATATTTTCATTTCGGTTATAACAGTTGACCGAAAAATAACTGTTATTGTGCAAGCCCTGCCAATAAAGTTAAAATGTTACTGCCATATGCCACGAAATGACGATCTATTAAGGCCACTTTCACGAGGCTTCTCAGGAAACATGAAACAGCGTTTTTAGAAGTGACGCGCACTGTACACCAAAGCCAAAAGCTAACCAAAAAAGTTTGGCTGAATTCAGCTTTCGGCATCCAAAGGTGGGCTTGAAGCTGGCTTTCGGCTTTTGGCTGGCTGCAGCACACTGCGAGCGACCATTGAGATTATAGCCATGTGTGAAATTAAGTACTAAGATGATAAATAACTATGACCTGATTTCCGGTAGGATCTACATCCATATCCACGGCATTAAATGCGTATTGTTCACTTAAACGTAAACAAATATGATAGTGTGCCGTTCACGAGAGCGCTTGAGAGAAAGGAGACCGAGTTGGGTTGTAGAGAAAAAAGTTCGTTTCCCGTACATTGACTTTGTTCGGGGTTGACCAATCAGATAGTCGGTGTACGCAGGCAAACTGACAAACCTGTTTTTCTTACTGCGGTTCGTTGGCTGTTTTCATGAACACGCATTAGTACCAACCAACTTTTTTTTCGCGTCCAAATTTGTCGAGTGACTCATGCGTCACCCTGTAGATAATATGTTATCATGCCTCCTCTCTTCACGATTCTCTACCGTCTATAATAAGCCTTTCACACTTGGGGTTCTTAATGCGGATAGTATAACCGTTTGCCTAATTTGTTATCAAACTTGTAGTCAAACCAAAATTCAAGTTTTTATTTTCAAACAATTTTTGTAATTTTGTGGATTATATTTACATTTTACCATCCCGTAAAGAAGCAAAAATAAAAATTTGCCCAAAACTCCAAGAATTTTGTCAATTTTTCAATCTGAATTTTCTCATTTTGATAATATGACTACGTGTATGATATAAGAAAAATGTAAACAAACGCCAAGTGTGAAAGGCTTATTGTTTCTAGAGCATTGCACTAGAGTGACAATGAACGAGAATTCTTTGCGAGAATCATCACAAACATCTAGAAGGCGTGTTCACCTTATCTGGTAAATAATACAATGTATGGATAAGTGCGGAGTTCTTTATTAATACGTAGTTTGAAATTAGTTCACAATTTTGTATTTTCTTCTGTGTGTGATGCATTACCGATTAATATTACAAATAGGCCGACTCTTGTCTGTTTTGTTTAGTATGGAATCGATGACAAATGATACGAACACAATGTATGAGAAGAAAAATACCAGCGAAATGGTCAACATGTTGGACGACGAAGATCTGAAACAGAAGTCGTATTTGATAAGCAATGCGAATCTCCAAAACAAAAATTCTGGGAAATGTCCACCCATTGATATTGAATTTGTAGATCTCACGTACACAGTACCAGTCGGCAGACACGGTAAGTGGATGCAATATTGTCATTTTCTACTTTTTCAGTCTTGTAGTTTATGTATGCTTCTTACTAGTTTATCAAATAAAAGTGACGAGTTCTTGCTTTCAAATAAAGGCCTGTATATTAGGTATGATTTTGAGCATTCTTGTGGGAATTCAAGTGTGGTAAGCTAATATCTTTATCGGTATAAAGATGTTGTTATGATTGAGTATAGTTTTTGAATGTGCTATTTGTGATAGAATAAATGTTTGAAATAGTTGCTTGGTGGATCAATATTTGGTGCAGTAAATGCAACCAGCAGTCAAATTATTTCAGAAACCTGGCCTAATTTGCAGCCAATATGACACAAGTTTAGTATAAAATGTTTGATTGTCGACTCTACAAAGAGTAGGACTACACCTATAGAAGCAAATCCATCAGTATCAAATAGACCAATTTTCCTGTGACGTGATATCTATACTGATAACATGTATATTTCAGTGTAAGATTACTACAAGAACATTTCAATTATTCATCAGTACTTAAAAAGACGAATAATTTAAGAATAGAAAGTTGATATTTACAATCTTTAAGCTTCTTTATGAATAGAAATACATTTTTTATCGTCTAAAAATCTTGCACAACAGGCAATAATGGAATATGATAAGCCCAGGAACACTTAGCTCATTGTTTTTTGGTTCATATGAATAAAGAACGCGTTCTTCGCGTGCTTTGTTCTAGGCGCAAAGTTGCGTTTTGTGCTCTAGAGAGGGAGGATGTACGCAAGTCATGTGAATTGAAAAATAGCGTGTTTTCTCGCACCATCCCATTATAGTGATGATAATGGTTTTGAAAGAAGTGATATACAATAAGAATTTGTCGACCTTCATAAAGAGAAAAGATATGGGGAGGGAATTATGCGTTGCAACATACCATAATACCGGAAAAACACTTCACAGTACTCAAAGAGTAAACTGAAGGAAAGCTGCAAAAGTCGCAGAAAATTATACGAGTCGCGAGTACTTTTGGTTAAACACCCAAGCGAAGGTGAAAAGTGACTCAACAAAAAGAGAGATGGTGACGATGACGCCAACAAAAATCATGATTTCCTTCAATTTACTCTTTGAGTACTGTGAAGTGTTTTTCTGTTATGTCTGGCCGTAACTTAGTGGACCGAATTGAATCAATACCATAATACCTTGTGAAGGTCCTATACTCTATAGGATCCTTATTTTTGTATCACATCTTACAGATAGCGGGGGGGGGGGGTGCCCTCAGCCAACCTTGTACTTTCAATTTTTCTGTAATAGAATCCCCAATACTTGTACAGAATTCTCAAGTCAAGACGTTGGTATTTTGTCAAAAGAGTCTTAGTGGCTGTGTTTGAAGACGTTTTCTACAATATTTCGGATACTTTGGGATATTTCTTTGAGGTAAGAGAGGTAAAAGACTCTTGTCCTCTCCTACCTAACGTCTATCATACTCTCGATACTTCTCTATCCATTGGCAGCTTCTTTATTTCTCCATATTGCACCATTTCTACTACATTTAAATTTTTGTAACACCTATCTATACTAATAGTAACTCGGATTATTTCACTGAATTCTTAACAAAATTGAGGACGTCCATCGCCTAAACCCATTGAATGTTTGTCAGTAGGATCTAATCTAGATTTATCTAGACTACACGCACAAGCATTATTAGGTATCTTACCTTTGACAACGTTAGGTTGTATTCAATAACGCGTGAATGTATACCGGCACACTTTATTACTGTACGTATTATGATTACCGACAAAATATAGCCATATGCACCGGTAATTGACGCGCCGTCTATAACACATTATTACCCGTCTTAAGTCGTCCTCGTCCGTGCATATTATACCTGAGAATGTGCGCTTCTACAATGCTTTGAAAACGATTTCAAAGAAAAGCTTTTACGAAACTTTCCATTATTCATGAGTACAATTTAAACCATCGTATAAGTTGTATACAGTAATACGTACATGTATTGTACCTAAGTCGCGAAGTTACGTGTGCGGAATCCCGACACCTTTCGGTAATAAATAAATGCAATATAAGTTATTGAAACCATACCGACTCTTCACCGGGAATTTGTCATCGATTATTTAGATTAAATTTATACGCGTATAAATAAGCGATCGTGTGCCCGCTGAACTGGCTCAGATGTACCTGATACGGATGGAGAATGAAAAATCATAATATTATGACGTAACATTTGCTGTCTGTATCGAAAAAAGTAAAATTTTGGCTTTTTGAACGTTCGTGATTCTTTTTTTACCGACTTTTTACTTGTAAAAAGTGAGGTATTACACCCGACGCAAAGTATTCAGGGGGAGGGGGCAATAAACTTTCTCGACGTTTTGGAGGTCCTGGATCACTTCTACCCTAATAAGAAAATTTCAGGTTTCCTTATATATATATAAGATTTTTTTTGTCCACGCAACTCCTCAAAAACTACTGGTTGGATTCTCATGAAATTTGGCCAAGTTGTAGTGGATTATCTGAAGTTGGGAATGTGAATTTTTTTCTTAGATTTCTCGAGTAGTTGAGTAACTCTCAATTTTCCTCGAATTTCTTAGTGTTGTTTCTCAAAAATTATCAATCTTATTATCTTCATATCACTACATTACGTCATAGTGTATTCAATCTTATTGCTCTGTAATTTTTGTATCGGTTGGACTAGTGGTTCTTGAGTAAATCTCAAAATATACGTGGTCCACGTATAGAGCCGTAAGAGCTAAATCTCGCTTATTCAATTTATTTGAGTTCGTTTGCCACGTGATTAAAGCATCATACACCTATTGGCTGCAAAAACTTCTCATTACCAGTCATATATGATTGAAAAAATTCGACGTTTATTGGATACGTTAAACAAACGTTGCACGTAAGCGATGGATTGAATATTGGCCGTGTATTTTATAATTACTGCGTTATGCAGGTATACATATCATTTTTTTTTTTTTTTTTTTTTCTTCTACATTATCGCAATAGGCTCGTAGCCTGAACACTGGGGAGTAATGTTGAAATTCAGGTAAAGACAAAGTGGAAGTTTCATTGCCCATTTCAATTTTCCTCATCTATGTTTTGATTTTTGTCATTATCGACTTTATAATATCTTACTGTACCTATTTTTGGAAATGGACAGTCAGGTTAATACTTTAAGATTCTTCTAAATCACCTAAGTTTTATATTTTAATTTTAATAGAACCCATTAAAAAGATTAGAAATGAATTGAACAATAGAAGAGAAAGTGGAATACCTTAAATCATTATTATCATAATCAGCTTATAACTGAGAAACAATGAAGTTTAGGTATGGGGAGCATGTGTAAATGATTTTATAGCAAATTATTGAAAAGTCGGTGATGCTTACGCTACTGCGTGAGCTTTTTTTTTTTTTTAAAGTTTTCTATGTTCTTGCTTTGACCTCTCCTCTCTCCAGCCCAATTCCAAAATTTGCATGCACGTGCGGGCAGATGACCTTGAAACTAATTTCCCTTTTCTACTATTTGTTACCTTTATACTAGGTCTAAACCCTAATAATCTTATATATAGTGCATCCTCCCCTCTTTCTTTATAATAAAGTATGACGTTATCAGCTGATGACGTGATCCCTGAGGCTTTCTCCAACTATTACGTCATCAGCTGATGATGTTATCAACCGTGACCCCGAATCATTCTGAAATTGGCGAGTTCCATCCAGCTCCCCTCATCCTTGTAATCTATGAGTGGTTTAGTCATAGGTGTTACGGTAAATGTGTATAATCGTTGATTCTACAGAATAACCGGAGACTGTATATAATCGCCACTAACAAGCAACCAGGTCGATCAATATATGAAATTTCATAGAACGACCGAGGATTCTATTTATATTCACCAGAGGTTTTTGGTGAATGTACATGAAAACAAATAGAAAAATCAGATGACAATGCTAACGGTGACAATGTACTGTAAGTTGAGAAGCGTGGAGACTCTTCTGATAATATAAATTTGAAGATGAAATGTATGCAAACTCACTTGCGGTCATGTAGACTTGGCATTTGTTGGCACAGGAGAGATTGGAATGGCATTCAGAAATGTTCAAGCGGTCTGTACTTTTACAGGAACCTCTCTGTTCGTTTGACATTCCGTCTTGAAGGTACAACACTCATACCCCTACCGGATGAATTTCTTACATACTCGCGAAGAGATATTGGAGACTTCAGTGACGCTTACGAAGATTTCATTGCAGAAGGTAAATTGATTACGGCTGATTTAATTTTCCGAATTGCGTGCCAATCTTATGAACTCTATCAGTGCAGCTGAGGACTGTACCTAATATATTACGGAGATCTGCCCGAGCTCGATCTACATCCATTATGGGAACGCTGATAGTTTCACCCTTTTCAGCATTTCTGTACTTTTCTCGACAATTTCACCATTTTGGTAGTTTGTTGCATGAGGTTTTCCTTAGCTTCCACATCACGTACATTCGCCAAGAACTACGAGTCATTTTATAAAATCACCGGTCATTCTATACATTTTCAGGTTATTACACAGAATTCCCAAAATGTGAGGTAATTCTGTAAAATCTCCGGTTATTCTACATAACTCCAGGATTATATGTGTACATTTACCGTAACATATAGGCTTTTATACTGCTGTATGTTAGGCCTGGTTTCATGAAGGCTCATAGCAAGCCTAATATGGTACACTGTATAGCCCAGTATAATAAAGATTAAGGAGTAGTACTCCAATTTTGAAATCTGCATTATGACTTCATCAGCCGTGACCCGCAGGCTTAGTATTTAAGGGAAAAAGGGTTTTCCAATTGTACAAATCTACTTTATTAGTTGCTTTTACAAGAGTACTTCGGGTGTTATCCCTTCATCAGTTGTGTCGCAACTTCAGATATCTAGTCCACGGGAAGGGGGATATCCACATTAATGACGTCATTAGCTCGTGACGTCGTCACTATCCATGACTGCTGCCTGTGACGTCATCATCAGTACCCGTTACGGATGCCTGTCAGGTCATCAGCTTGGGCTCTCTCCTCATCACTCACTCCGCTCTTCCATTATACAATAGTAATACAGTTCGTCTCCCTAATGAGTGAGTGAGGTGTAAGTAGAGCACTAATTTAAGGGAGACGAATTGTATTACTATTGGGCCTGGTATAATGGAAGAGCGGAGTGAGTGATGAGGAAAGAGCCCAAGCTGATGATCTGACAGGCATCCGTAACGGGTACTGATGATAACGTCACAGGCAGCAGTCATGGATAGTGGAGATGTCACGAGCTAATGACGTCACTAATGTGGATATCCCCCTTCCCGTGGACTAGATATCTTATCTTACAGTACACTACGCCTATATTAATCCAAGAACGGAGGCGTACTTCAAAAATTCACAAGCTAAACCATGATTTTATCACAAAGCAGGTGTGGCTTTGGAATATGAATAAAGTCATTTACTTGTAAACATGAAACATGATCTCTGTTTATTTAGCTTTGCCAGAATATCTGTCTTTCTGAAAATTAACAGCCACATTGAATTTAAATTTCAAAGTTGGGTTCGAGTTGAAATTGATAAACCTGCGTCCTTCTGATTGTGATTAATTTTTTTTCAATGCATCTCTCTTTCATCATACACACTAAAGTGTCAATAGATTTCTAGAATGTTTATTTTACCAACGAATCGATATGACGAGAAAGAGAAGGGTAGAAAAAGATATGTGGAAAATAAGTTGCTTGAAAGACCATTGGTGCGCAGTGCAGGGCTTACCGTATGTGCGGACTGTTCATCTGCACTGGGTGCCAAATTTTTGAGGGCCACAAATTATGTCTTGTACTTATGTCAGAATCGCTGCGATGAAGAGAGATCAGGGGGGCGAGAAAAATTTTGCACAGAACGGAAGCCTACCTATACATATTATGTTGCGACGGTGACGCTGATAACATTTCGGGAAGAACAGTAAGCTGTAAAAGAAGTTTCGGCAAGGTTTAGAAGATCGGAGATTCTCGTAGAATATTTAGAAGAGAGATACTCTACTTAATGAAGTGGAACTGTGACAACCCGTTGAACATTGCAGGACAACTTTTTCTCTCATAGACTGTCTACTGGACGATGTAAAATTATTTGGTGTCCTACCAGAACTTGGCCTATTGATAGTCAGGAATCTGGTTTCCTGGCAACTGACACAAGATGCTTGTGTGAAGTTATTCGTTGTTGATCAGTCTTATTCCTAATTAATGTGTTTACTTATTTAAGTCTCATGTGACCATCGTTGTTCATTCCTGGGAAAATTGTCCTCTGTAATATTGTTCTGTCCTCCATGATGGGAGGAGATGAAGCGAAAGTGCTATACATCTATTGTGCGTAGGTACTTCTCGGTGGGAAGCCGATCCTGTCTAAGTGACTTTAGTAAACCAGCAGAAGTTTTACCCAGCAAAAGTGTTCAAGAAGTTTGGTCTTCTATATGGTCCCGGTTGGACCTAAGTTACAATTCTCTCGTATTTACTATCCATCTTGATCAGCTGTAGGCATGGAAAGCGGAAGGTGAATTCGATGTATTATTAGTTCTAAATGATCACGGAGCAAGTATCGTGTCAAGGTTTTATTAAATTTATCGGGGAAAGGTTGAGGTGCTTTTGATACCCCTAGTTTTTTGGTTTTTTGTATTCGATTATTTTTCGCCTCCACTAAGGATCGAGCTCTTAAATAGAAGGTAAAATGTAGACGGTGAAAACACTTCGAGTACTCTTGAAAAAGTATACGAGTATACTTCATCAAAAACTGGCGTTCATTTACTGTGAGACGTGAAACGATTTAACCCTGACACAGTGCGTAAGAGCTAAAGTGTTCTCGCTGTGTTGCATCGATTGATCGTCATTTGGTCATATTATGTTTAAGTTGTACACGATGTGTATTCTTGCATACATCGAAGAATATAATGTATATCGGTAGAAATATATAAAGAAAAAAAAAATATATCATCGATCATAGATGTTATTAAGATGGACGAGTAAACGAGTTATTTAAGTATTCGACGAATAACGATGACGACGTTTAAGATAGTTACGACACGGCACGATGAGCTGTACTTTCAGGGAAGTTTGACATTGTCATACACATATGTATTTGAAACGTTTGTGAAGAATGCTCGGAAGAAGCGTACGACACAATCTGTCAGAGGATTCATGGAATTGATGGGAGAGTATGAATAAAGATAGAGAAATAAAACCGTAGCCCGGAAGACATGTTGAAATTCACCCAATGTTATATAGGTATATAGGATTTAGAAAATCGGCAACCTCGATGTTACAAAAATCTCGAATTTGTTCCCTCTTTCGATGCATGCGGAAATATTTTTCACGTACGCTAATAATTATTGTGCAAATTAGGTAGGTATATTTCAAAATTATATAGATTCGCCCTGATGTAGGAAAAAGAATGTATAGGTATTAATATCTACTGTAGTCGGAAAAGCGCAATTTACATAGAACTATAAAATCATGATGTAGTTTTTTCTTCTTTTCAAAAGCCCTTCTTATCTGGTTGAATAATAATTTATTGGCCTATTTGGACGTACTCGTGAGGGTCATTCACCCTCATTCGAAGTCAATAGGCCTATAATATACTGAAATGAACGTCCGTGTAGTGAAAATATAACGTTCGCTGACGCGATCAATGGAAAGTGAAGCGCATTATGGCGTCTCTTTCAATTAAATATGAATTATCGATGTAGGTCAACGAAATTTTTATCAAATACACAGAACTTGGCGAGTAAACATCAACTGATAGAGAGCTTTATAAACGGTATCGTATACCTACTCACAAGCATTCTTCTTCATCCTTCGTTTTCATTCTCGCCACACGTGTAAAGATAAATTCGTTACAAATAAGGTTGAATCTATTTGTATAGACTAATTTTCTTCTAGATATTATAGAGGAGAGACATTTTTCGAACGAATAGGCTCCGTTCGTATGGTGCTAATTTTGCTGAGAGTCTGAACGTCGCTTCCTATTAATATACAATCGTTGATGAGGAGGGTGTAAAAAAATTAGACAAAATCCGCTGTCCCGAGAATTTTTCCAAGTCCTCCCCCTCCTATCATATAAAGCTTGGAGCCTGAAGTTTTCTAGGTCCCAAAAATGATGACGTGCCCATTTCAAGAAAGCCGTCGGTTTTTTCAAATCCCCCTCCTATCATATACATAAAGCTCGAGAGTCGAAATTTTAACAGGGAACCTATTCTATGGGTTTTATTTTGAGAAATTTCCGTGCGCTGTCCAACAAAAAACTTGGACAAATTCCGACTCTCAAGCCGTATATCATAGGAGGCGAACTTGGGAAAACGACGCGACGGCTGCCTTAACGAAGTTAAACAAGGAAAGCAGCGAACCTGTTTTATGAGTCAAATTAGATTTGGTATTGAGAATTCTAGGAAGCCTAGATCTAATATAAAGCTAGTAGGCCTATAAAGAAGTCCTAGACCTACTATAAGCCTTGTATAATATAGTCCGAGAGTTTAAATTTTTCTTGATTCTCGAGCTATATATGATGGGAAAGGGACTTGGAAAAATTTTCACTGTCGATCTATATATGTGATCTGCGATGAGAAAAGGATGCTCATTGCTCATTGGCGCAGGGACACCATTTCCTCTGATTGGACGTCTAATCAGAGAGAAATGGTGTTCCTGTCAGTGGGCAATGAGTATCCTTTTCTCATCGCAGGTCACATATGACAGGTGAGGAACTTGGAAACATTTCCACTCTCAAGCCATATATTATCAGAGGGGAACTTGAAAAAATTTCGAAATTTCGTCTCTCGAGCTGTATATAACAGGAGAGGGACTTGGAAAAATGTCTATCATATATGGCTCGAGAGCCGGAATTTTTCTGAGTCTTCCCCTCTCCGTGACGTCATCAACCTCGGGCCGCTCACGCCCGTGGACAAAAATTTCCTGAATGAACCCCCCAACAAAAAGGGTAGCGGGTTCCCCGCTAATAAGAAACTACTCCTTTTGGTGAGGACTAAAAGTTAGATGTCTTTAGCTGCATCTTTTCGCATCATAAAATCTGTAGGTATAAAGTCAAGTTTTTTACTTCAAAGAAATCGGACAAAATTGCTTAAAAATATGGATTAAGTGACGATGAATGGCCGTGAATAATTTCGAGCGATTAACGGTGAATTTTAACGGGGAACCTGTTTTATCGGTGGGTCCTTCGGAAAAAAACATCCACCGTCCGCCTCGGAAGTTTTTTTCATGTCTCCCTCCTATTACATATTACGTAAATAGTAAAAGGCAATATTGGCAGAATCTTCGTTTTTCACAGACTCGAGACTCGGAATACGTGTAACTACCGTTACGAAAGTACATGAGATCAGGATTGTGCCTAGCAATCTGTATTGTCTATTCTGTACCTAAGTACGTACGGTACGATTAGGTATGATTATGTTGTATCATATGGTACAGAACAGTAAACATCTCTTGAAGCTTTTCTCTAGCTCCGAAGTCCTGGACTGTGACTTCTTAATTCGATGACGTCATAGGTTAGCCCCTTGTGGCGTCACAATCTACATTTTAATAGGAACCTGTTTTATTGAGGGGGCGGGGGGTTGGAAAAAACGCCCGCCGTGCGATGTCCAGCCGGCAAAATCTTGGAGCTTGAAAATTTTCCTAGTTCCCACTATCACATATAGCTCAGTGGTCGGTGTATAAAGCCTAAAAGATAGCCCCTTCGAGTAACTAGAAGTGCAATACTTCATACATCAATTGGCTTAGCTCCTTCAATGAGCCAGATTTGCAACGCTTCAAACACCATAAGACTCAGAACGTCCTTCTAAGGTTGGTTCAAATTCTTGTCCAGACGGTTATCTAACAAATTTTTTTAATAAAAAACTTCACGCCACTTCCGTCAAAACGTTTATTCATTATTTTACGAGGCGACCGACGTTTCGAAGTATACATACTTCATCTTCGGGGTCTAGATTAATAAGTCCTTCTAAGGTATTCTAAGTCCCCCTTGTATCATATACATGTATCTTATAAAACAGATTCTCTGTCTCCCCTCGTTCAACTCTGTTAAAGAACCCGTGAATTTTTCACCCGTCGCTGTCAATTTATAGTTCGCTGTTTGGAAATGTTGACATGTTTCATATCTTTATTGAGCCTCTACCCTTAATTTTGAATGCTAGAAAGAGCTCCCCTTCACCCTCTTTTTCGGACTAAAAACGCGTGCGTATATCCTGTCGGTGATGCAGAAATCTGCGATTCCATCCTCATACTCTGGGGAATTTGGCCTTCATTATACTAGGCCCAATATAGATTATACTGGGGTCATACCAACTAAACTGCTCCATGGACGTCCTATTTGTAAATTTGTTAAAGACGTTCAGATTAGTTTCAATCTAATATAAGAAAAGAAGGGTCATCACTTTTTCTAACACCAAAATTATTTTATTTTCGGCTCTGCCCGCACATAAGTACAAAATTATACAAAAATTATAAGCTTTACGTTTCGGCTGACCCGCAGCCTTCATCAGAAGTTTTTTTAGCTTCTGATGAAGGCTGCGGGTCAGCCGAAACGTAAAGCTTATAATTTTTGTATAATTTTGTACTTATGTGCGGGCAGAGCCGAAAATAAAATAATTTTGATGAAATTTTCCTTGCACGAAAAAAAAAAAAAAAAAAATTGTTTTGAATTTACTTTTTTCTAACACCTGATAAAATTCAGAATTATATTGATATTTTGTAAAAATATTATTCCTCCTTCGCGAGTGGACGTTCCGCAAAGAGCGCTAGAGGTGTTGTACTAGAAGGTGATCACATGAAAATTTACATAAGAGCGTATGTTTTTTCAACTCGGTATATCTCTCTTAATACTGAAAAAGTAGTACCACTTGTAATGACCTTTTCTGTCTCTCTTGACTAGTAGAATAATATGAAACTCATGAAAATAAAAATTTCACCAATTATCTGAAACATCACCTTTTGGTGCAGCATCCACAAATGGCCGGTATAGTGAATGTAGAGGGCGACTCTTTCGGGTCCACTCGCGATCGGGGAGTATTTTTTCAATTATTTTAAACAGTTAATAAGGAGGTAAAATTCTTATATACCCATCAAAAGTATGATGTTTTCTTGAAAATTTCCTGAATTCGTCACAAAAAGGGTTGTGATATTTTACAAGAAATGAAGGCAAATTCTTTGGTAGGTATTCGTAGCATAATTATTCATCCGGGCAAAATATCAATGACCTAGAATGCATCTTTTATACAATTCTATCTGAAGAGACGCAAAATACTCGCGATATTTACGCTATTACGTACAATATTATTATGAAAACAACGCCTAAACTCAATTTTACTTTCAAATTCTACATATTTTCAAATATTTATCATGGTATGATTGCAGTACGCGATGGAAAACGTTTTCAGGATCATCATCATTTGAACGAGTGATAAATAAAAATTAAATGCATAATTGAAATTCTCATAAATTTACTAGGTACTGAATGATGGAAAACTGGGTATGTAAATACTAAGACTGCATTATTTTCATATGACTTGGATTTCTACACAAAATCGTCACGAATAAATATTTTGTAATGATTCAAACACGACTTGAAATACAGCATTTTACAAATACACGATGAAGTACCGTACACTTTCTATAGCGACGAAAAAACTCTTTAATATCGCAGATTGACATCATCCCTGTTGGAAACAAGCTCTACATTAGTGAACGAAGAGATACACAAGTAAAACTCGAGTATTTTAATGTCAAATCGACTCTCGGTTTCATTTGCAAATTTTAGTACCTTAATTCACGCGAGAAATAAAATTCAGTACTTGTCAACTTTTCAGCAAATTATTGCTTACCTGCTTACAAAGTAATCGAGTGAATGAAATCGACATTAGAAGAAGCGTCAGTTTGGCTAACACCTACTGTAAGAGATTTAGAATTGGCCAAATTTTGACTACGATTCTGAAATTTTGTGAAAAAAATGAGTAGATACCCACCGGTTTTTCTTCAACTAGGTTGATTGAAGGGGGTGTCGGAGATTGTTCCATTTCTATAATCGATTAGGATCGACCGTATCTTTCGCTTCAAGTGGAGGGAGCTCTGAAGTTGAACGTTCTCCAAATCTCCTTTCCTCTTTATACATCGATTGATGATTGTAATTTTTCAGCAGCCCCTCTCCTTACAGCTCAAGTGAGTCCCATGCACCATATCGACTCCAAATCGACTCGTAATTTCGACCAAAAGTTAACTCAACATCGCGACGACACGCGTCGACCTAGTTTCGACCAATATGATCTCAGATTTCTTTCTCCAATCATCATTTTTTTCTCAACTTTGTTTGTTATTTATTTCTCGTACGATTTGTACTCTCTTAACCTCTTCCGCGAATTGCGATCGTATCGTATCTCATCTATTTGAATTTCGAACTTCAATTTGGAGCTTGTGTATCAGAAAAATGTCGACCTACCATTGGAACGCAGGTGTGACTGTAACTCCAGATCGTGTTTGCAATCTTGTTGCATTTTTCTCCCACTGAATTTGAAACGTGTTATGAAGAAGCGAGTAAAGAGTTTTTATTTTCATGAAGTTACATATCGTAGCTTATTGCTTAGTATAACTCTTATTTCTCTATCGTGATCCACAGTGATCACGTGTTATATAATCGCGTGTGCTCTCTCAATTTCAAATATTTTTCATACAATGAAACTTCACACTTATGGTCATTAAAAGCAATAATAAAATCCTGAAAATCTCCAACAGCTTTGAATAGAAGCATCTGCATATCTTTTGTGGTGTGAGCCCGTCGACTTTTTTTCATGAAGATTATCTGAAATAATTAATCGACAATTTGGAAATATTTATGAAAGAAAGAAGTGCCTCAAGTAGGTAGGTATGATAGTCACCTTACGTAAAACTGGTTTCACACGTGATAAAATCTATTGCAAAAACTAGTGCACCGAAAGACGCTTATATGCTGAGTCCATTTATGAAAAGAGTGTCGCTCTTAGCTTGTTGTATTAAAGCGATTATTCATATAAACATGCAAAGGAAACACAGATGAGTGCAACTTTCAAAAGAAAACTGAAACGACGATGGTTGAGAAAATATTCGCATGTTGTGTATTAACCTTTCATCTTTATAGGTGAAGATGAAATTATTGTTGAATATCGTGCTCTTAGTTGTTGGGAGGTGGAGAGAGAAAGAAAAAATCAGGAAAAAAGGAAGAAATTTGAATCACAAATTCTCTCATTTACCCAATTCAAATGGAGCTACTGAGAATGAATTTTTGCCTCTACATTGTATTCTATGATCATTCATATCATAAATGTTTGAAAAAATAATTTATGCATCTGGCACAGATCAAGGATCGTCTCACAAACAATAACGATTTTGTTCACTAGTACTTAGGTACTTTCGATCTACATTATCTATGAATGAAGCGCAGGGAAACATTCTGTGTTCATGAGAGCACGTATGTGAGTCGAATTTATTGGCCGTATTATCTCTCCTTATTATCAAGGTTCATATGTAAATGTTGTTATACGACACGACTAGTCGTTCGTGGTACCTATTTTCATTTTACTTCCTGTAAATAAAGGGTGTAGATTGAAAAAGACGTATCGAGACATAAAAAAATGTGTATGCGTCACCTAAATTTTTATGTGTCGGTAGATCATTATAGGGAAAATGAGGAAAGGCACTTCTTTATTTCAATACTAAGGCCGTTTGAGGTGTGTGATTTATGTAGCGGTATGAAACCATCCGTGAGCGTGGTCAAGACCAGAAATATAGGAGCTGTCTCGGCAGTACTGTGATGAATGTCGGAAGACATCTAAATTTGTAATTCGTTTTATTGTGTGGAAGAAATTTATATATAAGATGTAAGTAAATGGTCTGTATCGCGGTTTTGATATCGGAAGAGCAACAAAAATCTTTTTGTGTATCATGACCTTCATTGCCGACTTGATATATTTGTATTATTACCATGTATTGTAAGATTGAAGTTACCCTTGGTCCTTATTTTTGGGAATAGTCATTAGATCTTGAAGAAGTTGATTTTCTCAATAAACACCAGAGCAACATAAAAACAATATTATTTGCGTACGAAGTTTACTTTTCTGTCTCTTCTGTCGCATGTGCAACGCTACCCGGAGTGAGTGTGTATTATATTTGTTTGCTCTAAAACCAGAATCAACCCTTTGGGATATGATTTCAGTGTTGGAAGAATCTCCTCGGCGAATCTTTTCTTCTTCTTGGCAACATCCAAGCTGCATCAGTGCCCCCAGACACGCAAAAAAACTGTCGGGTGCTTTAACGGCGTTAACCGTGGGGTGACATGGAACCTGTTTTATGAGGCATGTGGGATTTGAAAATCGTAGATTGTGACGTCACAACACCATCAAATTGGGACGTTACAGGCCCCTCCCCCAAAACTATATATGATAGGAGGGAGCTCCGAGGTTTGCCGGCCGGACGGCGAACATTCTTTCCGAAGAACCCTCCGATAAAACAGGTTTCCTGTTGATACACCACCTTAGATATGGTAGATCGCTGTTGGAGTCTCTTCTTTCTAACAGAAAACCTGTTTTATTGAGGGGTTTTTCGGAAAAAACGTTCTCTGTCCGCCATCCGGCTGGACGGCAAACCTCGAAACTCGAAAATCTTACAAGTCCCCTTCCTATCATGTACAGCTAGGTGGTCGGTGCATATAGCCTGAAAGATAGCGCCTTCCAATCACTAGATATACAATGCTTGATACACTAATTGACTTAGCCTTTTCAATTAGCCACATATGCAACGCTTCAAATACTATAAGACCTAGAACGTCCTTTTAAGGCATTCTAAGTCCCCCTCGTATCATATACGTGCCCCATAAAGGACGATCCCTGTCTCCCTTCGTTCAACTCCGTTAAAGAGTCCGCGAGTTTTTTCTTCAATGAAAATCTACTTCTTCTTCTTGCACATCTGTATGTGAATGGCACACAGGTTTCGAGTAAACCATAGCGTGATTCTGCATTTGCCTGTTCCATTCCAGGTCCATCTTCTTCTTCATGACAGTGGTTGCAAATGCAGACACCTGGTTTCATGCTTCTTCGGAACCTAGCATGGTAGCTACCAGGCTACTCGGAGCAAGCGCTTCATCTACCTCAATCTATTGAACAGACCAGCTTAGCTTGCCCCGCTAAGGCAGCTCCGCGCCTCACACACAAATAAGCTGTGCTGTGGTCCATCATCCTATCCTATCCTGGTTGCAGTGCGAACACGGTGTCTACCGACAATAATACTAAGATATTCATTCCATAATGCTGGAAGAGTATGAAAGGATTATATTTTTTGAGGGAAGAGGCGCTGTCTAGTAGTCCTATTTTTGAGTCATTTTTCGTCTGTAAAGGCCCACGGAGCTCAAGATTATTTCGAGTCTCCTCTATAGAGCCGAAAACTTTTTGTACCCAAGTCATCTTTCCTCTATGATGAGAGTTTAAAATTATCACATCCCTCATCTACGTGGGTTAAAAGCTCGCACAATAAGATTTGAGCATAAACCTGTCCAAGTCCTTCTTGTACCAGGATTCCCCGCTCGAAAAGTTTTGGTGCGCCTTCGTTCATTGAGATTGAAGAAGAGTTCTTTGATGACGTCACTTCTGAGCCCATAATTTTTCTCAGCCCCTTTTTACCGACGTTAAGAACTCCCTCATTTCTACCAGGATTTAGTTTACAAAATTCACTTAATTTATGACTGACGTTGCAAGCCGCGCTCATAATTCATTTGGGTTCTTGCTCTGTAAGGACTCCAGTCAAGGATTTAGATTATCCGTCAAGGTTATCTGGACGCATTCGTTTTTGCGACGAATACATCCCCAACAAGAGTACTATGTAGCGAGTTTTTAAAAAAATTAAAAATGAAAAAAAGAAAGATTTGGTTGATTTCAACTACCCCTACAAAGTTTATGGAAGCTTACTGATTGATTTGCATTTTTCCTTATCTGTTTCCAGATTCTAAAGTACTATTACGGAGCATCAGCGGATTATTTAAATCGAATCAGTTAACCGCGATAATGGGTTCCTCGGGTGCTGGAAAAAGCACTCTTCTCAACGTCCTGGCTGGTTATAAGTAAGTATTATACTCGTAATAATGATGATAATTATTATGGTAATTCCTAGTTATTGACGGTCAAAAATATTCGTATAAGATCTCAGTCCTTCACTTCCGAAGGTGGAAGAGTCCAAGTGCCAATTAAATTTCTCATGGAGAAAGGTACAGGGGTTCAAATGGGTAGAAATTGAGTGAGTACTAGAGAGTTTGTAGTTGGGATTAGGAAATATTATTGTAGCAGGGGTTCAGTTGCTATAGAGAGAGGCTTAGAATAGGCTTAGGACGCGATGACTTGACTGACTGTGTTTGGGTATTGCAGTACAGTTCTGGCTGTATCAAACTTTTGAGAAACCAGCTTCTGGCTGAGTCTAATACAAAAGTTAAAGTATCGAGGGTTGTTAGAGGAATTTCGCTCCAATTAACTTGACCTAAAAAATACAGGAATATTGTGTCCGAAAATGAGCTGGAGACTGTTTTTGAAGTCCTGAAGATAGAGGAACGGGAGGTATTCTGTAAGTAAATGGAATATCACCGTTTCCTTCTCTGTTTTAGGTAGAAGCGTGTGCCATGGTTTTAGGACTATGATGAGATGTTGTCGAGATTTTGTCAGAGGAGTCTTGTTATTATTCATAAGTTTGAAAATATTATCCCTGACAATATCGGGTCACGTGACCTGGAGTACGTACTTTGAGCGGTTCGGTCTACGCCGAGCGATATCGTGGCCGTGTGGCTCGGCGATCTACTGCACGGCTCAACACGTCCTCCGCCAATGTTCAAAGGCAGCCAGTCAGAGTAGTTTGTTATTCGGAGAGCTGAAGCGTGTGGTCGATAGTATCTGGTCGGAGAGCGGTTGGTCAAATTATGATTTGTTTGCAAGCCGAAAAGCCTATCGGGCACTCGCCAAGCTCATGAGAGAAATAGCGAACTGCTGCCGTCAGCGAAGCTACGTCGAAGAAGAATGTATGCAGAGCCTTTCATTGAGGCACGTTCAAGACCAAGAGTGAGGTTACACGCTTGTTAGAGGGCCTGAGCAGTAAGCGGTAGCGTGTCACCGCGAACCAAAATTGGAGAAAAGAGGGCGGCGCGGCGTGACAGTAAAGAATGATATTTAGTACGATGTCGCGGGAAGGTAGGAGGGTCCGCTGGAAAACATACAACCCGTCCCTGCCAATAAAGAGTGATCAAGTGAAGGAAAGATTGTTGGTAGCTATATTGGTGAAGTCCCCCAGTTATTTTTCTGAGTCCAATTTCTTAATTTTGATTCAGGATCAAATTAGAGCTTTTTTGAAATAATCGGAATGATCAACTCTAGGATATTAGAAGAAATTGAATGATTTTTATTGAAATTTTATCATAATACCAAATTTTCTCGTAATAGAGTATAGGAACTTGAAGAGAACGAGTGGTCTTTTTCAGCCATAGAAATCGAAAGAATTTCTGATGAGTAGAAAGGTGATTGCTACCTTTAAGGTACCTGAGAAGGACACATTTTAGGTTAGGCTTGCAACTCAAAACTTGACAAATGTACGACGCAAACCCTGAAATTGATGACAATTGATAGAAGTTTTATTTTCTCCGGAAGATGGATAATAACAATCACATTCTTTATCATTGACTGCACCATATTTTATATTGAATTCTTCATCCAAGCTATAAGCTCCAATTTCTTGATCGAAATGACAGTCTTCTACTCGTGTCGTACACATAATTCAACGAACATCCTCAAAATCAAGTAACGCATTTACTGCTTCAATCCCTTCAAAATTTATTGTATCCTCTGCTACGGGTCTCAAAGGTCGGAGGAACTTTAAATTAGCATAGCGGAGTGCTGCAGTTAGAAGCTCAAGTATCATGTCAACATGAGGGACCTCAATGTGAGCAAAGGTTGCAGCACCGATCATTTTGGTATTTTTCGCCCCTGTTGGAGGTTCCCACGTTATTTGATTTAGGTAGAATGGATTGAATGCTAATGGTGCGCAGCGAGGATTTCGTTTCGTCGAGTTTTCTTTCAAAAACATTCTAATGTCCGCGTTTTTAGCTAGTTGCGCCGCTGTCTTATTGTTGTTATCTAAAAGCTCCATATCAGCACCTTCCGAAACGAGATATTTCACGATGGTAAAATTTTCCGATGTTACTGCTTCGTGTAATGGTGTCTTACCGTTTTTATCCGCGATATTTAGATCGGCTCGCTTCGCCTCGACGAAATATTCCAAAAAATCTAGCTTCTGAAATCTGGCGGCCAAAAATACAGCGGTGTAACCGTGTTCGTTTTTCCAGTTAACGTCTAGTTCGATTTTCTGTTCGTCTAATAAGTATTTCGGTATTTCAATGTTTCCCGTTTTAGCGCAAATGAATAAAATATTGTCTTTTTTACAATCAACTGCGGTTACGTTGGCATTGGCTTTTTCGACTAAATATTTCACTGTATCCAGCTGATTCCTTTCGGCGGCCAAAAAAATCGGTGGTTCTCCGACCTCGTTTTGCACGTTCACATCTGCGTTTCTCTCTTCGATGAAGTATTTAAGGATCTCGAGTTGGCCCTCCTCAGCAGCGATGTGAATAGCCGTCTTGGAAGAGAAAAATTTGTTCCTTTGATATAAATCTTGATTGTATTTTTCTACTAAAAACTTGATTATATCGAAAGCACCATTCTCAACGGCCGCCAGAAAGATGGTATTGCCGAAAATGTCGACGACCTGTAGCGCAGAACCGTTTAAAGCTAGAAGATACTGCAGCATTTCTAGATTACGATTTTCGGCGGCTAAATGCGCCGCTGTTTGGTTTTTGTTATTAACTTGCCTGGCTGGAAATGAACTCCTTCCGCAAAAATATTGTACTCCCGGTGTGCTATTTAGCGCGGCTGCCTGGAAGATATTTTCTGCACGTATCGTTTTCATTTCGAATAAGGTAGATACTTCTTCTCGGTGCGAAAATCTTTTCGAAAATGATTAGCACAATCAGTTTCATGAAATTTTGACTTATCTTCTTGATACGCTCGAATACTTTTATCGCTCTTCGGAAGTCGAGAAAACAAGCGCGAAAGGTCACGAATAGCCGAAAACGAAAAAATTGTTGTCGTTTAATTTTTTAATTTTTTTTTTAGGTTTCAACGTTTTTGTTAGTCGTATACATCATTTTTTCATACGATTTCCTCTGATAGAAAGAGAGCTACTTGTATGTATAGAACGATATTTATGAGGAGAATTGAGACATTAAATTTATGACATTGAAGATGAGCTGATTTCATCATCTCTGTAAAGTATTTCTTTCCTGTCCAGATATTTTTTATTTTCTTGAAAAATGTTAAATCTACTTACTTGGTTGACTCTTTGTGAACCGGCCATTGATGTTTTGTCGAGTTTTTCTTCTTCTCTGAATCTCTCTTCGTCACATTATCTTCTTTATCATTATCGATTCTGAGAATAAATAAATGCATTAAAACTGATCTCTAAAGTCTTTATGACGTCGTATACATTTAACGTTCCTTCATTTTTATGATCATTTTCATCTCATTACAAACTTGTATTTGTAATTTGAATAAACAAGTA
The DNA here is from genome assembly GCA_035079385.1 of Aspidiotus rigidus. NCBI lineage: Eukaryota > Metazoa > Arthropoda > Insecta > Hemiptera > Diaspididae > Aspidiotus > Aspidiotus rigidus. The sequence continues at coordinate 7,717,518 of JAVHKY010000030.1, forward strand.
CCTACCTAAACTATAGAATCATGCAATTTTTACGAATCTACTATCGGACCTGCTGAAGGGCAAGAGATATAGGGGCGGCGGGAGGGAGGACTGTTGAGGTAATATTGTTTAGTAATGGGATAAATGAAAAAGGAAAAAAAAACTCCGTCAAGGAAAAAAATGGTGAACGTGATGATAGAGTTGAAAGTAAAACTAAATTTGTATGTCAAATATTATAGTCATAATGATCAAAGATTCAAGTCAAGTAATTTAATTGGAACATCCTCACGAAGGTCGTGAAATAATCTGTATCACAATAAATAGACCTTTTATCAATTTTCTATGTCAACATTGTTGCACGTATTAAGTCCAGCTTGCCAAATTTGCATTGAAAATTTGTGTCGCTTCACGTAAGAAGGAATTTGTTTTCCATTTACAACCGTGACGAGAGATTTTGATTTAATTAAGATATTTATCCGACCGTCTCAGATATTCTTGGAATAAACGAATATCAATTCGTCATATGTTTACTTGAACATGCGAAGATATTGCGAGCTCACGATCTGTCACAAAATCTTACTGAAGAGTGGATTCTCGAAAATTGAAATAACTGCTCAGCTCAATCGATTTATAGTGTCCTAAAACGAACTCAGGTCGACTTTTGAATGACCTCAAATGGACACCGATATGGAGTCGATATAGACGTACAGTTGCCTTTTGCAGCATTCGGTGACTTCACTACTCGCAGAGGAGATAATTCGTCGATACGATAAACAAGGAAGTAAATTGAAATGTTCTGGCGGAGCAAAATAAATAAAGATCATTTTTTTCTTTTCCTATTTTTTATTTATTCGTTAAAACAGCCTTGCGGCTACAATTAACTTTGTTAATACATAATAATAAAAATTTTTGTGCACTGATTCTGTCCAGTGACTGGGTTGTGCCTATTTTCATTGATTTTAGATTAATCACAAGGATGCTAGACCTAGTACATGGGTTCTTTTTAATCTTCTTACATTACTACTGTTATCAAGTAGGTTTATCGCTTTACAATTTACATGAGTTTCTAATCGGTTATAGTGTTCATCTTTATGGTCTCTTTTACGTAGCCAATTTTTATCAGAAAAAACGTCCGCCGTCTGGCTGGCCGGTAAAGCTCGAAGCTCGACAGTTTTCTGAGTCGCCTTCCTATCGTCGGTGTATATTGCCTGAAAGACAGCCCCTTCGAGTTACTAGATTTACAAAACTTCATACACCAATTGACTTAGCCCCTTCAATGAACCAGATATGCAACGCTTCGAACACCATACAACTCAGAACGCCCTTCTAAGGTATTTCAAGTCCCTCGCCTATCATATATGGCTCGGAGGTCGAATCATATATAGCTTGGAAATCGACATTTTTCCAAGTCCCCTCTTATTATAATATATTGCTCCAAAGTTCAGGCCTTTGACATCACAATATGATCACATCATAGATCTGGTACGTCGACATATTTCAGATCCCACGGGCCCCATAAAACAGGTTCCTGCCACTCCTCGTTTAACACCGTTAAAGAACCCGTGAGTCTTTTTGTAGAGCCTTTAATCGGGATTATTAAGTGGGACTAGAGGGCTAGTCGCGTGTTTTAACGTAAACATAACGTTTTCAAACTTGTTTGTATTAATTGCTAAACCACTTTTCTAGTTTTGTCAGATAATTTTGTAGGTTCTTTATGCTGTGAGATGACATCTATCTGTTGCAAGTATGGCTGTATCATCCGCAAAGGTATACAGATTGTAGAGTCTCTGTGGTTGGTGAATTGAATGTATACAAGAGCATTTTTAATGTCTCTTTATAGTTGCTCGATCCAGCTTCCAGTTAAGACAAAATAATTTTCGATAGTGGATAAAGGCATAGTAAAGACTCAACCAGCTTAAACCTCATTGTGACGTCTAGTATACACATATTTTAAGCTAACTAACTTTTGGGGACTCACTCGCTCCGCTCGTTCGCCTTCATTTTTGTTCTGATATTATAAGCTAACTATTCTAGATTAAGTCAAAGATTTTTCGCAAATTTTCTGGGGAAGGGAGATCAACTCAGATTTGGAGCCGTAGATTTCCAATGGATGGCTGGGGTACCGATACCAGTAAAGACATCAAAAAGAGGTAACCCAGTCCCAAACTTGCGAATTTTCGATAGCGGAAAATACACCAACCAGGTTAAACCGTTTTGTGACGTTATAATCATCCGTTTAGTCTGCTTGTGACATCATCAAGTTTGTGAATTTCTATTCTAGGCCTCGTTTCAAACTAGTATATCACAATTACGGGTTGTTCAAATCTAGTTTAAGCCTAGTTTACTGCTTGTATAGCCTAATACTGGTATGGTAGATCCAGTTTAGACCTAATAGGCCATTTAAGCCTAATTTACAGCAAGTACTTATAGCCTCATATATTGTATGCTAAAACTCGGAAACTCAAACTCGGCCTTGCAGATTCCTGGATTGGGTAGCGGGTTCATGATTCCAAGTCCATCAACCGGGGTGCGGGGGGCAGTGGATTTGTAGGACTTCCCGTCGATTACAAGTCCTCAATTCCCGTATTTATCGATTTTTGTAAAAAATACTTGAAAATTGCGGTTTTTACCAGAATACTCAAAGTCTGAGAGGGGCTGAATTGATCCATTTTCTCAGACCTATATCAATATTTTTTTTCAATAATGCGAGAACATCGATAGTCATTTGTTTTCTTAAACACTTACTCTTTTCGTGCTAATTCCAAGCACCTCTATCACTATCCAATCCATACTATTTTGTTGTTCTCACAAACTTCCGTATTTACCGAAAAATATTTTTCCATTCATTGTATTGCAATTCCCGCCAGTGAAAAATTTTTCAACTCGAATGCTTACTCATACGAGTAAATGAACTCTGTACCGGAGCTCGACCTTCGACAATATTATTTTTCGACTAAGAATTCTCGTAAACGCGTAATCAACTGGCTCCAGCATCTGTGTCGTAACGTGTTATGGAAAATTTTCATCTGATCTTGACCGTGTAATACCATTTACCAAATTCACGTTTATTCGCTGCTATTTTTCGTTTCTGTCGACCACACATAAGTGTACCTGCCCATACGTACTGTGGGTTTGTCCAAATTTACGTGGTACTATAAGTCGAGCCATTCGATAGCCTCAAGTTTATGTCGGTGAAAGCATGCGAACTAGTTGATAAGTGCTTCGGTCGTCATGTTTTCGGCTAAAACAGGTTATTTATGAATTTGAAAGTCTCCATCAAGGAGGGCTTCCAAGAGAGTGCGGCCAGTTTGAGCTGTAGAAAGGATTTTACAGAAATTGTTAGCAATCTTTGAAAACACTGAAGTCATTGCTGTTCGTATATGAATTTTTTGACGCCTCATGATGTACAGTACATACTTATGGGTATGGTTAGGTTAGGAAATAAAATCATTTTTCACATAGGCATTTTGAAGTCTTCAATCAAGTTAAAGTCCATCATCTTGATAGCTCAGGAAAGGAAATTTCTCCAAGTCCCCTCCCTCTATAACATTTTCTAAATGGCAATTTGTCGGTCACCTACTCCTTCTCTTAAGTTAACACTCCTTCGAGTTCTCTATACTCTTATGTTCTTTTTCTTTGGATAAATATTAAAATTAAAGAGGAGGAGGGAATTATGAAAGCCGTTTTCCGAAGGGAGATTTAACGTGATGTGACCTCATTCTTTGCCACCCTCGAGATTGATTTGTGGGATCCACGGTCCCGGTTTGTGAACTAGTACCCACCCACGCAATACTGTGATATTTTATTTTGTATAATTTCTACAGCGTAGGTGTACTTGTAATTGCATATATTTCAAATTTCTTGTATTTTATGTTTTCAGAACTGGAAATTCAAATGGTAATATATTGATTAATGGGTATCCGCGGAATCTTGAAAAATTCCGTAAACTTTCGCGTTATATCATGCAAGAAGATCTCCTGCAACCGAAGATGACAGTATTTGAAAATATGAAAATTGCATCTTACTTAAAATTGGGAACCACTGTCTCTGGGCGTGAAAAATATCAAAAGGTGAGCCACAATCGTCATTTTTAATGTCATATCTTCATCCATTTTTCTCATTATGGTCGTGATCAAACGTTCGTCTTCCAAAAAATGTTATTTCTTTGATTTTCCCAAAAGAGAACCTATTATATGAGGCATTATTCGGGAAAAACGTTGGATAAATTCTCAAAAGATACCTTCAGTTCCTCAAGGGAGAACGACGCCTGAGCTGTAAATACATATGAACAAGGAATTGTGGTTTCAAAGAAGGGAGGTTCTGACTTGGTTAAGAGCAGAGAAATCTCGACTTCTGAGCTTTTTATCAAGGAGCAGACTTATATAAATTCTGACTATTTAGCTACCTCTATAAATAGGTGACGGAGGAGAAGTAAATAGAAGAGGAGAATGAATTGAAAAAAACTCCACCATCTTGCTATATGGAAGGGGGATTTGGAAGAATCTCTTCCAACCTGTATGGAGAGGGGGGAGTTTACAACTTTGGAGATGAATAAAAAGGGGAAAGAAATTGAAAAATTCCGACCATTGATCTGTGCGCATTGACGAGGAGGGGATTCAGGAAAATGTCGACCTTTAAGCTATATGGGCTTATATAAATCCGATCATTCAGTTATATCATAGATCTAGACAGGTACTTAGAAACCTTGGACCACCAGGATATTCGGACCAGAAGAACTTGGAAGAAAACGACCATCGAGTGAAGTGTGGTTTCGAAGGGAGAGGGAGTAACCGACCTAATCTAGGGACTTATGAATTCTAAGCGATATGAGCACCAATATTTTTAAAATAAATTTTGACTTTCTCAAATAATGGCTCCTAATCGACTGCAATGGCCCGTACAAGAGGATTCCCGCTGACATCAATTAATGAAAGAGACCCCGTTAGCACAGAAGAGTTTTTTGTTTAGAAAAATAGCTCCTTGTCCTTCGTAAGGAGGTTAGACAATTTTTCTTCATCGCTTTTTCAATACAGTTATCAAACTGTCTGTCTCAAGGGTAATCTATTTATTATTTTTTTATAGATTAATGATATCATGGATCTATTGAGACTGAAGAAGACCAGAGACACGATGACCAGCTGTCTGTCTGGTGGAGAGAAAAAACGCCTCTCTATTGCTCTTGAACTGATCAACGATCCTCCCGTAATATTCTTAGATGAACCCACCACGTAAGTTTTGAAGAAGCAGCGCGTATTTTAGGTGGGTAGCTTGACTGTATCTGATTAGACAAAGTTTTTCTTTCTTTTGACCAGTGGTTTAGATGATGTGGCCAGCGCACAGTGTATTTCGCTCCTGAAGACGATCGCAAATGACGGAAGAACCGTAATATGTTCCATTCATACGCCTAGTGCCAGGATATTTTCGACGTTTGATCACGTTTACATCATGGCTGATGGGCAGTGTGCATACGCGGGTCTAGGCGAAGATGTAGTTTCGTTCCTATCGACATTCAATTTAAACTGTCCGACTCATTACAACCCAGCTGATTTTGGTGAGTCAAGACACTGCCTGATCAAAGGTCAAAATGAATGACGGCTCTTCAATCACAGGCTGTGATAATTAGCCGAACCTTCTACTTCTTAATTTCCCCTTAATCGAACAAACTATGTCTGACCGCATGAAGATTTGATAATGATGAATCTATCGGTCTTATTTAATTGATACAGGCTTCATTGGCGTGTAGAAATTCGCAGTGAATGCTATACTAAAATAAAATGATCTAAACAAAGAAAACCTGTTGCTGTTGGTATTATTACATAGAACTTTTTTGATTGGTACCGAGAAAATATCCCGGAGGTTTCATGGATCTTTAAATTCTAATTTACGAAAATTTACCAGAATAGTAAAATTTTGAGTAATTTTGGTTAATGAAAAAATTCAATCAGAAGACGGCTCAATATTGCTGCGTTCTGATTTTTTTCCGAAAAATGCTAGTTAATTCTCTCCCTTGAGATAGAAGGAACTTAATTTGGAAATAAAATAAGGGTGAGATCGATTAGAATTTTTTCCGGACTACAAGTGTTTCGTTGCCAAAAAATTATGAATAACATAGTCTCCTTCTCGTGTCTCTCACCTATTTGGTTGTGTTGAATTTCCTTTTCCCTTAAATCTTTTTTCTAAATGTTTGCGGTAACTCGCATAGTTATTATTTTCGTTGAAATTCATTGCTGATCACATATTCTGAACATCCGTCAGAAAATCGGCTATGAAATAATTTATTCTCGTATTTTGTTTGCTCATTGTGACAGTCATTGAAGTATTGAATCGTGAATACGGCGACCATACCGAAAGAATGATTATGGCTGTGGAAAATGGTCGGTGTTATCGATGGAATAAACCTGTCACGTATTATAAGAATAATAATGATATCAAAAGTTACGAAAGTAAGTACTATTCGTGTAAACACGACAAGTTTCTTCTGTTGGTTTTTTTCTACGAAGATTGCGGAACAATGTCCTTAGATGTAGAAAACTATAGCGAACGAATGACTTTTTTTTTTTTTTTTGACTCTTCCCCTTACTGAATTTGGTTGTTTTTTTATTTGTGATTTCGTTATATAAACTCAACTTTTTGATTGACCTTTTTTACCTTGTCCCTTCTACTACGCAGTTTCTCTTTCTCTTCCTTGAAATCATGAGCTAGTTTTAAAATTTTCTCAATAATATTTTTGCTCACCTGGTCAAATTTTAATCACATTTTTTGGCTATTCGTAACTAATCCAAAGTGGTTATTAACCGAATTGTGCAAAAGCAAACATTTCCCCCTACAGATTTGTAAATTTCAACATTATATAATTTTTATTTTATTTTACAAACTTTATAACACTGTAGGTCGACTTGTACTACAAATGCTTACAACTATGTATTGTACATCTCCCTTCCTTACCTTTATTGTATAGGCAACACAATGAACTGCTCTAAAACCATGTGCATGAGCCTCAGGTTCTAGGCCTCTACACGTGCTATATTATGATGATAATGATAGTACGATGCTTTATTTCAATTTGTTTCGTTTTTCAGACTACCAACACTCATTAGAAAATCAAGATGAGTTTTCTAAGCATTTATATAATTTCAATAGTTCCGGTTGGTTACAATTCAATATTTTGATATACAGAATGCTCATACAAATGTGGCATGACAGAGTAAGTAAAAATAATTATCGACTGCATTTGGTCATTAATTATTTTAAGCAATGCCGACGTGGAGGGGAAACTCTAAAAGCTCTCAATAGACTTTTACTTTAATCTTTGATTTATATACTTATCTTGTAGTTACTTAGTGTGATTTAGCATTTCTTGAAAAGCTCGGCCATTTTCGAAATGCCGTCAGATGCTGTAATAAATATTTTTAACGGTATCTGACCGATATGTTAATCAAGTCAGTTGATACGTCTTATCTGTATTTATTGGAATATATTTAGAGTGACACTCATAGTTGTCTAGACGCAGTATTTTTCGCATCCGTTTGAGAAGGTGTTGCAAAATCTACTGGGTCTCGGTGTTTCTCGAAATGTCATTGGCAACTGAATTTTATAAATGGCAAAAAATGCCTCTTTATACAGTCTTTAGTGCCAAATTTTTTCATTGGAAGACAAAATCCAAGACCAGTCATTGTAAATTACCGGTTGAACATTTAAATACCGGTATTATGTCTCCCTTATGTGTGTAAAATATCTCCCCATTATGACTATGAGAAAAAAACAAACATTCCATTCCATGCCGTGTAATTAAAATAAATCCGTATCTAATAGTTTTCCAAAATGCTATCTTCAGCAAAAAAAAAAAAAGAAAAAAAAAACACGTTTTCTAGTTGTATTCTATGACGATGCAATAACATGAATATTATCTTCCTATAAAGTAAACAATGAATTTTCCAAAAGAACCGGAATTCGAATCATACCGGTATCCAATTTTAAATTTTCAATTCGATTAGCACTTCATAAAATATGACTAGATTGATGCTCTCGTTATATCATCTGACTAATGTTAAATGCACGTTTCATGAAATGACCAAAAAATTGGTCAGATACTGTAAAAAATCTTCATTACAGCATCTGACTGCATTTTATGAAATGACCACGATTTTCATGAAATGCTGAATTACGCTAATTAAGTGGCTGCGACATATACATTCAAACACACGTCATATTATGAGAAAATTTGGAAAATTGTACTTAAGTGCCTTACTCAGAGTTGAGTATGTCACTAAAGATTGGTGTAAATATGATTAGAGTTGCGCCCCCTTCTATTCGGTTTATTGAATTCTCATTTTTAATGTTAGGTACATATAATTATATTTTTACATACAGTTATAATTTTTCAGGCCTTTATCCTTTTGAAAATTGTCACGTATACTTTGGTCGGTATCGTCATCGGAGCATTATATTTTCAATTTGGAAACGACGCTTCGAAAACGATATTCAATTTTGGTTTCTTTTTTGTCACTAATATAGTTCTCATGTATATTCCTTTACTACCAGTACTTCTAAACTGTAAGTAGAAACTAATCTTACAGTTTTCAATGTGTAGAAATGATACGTCGAAAATAATATTCTTCTCGAACTGTTTCCAGTTCCTATGGAAGTACAACTTTTGAAACGTGAATATTTCAATAGGTGGTATGGCTTGAACGCGTACTTTTTCGCGTTGACGTTTTTCAGAACTTTTGTCCAGGTAAAACTTATTCACCGTTTAAAATCATTGAGATTGGAAAAAGTGTGACTTTGTAACAGGACCCAAAGACAGGGGAGGGTTTGATGAAGAAACTAGAAGCTGTAAGAGATTTTTATCGCAGAAGTTGATTTATAATTGGGTCCTTTACCAACTTGTCTTCTGAAATTAGAGAGTTAAATAAACACCAAGAAATGTAAAAAAAAAAAAAAAAAAAAAAAAAGAAACTTATGCTTATCAATACTTTAATGTACCTACAAATTTTTATCAACGTCTCTATATAATAATCGAAAAAAATATGTTCTTGCAGGTAATCCTAAGTATGTTCTACGTATTAATCGCATATGTGATGACTGACCAACCACTAGAATTTTTGAGAATAGTAAAATTTTGTATCATCTGTATGTACATTGCTATTGTATCAGAAAGTTTTGGATATACAATATCCGCCCAATTAAATGTAGTGGTAAGTCTTGAAATCAAACGTTTATATTTACTTAGAGGAAATAGAACACCTAACCTTATTATTGTATTAAACATGTACAGAATAGTATATTTGTCGGACCAGCGTTATCAGTTCCTTTCATGTTATTGGCTGTGTACGGTATGGGAACTGGATCAAATCAAATTCCTGTATTGATTAGGATAGCGATGTACTTCAGTTACTTGCGATATGGCCTAGAAGGGTTGGTGATGGCGGTGTACGGCAACGGTCGTAAAGGAATGGAATGCCCCCCCGATGTGGTGTTCTGTGAACTGCGCTATCCCGACGAACTGTTGAAACAGGTTGGCATGGAGAATGTCGACTATTGGATTGATGTAGTGGCATTGACTACAATATTGATATTTTTAAAGATTCTATGTTATTTTTTACTCCGAATGAGATTATCAACCACTCCGTCAAAATTTGCTCTCAGCTTTATCGGCCGCTTTGTAAAAACTCATTTTACAGCGAGCAGATGAACTTACCTGTAAAAAAATGAACCAATGAAATGTTTTTTTCTCAAGCTATTTTGTGATTTTGATGATACCACAATAAAAATATTTATTACAAGCTTTTTTTTTTTACCTTTATGCACATTAATCTGTTTCATCAATATGAAATCTTACCACTCTTGTATTCATTCATGATTACATTTGAATATTTAAGGTAGATTAAATCATACTTACCTATTTTAAAATGTCTCATTGTTTTCTCGATGTGAAGTTTTTTTTTTCTATTTTTTTTGTTTTTGTTTTTTTGTACGGATGGCGAGAAAAATATAGTTCGTTAATTTCCTTCACGGTGTAGTTTTCTATGATCGTGCAACGCTGGTTCTTGATTTAAGTACAAAAAGTAGTTTTATTTTCTAAATTCTTACGAGGTGTTATTTATATGCTCGTCATTTTATTTCACCAATTGGATTCACGTCTAGATGACACAAAATTATTAATATTTTGCTCCCACTCGGTTAAGAATTTCTCGTTTTCTATGATTCAATTTCCCGTCATAAAAAAATAATATTTGCCCATTTATCGGGTAAGAGCAAGAACTTAATTTTCCATCGTATAATGATTTCAATATTTTTTAATCGTTTTTGTAAGCAGGTGGAAATTTTCATTTGAGATACATAAATAATGATTAAAAAACCCGAATTCAACTTGAAGTCATGGAATTTTCATATGTTAGGACAATCTTAATAATCTAGATTGGACCGTAAAAGACTGGAGTTTTTTTTTTTTTAATGAAAGAGTAAAAAGGTTAGAGTAGTTTGCCAGCGAAAAAATTGTGCTGTAAGACATTTTACTCGTAATTGTTTTTTTTTTTTTTTTCGCGAGAGCTTGTCTTTTAAAACGATGAAAATTTTTATTCAATATATATTTTTTTTTTGAAAAACCCTGGAACATTTAGAAATCTTTTGTTTCATGGTGAAAGTTTATTGGAAAAGTATCTCGAAAGGGAGAAAAAAATTAAAAATCAGGCGAGTTTCGATTGGTTATTCAAAAAAGTATAGCCATTGCTTTAGAAGCTTGATCCTCACTGATTTTTCTTTTTTTTTTCAAGTTCACACATTCAAAAGTTTATTCAAACTTGAATATGCATAACTCACGAATTTGGCACTTCTTAATTTCATTAATACAATATCCATTTATTTATGGAACCTTTGAAGAGTCATACAAGACGGCTGGTATTATTCGATTATAATTGTCCACTGACTTAGATCATCGATTCTATAATTTTATTGATAAGTGATTGCGTTTCTCAAGTTTTTCGGACTTTACCAAGTAGGTACACCGAAGTACCCAATTTTTGATAGAAAAATACTAATGCGATTAAATACACGTAGTTCTAGTATAGTCGTATTTATGCTAAGTACTTCTTTTTTGGGGTATGTAGTTGAATTAATGAATCCAATTTTCAGTCGGCCCGAAGCAATGATGCTTCTTTGAGAAGTTTTTCACACACTTTACTGGATGGTACTTACAGTGCCTAAATTCATCATGTAAGTGATTACAGTAACAAAATTCACCGAATAACAAATCTCATAGGTGTTCATATAAATTTACGGAATTATTAGGTCTATTCCAGCTTGATTTTAAGGAATGAAAATCGTTTTATTTTTTTTACGACAGAACTTTTAGCAATCGAATTTAAACCTTCATCTAGATTCCAGATAATTGCTAGCCTATAACGATTTGAATGTTGGAAAGTCCCGAGATACTCGTTCTCTAAGGATCACTTTCATTATCGTGTGAGTCGGAATCATATGCGTCGGAGCTTTCTTCATCATCACTACCCAAGATCTCGAGGCATAAAAACTTGTGCTTTTTCTCAGTTTCCAAGTAATTTAGATCGAACTTGAATACATCTGAAAGACAGATTTGATGATAAAATTTGATCAATTGAATAATACCGTAGTTATTGTGAGTAATTTCACTAAAATTCAAACTTGTACTGGATAGATCTAAAGAGAGAAAAAAAAAAAAAAACGATCAACTCACTCAACATATCTTCCGATCGTAAAGCATCGTCTAGAGGACTTATTGATCGTCTTCTTCAATCAAGTCCAAACTTTCTTTCACTGCCGGATGATCTTTACATCTATCTTTTCGAACTTTGAATACAATTTTAGTCATACATTACACCTGCAACACAGATTTCGAGTATTGTAAGCCTTGCTAACCTCGATATTTTTTCACACATCACTTGAAATATAACTTACTCGTTTGTCGACTTTATTATCGTCCAAAATATATACCTCAATGTATCGAAAATGGCGTTTATGCCTCTCGAAGATACCTCGGTCAATTTTTCGCAACATTCTTTTAGAAAGGAAAGACAATTTCAACAGAATCATCTGTCGCGCTGTAGACTAGCTATTCGAGAATTTGTAAAGCGATTACTTCGTGCAACTGAAACGAGAAGTAACGAATTATTGGGTTCACATCGATTTCTTTTCAATTCATAAAAGTGGTTCGTTGAAATGATTATTAACGTGTCGTACGAATGTATTCTTTTTCCGCCGAATCGCATTTATATGCATAATCTTTTACCCGTACTCTCTACTCTAGGATTGGTTTTTGTATCAGCTTACCATTTTACCATTTTTTGATTAACCAAATGAGCGATAAAAGTAGTTGTTGATAAACACGCTGCTCTATCATTTTGGCGGTAACTTTTCTTGAATTGAAGAACCCAACTCACCGATGGAAGGAAACTAAAGAAGATGATTTCCAATGAATTAATTAATCAAAATCTGAAGTGTGAGCCGTATTCTGAAGTGGTATTGATAACGGCGATGAATGCAGCGTATAACTTTAGTGAACGTAGATGAGCCGGATTGAGCTGGAGTAACGATCGACAGAGTAAGCCACGACCACGAATTATGTTCTCTCTAAATAAATCCTTTACTATAGGTAATGTAAAAGTTAGATGCTTTCACTTTGTAAATTGATCCGTGAATTGATTTCTTTAACGCTTCCCATGCCATCCTCTGATATTCTTCACTGAAATTTGAAAATTTAATATAATTCAACTTGGACTATAGGATCGACTTACGAGAGGATGGTCCTATTACAGGTATACATACCCAGCTTTATCTGTAATTGCTAATTTCGCACATCATTTGTAGCTTCGCTGCTGGTACATACGGTCCGGCAACATCGGTATTATTTTGATTGAGTGGCTCTGGTTTTTCTAATTTATCTGATTTCTTCTCCATTTCTCTTTTCCTTGAGCTCAAATTCGAAGTCGGAAATCCTGGAGCTTTTCTCCCTCGAAGATATCTTCAGAATAATGAAACACAAAAATTAGAAGATCATCAAACACATTTCTCAAGATCTAATCCAAAGTAATAATCCTATTCACCAAAGGTTCACACAGTTTACATTTAAGGTCTGGCAGCCGTAGTTAGATCCAGAGGAGCCTTTACCGCAGTCGGCAGTTGAATTTCACAAGCGGAGAAGAAGATTAACATATTATTTAAATACCTATGGCTAGAATCTAGAAATCCGGCCAGACAGTTTGATAATGATAATGGAAAATTTAATTGGTGGTGTGCCGGTGCGGGCGATTTCCTTAAATTGATCTGAATAGATTTTTATAAAAGGAGGTAATATTGAGAGAATTTTACGTTCTACGAAATTGATTCTCTTCAGTTTTTTTCCTAAATTGCTTCGTTCTCAAATTATTTTGAAATCATGTACTTACTATGGGAAACGGAAATTTGCCCTGAACCTGTTCGATGGTAACGCTCCTAGGCGGTTGACCGGCCCGAGTCCGACTAACTCGTCCGCCATATTGGACTTATTGGAGTGTACTAAAATGTATCACTAGAGTGCGCTGTTAAAAACGCACGGCCGTAATCCGCCATCTCTTAGCCATCTCCCATTCGAACCCCGATACACCTGGACCTGGCAGAGCATCCGTGTAAATCGTTGTCTTGTGCGTGAGTGTTCGTAGTTTTGTATTCAGTATTTACGAACCGAAGCACTACTGTACTGAACTCACTATTCAGTTGTCTCGTCGCCCAGGCTCGTTGCTGTCAGCGTCGCGTGCCGTCTCTTTCTCCGGGTTTTATTTTTGTGTTGTTTTAATTTCATTTATTCGTTGTTTTTATTCTTTTTCACTCATCCGGATTTGTTTTATCGATTAAGTGTTAAGATGATATTTTCTTCTTATTATCGTGGGTTTTAATCATCAAATTCGTGTATTCGACGATCGTGCAATTCCATTGAGATAGAACGAGAATACAAATTCGTGTTTATTCTTATCAGTAGTGTGCAATATTATGAATGTGCGCGATATTTTTCAAGGAAGTTCCTAAAATCCTATCGTCAGATTCGTCTCATTGAAACGTGAAAAGAATTAGCCGGAACCACAACTCAATACTATGATGGTGAGAATCTGGAAATTATCGATACTCTCTTATCGAATAATCGTGATAGAACTCCGGAAAACGTAAATCTTTTCCCCTTCTTACTGGCCTAATTAACTCGGTTTTTATTTGAGTCAATTCTTCTATCGAATAGCCTGTATCGGCGTTGAACTGATTGAATTTGACTGTAAAAAGCACAACTATGTGACTCATGTAGACTGGAGAATTGATTATTTCTCGATATCCGTTCGTATTATACGATGACTAGAGCTCGTGTTTGTTAGTACACATTGTATATTACGTGTTTTATGCGAGTACTAACTTGAGCGTAAATAATTATTAAGCAAGGTTGATCATATTATACTCTTCGTGTTTGGGTAAACCAGTATTTATGTGTGCAGATTGGAATCGTCGTTAGTGGGATGTTGATGTTTTCAATCGATCATATTGTTCTTGCGTGAGTTGAGAAAATGAAGGCGGAAAAAAGTGCAGGTTCGTCAATTTCGGTGTCATCAACCTTTCACTTCCTTGTACTCGAAATGAAAAGGGCCGATGAGGAAAGTTTTGCATGAAAAAGCGCGTTTATCGTTCCTTGAATAGCTGCCGCAATGTACCAAATTATTTTTGCCTTATCGAAAAAATCGACACCATCCTTCAATTTCGGCGAGCCAGTTTCGTCGAGTACTGTACGTTACGTGTAAAGTGGTAAAGGTTAAAAACAATCCGGAGAAAGCCATTAAACACGATTGTCCATGTAACGGAAAAAAGACGACGCTGTGTTGTTGTATTACTTCCTCTTTATTGAAAGGACCTCCTTGACCTTTAGTATACTCCATTAATTTTCGTCCTTTCTGTTCATTGGTCTCCTGTGGGATAAAAGAATGATTGCTTCTCCCGCAGTTCGTTCCTAGTGAATTTGAGAAATTACTCGAAAAAATACCGGTAATTGGGTTCCATTGTCAGGTACGTCACTACTAAACCGAGCTCTTATTTTCTGAATAGAAAAGGCTGTCGCTGCAGGAGTGAAAATGACGTGAGTGATGAATTTATATCATTCTCATCGTCCGTAGCATGATCTATCATTCCCCTCGGTCGAAGATTCGCTCATCATTTTCTATCCGCGCAAGATGTAGTATTATACTTACTCCACTGTTTCGTCAACGATAATTGTCATTACACTCAAATCAGGTCGCGTGCTGTCAATTTTTCTCTCGCGAAATTCCTCGAGTTATTTATAGGTGGGTACTACGTAGCATTTCAAGGAATCATCGATGCATTACGAAATAATATCGATTTCGTTCGAGTATATATTAGCGTATGCGGAATCGACTGATCTTTCAAAGGTCCTTTTTTCTCAGGGATTTTTCAAAACTGTTGCACCTTTTGTTGTTCCTTTAACCCGCAGTTTCTGTTCGCTTGAAACCCTGATAAAAAATCGAGCTCGTAGGTCTTTATATTCAGTAAAATTGAGACGTACCTCTTAAGAAATTGGATGAGAGTCGCTCGTGGAATAGATTATAAATTTATAATGAAGTAAATCAAATTTACGCTCATTTTTGTACCTATCAGGAAGGGTAAATTCCTCAGTGATTGAAGGCTCTCTGGAGTAACACTCCTGGCTGACACCCACTTCGCTCCATAAATTAGGGTTATACCAGCATAGTACAGAACCTTTGGTGGCATGATGTACACAAATCGTATCGCACCAACTTTATTTAAGTCTGTTTAGCTTGGGAAGGGCTCAAACGCCCCCTTGTTCGCCCCCATATGGATGTGAACATGTTGACGCCGTTAGCTCGTGACTTCTTAACTATCCATGATAGTTGCCTGTGACGTCATCACCTTGGGCTCTTTCTATCCCTTACTCTCTTTTATAGTCGGCAGTTTCGTAACCAGAGTCCATTTATAGGAGGGGCTCCTATGAGAATTAGAGGAGCCGCCGATCCTGGAGGTGACTCTGCGCTCGTACGCCTCCCAACGGTCTCCATTATACTAGGCCTAATAGTAATACTGCTGGAGTCTTCCTTATGCTATAGGCCTCCACGTCACGGCTCATTTGGACTCTTATCCTTAGCCTTGATCACTGTACAGTATACTAGGCCTTCTAGTAGCCTTCATGAAGTGTGGTTTTTCGGTCCGACCAAAATGCGGAAGGAACGACAAAATGAAAAATTGAAAACAAGTAACATGTTAGTTACAAATAGAGAGAAAAATTAACACAGTTTCAGTACTCATTGAATAAGTAAAACTTTCTTTGCTTTTGACGGTCTGTCTCTTTTCAGGCGCCGGCCGATGCGACATTCCGAGCTTCGATGGGGGGTGTATCCAATTTTAACCGAATTCGCGAGCTTACGGAGTGCTTCTATAACATAACATTGAAGGATATGTACAATATAACTCCATTAATTGTAAAAACTCAAAGGTTTTTTAACGGAGCTAAACGAGGGGTGTAAGGGACCATGACGTCACCAAGTTGTGACGTCACTGATGCGGACTTTGAAGCTACATTTGATAGGAGGGGACTTGTAAACGACTTCCAAGCCATATAATTATGATAGGGAGGGGCTTAAAAAATTTTGATCTCGAAGCTATATATGATAAGGGGGGATATAGAAAAATGTTTACTTCCAAGCTATATATGATTCGACCTCCAAGCTAAACCGGCTGAGGCCAAAATATGTTACCAGTTAAATGGGAATTTGCGCTAAATTCACTCCAGCGCAAAAACGCAAAACGTTAGATATATATAGAGTTAGGATTTTTCGGTGCTAATAAATCGAAATTCGGTTTTTTCAAATGTTATTTTCGGTATTTTTCGGTATTATCATAAATTCATAAAATTTTGAACGTAAAAACAATCATTTCAAAAAAAAATTGATGAAAAAGATTCTAAAACTCGAAATAGGTACTTATATGTACAAGTAACACAATTAAATAATATACCGCTTATTAAATAGTACTATAAGATGTTTTTCAACATTACTCTGAAGGAATAGTTGCCTTCTATCGCTCAATAAGTATTTATAATCTGAGAATGAACGCTCGACGTCCGAGGATACTATAGGCGCATAGGAATAAGCAGCGATTTTAGCGGGATCATTCATGCCTAATTTACACTGAAGGTTGTCGCCGTGAACCACCGCGTTGTTCAGATCCATCAAAGTAAGTAGTCCCTCATTCTTGGCGATCACATCATCTGTTTTCCGTTTGAAAATACTTCCGCGAGAACCAGGAATTGCATTTATCTTCCTTGAGACATCTTCAACAATTTGTATTTGAGCATTTAACGGTAGTCCCCTAGTCTCTAACTTTTCAATCGCGGCTGGTAAGAACGATAAATATGAAGCGATAAACGCAAGGTCTGAGGCCAATGTATCTGAAGTTTGTATCAGCTTTTTAAGAGTGGACGTGTGCTTGCTATCATCAGGTAACTCCTCGATGAGTTCAGAAAAATCAGTAAAATGTTCCGCAAAAAAAAGCGCCGCTTTGATCCATTCACCCCACCTCGTGACAACCACATCAGGCGGTAGAGCACACTGCATTTTCTCTTTGTATAGATGCACACGAGAAGGACACTTCAAAAAAATTTTCCGGGAAGCACTGATGAGAACGTTAACGGCTGGGAAATTCTCTCTCACTTTCTCACAAATCCTATGAATTCCGTGGGCCACACAGGTTACATGCACGAGTCCTGTGTAGATCTGTTTCAAATTTTTTCCCAATAGTACCATATACGGTGCAGCATCCGTGACGAGTAGTAGAATATTACTAGAAAAGCACTGTCCCTGGTAGAAATGTATGAGGGAATCATTTACAAAGGCACCAACAGTAGCGGCATTCGTTTTTTCTAAAGACCCAGAGGCAATCAGAAATGGATCACTCGCTCCCTCACATGTCAAGTATCCGATGAGTAGGTTGGCTATAAAATTTCCGCGAACGTCGGTAGTTTCGTCAACAATCAAATAGACAGGCTTCTCACCAATTCGGTCCCGCACATCCTCAATTACCGAGTTGTACAATTTTGGAACGTAGTTTTTACGCAGTGTGCTCTCATCAGGTACATGCATGTGCGTATACTTCTTCAAAAATGCCTTCAATGTAGGATTGTTTAGCTTTGATAACGGAATATTCGCGGACAAGAAGGCTTCACAGAGGTCATCGTTAAATGTGGATTCAGGGGATGATGGATTCGAATATGGTAATGTACCCTGCTTCAAATTAGAATTTTTTGTTCGGTGAAGAGCTGCAATATGTGACGCCGAGAGAGTATGTGAAGCCACGTGGCTCTTTTGGCTACACGTAATTGTTTTACTCCCGCAAACTATGCAGCTGACTGTCTTTCCGTCAGTGAAAAAAACTGGATAATCTTTGTTGTACGGCTCGATCCATTTTCGCAATGAAGCACTTGCACAATTTTTTTAATTTTTGGCATAATGAACGAAGAACACTGAACACGTATACATACGCCTACGAATATCAAAGGGAACAACTACTTTGATGGATGAAAATCAATTTTTTTCTCTTCATACATTTCACCTGCACGTACTTGAACATACCTTCATACTCACGCAGTGCAATAAACTACGTATTAGTCACCTTCTTACATGCGTTATCGCGTTATCGGCATTCTGAAATAATGTACTTCGAGTATTTCAAGTTGAACACGTGTCATACTGTCTCATTTCACGCGTTGCCATTAGCTTTTCAGGAATTTTCGGACGTTTAAGCCAATTTTCGGTTTTATTCGGTGGAAAAGTGCATTTTCGGTGTTTATTCTGTTTTCGGTATTTTTCGGTGAAATAAAATTTTTTTCCTGGCATCCCTACACCCTAAATCGTGCTCATCTTTTATTATTTTTGATTTGTGCTCAAAGGAAATCATTTGAGAAAAACCGGCTGATCCTAACTCTAGATATACTTCAAATCTACGAAATTTGTATCTCAATTTTATCTTCAATTTGCGTTTCTACCCAACTTTCTACGACTTTCCTGAGCCGAATTATGGACCGAAATGTGCCAAAATTGATCAAGTTGCCAAGATTTCCAAAATAAGAAATTGAAAATTACCCACTTTCAAGTCTTATGAGGTTATTCAGGTGTTTTTTCCGAAATCAACGTGAAATTTTACTTTGAAATAAAGTAAAAAAGTTTAAACAATTTTCAATTTTTGAGAATTTTGGCACATTTTGGTCATTTAACTGGTAACATCTTTTGGCCTCACCCTGTATATGATAGGGCAGTAAGAGGGGTACTTACGAAAAACTTAACGTTTCTGTAATGGAGTTGAACGAGGGGTGGCAAGGAACCTGTTTTATGGGGCTCGTGTGATCATCTGAAAAATGTAGATAGTGACGTCACAGGTTCTGCCCCTGAAGTTATATATATGATAGAGGGGAATTGATAGGGAACTTGGAAAATTTTCGAGCTCCAAACTTTGCCAGCCGCCCGGAGGGTGGATGGCGGACGGTGGACGGTGGACGTTTGTTCCGAAAAATTCCACGATGAAACAAGTTCCCCATTAAAAATTCTCGTCTGAACAGGGAACTGTAAGTAATTTAGGGGCCCATGTCCTTCATATTTATAGAACTCTACCTGAACCAGCCTAAATTTAGTGGTGTGATCAGGGGAGGAGTTTTAATTCAAAAAAATCAATAACCATAGTTCAAAAAATATTTCAACCTCTACCACCAGACCCTTGCCATTGAACCACACGTCTTTCAAAAATTTCTATCTACACCTGTACTCAAATTATTGTCGAACTTTGATACATTCTTCTCCTTCGAATTTCGTGTTGAAAATCATCTCTTCTGATACGCGGATGTAAAGTTCTAGAAATATTTTTAAAAAGAGGGAAAGTTGTGTGTCAGTTTTTGTAACAGAAGTCTCGTATTGGACTAATCTCTTCAAATCATTGGATTTTATTGTACAGTCGAGTGCCTAATTTCAACTTCGATGGTCAAAGTATGATGGTCTAGAAAATTTCTGTTCTCTTGCGTACCTTGTGCAGTGCGTTCAAATTATATACGATCATAATTTTTTTCTCGAAACTCGTCTACCATTAACGTTGATAGTCTATTATTGACATATAGGATTACTTTCGCCGTAATGGGATGGAAATAATGTTGTATTCTATAACTTTCTTGCAAACCACTGTAACAAACTCATCGAAATCTGCTGTGTGACGTTTAATAATTTTTTCCATGTGGCATGGCATTGACATTCGTATCACTCGGCACTTTCCTTACTCGTTACAGAAATTATGTCATTCTGCGGTGAAGTTATTTGCGTTCGATCATTCTGTAGGTCGAAGTCTTGAAGAATGTGTCGCGATTCACCTTATTCAAGTGAAAGTCACAAGAATCCATGTTGTACCTGTTATGATCATCATTTAGTTAGACGCTTTATTCGAAACAACAAATCGATACAAATGATGGTGACAAATTCGATGAATTGTACTCGTTCGAACATGGTCTACAAATCTGGTTGCTAGATATTTTTTCACCATATAAACTATGTTATTACGTGCTGTGCACTACGTTTTTATTCTCCATTAAAATTTATCTACAGGAAGAGTATTATTACTCGTATTCGCCTCCGCGTATCTCGATACCACGCGCCACACTTTTTGATATATTTTCGTGACACTCGAGCATCCACTTCGTCCAAAATACTGTGTTTATTTTTTGAACGACTCTTATCGTATACGTAAATATTTGATTACTACCGATGGTATTGTGTATACGGCACTCGTTCGCTTGTAAACCAGTGTGTCCGAGATAATGAGGCCTTGTATGTTGTTGCGTGGTTGGTCATGCACCGGTATGGCATTTAACCAACTTGAATATCAAGTCAGACGATATGAGACCAGCATTTGTGAAAGAACGAAAGTGAAAAACCTAATCGAATGACAATTTTTTGAAAGAAATTAGGAGGTACGTAGGTTCTTCAAGTTTCATCATCAGCAGCCCCCCTCCGTTGTCTCTTGAATTCGCAGTTCTTCTTATTTCGTTCTCGGATACCATCATTTTTGGCTTTTGCTGTAGAAGAATGTCCAGAGAATGAATGGACGAGGATTTTCTTGGTTTTAGAATGATTTTTGGAGAAATTGAGTGAAAGAAATACTCTTGAATTAAGGTGGAGTTGATACATGAGGACCCCTGGAAAACACTGGAGGAACCTATTTCATATATAATTTGAATAATTTTTATAGAATTTCCTCAATTATCGCACTTAGTCCTCCAACTCAAACATTTGCTCATATCAAAATTTTAGACCTCCACCAACTAGGCCTAGCTCGAGGGTGAAAGAGCTTTTAAAGACTGTTTTGTACAGTTTTGAAATCGCAGACGACAGGTAAGTGCCTCGACCGTTTATCTAAGGACATTTCGTCCCAAGAAATTACGTCCACAGCCGGCTTGTCCAGGATTTTGCGTCCATGGACATTTAGTTCACAACACTTTTTGTCCACTTCTTCCTTTTTCCAAAACTATCTTGTATGTTGATGGCGCTGAAATGTCGCAAAGAAAGAAAGGTGTCAGAGTCGGACTGAGCTGTGTCCAAGATCTATACCGACAGAATTTTTCATGTACAATTAGGAATCGCAGTGAATGGCCGGTACATCAACAACATACAAGTACAATACGCCGACGTTGCGATGTTGATTGCGGACTCTGTCAGTGACCTTCAAAATATATCAAATAAAGTCGACAGCCACATCGAGAAGTGCGGTTTCAGACTGAATATCGCAAAAACTGAGTACATGGTTGTCAGCAGAAACCAACGGATAGTCATAGATTTATTGCTGACGGACATTACCAGAAAGTTGAGCACGTTAAAGAATTCAAACATTGCACCACAGGGAGCCTGGATCCTGAAGTGAGGTGAAGAGAAGATGAAAAACTTTTTTTTTTTTAATTTCTCGTGATTTGATTGAAAATGGAGAGGACAAAGAAATACTGTCGAAAAAATGTCTTGGACGAAACTACTCTGGACGTGATTTCTTGGACGAAAAGACTTTCGGCGAAATGTCCTCAGATCAATTGTGGGTTCAACGACAGATAGCAAATATCTTCGTAAGATATTCTTTTATAGAATACATATTCGTTCTAGTAGAGAGACTGGAAAATTATTTCACTATCATTTTCAATTGTAGAGTGAAAGGCTTTCCCTTTCGTATCAGTCTGTTAGAATTGTTTTCTACTATAAATAACCTTCCATTAGCAACTGTGCATTGTATTTTTGGTTCTAATTCACGCTTTTTCTTCGATGTTTCAGAAGATAACCCGCTATCATTTTGCTGTCGAGTTCGGACGTGGATGAAAAATAATGGGGTTTGTTTTTAAAGTATCCCAAGAATGTCCACAAGTAATCGCTGTAGCGAGTGAGAGCTGATGCTGTTATGACATCATCACTAGGAGGAAGTGGTAGACGCTGCAGAGGATTAACGGATATCGTTCCGCAGTATGATGACAGTCAAAGTGATAAAGTAAGTTGAGATACTGCAGGCCTGTTGCATCTTATAATATTTAATGAGTACTCGAAATTTTACTGCATATCTAATGTACTGCTTAATGCCACATTTTTATTATTCATAACCTAAATACATCAGTGCACTCGCATCAAATACGAGAAACTATATTTATATATAATATACACATAAAGTCAGCCGGAGATGCACTAACAAAATGTTATTGAGTCGATGTACCAGGGTAGGCATTTGTTTTTCTTTCTTTTTCTCGCTGTATCTCTCGACTGATTCACAGGATCGTACGCGTTCTCGTGATTATTTTCGGTAGTTAGATCTTTCGTTTAGACGAAAAGATGCACGCTGTCTGGGCAGGAAACGAACTGACATGTCGGCGTCGTTAATGATTGTCATAATTTAAAGCTAGAAAACCGAGCGAAGAATGATGGAAGATGAAACGATTCCTGATTTTGAAAAGGGTCGGAGATGAGTTTGTGAAAAGATGGAGAAGCGAATCTTTACTTGGCAAGTTTATGGGTTAAATGAAATTGGTTGAAACTATTTTAGCATTATGTACCAGAGATATTTGTAAAGAAGTTTCTTATATGTGTCAAGTTCAGATCAGTTAAGCTAGTCGAACGAGTTCGTACTTGAGCTTTATTCACTTTATATTTTGTCCTTGTAATTCTTTTGTAACAAGTTTTGTCGGCTTTCCGTCACTATCTATACGGTACTAAGAAGAAGTGCATCTCTCACCGAATAACTACTTTCAAGATTGAGAGAAAAACTTTCTGTTACAGTAATAGCTTAAAACAGTCACTTGGTCTTGTTTCAGGTTTTTACTAAGCCTCTCCTTATAATTTAGCCTTGGGCTCAACCCCCTCCCCCATTTCAGAATTTTTCCCCCGTTCTTCTCCTTGATATTCATGTGTATTTTTTTTTTTAATTCTAAATTCTCTTAACGACACTGAAATGTATAACAAATGAAAATAATAAAGTAATCAATATTTTTTGTTCTAATCGAGATCATATTGAACTGAGCGGAACTTTTATCGTAATTCGTTGTTTACTTATAATATCGAAGTTTCTTCCATCTATTTAGTGTTTCACTGAATCCAACCTTCATTTCTTTCCAAATTTTTAATGAATCATAAATCATTCGAACTAGTTTCCAGTTGTTTACGCTAGTAGTCTGCTGATTCCCGCTTTCTCGAAAAATATCGAATTCCTCCAATCAGGATACAATTTGATGATCCGATTCAGCGTCAGCTCGCTGTTATTGATGAGAAAATTCTTTTTTAGAAGAATAAAAACTGGATTGCTAGATCTTATTATCAGTCTCCAATTAAGACTACTATCAGATTCTGTTGGAAAGGATTTTTTCTCAGCGGTAGGACGTGGAGTCCTCGTGTGTCGAGCTACAGGGTGCTCGCTTATGTGTACAGTTGTATTATAAATAAGTTTGAAAATAGATTTTAAATGAAGAAGTCAAGGTGATCGTTAGAAAAGTGAAATGGAAAACTACCTACCCGATAAATAAATAAACTATTCGATGGTGTATCAGATGTAAGGCAACTCGCTCTTTGCGACCTGTGTGAGAAAACTGTGTGAAATCGTAAATTATTTATTCAAAAGGTGTGGTGTCAGCTATTAAGAAAGAAAAAAGAAGGTGTATTTTTTCATTTTAGAAGTTTAATAGAATTAGAAGTGGAATGATGATATAAAATGCCCGCACCTTTCTTTGATATCTACAAATTACAGATCGATCTTTGAAAACGACTCTTCTTCGCATACTGCGAAAAAACAGATGGGCTGTTTTGCTTCCAATGTTGAATACCTAGATGCGATGCTGTGTTAGTGAACCTGTCGAATATTTTGTTTATAAAAACGGAAACTGGACTCGTTTTTTTAGAAAGAAATTTAAACGAGTATTCTTTATCGTTTTTTTGTATAATGTGTATTTTTAATCAGCTTTATAGCAAATTCGTTTCTTTGTTTTTCCTATTTTCGGGTCATACAGTTGGTCTCGTTATGTATTGTCCCTCATTATTGTGGTATAGAGAACATTCTTTTACTGTGCTTTGGTTCCCATATTTAAGTTTGAAATAAAGATGCTCGAATTTAATTTGGTCGACTTTCATCGGACGTAATGCGGTGTTTTTATTGCGGGTTGTGCGTTGGAAAGAATTTTTTCTCACACATTTATGATGGAAAGTGTATGCGTGTTCGTCTTGGTCATCATTAACTCTCATGTCGCGTGAAGTCCGTTCTAGATTCATCAAAATGACGGGGGCCTCGAATACCGTGTAAATGCCCCTATTATGATGTCGGTGATCCGTGCTGTTGGGTATCCGATTACGCCGCATCGTAAAAATTTTGGTCTGTTTTGTTATACTTTCTTCAGAACTTAAAGTTCCCCACATCTAGTTGGTGAAAAAATACTCGGATATTTCATTGTTTGATTGATAGTGTATTTGGCGCTTTGTGTTTGTATTTCATCGTATCAGATTAGTGAGACTTGATTTTTCACGGAAATTTGTGAAATGATTTCATTGAAGTTGACCAAAATCATATCCTGTAGAATTTAAAAAAAAAAAGAATTTCAAACGCTCCACCGTGATAATCGAGGACAACTGGTTTAAGAGTTACGCTCCGTGATGGAGAAGGTTGACAGAAGGGGTTGGGTATCTGTGGACTGATTTTTCAGAAGCCAATTTGAACCTACTGGTGGTGGAGATGAAGAACAGAAGAACACAGTTACGCAACCGCGAAGTTTTTATTTTTGTGAAAGAATACAACTGAAAGTAGAATAATAAAAGTTACATAAGGTACTATTAACAGGAATTAACAAGAGACGCCGATGAAATACCGACAGACAAGAGACGCCAACGTTGTCTTCTTTTTCATCGTCCTCGCCGTCGTCATCAATACTTGGAAGGAGAGGGTGGAAGTGATCACACAAGTTCCGCTGTATCTATACTTCCTCCTCTTGAAGTTCGACCCTATCCTCTCTCGACTGAGTAGGATACAATCCAAAATAAGAAGGGGTGAGCCCATTCTCAGCTAGGACTTTATGGAGACCGTAATCTCCGTATTTATTCAGATGGTAGCTAATCTCGAAATCCTTGATAGCTTTTCGACAAAGGAAACTCGGTTCGGGGCGAATTGGGTGTCATTTGTTGAGATTAAACTGATGACCAGTTTCAATTAGATTCCGGGCTAAGGTGGACTTTCTGGCCTTGAGGTTCGTGTCAAACGTCTTCTTATGCTCACTGAAGTTTCGCTAAGTCTCACCTATGTAGAGCCCCGAGCAGTCAGGGAAAGATAATTTATAAACTCCACACTTCCGTAAGAGGGGGGTGAGGTCTTCGAGCAGACCCGTGTGAGCACATGGAGTGCAGTGCGGAGTTTATAATAGCCAGGATTAAAACTATGAGATTTGCGGTAGTGGTAGAACTACGCTGCCACCGCTGCAGCTGCGTGATAATGCAGTTGATAAGAATGAATAGAATTTCAGCTCGTATCACAAAATCTCATTTTTATGAAAAAATGTTTTCTTCTTGGAAAAATTGTTTGTCTTTAAGGAAAACATGTTATTCTTTTGTGAAAAATATGTTTCTTGAAATTATACAGTAAAATTACTATCAAATTTAGATTCAGTGGTCCACAAAATGAAAAAATGATTGTTTCATAGAATTTCACAACAAAACATGTTTTTTAACTAGAAAACATTTGAAAAACATGTTTGTTATAGTTTGGTAGGTAGCAAAATTTTTTCCAAATTAAGATTCAAAGTATTCATTACAGGAGTAAAATATTTTCACAAGAAAAACAAAAAACATGGTTTTTGCTGAAAAAAAAACTTTTTTTTTTTTTTTGTGAAAAATATCTTGTAATAGTTTAATGGCAAAGATTTTGCCAAATTAGGATTATTTAGTGATCCAATACATAAGTAAAACACATTTTCACACAAAAAAAACAAAAACAAAAATAACTAGTTTTTCGGATGTTTTCTTTGAAAAAGATGTTTTTTTTTTTGTGAAAAACATGTCTGTTACAGTTTGGTAGAAAAATTTCTGCCCAATTTCGAATCAGTGATCCAAAACATGACTAAAATAATAAGATTTTCACGAAAAAAATGAAAAAAAAGAACATATTATATTTTCCTTGAAAAAACATGTTTTTAGGGTGAAAAATATGTTCGTCGAAGTTGCATGATAAAACTGCTACCATTATTTGGATTCTGCGACCCAAAAAATGGGTATAATCGAAGTCCTGAAGTTTTGGCCGCAAAAAATTATTTCTGGACCAGCTTGGCGTCTGGTCATTGCTTATTCTCTTCACCATGGGTCGGTTGTTGTGGACGCCCACATTTACTTTATAACCGCCAACACCTCGTCTACTTTCCTGTGTATGGTACTGATCTGGAGTACTTCCTTATTGTGCTGTCGTGGGTTCCCTTCTTTGCTTCCATTTTCCCAAGAACTCCTTCAACCACGCCTCTAGAGTAGCCTTTGGCTGCTGCAATCTGCTTCTTTCCTCTTCAGTTTATTGTTCTTCAGGAAAAAGGTTGCTCAATAGCAGTAGTTCTGAATTGCAGCTAACTTGTGCCTGGGATCGTGGTGAGAGTCGTTTGGGACGATGGTGCCCGTGATTACGATACCATCTACAGGGTGTCTACCAGGTCAACTAGTCAACCAAGTCAATTAAAGTCAACTTTCTTGAAACATGGTCAACTAAGTGAAGTAAAGTCAACTTTTCTATCCGTAGGTCAACTAAAAAGTCCAAAAGTGCATAATTTTGTGTAAAGAATGTTTTTCACATGTCTTCCTATATGCACAATATCAAGGTATAGGTAATCAACAAACTTCACACTCTTCTCAATTAAATATTAATTCTTGCAAACGAATAAAAAATACCGAAATTACGATATTAGTTTGGAGGGGGGGGGGGGAGTCTGATATTTTTTAGGGTCAAATAAAATATCGAAAAAAGGTTAACTAATGTCAACTATTTACATTTTTCAATTCTGGTAGACACCCTGATCTACGTATCCAGGCCAGTATTTGATCGAGTTTCTAAACTTGTTGCCTTTCAATATCTTGTTTTCAATATCATTCATCAATATCTACGCCAGTATTGCAGACTGCGGTGATCCTATCGCTAGTCGTTTTTCCTGGCTTTACTACTTATTTGTTATTGAAGTGCCTCGAAAAGTACTCTCGCAAACTAACCAATAAAGTAGAACTGTACACTCAGGATCCTTTCAACTTTCTTGCTACCACCCTAACTACATTATTACCACACATGCTTGACTTTCAAGGGACCCTACAAGGAAAGCTAGTTGTTTTAAAAAAACCAAAACAGTACTGGGTGAGCATTAACAATCAAAAGAAATAATTATGATAAGAAGCTTCTGCATGTACACGCCCCTAATTTGATGCATCCACCCACAATGAGTGTACAAAAAATTCATAACTTTGTTACGAATATGTAGTTGTAGAGAGGTGCTCATCCAACCAGAAAAGAGCCTTCATATTTAGAAGCTGACCTCAAAACAAAAACTTATCGTTACCGGTATGTATAGCGGTAATAATGTGTGTAAGGAATGCGTCATTAATTTATCATTTTTTTTAATTTTATTTTTTTAATTCTTTCTTCAAAATTAAATATTGTTACGGTAGATTCGTATCGTACCTATCGTGTTGGGTTGTTAACCCGACGGCTATCTGTACAATGTTATAGCTGTTATTTACGGTAATTTTATTTTCCTTCCGTAAGAACGGCATATAAAATTGTATCTGTAGTAGTCTATGGTGTGTCTCAGCCCTGTAGTATAATATTGTGTACAGCAACAGCGTGTCGTTTTATTCATTAGAAGTGTACACACATAAACAATTTATAACACTCGGTATTCAGACGTGTGGATTTTTTCACCTTGTAATGAAACAGGATCATCGTCGCTGAAGAGTACCTTTTTTTTTTTTTTTTTTTTTGGTAGAGCTATAGATCTCTTGTATTATTGTACGCATCTCTCGACGTTGAAATTATTAGTATTGCTGTTGGTGTGTACTTCTTTAGTGAGAATAGTCCGTCTTCAGTGCATCTTGGAAGCACTGCCTTAGTTCCTTCGCATTTCCTCAACAGCGTGAGCGCGTGATCTCATTTATCAGCTGGGGAACAATAGAAAAGAATCTGAATTGAGTATACAGCGATAAAATGCGTGTAAAATGATAGCAGACCTACCTTACTTTTATCATAACAGAGCACAACCTAATTGTGGTGGTTTCATGACTTCAGAGCCGATATTAGCATTCTTTCTCTTTCTTTTAAATAGTGTTGTAATTGGAAATTTTACACACAATGCGATGGTTTTTGGTCCCTTTCATTCTTACGTAACATTCTACATTACCCTATAGGGAATATCCATGTCTAAAAGATAGTAAGTTAGTCGATGGTACATAGGTCTGTTTTCCTGTACAAAATTGAATCGGCGTTCTATAGGGTGAAATGAATTTCTAGAATCCGTAGACATGAGCTTGTTAGTTATATTATGTGTGAGATTTATTGAAATGTTTTTTTCATTAGAGTGACTTCTTGAAAAATATTATGTTGTTGTTATCAACATGCACTAAAAGTGTACAGATGAAGAGGCGAGACGTTTTACTCGTATAGTCTGGGTGTCGCTCGATGATCATAAACTATTAGAGGTTCATTATGGAGAATTATTGTAAAACTTCTGAAAGTCGGTGGAAGAATCTTTTTCCTTTTGTATATAACAAACAACACTTGAAATCCTGGAAGGGATATTGTGGCTGTACGTTGTCGCATTCTTCTCGTTTCTCAAGTTGAGGCGAGCAAGAAACCTGTTTTATGGAAAGATCTTTCGATTTAAATTTAAATCGTAATTTAAATCAATTATTTGGTCGAAATATTTCCGAATGACTCGAAAGGCATCTTAGGGAAACGTCATAAAATTAAACACCTATAGGTCGATGGTCGCAATTTGTGTAACCCCTTCCCATGTTTGCAGCTTCAAAATCGAAATTCTCAAAGGTTTGTGCTATAAATGTAGCTCAAATTTTATCAACTTCCCTTTCTCGTATGTAACAGCTCGCATTCTTTCAAGTCCTCAAAGTAAGTTGAAGGTTCCTGTACACCTTTCCGAATGGTCACCGCCCCTTCGGAATCACAATTTGGCGGAAAAACGTGGATTTTTTTTTTTATTAATTTGCCATAACGAGGATTGGTGCCATATCTAAAATAGCTGAGAATTTAAAAAGCTTGAATTTAGATCTAAGTCGAGAAACTATTTTGAAAATCATAACCAAGGTTCTTATCTAATGATGAGAAAATAACTCGTTACTTCCTTGTGGGGGAAGGAGGGGCGTTCTCGATTTCCATTTTTCATGTAATATAATATATATATTTTTTCCTTCATCATAATTTCTAATTTCAGAAACTCGGTCAAAATCTCACTCCTCAGTCGTGAAACGTTCCAATGCGGCGTTGTCCCCATGAGAAAACTCGAGATCGACAAAATTGAACCCATCCACTTACTCATATGGGCTGTAGAGCATGGTGTATTTTTCAACAAAAATCATCCCTAGTTTCTAGCGATAAAAATCCGTCAAACTCATTCGACAAAAAAAAAATCAGGGGGTTAGCTAGCACCCGGGAATATTCAATTATTTGATGCGCCAATACAACATACTTTGGTACATACAATAGTCCTCGGTGTGGTAGAACTTCCCCCCCCCCCCCAAAAAAAAAAAAAAAAAAAAAATCAATATTTGGTGAATTTCTATAAATTTTCATAAATAGCGGGGCAAGCTATGACTGCTACTGCAACAGACCGCGTGGAATCAGAGGCCAATGTTCGAGCTGAATAATACACACTTGTGACATTCACTCCCTTCACTTTGAAATGCTTACTTTCCTTTTTCTTCAAGTCGCGGCGGTACAAACTGCGTATTACTGGGAGTCGTTTTGAATTCGTCTTAAAATACCATCAAAATTACAGACAAAAAAAAATCCTCCACAATCTACAGGAATTCAAATTTTAAATTTTTTTCATTGGATCAGAAATGAAATTGATGGTTTTTCATTGGACCATTTTTCAAATATTGGACTTTTATAGGGTTTATTGGATATATAGGAATTCGCAAAAATTCTCTACACTGGGCAATCGCCGTTCTCTCACTGCAATCTCACAATAAAAAAACATCGCTCTATTATTCCTTCCACCGGCATAACACAACGAGAATTTTTGTGTATTCCGCGGCTTCGTTCAAATGCGGGGCGATAGGTGTATTCTCATCGCGAGCTCACATTAGCCCTTCATCCGTGTAATACAACGAGAATTTGTGACCCCGGTCTACAGAAACCCGCCTTAGTGTTCAATTACAATCAGGAGAAAAGGAATCCTCCTTCCTTTGTGAACGATCCTCTTCTCCTGATCGATATTCAACGCTAAGGCGGGTTTCTGTAAACGAGGTCACATTTTCACGTATTTTCTCAGTTTGATAAAAGGCAGGGCGATTGCTGTCTTCTCATCACGAGCTCACGGCAGAAGACGATCTCTTGTTGTATTGACTTGCTCATAAATGCTAATTTTTGAAGTACTGAGGGGATTCTGCCACTTCAAGCAAGTTTACGGCTCTTAGTAAAGCGTAGTTTGTACTGCTACGAGTCAAGGAAAGCGAAAAGTAAACATTTGAAAGTGAAGAAAGTGAATGTCAGGAAAACGTAATATTCAGCCGGCATATTGACTATTGGTTCCGCGCGGTCTACTGCTGTAACAGTCATAGCTTGCCCCGCTGTTGATAAAAAATTGAAAAAATTCACCAAATTAATATCAATTCTTTTGGAAATGTTCCGCCTCACCGAGGACTATGGTACAAAGCATATTGTACTTGAGGCGCATCAAATAAAGGAATATCCCCGGGTACCACCACCTAATTTTTTTGTTGCATGAGTTTAAAGTTTTGTTATTGCTAGAAACTAAAAAAGATTTTTTTTTGAAAAAAAAATACCATGGATGCACGTTTAATTTCTAAAATATCTCCAAATTTCATAGCTCTGAGATACAGCCGTTTGGATTTTAGGCCTCAAAATGGCTCTACAGCCCATATGGGTGAGCGGATGGGTCCAATTTTATGGATTTCGAGTTTTTCGTGGGACAACATTTCAACACACTTTTGGAACATCTTGCGACTAAGGCCATTTCTCTCCTTACCCGGCTAGAACATTTCCTGCGTACCAGAATGACTAGAGTGTAAAATTTTTACCTGTCCAGAACTGAATCAAACTCCCGTACATGTAGCTCTATAGCCGAAGTTTCTTGAGTGTAAAAACGTAATTTTAAACTTTCCTTCTAGTGATTCGCCCTGATCCAGATTCTCTGAGGAACTGACTCCCGACTTTTCCTGTTTCCACTCAGAATATTTTTTTTTTGTATCTCTGTTGACAATCGTTGTCGGCCCTCGTCTATCGGTACCAATCGAACACTATTTTGACATCCTCGTAGTGAAATTTTGAAATTTTTTAAAATTAGAAAATCTGGATCCGATGTATTCGTGGAAAAAAAAAAGATGGTTAAATATGAGATTAAGAAAGTTACCAATAGTATAATGTTTTATGTTAAACTGTACTTCGTAGGTACCAATCTTTTATAGAAACTCGTTACGTATCTATATGCATTTTTATGACGCGAAAATCAAGTTTAAATAATGAGGCTTGTTCACACCGGTAAATTTCGTTTAATTTATCTTCGCATCTTTTTTCCCCCTTTTTTTTTTTCTCCAACTTTCTAATATTCTGCGTCGCGTATATCCAATATTGGATATGACTAACTGACGAGTTACGTTATCCTTCGTTTCTAAAATTTCAATTGATATTTTAAGATCATGATTAACAAGAGTTTCGATTATTTTCAATCAGATGTATCTTGACTTTGCATCTGCTTAAAATACATTTATAAAATTGCACTGGTACCTAACTGGTTCTTCATTTCATTAACAAAAGAACTGATAATAGGACTTTTTAAAATTGTCTCATCAAATAGTTAATAACTTTTCAAATGTAAAAAAAAATTGATTCATCTTGCTTTCTTCGTTTCTGTCTTGCTTCTCTTCTTTATTGTTTATGCGAGTGGTCCAGACAAGTTGACAAGGATGAAGGAAAGAGACGAGACGAGACGAGTGCTGTAATCAGTTCAAGAATCAATTGCTGAACTACAAGGTGTAATAGGGTAGACTGCAGGCAACATTTTTGGAATTTTTTCGATGCCGAAGTCGTATCCAACGTCGAGGAAAACAATTACTATCGTAGATACAAATATTTCAAGTTTGAGAGCGGAATGCAATGCATAATGCTTACTGGTGAATTGTTCAGATTTTAAAGTTCTTTTTCCTTGTTTTATGGTTTGTATTATGCATTCTGTGCATAATGTAGCAAGAAACTTGTTTGCGGTGAGCGTACACGTTAATAGGAAGATTTTCGAGATAAGCGTGTCTTGTGAAGTTTATAAAAAGTGATATCGCGATCGTGCTTCATTCTGCGAAACGGTGACGATTTTTGCAGTTCATATTAGAGGTGACTGAGAAATCGTACTCCCAATACTAAAAGGTTTAATGTGATGTAAAAATGCTATCTAATAAAATTCAACTTCTTCTTTGCCGACGGAATTTTTTTCGCTCGGCTGGATAGATAAGGTTCAGAATAACCCAGATTTTTGTATCTTAAAAATTTTATGGTATCAAGGTTTCGTCCGGGAACGTCTTATAAACTATAGGGAGTATCTTCTGGATTATAGAATGCCGAGTTATTATATCATGAACATTTAAAAGAATGGCCTCGTACGAAGAATCAAAAAAATGAATGATGATTTTACTCGCGCTCAAGATATAATATTATCACTCTTTATGGTTGATTTCGATTAAAAATTTTAAAACAAACTGGAGTTGGGAGATTTTTATTTTTCTTGATATGTGAGATCTTAATTCTCCTCTAATTTTTTCGATGAAGTCCTCATTTCCGTATCTGTGGAACATGGCCTATTAAATTTGTTATTCTATCTAAATTATGAAGGAGAAGAGCTGTTTTTTTGGACGAATAGGCTCCGTTCGTAGGGTATCAATTTTACTGAAATTTTGAATGTCGCTTCCTATCAGTACACAATCGTCGATACGGGGGTTAAAAATAACAAACTCCCTCTTTTAAAGTCGTGGCGAGAGATGAAAATTGGATGTCTTGGCCTGCATCTTTTTACCTTGAAATCTGTAGGTATAAATTAAAGGTTTTTACTTTGACGAAATCGGACAAAATCGCTTAGAAATACGGATTGTGTGTCAATCAGTGTACTGTGATGTCAATGGATATAATTTCGAGCAATATATTTACGAGCCGTACATCGACACTAAGGGTTATCAGTTCGTGGTCAGTAGCTATGGAGAGCTTGAGAAAATTGAGGTGGGAGCAGTTGGAAAAGGATCAGAGACTACAGTAGAGGGTGAAAGTAAGTGAAACGCAGATGATTAGAAAAGTTCGTGACCGTATTGGAATTGTTACAAAAAGCAGGTGGAAAACGTGGAGGAACAGAGGGTGAGAGACGGATATCTTCAACAGCGGGATACGAGAAGAGGTGACGAAGAGATATATTATCATATTGGTAGTATTGACAAGAAGGCAGGAAGAGTGAATGGATCTGAAAAAAAGATGGGAGTGCGTGGAACGCGTGTGACCCATTCTGAAGCGAGAGAGAATGATTTCTTGAAGACGGTTACTTTGACTGGAAGAAGTCCAGGGGGTTGCTTTGCTTTCGATTGCTCCAAGTTTGTTTGAATGCTAATTTCTTCAAAAGTCATGCCAGGAGTCAAGTATCAGGGATCGGTAAAAGTGCTTAAGGTCAGAGGCAGGGGTAAAAACAGGGTAATAAATTTTGTGGAATAGAAGGGATCTATGGCGACAAAGATATTCGCGTCATGTTCCGGGAAGTTGATGTGACCCGGAATGCACAAGAAGGAGACAAATGTAGAAGTGGATGATAGTGATTGCAGGAGTAAATAAATGCACTGATTCAGGGGATTAGTTGAACAAGAGTCCTGTGTAGACAGGAGAGATGAAAGTGAGTCAGTTAACACTGAAATTTGAACTGACGGTGAAGAGATGGATGGGAGAATAACAAGAGCACATGGCGTTTTGTTTGGTATTGAAAATGGAAGCAGGATTTTTCAATCGACGACCGATGATCAAGTACGTGCTTCCTGTTTCGGGTCCAGACTTAGATCCTCGGTAAAATTAGACTGCTGGGTCAGAAAATTGGTGTAGAGATAATGTCGGCATATAGTGTTGTGTGTTTCGAGATAATCGGCTAGATCGGAAAAGAGATGTATGTCGGCAGAGTGCGGGTGCATGAATTGGAAGCTGAGTAAATTGAGCTGTGGATACAAGAAAATTGGCATTCAGCTTCAATACGGAAGCTGAGAGTGGGGCTAGGTGGTTGTGTACCGAGCGCTTGGTTTACTTCAAAAGCAAATAATTTGACGGGCAGAAAAGAGTTATCAAAGAAGAACAGGCGATAAATTTGTTGAAGTTTTGCGTTGCATACTGAGTAGTAAATGGAAGAGAGGAGAATCGGTTATATAGAAAAGTGTTGAGTGGGTTGTTACTGCTTAATAGTAGGTAGGAATATGATCAGTAACAGGATGTGATCTTCTGCCATTGAATTTTTTTCAAGGGAAGTGAGGTGTCACAGGTACAAGTCGGGTGTTGATGGTTATGAATAAGTTTACAGCTAACAATTCGTTGATAAATATAATTACAATGCGAGCTGTAAGGTCACGAGGTAAATGAGAGTATAGCTGTGAGGATGTGGTAGTGTTTGATTTTTATAGATCCAGACAGCTAAGAAAATTCCTCATGGCGTTGCACATAGGACAAATGTTGAGGATGAAAGAAAATATTGAAGTGATGCAGACGGTATCTCAAAAAAGGGCAGAGATCGCAGAATACATAAGGTAACAGATGAGAATGAGTGGGCGTCGAACTTCGAGGAATTACAGGCTTTAGTTTAGTTACGTGTAAGTATTCTGTCCAGAATAACATTTTTGTTTTCATCGTCTGAAGCTGGATTGGATTTTGTTTTACTTTTCATATGAGGCAGATGCCTTAAATTGTAACCGTTGAAAATTTTTAACGACATGCAATAACTGAATTTTCTTACATTTTACACCTCATTGTGAGACTCGAAATATCGTTACATACCTTGGTACGGCCTATAATCATTATTCGGACGACTGTCCAATCCTGTTCATATACCTTGAAAACTATTCTTCCAATATCACCTGACTTGATATAGAAATAGTGAAGCTTTTTTTTTCTGTTCAGCATCAGCCAGGTTTCTGAACGTCCACCTGGCACGGTGACCTCATTTTATGCTTATAACATTAAGAAGGTATTTCTCAGAACATCGCGTATTGACTTTACTCATTTTGAGTGTACAAGTTTCGTACTTGGAAAGTACGTTTTCATTGTAAATGATGGTGCATTGATGGTTCTTGAGGTGATGTCGTAAACCCAGCTGATATTTAATGCAGGGGCATTAGTTCGTCGGCGCGGCGTTGACAAAAACGCTCGTAGGTCTGTCGCAATGTTTACCTATGACAGTTTTCGTGACAAGGAAGTTGTTTGTACGAGTGACAATAAAAAGTTGCGAGTACACGAAGATTTGCCACTGACGGATAAATACAATTGCTAATTCATACGAGCGAAGCACGCCCCGTGTGTCCTCCAAGATCAGTTTTTTTATATCGTTCCAGTACAGCTGGGCTTTATTTACTTGTTGTACACACGTTCGAATTAACAGATAAAGAAACCCGCTTGTAATCGTTTTGCAAAGTTCGATAGACTGATGATGACTTGAAAAGTGGAACGACACTACCGCGAGAACGTACAGATGATGATGAACCTGCCCATGTTGATGATCATTAATTGTTTATTATTTCTTGGTAGAAAGAGAAAAGCGTGCATTCGTACGAAAAAAAAAATCGTACCACTTTTATTTGTGCTCTGTGCCCTGGTTTCTTATAGTATACAAATAACAACGATGATGACGATGACTACAATTTTGCTACAAATAAATATCAGGTGTAGAATATAATCACATCGGATTTTAATTTGAAAGTAGCAGTTCATAATTTTCACGATGGATAAGAGATCAAATTGCAAGAGGGAAGGACTTAGCCTTGTCATCGTGATATTGTCGCGGTCGTAAAGTGTAGCTAATTAACGCAAATGTGTGGGATGTTTGGCAACTCCTTCTAATTGACTGAGACTTATCTGCCAGCGATCGAGATGCGCATCCTGATGAAGATCGACCATCACTGGAGTTAGTTCATTGACCTCATTTTCGAGTCGAATGGTACCTCCTTAAGATATTTGATTTACAATGGGTACTTGAGGAACAAGGGGGAAAAAATGTATAATGCGGTATTCACTAAATTGTAATCGGACGTCTTAACGCTTGTATTGTAAATTTTGAAAAGAAAAGAAATGATAGTAATAATCGTGTCTCATTTATTCTGTTCGCTTTTAGTTTGTTGTATACGTTATTACGTAATCATTGGATAAATGTGCAATGTGTTACATATGTCATTGAATGTGTATCCAGTGTTCGGTTTCATTTCTTCCACTCTTATTCGATTTTTTCCCTCACTCACTCTTCTCGTTTTTCTTTCTGTCATGCTGTGTGTGGTGTCATTTAACGTAGGTACCCTCGTACTCCTTCATTTGTGCATTTTATGAGTTTGTGAAGCATTCAGGACGTCGTCGTCGTTGTCGTGGCCTCGTGAAATCCGAAATTATTTAATACTTCAATAGTGCGTGGCGTGGGGCTGTTCGTTATATTAATGATGATATGCTGCGCAGTCGTGAACACGAGTGCATGCCTTTTCTCGATGCAACATGTGTGTATACACGAAAATGCATGCCTGCATAACATACCAACACGCATGCAGAGATACTCACGAATATAAGTATCTTTGTATGCATCGGGGATTTGTGTACTACGGATTTCACTTATTATTCGGTAACATTTCTCAACAGCTCTCCACTAAGCGCATTACCTACTTTAATGAAGGTTGTAGACGCTTCGTAATTTTAAATTAGTAATATAAGCTTTCAAAGTTGTTGACTAAATGAACCTAGGCCCATGTTCTAGAAGATTCATGATCTTCGCCACTCTGTCGCGTCTTCAATATCAAAAGTCATAACTTTTTCCTCATTGGTCGTTGAGTCTCCTCCACCACCACGGTCTCTACTTGATTTCATTTTGCAAAATACGACTCTTTTCTTTCTTGGTCACTATTATTCATCACTATTAGTTTTGTCACTATTTCTAAGAAATAAGGATTGAAAAGGGGTAAAATATCTTTCGTGTACAATTCTACTTCATTAGTTAGCTTACAAGAGAACTTTCGGGTATTACCCCATCACCAGTTGTGTCGCTACTGGAAAACTAGGTCTCAAACGTGAGAGTTTATAGTATAACATGAGATTGGCTGTGCCAATAGTGTCTTGTCATTGGTTCACTGTTAGAACGTATATTAATCTTTACAATATGACTTTTCGTTCTTATTAGCTTTGACATGCTGCAACTTGATTGGTTCACTGTTTTAATCCATGTGCTGCGTTTCTATTGGCTACGAAATTTACAGCTATCTTCTTGGTCTGTTCGGATCTTCTCCTCTCGCCCAATCACCCTGCCAGGCTGAATAATTTTTCGCTGTCAAACGTGATCACATCGTTCAAGAGGCTGGCTTTCTTCCTCTTTGCCTTTGCAATCTCCATGGTTCCCAGAGTTTTCTTCTCTTGGTACGATTTTCTACGGGTATGACTTCAAATATTCCTTCTCCATTGTGCTGTTCTTTGTTGCAATATTTACTAAACAATGACTTCACATCTTCTTTCTCCCTCAATGTTTTGTGCTCCTTTTTCGTGATGTTGAACTTTCTCCCAGACACCTTCACACTGGTATCACTGATCTCTTTTTTCGGAGAATATGATGCTTTCGTTTATCGCATTTGTTTTAAGAAATAATTGGTTCATTTGTCTATTAGTACCTTGCCATGCAATGAGGATATCGTCTATATATCTGTCTGGCAGCTCTTAAATATCTCGTTTCCCATGAATATCTCCGTCAGTAGGAGTGACATCGGTGATCCAATCGCTAGTCCCTTTTCCTGGCTATAGAACTTGTTAATGAAGTGACAGTAGTTCTGGCTCAAAATCTCTTACAGTATTGGGCGTACTTTGGCCCGTTGAAGTTCCCATGATGTTTGTTGTTTCGAAGCAAGGAGAGAAATTCCTCCTCTGGACTTGTTTGTCACATCCAAGGATATCAGCTTATCATTACTCTTGATTTCCACCTTGCCTTGTCCAGTTGCTCTATCAGCTTACCGTTGTTTCTGATGCTTTGTCTGGGTGCAAACTGGTAGTTTTCTTTCAAGAATGTGGCTGCAATCTTTGCTATCTTGCAACGTAGTGATTGGATGCCATTAATCAGTGGTCTCAACGGACGGTTCGCTTTGTGGAATTTTACTAACCCCTTGAATTTTGGTGCTACCGTGTTCATCTCAAGCGTCCTTTGATTGCCAGGTACATTGTTTTTATTTAAACAGCTTTCAGCCTGTTTTGATATTTCTGTGTCAGATCCTTTGTCAGCTCTTGGTATCCATTCTCTGCGATGTACGACGCTAATTTTTGTGTGTCTTCAGTAGCGACACAACTGATGATGGGGTAGTACCCGAAATTACTATTGTACGCTAACTAAAAAAGTAGAATTGTACCTTTGAGAATTTTTGCAATATCGAAACCCCATCCATGAAACAAGTTCCTGTTAAAAACGTGTTCCCTGGTACCGTGAGTTATACAAATAATACAGCAGAAAAATTGCCTCTCACTCTCAACTGTAGAAGATATCGCTCCAGGTGCTCGGTGGGTAAAATCATAGTTCGTCGCTATGTTTCCTGCTTAGCTGCAGTCTTCGAAAATTGTGTCTAGATTCAATTCGTTGACTATTTTTTCAAGATGATAGATAAATGAGTGGAATGAAACTGTCACTCGTCGTATACTTTGTACATACAGTCTGACAAAAAAAATGTCGAGTTTGTCGTCTTCTTGATTCTGTGCTTCTAGATTCAGTATTTCTGCATTCCTTTTACCGAACTGCGTACTACAATTCGAATTCCTGCAAATAGATTTCAAATGCTGAAACTGGGCATTCTTCCATTTACCTCCCAATTCTTGTTTTTGTTTCCAATTGCAGCTAAATAAAAAGATTGATATACTCTGCTTGCTCTTCTCGCACCAACCTCTGCGTAAACTTTTGTTGCATTTACAGTATTTGAATTCTTATGATAAACTTTATGTAACCCCTTGGCTTCTGTTTTAGAGACGCGTGTATGAGTATTAAATTCTGTTATTTGGAATTCTAAAAGAATAACAATGAATTTTATTAAAAAATGCTTGACTGCGATAATAATTTTCGTTTATTTTTCTGCTTTAGGTAAGTAATCAATGCATGTAGCGTAATTGATCAGTAGTGGGATCATCTCAGTAAGTAGATCCGTTCCAGGATTCGATGTACGCTCAGTTGATAATTTACATAATGAAGAGTGAAAAACAATACTTGATAGGTATTCTGAGAAATACACTAATTCTACTTCGAGAGAAACAAAAATAGATTTCATGGTGGATTTCTCCCAGCAATATTCAAGGTATCTTCGCTCATTTCTTCTTTCTTTTTTCCTTCTTTCTTTTTTCCTTCTTTCGTTTTGTATTCCGGTAATTGGAGTGTTCAAATGTACTCCAAGTGTATTTTTCCCCTTCCAAGATTCGTTTAATTTTAGACCAGAATCTCTTTTCTGTGCATGTATGCTATACATACACTGTATCTCCCATCTTTTGTACTCATGATCTAATGATCTACATTTTCAATAGAGCTCAGTATTATAATAATTTTTATTCGATATCTATTGATGATCTTGACTGATATTGCAATGTAAGTTTTCCAGACCTCCTGTAGTTTTTTTTTTTTTTTTTTCATTTTGAGAGTTTCTATTTTGTTGCTCGAAGAAACTTCGTCTCTCACGTCCGTGTTCTATTGATACGACTTGTTGCTCTTAGTTTTCGTACAAAATTGTGACAGAACATTCCGAACGTTTGTTCGCTATACAATCGCGTTTTCGAGCTTTTGTTCATTCGAAGATGGAGACGTGTGTTCTCTTGTTCGGCACGTGGTGGATGCTGTCTATTTCTTTTTCAAGTGATTAATTCGCTTCGAAACAAGCGCACGTTTGTTGTATTCTTCGATCGAATTGGCTGCGTATTTTGAAATTCGTACCTTTCACCAAGAAATGCTTTTTGGAGCACAATCCCGGATTTGAGATCATCTAAAATTCCACCTACCTACCATTGATATACTCATAGCTCACGACTTGCATCGTATGACCTCTTTCTCTTTATAATTCTGGACTCCTCACTCGTGAGGAATGCAAAGGAAAAAATAATGATGAAGTTAATTAATTTTCATTTATGCAAATATAACATACCGTATAATATTGTACATTCATGTCCGTTTCTGCCCACTTATCCGGTATTAAACTGTCCTGTATAATAGGCTTATGTCGAATTACTTTTCTTCTTTTTGGTGTGCCGCGTATTAACTCTATAATCGTGTTGTGTATTAATTCGGAATACCCTCCCAGCCATTGATATAAGTGTCTGTATTCAGGACGTATAATTTTTGACAGTTAGTGAATTATATTTGTGCGTACGAATAATTTATCAAGTTTTTCGGACTGAATGGTCTGTCGAAGTATATACTTTGTTCCACTCTGCAGTAATGTAGAGAAAGGATCGTTGGCGAAATCTAAATAATTCTCACCTCGACGAACTTTTTTTCGTGTAAATGATTTGAAGTAGGCGAATTGCTTGATTCTCGATAGAGGTCAACTAGGCGTGAATCGAGCTCGGTAATTATTAGAAAAATTTTTCTCATGTATAGATATTCATCGGAGAAAGGCCTGCGCGCAAATCAAAATAAGGTAACCTGTTTTATTGGGGGGTTTTTCGGAAAAAATATCCGCCGTCCGGGCGGTCGGCAACCTTCAGCCGTATCATTTATAGATCGGAGGTCGAAATTTCTCCAAGTTCTCCTATCATATATAGTTCCAGTCGGTGACGTCACAGTTTGATGACGTCATAGATCAGTCTTCCTAAGTCCCAATTCTCTCGTGTCATATATGATACAAGAAGAATTTCAAAAAATTTAGACACTACCTTAGCACCATAAAGACTTCCACCAATGTGTTAGATGAATTCCGTTCCACACTACCACAGACGTCGAGTTTATAGTGCGTTTTTTTAAAGGTGATTTCCCCAGTAGGCCTATTCCAGGAAACCTAGCAGGAACGAGAGAAGCAAGAAGAATAATCATGGTGCGCAGTGGCTTGTCGATCCTCTTATATGGTGCCCCAATATGTGCCAACTCAATGAAGATACCCTATAGACGGAGAGAAAGTGTGGTGATTCGTACCGCACTCGGAGCAAGCACTTCACTTACCCCAATCTCTTGAAGAGACCGACTAAGCTTGCCCCGCTCACACTTCCACGCCTCACACTCAAATAAGGTGGTCCATCATCCCGACCTTGGTTGCAGTGCGAACATATTGCCTGGTCAATTTTCCTGAACTTCTCATGAAAATACTTGTTGAAGCAGCCATGACCGCTCAACACC
This sequence comes from Aspidiotus rigidus, assembly GCA_035079385.1. NCBI lineage: Eukaryota > Metazoa > Arthropoda > Insecta > Hemiptera > Diaspididae > Aspidiotus > Aspidiotus rigidus. The sequence continues at coordinate 7,759,846 of JAVHKY010000030.1, forward strand.
TGCTTCAGGTGAAAGTTCGTCTGACCTTGATCCCGGTTCGTCCTCTTCCATTTACCTAGCTACTCTGAGCAATTTTTGCTTTCCATTTCTGAAGCAAGGACCGCCTGGCCTCCTAATTGACTCGTTAGGCCTATTGGTAGGTCGTTGTCTTCTTTTTCGCTCTGAACACCACCGTTCTCTCCTCAACAAGGAGCTCAATCGGTGGTGAACGTGCTAATACGCGAAGTGCCTCCGTGATGACAGTGCGGTAGGCATTCCTACACCTCAGCGCAGCTCTTCGTTGGATCTTCACGATTTATCTCCTTCTATAGGTTATTCGGCCCTTACTGAGGCATCACATAGCAAGGTCGACAAGCCGCTGCGCATCATGATTCTTCTTCTTACCTCTGTCGGCCCTTACAGGTTTTTCATCAGGCGGTTTAGCCTAAGTTATCAAAACATCACGTTCGCATGATACCACACCCCCTTCGTTCTCAAGTTAGCTATCTTCATTGTCCGTTTTTCATTCGAAATTCCTCTAAGACCCCTTAATGTCGATTTTGTGGTGCGCCTTCCTAATGTTGGGCTATTTTTAAGGTCAACCATCTCTCATCTCATTATCTTAATATAAATTATCTGAAGTCCTGATGACGTCAAACCCTTCCGATATTTTTCTGAGCTCTTGATTTAGGTTTCTTGGTACGATGTGTGGTATCTATCTCCTCCAAAGTCTCGAGATTTGCGTTAAGAGCATCTTTCCTTGGTGTACTTGTGAAAAAGAAGAGGAAAAAGACGGTTGCATTTGGAGAACAAGCAAGTACACAGGCGTCCTAATAAGAAAGCTAACAATAAGTGGCTGAATCCTTCAAACTTTTGAGAGAAATGTGTTCTTTAGAAAATAATAGAATCGAACTTCACTATCCTAGCTTTTTTTTACGCTAATAGCTGCCAGGAAATCAAAACGTAAAAATATTACGATTACATTAATTTACTCATAATGTTCGTGAGACTGGGTGTTTCTTATTTTCATCGAAATATCTCGTATAAATATTGTTTGGCGCCGTATGTTGGGTATTGTTCCTAGCCGTATCTTCTATACACCGTTGATTTTTTCTCTTATCTCGCGCATTCTTCGAACTCATTAATAGCCGACCTCAATGAACAATGGCCCGTTAATTTTTCTTCTTCTCTCTCTCTCTCTCTCTTGTCAATTCGGTAGCTTCCTATCGTTAATAATCCAGCAGTTTATGTCGAGGTTAGTTCAGATTAGATTTGATTTCCAGTCCCGCCTTCTCATATTTTGTTATCAGTTCGTTAGTAATTTCCTTCGATTGTCCTGGATTTCTTGTAATTATAATTACAACGTTCATGTCGAAGGTTCTCGAAATTCATTTCTTGAATGACCTTACTGAATTTTTTTCATCGATAAAAATATCGTATGTGTGGGCGTTCGTTCAATTTGTCCTTGGTGTTTGTTCAAATCTGATGGGCTTCCATCGCTGCGCTCGAAGATTGAACTATTCAATTGGGAGGAACCATTTTGTGATCTTGGTCGAATTTTCAGAAAGAAATTCAAGGAATAATCAATCCGATTTGGAAATTATTGGATAAACCTTTGTTGATGGAGGCAGGTTTTTCTTCGTGTTGTATCGCTTCATTGTACTGCTTTTTTGTCGAAGTTTTGTAGTTCATCTTCTGAGAAGTCTTTATTGGAGGACAAAATTCATCTCGTAATTGAAACTACCAAGATCTTGCAGCCTCTGGAATCGTGGAACTTGGTCGTACTTTGGTGCAGAAAGAGCTAATTCGGAAACTAATTACGTTTGAAATTTCATTGATGAAAAAATTGAGTATTCGCTAATAGTCGGCCTCAATTTTCCATCAATGAGATATCTTTGAATTCAAGTAGATAGTTTATTTAATGCAAACTTTGAATTGTTACTTTCTCCATCTTTTTAGATGTTTACCGTGTACGAAAACACGTACATGATAATATTATAGTGATTAGTGGTTCAAGGAAAAAACCTTGAAAAGACAGGGAAAGTTATTAAAAAAAAAAAAACTGGAACTTTATTTAGAAAAACTCTTCGTTACGCTCCATCTTGTTTCAAATTTTGTGTTTCGAACACCGATCGAAATTCAAATAAACTTTGTGTAGCTATGGAAATTGGATAGCAGCTGATGAGTTGTAAGGTATAATTAGCACGTATAATGTGGAAAAATAATCAATTCACATCGACCGTATGAAATAATAATTATGTCGCGCATTCGTGAAGAAGAAGCGTGATTTTAAATATGGGGTCGATTGCTGTAATTATTTGAGCGGAAATTGTTGAACGCAATCTATATTTAGTACAGGGAATTTACCGCACCGAAACGACGTTGATTATACTATCGAACTTCGATCATAATATTACGTGGACATTATTATACTGATGAGAAAGTAAGGCCAAACAAATCGAATATAGGACTAAAAAATTATATTTGCATATTATATTTTATACGGTGAAGTAGAGAAAGAATTTGCAGATACGTAATTGGGAATCGTTTTCAGCGCGATAAATTTCTCAAAAATCATTTGACAGGGGTCGGAATCCTAAAGAAAGTTTGAATTTGTTTAAAAGTCTTGAGATTGAATATCTTTTGTGACCGAAGTTTCAAGAAGTCTAATTCAAGCTATATATGAATGTAGAGGGACTTAAACCATTTTTACTAATAATGTTGGATTTGTACCATTTTCGTTTTGACTGGCGTACGGCAAATTTTTCGAGAAACTTCCCGTAAAACAGGTCCCCGGTTGAACGGGAAGAAATTCACTACTCGTTGGGTCTCCTTCGTGGCAAGAAACTCATTTTATGGGTCATTTTTTCGACTTCGATAACCGATCGGAATCTATCATTTAGCTAGGTCTTCCCCTTCTCCTCCCTCCGTTGGTGTAGTCTGATGATCAGAATTTTCTCAACTACCCTTCCTTTTGATATTTTTCATATCTTTCTCGAATCCTCGTTTGTACAGCTCACCCCCCCCCCCTTCCGTCGAAGGTCAACATTTTTCAAAATATCTTGATTAGGTTAGAGTCCCGCCTCCTCGGGATCACAGTTCTCCCTCTCTTCATGTATAGTTTATTAGTTTTTTTACGAATCTCGTTCTATTAAATATTGTTCAGGTGGATGGTCCGAGAAGTAGCTGAAGTCGTAACTTGTAGATTTTCGACTAGGGGAGAGGGTCGTCTGGAAAGTTTTAGAGTCCCCTCGTTGGAATTTTCTGCTTCCCTTCCCCTCCTCGTGACTCGAAGGTCGGAAATTGTCTAAGAAATCACAATTCGCCATAGTAACCGCGGACATTTTTCCCTCATAAAACAGGTTCCCTGTTGAAATTTTATCTTCCCCCAATTCCGAGGAGGATGAAGGTTTTGACCGCTTGATAAAAGATTCAAAATCCGCCACTTTCACAAGCACAAAGATCTAGGAACTTGACCTTGGTTTTATTTCAAACCCAAAGCCAGTATGGTATTCATTGTACCTTTTTTTTCTCTGGCTGTCCAAGTTTCCGTATGTGCTTGCGGGAACGACACACTTAAACTTACGGTTTCATCATACGTTCTACTGGCCGTGATAATTCATTGTTCACTTCACATACTGTACGTACCTACGATACAATGCGGAGTGTACTTGTACCACAATCCGGTTGCAAGGTCGGTGCGTACGAGTAGGTTCGCAGAATCGAACACGCGTATATGGTCTACTTAAGGTTACGTAGGTCATCGAGCTCGCTATATGGAAATTTCTAGCGAAAGTTTCCCGGAGGAGAGTGAGATAAAAAGAAAGAGTTCAAATGAAGAACGCGGAAGAAGACGAAAACGAAGAGTGGAGGCGATTATCCCGGTAAAGGAAAAACCATTAAAGCTCGTTCTATTTGTGTTGGAAGAAATGGATTCTGACGCTGGAAGAGCTGCATGTCGGAGATGTACGCGTGTGTAGATGATAATGGACGAAGCGTTCCTATACTATCATTATTATTGAAACCTTTTATTATTATAAATCGTATTGTTGCTCGCTCGTGCTTCCGTACTAATCGGATTTGTTCGTTGAATTCGCTGGAAGGTGTGTACAAATATATATCTGACAGTTGGTACGTAGGCTGTTCAATCCATAACTGCATTTGAGAGTGTAACTTTATACATTAGGAGGACTATAGATGAAAATTATTTATTAAATTCAACGACTTTCAATTTATTAGGCGCACTCTGTGGCAGAAAATTTTTAAAAATCATTCGTAATGATTTCAGACTTGCGGTAGGATGATTTACCGCACGCCGTTCCATACAAATAATGAGCCGCTACAGGTAGACAGGCGCGAGGCGCGGCGCGTCTATAAAGGTTATTATAGCTTTTTGTCGGCAATTTCGAGACTTTTATCCAGACCATCGTCGTCGTGGTCGGTGTATAAAATGAAAATTATTTTCTTCATTACAATCGAGTTTGTCGTTCTTCGCGTGCTGGTGGTATTGCGTGCGCGATGACGCCGCCGACAGGATGCACCGTAACACTCCTCTGTAGTTAGCGACTGCGCTTTTCATACGTATCCTATCCTGATTGTATATATATATATATATATGCTATAAAGGAGCATATCTACAAATCTAAAGTTCTGAACGTAGGACGTACTCTCGTACACCGGTAACCTAAACTTTGATGTAGACGTTTTGTCGGTTCCGTCCAGGCGGCGCAGAAAAATCAATGTGTCGTGACACATTCGCTGATATTCTGCACCGCTGTTTACCAATTTTGTACGTTGAAAATATTTACCTTAATTTACGTTTTTAGTCGGCGACGTCTTTTGTTTTTCTACATTCGTGAAAAGTGTTCGAATACGTGGTTGTAAATTTCGTAATACGATACGAGTATATTATTACGAATATGGTTATAACGAGATACTACGGCTTCGCAGACGAGGACGTGTTCGTTTTTCTGAATTAGCCGGCTAATTGTGATATTTTTTTCTTATTCTCGAAGGCTGAATGTTTGTGGCGTTTATTTTGCATTAATTTTGCGATAATAGCTTGTTTTGGATGCAATTTTGTAACCAAGAAGTATACAACTGTAGTGTAGGATCGATTACTCTAAAAGTCATTTTGGAATTCTCGTAGAATCAAATTACAAAATAATAGTTTTAGTTTTCACTTTAAGTATTTAGCGTGTATCATATTTCGTGAAAAACTGACGAACCATAGGGTATGAATTGTGAAGATTAATTCTCTCTAAAGCTTTATCAACACAATGAGACCATATTTTTTCATGTTCTTTTCGTTGTCTCAAAATTCTGGTCATTTTATAACCTAGGCAGATTGGGTTTGGAAATGGAAATAATTGCCGGCAAAGGTTTGTTTCTTGGATAGCCTGTAGAATGGTATCCTGACAAACATACTTGATTTTCACAGCGAATCTGCGGACGACTTTTCTCCCAAAGAGGGTCGAAGTGCCACAAAATAGTTTTTTTAAAAATAAGTCGAAATTAAATATCAGAGGAAAAGAAAAGTATCCCGCAAAAGTTGTTCCTCACAAAATTTCCTATGATTTCGACTATTTACATGTTTGCCGGCAATAATTTCTATTTACTCTTATTTTTGATCTTAATCTTCCTGGGCTTGTTACTATGATCGTAATGATATCTCTTTTCTCTGTGCCCCTCTAGCACTTCATTTGTCTCCCGATTCCTTGTTAACACTTTCCTATTATTTTCTCTGCGTACATGTTTTGTATGATATTTTGGCTCGAGGTCGCTGCATCTTCTTTCGCCAGATTTTACAGAAAGCTAATAACTTTTATCATCTATTAGTTCTGTACTAGTTTGTCTCCGGAGGTAGCCTACGTTTACCGTTCCTCTCGGTAACCAGTTTCTGGAATTCAGAAAAAGCGGCGAAAAGTTATGAAAAAATCAGGGACTGGAGCCAAGGTTGGGATATTTTTTAGGCTCGCCGCTTTCATTCATTATTTGTTTACTTCTCAAATCACTAAGAAGATACTGAACTAAATAGCTTTTTTTTTTTTTTTTTTCTGAGATAACAGTCTACAACTTGGAAAAATCAGTGATTTCTTTTCTCATGGGTTGCTGGGTCTCCCAATTGTCGAGTTTCGGTACGTTGGACTCTGGTTGGAGAATTGATCGCACATTTGTGGTAATCATCTTCAATCTCCTCTCTTCTCCCATAGTTCCTCGACAAAGTTCCTGAAGCGCCAGTTTTGTATATCAAAGGGAAACAATCGTACAAATACGTACATGTTGGCGCCATGATGTAGAATCAGGTCTTGATGAATTCTATCGTTTTTGATTTGACGTCGATGTTTCGGTTAATCGACCGACTTCACGTCGACGTGATATCAGGTCGACGGGGAGTGGACCAATGTCTCTATTGCCACGTCGATTTCAGGTCGAGTCATATTTCTTCCACTTCCCTTGGCCGTTTCATGTTTTCCTCAATTCACTGCGTAATGTCTTACTTTTTCTTTGCTGTGAACATGTAACTTTTGTTAAGATATTGAATCCTTCTCCGTGTTAAAATTGTAGGAGGTTTGTTCCCCTATTTTTCTCTATCCCCTCCCTCTTGGAGTATTTCAGAACTTTACTGGTCAACGGGCAAGTATCTACCCCCATTACCGACAAGTTCATGGTACTCCTTGACCTGTGTTTTCCCCCGTTTGCCAGTTGGTCTCGTAAGTTTACTCCAAAAAGTTTGAGAGCGAGGTTTTGTAATCTGGATTTCGTTTCCTCCCCATAACAAGATTTTCTGGCACCGTTATGTGCGCAATGTGCTCTGTCTTTGGAGACGTTCTACTTCGGAGCTTCATGCTTTCCTCACTTTAATTCTTCAACGGAAGGTTCCCTACCGTCAAGTTCACCTGGGGGGGGGGGCGGGTTCTATCAACTTCCTCGACCTTCGGAGCGCTCATAGTTTCAGTAATTTCCGGAAAAATACTTGCACGGACATCACGATCCATGCCTTTTCGTTCGCCCCACCTGCTATAAATATGCCGCTAGCTTCATCCATCGTCTTCCCGCTAAGGCGTTTCTTGAGAAGGTGTCAGTCATCAAGCATCTCGTTCTTTCTAATGGATTTGAACCTAATATTAACGGGATGATTTTGAAGAAACTTATCTCAGAAGCTTTAGATCTTACCCCTTCTCTTTCCCGGTTTATGTCTGGTTTGAGGGGGAAAGAAAAATTGGTTCGTATTCCGTTTTAAGGGAAGTTGTCCTCTGAACTTACATGCCTTTTCAAGCCTTTTGGTCTCCGTCCTGCCTTTTATACTCCCAATACTGTTCGTCGTCTTTTCTGCAAGACTAAAGACTCTATCCATATATTTGGGAGAAGTGGTGTCGACAAGTTTCGATGTCCTGATTGTTTGGCTGTCTACATAAGGGAGACCAGCCGTCAACTTTGTATCAGGGTCCAGGAACATCTTGGTGAGAACGCTTCGGCTCCCCTCGACGAAGCTACATTTTACTGCATTCTGTAAATTCTTTTCGTAGACGGTTTGGCCTCGGAGCATATTGATATTGTTCGTCAATGATAATAATATCGTCGTTTTGAATCGGTTGTGCCCTGATAATGATCTCATTGAAAAGTTTTATAAGTTCGACTCGCGATTCATCTCTATTTCTTGTCACCACCGGCTTTGATTGTGACAGTATGTTTCCTCTCCTCCTCTTCTTTTCGTTCGTTCCTCTCAGTTCGTGTTCTTCTCTCCTCATGATGACTACCTAGTTGAAAGATCTTGAGATAAACTTGTGATTTTCCTATGTAGGTTTTGTGAAATGATTTATTTATAACATCATAGAACTGCAAAGAATTCTGTGACGTTTCTTCGTACTTATTTTCTTCATTGATATGAAACTGCTCATGCTGTAATTAATTTGCGTGCTAAACTGATCTCTATTATGAAATCGTTGTTTCGTTCTAATCACGGTAGTTCTAATACTCCAATTCTCAAAAAAGGTTCAACTATTTCCGCACTATGCCTCTCTCTCGACTCACCTCTTGGAACCGTTACATTTCGTGGCGTTTTATAAAATGTTTTCATACATACCACGGGTCATTGACTTTTGTTTTGGTCAGGATTTACGAACAATTCTGACGACACTGGGGGAAAGAAAAAAGAAGGTTACGTCGTCCATTCGCAAGATTTACCAGATATAACACGCTATCATTAATATAAGTGTTATAAAGCCTCTTGATGTATCATTACTAAATCAATTGTATAAAAGTTACTCAACCTCATTTCATTACTTATTTCAAAATCCAATTATAATTTTTTTTTGACGAACATCGAATCCAATACATCGCGTTCCCTCTTTTTCTTCCCCCACCCTCGAGACTTTTCTTCGAATCCTCCTGTTTTTTTTAAATCTGCTGCGAGGTTTTCTGTGCACGATTTTTCCTGGTAAGATCAGCCTTAACAAGCTGGGAGACAAAGAAAGGGAAGTATCGAAGACTCATCTTTCCATAGAAAGGGAGAAATTGTAAAATAATTATTGCCTCTTTCGACCATTCAGCGATAGCATGTGGTCTTATACAATCGGCGTAATTTCTAAACTTTCGAATATCAATTACGGTTGACGATTTAAAAGGCCGGTCTTGTAATCCTAAGAAACTTATTTATAAATTTGCGCCTTGTCCTATACGTATACGTTATACATTTCAGACATGGATTAGAGGCTTAGGTGTGGTAATGTCCGTAGGTGGTGATCCTGGTGTAGAATTTCCATATTCTTAAATCCTTGCGTGTTTATCGAGCATGTTGAAGTCTGACTGCCGAACGTTAAGAATTCTAGTGAAAAATGATTCTTGTAATTCTTTCGGCTTATTGTAGCTTATAACTAGATGTACTTATTCCATTAGTTAGGCTATTTTTTTTGTAGATGTACCGCACTGCGGGAGGATGGTTCGTTGAACTTTGTATACGAACGAATGAAAAAATTGCGAGTTAGGTTTATGGGACCGCGTGACGAATGAATTGGCCGAGCGTAATAATGGTAATGATAATAAGTAGGTTACAGCAGATAAATATTATTATTGCGTGTGAACACTGCACCAGTTGCCGCTGATTTTTCTTTTTTTTTACACCGAGTCGCCCCATAGTTAACAGATAGATACCTATATCAACTGTCCGTTACTGCCTACTTAAAGAAAAGAAATTGGGAGGAAGATGCCATTAGGACAAGTATACTTTTCTCTTATCGAATCCGATTATCGATGGAAGTTATGTATAGTAACTAATGTCACTCAACGCAATATGACGTGTTTATGGCTGGAAACATTTTCAAGTGTCGAGTGAAACTTATACCGTAGAGTGGATTGAGGTAATTCGTGCGGTGGAAGGGTGGAGAGTGGAACATGCATTAAATGTTCACTTTGAAGTTTTTCGTTTAAAGTAATACAGTATGTAACGGTAATTTGGAAAATATAGTCATTCGCGCGGAAAATATTGAATTTAAATAGCTTCCGGAGCCTTTTCGACTAACATCCGTGTCACGAGTCTGCGAAAAGTTGTGAGCAATAAGTGTCGTGTTATCATAGCAATAGTCTTGCTGAGCAACATCGTAAAAAAATTCGTAATATAGTCATAGTGTCTTGCTCTGTCGTCAATGTTCAGTGTCTTTCGCTTACATTTGCAGTACGAGGAGGTAAATTTTGTGGTAATTATTGAATGAGAAGCTCGAATAGTACTCGGAGGATATTTTGTTGATATATTCCTAGTATTACAGGAATGGCATTATAGTGAAGGTACATAATTTTGTAAACCATTTACCAGTTACCATCTCCCATACAGACATCCTAAAATGTCATCCTATCAGAAAAACGTTCACTCTTATGTCTGTGGATACGTGTGTGCATCATTGACAATGACAAAACAATTGAATGGTATGTGTTCGGTGTTGTCTCCCCGCATTAATCAAGAGATTTCAACGGTGGAGTAGCTAGGATTTGAAGAAGAGAACGATAAATCCTCTTTTGGCGGGAGACCCGCCATCCGTTTAGTTACTGGAGGCCCTCAGAGGAATTCTTTCCGCGTACGCGTAACGCTGGGACTTGGAAAAATTCGTGACCTTCTGTGGGCTAGTATAGCGACTTGGAAAAATTCCGGGCTCTTCTATACCCATCTTATACCCCTCTACTGGCTAGTATAGTGATTTAGAAAAATTTTGAGCTCTTCTATGCGACTTTGAAAAATTTTCGCGGCTCCTGTATAGTCATCTGCGGAACTTAGAAACGGGAGACCCGCCAGCGCCATCCGTTTAGTTACTTTGTAACGTAGATTTATTATTCTCTGCGATGTACGACACTACTTTTTGTGTGTAGTTCTCCTTTTTCATTACCACTACCGTGCTGCCTTTGTCCACTTTTGTCAAAATCATGTAAATGCAATTCACCAGCAACTTTTACTGGACGGATCGGGCTGAATTTTTTTTTTTAATGAAAGCCTCTGACCTACAGATGAGCCATCACTCATTTGAAGTAAAAATATAATTCGCCAACAACTTCTACTGGACAAATCGGATTGATCTTTTTTAGAGGAGCCATCACAACCCATCCCGGACTTCAAAAAGCGATTTCGCTCTGTACACTTCCCGATTATAACATTAACTACTAATGCTGCGGTGCAACACTGGTCACCTAGTCTGAAAATGAATAAATTTATTATTCAAAAATTCAGAAATGTTTGTTTCAATAATTAACAAATTTTTAACGGATGTTCATTTTGCGGATAGCATAATCAAATCGCCGTATACTTCTACGATTCATCATCTGTTTACAAATTTCAATAACCCTTGGGTCCTCCTCTTCTTTCGTCATCGTTTTGTTTGAAGTTTTTCGAGCTGCTGATGGTGTACATTGAAGACCATGGAGACGAACTGAATGGTGTAAAACCATAGATAGCCCAGTTCGCGTCATGCGTTTATTAAAATTCGAAAGTTAGCGTAGCGCCTCAATTAACCGAGTTCGCGTAATCGCTGTAACCGTGTATAATCAGACTCGTTATGTACTAATAGTCAACACGCTAAATAGTCTGTAAAACCAGAGTATGGGTAGTCTAATACAAAATTTCGGTGTGATCTTATCCTACACTACAGTATTTATACGCCGTTCTGTATGTACAAAGGCTTCATAATTAGATACATGGGTACGTGCCCAGGTATGTGTTAACAGCTGCATAAAAGGCTAGGTCGTGCTGCAATGATTTTTACGGTGTAAGAATGGTGAGGCGGGTCATGGCGCCGGTAAATTAATTTGAAATGTGTAAAGTAATACTCGTATGTGTGTTGTATGTACGAAAACCGTAGCGTGAATTTCGCAACACGCAGGCTATTCATAATCGCGTTCACGTGTGTAGCGCGACGGCGACGTGACGCGACGAGTCTATCGGTAGCCCGTTTACTCCTGACTCCTCTATCGTAGAAAGGAGAATGTTCACGTCTTCGGTACCAGATCTATGCTCGTTTCTGTTGTCCTGCTTCGAGCACGAGTCGTCAGTATTGGCTGTCATATCCGATAATAGTAAATCATCGGTACAGTACCTCAACCTATAGACGTACAATTATACAGTGCTTAGATAGCTGTCGACATATTTATAATGAGACGTAATAATTAAATTTCATTACGTAATGATTTCTCTTCGTATAATACTCGATGTATCATGTTTATCCTCTAGCGCTGATGGACCGTTTATTTTACGGTACCGGTAACATTATTGAATTTTACGCTAATTCGTTCCCCAGCGAGAAAATCCTGACGCTAGAAAACGAGGTAGCCGCGGCGACCCGACGACCCTAATTAACGTAGTTACGTGTATCGTGCTGTAGATTTATATACTCGTAATAGAAATCGACAAAACTCTAGCTCTTTGGAGAACGCCTGTGTGCGAGGAATTCAGCTTTTGATAATGTTCGCTTTTTCCTCGTGGAGCTTTATTTAATTTGATACGTGAGTGTGTACTGTTGGTAAACACTACTTGAGAAAGGTACGAGAAAAATGTAAAAATGGAACCCTTTCATGTTTCACTTTTTCGCGCATTCATTTATCTGGTGAAGTGTACTTGTACATTGCTTACAAGTACAAGTGTCCATGGCAAATAAGTGAACCACTATAAAGCTTAAATTATGTAGAGCGATCGTACGGGTGCACTTTGAATAGAAGGTATTTTAATTTTTTAAAATGTCATTCAACTTTCTCTTTGTATGTACCTCGCAGAAGAAATAATTTACATTTACCTATGCTAGTTCGGCGTACTTTTTTTTTTCTTACCTATATTGTACGCACCTTGTCGACAAGATTATACCGAGTTGATGCAGCATTCGGCATTAATTGGAGCTAATCGGTTACGATGAGGCTTTCTTATCCGATACGCATAATATAATGAGCGTTTTACCAAGTTTTTTACGTTGCACTTGTGCGTGCCCTCGACTTTCTTTTGGAATCTTTGTTCGCGTAGATAGTTTCTGAAATCAAATCAGATACTCGAGGATTTTATACGTATACATGGACGATTTATGTAAAGTCCTCTCGGTAAATGTTTGCGACCTACGACCAAAGAATGCAAAATAGACCTTTCAAAAGAAAGTAACGAGCAATTGAAGTGCTTCGTATCGAGGTTTCTATTTCTAGGTGAAAAAACGTCGTAGAAACGATTCTCTCGCGTAGCTGATGACCTCATAGTCGCAGGGATTCAATTATCAGAGCTAGTTTTATCCAACTCCATTCGAGTCACGTGATCAGTGTAGTCTTTGTCCAATTTTATGGTAATGCTGCTTGCATGTAGTCGTGTCAGTATTACGATGACAGACAGATTTTTTTTCACAACCTACAGAGTGTCTAACAGGTCATTTAAGTCATTCGAAGTCATTTAAAAATTACTTCTCGCAAGAAATAGAAAATTTCATCATGAAGACGATAAATCGAAACGATATATTATTAGCTTTAGAGTCAGCAGCCTATCGAAAATCGCGTTGTTCTTAGAACGTGCGATAAATTATTGAGTACTTCTTCTTTTGCTCCTTAGTGCGTTGGGGTTATTGTTGCTGAAAAGTAATCATAATTGGTTTTATCAAGTTCAACGGTACAACTATTTTCTCGATCTGTTCTTCAGTCATTCTGGGAAGTTCTTAAAAAGGTCAGCTATCTCTCCTCTCTGTTTTTCAGGCACAATTTCTCCGAGTCTTCCTAATGAAATTTCTCTTAATATGAGAAATTTTTCCAAACTCACCGAAAGTTCGGCTGGCCTCATCGCGAGTAGGAGGTGGAAAGGATTGAGACTTCGCTGAAATTTGATATGTGTCTAAAAATGTCCTCAATTCTCTATCTACTGTTATAAGCTACCAGTTCATAACTCCAGACACTTACCTCGCCAACTAGCCTACATTTTCATTTATCCGATGTATTACTCTCCCCTCCTCCTCTCACATGCAGGAAAATTATTTAAATACGAACTTGGTCATAGTCGAAAGTTCTTATTTGAACAATCAATAATTCTTATTACCAGAAGAATATTGATTGTAGGAGAATAAATGAGAGTGGATTAAAGAGAATGATGCGAAAATATATTGCAAACATTGTTTTCTGGAGGTGAATTTCCATCAAAATGTTTGTTTTTTTTCTTCTCGATGTTTAGAATATACGTTGTTGTTGAGTACGTTGACATAGCGCGAGATAAATGTGCAACGTATGGTCTATACGTATGATCGCAGTTTGTTTGCAACAATAACACGTTCAATATCTATGAAAAAGTACAAAAAAGGTCATGGAATGGTGCTGGTATCGAGAGTTAATGATAGAACTGATGCCGTGCACAGGTTTGTAACACATTAATAATCGCAGAAACGATGTGCTTTTTTTTTATTGTACTTCGTTTTATCGATCGAACCACTTTTTTTTCATTCCTCTCTCTTTTGAAAACATATACTAGCACGAGTACGTTCTGCGGTATAAAGAAGATCCATAAAGTTCGGATTGCTATTCTAAATTTGATTCGAACCGTGTCTAGATTGTTGAAGGACGAAGAAAATATTCGACCGTTACCAGTGAATGGATATGAACACGTGAGAACTGAGAACAGGATGCTGAGGTTGATGGATCTGTGTACAATTTTTTGTTTTCTTTTGTGTTTATTCTGCCATTTATAACTTGATATTCCATCTATTGAATCGCAATTATGTACAGCGTACAGTAAAATTCTATTGTGGGCTGATATATGGTCACAAAGGATTCAATTTTCTAATTGATTATAAATGGTTGTTTATTACAGAGGTGAAATAAAGCGGGTTGTTATTCCGTGAAGGAACAACAGACGTACTCTCGCAGGTACTGAGAACTATTTTCGAAAAAACAAATTCTTTCGGTTTCTTGTAGTACTTCAATAAAGTAGCTAAAAATTTTACGTTATAATGTTAGAACTTGATTTTCTTGTCCTCGATTTCTCGATCATTTACTTTCACGTTCGTTTCGACTCAAAAGTTTTTTTATTTTAGATCAACGAGCTCGTCCAGCCATATTTTTATGTTAGTTCTGTTTTACTCTTGAAAAAGGTCAGTAACCTAATCAAAACGTTGAGTAATAAATTTGTCAACGTGAAATTAGCCAAAAAATTTTTATTGAAATGATTCCCTTGTTGAAAGAATTTATGATTGAACAGAAGGTATGGAAGAGAGAGAGGATAAATCTCGGTCTTTGATTACTATTGAGAGGCAAAAATATTAAAAGGATCTCAAGTGTACTGTCCTTCTATATTAGTGTTCTCTTTTGGTGCACATGCAGCGCCGCCCTTCCCCCTTAGAAGAGTGGGTGAGGGTTGCGTATGCATCAACTTTGTTTCCTCCAACATCGGAATCGACCCTTTCGGGTATGTTTTCCTTGTCGGAAGAATCTCCCAGGCAAAACCCCACTTCATCCTGACAACCACCAAGCTGCAATGCCCGCAGGCACGCTAAACTTTGGAACATACAACAAAACATCATCTTAGTTATAAAAGATCGCTGTTGGAGTGTGTTCTTCTTCTTCATTCTTCAAGAATAATCTTCCTCTCCTTCATGCATGTCTGTTTGTGGATGGTGACCGCAGCGTGGTTCTGCGTTTGCCTGCTCTATTTCAGATCCATCTTATTCTTCATGACTGTAGCTGCAAATGCAGACATATGGTTCCATGCTTTTTCAAAACCTAGCATGGTATCTACCAGACTACTCGAAGCAAGCGCTTCATCTACCCCATTCTCTTGAAAGACCAACTAAACTTGCCCCGTGTACGCCTCATACTCAGATAAGGTGTGCTGCCCTTGGTTGCAATGTGGATATTTTGCCTGCTCAACTTTCCCTAATTTCTCATGAAGTATTTGTTGAAGCAGCAATGGCCGCTTAACACTTACGTCTGACCATGATCTTAGATCATCCACTCATCAAGGTCACGTATTGACGTGCTGGTCGTCCATTTACCCAGCTTTACTCAAAGCAATTCTTGCTTTGTATTTCTCAAGCAAAGAGCGGGTCGCTTCCTGCTCGACCTGTAAAGCCTCTTGATCGGTCATTGTCTCTTTTTCGTGATGAACACCACCGCTCTCTCCTCACCAAGGAGCTCGATTGTTGGTGAACGAGCTAATACGCAAAGAGTCTCCGTCGAGACAGTGCGGCGCAAATCTTCGTTGGATCGTTACCATCTCTCTTCTTCTGTTAGGTAACTTCATGGAGTCGACCCATTCTAAGGCACCATATTGGAGGATCGACAAGGCGGTGCTCATCACGATCTTTCTTCTTACTTCTCTCGGCTCTCCTAGGTTTCTTATCAGGCGGTTTAGGTATGTGATAACACTGCCCGCCTTTTCCACTGTTATCAGGAATTGGTGCCTGAAGCTCAGCTTTGAGTCCAACTAGATGCCTAAATACCTCCTCACTTTCTTGGTATTTATTTCCACTCCTTACAGGCGACAGGTCGGTGGACTGAACTTTCGACGGGTCGAAAAACGAATGGCTTCCGTCTTCCCTACTTCAAGTTCTAGTCTGTCCGACTCCGTCCCACGCGTCACTGATTCTAGAGCTCGGTTTGCCCTCCTCTCCACCGCTACAGTTTTTTCGGCAGTGCATACCACCAGTGTGTTATCCGCATAGCAGATGAACTCAAGATACGGCGGCAGCTTCACCTCAAAAATCCCGTTGAATGCAACGCATCACAAGATCGGTCCAAGCACCGCTGCTTTCCTTCACCATTGTGCTGTTCTTCAGTGATTTTAACAGCGAACCTGTTTTATCGGGGGGCGGAAAAGATATCCGTCGTCCAGCCGGCCGGCAACTTTTAGTTCGTTTAGAGGTCAACTTCCTACAGGTCGAAAGTTTTGCCAAGTTCCCCTCCTATCCCTAATCCCTATCATATATAGCTTGGAGGTCTAAATTTTTGAAGCTCCCTCTTATCATTTATAGTGACGTCACAATTTGATGATATCATAGGTCAGTTTCGTGACGTCACAATCTACATTTGTGCCCCATAAAACAGGTTCCCGGCCACCCCTCGTTTAACTCTGTTAAAGAATCCGTGAGTTTTTCCATCTTCTTTGGCGAAAATAGTAGTCAAAATATCTTCGTGCCTTTCCACCATTTTATGAGTATGTGCCCGAAACTGATTTATAGCTCAAATTCATACTTCTTTGAGGAAAGAAAATGAAGATTATCGACGCGTTCAGCGCAGTCGACTCCCTATATTATGAATTGATGTCGACTCAATTCACATCCTTGACTGGCAAAAAACTTGCATGCGACGTCGAAATTCGTAGATTTTAAGTGCAGAATTTGATAGTTTCAAAAACGAGTCGACACTTGGTATTAGATTTAAATGTGGACTAAAAATCGACGTCGATATTGCGTAAAGTCGGAAAATTTGGAGAAGCTAACTTGTAATGAACCTGAGATCAACATCGATTCGGAGTCAACAAGCGTACATTACTAGGGAACTTCAAATCGTCGCAACAGAGCAGTCGATTTTAGTTTCATAGAAGAATTTGAAGACGACTTGTAAATTGACGTCGACTGAGATCGATTTCAGCAAAAAATCAACGTATTTTTGACCAAGACTTTGAAAGAAATGAATTCTCGGTCAATGTGGTTTCGATCTAGTCGACCTCTCAAGATTGTATCGGTCTCTAAGATGTGTCAAGTTCCTGGGAGTGCCGTTTGTAAGGTGTCGGGTCAGTTTGGAATCCGTCTTTTGCCTGCGATTCGGAATCTTTCTTCCGATGGCTATGTCGCTGGAAATATCCTTCTTGCTGATTGTTGTCGTGAATCACAAAGAGGTCTGAAAGGAATCGCAGAGATATAGTATCAAAACTTGGAGGAAAAATACTGTATTTCAGGATTCATGGTCCAAGAAAAATTATTTATGCGATGGTAATATTTATAATGATTATGTCCTACAATTTCGAAATACTATGCAATGATTTTACGACAGTGACAAGCAATGTATTTGATATTTTGATGTGTGGTGAGTACCGGTTCAAATCAGTGCCTCTCTAACGCAGAAGTTACTTACGTTAGCTTGCATTGAATTATTGTTCGACGATAATTTTTAGGTCAAAGGTTGATATAAGATGCTGCGTATATAATAACGTCATTACGTAACGTTTTCTACGTTGATAACGCGCGTTTGACAGTCTCGCTTGGTGTATACTTCAAATTCTAGAATCTTAAAATTATTGATGACGGAACTCCGACATGGATATCTCTGTTCAGTAAATGTTGTACGTACAAGTTTCTACCGCACCGAGTCGAAAGACGTACAAATAGTTTCTTTTCCATCAGAAGCACGTCTTCTATCGTGTTATGCATTCTGGATAACTCGTTTCAGACATTTATGTCTGTTGTAAATAAACGCTGTATTGTGTCGAAAACCTCTTCGATTGAATAATTTCATTTTTATTATTTTATTATCTATTCCGCAATTGTTATGTTATGAATGAGAATACCTCACCATACGCTCTGTAGGTTGACTTATCTTGAATGATGGCATAGGAAAGCCTAATGTGGCGTGAATCAAATGAATCGTGTAGTTAGGAACTGAACAGCGGTCATCCATGTACGAGTAAAGGACTACGGTTATTATTCAATACAATTCTAATGAGACTTATTTCATTGTGTGTTTACAGATTAGCAATGGATCCGGTGACATGGACCAGAAAAGTAATATTAGCGGTATTAAAATACAACATCTCACGAGTTCCGCTGGTCTGGGGCATTCGCGATTTCCGAAACTAGAAGAATGCGCTCATTTTCATTACGAGCACGTCGAATTGAATTCGTTACAGGTAAGATTCACAATTACTATTCGACAAGTATTCACCTATATACTGAAGATCTTTTAAGAACCTGTCTTTGTTGAACTCCAGATAATTATAATTAAAGTGGCAGTTGCTATTAAATGGGTGAAAGAAAGATGTTTACAAACTTGTACAAAACTTTATTGTCCATTTTGAAAAGAAAGATTGACAGGAGCCTGTATTATTTATTTTCGCCTAAGGGTTTGGAAATACGGCTCATAAAATTGCGCGACAGGAGAATTGTGGGACAATATTTTCAAGAATAGAAAATCAATATCAACTTATTTGAAAACTAAATCCGAAAAAGAGAAGTCCGGAACGTACACCTGCTCTTCCGGATTCTTCGACCCGACGTACTTTCCAACAGATTATCAAATCCACTTGAAACGAGTAGGAATTCTTACTTTTAGGCTACATACGACTCAAGGAACTCAGGAAAACTTGGGAACCTTACTCCTGTAAAATTCATTGAACACCGCTTTCTGCTGAGTGACATAGATATTATTTAAATATTTACTCCACCTCCTCCCCCCTCCATTGCCAATACATATAATATATAAGTTGTTGTATTGAAGAAATGTGAACTTGAAGTCTCGTGTAAGAGGTAGAAGAGAACAATGATACATAAACGATTTTTATACTCGTCTTTCAAGTTTGATCTATGCGTATTTTCGTACTAAAAATGAATTCCGTTTTAACGATTTTTTTTTCACTCCACTGCCCACCGTGTACCTACAGTGTTTTCGCTTGGAAGCACTCTCTGAATATTGATTCGAGGAGAAACCACAAGGCGTTTGTTGTGTATTTGTTCAACCTTTGACGATCCCTCGACCTATTGTGAATTTCATTCTGGAACTGTAATTCATGTTTTGTTGTTGAAGAAGTTTTTGTTCATCTTAGTTCCACATCTATGTGAAAACAGTGTCATTACGTGTCAATAGTAAACATTGTTCTGAGCGAATTATTTAGTCGACGACGCGATGCGGTGCCTGCAATGAAGTTGCTTCCACTCCGTGAATGCAGAAAGAAGGAAACGAAAATATTCACGCGCAAAAAGCATGAAAATCCATCCGTCTAAGCCTGACAAGTGTCCTGACAGATGCCCTTCTTTATACGATTGTTTCAATATTGCGCCAACAAAATAATTACTGCATTTTTATAATGCGTCAATAGCCACTTAGTAACAGTCGTGTAAAAAGCTTTTTGTGGAGAGAAATGTTCTACGGTCGGATGCAAAACGAACATAGATGAGCAAAAGGTTTAAAGTGTAGCTGAAAGGAAGAACAATTATGCGCTCGCGTCGGGGGAATCGGAAATTGTGTTACGCGAAATGAGACGTGGAAATTGTGAAACACGAAAAAGGGGAGAGCGTTTGTAATTTCTTTTTTTTTTTCACATATTTTTAGTTTCAAAATGTCGATGGCGCGCGATACCGTTGCAGTTCTTTTCTCGAGGCAAGTTCCATCTTTGTCTATGGAGCAGACAGTCAATCTGAGGCTCGAGAGGAAAGTGCGTAACTACCGTGGAAGGGAATAATTTCCGTTTTAAAAGAGATCGTATATTTTAAGGTTATATTAATTGGTTGAAATTAAGGAATTCTCGTGTCGTTTGTTTAGCAAAAGTAAACAATCGAGTACTCACTCGACCCCGATGGTTGACTGTTGTTACTGAGAGTTGCGCTGTTGAAATGTTTATTTTTTTCTCCTTTCGCGGTTCGTCTCGTAATTGAATTTTTGATTTGTGTACGATTACCAGCCGTCATCAGCGCGTCGTAAACACACTACAAATTCCACAGAGGAAGATGATCATTTAGAAGGCAACTCGTGTTTAAATTTTAATCGGCATTATTGTTAGCTATTTAAATGATACGATATAATTTGTTGTTGCGCGAAGGGAGCACTGTACAATTTGTTCGTGTACGTATAACTGAATGTGCGCTTTCTTCCTCTCGGAAGAATCTTCTTGGAGAGCCCCCTCTTTCTCGTGGCAGTCGCCAAGCTGCAGTGCTCCCAGGCACGAAAAACATTGGAACGCATTACAACAACACCTTATATATAGTAGATTGCTGTTGAGGTCTCTTCTTCTTTCTTGAGGCTCCATTAATCTTCCTCTTCTTCCTGCACATCTGTCTATGGATGGTAAACAGGTCTCGTGTAGGTTCTGTATTTGCCAATTCCATTTCAGGTCCATCTTCTTCTTTATGACTGTGGCTGCAAATGCAGACACCTAGTTTAAAGCTTCTTGATCGGTCATTGTCTCTATTTCACGTTGCACACCACCGCTCTCTCCTCAGCAAGGAGCTCAATTGTTGGTGAACGGGCTAATACGCAAAGAGCCTCTGTTGAGACAGTGCGGTTACATTACCACACCTCAGCGCAGCTCTTCGTTGAATCTTTACCATCTCTCTCTTTCTGTGAGGTATCTTCATGGATTCGACCCATTCTAGGACACCCTATAGAATGATCCATAAGGTGGTGCTTATTATGACCCTTATTCTTACTTCCCTCGTCCCTCCTACTTTTCTCATCAGGCGGCTTAGCCATGAGACAACACTGCCCGCCTTTTCCGCTATCATAGGAAATGGTGCTTAAAACTCAGCTTTTAGTGAAACCAGATGCCTAAATACCTCGTGACTTTCTTGGTATTGATTTCAAAGGTGGGTGGACTGAACTTTCAATGTGGTGTGACTGATATGCCCGCCGTCTTACCTCCTGCAAGTTCTAGTCTGGCCGACTTGATCAGACGCGTTTCTGCTCTCTACCGCTACAGTTGTCTAGCAGAAAAAGTGGTCATTTAGAAAATGACAAGCTAGTTTTTTTTTTTTATCGATCAACACTAGTCTGGCTTTCTTCCACCGCATGAGGAACAGTCGTCCAGCACCTACCGGATTAAATGCAGTGCTGGGTCAACTGAATGTATTACGTTCCAGACTTAATTCAAACTCTCGTCTGGGCCCGGAGCCTTTCAATACTTACCCCGCGGTCTATTGACTGCTCCATCTACCCCCTCGGTACCTAGGAGGGATATTCCATCCTCTTTTACTAATGGGTGCGGCTGCTGTGGGAACAAGCCGTCAATAATTCGCCCCACAACATCCGGCTCCATTCGACCCATTGCTATGTTTCCTTTCAACTTCTTCGGCACTATCTTGAAGGGCTTGCCAAACCGGTCCTCCTGTACCATTTCGCACCGCTCTTTCCACGCAACACTATTGCTATCTTTTATGGCTTTCTTGCTTTCTTCACCCTCCCACGAGCCAGCTGGATTTCGGGTGCAACCGCCCGCGCCTCTTTGCGGCTTTTACTACGCTGGTATACCTGATGCTGACGGGCGCACTCTTTCCTCAACTCGGCATATAGGAATGGCTTTTGAAAGCCCTCATGTGAGGAAATGATCCGGTGTTGAAGCATTTAAATCATTTGGGTCTGCGAAGTTTTCGCACAAGGGTCTAGAGAATCGTGACAGACTCGATTTGTGCCACGTAATGTCAGGGAATTCAAAATTGAAAAAAGTATCGCTAAGTACTTCATTAGAGGTGTTGTCTTACTGATTTTACAGGGGCTTCATAGCTTGAACTGAAAGAAGCTTTTAGCCCAGTGTTCGGTAGAATTTATATTCTGAAGTAAATTTAGGACCACAGTTGCCTTACGCGAATTTTGAAATTGTGATGGGAGGGGTGGCTAGAATTTTTCAAATTCTTCAAATCATGGGACCGCGGACACCTTACGCAAATGGCGAGATTAGCGTAGGGAGATCAGTAAGTACATGGAATCATCACAATTGGAATAACCCATCCGGGGGAACTTTACTATACTCACAGGATGGGCAAGCCTGTTAATACTTATAATATTATCTGAAGAAGATTTGAGTCAAGCACTGTAGATAGTTTTTCGGTTGTTGTTTCAAATTTTCTTTCTGCTACGCTTGATGGTACAAGCTATCGAAGTAACAGCATCAGTACTGCGTGACAAGTTGTATCGAAGTTATTGTTTATCAAGTGGTTTTTGATGCGAGTACGTGCTTGGACCACTAGTTGTCGACTGACGTATGTGAACAACGTCGATATTGTCAAATCAACGACACATTACGATTCAAGACTGCTTGCAGCTTACTCATTTTATGGAATAAAAACCTAAAAATCATCATTTATGGTGCGTTCAGTCCGTAAAGTATTCACTCGTTCAGAGGGTTTTAAATTAGGTAGTGTAAATTCTGGTTTCCAAAAATTAGTTTTGTTCTCTAATGAGTCTATTATTTTGAAAAATCAAAATCTCGCTTCGAAAATTAGTGATTTTTCATTTTATTTTCAATCTATCGTCACTACCCATACTCATCTCGTACTCTCTGGTCAATGCCTTGAAAATTGTAGTACTGTATTCGTCATCGGCATCATCAATTAATTAAAAAGTAATGATAATAATGATAGAAGAACAGTTACAATATGGGGTCGTAAAGAAGCATGCAGTATACAACTTGTATATGGGTATGAACGGTATAAACGACGTAAATAATGTGGATGTGCAGTGCTGTAGATTTTATCGTTTCACTAATAGAAATTATTACGCCTCATTGAAGTAACCTGTTACGAGCTGGTATTCGAGAATAATTCGAACAATTTGATCATTCCGTTCAACGTGCGTGTAAAAATTCACGGCTATTGTAATCTACTTTTATGGCTTTTTCATTCTTACCAGAATGTAGATCGAAGAATTGAAACATCTTCACGAGCTTTATTAATCCTGACTGAAATACCTCGTCTAGTGCCAAAAAGTATAACCTGTTTTTCTTTACTCTTTACTAATTTTATCCATTCGCTCCGTGTCTCTTGGATACTGATGTCTACTTCAATATACACTTGTATATTTTTTAAGTATGGGATATCGTACTTGTAAATCGTAGCGAATGCATGTGTGGGCCGTCAACTGGGAATACATATTGCTGCTGTCTGCAATAGAAGTTGAGATTATCTGCGGAGACGAAACAAAATTTATGTCGTTCCGACTAACAGATAATAATTTTCTTCGTTGCACGGATCCACGATTACTGAACCGTCTTCCAAGTACTTATCCGCTTTCTACCGCTTTTCCTCACGCTAACTGTTTTTAAGATGTACTATTGTGATGAAGAGAAAAATAAATTGCGCAGAGTCTAACTCTGCGTAAAATCTACGTATATTCTAGTTAAGGATTATAATCTATTCTTTTTTGGCAAATTTTTGTGAATTTCCTAATCATTAGTCAGGGACCTTTCGTTTTTGAACTCTCAGCGTACGTATTCGGTGGCGGTACCTCGTACGCTCAGCTTAGCAGAAATTTCAATCAGGAATTAAATAGAGTCAGAGTATTTGCCATCAGATATCAACCGGGAACCTGTATCATAAGGGGCTTATTTGAAGAACCGCCTTACCTTTAGCAAATTAAGGTTCTTATGAAACCAAAGACTTCGACCTTTTTGACGAACTAGAAAAAATACGACTGCCGAACGTTGTACAACAGAAACATCCTGGTTCTGTGAGAGGAGGTGCCCTGACCTTCTCAGAGGATCTCAAAAGATTTAGTTCGTTAAACTATGCATGAAAAGAGAGGAGAATAATTTTGATCCCGAGTGGAGTTGGGGCTTTGTCCTCGAGGGAGGTCGAAACAGTTCAACCTTCGAGCTATGTAAACATTGAAGGATATTGATTCGTGCGAAAATTTATAAGGAATGAAGAGGAATCATTGAAACTTATATTGAGTGTGGTGAGGTGTAATTAGAGCACTGGATATTGAAAAATGTCTCACGTGTACAATTCTACTTAATTGGTTGATCTACGAGAGAACTTTCGGGTACTACCCCATCACCAGTTGTGTCGCTACTGAAAAACTAGGCCTTAAACAGGAGTTTTGATCCTATTGCTTGTAAAAATAGTACGTTATTGGTTCACTCTTAGAACTTATTAATTCTTACAATTTGACACTGTGCTCTTATTGGCTATGGTATGCTGCAACGTAATTGGTTCTCTTTTCTGGACTAAGTGCTGCGTTTTTATTGGCCATCAGGTTTGCTGGTGTCTTATTGCTTGGTTCTGTTTGTCTTCTCCCGTCCAATACCGGCCTGAATAATTTTTCGCTGTCGACGTGATTACATTGTTCAGGAGGCTGGCTTTCTTCCTTTTTGCCTTTGCAATCTCCATCTGTTCCCAGAGTTTTCTTCTCTTTGTGAGATTCTCTGCGTGTATGACTTCAAATATTCTTTCTCCATTGTTCTGTCCTTCGTTACAGTGTTAACTAGGAATGTCCGCCATCCACCTGGCTGGATAAGCCTCGGAGCTCGAAAATTTTCCAAGTCCCAATCCTGTCATATATAGAAAAAAAAGGGGGAGTTTCCAAATGTACAAATCTACTTTATTAGTTGCTTTTACAAAAGTACTTTCGGGTGTTATCGCATCATCAGTTGTGTCGCAACTGGAGAACAGGGCCTTAACCATGAGTTTATACATTATAACACTGTGATCTTATTGGCTATAACAATGCGGTGTTGTGATTGGTTCACTTTTTAGAAACTTATTCTTACAATAATATGAGAATGTGTTCTTATTGGCTAAAACATGCTGCTTAGTGATTGGTTCAATCTATTGTCCTAAATGCTGCCTTTCTATTGGCTACCTGGATTTCTGCCGTCTCATTGGTTGGTTTCGTTCTTCTTCTCTCGTCCAATCGCCAGGCCGAATAACTTTTCGCTGTCAAATGTGATTACATTGTTCAAGAGGCACGCTTTCTTCCTCTTGGCTTTTGCAATCTCCATTTGTTCCAAGAATTTTCTCCTCTTTGTGCGATTCTCTACATGTATGACTTCAAATATTCCCTCTCCATCGTAGTGTTCTTCGTTACAGTGTTTCTCAAACAGTGACTTGCCATCTTCTTTCTCCCTCAACTTTTTGTGCTCCATTTTCCTGATCTCAAACTTTCTCCCAATCTCACCGATGTAGATGACCTCGCGTTGTTCACAACTGAGCTCTCACACTCCGCTCAAGCTTTCCTTGTCCTTTTGTTCCGTCTGGTCATTGCTGATTCTCTTCACCATGCGTTGGTTATTCTGGATACCCACATTTACGTCGTAGCCATTGAACGCCTCTATCACCTTGTTTGTGTATTTCTCTATGTATGGTATCGATCCGGAGTACTTTCTCACTATGCCATCATGGGTTCCTTTCTTTGTTTCCATTTTCCCAAAGACTCCATCCACCACGCCTCTACGGTAGCCATTGGCTTCTGCGATCTGCTTCACTATCTCGACCTCTTTCCTCTTCTCTTCGTTGTTCTCGAGGACAGAAATTGCCCGATAGCAGTAGTTCTGGATTGCCGCTAACTTGTGCCTGGGATGGTGGTAGGAGTCATTTGGGATGATGGTGTCTGTATGTGTCGGCTTCTTGTAGTTTTTGTTTCTATCCTATTGTTCTTCGATGTGAGTGTAGGGTCCAAATAGTCGATGGTCTCATTGCCTTTTTCAACTGTGAATTTGATGCTCTCATTCATCGCGTTCATTTCTGAAAGGAATAGATCTACCTGTCTATCAGTGCCTGGCCACACAATTAGGATATCATGTACATATCTGCCTTAGTGTTTGATCGAGTTTCTGAACTTGCTGCCCTTCAATATCTTGTTTTCTATGTCATTCATGAATATCTCCGCCAGTATTGGTGACAGCGGTGATCTCATCGCAAGTCCCCTTTCCTGACTGTAGAACCTGTTATTAAAGCGGCAGTAGTTCTGGCTCAAGATCTCTTCCACTATGTTGGCGTACTTCGGCCCATCGGGGTTCCCATGGTACCTGTTGTTTTTGAGCAGAGTGAGAAGTTCCTCCTTCGGTATGGTACCAAACATGTTTGCCATATCAAAGGATATCAGCTTGTCGTTACTCTTGATTTCCAACTTGTCCAGTTGCTCAATCAGCTCTCCGTTGTTTCTGATAGTTCATCTGGGTGCAAACTGGTAGTTGTCTTTCAGGAATGTGGCCACGATCTTCGCTATCTTGTAGCATGATGATTGAATGCTGTTGACCAGGGGTCTCATCGGACAATTCGCTTTGTGGAGTTTTACAAGCCCCTTGAGTTTTGGTGCAACCGGGTTCATCTCAAGCGTCCTTCCATTGCCGGGTACATTGTTCCGTTTCAACACAGCTTTCAGGTCATCTTAGTATTTCCGTGTTGGGTCCTTTGTTAGCTCTCAGTGTCCATTCACTGCGATGTACGACTCCACTTTTTGGGTGTAGTCCTTCTTCTTCATTACTACTACTGTGTTGCCTTTGTCCGTCTTTGTCAATATTAGGTTGTTCTGTCGGAGTTTCTTTTGTAGATGTGTGACCTTCCTCTGCATCACTTGCGTTCTGTCATAGGCTCGGCACTTATTCTCTTTAATGTCCAACAGCACTTTCCCAATTTTGGTCCCGGCTTCTGGTCTCACGTCGTGTTCTGAGGTTTGGATTACTTGTTCGCAGCTAATGGCCATACTTTCAAGCTTACACTGGTTCAGCCTCACTGGCTGCACGTACTTGACGCCTTTGTCCGGCAGTCTTCTTTCTTCTTCTGGGAAGGTGACGCTTGATAGGTTCTCGGTTCTGAGAGCAAAGTTGTGCTCAGCTCTCGCTGTCTCTTCTTTTCGTTCTTCTTTCTTCCGGGTCAGTTCGGCAGGCTTCTTCTTGATCTGTTTTGTTTGGCCTTCCACTCGTTTTTCCACATAGTCCTCTCCTTTCTTCCCCTCTCCTCATTTTTCGAACATAATTTCTTCAAATTCTAGGGGTGAAGTAACTTGGACAGATGGAAATATTGATCATACAGTAAACCATTCAGCCTG
Source organism: Aspidiotus rigidus (assembly GCA_035079385.1). Lineage (NCBI taxonomy): Eukaryota > Metazoa > Arthropoda > Insecta > Hemiptera > Diaspididae > Aspidiotus > Aspidiotus rigidus. The sequence continues at coordinate 7,786,999 of JAVHKY010000030.1, forward strand.
TTGATTTTCTTGTAAAGTTCACTAATTTCGTTCTTCACTCTCAATCTTTCGGTTTGCATCTTGGTGCGTTTCACTGCTGCTCTGTTTTCTGGTTGCCTGATCGTCTGATAAATTTAAATCGACCAGGGAGATTTTTTCGTCATATTTCTTTATCTTTATGTACCCATATGGGGGTGGGAGAGTTTCGATCAGTTTCGACCCTTGAGCTCAATATAAAGGAGGGGTTGGTGGAATGATTCTTATCATCGAACTAGATATGTTTGGCGAGATAATTGATCCTTACCCCTCAGAAAACAGATTTTCTACTGCTCGCCTCAATTGATGTAGTGAGTGAAAGAAACCTCTGGGAACTTTTTTGTATTTGCCCTCCTATTTGTAAGAGGGAAACATTTGTTAGCTTGCAAGATTCGGTTAGTTTTGTAAAGATTCTCATTTATGAGTAAACTTCTCTACCTAGAAAACTAATTCCCCCCCCCCCCCCCCACCATGTCATGGCATTCTGCTACAAGTCGAAAAGATTTTTCGAAATAACAAAGTGGATTTCATAATCGCCCCCTCTCTTCGCAAAAAAAAAGAGAAGAAATTTGGGGAAACGTATGTACTGTCCAGTATTTTTCTTTGGGCCAAGGTACGAGAAATTTCCTTAGCAGTAAGTGAATAGAGAGCGGTGTCAATTGTTTTGTAAATGATGATACGATCGATAGAAATTGAATAATTAGTATTAAAATGATTCTACATGTTCCAAGGGTAGCAATCGAAGGTCAACTCTATGCTCGTTGTCACTTGTCACGGTAATTTTTAATTACTTTGTACGCAACTCGCGGCTCGTGCAAGTCTATTGGCATCACTGTTGGTGGAGGTTTGTTCGATATCTGTAGGTGAATAGGCCGCGGTTGATGGTTCTTTCGGATATGTGACTTGGATGCGAAAGTTGAAAACTCTCGCTCAACGAATACGACGTCGTGTACATCGCTAATAAGCATCGTCATTAAAAATACGCGAACAAGCGTGCAGAAGGTACCCGAGTGTATTCTTAAACAATTTAACGAGCTGTATATGGAACGTGGTCAGTCTTGTCACTTTCATTTCAATAAGCACATCATTTGCGCTAGATGATTAATGGAAGTAAAGAGTGTCGTAAAAATATATCGCCAATTCTATCTGATCTTCATAATTTTTCTAATTATGAAACGAACTTACTCAGCTGGTTGGAGAACAGAGTTTCATCGTACCTTCATTATAATCAAGCGGTCATTAGCGAAGCGATTAGTGAAGACTGTAAAAAGAATACCAGATCTGCGCGAAATATTTCACTTTCTTGTAAATAACGTATGGGAGAAAGAGTGTCCCCATGGCCTTCTCTGAAGTGAACCATAAGTAGCCTTTACAGACTACAGTCTAGTCGCGTGGTTCTTCGATAGAGTTGTAATCTTGAATCAGTAGGTGGCATTTACATATTAAAGGGTTTCTCTTCCCCTCTTCGTCTTTTCAGACTCGTTTAAATACGCTGGCAATGGCCAAATGAGGAACGAGTGCACATTACAATGCTGTTGACTCATGTTTTCTCAGAACGGTGTACGCGAAAAATGTACGCCCAACGTAATCGAGAGGGTGCATATTCAGCGAGGTCGCTTCCTCGGTTCTTGTCCCTCTTCGAAATAGATACTTCTTCGTCACTTCGCACGATATAACCGTAGGGTATCTATGTCGTTTTATTGTATAACGATTTGCGAGGAGGAGAAAATTTCACTCTCGCTTCGGCCCCGTAGGCTTTAATCATTACATCATCGTATTTTCAGCGTTATTTATAACCCGGTACCCTCTTCCGTCATTCTATATATTATAGTTTACATTTCTATACTCGAATGCGAACAAGTGATTCATGCGAAACTTATAGTTATATGGATTATTCTTTTTTTTTTTTTTGCTGCACAGCTATCTTTGTACGAAGAAGAAGATCTGAAATCGTTATCTAGTCTCGAGCATAATGAAAACGCGGAAAATAAATGGCTGACAGTGAAGGTAGTATCGCAAGGCCAAAGCTGGTTGTTGCGTCGTACGTACGAAAATTTTCGGATGCTGGATCAGCAACTGCATCAGTGCATATACGACCGTAAATTCAGCCTGTTACCCGAACTACCGCCTTTGGAGAATCTTCCCGATAAACATAACCCACAGGTGAGTAATTAGTAATAAGATCGCAATTGGTTACCCACAAGGTTTGAATGTTTAATGAGTAAGTTGACGTGATGTTTGTTCGGTAGAACACGTGAAAAGTTACAAAAATCAAAAATACGATTTGACCTCCTAAAAATATCAAATCATAAATCAGAAAATTATGGATTGTTTACGGGATCTTATCGCATGAAGTTCAGTCCGATGTTTTGATAATAGAATAATGATCAATAAAATTATCTAGTGTGCACCATTGAAATGATATATATAATTTTCGTAATTCGAAATTCTATGCCCGGAATAATTTGCCGCTCCGTGCCTCAAAATATTCTTCAACACGAATTTACGTTCGTCGAGCGTAGCTTGAGAATACGTGTGTGGTTGATAAAAAGCTCGTTGCCATTAATTTATGGCGCCTTTGACATCGATTTTATGAACCCTTTTAACGAGTGTGAAAACTAAAACTCTCTCGCTTTTATCGATCATGTACATCTGAGTTTGCAGGCGCCTCGTTTTTCGTATATAAAAAATGAATACACATTCCAGATAATTACAATAGGTTTTAAAACCGACTATCTATAAACCAATATTGTTGATTGTTCTATTTTTTTTTTTTTTTGTTTCAGACTTATATAAAATGCCAGCTGGGTAAATACTGCGAACGTTTCTCTAATATCGCTGGCAACCTTATTAACTGTGGCCCAGTCCTGAGTTGGTTCCAGTTAGACAATAGAGGTCGTCGGATATTGGTCACCGATGGAGACAATTGTCCCATTAACACACCAGCCGTCGCAGCTGCGTATGCCGTTCAGAAGTATACCGCCGTGGCTGCCGATGAAATCTCATTTGATGTAATTATCATTCTTATTTTTTCCGCTTTTAAAGATAGTTCAAGGAATTTTCCTTTTTCTTCTTTGTGGTCTAGTTCTACGTTTTGCACGCCTTGATGATAACAAAACCTGGATTAAGATTAATATTATACATTTTCAAAAAATGCGGTCGATGGAGGTGATTAAGTCCTGAATTGTAGTTAGTGGGTCATGGAAGTCATCAAAAAGTGATAAATTTAGTTTATCCAGTCAATATTTTCCGAAAGATTATAAATTCTCTTCAATTCCTCGAAGAAAAAAAAATTAAAAATTAAACACCACTTACAAATTAGTTTTAGTTTTCACCGTTTGTGATTTTTTTTGACGTTACAACATAAGGAATATCATCACTTCAATAACGTATTGTAGAGTCGTAGAGGTCCATAAAAAGCTCTTGAATTTGGAAAATTTGAATTCGCTAGATACCCCGTTGCTAGTAGAGTTAGGGTTTCCGTACAGTAAAAATTGATCGAACGTGCAGTAAAAACACTGAAAAATGCAATAAAAAGGTGCCAGAACGTGCAATCAGAATCTGAAAACATGCAGTATGAACTATGCTGTCATTAAAAAAGATAGATAAATTACCTAAATCGACCAAAAAACCACCAGTTCGGATCACCAAACGTGGCACAAAACGACCAAAACACGACCAAAATGGACAATAAGTGGTCAAAATCATACAAAAAATGACTGAAATTGACAGAAAATTATCAAAATATAGAGCCTGTAAATGAGCTAAATTTTATAGAAAAATGACCACACATATAAAAAAAACAACGGCTTCTTTAACGAAGTTGAACGAGGAACGCAAGGAACCTGTTTTATGAGTCGAATTGAATTTGGTATTGAGAATTCAAGGAAGCCTAGACCGAGTATAAAACTAGTATAAAGAAGGCCTAGACCTTGAGCCTAGTATAATATAGTTCGAGGGTACCTAAATTTTTCTTGACTCTCGAGCTTCATATACTAGGAGGGGGACTTAGAAAAATTTTGACTCTCAAGTTATACATATTTCAAGTATCATATATAGCTTAGGGGTCGAAATTATTCTAAGACTCTCTCCTAGCATATATGTATAACTTGGAGAAAGATCGAATTTTTTCAATTCCCCCTCCTATCATATGTATATGGCTCGAGAGTCGAATTTTTTTCAAGTTTTTTGTCGGACGGCGCACGACAAAATTTTCAACAATCCCCCATAGAACAGGTTTCCTGCTAACAAGTAGGGAATCACCATAATTGACAAAAGTCAACCAAGAAAATTCAAAATTAACCAGAAACGACGGCTTCCTCAGTGAAATTGAACGAGAAACGCAGGGAACCTGTTCTGTGAGTCGAGTGGTTTTGGTATTGAGAACTCAAAGAAGCCTAGACCTGATAAAGCTAGTATAAAGAAGGCCTAGACCTACTATAAGCCTATGTGTTGATGACGTCACAGGCAGCCAAGGATGGAAAGTTAATTCATTAATCGCTTAAACCTAAGCTGTTAAAATAGCGTTAAACCAAAAGCTACTTATTAAGCAAGAACTTGATTAGCTTTTTTCAATTTCACCTCTATACTTTCCAATTAGGAGAAAATCATCTTTCTCCGGGGAAAATTGTAGCACGAAACGATTATTTTCCTGGTTTTGCTTTGTTTTGTGTGTGTAGTATGCTGCCGACATGCAGCATGCATGGCATCACGACAGCACTTTTCAGATTTTCTTTCTGGTAGGTGGCTCGCATATGCAGTTTGCAGCTGATAGCCGACCATAAAAACAGGGAAAAGGATTCTCAAAGACAAAATAAGAAAGGGAGGAAAAAGCTCCAAATTGTTTTGTCTTTAAACTGTTCAATTGGGCCAAAAGCCAGGAACAACTTACAAGCTCAAGTTGAAGTCGAAACGTACCGCTTTCCACCCCTGCAGACAACCATCATGGAGGGTTATTACGTCACGAGCTAATAAAGTCACTAATGTTGATATTTGTACGTACGTGAGCTAGAGAGCTTAACTCACAGAACGGGGGCGAGTGACCAGAGCAAGTGAGCCCCTCGTTTCATCACAACAGCTATGGCCTTGAAATATAAATAAGGTCATTTTTCACTAGACATGAAACATAATCTTTATTTATTTTGCTTTGCCAGAAAATCCCTTTTTTTTATTTTCCTTTTCTCTTCTCCTCCCCCCAATTCAGATGCAAAAAGTTTTCACTTTTCCATTGGTGTCTCTGATTGTTTCATTTTATGGACGTATTTAATAAATCAAGGCTACATGAAAATTATCAAATATTCTCATAGCCAGAGACACTCAGTCTTCAAGACATTTATAGACTGATAAGGAATATTAGAGTCAAAGACAGGTTTTTATGACATACATGTCATTGAAAATAAAAATCAACCAATCATGTAGTGAAAGAAATATTGCGGTGCAGTGTTGTGATTTTATCTCAACCAAAACCCACAATTCTTGAGATTCAACCTAATATGAAGAAAAAATTTTCTGCAAGTAAAAATAAAAGATCATTTCCCATGTCTCGCTCGTGTACAATTTTTTGAAGAGCGTCCAGTTGAGCTCAACCCTGAAGCACCTTCCTTGGTATCGATATCTCTAGATATCATCGGGTTAGAAGATGGTGAAGAAGAAGAAGGTAGTTGATCAAACTAGCCTGAGGGAGAGGGCGGTACGGGATGTCGTCGGCGAGCAAATCTAGTTTCTATTCTGCAGTAATTGATGTGCGATTGTTATGCCTATATTCCGGAGACTGTCCTAGAAAATAAAAGCCAATTTTCATCTGATTCGCCACTTTAGATCCTTGAAATGTGATTATGTGTGCATAATTACGATGCTTCATCCATTTGCTGTGGAAAGTGATGATGCAATGGGAGGTTGCCCTGATCGACTCAATTTATTCTACTTGTTTGTTCCAGTAAAGTGTATCATTTTCGGATGACTAACACAGAATTTAGTAGGTATTGATACTGTCAGGAAATCGAATAAATGAAAAGCGAGTAGTGTGTCTTTCGCTCATTGTTCCTTTTTCGGTATCTATTATCATCATTTGTGCGGGTTTATTTTCTTTTGTCTGCCCGTTTGAAGCATACTTCAGACGACCAACAAAGCTGCTTCCAAACGTGACTGAAAACGCAAAAAATAGAGGGAAGAATCAAACGAGGATAGAGCTTACCTCGTGATCGTTGCACCCACCTTATTTCGTTTTCTATAAGCGAAATAGGCAAATACAGGTAGTTGCCTAGTTGTGTACGTGTCGAAGAAAAAGACGTGCATGATGGGCGATGTTAATGTTTGGCATCATTAAGAATGAAAAAAAAAAAAAAAAAGTACGACGTATCGAGCACATGTAGCATTTAAATTGAAAAATTACATAATACTGTGTCGTTGGACGTGTAAAACTACCTACTTTGGCTGCGCTTCCTATTTCTTTCCCGTTTTCTCCCATAATAACTCTTTTTTGTGTTTATTTATAATACCTGTTTCTATACGATGCGCCCGAGATTGTGTATTTGAATATTCATCTCATGACTTTCGTAAAAGAATTGTGCATTAGTAAACGTAGACTTTGTGTACGTTTTCCATGTTATCAGGTTGGTGATATGATCTCGGTGATAGATATGCCGCCTCCAGAGGATAGTGTTTGGTGGAGAGGAAAACGCGGGTTTATGGTTGGATTTTTCCCGTCGCAATGCGTAGCCGTCATCACCGATAAAGTTCCGCGTAATCTACAACTTCATCAGCATTCGACTATTGTAGAACCATCGAAACCCGTCCTCAGGTAAGGATATTTTTTATTCATCATGATTACCATGAGCTTGAATTTCCGGATTAAAAGCAAATTACTCGTATGTACTGTGTGTGGTTCGATTCCGACTTAAGAAGCTAGTTTCTGATATTTTAGAAATTCTACTCAATCGTAGTTAGAAATGCCGGCAAATGAGAGACCTCTTTAGAAATAAAAAAAATACTTAATTAGTCTTCGGTTTACCCTCCAGGCAGTGAGTGTCGTGCCGGCCGGGGCGAGTGGGTGGGGACCCCCAGCCAGGTAAGGCCCGCGAGGAAATCCAAAGTTATTTGTATTGTATTTCGAATTCATGATGAGAGTTTTCGAAGGCCCGATTATGCTTACGAGAGTAATTTGAAATTGAATATGTCAGAATTAGGAATTATGGTTTTAGGAAAAGCTAGACCAATTGTTAATACTTCAGATCAAGTTCTTGAACAGTTACCGAAATCATCTAAACAAAATTTTAGAGATTGTGTGGGTAGAATTTTTTTCTCATGAACATTAATTGTACACAATGAATTTTTGCAATCTTCGAAAATATTGATTCAGACTCACGTCGATGGATTGTTTATTTCCTCGTTTCGAAAAAAAAATTCGCTCATATCGTCATCTCTTTTCCGCTGATGAACATTATCGTGTTGGCGTGTTCATCTCCCATACGGATAGCTGTCCAAAATTTCTACGGCGTGACGTGTTTTTGACGTATGTGTAATATTGCGATGTCCTGATCTCAATAAAAATATCGCGAATATTAATCATGAAATGAGTCTTCCCATTATCAATGTTCCTTTTCCCCGCTACAAGATATCTTGTATAATGTTAGAAATTACATTCTATGTCGGAAATGTGGAAATATTGTCATGCAAACTGCAAAAAGATTACCGAAAGGAAAGTAGAGACAAGAAGGAAAAATTAAGAGAGACTATTTCTCAATCATTATTCTATTCGCTCTTGTCGCTTGCTCAGCGGCGTCCTCCATGGCGGAGAGGGTTGCGTGTGTATTAATTTTGTTTCCTCCAACACCGGAATCTACCCTTTGGGGTATAACTTCAATGTAGGAAGAATCTCCTGGCGAATCCCTTCTCCTTCTTGGTAACCGCCAAGCTGTAGTGCCCACAAGCTCGCAAAATTTCAAGAACACACAACAACGACAACACCTCAATTACAGTAGATTGCTGTTGGAGTCTCGTCTTCTTTTTCTTTCTTCTAGTTCAATCTATCTTTCTCTTCTTCCTGCACAACTGTATGTGGATGGTACACAGATTTTGGGTTGATCATAGTTTGGTTCTGCATTTGCCTATTCCATTTCAGATCCATCTTCTTCTCACGACTGTGGCTGCAATTGTAGGCACCTGGTTCCATGCTTTCTTGAAACCTGTGGTGGTGACTACTAGGCTTCTCGGAACAAGCGCTTCATTGACTCCAATCTCATGAAGAGACCGACTAAACTTGCCCCGCTCATGCCTCCACACCTCACTGTCGAACAAGTTGTGCTGTGGTTCATCGCATCCCCCTCTTGGTTGCAGTGCGAACATGTTGCCCACTCAACTACTCTCAACTTCTCATGAAGATACATGTTAAAAGAGCCATGGACGCTTGACCCCAGCGTCAGGTGAAAGTTCAGCAGATTATGACCTCGGTTCATCTATTCATCAACGAGTATTCCATTTACCCAGCTCATTCTGTGCAATTCTTGCTTCTTATTTCTCGAACAAGGAGCGCCTAGCCTCTTGCTTAACCCCTTTCGATCGGTCGTTGCCTTCTTTTTCACTTTCAATACCACCGCTCTCTCCTTAGCAAGCTCGCTTGATGTTGGACGTGCTAATACACAAAGAGCCTCCATCGAGACAGTGCCGTAGGCTATAACACATCTCAGGGTAGCTCTTCGTCTCTCCTGTGGGGTATCTTCATTGAGTCGGCCCATCCTTGGGAGGATCGACAAAGCGGTGCTCATCATAATCTTTCTTCCCGTTTCTCTTAGCCCTCCCAGGTTTTTCATCAGATATCTAGATATATAACTGCCCTGCCCGCTTTTTCCGCTGTCATCAGCTCAGTTTTGAGAATCATAACTCCCATTAACTTTTCTTTTCAAAGAGTGATTCGGGAAAAAAAGAAACGTTTAATGGTTGCAGATGTAGAAAGAAGTAGGTTTTCAAATTTCAAAAGAAGTAGCAAAATATGTTTTGAATTCCTTAATTTCTCCAATGCTCGCGGGTCCTCGCGTCCTTACGATATATTCTTCCAAGAAGAATCAAGATTCGATAGGTCCCAATTGACTAGCACTTCTACAGCGCAGTAAATGGAAAGCAAAGCGTGTTTCTCAAAAAGCTGGATTATGACATGACGTAGATAGATTCAAAATGGTCGCTTCCTGGAAAACTGGAAAGCACCATTTTTTCCGAGCTCTCCGTCCTGATATATAGCTCGATGATCGGAGTTTTTCCCAGTCCGTAACTTGCTTCAGAGCCTTGCCTTGTTGGAATCACACAGATGGTCGGCGAAAATTCTTCCTAAACAACTCTCCATGAAAAAAAAAAAGAAAGAAATTAGAAGGTATTGGAATCTTTGCAATGGTAGCGGGGAACTCACAAGCTCCGCTGCCCTCTGAAAAACAACTGGTCTAAAATTATGCACGTTTTTGAGATCCCCAAAATATACTGCACTTTATGAAGACTCATTGCAATACCTTCTTTTGGACTCAAAAAAACTTTTTTTCTTCAAGCTCACTACTTCATCTTTCTTTTGTTAACAGGGAACCTGTTCTATGGGGGGCTTTTTGAGAAATTTGCCGTGCGCCGTCCAACAAAAAACTTGGAAAAATTTCGACTCTCGAGCCATATATGATAGAAGGAGGACTTAGAAAGAATTTCGACTATCGAGCCTTATATGATAGGAATTTTTCAAGTCCCCCTTCTGTCATATATAGCTCGAGAGTCGACATTTTTCCATGTTCTCCTCCTATCATATACAGGTAGCTGGAGATTCGAGAAAAATTTAGACTCTCAAACTATATTATACTGGGCTTATAGTAGATCTAGGCCTTCTTTGTACTAGCTTTATCTAGGTCTAGGCTTCCTTGAATTCTTAATACCAAGTCCCATATGACTCATAAAACAGGTTCCCTGCGTTCCTCGTTTAACTTCGTTAAGGAAGCCGTCGTTTTTTCCCTGTTTGGAAACGTATGCTGAATCTGCAAAAATATTTTGAGAGGTGGAATAGGTCATATTTTTCGCTATATCTTGAGTTTTCTTATCTAAGCTAGTCTAGAAAAATTTCTATAATCTGACTTAGAAAAATTCCTATAATCTAACCCTTGCCAATTCTTTTAAGCGACTTAAGCGAACCCAACTTACAATGTTGACATGATCAAAGTCGGTGAATATGACCTCTTTTATGCAACATAACCAAACCTAACTTGAGTTGATGACGCCATTAAAGTCAGATAAGGAGTAAATGTTTTCTGAGGATACGCCCTCCCAAAACAAAACATTAAAAATATTTTGTAAAATAAAGGAGTAACCCACCAAACAATTTTTCCAAGGCCCAGTTATAATTTTCGTGATAGTTTTTCAAGAGTATGTAATCCCAATCTTAGAAGTATTTGAAATTTTCTAGTCCCAAAGCTTCATCACGGTTTTCTGTGACAATTTTTATAACAATTTTCCAGCAGTGATTCTAATATTAAGAGCATACAAAATTTCTAAGTCCCAAGGTTTCGTTTTTTGTAATAGTTTTTGCGACAATTTTTTAAGAGTAATCTCAAGTTTAGAAACATATAAATGCCAAGGCTAATATACGTTGAAATGAAGAAGTCCAATCACACAGGATAGAAAATTCTTCAAGTCCCAAGGATTTGTTACGGTTTTTTGTTACAGTTTTCCAAGAATAATCCCAATCTTAGAGACATATAAGACGTTCAAGTCCCAAGGTTTCATTACAGTTCCTTATGACAGTTCTCCAAGAGTAATCCCTATCTTGAAAGCATATAAAATTTCCAAGTCTCAAGGATTGCTTACGGTTTTTTGTGACAATTTTCCACGAGTAATTTTAATCTGAGAAACAAATAGAATTTCCAAGTCCCGAGGTTTTGTTAAGGTTTTAAGACCCCTTTTGTTGGGGTGTACTTTCAGGAAATTTTCGTCTGCGAGCGCGATCGCGAGTGGTCCGAGGTCGATGTCACGACGTTTATAACGTCATGGAGAGGGGGGGTTGAAAGAATTTTGACTCTCGAGCTATATATGATAGGAGAGGGACTTGAAATAATTTTGACCTCTAGGCTATACCGGGGGAACCAGAAAGATGTTACCAGTTAAATGGGAGTTTGCGCTAAATCTGTCGTAGCGCGAAAACGCGAAACATTAGACGTATAGTTTAAATGTATGAATTTTGTATCTCAATTTTATCTTTAATTTGAGCCATATCCGAAGTTTCTACGACTTCTCTGAGCCGAGTTATGGACCAAAATGTGCCGAAAATTCACCAAATCGCCAGGGTTCCCAAAATAGGGCTTGAAAATTAATTAATTTACAGTATTGAGCTGAATTTTGTAAATTTTAATAATCAAATTATTGATTCTTAAGTGAATTTGGACGGGGAAAACGATAAAAATAGTAACAAAATCCTTCGTTATGGTTTTTTGTGGCAATTTTCCAAGGGTAATCCCAATCTTAGAAGCATGTAAATGCCGAGGAATACTTCTCAATGATGGAGTAACCCTATCACGGACGATAGAAAATTCTTCAAGTTCCAGGGTTTTACTACGGTTTTTTGTGGCAATTTTCCACAAGTAATCCTGATCTTGGAAACAAGAAAAATTTCCAAGTCTTCAGGTTTCATTCCGGTTTTCGTGACAATTTTCTGAGACTAGTCTCGATCTTTAATAAAAAGCGAAGTCTAGTATACTGTTTAATGAAGGAGTAACTCAATTATTGAGGACAGAAAATTTTTCCTAGTCTCGAGGTTTTGCTACGATTTTTCAAGAGTAAATCCTATATTCCTAAAAGCATGTGTAAAATGCTAAAAAAAAAAATTATAATTCTCTTCAGTAGATATGATGAATTGATCTTATGTAGTAATTTCCCTCAAAACTGCTTCTAAATGTCAGAGGGAATACAGAAAAATTAGTCTGTAAACTAGGTAATGTCAAGTAAGAGGAACATCCTTGAAAACTAAAGAGTGGGGGGGGGGGGGGTTGTTGGTAAATGAAAAACTCGAGCGAAAAATTTGATCACCTCGTCGGGTTCGATCCGAACCCGACGAGGTGATCAAATTTTTCGCTCGAGTTTTTCATTTACCATTCTGGCTACCCCGTCAGTCATCAGTGAGTCCCGATAGGTGTAATTGTCGCCTGTCTGTGTTGTTGATGCGAGATCGTTGTTACACATTATTTTCCTTTAGTATTCTATCTAGTCTTCTTTTCATCAATATGTAATCCAAAAGTTTCGTGGAGATCCATCTTCTTCCTCTCTTCAAACTTAGTCTCAACATTTTTCCCGACGGTGGCGCAGCAGAGGTATATTTCCATCAGGACTTCACCCTCTTCCTTGTAGTCACAATATCATGATTTGACTCCCTCCCAAGAAAATTTTCCTGCTATCCCTCTGTCTTCCGATACTTCTCGACTTTTTGGTCAACTTTCTTTGTACTTGTATTTTGCGGTGAAGTTTTCACGTCATGAACTATGACACCCGATTTTGTCTACATGTCTCAGTTTTTAGGACCGCTTGGTTTCTGTTACCATTCTCTCTAATTTTTTCTCTTCTTAAGATTAAAATCATAAATTTTAGGCATCAAACATGAATTTCATTTCACAGCGGCTGAAGACTCGAACGTATTATCGAACTGAGTAGGTACTTAAAATCACATCGCTCATCTTCAAAGTGAACCGCTTTATACGATGACTTTGAAACGATCTGGGAAGATGATCTTCCGCGAGTGCAAAAGATCTAATTATTTAGATCGTTCTCTTGTCGCTTCAACACTTACGGATATATTGCTTAAAGCGGTTCAGTCATCGACAGTGCGTGTCCCACGATCTTTCATCTAGGGAATTGCGTCTGAATTAAGGCAATGTACGTGTATGGTGCATTTTATGAATACCGCATGAATGATAATCGTAAGATGTTGGGCCGTATTTATGTACTTTAATTACTGTGAAACTGCAGCTGTAGTGCATTTCCCCGTGTATACGTTATGAGAGTGAACTACAGAAAATGGAAGACTGCGAGGCTGATGCTGCCTATAAACGACAATAACGTTGAAGAAGTTATTACCCGGGCAATAATGAATGTGAAGCAGATGGAAGTTGTTTATCTGCGTGCAACGTGCTTCGCAATGTAATGCAGAATAAGTAAGCCCGTAAAGATCGTGTTCTACTTTTCTTCCTCTTTGATGCGTTCGCCGGCAAAATCAGCGTTCTCTGTTACAAAAATTGAAGACAATAATTACCATTTTCATCATCGTACGCGGCGGTGTCTTTCGTAATACTTTCTCTTTCTTTTAAGACTATAGTCGCGTAGCAATTTTCATTCGCGAAAAAGAAGATTCATGCGACTGTGTGGCTGTTGTTTTGTATGCAGTCGTCGGTCTAATTTTAAAAATTACGCGCTCTGTTTGTCATTGCATTATTACAAAGAGAGTCTACGGGACGGCATGCGATACTCGCATAGCTTGATATCCGTGTGGGCAACATACGGAATTTTGTACTCGTACACGAACGTAGAACATTTTTACAGAGTGCCGGTACATTTCGCTTACTCGCTTTTCGAACTAGTTCACCTGGGGCTGGAGGGTCTGGCGAAGAATCGCGCGAACAAGACTCGTTTCTGCGGGCATTGCCAAGGTACGTCGTCCGTCGCGTCCTCATCACCTACGGTGCACCATCGCTGCCGCATTAAAAACAGGGTGCCGGAATATTGTCGTTTTGACGATGCGATGACTGCCCTCGGGGTCGTACTTTTGCTGCACGTTCGTTGCAAGCTGCTCTGTACTGTTGCGCATGGGTTGTCTTTTGCGGATCATTGTTCTATACGTATTAGCATCCACGCCCCTCTTGACACACTCGTAGAGTGTGTAAGAATTCATAGCGAGCGTGAGAATTGAAATAATATCATAATAGTGAGGCTGGTAGGATGGAATAAAAACCGGTCAACTGATCTTTTTTCATCGAGTTCGAGTGTGTTGTTTTTTTACTTATGACGGAACTTTGCTAAAAAATGAGAGTGATGTTGAAAAGAGCAACATTTACTCCCACGGCTGCGGACAGACGGTAAAGAGTGTCACAAAATATACTTAGGTTTGGAATCCGTGGTCTATAGCCTTTGTCAACATCAACTGACAAAATCGTTTGAACAGTGAACTTGGTTGAACCGTTACAGCTGGCACGGTATTTTTTGTAACCACATATTTGCGGTGGGAAAGGGTCAAGGTAGGAGCGTGGTTCACTTTCTATCTAAACACCCTCTCCGAAACGAGCAAATATATTCAAGTTTCTGAAAAATTTGAGCTGTACTTAGACAATATTACAGAAACCAACTTTCTTCTATATGTATTTCAAATTTCAATAATTCAGGAACAAATTCATTCAAATTCAGTATAGGTGACCAGTGCATCTCTGGCCCTACACAAAACAACTAAAAAGATCATCAATTTCCAACTCTTTGTACTAGATTAGATATACTTTGATTTGAGCTCTTAGCCATTATCAAAGCAATGAAAAACATATACTGAAGCAAAATTAAAATTGAGGCTTCCTGAACAATATTCAACAAGGAACGCAGGGAACCTGTTCTATGGGTCTTTGTTTTACACATTTCCTGTTAAAATTTCGACCTGCGAGATATTTACATGGTAGAGGATTTGTCTTCCTAAAAAGAAAGAACAAGACGGAGTCGCCATGCGCCTCAGTATCTGGGTCTCTTTGTTTCATTATTACCCTTGACTGCAAGATACTAGAAATTCTTTTTGGACGATCCGAAACTTCTTTTTCTACCGAAGGGTAGAGCTTGAGAGATGAAGATTTTTTTCTATATCGGGATCTGGAAACCAAGAGATCCACATCTTCTTGTTCCACTCAGATCTGGACCGCGAGAGATTTGGTTCATCTTTGGCTGTTAACATCCAAAATGCAAAGATACCCCGCAAATAATCATGATACAAGTGTTCTCAACCACCAATATAATTTGCCAGGTAAAAATGAAATCTCAAGAGACAGTGACATCACAGCACATTTTTCCGACGCAATTTTTTTAGCAGGGAACCCACTATCCCTTTTGTTGAGAGTATTTTCAGAAAATTTTCGTTCGCGAGCGCGGGCGCGAGCGAGGTTGATGACGTCACGGAGAGGGGAGGGGGACTTAGAAAAATTTCGACCCTCGAGCTATATAATGATAAGAGTGGGACTTGATAAAATTCATCCTCCAAGCTATCCACGATACGAGTAGAAATTTTTCCAAGTTTTTTTGCCGGGAGGCGAATGGCTCACGGCAAATTTCTCAAAAAAAAAAACCTCCATAAAACTGGTTCCCCGTTGAAAAAGTTTCATTCTCGAGCTATATGATGATTGAAGGGGGGGGGGGGGCCTTGGAGAAATTTTATCCTCAAGCCATACACAATAGGATTCAAAATTTTTTTAAGTTTAGAAAAAATTAATGCTCGAAGCTATATACAATACAAGTCAAAAGTTTTCCAAGTTTTTTGCCGGACGACACACGGTGCGCTCGGGCTCGCACTCTCGGACGATCACGTCACGTGGTTCATGGCGTCACGGATGGGGGGTTGGAAAAATGTCCTTCGAGCTATATATGATAGGAGGGGGACTTGGAAAGAAGACGCTTCCTTGAAATTGCAGCGCATTCAATTTGTCACGTCATCATTTTCGGGACTTGGAAAAAACTTCAGGCTCCAAGATTTATATGATAGGAAGGGGACTCGGAAAATCTAATTTTTCATTAAATTTTATTTCAATTTTTTTTTTTTCAATTGCCTTGGGGCTCTTGCCTTGCCCCAGGAAAGAAAGAAATAAAAGAAGGAATAAATGAATGAATAAATAAATGAATAAATAAATAAATAAATAAATAAATAAATAAATAAATAAGTGAATGAATGAATGAATGAATGAATGAATGAATGAATGAATGAATGAATGAATGAATGAATGAATGAATGAATGAATAAAGAAATAAACGAATGAATAGATGAATGGATAATGACCATAGATGAGTCGTTGTTCTGCACCCCCTTTCCAAAAGTATGCCGCTTTTAATAGTTTAATTCATAGGCTTGTCCACGTTCCAATGAGTCCTGAAGAGCTTTTGAAAGAAGCTTTGATGGCCGTTTGTATTCAGACATTGATGTCAATGATATGATAAGGAAGAAATTAATCAAAAAGTGCCTTGATAGTGCAACCTCCCACCCGTGTGATACTATTGATGAAAATAAATCTAATAAATGGATTTGCCTCTCATTTGGGCAAATTTTCTCCCGTATTCAGCCAAATCCTTGGTTTCAAACCAATCTATTACTGTTCTACCACTCTTTAAGGACCGCAACCCTAAGAATGAGTCAAGTGAGGTCTATGAAATGAATTGTGAGGGAGTTTATATAGGCGAAACTAGTCGCCAACTTGAAATAAGAGAGAAAGAGAGGCTTGGAAATCTAATGCTGTAGATGAGTCTGCCTTTGCTGACCACCTTATATCGCAAAATCATAAGTTGGAAGAAAGTTCTTTTGCTCTGTTTCTATAGAAAACGAATTGCCCTCGAAAATATTGAAATATTATGCGTCATAAAAATAGAGATAAGAGTCTTCTCCTAAACCAGTACAATCCGGAAGTTGAATTCATCGATATAGTTTGGCACTCTGCGTGTAATCATGAATCACCATAAATACGTCATCTCCCTTCTTCTATGTTTCTCGTGTCTTCGTTTTCCAGTTCTCAGTGTTCATTTTGCTTCAGTACGTGTTTGCGATCGCCTTGATTATGGCTGTTTAGCCGAAAGCTGCTCAGCCTTTTTCTATGTGGTTTGTTGTAGTTTATTAGATAAATTCATCCTTTGTGATAATTTATTCTATCACCTTACAAATCTAACATAGTATAACTCCTATAGACTTGCTCTCGTAAAGTTTTTTGTAAAAATAAGTAATTTGGTAAGGTTGTGTGATGTCGATGACGACAGCTTGAAACGATTCTTTAAAATTCTATGAATTTCCTCTCCATACTGCATAGATCCACTTTTTTTCCCTTGTTTTTGAAAAGCTTCTCTAATTTTCATTCGGAATCATACGTTTTTCTTCATTGAACTCTTGTGAATTATAATATCTCTTATTTATTTGTGCTTTATGTTATTGTTTTCAGGAAACACGGGAAGTTAATCGCCTTCTTTCGCGCTTTCATTTTATCGAGACCGTCAAAAAGACATCTGAAGCAGTCCGGTATCTTGAAGGAAAGGGTTTTTGGTTGCGATCTCGGTGAACACTTACTCAATAGTGGTCGAGAAAGTAAGTTCTTGAACAAAACTATCAGTCCTCTAAAGAAGATGAACAATCTTCAATTAATTCTTGTGTACATTATTACTAAAAATAGATTTAACCTATTTTTTTATACCTAACAAATTAATCCTCTAATTTTGGTACCCCGATGAATCTTGTTGACTCTAAATCAACGCCAATTTGACGTCAAATCTATTCCGAATCAACTCGCTATTTCGACCTGAAGTCGACTAAAAATTGAGATCGATTTAGTTCCACCGAATGTCGACCCAGGATGACGAAGATGACTCAAAATCGACTGCTCCTCTCGTCGTCTTCGTCGAAATTGAGTCGACTCCTGGTATTATACGTCATTCACTGGTAAAAGACGACATTGCGTCGATTTCAAGGACACAATTTGATAAGGTTACAGAATGAAGGTCGAAATTGAATCGCCTTATGGTTGTCAAAATTGCGTTGACCTGACCATTACTGCACTGGTCAAGCCTAATTAATTATTGGAACTCATAATGAGTGAGTAAAGTGTAAGTAGAGCACTAATATTGAAAAAGGATTTTCGAAATGTGCAAATCTACTTCATTAGTTGGTTTTACGAGAGTACTTTCGGGTATTATCCTATCATCAGTTGTGTCGCAACTGGAGAACAAGGCCTTAACCATGAGTTTATACATTATAACACTGTGATCTTATTGGCTATAACAATGCTGTGTTGTGATTGGTTCCCTTTTTAGAGACTTATTTTTACAATAATATGACAATGTGTTCTTATTGGCTAAAACATGTTGCCTAGTGATTGGTTCAATCTATTGTCCTAAATGCTGCGTATCTATTGGCTACCTGGATTCCTGCCGTCTCATTGGTTGGTTCTGTTCTTCTTCTCTCGTCCAATCCTCAAGCTGAATAATTTTTCGCTGTCAAACGTGATTACATTGTTCAAGAGGCAGGCTTTCTTTCTCTTGGCTTTTGCAATCTCCATTTGTTCCCAGAGTTTTCTTCTCTTTGTGCGATTCTCTACATGTATGACTTCAAGTATTCCCACTCCATTGTGGTTTTCTTCGTTACCGTGTTTCCCAAACAATGACTTGCCATCTACTTTCTCCCTCGCCTTTTTGTACTCCTTTTTCCTGATCTCAAACTTTCTCCAGTCTCACCGATGTAGATGCCCTCGCCTTGTTCACAACTGAGCTCTCACACTCCGCCCAAGCATTCCTTGTCCTTTTGTTCCGTCTGGTCATTGCTGATTCTCTTCACTATGGGTTGGTTATTCTAGATACCCACATTTACATCGTAGCCATTGAACGCCTATATCACCTTGTTTGTGTACTTTCCTATGTATGGTATCGATCCAGAGTACTTTATCACTATGGCTTCTGCGATCTGCTTCACTATCTCGACCTCTTTCCTCTTCTCTTCGTTGTTCTCGAGGACAGAAATTGCCCGATAGCAGTAGTTCTGGATTGCCGCTAACTTGTGCTTGGGGTAGTGGTAGGAGTCATTTGGGATGATGGTGTATGCGTCGCGTCGGCTTCTTGTAGATTTTGTTTCTATCCTATTTTTCGCCGGTGTGAGTGTAAGGTCCCAATAGTCGATGGTCTCATTGCCTTTTTCGACTGTGAATTTGATGCTCTCATTCATCGCGTTCATTTCTGAAAGGAATAGATCTACCTGTCTATCAGTGCCTGGCCACACAATTAGGATATCATGTACATATCTGCCTTAGTGTTTGATCGAGTTTCTGAACTTGCTGCCCTTCAATATCTTGTTTTCTATGTCATTCATGAATATCTCCGCCAGTATTGGTGACAGCGGTGATCCCATCGCAAGTCCCCTTTCCGGACTGTAGAACCTGTTATTAAAGCGGCAGTAGTTCTGGCTCAATATCTCTTCCACTATGTTGGCGTGCTTCGGCCCATCGGGGTTCCCATGGTATCTGCTGTTTTTGAGCAGAGTGAGAAATTCCTCCTTCGGTATGGTACCAAACATGTTTGCCACATCAAAGGATATCAACTTGTCGTTATTCTTGATTTCCAACTTGTCCAGTTCCTCATTCAGCTCTCCGTTGTTTCTAATACTTCATCTGGGTGCAAACTGGTAGTTGTCTTTCAGGAATGTGGCTACGATCTTCACTATCTTGTAGCTTGATGATTGAATGCTGTTGACCAGGGGTCTCATCGGGCAGTTCGCTTTGTGGAGTTTTACAAGCCCCTTGAGTTTTGGTGCAACCGGGTTCACCTCAAGCGTCCTTCCATTGCCGGATACATTGTTCCGTTTCAACACAACTTTCAGGTCAACTTGGTATTTCCGTGTTGGGTCCTTCGTTAGCTCTCGGTATCCATTCCTGCGATGTACGACTCCACTTTTTGGGTGTAGTCCTTCTTCTTCATTACTACTACTGTGTTGCCTTTGTCCGCCTTTGTCAATATTAGGCTCTTCTGTCGGATTTTCTTTTGTAGATTTGTGACCACCCTCTGCATTACTTGCGTTCTGTCATAGGTTCGGCACATATTCTCTTTGAGGTCCAACAGCACTTTCCCAATTTTGATCCGGGCTTCTGGTCTCGCGTCGTATTCCATGGTTAGGATACTTGTTCGCAGCTAATGGCCATACTTTCAAGCTTACACTGGTTCAGCCTCACTGGCTGCACGTACTTGACGCCTTTGTCCAGCAGTCTTCTTTCTTCTTCTGGGAAGGTGACGCTTGATAGGTTCTCGGTTCTGAGAGCAAAGTTGTGCTCAGCTCTCGCTGTCTTTTCTTTCCTTTCGTCTTTCTTCCAGGTCAGTTCGGCAGGCTTCTTCTTGTTCAGTTTTGTTTGGGCATCCACTCGTTTTTCCACATATTCCTCTCCTTCCTTCCCCTCTCCTACCTTTTCCGAACATATTTATAACTCAAAATTTTTATTGTAGCTCGAGAGTCCAAATTTTTCTGTGTTTGACTCAACAGTCTGTCCTATATAAGTGTGACTTTTGATTTTGAGCGACAAGAGTTGGTTCTGGAAGTTATAATGTCTTTGGATAAAATTTTTAAATATTTTCTCCTCCAAGAGAATATGTCGATCTATACTGATTTGCGAAGAAGGGGCGGTCATATTTTCGTCATTCTCCTCTTCTGCCAACATATCTCCTAGTATATCATAAAAGAGGAACTTTGAAAAGGCCGTAGAAGCAGATTGTTAAAACAGCTTCATGGTTACTTGGCCTAAATGAGTCGTGTTGACTTCTAGCCTAGAATATTTTACATTATAGGCTACTGGAGCTTCCGTTTTACACTTTTTCTGAAAGATTATAACATTTTTACGTTGCACTGCCATCCAAACTCCCCAAAATTATTCTAATTCCGGGGCTTGAGTTCGGTTCTCAATCTGTGACGTCTTCAGCTAGGCTTTGGCAATATTTTTAATCTCAGCCTGTGGATATCGAGAAAATTTCTCATCCTCACGGCTTCTACAACTGTGTACGGTATAGTAGACGTGCAACTTGGGTTGCAACCCGTGTAATTATATTCAGTCGTAAATCGGAAAGCTATAAGCGTGACTAACAATTAAAAGATGCAAATGAAATTTTTCATGTATCTGTGTATGCAGTTTTGCGGTAGCGAACGAATCAAGAATGATTTTAATAATGTGCATTTCATGATTTTTCTGTTTCCATTATCTTGGAAGACTCTCAATTTCTTAATTATTATTCTATATTGCCGGGAGAGGTCAGCAGTGAAAGTCAGGTCGCAAAAGTTATTACCATTGTGCGTGTATGATGGTATTAACTAGAAGAATTTCTTCAAAATTGTCTAAAAATAACGTGAGGAAAGAATGTTGATTATTTCAAAATCAATTCCATCAGCTCAAGAAATTTGAAATATATATCAAGACTGATCAAACCCGAAAGATTTGAATTCAGTTCGCATCTTTCAATCCTGAAGCTTGAAAATGAATTCAAATTGTTTCAACGAAAATTAGCGAAAAAATCTGTTATCAATGATTAGGTATGTTTCAAGTTGTTTTGAAGTACTCGTCGCGTTTCCTTTGAATGTGAATGAACTATAATATTTTATTTTTATTTTCTGGAATTACAATTATTTCTTGAAAACTAGAGGTATCTTTGGTTTTAAAATGATTATAAATGTCATAAAAAAAAAAAGAAAGAAAAATGAAATAATGAAATAATAATAAAACTATTACACGTCTCGTGTTTCAGTTCCAATGGTTCTCAAATGTTGCTCGGAGTTTATCGAAAAGCATGGCATTGTTGATGGGATTTACCGATTGTCAGGAGCTACATCCAACATTCAGAAATTAAGGTAATGACCCGGATCTTCGTCGTTAATGTTAAATTGCATTCGCCCACAACATCAACACTCATTTTCTTCTTCTCTCCTTCGTCTAGAACGACCTTCGATGAAGATCGTATACCAGCGTTGTATAATGATGATTCCATTCTGCAAGATATTCACAGCGTCGCTTCGTTATTGAAAATGTATTTTCGAGAATTGCCAAATCCGTTATGCACGTATCAGTTGTACAAAACTTTTGTGAACGCCGTCCAGAATGCCGACCCTGCGGAAAGGGTTGCTTCGATGAGAGATGTCGTACAGAAATTACCTCCGCCGCATTTCAGGTGCGAATGTAGCCCAAATATTCTCTCGTCACGTAATACGATGCTGATTAATTAGATACACGCCATACGCGATAGAACTTTCTTTTCCGCCTGCTATATCATTTACCCTGACAACCTTTCTGTAATATTTACGAAGATCAGACGATGATGATAACATCAACTTTCTGTTTAACGTTTACAGGACGCTCGAGTTTCTGATGCGACATCTTTCAAGGGTCGCGGAGCACGGAACACGTACCGGAATGACAGCCAGAAATATAGCCATCGTATGGGCGCCTAATTTATTAAGATGTAAAGAGCTGGAATTTGGCGGCGTTGCAGCGTTACAGGGTGTCGGTGTGCAAGCGGTCGTCACCGAATTCTTGATATCGAACGTGGATTTGGTTTTTAGTAATGACAATAACGCATTCCAAGGTATAGTTCGTTTCGTCACGACGACGATAAACGTTTCGACTAATTGAAACTCAGTTATTTCAACGGTCTTTCGTCCGTTACAGGAACGGCAAAACGTGTCCGTCCGAAATCGTTGTCTTTCGGTACGCCTACGAAATTGCTCTCATTAGAAGAGGCTCAGAGTAAGAAATTGGGATTAGAGTCATCGCACGATAATTATATAGAAGTTGGTAAGTAGCGACCGATGATTTTTCTTTCTTTGCCGTTGTTGATGACTTTTCTTAAGGTGTCACGATGATGAATCCGTAGGAGGCGGACCAGCCTGTTTACCGAAAATTTACCATACGGTCATCGAATTACCGCACCGCAAACGCTTACCGTTAAAACGGTCACCGTTGGGATGGAAATCATTGTTCACTCGCAGCGCTTCGACCAGTCTCCGTAAGAGTTCGTCGACTAATTCGGGCAAACGGAAAACGTCCGCATCTGCCGAGATATCGTATCAGCGTAATGTAAGAATAATAATTATACAAAAGCGCTGCATATTGTTAATCGCTAATTGTACGTATATTTTTTCTACAACCTATAGGAAATGTTACTATCTAAGTCCGCAGAACTGGAGACGAAAACTCGGTTGCGGTCGGTAAAGAGTGCTGAGTCGTTGACGTCGGGTGTCGGTAACGGCGCGTCCGTACGCAATTCCGTCTGTCTGGAGTATTTATCGCCACCGTCTCCCAAGCTACCGAGTACGTCCGGTCACAGTAGATCGGTCTCGCACGACTCGTATTTCGATCATTTGACCGAGAGCACGCCGATGCATTCGACTATACGACAGGAAGAAGAAGGTGAATTACATAGTAGATAATGCACAGCGTACTTGTTGAGCTTGCTTGAAGGTCTTAAAGAATCGTAATTCGAACATTTTCTTCATCCCTCCCTTCCCTCCTCGCGCATTCTTTTTTCGTATCTGGTCAGATTTATGCGAGCTAAAAACAGGTTTTTCGAATTTCGATAATTAATTATGTAACAGAATATTTTGCTTCTTGAGAAAATTATGAAATAATATTACGCGTAGTCTGATTGAAAAATCTTCGAGTGGTAATGAAGATGTCGTAACCGATTTATTCAGACATGGTAAACGCCTAGAAGAGTTGACTTGTGTTTTTTAGAGAAAATGGTGTATAGCTGGAGTTGTGATACGATCCCGTTGTTCAAGTATTTCAAGTAAAAATATTCGTCTTCTCTTCACCATTGAACTTGCGAAGATTTTCAATGGTGTCGTATTTAGGCTTACCGAAACCAGGCATTTACCTCGGGGTGCGAGATTTCAGGGGTCACAAAATTTTGCAGAAAAAACATAAAAATTGAGAATTAGATGAGGAAAAAAAGGTCATGGACTGATATTGAAATATTGACAAGAATTTAATCAGCAGAGGAGGAAAAGGAGCGCTCAGTTTTGTTTTACTAGGAGGCGCGAAAAGGGTTAATCCGTTACTGGCCCGCAGACAAAAGTATGGAAGGTAGGGAGGTAAACAAATTTACGATTGAGTGTTAATCAGCTTATTTTACTGCCTCTTCAGCCAAAGGTTATTAACTACCTATAAAAAATGTAAAAATTTTAAAACTACCGAAAGATGTTAAAAAAAAATTGAAAAATTAGTATTGAATAAATTCACAAATCAAAAAGTGTCGAAAAATGTAGCAAAAAAGACGCTCTCTCCATTAGTTGTCAGCTGACTTCGGCAGAATTGTTGAATTCAACTGCTGGTTACTGGCTGGCCTAAAAGCCAATCAAAATGCAGTTCCCGTCGCTACTTCGGACTTAAGTTGTTTTAGCTTATCCACCTTGCTAGCTGATGACCGACTCGAATGAAAAAATGGTGATACTTGGAAGAATTGTGTTGATGGGCTAACTACCCGAGTGCCGTGAGTAGTGTGACTTGAAAGTATTATGTGGCCCAAGGAAACTTGAAAGATTTTTGACTTTGGAGATTGTAAATTTTGACTCCTCTAATACTTAATTCTGACTCCAGAATTTGGAAAAATTTTCATTTTTACAGATAACGCTTGAAGAAAAATTCAGACTTTGAAACTACGATGTAAATGGAGGGACTTGAAAAATTTCAGCTTTTTAAGCTCTCTACACAGTACTATTAAACAGCTATCTAGGTGACTGCTGATCTTTGGATGGTTCTGGAAATTCAAATGTTTTCAACCCCTATTGACGAGAATGAGCTAGAAAAAGCGAGACGCACAAGGCGTTTTATTTTTCCCCAAAAATGACACATGTTTATTCGCGTCGGAGCGTACTAAGCTTTTGCAAGCTTTTGGTCTCTTGTCACCGCGTAAAAATAAGCAGCGGCGTTCTGCGGCGACTTGAATTTCCGTTTGTGAACGCCGCTGCACAAGAAAATGGACTACGTTCGGAGACGACTCTTATGGTTAATAATTTCGCCTATGGACGCTGCTGGATCAAAAAGAACGGCGTGACGCCGATATCTCCTTGCACTAGTTTGGTGATTGACGGTCACCCATCCAACCTCTAATCCGGACATAGCTGCTCGACGAAAGGGGCGCGGATTAAAGTATATGTAAAACTAGTCTAGTATCACTACCCCACAAATGCAAACTTTTTGAAAATGGCTGAGCTAAAGTTATCTAATATTAAATGAATTTTGAACGCTGAATTCAATGCCGTTCTCAATTTTTCGTATTCGCATGAAATATTCACGTTTCTTCGCAGCGCGTTGTTGCGGAACGTAGCGTTCCTTCTCGATAGCCGATACTTTAGGTATCGAGAAGTTGTGTTACGTTCCGCAACAACGCGCAACGAATAAACGTGAATATTTCATACGAATACGAAAAATTGAGACGTCCTATCAAAAAACTGAGAACGGCATTGAATTCAGCGTTCACAATTCATTTACAATTTGATAATTTCAGCTCAGCGATTTTTAGGCTGTTGGGTAGTGCGCTATGTACCTTATTCGAATGGGCTAAAAATATCTCATATATAAATTTTTCATTATTTCTTTATTATTCTGTATTTTACAAATATCAATCTATTTATAATTTTTAATGAAATAATTGTGATATTAGACCATATTTTACTTCTTGTTAGCGTAATTATAAATGCAATAACGTGTTTCACAGAAAAAAATTATTTTAAAGTCGTGATATTTTGAAATCATGGAGTTTTTTTTCTTTTTAACTAAATCAATATGTAGGTATAAGGATTTAAATTTCTTAGACGATGAAATGCTACCTCAGCTAGTATATTTTTTTTATAATACATTTTCGTGATTTTTAAGAATATTTTAATGTTTGAGGTCGTTTTTCTTAAGGGGTAATCGAGTCGCATTTCCTTTCAAAACGTCTGTCCTTTTTTTGCGTAAAAAATTTGAAAGCTAATCAATGTTTCATAGTTGGTAAGATAATAATGATAGTAATAATAGTGGTATTCATAATAATAAATAGAAATAAAATTAGACCAAAACGAAAGAAAAACTTCCTTCTCAAAACAAAAATAATACATAATACCCATAATACCAAGAAAAAATAAATAATAGTTCTGATACCGCCAAAGCAAAATAAATTTTTTGTATCTTTCCTTCAAATTGAAGTACTGCAAAAAAACATTCTTTCAGGTCAATCAATTTTCTCGTCGGGTTGATGTTCGTGAGGTTTCATGCAAGCTGATTCTTATTTTCCTTTGAATTATGTATTCGAAGGAAGTCGGTCTCCATTAGCAATTTAGTGAAATAAGTTCCGCTTTGTTGGATGAAAGGTGATCTCAGGTTAACTAATAAAGAAGTCGTCCGGAGCATGGAAAGCAAACAGCTCCGGGTTTAGATCCTGCTACGGCAAACTAAATTTTTAAAAAGTCTCTAGGTTCACCAAAAATTCGCTTCTTTAATTCGTAGTACTGCAGAGAAAAAAAAAAAAAGTGAAAACCAGGGTACGAGTCATTATCAGTACAAATGAATCTTCCGCATGGTATACTAGGCTCAAAAAACTTACAACTGGACTCTCCTACCGATGGAAACTCCCACTACGCACACAATAAATACGAACCAACGAGAAATCGAGGGACTGGTAAATAAAAAAAAAAGATAGTGGGAGAGACGGAAAGAGACCCAGAAAGTA
Source organism: Aspidiotus rigidus (assembly GCA_035079385.1). NCBI lineage: Eukaryota > Metazoa > Arthropoda > Insecta > Hemiptera > Diaspididae > Aspidiotus > Aspidiotus rigidus. The sequence continues at coordinate 7,813,459 of JAVHKY010000030.1, forward strand.
AAGAACAAGGATGGTGAAAAGCAATTTTACCCACGATTAACATTATTAAAAATATAATTATATATATATCTCCCCGATACAAGGGATTTAATTTAAAAAAATTTGCTACGTACAAGTTTTCTCACCTTGTCTTTAACTAGATTCATTATTCCCTGAATTATAAATATACATTTCTAGTATCATATTTTTTTGTTTCAAAAAGGAAGTTCTTGTTTTATTTTATCAATTTTGTATTATTTTTTGTTTATTATTATTATTATCATCATTATTATCATTACTTACTCCCTCTTCAGAGATGTTACATCTCGTCCCCGCACAGCAGAACGTCAGCAGTGGTGGTGTCACTTATTCACCAATGACCTGTCGTTTTATTATTATTATTATTATTATCATCATTATCATTAATAATTACGAGTATTAAGTTGACAAAAATAGATACTCATCTTTGACTTGACTTTTGGACGCAGAGAAATCACTTTATTACACTCTGTTGTAGAAAACGCTCTGGAAAGTGATGAGGTTTCCAAGTTCTACGCACAGCTACTTCTGATGACGTAAAGAAATAACACCGTCCAGGTGCGATTTTCCATTTTCTTGATCCGTTGCGAACAATGTAATCTACTTTTGAGCGTCAAAAGGAAGGTGGAATATTGATCGAAGCAGCGTCCAGAGACGACTTTTTATTCCGCCGCAAATCAGACAATTTAGTTTTAAGCAGAAGAAAGCGGAAAAGCAATCATATACGCAGCGTTACAAAGCGTTCATACAAGTCGCTCCTCGCATCCGCCAAAAAAGAAAAGCGCGGTGATGAGCACTGATTTTTCAATTCCGTCGAGACAGCGGCGCTCACATCATCAATAATCCGTATCTTTCACCAGCCGTTCCATTATTTTTCCGCGTTTGTTAAATTTTTTTCGGCTGCGTAAGAGGGCGAATAATTTCTGTAGCCACAATGTAGGACAAATTTTTAAAAGAAAGTCCGCATTCTGTCGTGTGAAATCGATTTTCTGCTGCTTGACGCCGCAGAATCACGCATATTCTGTCAATAGGGGTACGCTAAATTCAAATCTGTAATATGATTTTTGTTGTTTGATATCCCGTCAAGTTTTTGGGTGACCACATGAAGTATGATAAATTGTTTTAAATTACAATATTATATTTCCGAGAACTTCATTATCATATTATAAACAAATGATGGTTTGATAAAATAGCATCAGTCCTATTCTTTATTGCATATCAGAAGTTCAGAAAGATTCTATTTTCTTTAAAATAACAAATAATTTGCAATCTTAGAGAACATTGTATCTTGTCAGAAGTCATTATTGGAGTTTCAGAATATTTCAAGTCTTGATACTTGTATTTTGAGTGCATTATATTGTGTTGAGAATAGATAATGATTTGATGAAGTAAGGTGGTATGAAAATGTAGCAGCTATCATTCTTCATCAAATCATCACAGATCAGAAGTTCAGAAATGATTTGATATGCTTCAAAATAACAAATAGTACATGGTTAGAAAGTTCATCACTGGTGACATCACATAGTGATGTTTGAAAACATAATAGGCTGATTTCTTCAAGTGATATATCAATTTCCATATATGAATAGCATTGGTAACATTTGATCATACATCAGTATTCCAAAATGAAGAATATTTGAGGAATAGAAAGTTGATTCTCAAATACCAGATAGCTCCCAGATTACAAATTATATAAACTTTTGATTCCTTATTTTTGTTCTTCATTTTGGAATACTGATAGTGATATAGGTAATATTATGATTAAAATAATAATGTCATTATTGTAATATTCTTATAGGAAATGATATCTGCTAAAACTAAGCTGCAGTCCTGAATTTTTACTTTGTTATCAGTTGATGTGACGTCATTGTGATGAACTTTAGTTTCATTTATATAGTATCTTCATGACACAAATTGTTGAAGATCGAATTGTTTTAAACTTACAATTTGTGATGACAGATGAAGAAAGAAAACTCATCTTAGATTATTCTAATAAGTTATCATTTATTTTTCTCTGCAACATTATTATTTTCATGTTTTCAAATATTTATATTGCACAAGATTATTCTAATACCTGACATGTTAGCGGAAAAAAGATTTCAATTAAGCGTTGAGAATACTTCTTAAATCATTTGACGCTCAACATTCAACTGGAAACCTGTTGTTATCAGTTGCCAAAAATAATTGAAATCAAATAATAGATCGGATCCTCGCATATAACAAGTTCTTTTTATTTTTTGAGCAATTCACGTTTATTGATCAAAGAGACATCCAGCAATGGAAACTCATAAAGATGAGTCTTTGAGGGTACAGATTTTACTCTTAAACAGATTCATAAACTTCTCATTTACAATCTCTTCCAATTTTCTATGCAACACTGCGCGAACGTAGGTAATGAGTGAATGGTTCTAGCCTCAAAAACTTCTCTATCTTAGTATCTAGGATCTGTGTGAAACTTTATAAAGTGGATTGAAAGTAGGGAAAGAGAGCAGAAGAGAGGGATATAGCTTCATGATTAGGTGTTTTATACGTTGAACATTCAAGGTGGTCATTTTACGGCACTTTTATACAAATAAACATTTAATAAGAAATGATTTTGCATACCGTATATAACAAACTTTTTATTTCCGCTTAACGCGTGTCGGGGCTATTGAGCCGACACGCGTTAAGCGGAAATAAAAAGTTTGTTATATACGGTATGCAAAATCATTTCTTATTTGTTTATTTATTAGGTGCTTTGTTTCCACAGTATCAATTCAAGCAAAATTTGTGAGAATATTGATTTCCCTCCCCCCTCCCTCAAAAGCCAATTTGCCATCAGTATCTTTGTGTTCGTACTCGTATAATGATTGAAACTAAACTTTTCTCCTTTCTCTTTGTTCAGGATTAAGTGATCTCCACGTGAACTTCGATCTGGATGAATCGGAAATGAAAATATTTTCAGAAGACTCATCTCAGATGTTTAGTAACACTTCCAGTTCGGAGCGTTTGCATGTAAGTTGTCACTCAAAAAATTTCATCTTCAATGTTGGTAGTAAGAAACTCATTTCGAATTTATCTCGCAGGGAAGTCTAAAAAAGAAACCATTATTGGCCAGCGCTGAGAATACCATCATCGTCGATCCGTCTCCAAAGAAACATAAGACCAGTGATAGTAGTTCATGTAGCTCAGCAACATTATCTGACGATATGACTGCCTTTTCGAATAAACGTTCGCGTCTCGAGGAACGATTACTGAACGAAGACTTCGCATACATTGATAGCACCTGTGATCGTGTAAGTTTCTGAAAATGAGTATTCTTCTAGAAATCTTTTGAGAACATCTTTGCAGTCGACATACTAGGAGTGTAGCTCGTACAAACATCGATTTTATCCGAACGTTTTCTGCTTACAGCTTGTAGTCGAAGTCGACGTCCATCATCGTGAATCGTCTCAGGTTTCGTCGCCAATGACGGACGCCACGTACTCAGATAATGAGCATCGATTATCTGGCTGCACCACCGTGTCGGATAGTTCGACGCTTGCAAATACGGTCGCGTATACGCCACTCTCCGACTACAGTCTTACAAACAGTTCCAACTACGAACCTAGTTATCAGGCACTCACCTCCTCCATGTCCTCTACGCAGCTACCACGATCGTCGACTGAAAGCATGAGAACCTGCGAATACAAAAAGGAATACGAGAACGTACCGGGTAATCGATTTAGTTATCACGGAGAGCTGCACGTCGGAACAAATCCCAGCGTACGAAATCGTCTCAGCTTGCAAAATTCGTACTCGTCGACAGCGTCGAATGATAATTACAGCTCTACCAAAGAAAACAACCCCATAACTATCGAGGTGCCTAAATGTGATATTAACTGCTCGAAAACTGAATTACTTAGTGAACGGCGGCACGATAAATGTGATAGAAAAAAATCGTTGGAAGAGGAAGAAGTTCATCCGAGCGACCGTGAAAAGACTGAAAGTACCGATATGATGAGTGACGGTAATTATCTCGATGGCAGATTGCAGTGGAAGTCGGAAGAGGAAACTACGGAGAATTTACCGAAGACGAGCGAGCAACAGTTGAATGTTCAATACGAAAATGTTCCTCAGCTCGAATTGATTCTCGATGATAAGGATATGTTTAGTGAACCTAATTCGCCTAAATCTCAACAAAACGATTCACCGTACGAGTTGGTAACAATGGTCGGTAATAGAATGACTTCGGTATCGTCAGCCGACGACAACGATGTTGTCTTCGTGGGCGAGAAAAAGAAAGTCGAATCCAATTACGAGGAGATCAGGCCAATGTCACCGGCTCCAAAAATCTGCTCAGACTACGAGGAGATGTCGTCCGAGTACGCGGAAAACGAGATTTACAATTGCGAAGGTAGTTTGGCGACGTCCTCTCTGGACCGAAAGAAATCCAATTACGAGACGATTTCGGTGATGAGCGACAACGTGTCGGATATCCAACGTATGCTGTCGTCGAACGAATCACTGCACAGTTCCACAGAAGACGCGATGATTGAAAACAATCTGTATGAGTCACTCGTGTGCGAAGATTCTAGTCCCGATCCAGGATCGAATAGGTCATCGAAAATGGCAAACAGTGCTCTGACGTACAGTTCTGATCAATGCGAGGTAAGTTCAAGCATTACGAGTATTCTCTCACAAGATTTTGTTTACCAACAATGTGTTGATTTATTTTCAGGATTTATTCCATTATAAGAACGTAATGGTTACCTGCGCCAACCCATCGACCGTGGACACGAATATGCGTGATCGAAGTCCTCTTCTAGTTTCAGAAGCTCAGTCGCCGTACAGCGATAACGAACAACTTCCACAGTTTGTTGAACCTACTGGAGTCTCAGATGCGATGATAATTAGTTGCGAAAAGATTGAATCAGCAGACTCGAATCAAGCGAAAAGCCTTAGAAGTAATGTCAAGAGCCTCATCAACGGTTTATCTGATGCCGAGAAATTTGATTCGACTCTTGTTAAGGAGAAAATGATTGTGAACAGAGACAGAGTTGAAAATAGTAATGAAGGTGACGGGAATAATGACGTATCAAAAACAGGTAATGCTCATTTTTTATTTTTGTTTTCTTTATTCAATTTATTTGACGAATCTCCTGTCGCTTGCAGGTCACGCAAAAAGCGTTCAAGACTTGGTTTCAAAATTCGAGTGGTCGTCCTCCGTTGAACAAGAACAAAACCGTAAAGAACAATTAATGTTACATCGAAGTAAAACCACCTCGCAATTGACGCCAAACTCTGAGGCGAAAGAGTTCCTTTCTCTACCTCCTTTGTTTATGAAACAGAAATCGTGTACCGAACCTCTTACCAGTCCGTGTACAGATAACGAGGCGGACGAAAAAGACGACGAAAGTGTTCGTCGAGATCGTATCGAGAAATACAAAGAAGAGAGGCGTTTAGCGCTGCGCCAACGATATCAAATCGACGAAAGTACGAACGATCAAAAAGACGAAGAGATGATCCGACGCATTAAGCAGAAGATCCTAAAAATCGAAAATGGAGCTTCAGACGACTTGCAGGGTCGTTTCGATTTCGATTCTAGTCCTAGTGAAGAAAACGAACAGCTTCTGGCCAAAGAAATTAGCAATAAGCCACCTACTGCCGTTACCACTATTAGTATTCTGTATAAATCGAGAAGACGACAAGATCCGGCGGATACAGTCTTTAACGCGAACTCAGAAACCACGGAAAAACGTACGTCCTTGGATGAAAGTAAGAATTACCGCGTTGTAGATGCTACAACGCTCACACCGAAAACCAACACCAAAGATTGGTCGCCGAGAGACGCTGGTTGCGAAAACCGACGACCATTTACATCCAGCCTAGAGCGTAAAGTGAAGAGTTTTGTCAGACAGGAAAGTCTGGTCGCGCTGCGCGTTAATCAGCTAGCTGAGGCTTCTGAGTCCTCTGACTTGGCGTGCAGACGCAGCGGAGAATCTGGGTTAGTTTGAAGTTTTGTGTTCTTACCTCACTTCGGGTCGTATTGTGATACACTTTAAGTAACCTGTGAATTCGTTTTCATTTGTTGTCTGTAATTTCAGATCGATGAGACGACGAGCACATAGCACCAGTAGTCCAATTGCTCCTTATTGTATACGAGATATAGCTGCTATTTTTGAGAACAAAGACAATAAATGAAAGAAGAATTCTTCGTTTCCTTTTTCCTTCTTATATTATTATTATTATTTCTTTTTAATCTGAATAGAATTTGTTATTTTATGTTTGTGTTCGTGTGTTTTTGTTCATCACTGTTGTAGCTTTCCGTTTTTAAATTTTATTTATCGTGTTAGTTGTTGTATTCGCTTTTATTTTTGTTTATGTAACTGTTTTTTCTTCTGTGTGATTAATTTAAATACGAGTACGATCGTAGTTGAAAAGAAGAGAGGGCGAAAAAAAAAAGGAACTCGTGAAAAACTAATCTTATTATGCTTTTATAATTGTAATGTATTTACAACAATTTATAATGATCATCGTATGAAATTTTTCCCATTTTGTTGCGTATTGTAATACATTTTTCATATTATGTTTTGTAATATTATTTATATTTTTTCTTCGGCTAATAAATGTTCAAAGAACTGTTCATTTGTTCAGCTGAATATTTTGTACCGAAAGCATTCTCTGAGTTTGAATTGTTACTGCACAGCAAATTATGCGAGAGAAGAACTCCCCCTTTGTTTTGAGTTCAGTGGGTCGAACTTAGTTTTGCTCCAAGTCCAGGGAAATAAGGATTCGTTTGGAAAGACTGTTGATGAAAGAAAATAAGTCGTACAGATTTAGAATATTATCATCATTGACTTTTATTCTCAACTATTACAAATGCGAGATAGTGTGAATATGAAAAACATATAGTCCTAAATCATATAAAAACGATAACATTTTAAGTGTATATGATTGATCTCTTTCACTTCACGTAATAATGCTTTAGTTGATCTTGTTCATTTTTCAACTTTTGTATTATCGATTATAACGGGTCCTGGAGATCTGCGAAGTACGTTCAGATGTTTCTCCAAAAATTGAACCAACTGGTCGCGATTCTTATTTGCCAATAGATTATTTGTATGATTCTTCACCGATTCAGATAATTTAGCCACCGCAATTTTCATGTTTTGTTTGAGGTACATTTTGCCGAGTAAATTTAAAACTCTTTGAAGCTCGACCGCTGGCAGCCTTTTGATCGATAGTCCTGTTCGTCCAAACTATATAACATACAAAAATATATTATTCTTCAAATTCAAACGTAGAAATCAATACGCAGGGTGCCCGCAGTATAGTTGACTGATCATTAGACGAGAGTGTTGAAGGTTCATCAATCCATGGTGAAAGGCAGTTACACACGATTAGAAGTTATCACGGCCCCGGCCGCTGAGAACTAAATGGGGCTCAGTCGAAAATCTCCTGTCAGTGGGCCTACAATAATTTACTGTTCTTTTCTGATTTCTTCATGAATTCGGCCTCTGGGGAAAAAGGTAGCCTCCCCCTTTTCGTTATAAGTCGAATGTGTTTTGCTTTGATGAGAGATACTCAAAACGTTTGCCAGCTGCCGCGTACCTGGATGGCGCTTTACTTAATTTGTATTGCGGTAATCGAAAAGTGACAAGAATACTTTCTTCTTGTGAATTCTATTTAGGTTATTTCTGTACTGAAATATTCACTCTCCAAATTCCACAATTTTCGAGAATCGAAAAAACGCAAAAAAAAAAAGCGAATTTCGAGAGGATGGGGATGATGGGTTTTTACGTAGGTAATACTTTCTTGTGTTTCCTTTGTAGTTCAATTTGTGAGCAGTCGCCCGGTGAGCACAATTAGGCTGTGGATTCGGATATATTATTAAAGCAAGCTAAATTTTTCGTGTTTTTTCGTTTGTATAAAACTCCTTTCCCTTTATTTAGAGAACTGCAAAAAAATTCTTCCTCATCTTATAAGTACAGTAGTTCCTTTTTCAAATTTGTTGATAGAGGTGTACCGGGCTTAACAAAACTTTATGAAGTGAGTACGATTTATAGAATTGGTTTTACCTCTAATGTCTTGAAATCGAAATCTAAATTCAGGTTTGATATTTCGGTAGTTCCGTTGGTAACGTCCGTCGTGTGCTCGACTTCAACAGTCCCATCAATATCTGTTAAGTAGATACTATCAACACGAAGAAATAATACACTCATTAGGAAAAAACGATCATTAAGTAGTTTATGTTTACAGCCCCCCTTAACGAAGTTTTACTATTGGATTGTTCCAATTTTCCTCATATTTCGAGAAATGATACAATTTTTGAAGAAACCATAGAAAGAGAGAAGAAAAAACTAATCTTCTGTCTATTCCAAGGTATTTTTCCAGGCATAAGTTCATCACTCTTGACGTCACAGTGCGATATTTGAGAACGATCGCTCATTTCTACCAGTGAATATATCGGGTTCATTTCAACAGCCCCCCCAGGTTGGATTTTGGGGTCAGGAATGTTTGAAAATGATTTGTTCTCAATTTGTTCTAAATGATCTTCATGGTTACAGAATTTGTTCCATCTTTATTCATCCACAAACTGTCTTTTTAAATTTTTGGGGGGAAGGTAAGGTTAAAGAAAAATATAGAGTTATTTCCTCTCAAATTCATTTTTTTTTTTACTGGAAATCATGCTTTCAAGATATCCCAAATGTTCCTTGCGGTTGTGGATAATTTTACTGCCATATACGCTCTGAGTCTGATGATTTGAGTGCGGCACAAAGTAGGGAACAATGAAATAATAGTTATACATAGGTTACAGCAAGATTTGAAATAACATGTGATTCGTCAAAAGACATTGTCCTCCGAGTACAACGAACGACGAGTTTATTCTATGTAACCGGGGTGGCATACTCGGAGTAAGAGTGATGCCGCGGAACATTGAAATATTTTCGTATTTCTTGGACATGTAAAATTTTTCATTTTCGATTCTTGGACTTGGAAATATTTTCAACTGTTGGACTTTGAAATACATTTGAACTCTTGGACTTGGAATTATTTTTGAATTGTAGGACTTGAAAATATTTTCAACTGTTGGACTTGGAATTGTTTTCCAATTGTTGGACTTTGAAATATTTTCATACTTCTTTGACTTGTAAAATGTTTCATTTTTGATTGTCTCCCACAGTTGAAAATATTACGAAGTCCAAGAATTTAAAATGAAAAGTTCTACAAGTCCAAGAAGTATGAAAATATTTTTGAAGTCCCACAATTTGAAAATCATTCGAAGTCCAACAGTTGAAAATATTTCAAAGTCCCACAATTCGAAAATATTTCATAGTCCCACAATCTGGAAATAATTTCAAGTCCAACAGTTGAAAATATTTCTAAGTCCAAGAATCGAAAATGAAAAATTTTACATGTCCAATGTCCCGCGGCATCACTCTTTCTCCGAGTATGCCATCTCGGTTACATAAAATAAACTCGTCGTTCGTTGTACTCGGAGGACAATATCTTTTGACGAATCACATGATATTTCAAATCTTGCTGTACCTATGTACAACTATTATTTCATTGTTCCCTACTTTGTGCCGCACTCAAATCATTAGACTCAGAGCGTATTTGGTGGTAAAATTATCCACAACCGCAAGGAACATTTGGGATATCTTGAAAGCATGATTTACAGTCAAAAAATATGAATTTGAGAGGAAATGACTCTTTATTTTTCTTCAACCTTGCCGCCCCCCCCCCAAATTTAAAAATACAGCTTGTGGATGAATAAAGGTGGAACAAATTCTGAAACCATGAAGAACATTTAGAACAAATTGACATTTTCAAACATTCCTCACCCTAAAATCCAACTGGGGGCTACCATTTCTATAGCCTCCCTCCCCACAATTGTTCTTCAAATACAAGGACAAGGGGGTGGGAACAAATTCCAAAACTATGAAGAACATTTAGAACAAATTAAGAACAATCATTTCCAAACATTTCTGACCCCAAAATCCAACTTAGGGGGGCGTTGAAAATGACCTGTCGATCGATTCCCATGAGAATAGAATTGCTTGCATTGGTAACAATCGATTATACACCAGTCAAGTTTTCGATGTCGAACATCGACCGATACCGGTACATCTGATTCGCTGTTTGTAAAAGATATAATGATCTTTGCTCCGCATGTTTCTCTCGTGGGAGCCATTAGGCTCGATGGAAATAATATATCGCAGGTGTATTGATTGATGTTCAACATCGAAAACTTGGTCCATTCTCAAAATACCTATATATACCGGATAGCTTCTGGTTAGCCCTTACTACCTAATAAACTTTCTGTTCTTTATTCAATCTCCATTTTGAAATACTGATGTATGATCAAATGTTACCAATGCTATTCTCATGGGAACACATGTCTGCTGAAAATTGTAGACTGTACTGCATTTTTACTCTGTTATCGGTCGATGTGACGTCACAGTGACAGACTTCATTTGAGATAGACGACTGTGATAATTTTTCGTGAGGTTCTGAATTTAAGAGCTAATTACGCCAATAAATATACGAACTCTGTTTTCCCTGTGTGATTAAAACTCTCTCCGTGGATATGACCATTTATCGAATATTGGACGAACAAACTCAAACTTTCAGTGTTCAGCTCCATCACCAATGAGCCGGTATCGCGTTTCTCTTTCGTTACAAATGGACCAAGATCAATCACTTGCACGTGGTTCAATTGAAGTTTCACCCTGAAAGTACGTTAATTAATTCAGACAAATTTCGGACTGCCCTAATTCTGTTCGAGAAGAGCCGAAAAAATTAGAACAAATTTGATAGGGCACCTCTTTCATGGGGAGGGGGTGGGTTATTTTGAAGAAACGTCCGTCGTCGGTTGTTCTTGTGGAAAATTTTGGTTTTGAGAGGGCAAGGCCTCTGAACTACCTTTGACATGAGCTATATATTAGGGGAACATGAAAATATTTGAATTTTGATCAAGAAATATGTATGTATGAAGGAGAAAATTAGAAATAATTTGATATTCATATTCAAGGGGGAGGTCAGCATGAAATTCTCACACGTCATGGAAGCAGTTGATACGGTGAAGAAATTTTACTCACAGTAAATCTCTCCCTTCAAATTTAGCTTCCCGTAGTTGTGGTAAGTTAAAAGGTCGTCGCAGCCTGAAAACACTAGTAATGTCGGCATTCGCTGCAGTTTTTCCAGAAACGCCTTTGGAAGTTGAAGGTTTCTCTTTGTCGTCTACCGCTACCGTCCCTGTAACCGAAAACGCATCAGAAATAGAAACAGCTCACATTATTCGCTACTATCGGAATCATCGTTCAATAACATTAACTACGTTGATAGTCGGGGGTCTTCAGAGTAGGTCAGAGTCGTGCCTTCTACTTAGGAATCACGATTTGCCAAAAGAACGGCATCTTCATTTCTTTCAAATAACCCACCATATCACAGGTTCTCTGCACAAAATGTACTTATTCATTGGTCCATAATGAATTCGTATTCGCACCTTTTAAAAAATTCGCTGTTACTAGTCCGACGTTGTTTGTTAATGAGAGGAAAACTCTCCAAGAAATTGTTCTATACCTAATTGAGGGAAGACGGTAAAATATAAACATGTAAAGTTGGTATTTCTCGATCATTTTACCTTGAAGAGTTATCGTTCCATTTCTGAGTATTATCTTCTTGACAACCTTCGCTATATCTTCATCCTTGTTACCCAATAAGAAAAATAGTATTACAGCCGAAGGTAGTATTTCATTGTCAGTGTTCTCGACAGCATCTTTTTGAAATTGCTTTATTTTAAATCTACTGGAATAATTTTGCATTTTCACGAAGGGAATTTTAATTCATCGCGAAATAATCGAATTTACTTCCATCGTCTTCAAAAAACGCGCTGAATTTGCATAATAAAAATAATGGGTACCAAAATACGAATCATAATAATCAAAAGATACAAAAAAAAAGTGATACGAAACTTGCAGCTTCCTTGCAACCATTTATTAATCGTTTTGTAATTTTTGTAAGCAACACTCGTGTATTGTAGACTGGCGAAAACACATTATTCTTACAAAGAAACCTAGGCACCTGAACGCAACAACTCGACGTGTTTCGAAGGAAAAGTGGGACTTGCGTTCGAACTTCTTTTTCCTAATTTCAAGTAAGTCTGTTTTAAAATTAATTTCTCTCGCTTCTCAATGACCTTGTTCAGCAAGGATAGAATCGGGACAACCATGAGCATTTATTATTCCCTTACCAACTTCTTCATAAGGATGATTTTTACCTGATTATGCCGTTGACTCATACCATAACATTACTGGTAGTAAGGCTGAATTGTATTTTTACCGTCCAACTTCCGAGTCCCCCCCCCCCCTATATAGATAGTTTTAATTAAAAACATTGTATCTTTTGGTGAAACAAGAAATTACTTGAAATTCCTGACGTGAATGTAATTTTAGCATTCTTATCACTGCACTGTTCACTTCGTCCTCAATTTTCCTCGTATTCACTAATTCAGAATGGGAGTAACTGACAATTATACGATACGCCCAAAGAGAGTAGAGAATTCAAATTTATCTCGGTCTCGTTCAACCAGATTCTTTTTCTTCTTTAAATAGTAATTTGGAATTTCGCTAGGTATAAAACTAATTTCAGCACAAAATTGAAGAGACACAACTTTCGTTTTTAGAAAAATTCAGTATTATTCATTCAGATTCATCACATAGGTATTCGTTCTTGGATGTAAAAAGTACACGAATAAAATAAAATATAAAGAAATAGTTCTAGCAATAAATATCACATGTGGTAGGCCAAAAAAAAAAAAAAAAAAAAAACTTGAGTTACTTAAAAACTATGATGAATTAGTATAAACTAGTCATTGCGAACATAGAAAGAACCCGTGAACGAAATGAAGTTACAATGAGAAGAAAAGAAAGAAAAATAGGCCGCACTGATAGACTCAGTAAATATTTTTTCTATGTATGGTAAATACCGTGCGACAAAAGTGAAAAATTGTCAGTGCAAATATTCTTCTAGTTACAGGCGAGAAGAGAAAAAAAGAGGAAAACGTCTGGAAAAAGTGATATTGGTGATTTAGATACGTATAAAGGAAATTTAAATCAACAGGAGGGAAGAAAGAGCAAATTTCAGTCTGGAAAAATTTCCCTGAAAAGACTATGCAATACACTAAAAATCATAGCTGATTGTTTTGAAAGTACTAGATAGCAATTAATGCTTACAAACTCGTAACTTCGATACTGTAATCTAATTCACACGCGACACTGAACATCAGGTTCGAGATGTAGGTAACTGAATATCGAAAATCTTCTCCCACGGCTCCCGAATCGCATCTATTATACAATTTGTGGTATCGCACGATACGGTATCTACGTACCACGATTTCTCATTCCCTTCTGTTTCTTTATCGAAAAGAAGTGAGATTCCGGTTTTTGTTTCTTCCTAAAAATATTAAAATAATTAAATTCATAACGATAAACGTAAGCTTTTACGCGGATACTTATCGAGGAATAAAGGAATAACTCGGTATATTTAATGGCAATCCGTACTTCTAGAAATCACACAATCAACATAATGATTGAAAATTTCCTTAGCGTCCATAAGTAGCAAATTTAGATCATGTAGAAGAAGTGTCAGGGGAAAGAAGTCAACAGGAAGGCAAATTTTTGGGAGCGGCAAATCGATCGAAAAATGATGAATTAGGCACGTAAAGAATAAAAAATTGAAATTCACTTTACGGGAGCGGAACATTGGAAGGTGCTTCGAAGCGGCAGAAAACTTAATCCGCCACTGCATACGATGTAAAACTTTGGAAATATCACTACGTTTACCAACTCTTTTTTTCATTTCTTACAGGCAAAATTTCAATATTAAGTGCTCAGGAGGGTGGGGACTCCAATTTTTCCACCCCACCCTGAAGGCGTAACAGACGTTGGAGAAAATACTACGTGTATTGAATATAATTCGACCAATAAAACCTTACCCAATTCAGCAAGTCAGATATTCTTTCCCGGCTAACAACAGAAGGCCTTTGAACTTCATTGGATAACAACCACGCTGCATCGAGTTTTATAATTACTAATTCCTCGCTGGTAACTACGAAAGCGACGAAATTGTGAACTTCATCTTCTCCTAGAACATTATGGCAATGATTCAAGTTTCTATTTCTAAAACTTGCAAGACCGTACTTTTTTCTTCACATCATTCATTCTACGATACAAAATAATTTAAACTATCGGTAATCGAAGAGTAGACTTACCGTCATCGTGGCGTATGACGATTGCATCCGTTATTGTTAAATTTCGAACGTCCTCATAAATCTGACTGGCTTGCATAAGATCACGAGTTTCCGAAGCATCCTCGAACGTCTGAACGTGAACAATGCCTTGATCTACAAACATAAAGGACAGTTTCTGTATAATTTATTCCTCACAATTGCATTTAGCTTGTCAAAATTAATCAACCGTCATAGCAAAAATTTTACAGTAAAAATTAGAAGGAATAGTGCAATAGAGCGTGGAGGATTTCGGAATAAACGCGACCCGCAGATCAAAAATAAAACGTAAGTTCTGATTAATTGATAGAATTTCGGTATCTTCATACATTGCAATTCCTCAAATGGATGGTATTTGATGTAATATTAAATCATACAATCTACGACAAAATGATATACAACATTTCATTTAAATACCTTTAACAAAGGATAAAAAGTTTTCCGTCCTTTTCTCGTCGTAAAGCAACATTACATATCGAATACTTTCACCATTCGGCAAACGATCGTCGGTATGCAAACAGAATCCTTGTTTTCGAAGTACCGGTTTCATTAATTTAATTTTTTCAACCACGACACTTTCATACTTCTGTAACCAGGCATTCGGATTCTCGCTATAATCGAGAAAAAATTAATTAGGTCATTAATCTCACAGGGTATTGAATTTTTTTGATATTTTTAAAAACGCACTCGATTTCTTTGTTCGTTATTTTCACCAGGTAAATTTTCTTGCTGGTAATAAAAACCAAACCTGGAAACTGATGACCTACAGAGCCAATCTTCACAATCACATTCACCTAGGCAAAACCGTTTTCATTATTAACAACATTGCAACATCAATACCATCGCGAAAAACTAGATGATGTAAGAAACTCACTCGCAGGAAGGCGGATATTTCTTCGTTGTGAGGAGTAATCTGGTCCCAGAAATATAATTTGATTCGATGATCGACGTACGAGAAGTCGGTGTATGAATATTCAAAAGGAGTGCTAAGTATTTCATTTTGATCACCTTTTCGAGGTGATGTCATCAGACCTAGACCGCATGAATGAAGAACATCTAGGGAAGCGAAATGCCCTATTTTGATGAAAGTTTTTCGCGACAACACAATATGTACGAAAGTAGGTATTTAATATATCATACCTAAAACGGAATCGTAAGGCCCTTTTTTATCAGACGTCGAAGATCTAAACGATTCTGCGATACTTGTTACTCTTTCTTCGCTACAACGAGGTGATGTTTCTGCACTACTTGATTCTTCGACTAACGTTTTATCGCAAGTACTCTGCGATATCCGATGAGGTCCACGAATCCAATAATTACTCTCGATTGTGGTACAACTACTATCTGTCATCGATCCTTTAAACCAAAGTATAAATTAACTCAAATTCTCCGAATAATGGTAATTCAAAGTCGTGAATAACTTACCTGAAGAACTACTTTCAGTTAAGAGTTCACCTATTGCAGCAGTAACGGACGATAAGTCACTAGTTGATATTTCTGAAATTGATAATCTTTCGCTCAAACGTTGCAAAACGGTTTTATTGTCGTCCGATCTGAGAAATAAAAGTCCATTTTAAAATCAAATGTTGAGGAAAAATACCGAAAAAATGTGCTGACAATGTTAGGTCTACTTGTTAGGCTCTTTAGCGAGTATTTCGATGGAACTTTCACTCGGATTACTGATAACTTCAACATCGCTTTCTTGGTGACTGGTATGAGAAACATCGGTGCTCGGACAGTCAGTATTCTGATCGAGCGACGCTGCTGAACCTGAAAATGGGATACGAGAATATCTTGATCGACTAAAATAGACTGCAACGCTTTATTGTAACAATACGTTACCAATACTGGAAAGAGACGGAGACTGGGTAACATCTGAACTTTTTGACTCATTTTTCAACGGCGTACTCGTATCACTTATATTGTTTACTTTTCCACTTTCCAAGACAGATACATCTTCTTCTAAAACGGCTGTCGAATGACAGTTCGTGCAGGCGTAAGGTGTTTCTTCAATAGGTTGGCCTGAAAATTTTGTATAATTAAGGAATAAGTTATTGTCGAGTTCTTGATAGTGAAACAACATTTTGGACAACTCCGAGGGATATGATAGAGCAATTCGACAACTATGCACAAAAAATGGTATGTATATTCATCTACAGGCTACTTACAACGTTTCGGCAATTCCTGGCAGAAGAGAGAATCACATTTCATACATCGCAATAGTATCTGACTGAAACGTCTGCATTCCACATCAGTGTCGATTCGCTTCATCAAAACCTTGAAAAAATGAAGTCGTTAATAGCACGCGAAGTATGAATTTGATAAAAATTTGAAATTTCGTCATTATACTTGAGCATCGGCGTACTCCATGATATACGTTCGCTGACGTTTATCACGCTTCATCACATCGAAAATTAGTTTTACGGTAAATGGTTCGCTGGATATTTTTATGTATCGTTCGATGCAATCAATACTCCATCTGGTGATGACCGTCTGTTTACAAGGATCTACTTCTTTCAATTCGCTGTTCGAAGGGGAAAAGAAAGGAGAAAAAAATTACAGGATAGAGACAACAACTAGACAAAGAACTTTCACAACTTACCCATCGGTTAGGATTAAAAATAAAGAATATTTACTGCTATCGTCTATCACTCTGTCAACGAGCCACAGACTGGCTTCCGAGAGATCGATTATGTCATTAGGTTGTACATCTAGAATTAGATATTACTTCTTAAATTACATTACATTGAGCTGTTTAAATACCGAAATGACTCGACGTTAACAAATCACGACCATACAAGATCTAAAAAGATATGATACTAAGAGACGAGCATGGGACATGTAGCTAAAACTCATTTTGAGGATACAACCAAAGTTATTTTTTTCTTCTTTCGCTCAGAAAATGCTTCATCAGTTTCAAAATCAGAGACGAAAAATAATCGTTACATCATTGCAAAAGATTTATCTTCTATTATCGTAACTATCTAGTAATCGGAGCGTTTTAATCTGATTTGTGAAACTTGGGCGATGGAAATACATATTTATCAACTTTATATAAGCATACAAACCTAGAATTTTTTCTTTGTCAAATTCAATCTCAGATTCATCATCATCTCTCTTCCTTTTTGATTCCTCGGTACCATCATTTATTTTACAGATCGAACTTATAGCTTTAGATTCATCATCAGTAATGAATCCATCGTCATTATCCGAATGCGTAAGAGTTGAATTTTCCAAACTTTCTTCGACGGGAGGTATTTCACTAGTTTTCTGCACAATATATTACAAGATATTACCACGTCATCGTAAATACCAATGAGAAAGTTCTGCAAGTGATGGAAATTGTTTACTTCTGCGAAGGAAGAATTTTCAGCGGTTGGGTTAACGGCTTCTTCTGCGTTTCCTTCATCAGGACTTCTAATGCCAAAAAGTTCTTCAAATTTGGCAGCAGATTTACTGTGCAACCAATGATCAGCGCCTTGTTCTTTTCTAAGAGCTTCGGTTTCCTTTTTCAGCTGAATATATTTTTCATCGCCCGATTCTAAAAGTAGAAAATCAAATCTGAGATGCTATGCTGGAGTACAAGTGTCTACGAAAAAGCTGCATTTTAGTTAAAACCTACCTTCATCCCTGTCGTTAAGGACGGGTCTTTTTGCCGATACAGAACTAGCCCAGTTATCATCGCAAACGGAATCGGCTATGAAGGCCTCACGAGGATTCGGTAACTTCTTGATAACTTTACTTTCTTCTTGTTGGGTTTCTGTGATGAAACGTGTAACAAATTTTTCAATGAAAAGAAAAGACAAAATAACAGGAATTTCGTAAGTTTTCACAACGATCTAAATAGAACTGTTTTATAAATAGAAGCTTGAGCAATCATAAGAAATTTTTAGTACCTTCAACTCTTTAACTACGCAAAATTATTGAGCAGGACACTTTCATAATCAAATTATCAAGAAAATTAGTGACTCTTCATAATGAGGTAGGCTGGAAACATTGTTCAGGGGTAAAAGATGTTGAACAGCAACATTGCGACTTCAATGAGGAACATTAACTTGTTTCTTTCGTAAAAGTTTAGAGGGAAGCAATTCGTTGAGAATAAACGACACGTAACAAAAATTTAAAATAATGCATCAGGTTAACCAATTTTTCTTATTTTTCAGGTGATAGAGAAGCTTCCCACTTACTCATTTATGAACTTATGTACATACAAACCATTAAACTCTGGACTGAAGATACTAGCAATCGTCTCTTTACGTCCGATGGTAGAAGTATTCGAACTACCTCGAGAACAGTATCGAATAAATTCACTTTCAGTGCAGGACAATGGTTGTCCATCTAGCAAAAACTAAAACAAAAATCAAATTCTACTTCACAACCCAAACGTCGAGTTTTTGGAGAAATTAATAGGATTATCGGGAATTTTGAAATTAAAAACACTACAAAATGAATACACAAAATTTGGCTTCTATTTCCACCGAATAATACACATTACACGAGCCGACGTTTCGATATCATAGATATCATCATCATGGGGAAAAAAAGAAACTGAATAAAAGAGAGATAATTTGGCCATCTAAAAAACTAAACTACCGAACAATTAGAAAAAACCGGAAGATGAATCATGAGATTAGAGATGAGTAAACTTTGATGAGCCATTGATAACAGACTTGAAAGTAACACTCCTCTTATTTTTCATGATGTTGACGATCTCTATTTTTTTCTTTTTCTATTATTATATGTCCCACCTACAATCTTATTATTCTTAAAGTTAAATACATAGCCCGTATTGAGGGCGTGGGAGGAAAGAGCAGTCACTTTATTCTTGTGTTGGAAATTTCAAAGCTTGACGAGTTTCACTATTTCAGAACAGGGGATGGAGTAACAACACGAGATCTTTTTTCCATGGGGGTCTTGTCTTTAGTGTGGAAAAGCGTTTCTCTACTGGTGTTGTAGTTGCCGAAAAATATACTCAAATTGGGGTCAAGACTGAGAAGGTGTAATGCTTCATGATGACGTAACTTTTTAATTTTACGTTCTGTTCAAATTTTGTGCATTTAAAAATAATTCGTTCAATCTTTAAAGATTAAGTTCAATGCACTCACATGTTTGTTAGCTACATTTTCGTGAAGGTATCCGCAGGTTAGAGATCTGTGCATTGGATGATATGTAAGTGGATTCCTTAAAATATTCAACGACTGCAAATTGGCTAATTCCGCGAGCGGAAAAAGATTAGCGTGTTCCGCTAAACAATTGTCAGAAAGATTACATTCTTGAAGAACTTCCAAGGACGACAGTCCTGAAAACATGGTATTTATATGGGAAACATGGGGGTAAACATTACTATAGTTGCACGCAAAAATTTTCATACCCGTTATATTGGTGATATAGTTATTGTTCAATATCAACACCTTCAGTCTATACATGGCAAATTTCGGTATTTCAGTGAGGCGATTATAACTGACATTCAAGTGCGTGAGATTCCTCAGACATGTCAATTGTCGTATGTCATCCAGTTTGTTGTAACTGATGTCCAAATATTGCAGCCACGGAGTATGGATGAACGACTCGTCCAGAGAAACTAAGCAGTTACGCGAAAGTACAGCATGTCTGAGTTTGTTCCAAATAGAACTGAAGTAAACACCGGTATCCGAACTTAGAAATAGATCGCTGACTTTATCGAGACAACGAGTACAGACAACAATTTCTAGGTTCTCCCGTAGAAATTGAATTCCCCGTATGTGCTTAACATTAAATTTATACAATTCTAAATATTTCAAACTAGTGAAATCGCTAATGCTTACTGTTAGATTTTGACTAGAAATGGTGTTACTTATTTTCAGCTTAGGGGTTTTTTTGATGAAATCATAGAGAAACATCAATTCATTATTACTCGAGTACTTATTAATTAAGGCGGTATTTGTGAGCGGCGATACATAGATATCCTCTTTTATAGAGTGAGTGATTTCGTTGATTTCTTTGAGAATTTCTGGAGTGATAGCAAGTTTGGTCTGGCCGCTGATAACGTTGTCTCCGCAATTTTGGAGGAGTTTAATAAGAGATTTCACTTCACAACCAGCCATAATGCGCTATAGGGCAGTGGAATCTGAAATCAAGTTACACAATCTAAGTTAATTGGAGCACGATTCGTGCAGGTGAAAACCTTAAAGAAGTATGAGATACTGAAAAACGATCGCGTCAAAATAGAGGACGCGATGACTCATGGAATTAAAGAAATATTTCATGCCTACTTCATCTAATATTCGTTGATACAGACGTTAACGAACCTTCGTTTTGAATCAGCGAGATTTCGAATTTACGTACAAATTGGGAGAGAAAAATGGTCGTCTAAGAAAGTAAAATTCATAACTCGTATATCACGAATACAAACAAAGAGTCACGCATCCAACAACGCAATACCAACAACTGGGTGCTAATAAACAGTATGTACCCCAAGAAAAATTATTTATACCATACGTAAACAAGATAATTTTGTATGTACTCGTTACAAAGTGCAATACTTCAATCGTTTCATAGAGGTTTTTTTAATTCAAATTTCCACCTATTCTATATATTTTTCATTTGTAAGTTGTGATAAAGAGTGAAAATATTTTGATTTCGAGTTTCTGTGATAGTCTGATCCGAGACCGTTTGCAGAATGATCTGCACTCTACAGGGGAGTGCTAAACACACATCAGTTACATTACTATTGGCCGTATTGGGAGAATTTGGGCTGAAGGCAGAAAAGATACATGTGGTCTGGAAATCTGTGGTAAAATTGTGTCTATTCCGCTGACTTATTAATGAATGTCTGAACTACTCTATAGGCGCGCCGTCGCAGCCATGATTCCGATTCAGTAATGATGATATAATTATGATAAAAGAAAGATATGCGTAATGCGTTGCACGTGCGAAAACGATTTGCTGCATACAACTCCTGCTGTATAAAATCGTGAAAAAGTATTCATGATTGTAAACGGGAATCCATCGACAGAACTCCACGACGAAACGCAAGATTCTCCGATAAGTAGCTGTATTGATATTTCGGGTGAAGGTACAGTATTCAGAGACATATTTTCTCGGAAATTTTGATGCGAATAATCTTTAAAGAGTTTTTTCAATATACCTTCTAATGTATTTTTTGCATTGTATTTAGAATGGGCGTCTCGAAAGATTATCTTCGCTTCATACCCTCTACGAAATGCAACGCAATAGCCGGTGTGAATTGTAATATTGTCTTCGTAAAATGTAACGACGATGTTAAACGTACTCGTTATATTGCTGCCGGGGCAGCCGAAGATATCATCATTTGGGACTGTAAGTTATCCAAAAAAGTTCGTCTGATCGAAGGAGATAAACACGATTGCAGATCGCTAGCATCGAATTGGGAAACAAAACGACTAGCCGCTGGATACAGAGACGGTACAGTCGAACTATATGATCCTTTTACTGGGGAACATCTGGGCACATTCAGTGGCCACAGCTCTCCAATATCTGTTCTCACATTCGACAACGATGGACATAGGCTTGCGAGTGGCTCCATGGATACCGAAGTGGTAGTGTGGGATGTTATTGCCGAACAAGGTATGTTCGTAATTTTCATTTCTTCTCCATTCAAGTTGCAAATACAAAATAATCGCTCATTTTTATTTAGGATTGTTTAGATTGAGTGGTCACAAGGGTCCCATCACTCAAATTAAATTCATGAGCAAGTACGATGTGTTAGTAACGTCGTCCAAAGACACATTTATCAAATTTTGGGATTTGAAGAATGGTTATTGTTTCAAAACGTTGACGGGTCATACCTCTGAAGTATGGAGTTTCGCACTAGCGAAGGAGGATTCATACCTTGTATCAGGAAGCAATGACAATGAACTAAGAGTTTGGAAAATCTGTGGTAAGCAGGAAACCAGCTCTCAAACTGAAAAAGACGATATTGAATACTTTGGCCCTCTTGAATGCCTAAAGTTGGGATCAATCTTACGTCAAGGCGTCGTTCGTATCACATCCCTAACTGTGGATGATTCTGCTCAAATACTTTGCTGTCACGGCAACGAAAAATTGGTCGAATTGTTCCATTTTGTCTCGGCCGATGAAGCAGCTAAACGATATCACCGAAGACAAAAGAAATTGCGAAGGAAGCAAGAGCAAAGTGGCAAAGAAATGACCATGACGGTGGCACCCGCGGACTCTCTCACTTATTATATCACTAGATTAGCCCCTGTCAAGACTCTCCATAAAGTGAAGTCATCTATCATTTCTTTCGAGGAAGGCACTCAAAAAGTTAAAATAGTGGTTTCTACAAATTCGAACACAGTAGAAATTCATTTTGTAGAGCTAAGTAACAAGAAAGAAAGTCAATTAGAGAGGATAATCACCGGACCAGGTCACAATTCAGACGTACGATGTATCGCGTTCGACGAATCTGATAACACAACTATGGTTTCGGGATCCTTAAATAATCTAAAAGTGTGGAACCGACCACTTTCTCGTTGCATTCGCACTATAGAAACTAGCCATGTGCTGAGTATATGTTTTGCACCCGGAGGACGGTATGTACTCGCTGGTCTCAGAAGTGGAGCTCTTATTATTGTCGATATTGCCAGCGCCGACGTGATAGAGACGATTGAAGGACACTCCAAAGAAGCCTGTAGCGTTTCTATTTTGCCGAACAAACTCGGCTGTATTTCATGCGGTGGGGATTTGACAGTTAAAATCTGGAATTTCGAATGGTCCGCGGGTTTTCTTACATTAGTACATACCAGAACGTTAAAATTCGAAGAATCCGTGTTGGGTGTTTGCGTCAGTCCTGACAGTAATTTAATAGCTACAGCATTACTCGACAGTACAGTAAAAATATTTTTTGCCGATTCTTTTAAATTTTTCCTCAGTCTCTACGGTCACAAATTACCGGTTACTTGTTCGGATATTTCTTACGACTCGACCATTATTGTTACTGGTAGTGCTGATCGGTGCATCAAAATCTGGGGTCTTGATTTCGGTAATTGCCATAAATCAATTATCGCTCACGAGGATACCGTTACTGGTCTACGTTTTGTACCTGACACGCATCACTTCTTTACCTGCGGTAAGGACGGAACGTTGAAACAATGGGACGCCGATAATTACCAGCGTATTCTTACTTTGTCTGGTCATCGAGGAGAAGCGTGGTCCTTAGCTGTCAGCGGAGAAGGATATTTTGTCGCTAGTGTTGGCCAGGATCGCGTTATTCGAGTTTACGAAAAATCGGATGAACCGTTGGTTTTAGAAGACGAACGAGAAGTTGAACGTCAAGAAGAAGAGGATGCGACGCTAGCCACAGGGGCTGAATCTGTGTTACCCGGTCGAGGCACTATTGCTTTAGCTTCTAAAAAGACGGTTAATGCTGAAAAGGGCGCTGAATTATTGTTAGAGTGTTTACAAGTGATACGGGACTACGAAAAACCAACAGCTCCGGGTCAGCCACTGCCTCCGTTACCTGCCATCATGACGGCATTCAATGCGAAGAATTGTGATCAATATTTGAGGACTATCTTACGAAAGATTCGCTCGAGCGATTTAGAAGAAATTTTAGCGTTGTTGCCATTTAATGAAGCATCTCAACTATTACGAAGATTGGTGCCCTTGATGCGAACCCCACACCATGAAATCGAGATCGTGTGTCGAACGATAGTATTTCTGTTGCGAGCTCATCATAAACCGATGGTATCGTCTCAAAATTTAATGCGCACTTTGCAAAAATTAGAAAAATTATCGTTAAATAGTGTTCACCAAATGAAAGATACGGTTGGTTATAATATGCATGTATTGCTGTTTCTTCAGAAAGAGAAACAAGTTACCTTCGATGAACTTGTGTTTGATTCTAAACAGAAGGCGAAAAAACGTAAAGAAAAATCGATTAAGACTACCTTAATAAAAATAACGTCTTGATAGTTCGTTTTTCTTTTTGTATTATACTGTGTATAATTTTAAATTATTGTAATGTATTCCAATATAGATTTTTTGTATTTCAGTGGTACTTCTAATTTAAAAATGAAACACGGAATTAATCTATTTTTCAAATTTTTATGGTGGAAATGAGTTGAAAGTGGGAAAAAATTGACACGTTGGAGCTCTTTTCTTCACCATACTCGAGAAACAAAGAAAATTTTATTTTTTACGAAGTATTTATTGAAAACGATAAGGAAGGTGACAGAATGATTCAAGATCTATATTAAATATCGCAATAATAATCACATTTTTGTTCTTTCATTCAACATTAATTTACATCACTTGGACTATTGTTCGAGAACATTAGTCCTGGGTCATTGCATTCCACGAACCGCGAATCTCGTGAACTTCGACAGTAGGTCCACCGTGATACCTCCCAACTCTAGCCTTCGCCACTTTATCAGCCTCCGTTCCTCGTCTGTGTGTCTGCTTCATAACAGGAGCATATACTCGTTGAATATATTGTATCCGAATGAAAAACCAATGAATCAGTAAACATTATTAATCTATGTTGAAAATTTTATATACCTAGGTGTAATGTGAGCTTTTAATCACCTACTGACAGAAAAGTATTTCAATTATCTTCCCAAAATTGATGCGAATGTATAGACGTGTGTTAATATTGAACTAATGATAAATTATGATTTTACATCTGTTATGTTGCACTCATCACTACTTACTTAATGAGATTAGAACACATTTACTTTAATAAAAACTATTATTTAATGGGTATAATTCTAAATGTTGTATGATTTTGTATGGTCTATAATGGAAGTTTTATCAAACCGAATTCGCTGTAAAAATACTCTTCTAATCTACCTTTCCTGCTGGATTTTATTAGACTCTTTGTTGATAGTAGAAGGGTATCCAAACGTAGCAGTAGTAAGTCCTGGAGGGAAAGGAGGTGGTGGAGGAGGTGGAAGTAAGGGTGGAGGTAATAGCAGTGGAAAAGGAGGGGGTGGGAGTGGAACGGGAACGGGAAAAGGATCTGCTACTGCTCCTAGATATTATGGGGGATATTATTATGGTGGAGGATCGGGTGGAGTTAATAGACACAAATCCGGAGATAGAGGAAGAGGATCTAATTTGGATTATTTGTACGCAGCTGCAACAGTAAGTATATTCAGTTTATCCAATTAAATCTATGTCAAACATTAAAGTTCATCTTAATTTTAGATTGCCGGACTTGCTATGTTGCTTAGTAACGCGCTATCGGATCTTAGTCAAATTTCCCAACAACTATTAGAATTATACAATATTGTCAATATGATCAAAAACACCAAAATTAGCGATCTTGTCGACTTATTAAAGAAAGCAGACTGTTCATTCAAAGCCCAATGGAGGGATTGTATATCTTCTGAAAATATTTCTAACGTGAGAACTGACGGTCGTAGCATTTTCTGTTTAGTTTTTATTCTAAGATTAAAAAACGTCGGGATGGTGTACAAATTGCAGCTAATTGGAGTGAAGCAATCGAGCATAATGACTTTGATATTAGTCAGTATGATGAACTGTCCCGCCTCGCAGGTGCACGCATCTCGTATGATATATTTCCTCGGCTATTTCGGTACGTCCTCTGTAAGAGATGTGACTGAAGTAATGGTAACAGTATCCGAAACTGCGCAACTTCACGATGACTTTGTTAGGGATTATGAATTTGATTACGGAATTGGAGGTAAAGTAAATATAATTACAAGGTAGGTGTAGATCAACCTTTAACTATTCTAAATTAGCAATGTACTATTTTCCTTATCATACTTACTGTTTCAGCCACTTCTATCGAATACGATTTGGCAGATGCTGATGATATAGGCATACATGGCGATATTAAAAACGTTTGCTTCGAACTATTAAACGTAGGTATTCTATAATTCAATTCAGGTATAACAATAGGAATATACCTTCATTTACTGCACAAAAGTTTGTTGATAAGTGCTACATACAGGGCCGTCGAGAGCTCCAGTCGGGTCCGGAGCAAAGAACACGGCGGCCCCCCAAAAAAAATTTTTTCGTCCCCTTCCCTTGAAATCTAGGGGCCCTGCGGGCCCCTAACAGAGCCGGTCCCGGGGATAAAATCCCCAGTTGCCCCTCCTCTCGTCAGGCCTGGCTACATACTTACGAACATGTATATCGACAAATTGCTGTAGCAATTAATGGCAAAATCTTCTGATATCTCTGAATACCAGGGTATCATCTGTACATAATGATAATAGTCAATTAGAACATTCTAAGGTCTGTTGATCCTGTAACACATATCTTGTGAAATAGTGCACCCAAATTCAGGACTGTGGGTGACAAGTTGGAAAAAATTTTTGTCCAATGGGATATTATACACAACGACCCATTCAAAACTCGAGGCACATGACAAAAAAACTCCCTCCTAGTCCATTAAAATTTTTGTTATTCTTATTTTTCACCATTTTGGAAATGAGTCTAGCGCTGACCTAACAAGAAAATATTATTTTTTGTAATTTTTGTAGCGTAAGCCACGAGGAGTTCCAACAGATGGTATCGACATAAATGCGGAGGCGAAAGATCTCCGACATGGTGAATAATTACATTTCATTTCCAGGGGCAGACCGAAAAAAAAAATTGTAGGTACCTGGAAGTAAGGACTCGGAGCTTATTTTGAGCCCTCTTTCAAATGAACCTCAGGGCCCTTAAAACTCTTGAACTCCGGTAGCTTGGTCTACCCCTGCCGATTTGTCTCCAAATAATATTAGCTAGGCCTATAATATCAACCAATTCATGTGCTAAAACAAGATTGTGGAATTAAATAGAAATGACTCAAGGGAATGGGCCTTGGAAACGAACTGGATGGAAGGATAACCGCCAAAAACTCGATTATCTTATGATAGAACTGCCTTTCGATCCTTTGCGAAAAATTATGGACGAATTTAAAAATGTTAATGACGGACAAACTATCGATGACGCTCTCTCAGAGCATATGGCTGATGACGCTAATAAACTCACTGCATACAGGCAAGAGCGTGAGTTCAGAGATCTGACATTAATGGTGCATCGAATTTTGCAAATTTCTTTAATTTTTATAATCAGTTTATTGCAGTTCAACTTGCGAGAGATAAAATTGTGTACCTGGTAGAGGAGATACAAACGCGAATTACTGATAATCAAGAATACAGTCTGCCATTAGCTAACGCTATAGTGATGTTGGCGACTATACCAAAAACCGATCAAGATAAGGTGGATGCAGAGTACAAAAAAAGAAATAATAATGTTGGCTTACTGGAACAACTTGACGTAAGTTTCTTGAGTCTTCTATTAAACAGCCAATCTCTAAACGTGGTTTCAACTGTTGACCTTGGGACTCGAAAAAATTTTGAATTTTGAGCTGAATAATAAGAATACCTAAGACTCATCTTGGAAAAATTTCACGAGTGGGCTAAAAGAATAGGGGGTGGTGGGACTGAAAAAATTTCGACTTTAAAACTATAATTAATGGTGGGTCTTGGAAAAACTATGCTGATAGACTCTTAGAAATTTTTAAATTTACGAACAATGTACTCAGCGGAATTCATTTCTCAAATATAATCGATTGAAATCGCAATTTAAAAATTCTTCTCTCGTGCAGGTTCTGTGCTTCTCTGAAAACTCAGTTAGAATGGTTAATAAAAGAGAGCTGAGAGTTTTTATCATACAAATAATTACCTTTCGTAAAACTACATATCATTTTCGTTTGTGAAAACATTTTTAGAGAAATATGATTGGATGGTTCGATCGATAATCATATTATATTCAATAGAATACCGGTAATGATGAACTTTGACACAAAAATGACAGTCTCAATCAATTAGCACTCGCAAAGGCAGTAGAAGAAAAAAAAATGAAGATGAAGAGGCACTACAAAAGAAAAAAAAAAAATTGTCATCCTACTTACATTACTCATTCGAAATTGTACTGCGTAGTTGGTTTTTCTAATTTCTATAGTTTTTTTATTGAAAACAAATAAACTTTGAAAAAATTCAAGCAAAATTAGAAAAGACATCGCTAAACTCTTTTCTGCTTGTGTAGGTTTGCCTATTTAGCGTGAAATGTTCATTTTCGCGCTTTCAATTTTTATACATAGGTACTCCTTACATCGATTAACATAGATAAATCCAAATTATTACTCGAGACAAATCTTACTTACATTAGGTATGTTTATTTCATTGTGTATTTTAGAAAATGTCGACCACAACGGGCCTGGAAGATGTAATTGCTCAAGCAGTCAAATCCTACATAAAAGACTTACGAGACAGAACTCAATAATTTTCTACGGTGTTCATTTAAATAAAGCAGAATTTCTTACTTAATTGCGAAATAATCTATAATAAAGATAACATCGTGCAGTTCGTTCTCAAATTTCTTTACTCTCGATTCTTTTTCCCTCTCTAATAAAGTATATTATTTCTGCATTCACTTCACACACTGCACAGTACTCTATTTCTTGGGCTTAGAGAAATTCCTCAAAATTTTAGAAACTAGAATGCATTTTATTTTTAGTAAAATTTTATACGAATTTATACTTGATTATTATTTTCTTATTGTAGCCTAATGGTTGAGGGTGGGAATTCCTCAAAAATTTGATCTATAATTTTTATCTCCTTAACCTTGTTCATGCTTCAGAATTTTTTCATTTCATACCACTGTTTCCCAATATATGCTCGAAACAGTGTGCGGCGATAATATTATCAAATCCAGACGTATTCTCTTTTTAGGGCGCAACTCCTGATTGAATTTGAATCTCTTTGAAATACCTATATATAAAATGTAAATAAACGGTAGACACCATTCTCGAATGACGCTTTACTTAGAAAATATTGCCTAAATCTATAATCGGTGTTGGTATGAAAAATAATTTCGATTGGAATTGATTACTTAGATCTAGATCTACCTAATTAATATCAACAATGATTCGGCAATCAGAAATTTCGTCTAAATTATCAAAATCTTTAGAATACTATCTAAGTATTATATAATAGACAGAACACATGTGACATATTGCTCTTCATCATCAAAAAAGAAAAGAAATGGAGGCAGTGAGAGAGAGAAGAAAAAAGCTGGAAAAAATGTCGGTGTTTACAAAGTTCATATTAAGTTGAAAGCGCTCGTAGAATAATAGTCAACCTTGCCTTCTATCAATCACTCATAGTGTCATTGTGCAGCGCTTTTTCTGCAAAGAAAGTGTAAGGAGCTCAGGATTCAAAAAGGATCCCAATTCCGTTTCGTCTCATATATTTCTTGTACTAGGTACAAAATGTAAATCATCATTTTTAAATGAGTCGTACTCATCTACGCCCCACCCGTGGCCCCACCATAAGGCGCCTTACCCACCACACTGATAAGGCCCGCCGTAACTTGTGAGTTCTACTACCTTGAGAATGATCAATTACAGTAGTGTTTCATCTTCTTATCATATACCGTCATTAACTTGTTGATGCCGCTCTGCTTGAAGAAAATCAGATCAAGTGGCATTATTAAAAATTAGGTACTAGTAAGAAATGAAAACCAATAATAATTATTTGAAGTAGGCATCAGCTGGTACTTCTTAGGTGATATGATGATACCTTCTGATTAGGTGCATTAATGAATTCAAGGTTATTGTAATAGTCTTACTGTCATGTGAGACAAAATTACTGCGAAATTACAGACACAGTCATGAATATCCGACGAACTTACCTGTAAAAATCATAGGAAGTTGGGCACGGTATTTCTTCTTCAGGTAATTATACGATTGGCGAATTAATTGTATGTACACGTGATTTCTTGACCGAGTTGTATGGATTTTTATTTCCTTCGAACTTTCTCACTCGTTATTTGTTTTAAATAGTATATCTTATACGTGATATCGACGACAATTTCTGTAACAATACTCGAAACAACCATGGGTAATGAAGATTTATTTACGTTCGTTTCCTCGCTGAAAAGTCAAGCTTTGCAAGATTTAATAAAAACCGTAAAAGATTGGGCAGTCATCAATGGTAACGTTTCAATATACCTATTCTGTTGTACTTTTGTCACATTCGTATTTATGATAATTGCATTCGTAACTAATCAGGAGCTGCTATACGATCCAAAAAGAATTTTTCCGAGGATGCAATCATACATGTTCCCATTACGCTTCTACCATCGCCTTTTCCGAAATCGGAATTCGAAAAAGCCGTCAAAATACAACCTGCATTGAACATACTCATTAACAAAATAGCCCATAACCATGAGTTTCTTGTGAGGTCGCTAAAATCGTGAGTTTACAAATTTATTATTGTAGGTATGAATCGTGATAGTGTCTGTTGTTCGTCAATCACTATGTATCCTTGTTTTTAGTACCATCGAAGTTGACAGCTTCACGAAGAAAATTTTCGATATTTATGAAACCGTTCGTAAAGAAGGTTCAGGTCAGGTAATGAAATTTTGTCTAGGAACTTTATTTTTCCCATTCTTCGTTATCTTCTTCTCATATTGTGAATATTTCTAATTTCCTGACCGGTATTTCGAAAACTAATTCGACAATCATTATTTCAGAAATATTCCTTGGGACTCCTTCGTTCAGATTATATGGTCGACAAGAAAGATACTCTTAGTATCAAACAAGTAGAGATAAATACTATCTCTGTTAGTCTAGCTGGGCTCGCCGGTGGTGTACACTCGTTACACCGGTAAAATGTGCATCTCTCTCGTGACTTACTAGTATATCAAATTCAGTTTCAATTGTGATTTTGTTGTGCTACTCTTATCTTCCAGGTTTGTTCTCGAACGTCTTCAACGTTTTGAAGATGTACATAAAGTAAGTAAAAGTTAATTAATCAAGTATTACAAGTATTACGATATGGGTTCTGTTTGGCTTGCACAAAAACATTCGAAAAGTGAAAGAACGAATTTTCGTCTCTTATGAAAAATAAGAAATATCACCAATTTACGACATGCGAATACAATTTCATAGTGATGGTAGGTACCGGTTCAGATCACTCGAAGTACCCGTTCTGTGCACTTTTTTTTTGGAAGATTGTTACCAACAAACAACAGAATAGACCGAAGAAAAATGTAACATTTGAAATTTTCAATTTCCAATAGTAACATGGCTATGTCAACAGAATATTTACCATTTTTGGATTAGAGATTCAATGTCGACGAAACTTTTCTATTCTTTCCGTATATTCCATTTGTTTTAGTTACCTGAAAACAACGCATTGGAGGGATTTTGTGCTGGTTTAGTAGAAGCGTGGAAGCTCTATAATAAACCAAAGTATCACGATTTCAATTTTAACTTTTTCATTTCAAATTCATTGCTTCAGTGAATATTTTTATCGTTATTCATTGCAGCTCGGTGATCGTCTTTGTTGTGGAAGAAAAGCCGGTGAATATTTGCGATCACAGGGCTCTCGAATTCGGAATCTACCGGTTGAAATCCGACATTATTGTTTTGAGACGAACATTTCTTGATCTAGCTCAACGGGGACAATTGAATCAGAACAAAGAATATTTTATGTACGTATTAGATTCGATAACATCATGATGTAAACGTATTTTCATAATATTCTATAGACTCGTTTCTATTTTTGGAGTCTTGGCAGTCGAAATTCAAAAAATAAGGAATTATCCTGGTGCTTGTCAAGTTGTGACTGATCAGTATGATCTCAACTTTTATAAATGATTTGTCATTTTTTTTTTTTTTTCGATGCGTGTCATTGTCACTGTATTTATTTACCAATATTTGTATTTTTCGGGATCTCAACTTTTTCTATTCGCGCTAAACTTTTTTCTATTTTATTATTTACTCGCAGTGATGGTAAGGAAGTTGCTGTGGTATATTATCGAGCTGGTTATATTCCGGACCATTACGATGGTGATCGAGATTGGCAAGTCAGACTCGATATTGAACGTTCAAAAGCTATTAAATGTCCTTCGGCACAATATCATCTAGCCGGGACTAAGAAGGTTCGTTCGCTCTTCCCAATGTTTATTTTTTTCAATATTTCATTTTTAAACAAGACAAAAACAAATGAGAAACCTTTATACCACTTTTATAGGGGGCTCTCTTTTCAGGGTATCCGAAATATCAGACTACGATTACCCGTTAGATCCAATTGACCAAAAATTTCTAAATTCGACTCAATTTTTTCAATCTTATGATTACAGATTCAGCAAGTTTTAGCCGCTGAAAATACGCTATCACAATTTGTGACCGATAATAACGTTCTGAAGACAATTTCCGAAGTATTCACTGGATTGTATTCCTTAGATTTGGTTTGCTATACATACTTTTAATGAGAATTATCATCGTCAAATCTTTCTCAATGTAAATATTCAATCTTGTTCTCTTCTTAGGGCCCAACAGGTGATAAAGCTATAGAAATGGCTTTACAAAACCCAGAACATTTTGTGCTGAAACCTCAAAGAGAAGGAGGAGGACATAATACTTACGGCACCGATATTCCTAAGGTGAGAAATAATTTTTAAAAATTGTCTGAAAACTACTAAACTTTTCGTTTTCAACATCTTAAAATTTATCTCGCAGCTGTTGTCCAAAATAAAGCAATCGAAAGAGCGATCTGCGTACGTTTTAATGAGCCGCATTACGCCACCTGCGAATCCCTCTTATATCGTAAAACCAGAGTCAAACGAAAGCATGACTCCTCAAGATGTAGTTTCTGAGCTTGGTATTTATGGTGTAGTGATTGGGTAAAATACATTTGCTTTCTCATTTGTATTATGAGCGTCATCTTTTCGTAGTTGATACTAACGAGTATTGTTTGCGTTTATAGGTCAAAAGACGATATTCTGATGAACACTAACAAGGGCCATTTGCTACGCACAAAAAATAAAACAACAAACGAAGGTGGTGTTGCCAGTGGAGCAGGAGCGTTAGATAATCCGCTCTTATATTAATGTTAACAATCATTACTTATATATATTTTTCTTACTTTTGTTTTCATCATAATTGATGTTGAACTTCTAATACCTTATTATTTATCCCCTCAATAGTGAGAATTTTCTGTTACTTTCGTAACTTTTTTTCTATTTTTTATCTGAATCAAAATGTCTGTTTTTAAAATGTTCTGTGTTCTTTGGTCTTTAATATTTGATTGTTTACTGAATCGTGATATTGAAAACGAAAACTCGGAAGAAAAACTTTGACCCCTTAATCTTGAGAAAAAGTAATGCGTAACAGAACATTCTCTTTCAGTAAGCATCTGTGAATACGGCTGTTCTTCAAGTTTGTACCAAGATATCTTTTATATTTACCTACTTAATAATTTTCACGAAAAGTTACCTACTGTCTTTTTGTATTTAATTATTTCTGTTTTGTTGAATCTAAAAATCTTTCAAATACGAGAAATAAAGAAGAATTTCTTTGATGAATTACGAATATTTTGATTCAATGTACAGCTGAGACATTAAAAAATAATTAATGCGCAAAAAAGCAAAAAAACTATCTACACGTAGTATTTTAATTGTGTTTCGTATTTTTTTTTTTTTTTCTCGCCTTCCTCTTCATAAGACGAACCACCATTTTATCATTGAAAATTACTCTCGTTCAGTTCATCTAAAACATTTCAAATTTTCCTAATTTCTATAGGTATGTTGTAAGAATATTTCCTCGACTGAGTTCTTTTCAAATTACGATCACCCTATACATTGATCATAATTCATAACCAGAGCCCGGATTTTTCGGTAAAATACCGAAAACGTAGATTATAGATAACGAAAGCATTATTTTTACCGAAAACTGGCCATCAATTCGTCGAAAATATACCAATATTTACGCAAAATTGTGTAAAAAATGGTCATTATTTTTTCTAAATACCAAAAATTAAAGTTTTAGTACCGAAAATTAAATTATAAATACCAAAAAATCCGGGCTCTGCTCTTAACTAATGGATGTCGTTCGAAGAACCAGCTAAAATAAAATAAATATTTACTCGTGGGATCTACTCTCCTGATTAATTATCTTAGAAGTGATTAAAATGCGAATCTCCTAGGCTATATGTACTTTCAAGTTCTGGTAAACGCTCAATTCCCAACAACGGTATCCAAAATTAAAAATGGGTTACTTTCATTAGATATTATATAGTGTTTATCAACGTCCCTAGGCCGTATCTATTCAAAGTTAGGTATCTCTAATTCCTAATTCAATATTCCCTCTAATTTGCCGCCAGAATTTTCCCTCTAAGGGAATATTGATTGGAATTCGGTGGCTGTACCCTATAGATTGAAGTATATCATCTATTCCGGTGAGTGAAGCTTACGTACGAGAACATAATATTAATTAGAGTACCACGATGAAAACAATTTCGGGTTCTATATTCTCAAATAGTTGTAACAGTTCACATATGAATTAATTAAAGACTATATTGCGCGTGCTCCATCTTGTCCATCCATTGTACCGTCCTCACATCGTGCTCACTGCTCACATAAATTATTCTTTCAAGTCAGCGATCTTGGCGCTCCCAACGGATATTACTTATAACTTTATTCTCGGCAATCCAGAATCAAATCAGAATGCCGATTCTGAATGCCTAATGGCGTTCGCTATTAGTGTTTCCGAAAACGTCTCTTGTATGTGATGTCCTCGTTGGCGTGTAATTCGCATAATATTGAATAATTTTGTAAAAATGAAATTAATTCACGAATGCGGCTTCGATTAAACAACATTCTTCATGTTACACAATGAGTGGCGAATTTCCTGCAGTTGCTGCTACTAATCAGAACGTTAACAGTAGCGCATTTGCAGAAGCTCTTGAACGAGCAAGACAGGTGAGTTAATATCATAATATTGAAATAATAATTAATAATATTGACCGAAAAAGAGCATTTTTCCTTTATCTTTTGGAATGAATGTACCGCGAGCATTGTAATTTGAGTTATTTGTCGACCGGTATTCGTGTAAGATCACTAAACTTCCTCCGTTCGTATTGAACATTGTATTGAAAAATGCTAGATTCGATTTAACATAGCATTCTCAGTATCGGCTCTTCATATTTCATTGAACGAGTTCGGTTTTCTTTGTAATCGAACCAACATAATTGGGTTCCCATGAGTATGGCATTTCTAATAACAGTATTCTTCGCAAGTGTTATACGAGTGACAGTTAATCGTCAATATTGATGGCCCGGAGTAACGGAAAAAGTGACTTATTATACTGTCGTCTGCCTCAAATTCTGGAAAAGAAACTGTTCAGATATTTAGACAAAATATGATAGTCTTCGTTTGTTTCTCTCTTAGATTGCTGCCAAAATTACCCCTGGTAACACTCCATCATCTGAAAATTCTCACAAAAGAAATTTGGAAGATTCTTACGCAGGTATTATTAAAGTACAACTCCCAAACGCAATATTTTCTGCTTTACCTTAAATCACGACATAATTTCGAATTGCTGCTAATTTGTAGGGGAACCAGAAAGTAAGAAACCCGCAATCTTTTCTCCAGTCCACTCCAGTAGTAATAGCAGCAGCAACAACTCTAACGCTTCAGCTGCCCAAGCGGCAGCAGCAGCACAAGCAGCAGTAGTAGCAGCAAGAGTGGCTGCCGCAACGGCGGGGGTCCAAGGCGTCGGCGTAGGCCTGCACATGGGCCCCGTATCGAATAAAGACATAAAAGTTCCGGACAAAATGGTGGGCTTAAGTGAGTATGAAATTAAAAATTTAATAATGAAATACTCGTTGTGAATGCGTCGTTGTGATTCGCTACATGTTTTGTTCTCATCAGTAATCGGACGTGGCGGAGAACAAATCACGAGACTGCAAGCAGAATCAGGTTGCAAAATTCAGATGGCTCCAGATAGCGGTGGTCTGCCAGACCGCGTATGTACTCTAACCGGAAATACTCAGAGTATTGCGTTAGTATATTTTATGTATTTTTTCATAAATATGGGGCCGTTTTCTCAAACTTGAGATTCATCGTTCTTTTTTTTGAAAATTTCAGTAAAGCAGAAGACCTTATATCACAAATTGTCCAGTCCCGTAGTCGCGAAATTTTACCTTTAGGAAATGGTGCGATTTCTCCTTCCATGAATATGCCAAGCTCTGGTTCCAGGTTGAATGATTCATTGGGAAGTTCGGGATTACCTCCCTCGATTCCTACGCTTTCAACTCCTACATTTACTCAAGTGGAAATAATGGTACCGGGTCCGAAAGTAGGTTTGATCATTGGTAAAGGAGGCGAAACTATCAAACAACTACAAGAAAAGTCAGGCGCTAAAATGGTAATCATCCAAGATGGACCATCGCAAGAAGCTGAGAAACCGTTAAGGATCAGCGGCGACCCTCAGAAAGTTGAAGTGAGTGCTCCAGTTTTTCATATAATTGCCGTTTGTCATGCGTTTCATCGTAATATTTTCCACCTTCGCAGCACGCGAAAGCGTTAGTGTACGAATTCATGGCGGAAAAAGAACAACAACTTCAAAAGACTAGAGGAGGTGGTGGCGGCGGCGGCGGCCGATCTGGAGGTGGAAGTTATAGTCAAAATAACAATAACTCGCGTTCTTGGGATCCTGAAATGACGGAAAGCTCAATTGCGGTACCTGCTGGAAAATGTGGTGTCATTATTGGGAAAGGTGAGTGAGTTGAATGATATAAAATCAAAGCCATCGATATGGTCGCTCATTCTTCTATTTCCGATGCAGGTGGTGAAACGATTAAACAGATTAACCAACAAACCGGAGCACACTGTGAAATCGATAGAAGACAACAAACGAATATGTCAGAAAAAACTTTTATCATCAAAGGAACGCCCGATCAAATAGAACACGCTAAAAGATTATTCTCTGAGAAATTGAATATGGTAAAAATTCATGAATTAAGTTATAATTTGTTTCCTTGCGTGTAGACTACTTTATCATTTGCTTATTCAGTTCTCAAAGCTTCAGAAAAATTTTTCCTTGTTGCTGTATGATGACATTGAATTCTTCTGTTGAAAATGTTGTAGGATTTCAATAGGAATAACGCGAATGGACCAAATAGTAATTATGGAATGGGTTCAGGAATGGGTGGTCCGGGAATGGGAGGTATGTCGAACTATAATGGTGGAAGTCCGTGGCCTTCCGCGCCTGGTTCTCAATCCTTCCAACAATCGTGGCCGAACGCTTCGCAAACGCAGAATCAAGCTCAACAAATGCAACACGGTTCTTCCGGTAAGTAGATCGTGCATATGCTTGAATTCCGAATTCGGAAGGACATATCTTCGCTTTCAGGATTAAAATTAATGAATCGATTTATTGTTCATCCGACGTTTCTCACTGTAATTATTTATTCAATGTTAAGGTCCGAGTGCGCCACAAATCAATCCTGCTACTGGGCAACCAGATTATAGCGCTCAGTGGGTCGAATATTACAAATCGATCGGTATGTTGAAGGAAGCAGCTGTCGTTGAGGAACAAGCCAAACTCAATAAAGTAAATATGATGATGATAGTAAAGATATTGAAAGAGAGCAAAATTACTTGAAATCACAGAACTCAAATTGAAACCCATAGGTCAGTTGTACGAAATTTTCACTAGACTCGTTTGCAAATCTCAAGCTCGGATTTACCTTCATCCTTTTATCTTATGTAATGCTTATCATTTTTGTATGGTTGCGATGTATTTACTCAACTACAATTTACGCACGATCTTGTATCATTCGTATCTGTAGTTCTATCAGTCAGATGATTTTATCAATTAACGTCAAGTAATCTATCCCTTAGACGAACCGAAAACGGTCAATGTATTGAATTTTGCCCCTAAACATTGGTAGCGTATAAACCCATCATTCTCTTATCTTCCTTGGTAGTTGAATTTTTGGCAACAGCCTTACTATTTACGTTTGAAATTCATTTTTACTAAAATATTTATTATTGTGTTACTATAGTCAGCCGTGCAACAGTCCATGCATTCTCAAGGACTTGCAACGCAAGGACAACTACCTATGCAAGGAATGAATAATCTTGGTCAAGCACAGATGCCAGGCGCTGGTCAACAGTCCATGAATGCTTCACCTCAACAACAAGGTCAAGGTGATCAGAGTGGTGCTGCTGATTACAGCGCACAATGGGCACAATACTATCGCTCTATTGGTAAAG
The DNA here is from genome assembly GCA_035079385.1 of Aspidiotus rigidus. NCBI lineage: Eukaryota > Metazoa > Arthropoda > Insecta > Hemiptera > Diaspididae > Aspidiotus > Aspidiotus rigidus. The sequence goes on from JAVHKY010000030.1 coordinate 7,851,773, forward strand.
TGAAAGAAGCTGAGGTTATTGAGGCTCAAATGAAATCGAAAGTAAGTTTCCCGAGCTTTTCTTTTTACTTTTGTTGATGGTATATGCTCGGATTTCGTCTATGTGGGGCTTGAAAAATACGAAAGTCTAGGCTAGGCGGTTTGAAAATAAATGACTTCTCAGCTGTATTCTTTTAAGAGGGAGGGCAAACTTTGGAAAGAATACATTGCGCTTTCCTTACTCATATTTTTTCCTCTTTTCCAAAACGAATTCGAACTCCCCGTCTTTTTTTTCGAACTAAGATCGTCCGTTTCATTTTGTCTTCCCAATGAAAACGTAATTTCTGTGAGACATATTTCGTCATCGCGCAACTTTTGACAATTTTTATTAATTTATGCTCGTCGCTATCAAACAAAAAGGTAGCGGGACATTATAATCTTGAGAATATCGTGGGTTCTCATTATGTTTCCTCAAAAGTAGCTACTAAACTGTCGAAATACGCCTATTTCAGAATCTATAAACATGTATAGTTGATATTGGCGTCAATCTTGAAATTAGAGGAACTCGGCGGCAAATATTTGTGAGTTACGTTAAAGAAATTTATTGGGTTATTTGTCTTATCCCTTGAACAATCTCACTCGGAACTTCTCTCTGTATTAGTGCATCAGCTTTGAGTATTTTTTTTTCCACTTCTACGCAGGTATCTAACCAATCAGCGCAGCCGAGTGCTGGTATGGTATCGTCCCAAGCTAACGCATCCTCTGTTCCGAATATGTACAATCAACAAGCTGCGCTAGCAGCCCAATATGGTATGGGTACAGGTTTTCCATCATCTGCATCAGCCCAGAGTTATTATGGTACCCCACAACCCCAAGGCAACAATCCGCAGTACGCCTACAACTATAATGCTTATCAACAAGCGGCGTCTAATGATAACCATCAGTAATGGTGAGTATAATGTTTTAATTGTGTTCCATAAAAATATCGCTATTTGTCGTATTTGGTACGTGTGTGTATGTTGGTTCTCAATGTACAGTATTGAGGCAGGATGAATTCAGGGTCTGTACGCACGATTCAACTGACGCGCCGTAGATGGGCGGCGCAGATTCTTACCTCTTAATTCGTTGTCTTGACTCGGCGATGATATTTTTATTTTTGTTTACCACTGTATTATTCTTGTTTGTTATTCTGTTCTGTTCTTTTGACTTGTACTGCATCTATTTTACAGCACGGGATCGTCCATTAGAATCTAATGGTATTTGACCTTGGCTCGTATACAGTATTTAGTTTTGTTTGTTTTTCTTCTCCAAAATCGCATCTGCTCTACTCATTGATATGTGTAATGTTTCTACTTTTATCTGTTGAATTTTTCAATATCTTCTGCATCATTTTTTCTTCTAATCATGTTCTAATACTCTTATTTCTCTATTCTACGACGGCTCTAATATTGACAGTATTAAGGCATGCTGTACTTGATTGTTGAAGCCAGTTCACTAGGGTCCCTGAACCATGAGTAATAGTGACCGAAATAATGTTATTTTAGTAATTTTATGAATTTCGTAATTACATGTATGTGAAATTGCAGTACTTCTGGAAATTTATTACTTGAAAACAAGGTATAGCTCTTCTCTTAATCAACTAAACCTAGTATGACTGATGTATGTATTTGTTGATATTTGCCATGGGTAGTTGTATTGTTTCATGTTATTCCATTCACTTTCAATTTGTTGCATTTTCACTTTGTCCGGTATTAGACAGACAGTGGTACATCTGTGTCTTCCATCTTTGATTATTCGTACCCTTAGTTACCTATATTGCATTTTATAATTCTTATATTTTTTACTACGTTGTTTGCCATGTTTGTTTTGTATGTATTTGCAGATTGTGTATTTGTCGTTTACAGTTCACTCTACATTTGAAGCGCCTTGCGATCAATAAACAGGTTTGAACTTGAAACTGAGAGAGTAAAAAAAATTATGACGCTATCAAATTTCTATATTACTCTCATCATCATTAGAAATGTCTTCGTATTGAACTTTTTTCTCCCTATATCTTTTTTTTCTAAATGGAATAGTTGTGTTACATATTACAATATTGTATAGTAATTATTTTGCTTGATTTTTCGCCGCCCCCCCCCCCCCTATACTCTTGATTTGATTTACTACCATCTTGATTTTTGCTGTCACGTTTTCCCTTCCGTCTTTGTAAATCGTCCCATTCGTACTTATTTCTACCGCTGATTTAATGAATTGTTCTTGTGTTAGGACGAGTTATTCATTTTTTTTTCTTTCCTTTCTCGCTAGCAATGTGTTAATTAAGTTTTCATTTTAACTATTTACCGCATGTTTAGGATTTTTAAATTTAGTATGAGGAGAAAAAAATATTCACTAAGGTTATTGTGCTACAAGATTTTTATGTTCATAGTCGTATGATAGATTTATCATACAAATTATTACTATTACAATTTCATTATTTCGTTTGCTTTAGCTATCGCTTCGATTGATTACAAATTACATTTTTACAATTTCAGGTCATGCAGATTTTATCGTTTTAATTTTTTTTCTCCCTTTTTTGCATAATTGGATTTTTTATTTTATTTTTTAACTGAATTTTTTTCCTTCTTTCGTTAACGTCTGTGTAATAATTTTACATTCTTATTGTGTCTATTGGTGTAATTCAAGTGAGCGATATAAATTTGGTATAAATGTTTATACGTACGTATAGATTTTTTCTATTAATAATAATATTATTGTTTATCATCTATTATTATTTATAATAATGATGATTATTATTACTATGATTTATTCCTTTTCTCCAAAATGATATGAAATCACGTGTTAATTTATAGGTCAGAATGTTGCAAATTATTAAAATGTCTTCTCTAATGTGACTGAACTGTTTTACATTTTCATTACTTTGTGTAGTTCATTTGTTAATTATTTTGTTCGTTTATGTAGTTTTTTTTTCTGGTATCTTCTGTTCTTATCACCATCATTTTTTTCTTTTTTTGTTTATTATTTAGGTTTTATTTTCCTTGAATTTTGGGTTTATCATTCTGTTTTAATTTTTTTTTTTTTTTTTCTTTCATCAGAAATCGATATTTTCATTTCTTTTTCAGCTTTCTTACCACGTTGTATGAACTTGGAGAGCTCATCAATGGTGAAACGAGTATTAGAAAATTTTCAAAACATGAACTCAACTTCGAAAATGTGTTTATTCAAAGATGATTAGCTCGCTAACAATTTATTTACGAGTCAAAATATCCAAATCATTTGTTGCGCGCTTCGATTTAAAATAATCTTAACAAATTCATCCTTCTTTATTATTCGTGATTATTTTACTGACATATTTTCTCGTATTCTTCCTCTCGTTTTTGTGCTCCTTGTTTCTTTTGTTGTTTCATTTCGTGATCTGATTACATTAATTTATTTTTCTTTTCCGTTTTCTAGAAGAGAACTGCAATACGTACAAAAGGAACTACACACGACTGTTGGGATTATCAGCCCTACTTACGGGTATTCGATTGTTAATACCGTAGTTCTGTTTTGTTCTTCTGTTGCGTTAATTGTCAAATTGATCTTACCTCTGTGATTTAGGCGTACTACTGCTGATACGATATAAGTAACACATATTTCATTTCCTAGAGCGCGAGGATTTAATTTTTTCTTTTTCTCGTTTAGAGTGATCGATGATGATATTACTGTTTTGATAAAATTGAATATCGTACGCATTATCAAAGATCGTAATAAAGCCATCATGGCATATTTCGGCAATCGATTGTTTTATTTACGAATATTGACCGTTAGTGTAATTGTAGATCAGTTATTTCTCATTAGATCCAGACGCTATCTCCGTTTCTCAATGAATAAGCACATTTTCGTAGAAGAAGGATACTCTCGTCTCTTCTTTTCCATAATTATTATATTCAATGCTATTTCCGTCAGACGTATTTCATGAATTTTCTGTAGTAACGTGCGGTACATCTTTCTCGCAGAATAACCCCGCTTTCTTTAACGTCAAACGGCGAATAATGGGCTTATGATAAGCAAAACTACCCGTTGTTATTCCAACAGACATATTGAATAACTTGGGAGTAAGAATAAATAATTCAAAAAGATGAATAATCTTTAAATCAGTAACAGAATTCAAGAAGGTATGTATCATTATTTTTATTGTGTGTTCTATCATGTTGCTGAGATGGTAGAAATTGAAAGGCTTTTCAGTATCTTGTGAAATGAAGGTATGATTTACATCGCTATCGAAAAGCCAGTAATTGGTAGATTTTACTCTTCAACGGGGTGTGGGTCATTTCAGGTGTAGGTAAGAGCATGGAATGGTCGTAGTCATGAAAATAGCGTCATAAACGAAAAAGATAGAGAGAAACAAACAGCTTCCGTTTAGAAATTGGAGACCCTCTCTTCGAGTCGCAGTTTCAATATCGATACTTTCAAAATTGTTTGTAACCCGAAAGTTGAAACGTTTTCAAATCCCTCCTTACTCTTATAGTTTGAGAGTAGCCTTTCCTCATAATAATTATAGCTCCATTATTGGAAATTCTTCTTAATTCCTCCCTCCCTTTTTGTAATATGTGTACCTAGTAAGAAATCTCAACGTTGAGCTCGAAGTTCCAAATTTTCTGATGGTTAAAATTTCAGCAAGAAATCTTCTTCTTTTGTGCATGGGGAGTCCACGAAGAATTTTTCCTCGTTTCTTTCATCTTCTGTGACTTGTAGAATATCGGTAGCAACTTAGAATCCGTTATAGTCCTGAATGCTACGAGCCAATGCAATGAGGAATATTGAAAGAATTACAAAGTATTGGTCGGGAACTAGAAACAATTGAAACTGCGGAGCTGTATATGAGGAGGGGAAATTCAACTTCCGAGAGAGAAGTCGGACTAGAAAAATTTTCGACTTTGGTTTCTTATGTGTACTGGAAACAAGAGGAAGACAGGAAAAATTCTGATCTTCGAACTATTTGTACAAAGGGAGGGAGGTAGGAAATTTGAGAAAAATGTTGATAATCCAACCGTAGATAACAAGGACGACTCGTAAAAATTTTTGAGCGATATGGATTAAGAGAAGTGCTTTGAAATATTTTTACGTTAGAGATGCCTTGTCCGAATTTTACTATGACGCCATACTTTAAAATGTCGAGCAAAAATGTTTTCACCAATTTTCATAATCTTCCCAGGGTCATTTAATAGACCATTCGTACACCTCGACAAAAAAACGAAGGAGGAAGATATAGAAGCAGATTATTTTGAATCGGTTTGTTTCCAAAACTAATTGAAATGAGACTTCAATTTTACTTCCATTCCATCAATACCCACTTGCTTGCAGTGTTTTCTAAGATCTCCGTAGCGCGCATTTAAGGCGGTTGGGGAGAAAAGGCGATGTATGCATCCCCGCCCCGAAATGTACTCGTAAGTCCGCGCCTGTCTCTGTATCTTCTGCACAAATATCTGCGACGTAGTTTTTATTTATATTTCTTCTTGGCTTTTATTTTCTTGTGATTTCAACATAAAAAATTGAAAAGAAATCTTCGCCTATTTGACGTCAAGTATTTCGGAATTATTAATTGACTGAGGCGTGAAAGATTTTCAATTTCAGAAGAAAGACTCAACAGCTTCAACTTCGCCAAACATACTGTTGTTGAATAAAAATTAAAATCGAAAGATTGATTATTTTTTATTTCTCCTCACCCACACCTTGTCGGTAAGTTTTAACATGGAACCTGCTTTTTTCAATGGGCCCAAAAAGATGAAAAGTGAAATCTCCTTCATCCTCTCGAGAAATTTAGCGCCGAGTCGGAAAGAAATGTTCTGACGAAGACAAATAAATGAAGATCATTTCTAATATCTTTGTGTATTTGCTAGATTCAGCCAGCAGTGAAGACAAAATAATTTTGATAGGTAGTGGATGAAATCGACCAGTTCAAACCTCTTTTCTAGTATAATAAGCTAACTAACTTTCGGGAATTCACTCGCAAATTTTACATCAGTACTCTACATTACAATTTTTTATTTGCAATCTTCAATCGTGACCGAGGATGAAAAAAGAACTTAGTGGGCAGGAAATCGGTTTCCCTATTTATTATAGTTCTGTATACATAATTTTTCCCGCTCTTTTACGTGGTGCAGTCAGGAAAAATCGATTTTGTTTGCTTACTAAGGTCCCTTTTCAAATTTTCGGTCACAATTTTTTGTTCGCTCCATCATCCTAAGGATCCTTAGCTGTCAACAAGATATTGCCGTTGCCCAGGACGCACCATTAAGAGATGGCTCCTTTGCGTCTGGGACACTCAACAGAAATGCATCTGTGGGCGTATTTGATAACCACTACAGCCAAACGCAAGCGAATGAAAAAGTATACATAATTGTCATCTTGTCCGTAGATGCCCCGTTGCTTGGCCTTACAAGAGCCCCAGGGAAACCTTCGTCAACCTGTTATACGGCGACCTCGACCTGAACTACCAAAACAACGGTTACACATTGACCGAACCCATACGGTCCACAGCACATATCCCTACGCCTGATAAAGGGTATTAACAGAAATCCGAGCTCGCCCCGGACTATGACAATCCGCCCCCGTCTCACGGAGGTCCACGACCACCGCGCGGCTTATCCAACTTGTGACAAAATCTCTAACAGCACCCTCATAGTACATACTGTATATGGATAAATCCGGTATCGTTCAAACTACGTGGAACGGCCTCCAGAAGATGGCTATATGGTCAAAAAAAAAAATGAATCTGAAATAGAAAAAATTGATTAATGATGAAGTATTCTCGATGGGAACATAGGTTTTTTCAAAATTTAAATAATAAAATTTCCGAGGATTATATTCATAACACAACTGAACAAGATGAAATTTTTTGCTTGCTTCACGCATTTACGAGGTATGTCCAAATTGACGATCAGGTTAACTGTACCTTTCGAACGATTGGTACGAGTGTGTGAATCGTGATAATGAACTACCACAACTCCATTCATTTATTGATAAGAAAAAGTTACGATCTGAGAAATTAGAGATCCGTGTCATTTATGATGAATACTCTTCTCTATAAACGTTGAGTGTACGCGTATACGTCGAACCATTACACGATCCAAAAATAGAAGGAATGCTTAGGTACCTAGCGAAAAACTGCTGTAAGGGCAATTGAGTTGAAACATTTTTTTCCAGAAGGGCGAAGTAAACGCTTCGCCCTTTTTAAGTGAAATCAAAAATCGGATTCTTCGGTTCAAACACTACTAGAATACAATATTTTTCTCTCTCTCTAGTGGCGCTCCAAACCATTTTATTTGAGAAGTTTGAAGTGAATGCTATGCTTTGTCCGGTCTCGCTTTTTGTGCATAAACCATAAACTCAATATTATTTCTTATAGGTTTTTTCCAAAAAGGGCGAAGCAGTCCTCTCGTTGGTAGCCATTTTGTCGCGTGAACTGCCGTTTTTTCGACCAAAAGTGGGGGGCGGGGGGGGGGGGGGAGAATTGCGAGTAGTCAGATCGCGCAAACTTCTACAGCAAAAATATTGTCGCGGGCTCGACTCTTCTTTACGTTTCCCAGCACCAGCGATTCAAAACTTTAAATGCTTGGATGGTGAATGACGACAATTTTCAGATGACTTTCATAAAATAGTCCCAATTAAAAAATATAATATAACGTACGGGTGCACATCTGAAAGGGGACTTACAAAAGTTTTGAACGCAAGTAATCGACCCATCAATTCTGATCGATTATCGAAGTAGAAAAACTTCCTCGCTCGTCTTTATTAAACTAGTAAATGAAAGAGAACTCGAGAGCTGCGAGTTTTTTTTTGACATGTTTCATATCTTCAATCTCACTTCGCCCTTTAAAAATCTGCGAGTACATCCCCCCAAATTAACGGACTTGGAAAATCTTCGAGGAAAATTTTTCCTTATAACTCGTAGGTGATTCAGAAATCTGCGAGTGTAGGTACCTGTACACCACCCTTCCTCCGCCAAATTAAAGAGAAAATACCCCCTTTATACCCCGTTGGGAAACAGAAATCTGCTTACACCCCGTAGGTGATTCAGAAATCTGCAACTACACCTGTACACCATCCTCCTTCCGCCAAATTGAAGAGCAAAAACTCGCGGATTTTCAACATAGTTAGACGAAGGGTGACAGTGAACCGGTCTTTTGGGCTATATCGGATCTGGAAAATGTACGTACCAGTTGTATTTCGATTATTTTCTAAATTATACCCAAGGCTGACCTACAGCGTCACAGGCCCGCACTTCGGAGCTATATATAATAAGAGGGGGACTTCAGAAAAGACTGATCTATGACGTCATCAAATTGTGAAATCACAGACCCGGACTTTGGAGCTATGAATGATAGGAGAGGGACTTGAAGAAACATTTTGACTTCCAAGCTATGAAATTATATGATACAACCTCCAAGCTATGTATGATAGGAGGGAGATTTAGAAAATCAGATGCCATTGTAGGACTGCAATGGCAGCGGGTTCTCCGCTGTCTCCAGTACCCCTCCTCTCATATAAATCTTAGAGCCTGAAGTTTTTCCAAGTTCCGAAAATGATGACGTGACAACTTGTACGCACTGCAATTTCAAGGAAGCCGTCGTTTCTCAGGTCCCCCTCCTACCATCCCCCTTCTCCGTGACGTCATCGTCCGCGAGCATGAGCGCGCCGTTTGTCGTCCGGCGAAAAACTTGAAAAACTGTTGACTCATAATTTTATATAGCTTCGAGCATTAAATTTTTCTAAACGTAGAAAAATTTGGAATCCTATTGTATATGGCTCGAAGGATAAATTTCTTCGAGTCCCCCCCCCCTTCTATCATCATATAGCTCAAGAATAAAAATTTTTCAACAGTTTTATGGGTTTTTTTTTGAGAAATTTGCCGTGCGCCGTTTGCCTTCCAGCCACAAACTCAGAAAAATTTCGACTCCTATCATATATAGCTTGAAGGATGAAATTTTCTCAAGTCCTCCTCCTATCATGTATAGCTCGAGAGTCGACATTTTTGGAAGTTCCCTTCCTATCATACATAGCTCGGAGGTCGGAATTTTTTCAAGTCCCCCTCCTATCATATATACGGCTAGAGGGTCGAAATTTTTCCAAATCCCACTCCCCTCTCCGCGACGTCACCAACCTCGCTCGCACACGCGCTCGCGGACGAAAATTTCCTGAAAGTACCCCCAACAAAAGATATAGCGGGTTCCCCGCTAAAAAAAACTCACGGGTTATTAAACGGGGTTAAACGAGAAGTGACAGGGAACCTTTTTTATGGAGCACGTGGGATTTCGACCTCCGAGCTACATATGATAGGAGTGGGACTTGAAAGATGATATGACTACAAGGTTGCCGACCATCCGGACAGGTGACGGCGGAAATTTTTTCCAACCCCTCCCTCGATAGAACAGGTTCCCTGTTAAAACAGAAACCCTCTTAGACCCTGTAAATGATTCAGAAATCTGCAAGTACTCCTGTTTACCGCCCTCATCCTGCCAAATTAAAAAGCAAAGAAGTGCACCCCTCCTCCCCATACCCGAGGATCAGTTTACTAGACTTACTCTAGACCAAGAGTGAGCCCAGAACAATACTCGTATTCTAGATTTACTTTAGATCAAGATTGGGGACGAACGAGCGGAGCGAGTAAGCCTTGGGAGCCAAGTAGCTCAACGCATGCAGCATACTAGACTAATATTAGACCAAGATTGGGTGCGAACGAGGCAGACCAAGTATAAAAGTAACCGACAAAGACGAACATACTACCGTATGATAGACGTGAAACATGATCTTTATTTATTTGGCTCTACCTTTTCAATAATCTTTCGATTTATTTTAGGGAATTGAGAATACATATATTTCCAATAACCTGGTTGAAAGATTTCCTCATAATCTTTGATAGACTTTCTCTTTGAAAAATCGCAGAGAAGAACATTTGTACCTTCGGGTCTCTTTTGAAATACTTGCAAAATCCCCTCTCTGGTGTTGAAGTTTAGGAGCCCGTCGTTTGGCGATCGTTATCGGCGATGTATCGCGTCGCTCGGTAGTTCTGCTCTTTCCAACCTCGGCATATCACGAACGTACGGCTGCGCTCGTGCGCCTCTCCCAGTGACTGCTTCGTGATCTGGTGCTGGTGCGATCGACGATCGCTCGTCGTATGATCGACGCGTCTCAATTACGTCTTTGTGTGCGAACGCGATAAATCTGTGAACGTCACGTTCGGTGGCTGAGATCGTGAAACTTTTCGTATCGCCGTTATTCGGCGCGCGTGTCATTAAAAAGAAAAAAAAAGAGGAACGAAAAACTCTGCTGAAAGATATCGCAACTGTCACTTTTATACAAGTAATTATATACGATACCTTTTCTGCTCTCTCTTGTTTTTAATACGTACTTATCATTATTTTATTCGAAATTGACGCTTAATTATTGAAAGATTGACTACCGGTGCTCGTATTGTTTTATTCACCGGAGATGTGTCGTCCGTATTTTAAACTTTCCATTTACAGATCTGTTCGTGTACCTAATTACTCGTTGCGTGCTAAAAAGGCCAAAAGTAGCTTTTGCCGACTATCTCGACTTCTGAAATTTGTGTTTACGAGAGATTTCGAACCACCGGTACTCTTTTTCCTTTTTTTTTTCTCCATTCATGTCCACAACGTAACAGTCTCTCAAGTTGACTGACTCTAAGGATGAAAATCCGACGTACCTACCTAATCTCCTGCTGAGAATGACGTACTCGGCTCGCTTTCGATGCATATCAATCAATCTGATAGTTTCACGACTAGTCATGCCACTCGTTTGTTCGTTCAAAACCTAGTCAAAAGAGATGCTGCGAGGAAAAATTTTATCAACTCCGTTGGCGGTAGTCACCCATCGAATGTGCGGTCTCATTATTCGGTGATGACATAGATGAACCGAGTTGTCGGATTCTATCACGCTTAATTCACTTTCCTCAGCGAAAATGTCGACTGTTCGCTCGTCATTATCAATATTGCAAAATTAAGTGAAAATCGCGAACCTATTATGCAATTCAAAATATTCCGGCATGCACAGACAGATTTATGATTGATGGTGTTAAAATACTGAATTTGGTCTCTCTAGAATTTTTTCTCCTCCTCTTAGTTGCTTCCAGTGCCGAGTATTATCTTCGTGATTCACGAATTACTTCCAGACGGTGACAGTCTGAATAACTTTCGGTCGATTGAAAAAAAGGAGTGTATGACCAGAGAATTATAAAATTTGCATCTAATACGAGTATAATGAAATTTCGATACCTTGGACAATGCGGAAGTTGAAATTTGTGACCTTTTCGTCAAAAGGGCGTCCGTCCCATAAGAAATACATTGAGCGGACGCCCTTTTGACAGAAAGCTCCTCAATTATTGAAAGAAAGTATAGGACAGCTCTTTGAGGGAAATCTAGAAAATTTGGCAATTAGTTATGATGGCATAAGGAGAGACTTGATGTTATTGAGTTTGAAGATAACGAACATATTTCAGATGAAATCTGAATGACCCCAGGAAATACCCTGTAAAATATTGAGGTCTAGTTTGTTTCGAAAACTTAGTTCGCAGAAGATCAAGAATAACTTGTAAACTAAAAACTAGAAGTGTGACCCGGTAATTAAAAATAACTCTAGAAAGCATTCAAAATTCCAGGTAGGAATGTAACCACCTTATTCAGAAGTGTTTTCACAAAATTTCGTCTGGTACATGCGAGTCTGGGATTTTCATGTCCACCGTCCGTCTAGAAAATCGTGGTTCCGGTGAGGGTAGGGTAGCGCTCGGCGACATTTTTGCAACTGATTAAAAGCATCTGAATGTGTATTTCGATGAAGGTAAGGACTTTGATTTATTTTAAGGACTTGAAAATATTCTTGATGATGATCGTAGTTATTCGAGAATAGAAAGACTTGAACTCTGGTGTCTCTGGAAAATTATAGTTTGAGGAAGACAGAGCTCTAAGCTTGCAGCCCAGTCTAGAAATACCTACTAAAATTCTAAGATGGTTGACCTGGGTTAATTTCGACGTATGAGCTAGATTCGAAGAATGAAGAATCGTTGACCTAATTTAAAGGCTTGGAAAAATTTTGGCTCACAAGCTATATGGTTGCGCAGCTTTGTTTATGAATTTATGATAATCTGAGATTATTTGCAAATAATTTCTCATGCGAAAGTTCGGCTCTGCATAATAACGATATGTACGCGGCAGATGGCGAAAGAAGTTTTTGAGTAGGAAGTTCTAAGATTGTCTGTTTGATTAGGAATTTTCAATTTTGCGGATGCGAAAATTTGTCAATAATTAATCAGCGTAATATTTTGTGGTTCACGGGAGTAGGTCATCAGGAGAACGAGAAGGATTTTTCAAATTTATCTGTCCAATTTTGACAGGCATCAGATTCAATCACCTCAGAACGCAGCAAGTACTTCGGACTAACTTTCCAAATTTGATTGTTCATGTTTTTTTCTTGTATAATACACTTCCCCATCAATTTAGCTTGAAAATCGTCAAGTAGGATAGAGAAACTGTTTTATGAATCTGTAAAGAACTTGAGAATGATTCCAAATTAAATAGCATAACTTGTATCGCATCACTTAAAGAGGTCAACTGAGAGCACAATTTTTAAAAGTATCTAATAAATTATCTGTCGATAAAATACGCGAATGCTTAGAGAACGGGAGCGACCGGTAATTGACGTGAAACCGACTGAAACTTTTCTTTTTTCGAAGCATTGGTCAAAACTGCGTCAACATTATGGTTGAATTCGTCGACTCTTTATCAGTCAGAAATCAACTACTCTGTTGGGTCAATTTTGAGTCAATTTGTAGTTATTTCTGGGAATGTTTACTTGTTGACTTTAAATTAACCTGGCTGCGGCGTCGACGCCAATCTGGAGTCAATTTTGAGTCAACTTTTCGCCTGAAATTTGATTGACCTAAAATGAACTGCGGGTAAATTTCAAGTCGATTTGTAGTTCTCTAGCAATATGTGTTGCTGGTCAATTTGAAACCGACCAAACAAAGCAATTGATTTTAAATGCGGATAAAAAATTTGGACGAGTTGACTCAAAATTGACTTCAGATCGACGTCAATTTGAGGTTGATCTATAAAGTCAATTTGTTGTTCTCTGGCAGTGCAGTGTCCGCTAGGGAGCATTGAATTAATTTTAAATTGACGTCAATCCTTCAGTCAACATCTCTAAATATTTTATCAACTTAGAATATTGACATCTTGGTTGAATCAATTTCAAGTCGGTTTGTAGTTTTCTGTGAATTTATGCTGGTCGACCGATTTAACGTCAGTCTGGAGTTAATTTTGAGTCGACCTCGCCAAATTTCCTTTATCAACCTGAAATTGACCGCTCTATTGCGTTGGTCAACAGTCAATTTTTAGTTTTCTGAGAATATTTACTAGTCGACTTTAAATTGACCTGAAGTCGACGTCAATCTGGAGTCGATTTTAGTCAACTTTTCCAAATTTTTTATCGACCTATAAAATGAACTGCTCTATTGAGTCAATTTCAAGTTGATTTGTTGTTCTCTAGCAATGTGTCATTGGTCAACTTGAAATCGAAAAAACAAAGCAATTTATTTCATGTAGATGAAAAATTTGGAGAAAACAACTGAAAATTGACTTCAGATCGACCTCAACGTTGATTTATAAAGTCAGTTTGTAGTTTTCTAGCAATGTCCGCCGGGGAGCATTGAATCAATTTCAAATTGATACCCATTTCAAATTTAAATCGACTTCTCCAAATTTTTTATAAACTTAAAATTGACACCTCTGTTGAGTCAATTTCAAGTCAATTTGTAGTTCTCTGGTAATGTACGCTGGTGAACTTCAGTTCAACAGGACGTCGATCTAGAGTCAATTTTGAGTCGACTTGTCCAGATTTTCTTCATCAACTTAAAATTTACTGCTCTATTGCTGAAATTAATGGTTGATTTTTAGTTCTCTGGGAATGTCTTTGAATTGACCTCAAATCGACGTCGAGGAGTCGATTTTGAGTCAACTTCCCTGAATTTTTTTATCGACTTGGAATCAGTCAAATTTTCAATTTTGTGGGAATGTATCGGGTCGGCTTTATCTGGAGTCTGTGTACTGTCACCCTCTTAAAGCGTTTGGTGTGTTTGGTGACTTTACTACTCGCAGATAGAGTGTGCAGGCTTAGCCAGTGCAGCAATGGTCGAATTGATGCAATTTCGACGGCAATTTTCAGTCGGCGTTAAAATCTGATACCAAAAGGTGACTCACTTTTGACCTTAATTCTGAAACCCAATCCAACTAAGCATTTGAAATTCACGGAATACAGTGACGTAGCGACGGGGAGGGAATTAGAGAAGTCAAATCCCCCTCCCACGTCGCATTTTATTCTAAATAATTTTTTCAAAAATCTTTCGTAACATTTTCTTTCTTCCACTTTTTTTCAAACTTCCCCCTCGGAAAAATTTTCTTGCTACGCCACTGACGGAGTCTCGACGTCGATTGCAAGTCTTTTTTCCAACGAGTGATATATATTCTCCCAAAGTTGACAATCTACAATTCCAAAAGTTTACTCAATGAGAGTAGATGGTAAAGAAGAGCGGTCAGTTGTCTGTCATTCGGGGTGATTTTTTGCGGTCCACATCGAACAGATTTAGATCGACTCAAAATTGTAATCAATTTGACTCCTTATTTTGACCAAAAATCGACTCAAAATTAACGTTGATCCATAATCGAATGAGTTGCGTCCAATTTTGACCGCAAATCTATCCAAAGTGATTGACGACACTGATTTTGTACCTTCGACTCATTATCGACAATTGCGTTGATTACAAGTGTACTATCTGATAATGCTTCAGAATCAAGGTCAAAAATGAGTTTATTTCGAGTATTATATTTTAATGTCGACTGAAAATCGACGTCGAAGTTGCGTCTATTCGATCGTTGTTGCACTAGACCAAAGTGTTTGAAAAGAAGCGTACTCAGCTCAATGTAAACAACAACCCGTTACATCAGCTGATCTCTCCGAAACCGGTGACGTCACTCGGTTCCGCCGGCGTCCTGTGTTTTTTAAATGTGCATACGGGTTAAATTTTGCTTACAATCGCATTGAGCTCACTTCTTTTAAACACCTTGGCACTAGTCAAACATAATTGAGGTTTTCAGTGGCGCTCACACGTATTCTTTTTGCGATTAGCCAAATCACTGAACAGACAGAATTCTACAAGGGAGTGACAGTATACTTACTCCAGATTGACAGTTTCAGAACGCTACTAAAGAATCGATAGTCACAGGACGCAACAGAGCACTCGAAATCAACATGACAAATGAGGCGAAATGGAGTTGACATTTGTCAGCCCCTAGATCAACTTGATACCGACGTCGACGGACAGTCGATTTCAGCAATATATCGACACAATTTTAACCGAAACTTTGGAAGAAGTAAATTTCAGTCGATTTTTGGTCGGCGCTGGAAGTCGACCGCCTGTCTGATTTCCGTCACGTTCAAAGAAAATGAGAGGAATCGAAATGTTGCCGTTTTCGAGTCCTTAGGTTCCAAAATGTCAAGGCGTAGAAGAGTTTCTCTGAACAATTTTTTTGATTTTAAAAATCTTGCCAATTCCTCCGTGAACCCATATTTCTATATTGTGAATTTATGTCAGGTAATCCTGTGGCTCGAGTAGATTTTGTTTATAATCAGAAGTATTGGGATAGCCAATAAAATCACTTCTCATCAGTTCTTTCTTCCCCCCGGCGCATTCAATTTCGAACTATTCGAAGTCTCCAGAATTTCTTCCGATTCGGTTATGAGTGTTCTTTCCCTAGGATTGCACTTACTGTGGTGTGCACATGGTTAGCGATGTAGAATATTGTGGCTATAATTTAAGTTTACAACTTATTTAATGTATAGGTGGACTATATTACCGTCCTACGTTTACTAGTAATTCTTCGATGTCATATTTCCGGTATATTACGGTACTAGCGTGTCGCTACAAGCTGTAATACATAACACATAAAAGCTATATAGATACTGCATACATAATACAGGTGGAATACGCGGCGAGAAAGACGCAACTTCCGCGCACCTTCTAAGTAGGTCACATATATTCAGAATGTAGCTCTTCTAATTTCGGTTAATGTACAAAATATAGCATAGACGGCGTGCTCATTGAACCTGTTCTGCCTCTGAAAACGTATTGGTTAATGATTTTATACTATAAACTTATGCTAGGTACGTACAAGGTTTGAACTTCTTTCTGTCCGCAGTCTATTTCTTCAAAAAATCTCTATTGTACATTCAGTTAATAAGGAGACGATTGCGAAGGAAATCTTCAAGATGACTCGAAGATATACAGTGGTTAGGGCGAGTAGTAGAATACTTTCTCTCGTCTATGTATACAAATAATACTTGTAAAAAAAAAAGAATAATTCAATCGATAGGCTTTTGTTCATTAGCTTAGCCGCTTTCACTACCGGAATTGTAAACAATTACTGCGCGCCCCCTGCAACCCCTCTTTGTTCTCGTACATTTATATATTTTACGAAGTTGATTATTACTCGCGTTCTTATTTCCTCGATTGAACTGATTCTCGCCCCCTGGTAAAAAGAAAAAAAAAAAAAGAAGAGCATTGATGTCGGGAAAACTTGATTTAGTCTGCACAACCCCACCGTCAATTATACAAAACCAAATTCTTTCTGTTCTTTGTCTTTGCGTGATATTCATTACTTTTTGACGCGGATGTTTCCTCTTGACTTGATGGGTATTGAATAAGATATTAACGTCAGCACTGGTATTGTCTGTTGATCACTTTGAGGAAGTGATCTCTGTTCTGACTGTAGCGCGTGATAAGATTCGAGTGTCGCAAGGTCGACGTCAGATTTCCACATATTGTACGAGTATTCATCGTATATTTGAACACCATTGAAGCGCCCTTGAATAATTCGTATTCATGGGCGCCGACTTTGGAAGAACAATCAAAAAAAGCTAAAATTTTTTTATACGCACTAAAATTATACTCGTACCTACCGTGGTATTTTCGTATACTCGAGTGTCCCGAATTTGCTCAGAGGAAAAGATTTTGTATATTTTTAATTCGTGATTCGATGACTCGCAATCTTCGAAGTTTCGGCCGGTGTGTTTGCAGAATGAGACGCGTTCCGTATTTTTCGGTCATACGCGATACTAAATAAATAAATAATAATAAGTTTACATAACCAGCCACAGACGGTAATCCGTTGCATAAATGAATTTTATTCGAGATGATCATAATTACATATTCAAGAGCTCGATGGTTTAGATCCGACTAACAAGGTTTTTATGTATCTCAAGAACATCGAACGCAATGTCATTGGTTCATTCTATCATATCCTAAAATATTTACTTTTCGGTTGGACATCGAGGTTATTTTTTTCATCTCGAAATCCAAAGAAGAGCAAAGAACCTTTTTTATAGGAGGAATTGATACTTGAGAATGTTGTTTCTTTTTCAGTAATTGTCGAGTTCCTCACCTTCACCCATAGATATATAATAAAGAACCTAGATATCGGACTTGCCGAAAACTTTGTGAGTAGTGAAAACACGCGGAAGCGGTACAGGGTACACCGCGTTCAACAATCGTCTTATGGGAGCTATATTTTAGTTTCTCAAAATTTCTAAATACGCTTCGTTTTCGGCCAAGAACATTACTAAAAAGTGTATCTAAAACTTTCAGCTTAAAAGAATCAATTTTCATTCACTTATTCAAGTTCAAAGTTGTACAGTGTCTTATGGAAATTTCATTGTTTTGCCAACTCTGATAAGCGACCAATCACAAGAATTTAACACGCGTTAAATGGCCAGCACGATATCTCCACCCCCTAATATAATTTTCTCGGTGGTTGAAAATATTCCAAGTTTTCGGGTACCTATTTCCCCAAAGAAATTTCCGGACGATGATTGGCGGACGACACCCGGTCAAAAATTTTGAAATTCCGAAAGGGGTGGCGACTCCGACTTACTTTAGGGACTTGAATAAACTTGGGCCTCGGAAGGAGGACTTGGAAGAATTTCCCGTACCCAGTAGGTTAGAAGAAATCAAGCAAACGACCTCAGCTTATAGGATTTCAGGTGAACTATGGAAAAAATCTTCTTGCAGAAACGTCTCAGCTTGACGAAACTATGCTTTTCAAAACCAAAGTTTACTCGATTTTCTCTGACCTACTGGCTACAGGTCTCCCTTTCTAGGCTCAGATTTCTTCAAGTCCCTGAAATAGGCCAGAGCCGCCTCCTTTTTCAGAACCCCAAAATCTTTGCGTCATTCGCCAATCACCAGTGTTGACCGGAAATTTCTTAGGGAGAATGCCCGGGAACTTGAAATATTTTCAACCATCGAGATATCTATACTAGGGGAGGGAGTTCGAGAACTGGTAAAAAAAGGAAACAACACTCTCAAGCATTAATTCTTCCCTTGAAAGAAATTTCTTAATTACTCCTCTTTGTTAATCGAGCCCATATTCCTTTGTATTCCCCCCCCCCGCTCCTCTTGATATGAATAGTTTGACCGTTTGGATTTTTTTGATTCCCTTTCTCTCCTCTCGTAAATATTTATAATGCGAAGGTAGACTGAAATACGTAGTTCGATGGTCGGAATTTCCTTCAAGCTTTTCACCCTTCTCTCTCCTCTTATGTCATTATATTGCCTGGGACCAAATTTTTCCAATATTCCCTTGCGATATATAGCTGGTTGAATTTGCCCAAGTTTGGGTCTAATTGTCGGAATCCTCCTTCTGAAACATGTAGCTTAGATAGAGGTCGAAATGTTTCCTCCTTTCCTGTAGATCAAATTTTCGAGTTCCTCTACTGGAATTTTTTAAATCTCTCCCCTCCCCGGCTCCCCCTCCTTCATATATGCATTGTGATGATCAAGATTTTTATGTATCACTCTCTTGGAATACACTGCCCTGTTTAAAGTAGGTCGAAGCCCCGACCGTCCTCTCTTCTCCCAGTCCTCAGGTACCTATAGTTCTTAACCTTTGGAAATCTTCCAAGTCCTGTAAGCAGGTCACCACCCCTGTCGCCTCTTTCCCTTCTTCACCTAAGGTGAATCTTCTAGAATTTTTCTTCAATTCTCTAATGTAAAAGCGCAGGAACACCTGCATAGTCTACAGGAGCTCTTCCGCAAAACGCGTTTTAAATATTGTACGAAATATTCTAGCTGTCCATGTTGTCTCATATTCTGGTAGCCCTACCTGCAAGTTTACCGTTTTACTCTGAAAATATCGCTAAAAGTGTTACAATTTAATTTGAAATTAAGCTTCGATTTACATTTAGAACATAAAATGCTACGACCGAGGTTTTATTTGTTTATTTATTTCTTCGTGGTGGGAGTGCAATTCACCTCGTTCGATTATTACACAGTAAAATATTTACATAGGTACATTTTTATTCGAACGCGTTTGTGGACGCGTATCGACATATGTTGAGTTTGTAAAAAAAAAGTTTATCGTAACATGCGAAAATTGTATCCTCGCATGCCCTTGCGGTTAATAGGTGAACGCTGTCTCCGACTGTCCCTGTAGTTATCGTGGGTATGCAAAATACCGTCAAAAAAAAAAAAAAAAAAACCTACGCAATATGTAAGCCAAAACGAAGTGGTATAAAAATCTAACTCGATGGTAGCCATGCGCCCGCAATATTCGCTATCATTAAGTAGTACAATATTATGTATGAGCAGTTTCGAGTCGTTTCTGTTGTATTTTGACAGTATCTCAACATGTATATCGCAAGTAGTACGGAGTATAGCCGAAGCCAGAGAAAGTTTTGATGTAACCGTGACGTAAAAAAAAAAAAATGATGCGAATAGTGCGGTAAATTGTAAATGAGGGAATCCAATGAACTGTACGCGTAGGGCAGTCAGAGAGACGGGCTGCTGGTAGGCAAGTAGATATAAACCAGTACTTCCTGCACCGAGTAAACTCTGGCTGCAGCTGCTCAGTACGTGCACATTGATTACTGATGTACGAAAATATAGCTGAGTAGACAGTTTAAGAAATACGCAGTATTACTCTTCAGATTATTACATCGCTTTTCCTTCTACATTAAAGTGATGATCAAAACAATCTTTCTAAATATAATTGAAGCCTTTTGAGATGCACCCGTGTATGAGTAGAGTACTCATGTATGTTCTGGCGCAGTGAAGCGCAGGGGCTAATTTTCCTCATTTTTCATTGAATTTCAAAAATCCTAAAAAGAAGCACAGGGAGCTGTTTCTTTCATTTTGAGGCTAATTTCTCACATTTTCCACTCAATTTTAAAAATCTTAAAAAAAGCTGGAAAAAGTACATAGGGTTATAAAATTTGATCAATCTGATTGGATGAAAGTATATATTGAAAAGAATACTGAATTAAGACAAAAAGCTAAGAATGATTTTGAAAAAGATTTCTTTAAATTAATGAATAATTCTGTTTTTGGAAGAACAATGATGAATGTTAGAAAGCATGTGGATATAAAATTAATTTCAGAAGGTAATAAATATACTAAGTACGTTCCAAAACCTAATTTTGAGAAATCAACATTTTTTGGAAAAAATCTTGCAGCTGTTCAAATGAGAAGAACAATGATTAAATTTAATCAACCAATTTATGTGGGGGTAGCTATTTTAGATATTTCTAAAACATTGATATATGATTTCTATTATAGACTAAAAGAAAGGTATGGAGATAGAATAAAATTATTATATACCGATACAGATTCATTAATCATATCTATAAAAACCAAAGATTTCTATAAAGATATGAACAGTATGATTGATGAATTTGATACGTCAGATTATAAGAAAGATAATATTTATGGCTTACCACAAGTTAATAAAAAGGTATTGGGTAAGTTTAAAGATGAAATGAATGGGAAAATTTTAGAAGAATTTATAGGATTAGCTTCAAAATTATATTCTAATAAAATTTTTGCATCCAATAATGATGAAATGAAGAAAGCTAAAGGAGTGAAGAAAAATATCATTAAAAATCAGATAACTCATAATGATTATAAGATATGTTTAGAAAAGAAAATAACTAAGATTATTAAACAAAAGATGATAAGGAGTACAAAACATAATATTTATACAATTGAGCAAAACAAAAGAGGATCAAGTACATTTGATGATAAAAGATGTTTAGTTGATGGACAAACTGATACATTAGCATGGGGTTATTATAATACAGTACCAAGAGATAAATTTATTCAACATTTGAAAACTCTTAATAGAAAGGGAATTATTGCAAATTAAATATAAAATATAAATAGGTAATAGAATTTATTAAAAAAATGGAAAACATTCAAGAAATCAATTTTGATGGTAGTGTATATGGTGAAATTATAAGACAAGTTAAAAGAAATTTTGATGAATTACTTCAATTTTATAATTTTCAAACTGAACCGGATCTTGGATATGAATCTGACAATGAATATAATGTAAAGATAATAATAAATGAACCAAATACCAACTTGAAAACTAAAGCTAATGAGGGAATAGAAAATGAATAAATATAAACTTTTTTTATTTTCTTATATAATTTATTTCAACGTCTGATTCAAAATCATTATGAGGAATATTTAGATTTTCTATTTCTTTTTCAACCATTCTAGATAAAACACTCAAGTGAGCAATAATATTTATCATCAGTTTACTATATTTTTTCTTTTTGTCTTCAGGTAAGTGTTGAATTTTATCAGAAAGTGGGTCCATTAAAGTTTCATAATTTGATCTTGTTCTAGCAACAGGATCTTTAAAATATGGCATAACATTCTCAAAATCAAATTCATCTTCATTAACAATAGAATCTTTATAGACTTCCATTTACATAAAAAAATTTTAATAAACTTTTATTTCTTTTTTTATATAAATAAAAATGTTTGATTCTAAATCAAACTCAGGAAATATGATCATCAAGCAAGATGTTTTAGATATAATATTTCAGAAAAAATTAATTGTAAATAAACATTTAAAACATAATGATGAGTTGCTTGAAGAACTTGAGTCGCTTAAATATGATGATGGTAATTTAAAGGAGTTTTTTGAAAAATGTTTTGAATTTAAAAATAATCAGAAACTGTTAGTTGAAAAAATTAATGATTTTAGAGAAGAATTAAGAAAATTAGATATCACTGTGCCTCCTAAATTAGCATTATAATTATTTGAATAAAATCATAAAAAATGAAATAATAGCGTACGTAATTAAATATATATTAACTAACAAACATGATGAAAACTTCAATGAGATATTGTAGACCTTGTAATAAAACAATTAAACATACAATTATCGAGGAAGAAATTAAATCCACATTTAAAAAAGAAATTAGAACATAAAATCACTCTCTCTAGAGTAATAAGTACTTATGATGAAGATAAAATCATACTTATTTGTTATAAATGTAGAGAAGAAACCAGTCATTTTAAGATGCCTTTTTCACATCATCAATGTACCATATGTGGAGAATATAAGAGATAAGTAAGTATTATTAGATTATTTAAGTCATTTTTTATCATTTAATTTTTGAAAATGAATACGTAATACATGAGCCTTGGTAAGTATCAATTCCTACATGAGAAACACAGAGAGAAAAGTTGAATTTACCTCATTGATGTTGAACTTACCTTGTTAGCATGAAATTTGACGCGGGAGGAAAATCCTCCCACGTCGTTGAGTGATGAAGAATTGTATTGAATTTACCTCATTTCTCATTATCTAGTATGAAACCAGCTGTTTACTGAAGCAACGCTACGCTCTCGCGCTTGTGCTCGTTGCGTCCATAAGACTAGTGTATCTGAGAGAGAAAAGCATTAAAAAGAGAGACCAGTAGAAAACCAGCTGTTTACACTATGCTCTCGCGCTTGTGCTCGTTGCGGCCATAAGACTAGTGTATATGAGAAGATTAGTAGTCACATGGAAGGAGTCGTATTTAAAAGTATGGTAGTCTATTGAGTACATAGTATAAATCGATTATTTTTATTAATTTTATATACCTAGCTCATCTAGTACTTATAAATTGATTATTTTTACACTATTTTTATTAAGTCGTACCTAGCACATCTAGTATAAATCGATTATTTTTATTAATTTTATATACCTAGCTCATCTAGTACTTATAAATTGATTATTTTTACACTATTTTTATTAAGTCGTACCTAGCACATCTAGTATAAATCGATTATTTTTATTAATTTTTATACATTTCTCATCAAGTTATACCTAGCACATCTAGTATAAATCGATTATTTTTTATTAATTCTTTATACTTTTCTTATAAAGTCATACCTAGCGCATCTAGACTAAAAATTGGAGAAATTTAACAATTTTTTCAAGGAGTTGAAAAATGAAAAAAAATCATGAACCTTACGTTAGTAAAATCAGCTAGTGTGTCAGAATATAATGTACTTTTAGAGTTAAAAAAGAAAAAAAAATGATAGAAAAATGATACAAAAGTCCTGAAATTCTTGAACCTGTAAAGAAGAAAAATATATTTACTTTGAAAGCAGCCAAATATTCGGTATGAAAAATGAGAGGATTTCTAAGATTTTTGGTGAAGTTGAAAAATGGTAAAAATGGGCTCTGCAATGCGGTAGAAAAAAATATGTGTAAAAGTTATAAAAAATAGCACATAAAATGAAAAAATAAACTAAAATATTAAATTTTTATTTTTAAAAGTTTGGTTAAGCAATAGATTAAAATCGGTTAAAAAGCCGTTGCGCTTGAGGTGCGCTAGAACAAAAAATTTGATTTTCTTGTATTTTAGGAGTGTTGGAATGTAGCTCTCACGAGAGAGATTCATTTAAGCTAAAAATATAGAAAATTGATGTAGAATTGATACAAAAACTCTCAAATTTTCGAATTGGCAAGGAAGAAAAATGGTATAAAAACAGCTAAATACATATAGTGAGAAAATTGGAGAATTTCTAGGATTTTATTGAGAGGTTGAAAATAAGAAAAATACCCCTTGCGCTATAAATTGATTCACATATAAGAGTTGAAAATAGAGAAAAATGATACAAAAATGATACAAAAGTCCTAAAATTTTTGAACCAGTGAAGAAGAAAAATAGGGTAAAATGATTCATATTTACTTTGAAAACCGCCAAATATTCGGTATGAAAAATTAGAAGATTTCTAAGATTTTTGGTGAAGTTGAAAAAAGGGAAAAATAGACTCTGAGCTAGAGAAATTGACAAGTGCGCTAGAACATACATGAGTACTCTACTTGTATGCTACATATCAACAGCGCAATATTATCCATAAATCATAAGTTGCGAGGTTAATAATAATCTACTCACCCCAAGGTAGTTCTGCGTTCTGAAGAGAGCACACAAAAAAATTGGCTTACCATTGAAAAACTTGAAGTGGGTCAGAAAATAAGAATAACTTTGAAAAAAATTTTCCAGTTGGAGATAATACAAAGACTATAGGAAATCAATTTCGATCATCGAACTATAATATCAAAAGGAAGACTTGGGTATTTCCAACATCCAATTTTCAATTCGATCTGTATTGCCAAAAACAAATTTGTCATATAGAACTAAATCTCTGCATTCCGTGTTTGACTTCTTTTAAAAAGCCTCAGATTTTTCATTGTATTTAACCAGGACCCCCTCCTCAATTCTGTGGCATTTAGAATCGCACATAGTTCTTACCCGTTCCGAAGACAAGAACAAACTTGGAATACTTTTATTAATACAAGAGTAAACATTTAAGAACGTTATCACGAAGATACTTACCATAAGTCTATGAGCGAAATGTCACTCGGTCGATCAAAACAACTTTTTTTTCTTAGATAGGCGTGCCGATTAATAAAAATCTTCTTGAAAAATTTTACGCATAAATTCAAGAACAAGAAGAGGGCTCACTGTTTTCCTTCAACGGCATGCGCAGGTGCAGATCCACAGAGAAGGGAAGGTGGACGAACATCTCTTCCTCCTCTAACTAGTGAAAAATTTCATATTCTTCCCTCCTCCCCCCCCCCCACAAAAAAAGGGGAAAGATGAGAAAAGAAAGATTTTCTGGCAGAGCCAAATGAATAAAGGTCATTTCCTATTTACTAGTAAGTGACCTCATTAATATTTTAAGGCTACGCCTTTTCTGTGATGACATCATGGCCCAGCTTGTGAATTTTTCCCACAGAGGCGTACGCCGCGTTCTTGGATTAATAAAGGTATGATATATACTGTAATATAAGCTATCCAGCTCAGCGCGAGTTTTCCCCCCGTATGGATATCAACATTAGAGACGTCATAAGTTCTAAGATCAACAGAATGATACAAAAAAAAAAAAAGAAATAGGTGGAAGATTTTCAAGCTCCTAATTGAATCAACGTCAAGTCAATGCCGTATGGTCGTCGATTTTCAAATAAAAAAAAGAAGAAGAACACAGGACAGGTTCCCTATTAAAAAAAGAAGAAAGACGTGAAAATTTTTTAAGCTCCTTACAAGATCAAAGGACCAATTCTAGAAGAAACCCATAGAACGAATTCTGTGCCTTTTAAATAACTCGCGCTCATTTTAAATTTCGTGTCAAGCCAGGAACTTTAATTTTAATAATCGATTTCCAACGAATATCCGGACGCTACTTTCGTAAAAAGCAATTTTTGTAACTTATTTCTGGGGGCCCCCCAAAAAATACGTGTTTTGTTTTGCTATCTCTGCCGTATCAAGTTGAATTGATGCGCCTGCAAAACTATGATCTGGAGAAAGAGGCTGGTGACATAAACTAATGCAAGCGAAAAGAAATTTTATTCCGCTGATGATCGTTATTTTACAGGTACGTCAATTCGACTCTGTACGGCACAGATTCTTGGGGGGGGGGGAGAAGAGGTCTTTTCGTAGGTCAACGAGAGTTACCGCAATGGATGAGGGAGGGATTTCTTTTAGCTTGATTGGTTTGATTGAAAAAATATAGAAAATTGATATAAAATTGATAGAAAAACTCTGAAATTTTCGAACTAACAAGGAAGGTTTATACTCGTATTTGGTTTAAAAATATCTAAACATTCAGTAAATTGGAGGATTTGTAGAATTTTTGAAAAGGCCCCAGAGATTTAGGGTCTTAAAATTAGCGGGGAAGTTATTTCCCTTAAAAAATTATTTTTGGAGTGATGGAATGTAGCTCTCACGAAGGAGATTTACTTATAGTAAAAAAAAAAATTTCCTAGCGTAGCCAAATGAATGAAGATCATGTTTCATGCCCTCCTTCTTATTTAGCAGTCGTCTTGAAATATTCTAATCTAGTCTTCTACTAGGTCAAGCGCGCACTTTTGAGATATTACTTCACTTTTGCCCCTACTTCCATTGAACTACACGTCTTTTGTGACGCTTCTGAGAAAGCCTATAGAGCAATTGTCTACATTAATGGGAGAAATATTTTGAGCTATTTTCGTGGGGCAAAAGTCTGATATGATACATTTTGGGCTATCACCCTTCAGCTTTCGTGAGGCTCACTCGCTCCGCTCGTTCGCCCCCTTCCTTGGTTTAGCATGAGTCTGATATGAAGGTCTAGTATTATAAAAGTAGGGCATACATTTAATCGCACGCCTCAAAAAACGAAATTGCCCGCCTATCGATAACACGCCAAGGAAACAAAATTGACACGCTTAAGAAATGTATTACATGGATAAAAACGAAGTAAGTAGTGCACACATCCTCATATAAGTTGCGCACTCAAGATCCAAAACACTGGAAATCCTATGAAACGGACAAATACACAAGTAAGTAGTGCACACATCTTAATACAAGTTGTGCACACAAAATCAAAACACTCAAAATCCATTGAAGAGGACAAAAACACCCTGTGAAAGGAGATAATGGAATGCTTTGGTTATTGACAAGTCAGCACAAACCTCCGGGCAGCATTCCAAGTGGAGTTTTTTTTTTTTTTTTTACCATCACCATAATATTTCATAAAGGCATTACAATGTTGATACATATTAATGCAATTAACAAATATAAGTTTTCAAATAATTTACAACGGCTAAGCCCAACCGCTTCTTGAATAAATCTGAGTTCAAGACTACATGGTACCTGCCTTCATAATAACGAACGCCGAGAAGAGTCGAAATTAACATCCGCCTACCACTTGACATGTGCAGCATGAAAAGTTCCCTGAAGATCGAAGGGAAGCTCCAAATGGGCCTGAAGATTAGACTCCATCAAGAACCTTGCTTGCCAAAAAAGGCCTGCGAAAAGGAAGGGTGGAATTGGCAAATCACGGGAAGGATCAGAAGTGCGAATATTGTCAAAACGATGAACTCTTGAATACCAGTCAATAATGAAACGTCCGCGGCTATTGCACTGATCCATATAACTACCGCGCATCCCCTTGGCATCATACTTCTGCCGAATCATATTATTTCGACGACGAACCTCAGTATTTTACCAACCAGTAAAGATCTCACGACAATGCTCGAAATCCAATGCATTAACCAACTGACTCGACTGACTCCTCCGGAGTGGAACAACTGGGAAAACACCTCCATCAACAGTCATATCTCATTCATAAGGAGTTTGAGGTTTATTATGGGGAGGCAGTCTCTACTGTCAAGCCCATCCTGGCTGGAGTTCCTCACAATAAATGCAGCAAAATCATCTTCTTTCGAAATGCGGGTCGTGTGCCAGTCCTGGCGTGCATTTATGGCGTTCGTAATGATTTCAACGTCGTGTCAGTTTTTTTCTATGGCGGGAGGGGAACTGGCGGTCAATATAATTTTATGAGGCGTGCACTGGAGAGGCCAGCTTTCCCAATTCCAGGAATTAGCTTGAAAAAAGGCTAGCCTTTTTAAGCCACTTCAGGTCTACTACATTAAGGTAAGGGTCAGACATGAAACATTTCAAGCTAGTGTAGCAGTAGTTTACTGTATAGATCAAAGAGAAATCTAGCCAATTCAGGTCCATTCAAGTCCCCTCCTATCATATATAGCTCGGAAGTCAAAATTTCGACAGGGAATCTGTTTTATGGTGGGGGCATTTGAGAAAATCGCCGTGCACCTGCGCCGTCCAGCAAAAAACTTGGAAAAATTCCAACCTCCGAGCTATATATGATGGGTGGGGGACTTGGAAAAACGACGGCTTCCTTAATGAAGTTAAACGGGGAAAGCAGGGAACCTGTTTTATGAGTCAAATGGGATTTGATATTGAAAATTCAAGGAAGCCTAGACCTAGATAAAGCTAGTATAAAGAAGGCCTAGACCTACTATAAACCTAGTACAATATAGTTTGAGAGTCTAAATTTTTCTCGAATCTCCAGCTATATTATGATAGCTCGAAAGTCAAAATTCTTTCAAGTCCCCCTCCTATCATATATGGCTCGAGAGTCGAAATTTTTCTAAGTTTTTTGCCGGACGGCGCACGGCAAATTTCTCAAAAAGCCTCCCATAAAACAGGTTTCCTGTTGAAATTTCGACTCTCGAGCTACCTGTATATTTCGAAGTCCCTAAAATAGGTCCAGATCACTGATGACGTTCTATTTCTAAGTCCCCGTCCTATCATATAGCTCGGGAGTCAAGAAAAATGTATGCTCTCAAACTATATTATTATATTATTCTAGGCTTACAGTGGGTCTAGGCTTCTTGAATTCTCAATACTAAATCGAATTTGCCTCATAAAACAGGTTCCCTGCGTTCCTCGTTTAACTTCGTTGAGGAAGCCGTCGTTTTTTGATATTAGGGTAGGGGTAGAGAAAAGACATGAAAATTGATACAGAATTGATACAAAAACTCTGAAATTTTCGAACTACCAAGGAAGAAAAATAGGGTGATGAATTGATTCATATTTAGTTCGAAAACAGCTGAATATTCAGTTGAAAAATTGGAAGATATCTAGGATTTTTGGAGAGGTTGAAAAATGAGAAAATAGTGCTCTGAGCTAGAGGAATTAGTAAGTGCGCCAGAAGGAATATCTCTTATCTACTTTCCAGATACCCCTCTTGATATATGTAGCTTTATGGTCATGGTTTTTATAAGCACCTACCTCCCCTCTTACATTGAGCTCGGAGATTGAAATATCCTCTTACCAACTATAGCTCGAAAGTCGGAATTTGTCTTATGCGTCCCACGCCTCCTTCTTCTTCACTCATCAAAGGACTCCACCCCCCTCAACCACAGTTTGCCAAACAGACTAAGGATGTTTTTCCCAAATAATTTTCTATAAAACCGGTTCTTGTTGAAATAGAAAAAATGTGAAAAGAAAAGTTGTTTTTTGAAATTAAAAGTCGTATTCGTTATTTTTTTATATGGTCTTTCTAGAAAAAGAGGAAATGTAATAATTTTTACGACAATATTGGCCCATTCGAATACATACTTACATTCTTTGCTTTCTACAAATTTAAAGGTTATGCAGTCGACATTCCTAAAAAATTGGCCTTTTTCGTCATTTATGAATTTAGACGTTGGAATTCGCTTTTCTAAATCGCTGGATGTAATATCGGATGTTCGTTAATTACGTATATAATTTCTCAAGCTTGCTGCATAATTACCTCGTTACAGGTCAATAATTAGAATTATGTAATCATTATGGTCACCTCACTAAGTAGTGGGGGCAGTTTGAAGTATATTGTGTTGTTCTTTCTCTCGCGAGATCGCTGAGTCTGTGCTCTATTTTCACCCCAGTGAAAGTGTAAAAAAAAATCCGCTCTCGAAAAAAAAACTTTTGCGACCAGACCCTTATTTGTTATTCGTAAGTCATCATCTTGACGAAGGTAACGCGTATAAAATTAGTCTAGTGCCACAAAATACTTGCCTACATTTGGGGGACAATTCTCTAGGTTAGTAGATTTACGAGATATGAATAATATGCAGCAGAATTACAATATTCGTCTTTGAGATAGGTAAGTTATAAAAACGATGGCGTACGTATGCGTTAATGGTTTTGCGGTTACTGATTCTATTAAATCTCGTGGTCGTATTTGTTTTATAACTTTTTACCGAACTTGCTTTCAATGATCAGATATAGTCGTCCACTCATCATTTTTCGCGTTTGCTTCTCACTTTATTATCATGATGATGAATGAGGATAAGACTGTCTATGTTATTCGTCAACTTTCTAAATTGAGAACAATAGTTCAATTTGAAGAGGATAAAAACAACGAAACAGCGAGGATGAAGCAAATATCGTGTCTGCTCAGTGCTACAATCACCTTTCAGATTTGTCTCGTTAATGATTGTAAACCCTTCACTTGGACGTTTATGTTTTGTAATCACAATTTTCATGGCAAAATCTGTCGACAGAGGTTAATTCTGACTATAGAAAGGAAATAATTTGAATTTCCAACAACTCAGCCAAAATAAAAGGGAGAAAATAGCTGCAAATTTGAAAATTAAACAAAACACTTACCTACCGGTACTGAAACTTTCCACCCTCTTCCAAAAGAACACAATGAGTGATCGATCGCTCGTTTAGCCGCTTTGTTGATTTTTTTGCTGCCTAGGATGACTTCATATTGAAATAGAGGTAGTGAAAAACGATACGAGTTGTAAATTGATAAAAGAGAGTGAGAGTGGAAATTACGTCAGAGACGCATCTGAATGAAGGGTTGAGGGAGGATGGAGCTAAACATGAAGATGTGTACGAAATAGACAAATGTGGAAATGCCGTGATGGTGAAAAACCAAGATGAGTATATTCGAACCCATATTTGTTTTGAAATGTCGAACCCTGTGGGATAAGATTAGGGTACAATCCTACGATTTCATGACTGTGCGCTTAAATGGAGGTCTTGGAGCTTTAGGAAAATGAATGAGAGCTCAATATTTTTTCGGGGAAAGAGAGGCATGGTAGCTTTGTGGAAAAAGTGAAATTAAGACGGTTGAATTTGAAAGGACGATGTAGAGCA
This sequence comes from Aspidiotus rigidus, assembly GCA_035079385.1. NCBI lineage: Eukaryota > Metazoa > Arthropoda > Insecta > Hemiptera > Diaspididae > Aspidiotus > Aspidiotus rigidus. The sequence goes on from JAVHKY010000030.1 coordinate 7,882,577, forward strand.
GAGTTGGACAATCTGATCTAGGTGAAGTGCCTTACGAACTTTTCGAAACTATTGAGAGGGCCATTCTTTCTGAACAGTTACTTTTGCGCTGTAGTAATTACGATTTGGCCCGCGGGGCGGAGATCGCCCATGCCTGGGGTAGAGGAAATTCAAGATTGCCTCGACGGTTGTGTTTGGGTCCTCTCATCACCTTTTCCCTTTCTTTTTCTCTCCAGTGGAAGCCTTACTCTTTTGTATCCGTTCTACGTCATAGCAACTCGCTCGAAAAAGGAAACTCAACGCTGTGGAGGTACAAAGTAAATAAACAGAGTTCGGTAATCCTACGATAATTGAGAGAGGCATACTAATGTGTAATATTATTTTCATTCACCTTTATTCCTCAAATTGACCCTTGTTTTTATCGTTCGTGAAATGAATTGATAATTTCACGTTTCGCCCTTGAGCTTACTAATTAGTTTTGCGTCTCATTTCAGGTTCAATTACTTACTTGATTCGTGAATACCATACCGACGTTGGCAGGTTTAATTCGAAGTCCACTCAGCTCCTGATGGTCTACGAATAGGCTATATAGAACAACTTCGTGACTGTCGTAGAAAATCAACTTCTCATAAACGATTCATTATTGCTTCTCTCAGCTAGAGTGATCATGGGTGTAACCTATGAAGATGATATCGAGCAACAGAAAAAGTTCCTAGAAGCAAACAAAGAATTGAAATTGCTCGCCAAAGTTGAACTGCGTGAAGATGACGAAACTCGTCTCCATGCTTTGACTACGATGCGAGAATGGATCGGCAAACACCCAGATATTGTGAACTGTCGAACAGGTATAATCTTTTCTAGTTGTACAGACTACGAATGCGATGTGTAAAAGAAACTGAGACGATAAAATAATTTCAGATGCACCATTTTTATTACGATTTTTGCGAACGAAGAAATTTAGCATTCCGCAAGCTCAAGATATGGTGGAGAGATACCTAATAGTCCGAGAAATATATCCTCAGTGGTTCCGTCGTTTGGACATATTAGACCCGAGAATTTCGGAAATTGTGGATAGTGGGTATGTCGTCAACGTAAATCTCGCTCATAAAATTGTAAATTCATTTCAGAACGGTCACTATGCTCAATCATCGAGGAACAAATCCTAAAGATTAGAAAGGTCGACTAGAAACTTTTATCAAAAAGTAGACTTTTCTTCTTGATTCCAACAACAATCTCTCGATATAATAATTATATGTAAAAGCCCGGATTCAAAAGTTCCCCTATGGGGTACTTCGTTGTCCGAAGAATATGTCCGAAATTCATATCCTAAACTTTTATGTAAATCCATCTTAACGCCTCCCGTAAATCCTCGCCTCCGCTTGTATATAGGGTAAGGCCATATGATGTCACCAGTTTTCCTCTAGCTAATATGGAAAAATGGTAACATCATTTGGCGTCATCCTATATACTCGAAAAATCTTTGGATCATTACCTACTACCACGGTTTATAATATTGGATTTCCATATGTATCAACTTATCAAATTCCCGAGTTCTTTTTTAATTATGACGTACGGATGTGAGTAAAGATGAGAGAGGAGAGGCTATGTTGGTGGAATTAGTGTGGACAGTTGGTTTTGTTTAGATGTTGGAGTAGAAGTTAGTTGTAGGTACTATAGTGTACCACAAATGGTTTCGTGATTGTTCTTGAGTGCTTAAAAAAAGAGGAGGGGTGCATTGATGGAAGAACTAAATGGTAAAAGTTGGAGTCCGGAGCTAACATGTTTGATGTGGGGGAGGGATGGTTGTTAAGGATGAATGGAAGTGGCGGAAATTGAAAGTCAGAAGATAAAAAGTTGGCGGTTAGGATGAGTCTACAAGAGTGAAGGAGAAGTTCTGAAGCCTCTGCGCATAGGCTAAAATTAAGACTAGTACAATAAGCTCTCAGGGCAATCCTGAAAGAGGAGGTTTGGATGGCGTCGAGCAAGGCGAGGACAGCTTTGCTGGCTGACTTATAAATCGAGGAACCGTAATCCAAGTTGAGCGCGTGAGCCTTTTATAATGTTGGAGAATTGATTTTCTGTTACAGCCTTTTGAAGAGTGGGTCCGAATTCTTGTGATCCAACTCGATAGTTTTTATTTTGGGAGTTTTTTCATCGTTGAAATTTGAAAACTCAAATTATTTAAAAAACTCGTTATCGTTAGAATTCTTCGCCCTTTAATTCATTCCATTAACCCTTCCTCACTTCTATGATGTAGGAATCCATTTTTCAAATAAATATTTTTTCCCACAATATGATTGTTGTTAATTAATATTCTGCTCAGGTATTTGGTCCCGTTGCTACAAAGGGATGAATTTGGACGATGTGTTTTATTTTCGAATGCTGGTCGATTTGATCCTTATAAGTATACTGCAGCAGATATGGCGAGAGTTCATTCATTGGTCGTTGAGAGTTTGATGGACGATCCAGAAAATCAACTTCGAGGTAAAAATAATATCGAGAAATGACTTTTCTACTAGATAAATTTCTGTTAGTCGCTCAAAAGCCCCAATGAATCATATCGACCGTGGATTTGTACGTGTAGATTTTCTGTCGACACCAAGCTTCGACCTCGGATTGACGCAAAATCGACAGAGATTTTATTTCATTCGATGTGTAGTTGGTCGAAATCGTGTCGATATATTGTTTAAATCGACCTCACGTCGACGTCGACATCAGATCAATATGAGGACAATAAATGTCGCAACTTCAATTTGTCTTTTTTTTTCATCCATTTACCTGTATAATCAAATGTTCTGTTGGATTGATATCAGTCAATTTTTACTCCTCTGGTTATTTACGCTGATTAACTTCAAAAGTAGTGTTGAGAACTCACGATAGACTATCGATACTATCGATTGTTTTAACAGGGAACCTGTTCTATGTTTTTTTCTTTTGAAAAGTTTGCCGTCCGACGTCCGACATCCGACCAAAATGTATTTAGAAAAATTTTACCCCTTTTCTTGAGCTATGATAGGAGCGGGACTTGGATGTATTCATTTATTATCTAATTAATTAATTCATTTATTCATTTATTTATTAGCTAATTTATTTCATTTACTTAATTATTTATTCAGTTTCTTTCTTTCTTTCTTTATAAGTACCTATGATAGGATGGATTTGAAACAATTTGAATTCTTGTCATAATATATATGGAAGGAGACTTTGGAAAATTGGTATTTTCTCAATTCAGTTCCACACTACCCTAGAGGTCGAATTAATTGTGCGCTTTTACCGACTTTTCTAACTAGAAAAGTGAGGTATTACACCCGTAGCAAGGTCAACAGGGGGAGTGGGCAATGAACGTTCTCGACGTTTTAGGGGTCCTAGATCACAACTAGCATAAAAAAAAATTTCAGGTTTCCTTATATATATATATATATAAGATTTTTTTGTCCGCGGAACTCCTCCGAAACTACCCGATGGATTTTTTTGTAACTTAGCCATATTGTAGTAGTATATCTGAAGATGTGCACCTGCAATTTTTTTGAAAATCGGATGAGTAGTTCTCGAGAAATTTTCAATTTGTTGAGAAATTTTGCAGTATTTCGAGTACCTTTTTGTCCGCGGAACTCCTCCGAAACTACCCGATGGATTTTTTTGTAACTCGGCCATATTGTAGTATTATATTTGAAGATGTGCACCTGCATTTTTTTTGAGGATTGGATGAGTAGTTCTCGAGAAATTTTTACTTTTGTTGAAAAATTTTTCACTATTACGAGTAGCTTCTTACGTTAGGAGAAGCGGATTTTCCTATACGTTTACCACTTTCGTTATCAGTACGTGTATTGTGAAGAACCTTTCATCATTCGACAGGTTCATTCTTTGTTCATTCTTTACCAAGGGTTCATTGGATTTTATTTCCGATGAAACCTTATCGTTCAAATTTAGTACACTTGTATCTCGCTTCCCACAGCCCCTAGAGCGTTGAATTTTGTTTTGTCAAATTTTATTTGTTTTGTTAAATTTATTTTTGAACGGATAGTGGCAATGGCGAGTTGTTCATTTTTCTAGCTACGAGTATTTTTCATTATTATTAGTCATACTCGATAGTTTTTTTTTTTTTTTATTATTATTATTATTTTACGAGCATTATAAACTGAACGAGGGTTATTTGCTCGGCGTTACAATCTTATTTTAGAACTTAAATTAGGTTAGATTAGGTACGTATTGGTGGAATTGAGTGGCGATCGAACGGAATTTGTTGGTGAATTATATGAAGTTGTAGAATTGAGTGGTGCGTAAATAAGTTAGGGTTGAGTCGATGGTTTCGGAGTTGTTGTTTAGTGCTGCATTGATATTGGAAGATATATTTAGGGAGGTTCGAGTGGGTTGCAGGACGGGGCATGAGAAAAAATGATCAACTGATAAATTTTCTTGGAGACAGTGAGGGCATGATGGAGGAGCGAGATTAGTGAGAAGATAAGTATGAGTAAGACGAGTGTGGCCTATTCGCAGCCGAGCTAAAATGACCTCCTCTTGCCTTGAATTTCATTGGGATGAGGACCAAAATGTGGGTTCACGTTTTATTTTTCTTAATTTGTTATTCGACTGATTTTAGTGAAAACCTTGAGTTTGAATGATTAAGTACAATTTTTTAATCTTCATCAAGTGTGCTGATGCGAGACTACCTGGGTGATTTCACTCTTAATTAATAATTGATTTATTTGTCATTTTTTCATGTATGGGTACATAATTAATAGTGGTTCATAGTTGATTTGAGGTGTCAAAAGAGATGGAAAGATTATTTTCAATTTGGACTGGCTTTTTTGAGTGAGATTTGAGATTGGACTAACGAGTAAACCGGGCTTGGGTGCTATATATTTTTACCGAATTTTCTAGCTAGAAAAGTGAGGTATTTTGTTAATACGTTTGGAATGGTTGAAGCGTGAGGGAAGGAATGAGGGGTTGACTATTGGGTGATTGGTTGCTTCTTTCGTTTCGACATCGATTTTTTTAGTTTTTCGGGATCTCGTTGTAGCTGGATTCCCAGATGAAGAATTTTGGGGTGGAGTGTGCATAGAAAATGGTGATATGATAGCGTGAAGGCAATTTATGAGTGCACGAGAGGAATAGCAGCTCGAGATAGCTTTAAGAGATGCCAGGAATCGGAAGTGATAAAGAATTGAACCACTCATTCTAATATACAGTATACTAGACTAATAATATGCTAAGAATAAGGTATGGGATAAAATGATTGTAGAGCTCTTTTTTATTAGAAACAACTGTTATAGCCTCGTAGCAGTTTGGACAGGGGTAGGGGGAGTGGTTTTTCTGGAGACGCTTTGTAGGTTTTAGATGACTCTTAGCCTAAATTATAACAAAATTCAGGTTTCCTTATTGGATCATAGGTATTTTTACTCTGTTATCTGTTGATGTGACGTAGTGATAGAATTTATAAAGTGAGTTTTATTGTTTATTCTACAAATGTTTGACATGATTGCCAGGTCATTGGTATTTAATTTAAAGAGAGGGAGTGACTCTCTCAATGTTTTTTGCATTGTGGGAAGAAAAGTCGTGTACTACTCACGCGACTGCGTGAGTGTTTTTTTTTATAATAGTGGTTTCCCCAATAGGCCTATAAACCTCGTTACTAAAACAAATTCGACCCATAGAAAAGGTTATCCATGTTCCTCGTTTGACATCGTTAGGGATGCTTTTGAAAAAGACAATCGAGACTAACGATACCTAGTTTTGTTTAAAAACCGCGATACTGTCGTCGACAGTTTAAGAAACTATCGATAGTTTGAAAATTTTTCCGTTTCTTATCAAAATCACGAAACTGGTGCGAACTGACAAGTAAAAATTGAAAATGTGCGCCAGGTAAATGAATTAAGATCAGTCAGCAAGGCGGTATTAGTCGTGCAATGGGTATGGCACCACGTTTATTGAATTTTTTATAGTCTCGTCTTTCATCTGATAGCTCCAAAATGCATTCCTACACAGGCTTCTTGAAAAATAACGATCAGGAGGAAGATGTGTATCCCACGTGTAGCACAGGTACTTTTCTCTTGATCGACATTTTTCATCCAAACTATCAATACCTAGTTTTGAATTTTTTGATAATAGAAAAGGGAAACTTCACTAATACCTTGGAAAAAATTTTGAGACTATATCGATATCATGAAACTACCGACGAAAGGACCTTGAATCGACGTCCACTTCTGCGTACATTATTTTTTTAATCGGTCTAAAATCGACTGCATTCCGAGTCGATTTTTCGTCTTCTGGGAATGTACGCTGGTCGACTTTGAATCGACACGTCGATCTGGAGTCAATTTCGAGTCGACATCTCCAAATTTTTCTTCAACCTAAAATCGACTGTTCATCTGTTAGATTATTTTTGTAGTTCTCTTGTCATGTAGGTACACTGGTCGACTTAAAATCGTCGTCTATCTAGAGTGAATCGTTCTGTGGGTTTTATGACATCACTACTCGCAGACAGAGTGTGCAGTCATGATTATGTACCTAACAAGGATGATTACCTACGTTTTAATATAAATTCGAAAATTGTGTAAAAGAGGCTCGCATCTAATCAAACAGAATTGTCGATTAAAGTGAAGGAAAGTGTTAGACCTTCAACCTTGACACTAAAGATATGTCCATCGAATTTAATACTTATTACCTACGTCGTCGAACATATGATGTCGTATGTCTACAAGACTTGTTAATGAATCACTGTTTCAGGTTACTCGTACGTGAATGACGAATCGGGATTGTTGATGGGACATATAACTATGTGGTCGTTGACGGATATACGTAATATGACGAGATGCATACAAGTTAGTAATCACTCACTTTTTGGTGTATGTAGTCATAGCGTTACAAATAGCAAAAGATTTCCAGCTCGTTATCTTGGAATGTTAAATACTTGATGATTATCTTTTGAACGTTCAACTTATATCTTTTTCTCGTATTGCTCGATCGTTTCTGCACTCATGGTTAACCTTTGATTCAGTGGCTTTTGATTGGCTAATGAGTTACACTTCTGCAAATGCAATTCCATATTTTCTTTACAGTTTTGAAGTTCTTCTTATATTATTACTTACATGAAAGACCACTGTACCTCTAGGTTTGAGTCTTTAGACTGAAGCTTGGTTTGATTTCTAGTAACCTCCCTTTGTGCCAACTTTGATCTGGGGGCGCTCCTGATCAATTTTGCGGAATCTTTCCTCATTTTCAAAATGACTAAAAATCTTTTGGGTCTGAGGTGGAGGTATTATTATTATTTTCTTCATTAACTCGTTTCTTTTCTCTTCCACTTAGTATTCTACACCGATGCGCCACAAATCTACCCATTTGATCAACATTCCTCAATACGCTACAAAGATTTTCGATTTTGTTGGCAGTCTTCTGAACGAAAAGTTAAGAAATCGTTTACTGGTAAAGTGCCTATATCATACCATCCCATTATAATACTTTGTATAATATGTATTTATATGTACATATATTTTTTCTTCTTTCATCATTAGGTAGGTATTATTCGTTTGCTTTTCTCAACAGACTGCTAGTTAAATTTAAACTCACATATAGTAAAATTTGTATGCTGGTTTGTGAACAAACAAGCAGTGGCCATATTCGTACGTGCATTGTGCAGTGTCGCGTTTATGCACGTAGAACTCCTCTACCTTCGAGAGCTATAGTTGATGTGCCAATTTAAACCTCTAAAAGGCGAACGTCTTGCTTATTTTTATAAAATTTCGAACAAACGAAATGCAAGACAGTCGATTGTGTCGACATGCGATACTGACGTGTAATGTGAAAATATTTACACAATTATGTAAACAAAATATTTCGAAGCGAAGCATTTATTCTGATGAAATTTCCCATAATATTCGTTAATGCGTACACGAATATAGTATTTGTATAAAATACATTCGAATTTTGGTCTTTAGTTGATATACCTACTGACAGTTGAGAAGGATGGAAATTAAATTTTAAAAAATCATTTCCCGTACATTTTTTTAAATTTTTTACAGTAAATAACGAGGTAGTTTGGAGTATGTAATTTCGCGAAAATACTTATATTTGGTCCTGGATGACCTTGACCTTACATTATTGCGAGTATTATGTGCGAAAAGAGACCTTAAACCTTAAATGTGTGTGTATGTCTCTCTCTCAACTAGCCTAGGAATCCTGGAAGTTTATCGCGTAGTCAGTGGTGCGGTGACGTTATTTTCTTGAAGAGCAACTCTCTGTAACTGATTTCTGGGGGCCGATAAAAAAGTACGTAACTTTTTGCCATGTCTGCCGTACAAAGCTGCATTGACGCGTATTTGCAAAACTACGATCTGGAAATGAGGCTGGTGACATCAATTACTATTCCGCTGATCTTTATTTTGCAGATACATACGTCAATTCAACTTGGTACGACAGTTTCAAGGGGGGGGGGGTGGTCTCTTCGTAGATCAAATGGGGTCACCGCACCACTGCACATGATATTGAACAGTCTTTCAAATTTTCTTTACAGCTCAAGATTTATAATACGGCTTCAAGTTTGACTGCCTGTTAGAACTGAGAACGTTTCTAAATCCCCTCTTGTCCACATTATACTTTGAAGCCCAAATACTCGACGCTATTCTTCAAATCCAGAGTTTCAGTCGTAATATTTCATTCTAACCAGGGTTGCAAAAAAAACGTTTTTTTTTTTTTAAAAAACACGTTTAAAACAAAAATTTGTTTAAAACATTCTCATAAGAGCCAATGTAAATTTCTCGATTTTTGCCGTTTTAAACATGTTTTAAAATGTTTTAAACATCGTTTGTTTAAAACATCGCAACCCTGATTCTAACATCATCTAAAAGTAGATGACCTCAATTCGACTGAAATTGAGTCACTTGCAGAAGATATACAAGTGAAAAAAAAATTGTAAAAATTTTGTGTCAGTCGAGACTCAAAAAACGTAAGCCAAGCTGGAGAAATATTAACAGGGAATCTGTTCTATGGGGATTTTTTCGGAAAATTTTCCGTGCACCGTCCAACCAAAAACTTAGAAAAATTTTGACCCTCGAGCTAAATATAATAGAAAGGAGACTTGCAAAAATATCGCCTTTCGAGCTCTAGTCTATGATAGGAGAGGCACTTTGAAGAATTCTTACTTTCAAGCTACATAGACCATGATACAAGGGACTCAGGAAAGCTTTAGAACCTTCAAGATTTCGATTTGAGTTCCCAATACCAAAACCAATTGAACCCATAGAACAGGTTCCTGCGTTCCTCGTTTAACTTCGTTTTTTAAAATGTGCGGAACCTTTTAATTTGCCTGATTTTACTTGATATCGGCAACTTATGCAGCAATATCCCTAAGCCGGAATCAATTTTTTTGTTTATAATTTACTAACCGAAAGTGCGTCGCGCAAAATTGTAAACTATTTGTAAACTATTCCCTAAAATTAATTTTAGTCAAGTGTCACTATCACTCTTCATCCGCCAAGAACAATACCTCTTTTTTCCCCGAAAAAAAAAAAAAAAAGATATTAAAATGATCGTTCACCAATTTGGAGGTACACCATAGGAAGGGTGGATATTCCACTGGCCAAAAGATATACTTAAGCTGTATAACTTGAGCATTTAACAGGGAACCTGTTCTAAGGCGTAGAAAGCGGGGAGGTTATTGAAAAATTTGCCGTACGCAAAAAACTTGGAAGAATTCCGACTCTTAATCTACATATGATAGGAGGGGAACTTGGAAACTCATGGGTTTTTTAACGGTAAGGGAACCTGTTTTATGGGGAACGTGAGATCAGAAAAATGTTGACGTACTAGATCTACGATGTCATCAAATTGTGACGTCACAAACCCGGACTTTGGAGTATATATAATAGGAAGGAGACTTGGAAAAATTCCGACCTCCAAGCTATATATGATATGGGGTGGGGACTTAGAGTACCTTAGAAGGACGTTCTGTCTTATGGTGTTTGAAAAATTGCATTCCTGGCTCGTTGAAGGGTCTATTTCAATTGGTGCATGATGCATTGCATATCTAGTTACTTGAAGGGGCTAGCTTTCAGGCTGTATACACCGACCACCGAGCTATATATGATAAGAGGGGGACTTTGAAAATTTTCAAGCTTAGAGCTTTGCTGGCTGGTCGGACAGCGGATGTTTTTTCCTTAAAGCCCCCTAATAAAACAGGTTCCCTGTTAAAACTTTCCACTCTCGAGCTATACATGATAGGAGGGGCACTTGGATGTTGACTCACGACCCGTAATATATAATAGGAGGGGTCTTATGGTGTTTGAAGCATTGCTTATCTAGCTCATCGAAGGGGCTAAGCTTGCATGTCTAGTTACTTGAAGGGGCTATCTTAATGCGCGTGATATCACGTATTATTTGTCAACCCATAGAACAGGTTCCCTGCGTTCCTCGTTTAATATCGTGAAGGAAGCCGTGGTTTTTTTGAAGGTTTAAGAAAGAGCTATACCCCTCTTTTCCCCTGTCGTCTATCCCTATCCCCACCTTTTATATACAGAAGAACCTTCATTTAACGGAATGAAATAATTGAGCAATTTTTCACTGCCAGTAAAGTGCAATTTCATCTAGAATCGAAATAATTTTCAAAAAATAGATATTAAGAATCGGTAACCAGAAACCAAGCCTCTGCATGTCAAACCTTTTTTGGATTACTAAGAGGTATTTATGGCCTTCCTTTGATTCTTTTTAATACTTAGGAGGTCAGTTTTCTGAAACGTTGTAAACATTTTTCTTATACGTTCGACATTTCTCTTTGCTTCACACCAATTTTATTTAATCCAAACTCACAATATTATTCTCTTTACAGAAATATCTTGAAGACAGCTTCGATTCTCGAAAATTTCTTCAGCAATTTCTCATCTTTTTTCGACATCATGATTAATCAATTTGTTTTTTTGTCCCTTATCAGTTTCATTGTAATATGAAAGAGTTACATAAATCCATCAACCCAAAGATTTTACCCGCAGAATACGGAGGCGAAGTACCTCTAGCTTCGATGATAGGTAAGTAAAATGCGAGTATCGCTATTTGGTAGGTAGGTACTACCTGAGCTTAAAGGACATCGTGCCAACAGTTTTGAAATATTTTTAAAATTCTTGGTCAAAATTGCGTCGATATACCGACCCGCATTCGAGTAAATCTTTCTAATTCGCCTACCTAAACCATGCCAATGTTACAGTCGACTTGCTGTGCTCTGGGGATAAATACAGGTCGTCGACATCGAATCGATCTCAAATTGATATGGAAATCCTCAGTTCTTACTTAAAATCATCTGGGCGCCGCGCGCCGACGTTTCGAGCCAGATAACGCTAGTCGATGTGAATAAATCTTTATGAAAGAAAATAGTCTGTAAAAAATTTTATACTCCACGAATTTTGTTCTCTTAATTTTTCCTCGTTTCCATGTAATTTCGAGGTCCATCAATGAACTTTCAAATGAGAAAATCACTCTACTCCCGTTTCCAATTTTGCCGATCATAACGTACCTAGCGAGTATTCGGTCCGAATATTGAGGCGACATGAGGTCAGATATTTTGTTGTTCTGAGTTTAATTGACTGGCGTCCCTGCTGACTGATCCGGTCAATTTATAGTCGCATTTTTGAGTCAACCTCTCTGAATGCTTGACAGTTTTGACCATGTATTACATGGACCCGCATTCGCGTATGGACATCTATCGGATTTGGAGAATGCTATTTTCCGATTAGTGAATATATGGAACTTGTTAATAGGAGGAGGAGAGAGGGGGGGAGAATTTTGCTCGAACGTAAGTTTCTAAACTCGGAAGAGGGGGTTCTGTCCAGTAAAGACATGAAACTCATATTATGAACTTTTGGTTCTCAGATATAAGACTTCCAACCCTCTTCGTCTTTGACACCAGGTATTATTAACCTCATCCATTAGTATCTATATTCTTGTTCTCGAACCTGTACGTGTGCTTCTTTTCAGACCTCGGACGTTTAAATCATTTTTTTATCTACGCTATTCATTTTTGCAGGTGAGCTGAAGAAGAATTTGTTGGCGAGAAGAGAACAGCTATTGGCTTTAGACGATATGAAAATCAATGTCGATAAAAAAGGAAAAATACTGTCAGATTTCAACGATAACCAGACTGGTTTAGAGGGATCTTTTAGAAAACTAGAAATGGATTAATATTGGTTATTTATAGAGTACAAAATTGCTTGCTTTCCTCTGTGTGTGTATATTTTTTTTTTACTTTTCCTATTTGTCGCTTTAATTAATTATTATTTAATTAGCGCTCCACCATAAACTGATCAGAGGAAAACCAAATCGATAATTACGTTACTGTACATGATTAAATACGTTAATTATTTGAAATAAATTTGATATTCTGGAATGTATGAATTTTTAAAGTTAGAAGTCGAAATATATTCGGACAAAAAAGTTTCAAGTTCTCACTGATAGACAATAAGCCCGAAAAAAGAATGAACCGGATTCGTTCCGAACACGGTAAAATGTGAGTCAAGTTGCATAGTAATTTCTTACAGGCGTCGTATCATTCGGACGATTTTAATATGATACTCATTAATTTGATACGAGTATTTCATAACAAATTACCGTATATTATTCATATTAAGTACAAATAAGAATGACTTGTTCATGTCCTTTCTGAATCTAGATCCTGAAGGATTAGCGGCGGCTATTCGAAATTATGCCCGGAGACTCTCTGACCTATTTTGAAGAGTTAGCTTTGGCTCTCCGAGAAACTTGGGGAGAATTTTAAACTTCTAGTTATACTTATCAGAGACTGTGGTTCATAGAGAGGAGGAGGAGGAGGAGGAATAGGAACTATTTTCATGCTATCCATGAGAAGGGACGTAAACAAATTTTGACCATCGAGCTACATCAAAAAAATGCTAACACGCGACTTTTCACCTCTACCTACAATTATGCTTTTTGCTCAAAACGTTAACTCCAGACAGGCACACACACGCTTCACTGTTCGGTGAAAAGCCGTTATTTCTCAAAACTTTTTAAAACCGTTGAACTCATAGCCCTGATGACAGTCTCTTAGTAACTCGTTAATTTAAAAAAAAAACTAAATGAAAATAAAATTCTATATCATCTCATCCTCCAAAACTCCTTAAATCAACTCATTCGTTGCCTCCAATTCATTTTAATCTAGTTCAAATCCTGTAGGGTGCAAAGACAGTAAGTTTGCGTCAGTCTACAGTTTAAAATTAGGCTTCTCGGTGGTCCCGAGTAGAAAAATGTTGCTGTAAGAGGTAAAGTGTTTCATCAGTAATGCCTTAAAGCCAATTGCAACATTTAGTTTGCATCCAAAAACCTTAAATGTGGGGTGACGCAAACCGAGATCTAAATTCTTAAGGTGACGCAAACCGTCTTCGCATATACCTTATGTTCAGATATGAATTTATTTGAAGGTATACCGAGTGGGGCAAAATGATGTTACCAGTTATAAGCCTAGTATAACATTAGTACCGGTATACTGCACTCTCAGTACTAGTATAAACGGCCTAGAACAAACAGTGTTCGGGGGGCATAGAAAGCCTAGACCTACATAATATATATTCAATTTTTTTAATGATATAATCGATCAATATATTTTTGTGAGAAGTTGCTCTGGTTATGAGAACAATTCACTTGTAACGAAAAAAAAACGTGAACAAAACTTAATTATGTTCGCTGATAGGGAGATACAAGAGAGCCATGATATTCTCAAAATTTCCTTTGTAAAAGTCAATGTTGGATTTTTTCTCTCATTTTCGTGAGGTGAAATTACATTATCACCCTCGCCGATAGTGCACCTACTCTAGCTCTCCAAAAAAGTTACCTCGTTTAAAATCTAAACCTTCAACTGAAACTTCGAAAAAAAAAAAAAAAAGAAGGTGTATATCCATCACCAACTTTTGTTTCAAACCTTTCTTTTTTCGAAAAAAAAAATCGAATACATTAATTTATTTTTGAGTTTTTGGTTCAATGTGAACGTCGAATTTTTTCTGGCTCCTTCCATGGTTAATTTTAATTTTTTTTTTCGTTTTTTCACTACATAAAAATGCATGGAGGACATTTTGGAGGGTGAATGAATACCAGCGTTCAAAGAAATTCGAATACAGAATTTATTTTTCAGAATTGTGGATTGGAATTTTTGTTTTACCTACCTCGAATTCCATCGAAACGTTTACAATGCAATATTATTATGTTTATGGTCTTGCTTCATCGGATAAAATACAGACGTATTCGTTGACGGTATAGTTTTTATTTTGGCTATTTTTCGATTCATGTCACTATCGACGATAAAAAAAAATGAGAGAAAATGTGCAAGGATGATGGCGATTGTATTTTTATTCTTGTCCCTCCTACTCCCAATTGAATGTCTCTGTCCAATTCTGAAATCATTTCGACATGATATCGTTGTCCTTAGGTAAATCGTTCAATATCATCTTTAAATTACTCTATACCTTCATTTTCCCTGATCATTGATCGATGCTAAGACAATACTCTTGAATTCGATGATTGATAGATAAATTACTCATAGATACCGTCCTAATACCTATGTCAATGATCATTGGAAATCATGCCGATAACGAGGAAAATTGAATAATTCGATCAAGAATGATTATACTGATAATGAGAAGAGTAACATTATAACAATTATAACATCGAGGAGGTATTTATTTCAATTTTCTAGAAAAAGGTAATGTGAACCAAAGTTTTTCACTTTACCTGAGATCTGATGTATGTATGATCTCAACACATTCGACACTAGTGCTGCAAAGCGACACGTTTCATGAAAAGTTAGAAAATATAGCTTTGTAACTTCTGAACTGCATGTGAAAATGGCAGAAAAGGTACTACGTGACTCGACGCTTCGAGTAACGCTGTGTATATTCTGCTGATTTAGTGCCAGCCCAAAAGTATCTACGTGTTGTTCCTCGGTAGCACTTCCTGCAGGCTGGACAACACAACAATATTTTTTATCCTTCATGTGGATATCCTGTCATTATTCAAAACAAACGGTTGCACTGATACGAACGGTCCGACGAAAAGAATTATTCGAAAAAGAAGGAAACGAATGTGAAACGAAGATAACCGAGAGGATAATAATATCATTTTGCTAATCTTACTGGTTATTTAAAAATTTTAAACGAGAAATTTTGTTGGAGTAAATCGGAAAGGAATTGTAGATTATTTGAAATTCACAAATGGAAGTAAGTTATCCCAGCTTCAATATAATCCTTCGTACATGAATTGAGAATTCATTGGCGATGTATTTTATTACGTTGTCCGTGAAATTACCTTATTTGATAAAAAGACAATATACAATGCATATTGTCCGTCGTATTAGTCACGAAGCAATATGTCCTTGTTGTCAAATAATTCTTGCATTCTTGAACACGAAAATCATTGAATATGTTTTATCTATCCCACCTATCCAGTTTATACTCGTTTCGACATTGTACTAAATTTTTCAAAATGAACTTTCAGATTGCACTGTGATCTCGTCTAATTTTTTGTAACATAATGGATGAAGATACAGACTTCATCAAATTACCCTTAGATGAACGATGTACGCACAAAGTAAGTCATTTTCGATCTGTTATCAAAAATTTATGACTCGACGATTTCATTTATGTACTCCCGTTTGTTTTGAACCAGCTATGGAAAGCTCGAGTTCACGGTTATGAAGAAGCCACAAAATTGTTCCGCAAAATAACCGAAGAAAAATCGCCGGAATGGAACAAATTTTTAGGATTGTTGAAGAAATTTGTTGGTGACTCGAACGTGGCAGCTCAGGAGAAAGGTTTGGAAGCTGCGCTCGCCTTTATAGAGAATGCATTCGTTGCTGGAAAGTAAGTCTCTGAACATAACACGTTTTTTTTTATCAATTAGTTCAGCGTATTGATGATACTATCTTCGTTTCAGGACTGTTGGCGAAATTATGCCTATTATTGTCACAAAATGTATAGGAGCGACAAAAGCGAAAATCAAAGACTTGGCTATGCAAATTAGTTTAATGTATATCGAAATTGAAAAACAAGATATCGTTCTAGAAGAACTGCTTCGCGGGACCGAGCAAAAGAATCCGAAAATATCGGCTGCGTGCGTCCTAGCGATCACCCAAGCACTGAAGTAAGCATTTCCTGTTTCTAAAACACCGCTGTAAAACGACAATCGACTCATTTTACGTTATTTTATGTGCAGAGAATTTGGTTACAAAGTCATCGACGTCAAATCGTTACTAAAAAAACTGCCAACTTTGTTAGAAGATCGAGATAAGAACGTCAGAGACGAGGCAAAAACGCTTACCGTGGAGTTGTTCAAGTGGATAGGACCGGTCCTAAAAACGCATTTATCGTCTTTAAAACCTGTGCAGGTAATCATTCATTCGAGAATGTTTATTTTCCATAACTGAAGGCAGAGGTCCCTGGTTAATTTTAAATTTGTTTTGATTAATAGCTTCAAGAATTAGAATCAGAATTTGAAAAAGTAAAAAGCGATAAACCGAATATTCAGCGATACCTCAGATCTCAACAGGCCAAACAATCGAAAATCGCTGAAACTGCGGGCGAAGAAGGTACTCGATCTCGAAAATGAGCGTTAGTATATTGGTATCATCCTGTAATCGATTTGTGAAAATTTTCAGAGGATGGCGAGGACGTCCCAGATAATGAGGAAGCCGCTGAAATCGATCCTTTAGAGTTAGTCGAGGCAGTTGACATTTTATCTAAATTACCTTCAGATTTTCATGATAAGTTGGAAGCGAAAAAATGGCAAGAACGTCAAGAAGTTTTGGTCGCTCTCGAGCAGCTTCTTTCCAATGCTCAAAAGTTAGAAAACGGAGATTATGGTGATCTAGTACGTGCCATAAAGAAAGTGAGTTTAAAAATCGAAGAAATATTGTTTTGAGCCCTGTCAAATTAGACGATGTAATTATTCTTTGTTCGCGTCCTTAAATTTTATGAAAACAATTTTGAAGGTCGTTTCACCTAATTGGTCGATTCATACAATAATGACGCGTGATCGATAATACAATGTTTTATGTTCAGGTGATAACTAAAGACACGAATGTGATGTTGGTCGGTATTGGCTGTAAGTGTATGGCGATGTTGGCTAAGGGTTTGAAAAAGAAATTTCAACCGTTCGCCGCAAACTGTTTACCTGCCTTATTAGAAAAATTCAAGGAGAAGAAACAAAACGTCGTTTTACCTTTGAGAGATGCTGTTGACGCTATATATGATAGTGTAAGCATGGGCAAAGAGCATCTATTCTTGTACATTTAAACAATTACTAAACAATTCCGTTGGAATTTTGTAGACAACTCTAGAAGCTGTGCACGAAGATATTGTAGCGTCGATGGAGAGTAAAAATCCTGCCGTAAAGGCAGAAACCGTAGCTTTTCTGGCGCGCTGCTTTACCAAATGCAATTCGTTAATGTTGAGTAAGAAGTTACTAAAGACTTTCACGACAGCATTACTAAAAACTCTTAACGAGTCCGGTAAGCGAGAAACTATTACGCTGTTTATACACTCCGCGTGGGAGCTTATTTGCTCGACTCTAGACTATCCGTAATGGTTTAAACGTTAATTCGTTTGTGACAGATCCGCTAGTACGAGACAATTCAGCCGAGGCTATCGGTACAGCCTGGAAAGTGGTCGGCGAGAAAGTAATTTCGCCTTTCTTGACTGAGGTCGATAACATCAAAATAGGGAAGGTACGTAGTCAGTATTTGATAAACGAACTGGTTCGCTATTAAGAGCCGCGAGTGAGCGTGAAATATACGACTCCTGGATTGACGATTTCGATGAATGGTTTTTTGCGGAAAAGAAATATTCGCGTTGTAGGACGAGGAAACTAAAGAATGTCGTGATCGAAAAAAAAAAAGGAAGAAGAAAATGAGAGCAACTTGCGTAAAAGCGTAGGAGTGAACCGTAACAAAACAAATGCGAGTGTTGGCGCACGTTTGCAAAGTAAGGTGGGAGGGTTTGAATTATCGTGTATGAGTTGTACGCGTCTATTACGAGAGACAAGCACGTGGAACATTAGGTCATTGTATCGTCGTCTTAAATACGAAATTTTAAATATTCAAACAATATTCGTCGCCGAATGTACTGAGAAATTATAATTCTATTCTTGTTGACCTTATGGAATAGTTAATCAGCGTGTGTAGGACAGAACCTTGATGAATACGATCGTACTGGAAAATTTTGTACTATTCCTCTCTGATGTTAAAAATATTCTCTTATTTATTCCGTAGATAAAAGAAGCATCCGAAAAAGCGGTTATCACAGCGAAGCCACCCAAGATAGTGAAGAAAGCAGCACCGCCTGCTGATGCTCCTGTGGAGAAATCGAGAGCTGGCAGCGTTAATCCAAAACCTGTAGCAAGAAAGCCTGTGAATAAAACTGCAACATTTGTGAAGAAATCCTCATCTTCAACTTCGCTAAATCAAAAACGCGCTACTAGCGGCTCCGCTCGACCCAAAAGCACGGTCAACGGAGTCGAAGAAGACTTGGGCGGCTGTGAGAATGACGAGGGCCGCTATCCTGAAATGCAAGATTTGGTGGCACGCGTCGATATCTCCTCCAAAATTACCCCCGCGCTAGTCGACGAGCTTACGCATAAAGACTGGAAGGTAACTTTTTCGCAGTGTGAGATTGTTAACCTCAGTACAATATATAAACAAACGACTTTATTTTAGGTTCGTACAGAGGCCGTTAATAAGCTGCAGTCTATCATATCAGATTCTAAATTCATCACCAGTAATTTGGGCGAAGCGGTACCAGCGATAACTGAAAGGTTGACGGACTCTAATGGACGTTTAGCGGCGGCCAGTGTAGCGTTATGCGAATCAATCGCCGTTGCCATGGGTCCAGCTTGTAAAACTTACATTCGTGATTTTTTTCCAAGTATGCTTCAAGGACTTGGCGATAGTAAGGTGAGAAACGAGGTCGCGAAGAATCGATAATATTTCGAACGCGAATGAATTATTGAACGTTTAATTATGTCGGACAGAGTTATTTGAGAACGGCGGCCCTTAAGTGTATCAACACGTGGACGAATACGTGCGGCAGTCGAGATTTTTTCGAAGGTGAGATGATCGCGACCGCACTGAAATCGGGATCACCCACGTTAAGGGCCGAGTTATGGACTTGGCTGGCTGAGAGACTGCCCGAAAGTGAGAATTTATCGTGGAGATTATTTTCGTCTTAGTTTAGAATTAATTACTGACGCGTGTTTATTCTTTTAGTTACGTCTAAAGGTGTACCGAAGGACGAATTAATGGCGTGTCTTCCGTTTCTGTACAACAATCTAGAAGATCGTAATTCGGATGTTCGCAAGAACGCTAATGAAGCGGTGCTAGGATTTATGATCCATCTGAACTATCAAACCATGTTCCACGCGTGCGAAAGGCTTAAAGTAATTAGTTTTGTAAATTCGTGTTGAAATGATTCGACCTGGGCGAGGGAGGGGGGAGGGAGACACGCAAATAGTCCTGAAGATAAGAGACAAGCAGAGTAATATTGGAACCTTAGTGATGTCGAATTCTTTGAATTTTATGATCAATTTTGATGTAGCAAGAAAATTTATCTGATTTAAAATCGGTGTCCCAAAAATCCGGTTGGCTTCTGGACGCTGTGGAAGGACTCCAGAATGCTCCGGAATTTTTACAAAATACGTCCAAACGGTCTCGGATCCTTCGGGCGATTCTTCGATTATTGTGATCGAAACTCGATTGTAAAATTTTGAAATTCCAATTTTTTCGATCACGGATTTTGTGGGAAAATATTGACATCATTCATCGGAATTCTCCTACCCCCCTCTTTTCAAAAGGGAAGGGAATTGAGAGACTCAAGATTATTGAAATTGGCTTGATTTCTTCATTTCATCGGGGAACCTATTTTATAGTTTGTTTTTTTTTGTTTGAGAAAGATGCCCGCCGTTTGCCGCTTTCATGGAAAATTGTGGTTTTGAAGGAAGAAGGGCGGGGGGCTTTAATTCAATCAGGGAAGTGGGCAAATATCGACCTTCGAGCTAAATTTATGAGGAAGCAGCTTGAGATGTATTTCAACGTTTCTGAAAAATTTGGACCATTCAACTATGAGTAAATGTGTGGGAGAGGGAATGACCTTGATGATTCCCTCTCGATCTCATTCTTTTAAGTTAAGCTTTCTCAGATTTCCCAGTTTTACTTTTCGTCGCTCTGTCTAAAAATTTTTACAACCTATGATCCGGACAAAAAACGGCTTTTCATCTTCTTCGAGGTCATCGAGTAAACCTCAATATCAACTTACAATTGAATTTTAATTCTATAATTTTTCTCTTAATATGCAGCCTGTATCCGTAAATAATGTCAAAGGAGTACTCGATAAGGCTCGCGGTAACCTGCCCGATATACCTGTGGCGCCAAGTAAGCCAGTTGGCAAGCAGGCGGTATCAGCTCCGAGTTCAGCCGGTTCTCAAACGCTGACTAAATCCAAATCAGCCACAATAGTCAAACCAAAAGTAAGATTTTCAAAAGAATCACGCGAGTACTAAAATACATCGATTTACTGATTTATGGATCTTTCGCTCACAGTCACAAATGAAAGCTCCAGTTGCCACGAAAAAGAAAATGGAGGAAGACGTGGATTCTACGCCGCTACTGAAAGTTAACAATCTGAAGATCCAACGTACGATAGATGAAAATAAATTAAAAGTTCGTATAATACATAGTATCAAATAGATTATTTTAAAATTTCAAATATTAATAATACGCGTTCTCCGTAGGTTTTAAAATGGAATTTCACCGTACCGCGCGAAGAATTTGTCGAACAGTTGAAAGAACAGATGAATACTGCTGGTGTTAATAAGACTCTCATCACGAATATGTTCCATCAAAATTTCAAACTTCATCTAAAAGCTATCGATCTTCTTTCCGAGGTTCGTACTTTGGTAATCTCCAACGATGAAATAGTCCAAAAAAATCATTATTCATCGCCTCTTCTTTATTTCGTAGGATTTAATGAGTAACACTGCAGCATTAACCAGTAATTTGGATCTGGTTCTCAAATGGTTGACATTACGTTTCTTCGATACGAATCCGTCAGTCATTCTACGAGGACTCGAGTATCTTAATATGGTGTTTCGAGTGTTAGCTGAAGAGGGATACCACATGATGGAAACCGAAGCGGCTAGCTTCTTACCTTACTTAGTTTTAAAGGTGAGGAAATATCAAGAAATACCCTCTCCTCAAAATGAGTTCAATAGTTCAATAATTGAAAATGATTTCATTTTTAGACTGGTGATCCGAAAGATGTAGTCCGTAATCTCGTTAGAGATATTTTTGATGCCATAGGAGCGGTCTATCCGATAAGTAAACTCTTCAACTTCATAATGGAGGGTGTAAAATCAAAAAATGCTCGTCAACGTACCGGTAAGAATCATCCAGTGTGATCTTAATTGATAATAAGGTGAGCATCTGCTCAATGAACCTTCTTTATTCCAGGCTGTTTGGAGCAACTCAGCAGACTGATCGAGAATTATGGTTTGTCGGTGTGTCAGCCGACGCCAGCGGCTGCCCTTAAAGAAATAGCTAAACAAATAAGCGATCGTGATAATTCAGTGAGAAATGCGGCTCTCAACTGTGTTGTAGTCGCGTACTTCATTACTGGTGATAGAGTTAGACAGATGATCGGCCAGGTTAGTTTCCTACTTTACTCCAGAGTAAATTTATCGTTCAACCTCTCAACTTTAGGACTGTTCTCAGATCTCAGATAAAGATATGTCGTTACTGGACGAGCGCATTAAGCGTGCCTCGAAAACGCGACCGCCTGTTGCTACGGTCAAGCCGACCATTTGCTCGCCAATCAAACGCCCCCCACAGATCGACTCTTCACCACCTCAGATCAATAATAACACGTATAACTGTAATAGTGAGGACGAGATGCCGACTGATGATGACGTCTACGCTGATGAAGAAGTTGAGACTTTGCCACCGCAAGCGATTTCCGCCAACGTGTCACAGCTCAATGAAACTCAGATCAGGTTAGTCTACATTTTCGAGGTAGACTTTACCTTCGAATTACTCCTTGTTCTTACTTTTCTCGTCGTGTTTTAGCACTAAACGTAAGCACTTTAGTCTCGATCTTCAAGTGATGGAAGCTATTGAGTCTGCGTCTATCGTTCACCCAAAACCGAATTTAATCGATTACGACAAAAAATACCTGGAGGAGAGAGTCACACCGTAAGTACACCGTTTTCCGTTATGTAATATCACGCATAATCCTACGAATTTACGATACGATCTTCTACAGAATTCAGCGATCCAGTCAATCAGTCACTTCAAATTACGCTTACAATACTCATACCATTGTGAAAAATCGTACATCGCCCCCAAAATCGAATAATCTAAGCGCGTGGATAGAATTAATCGGTAGCTCTACTGATTTGACTGAAATTTTGGATACGATAAAACGAATAGAATCAGTGCTCCTTGTTGAGGATAAGGTGAGCTTAGAAGGAGATTTCTTCGAGGAGAAAATACCGAAAATGATTCTAAGGTAGATTTTTGCGTTGTTATTCACAGCGAAAGGAACTGAGTGGATTGGAAAATCAGTTGGTGACGCAATTTGTTAAATTGTTGACTTTCTTCGGTAACTTGAATCCGGACTCGAACGTTGAAAGTTGCTACAGGAATGTTTTGACGCTGTTGATGAAAGTGAGTTGTCAAGATATCGACAATTTTATATTTTTTATCGCTGTTACTCATACGTTTTTCCTGCGAACAGTTCTTCTCCTACCCGAATCATTCACTCAAGGTGACCGATACGCAGTTGCAGCAGTTGTTGAAATTGTTGATCTCGTCGTTGGTAGAGAAGCGTCAGGAGAATTCTGATAATTGGATGACGTTGCAGAAAGTCATAAATAATTTAGTGTTGAAAGTTCTGGAGCGGTCCGAACACTCTATGGTTATAAGGTTAGTAATTTTATCCACTACGATGCATTTTTAAACGAAAGGATTGTATTCTGGATGATGTTTTTCTGCTCGCAGTGCCTTATTACAAATGTTGTATGAATCGGTGGCTTCATCCAATGCCGACCAGTATTACCAAGAACTGATCATGAAATGTATATGGAAGACTATTAAATATATACCGGAATGGGATACCGATTTAGACTACAATAAAGTGCTGTGCGAAATTTATAGGTTTATGAATGTGAGTTGAGCCTTAGCTTCTCCTTTTACGCGTTGTTTTTTTTTTTGAGTGGAATTGGTTGTAATCTTTGGGTTTGAATCTTAGGATTTTCCGAATAGTTGGTGGAAGCGTCAACCTAATGATACGCCGATGCGCACGTATAAAACGCTGGTACACGCTATCGTTACCGCTCGGGGCTCGGATATCCTTACGACCGTCAACTTCATTCCGGGCTTTAGCCAACAGAGTGAACTTTACCATTACATTAACAAATTACTACGGGTAAGTTGGATCAGTCTGGTCAAAACGTGGATGAACTTGGCCGGAAACGTAATGCTGTAAAATTTTATGGTTTGCAGCATATGAAGCTGGAAGAGAAGACGGATGAGGCTCCCGATAAAACTAAATATCATATGCCGCGCGTTCAGCATGAAGAATTGGCTCAGATATTGAAGAAAATCGGAAATAATGAAGAAACTCAGCAGGTGAGAAATTACAGTTTATGTATTATTGAAATCTTTGTAATAGTGAATCTGTTCGATTTATTCTTTTTTCATGTCCCTTGTCCGTTTCCTGGAGTTTTTTTGACCTTACATTAATTACGGATTGGAGAAAAATCCGACCTCCGAGTTATAATATGGAGGGAGGGGGGGGGGGGGGGCTTGGAAAAATGCTGACTTTTGAGCTGTTCAGCGAAGGATAGGTATGAAGAGGAGAGGAGAGAGAGTGGGGACTTGGAAAACTTTTGACTTCAGCATGCATTAGAGGAGACGGACAGATGTGAAAATGAAAGGCGAAAAGAAAGTCTTTCATTTTCGCGCTGTTAGGAGACGAGGGCAGTTATGAAAAGGAGAGAAAGAAGAGGAAAGAGAGAGGGAACTGAAAAAACACGTTTTCAGACGATCTTCATAGGAAGAGAGGGACAGGTATAAAGAAGAGAGAAGGGGGAAAGAACTTGAAGAAATTATTTTCGAGTAGGAACAGATATGAAGAGGTGAGAGGAAGGGATTTGAAAAACGTCGACTTCCGGGCTGGTTATTACAGGAAAGGTACAGATATGGCGAAGAGGGAGGGTGGGGACTTGGAAATTCGTTGACTTTTGAGCTGTTGGAAAGAGGAGAAAGGGAGGTGACTTCAGAATAACGGATAGACATGAAGCGGAGGATAGAGAGGGAGGGGACCAAGAGAAACTTTGATTTTTGGAATGTTTATATGAGGAGAGGAACAGATATGTAGGGGAGAGACGAAGGGGATTCAAAAAAAGTCGACTTTCGAGTTCTTCATTACACAGAAACACGTTGGTTAACGTTCATTTTCACGTTACGGCACTTTTATACTGTTTAATTTTTGAAAAATTTCAAAAATGTTCGTTAATAAAAGAATAAAATTAAAACAATATGAAAAGGAGGGGGGAGGGGACTTGAAAATTCTTCAACTGTCAGGCTATTCATGAGAGAAGAGGAAAGAGGTGGAGAATTTGTCGGTTTTCGAAATATTTATGTGAGGAGAGTGACGGATAGGAAGGTAAGAGAACAAGGAGATTTTAAAAAACGTCATTTTCTGGCCTGTTAATTATAGGAAAAGTACCGATATGGAGCCTGGGAAGGGAGGGAACTTTGAAAGTCTGCGACTTTCGGACAATTCAAAAGAGGAGAGAAGGACTTGAGAAAACTTTTATTTTCGGGCTGCTTTTGAGAGGAGACGGACAGATACGAAGAGAAGGGGAGAGAGGAGGAGACCTAAAAAAACTTGAATGTTGGGGATGTTTCCATAAGACGAGGGGCAGATATGAAGGAGAGAGGGACGGAATTTGAAAAAACGTTTATAACAGGAAAATGGACAGACTTAGAGAGGACGGAGGGAGGGACTTGAAAAATCTTCGACTTTCCCGCTGTTTATTTCAGGAGAGGTACAGATATGAAGAGGAGAATGAAGAGAGAAAAGACTTGAGAAAATTTTGATTTTCTAGTTATTTGAGACGGACAAATATGAAACGTGGAAAAACATTGATTTATATAAGGAGAAGCATAGCTATGAAGAGGGGGGTGAGAGAGAGAGAGAGGGGGGGGGGAGTGATTGAAAAAACTCTAAATCTTCGAGTTGTTTGTAGGCGGAGAGTGGCCTATATGAAGACGAAAAGAGACAGAGAAGGGACTCGAACAAACTTTGTTATTCGGGCTGTTCATAACAGGAGAGGGACCGACGTGAAAAGTAGAGGAGAGAGGGAGGGATTTGAAAAACATTGGTTTATAAGAATAGAGTGACAGGCATGATGAGGACAGAAAAGAGGCAGATAAATTGAGAGAACTGAGACTGTTTCTAAGAGGAAAGGGACAGATATAAAGAGGAGCGATTAAAGAACCTGAGCTATTTATAAAAAGAAAAGAACAGATATAACTACAGGAAGAGGACTTAGTAGGCTTTCGAATCTTAGTTTTTTCTTATTCGTTCAAATTCTTGTCCAAACGGTTAGTTATCTAAAAAATTTTATGAATAAAAGTTTTGACGGAAGTGGCATGAAGTTTTTTTATTAAAATTATTGTTTTTTCGTTCTAAAACTCCAAATTTCTATTTTTTCTCAAACAGGGTCTTCGAATGCTGTACGATTTCAAGAAAAATTATCCTGAAATCAATATCAATCAATTTTTGTCGAAAACATCACCTTATTTCCAACGTTACGTATCCAAAGGACTGGAAGCGGTGCAAGCCGAAAAAGAAGGCCAAATACTGCAGGACGATTATATCAACTCGAGTGAGTATTTAAAAGTTGTTTTGCGTTGAAAGTTTTATGCAGTATGTGGTCAATCGGCCGAGAGGTCGCTCACAAACATTTAAAACCGAATGATGAATTCAAAACTGGAAACTGGCGGCAAGGTACTCATAGAACGGTTGCAAATTGCCTGAAAATTTCATCAGTTGGCTATGTAAAGACAAAAAATCGCTCCTCGCGGTGTTTCTCATTAATTACTTTGTTTGAAGCGAGGAGAGAACCTGTTCTATGAGAGGGGGAGAGATTTTATATTTACAGCTCGGTATTCGGTATTTTCCTAAAATTTCTCTCCCCCTTTGTCTCTATAGGTCGAAGGTCGTTACCGAGAATTTTCTCGAATGACACTTTCTCAGATATACACCTTCTCCTTTTCCTCCTCTTCGGAAGCACAGTCTCTCATGTATGTAGTTCGAAGCTCAATCCCAAGTCCCAAAAAGGCCTGAAGCGAACTTTTTAAAGTAGGTCAGAGAGTTCCGTACATTCTTCCGAATAGCTTCCGCCACGCTCAGAATCACACCGGTATAGATACTGCTCCGTCTCGCATTTTTTTCTCTTATTCATACCTCCTGATGCTCAGAAAACTGTCTTCTCAAGCTTCCTCTGCCCTCTCAAATAACTCAAAATCCATCACTAATACTCTAAACGTTCTCTCGTCTACATACTCTTATAAATCCATTTGACTTCAAATACTTCTTCACAAGCTAATGAGCGCCTGTGTTGTGAAATAGCTTGTAAAACAAACAAAAAACAATCGACATTATTTTCGTCAATTCGAATTTCGTTTTTCATTTATCGAAAATGTTTCAGGTGATAAACTTTCGGATCATTCGTCGGATTCGAACGAAAATACAATGCTCGAGGTCGAGAATGGCGCGGGTGAGAGCCTAGAGTCGGACGCTCAACGTTATCAACAAAAACTAAAAATGTTACAAATGAGAGCTGGCTGGGATCAACATAGAAAGCCTGGCTCTGCACCTAATATGAATAGCGAACAGCCTTCAAATTTAATTCCTACGTTACGGATCACTTCACCACCGCAAAAACATTTCGGGGTGAGTTGATTTTTCTCTAATAGTCGACTACGTATCAGATTTCTTCCGTAAGGGATCGTTTCGATCCATGAACTCCGATGATGTATGATCTTAGTTTCGTGGAATTTTATTTTGCGTTGATTGTTTATCGCTAGTTCTGAAAGAACTTGTTTGGAAGGTGGAGAAGGGGAACTTAATTTTGACTTTCGAGCTGTTTAGAAGAGGAGATGGACAGATATGAACAGAAAAGGAGGGAGGCAGAGAAGTAAAAAAAGAAAACGTTGACTTTTAGGCTCTTTATATGAAGAGAGAAATAGATATAAAGAGAAAAGGGGAAGGAGACTCGGAAAAACTTTGATTTTCGGACTATTTATGTGAGGAGAAACACAAATATGAAAAGGAGAGGAGAGAGAAAGTTTGAGAAACATATGATTATGAGTTTTGATCTAGAGAAACATCGAACTCACCCTCGCTTCAGTGTCTTGTTTAAACTAGTTTAGTGGTATAAAATGATGATTAATATCCGGATTCTGATTTTGTTTTCAGGATGCCGATGGAGATACTTCGTCTCTCGAGCAGATAAGAAGAAAATTATCCCAAATTAAAGGTGGCAATTGATGCTGGAAACAAGATTTCATCATGGGATCATATCAATACGCAATTTTGCCCTGTTGTTCTCTTTTTTTTATACGCTTGTTCATTTTTTCCCCATTAATTTATTTTCTCTTTTTGTTGTTTGAATTATTTTCTATTCGCCTTATCGATGTATTTTTGGTTCTCGTGTGAACTGTGGATTACACAAATTAAGGTGTTCGTTGGTCAAACCATCAGTTTGCCTCCTTTCATTGTGACCAAAAATTTTCCATATGATCGTTTTTCACAAATTGTAAATTGAATTACGTACCTAAGGCAAACTACGCGAAATTCCTTGATTTGTAATGTTGGTGTTTTATGTGTTTATTAATATTGCTGATTACTATTTTTTTTTTCTTTTTTTTTTTAAACGTAACATGACTAAGATGATCCTAGAGCTATCGTATTTTGTAAGAAATCATTGCATAAATAAAATTACGCGTACTACTTTTTTTTTCGTAAATTGAATAAGTTATGATTATTTCTCCGTTTCCCTCCGGAATTATTTTCCTCGCGGTCAACATGAAATATGTTATCGTTTGTCATGTATGATTTTTTATGTAAGTATTACGGTATACCTATTGTATCCTATGTGTTTTTCATGTTCATTATTTTGTCAGTCGTAAAAACAAATGTTTAGTTAGTGCGAGTTTGAAAATCATCTTCATTTTGGAAGAGTGAGAATGTCGTTCATGTGTTTGCGTTGTATGTATGTCCTTTTTAATTATAATTTTATTAATCTGGAAAAGATAAGAGTATTAACTCCCGTTTTATCTAACACTCATTTTTTTTTGTAATTTAATGGAAAATGAAAAAGGTAAATTTTGTAGGTAAAAAAAAAATAATAAAAACTTTATACTGTAATCTCGTTTGTTATATACTTTCGTATCGATTGAAATGTGCCGTTGATAAAACATATTCACTATGGAATGAAAGGAATGGCATTAGTTTACGTCAATTTTTACGGAGCAACGTATTTTTTCAGAATGCAAGTGTTAGCGATTTTGTTCTCTTTTTGTGAGTATCAATCAGTTTTATACGTCGGGCGAAAATATTGTGTTAATGGTTCGTATGATTGTAGGTTTTACGACGTTGAGTGGCGAAGAAACTGTTGAAACTACCACTCCGGACTTCATTGGTAAATACTCAAAAATATTCGTAATTCATCTTCTATTTCTCTGCATTATTGGGTGAATTTTGTGAACTGCAGCTACACCCATCACTGGTCCATTCCTTGAGTCCGCCTATCTCGATAGTCTGATGGAAGCTAAATGGCAGCTGGACGATCAAAGGTTTCATATTCGCTTCACGAAACAGTGTTATAACATTTTATTAAGATGTCAGAATTTGAACTATTATTGACCGTTCTAGAAGAATTTTACAATCAAACGATTGTTTTAGTCGGCCAGAAACAGAGAGACGAAGAAGGTTCGGGTCAGTTTTTAATCGAAACTCTATATATCAACTCTCCTCTACATACTTGGGTTAAAATTAATTGTTCAACGTTTCGCAGCTGAGAAATACGATCCCACTTACAAGGTAGTCTTCTTGAAACTGTATCATTGTTGGAACGATCTAATCGAATATTTGGATAAACAGACGCCGAAATATCATACAGAGAATCGAATGAGAAGGATGCGAGAAGAGATGAGCAATGCTGCCAATACGTCGCACGATACTTATTATCTCATATCGGAAATTCAAATGAACATGGCGACTACACCCCCAAAACCGTGGAATCAAACTCGTCCTACATTGGAAGCCAGGGAGTCCATCATTCGGTTGTCAGTTCCACCTTGGTCAGTCCTGGCACCGCACTGCAAGTTCAGCAACTTGGCCTGCAAACTACGTACCAAATGCGTAATGCTGAGGGATCGTTTCTCAGGAACTTTTTTGGGCTCAGTTTCCTGATGCGACCGGATGAAATTGAACAGTGTATAAGTGTCGACTTCGATGTCATTGCTCCAGACCTCGAAGCAGTCGACAATTTCATCGAATATGTTCTCCGTGTGTACATTGACGATGGCTGTCCATTCCCGCCATCAATGTGGGCTGCGTACGACGTTCATCGCGCGAGGCGTTAATAGCAAACTGATGTAACCCTAATAAAACGCCGGAGCGCCTGCCCCATCGAGAATACAACCTAACGTACACCGAAGAGCCACTTACGTCAGTTCTGATCTTGATAAATCTCGCAGCTGAACTTGCTGTAAAAGGTTTTTAAAACTCGTTTGTGCATATCTGCAATTTACGCCTATGCGACGTACCTAACTTGCGGTCACGCACTTCATTTGCCTAGACTATTCCTTCAAATATTGCGGGGAATCGATCAGGCCTTCGCCTTTCCTCTCGTCATGAAACCAACCCAGGGCCTTGCCCCGGTTGTCGCACCTAATCATTTCTCCTTACTAACTATGTAATGTCGAGTCCCGAATAGCAGCCTGATGGCTACAGGTTCAGCAATTCCTACGATTGCCCTGCAGTGTCCACTTTGGAGGGTAGAACCGAGTTCACTACCACCTTATCTAGGGCGTCCAACCACAGCCTTGGATTTGTGCGACAAAGCCCCTGGCACCTAACTCAGCCGGTACCACTTAACCTGACTAGCCGATGCCAATCACCACACAAGCCCCATTATAAGAGACGTTCCTGTCATGAACTTCATCTCATGGCCTTTGACCTCAAGGGTCCCAGCCCCTGCTCAGGCTTCCCTAGTACTAATCAGGAGAACAATAATTGGTTTCTCCGTTGTATAGATCAAAACTTGTCTGCAGTCTTAAGGCGCAGTCTTTGTACTTTCACCGGGATTTTGCTGGTGGTTCGTACGCTAAGCACTGCTTGAAGAGCCGCTGTCACAAGTTGTCTGAAATGCATGATGCCGTTCTTCAACCCGTCTTTGGGAGATTCTGGATTTCAGTGTTGAAACAGCTCAACAACTCTGGCCAAACGACTTCACTGCCCGCGGTGCCATCGTCAAAGTCACGTATCTTCAAAGTAGTTCAGAACAGGACCCAGACCAGGTGAAAAAATAAGGTCTTCTTTCTTAGTTATCGTTTCAAACGCTTCAACGACCTAGCCTTACGACCGCAGGCAAACTACTCGAATTTATTGGAGGACTAGTAAGCCGACTTCCGGTATCTTCTGGATTTTGTAAGGGAAATTTTCTCAAGTAAATTTTCTCGCATGGTAAATTTTTTCAGATAAATTTCCTCTGGAAAATTTTCGTAAGGCAAACTTTGCAGGCAAATTTTCCTGTCACAGCGCAGAAGACCATAATTTTGAATTTTGTGAGGTTTTAAGATGCTGATCTGTGAGCTATTTTTCTTCTTTATCATAAATGTGGTTTTAATATGTGAGCTTATCGATTCGAACTTTTTTTTTGGTAAGTTTCTATTTCTGTTTCAAGACTGGTCCTTACTCAAGAAGTTTATTCTTTTGTCCGACCATGACCCTAAATTACCGGGACTGTAGCGCGTACAAACCAGCACATTAATAGACTCGTTCACAAAGAATAAACGATCGAACAGTACAGGAAGTTTCCATCTACCTATAATAACCGTTGAATCGTTAAAATCAGACGAAGAAGGAGCGAAAGATACTTTGAGAATTGGAATGAGAACGTAAAAAATTCCCAATTCATCTAATCAGCTATCGCCGGCCGCTATTAAAACTCAATAATCTGTCTATCTAATTTCATTTCGTGTGCAAGCGTGTCGAGAGCAGTCACGTGGTTCGGACAGATCACGTCGTCGTCGCGTCAACTCAGCTGATCGCTTGTTACGCGTGCACTCAGCGTCAAAGTTGGTTCTGGAATTTTCGGAGGAACTCGTACGAGAGGGAAGGTGGAGACGATCATTCGCCAATCAGCGTTCTCGCTCCCCCTGTACTGTAGTAGCTTGCTCGGCTGGCAAATGCGACGTCTATGTAATTACGATTTAAATCTTGGTTGCCAGTAGTATTTGATTCGTTGTCGATTGCGCGTTAACTTCGTGCGATTTTCTAGAGCGATTCTTCTTGCGCTGTGTTTTTTCCCTATCAGTTGTATTTTTTAAATTTGTCGAACTGAAAAGCATATAAAGATATGATTGCGAAGGTGTCTGTTCAAATTTTCATTCTCATTTATTGCTCCTGCTGCTTGCTGAAGACGACGAACGCTTGGTTTTTGAATGATTTTACCGATGGTCACGCCGATGTTTTCTCGACCATTGACAGGTAAGGACTTCCTCCCGGCTTTATTATCCTGCCAAGAGGCTACGATCAAATTTCGTCCTAAAAGGAGTTGTTTCCTTTTCTCAGAGAGAATTCGCGAGAACTGTCCAATGATAGCTGTTACGCAGGGTGTAAATTTTGCAAAAAAATTTGAAAAGTATAAGGACTTCTCATTCTGGATTAGTGGACTAATCCTGTTAATGTGTGAAACAGAGCACGATGAATTTCTATAGGAAAGTGAAACGTCACTCCACGTCCGCGTCCTGTTGTCTTTTGGCCAGTACCGGCCTACCTGTCGCTTATATTCAGTTCTCAATTGTCATTCATTAGGCAGCACGGTATAGTGCAGCTGTACCACGCTACGCTCTACCGGTTTACCACTGTTGTTCATTTTTGTAATAAAGATTGTTCGAACAAAATTTACACACACTGACTGGTACTATATGCAGTACATGACTATACACCTTCGTAGCCGTACTATACTCTCCTCTCCACAACGCTCGAGTAATTTTCTCGTACTATTTCGTGCGAAGCTTACAACGTATATTATATGACAGTAATACGAGCTTCACATTTCAATTTTCTTACTTTCAAACTACAGAACACATTATTGAGTGTAGACATAAACGGACGTTCGTTTGAATCTCATTCTATATTGTAGAGTCCCTATTCATGAGATTTAGTCCTACGCTTTGTAGGTATTTCATCTTTCAATATTCTTGCGGGTTTGCGTCACGGATGTTGAATTCGTGCGACCTATAATTTGGCATATAATTGCCATGTACATTGTTCAAATACATCGCAGTTTATCTTTGCAAATTCGCGACTCTACTTATGACTCAGTCTTCAAAATTAGTCAACTTTCGTGTTTTACGCCTGCCCTCCTTCAATTGCGAGACAAGTTCCTGTATCCCATTTAAAACGTCCATGCGGGACAATTAACTGACCACATATACGAGTTATCGAATATTTGTAGCAGTAAAGTGCGCTTAATGTACTGCCATGCGGTGATTTCTTGGCTAAAATTACCATAATCCGGATCGGGTTCATGGCGGAAGAAGCAACCTGGAAACCGATCACGAAGGTACGAGTTTATTGTGAAGTTCGACGGAGACATCCCCATTACCATAAATTGTCCTAAAAGAAGAGGATTTTTGGTGAGCGTACATGGTCACGAAGTTTCTTCTTACGTTGTCAAGCACCTTTAGATAGCAGAACTTGAAGTTTCTTCCAGGCCTCACTTGTTTCTAGAAATTAGAACTCTACATTTTGCAAAGATGAAGTTGAGAGTAGATGAGCGGAGGATAGACGTGTTCATTCGGAATGACTTATCACTTTCGGCAAAAGATATTAATATTAAAATGTTTCAAATTCGTGCAGAAAATCTGTTTTATAGCGGGTTAATTGGGAAGAATTCCACCGTCCTTCCAGAGAATTGTAGTTGCGAGAGAACCTGGGGTTTAAACTTACTGTGGGAGGGGCTTTAACCAATTCCGAACATCGAATTATATGATTGATCAAAATTTAACCTTCGAAGATTTCGAGAAGGGGAGGAAAAACTTCGAATTTAATTGGCACGAACAGCAAACCGCTCTATGGAAAGAATTGAGGAGTATGGCATTTTCAGTATCTTGTAATTTGTTGGTACGCTGCTCATTGTAGGTGATTCAAGTCCTCGTCAAAATTTCCCAAGCTCCCCCCTCCCCTCTCTCTTCAATAGCTCGATGGTCGGAAATGTTTTCAGTCCCAAGGTTGAGAAAAAGGTGAAAGGAGGACAAGTTTGTCTATGTCAAAAATAGGTCAATATTTTTCCTGGAAACCGTATCTTTACAAATGGCAGATGGAAAAATTTTTCGAAAGACCCCCTACGTCAAATTTCCATCGAACAAACTTTTGGCAGGAATAAGATTTGGAAAAATTGAGAGGGGAAGGGTCGCTTAGGGATAGTAGTAGAAAAAATCCTGTCATTCCAACTGTATAGGAAAGGATGATGGAGGGTAAGTCGTTGAACCGAGGGGTACTTCATATGGCCACAATCGTGAATTCTCTGAATGTTTTTTCTTTGAACTGTTCGTTGCTAAAATAAATAAATTGAATGAATTTATGAATTCCCTAGGCCAGCGATTCCCAATCTATGGGTCGCGAAAAAATTCGAAGTGGATTTTCAAAAATTCTGAAAATGTTCGTATGCGTAAATAAAATAAAATATACTCCTAACTAAGAAGTACTGTTGCATTCAGTGACTTCAGATGTACGTTCAATGATCAATTAATCTGTATCGCCTCATGGCATTGACGTCAGTTTTTGTACTTACTGATGTGTGTTCAGGGCTGTAGGCAAAGAATATTTGCAGTTAGCACCGGTTCGGGCTGCCCATTCCTTTCAAATACCCCATCCTGTCTACAGAAGCGCTGAACCTACTTTTGCCATTTTCCTCATCGTATTTATGTGAGGATGGCATCTCAGCCATTATCGGAATTGTTTGGAGCCGAGTCAATATTTGCGCCTAAAAATTAGAATCACGAAAAATGAGCCAATTTTAAAATTGTGTCGTCATCCATAAAATTGTGAGAACCGTTACCCTAGACCACTGAACCGAATTTCGAAAGTCTTTTTCGCATTTCTTCTGCAGTTCTTGTGTTACAGCGAAGTCGGCCTTCTCAATACGACTGTCTACAAGATGATATTTTTGAAATTTGTAGACCCAGTAGCTCCTGAGAACGAATTTTTCCAAGTACCTTCCTCTATTTAGCTCGTCACTCGAAATTCTCCCAAAGCCATCCTCTACACAGTTTCAAAACTCAAAATTTTCCCACCTTTGCTTCTCTACGCAAGCGTTTAATTCAAAAATCTGTCCGAGCAATGAAGTTTCGCCCAGTCTTTCCTCGATAGGGATTTAATTTTTTTTTTTTTTAAAGACTTTCCTATAATCTTGTATCACATTTCAGGATATTGTTTTGAATTTCCTTCTTGGATTACCCCTCAACAGCTTCAAAATTACCGGAATTTCCTCCTCGGTCTTCTTTAGTACCTTGAATGCTGAAAATTTTCCCCTGGACCTCATCAGTTTAGGGTCGAATTCTTCACCGTTAGCTAACATTTTCGTCAAAACGTTGATAACGTCATCGAGAACCATTTTATCTCATGTTCATGATTTACTCGTTTCTTTATTCCATGTTATTTCGAAGATATCTCGATAAGATCTGGAATGAATTTGTTTAAAGTCACTTACATCTTGCATTTCGTTTACCGACGAGGGAAAGAACGAGCATCCGTAGATTTATGATGCTCGTGGATGATGAGTTTAACTTATTTATTATCTGGGAAAGTTGTCGTCTCATGAATACATCATCGTGTAAAGCAAACAAAGAGCTCACTAACGACAGTAAGACAAAGACGGTGGTTAGAAAATGCATATAAATGAAGAAAGAGAGAAATAGATGAAGAAGAATGAAGAAGAAAAAAAAAAAAAAACAAAAATTAATAGTTACCGTATATTGTTGAGATGATTACACGCTTTCTACACTCCGGAGCAAGATGACGCATCATTATACGGTATACAATTACGGATTATTACTAATTTGGCTGACTAAAAACCACAAGTCAAGTTATAGATGACATCTAGGATAATTTGAAGTTACGATCGAAATACTCGAGTTTTTTAGTGGAAATACCAATGGCGGATGAAAAGTCTTTGTAAAAAAATTGATGTTACCTACCTTGCTGCTTTGAGAAATTGTGTAATTATTTCGAGATTCTAAGAATGTAAAACTAGGAAAAAGTGAGAAAGAATTTCTACTACAACTATGTCGATTTCCAGGATTTCCTTTCGTATAGAAAATTTATAGCAGGGAATTCACGATCCCTGTCTGATCTCATTGAGAGATTTTCCGAATCCAACGTCTTGTGGATGTAAACCTCTTGAGTCGAAGTTTTTCTGAGTCCCTCAAATGCAGCAGGTGGCTTTTCACATTGTCTTTCAGTTGAGTCCATATCCGAGTTCTCGTGATTTCAATTCTCTCAAGTCCCTCTGACACAAAAGCCAGCTCCTCCTTTTCCTTTTCAGTCGGAAATTTTCCAAAACTCCTTTTCTGGTAGGTCGCAAGGTTTTTCTGATCAAGTATCATTTATGAATTTTTCAAATGAGAGAATAAGGGCCGTATTAACTTGAAGTAGATTTTTCCAAATCCATACAGCTCGTGACTAGAAATCTTTTCAAAAGGCACTTAAAAAAAAAAACTTTCTGCTGTGCAATAATTGAAGACCACAAATAACGTCTTAGAGTAGATGACGTCGTCAATAATTTTCTTCCGAAAGTAGGTGAAGGCCACGTTCATCTTATGACGTCATCAGCGGGTTGAAATCTTGACCTAGCTTGCATGCTTGTTTTTTATTTTTATGTTGAGCGAATGCATCAACAAAAAAGTAGCGGATTCCCCGCTGAAAATTTTCCTCCAACAATAAATTGCAATTTGAAAGTTTTTAAATTCTGAAGTGCGAAGGTCGTGAAATTTTCTAAATATTTACACTGAATATGAAGGGGTTACACTTGATTTTCTAGCCTTTGACTTTCCCAGGTGTTTTGTTTCAAATTTTGTGCCTGATTTCACTCCAGAATTCGTGAAAAGTTGCTATCATTTTCTGGCGTCATGAATAAAAGCACGAGGAAAGAACAATTGGTTCTATTGAAAGGAAGGTAGGGTAGCAGAGATTTCCATTTAAGATAATTACCGGTATTCATGAGAGTGTCGAACTATTTGATGCAGGTGTAGAATCTGAAATGTAGTTCAAGAAGATGCAAATATATAATTTGTTCTTTTCTTTCCAGGTTCAAAGATCTAGAATCGTTAGAAAGCGAACCTATACCCAATGGATCTGAGTCGGCACCCGTGTCATCGAATGAGAAAGAAAATCCGAATAGAGAAATTCTAGCCTCCGGTACGTACCTAAATTATATTTTTTCGTGAGCGTATACCTCGACGTGAAGGCGAAGGCCATTCATGTTCAGTAGATTGATATTGTTATTCATACGTCGGCTCGTTGACATAAGACACCGTTCGAATGAATAAATGTTCGAGAGTACACATGCCAGGGCTCATTTGTACGAGACATCCTGTCGTTTATCTTATGACCAGTATTGTAGAGCCACTCCTGTTCATAACTCGAGACTATCATATTTGTGCACCTAAAAGCCAAACACATTTTCAACGAAAATATTATTCTACGCGTTCTTTTTTTAGATTTATTATCGAGCTTGTTTCGCGGTGGACTGGGTCTTCCTCATGGAATGTCATTCCTTAAACAAATTACCAAACAACCATGGTGGAAAGGGTACGTATATCATCTCTTTCACCTGACCTCGTATTAGTGTGTAACTCTCTTTACCGCGATAAAAAAAAAATGCTACAAAAAAGCTTTCAGCTAATCTATTTAGGTCTAAATGAATAGTCGTCCGTACGGAAATAAGCTCGTACTGCGTCCCAAGTGCTAGTACGTATACGATAGTGGTATTTAAATTTTATCGTGTATTACTTCTTTCGAAAAGAGGGGTATTCATAACAATCTGCGCGATAAGTCTTAGCAGTGCCGGCACTATGTGTAATGGGCGAGGAAAATGACTCATAAATTGGATCTAAACATGGGCCGTAGGAACATATTATCGTGGTAGCAATAATAATAATACTCTGCGGAAGAATTTATTATCGCTGCACTTGCGATAACGAGGGAAATGGAAATTAAAAAATATTTCAACGATATGGAGCAGAAATGTACACAATGACGTTGTAACCATTGAACCGAAGGTTTTTGAAGCACCTATAATTCCAAATGAGTATTGAGCAGCCTTTACTATAAGAAAATGGATTATGATTAAAAGGGAAAGGAAGTTCAACGGCTGATTATGAGAAACTCCCGGCTCACTTTGTTCATTTTTTGCAGCGTCGTCTTGATTAACTAACTTATATTGATTTTGGCGAACAGAAAACCTGTTTTGCTAGGTTTTTCGACTTTGATAAAATCAGGATCGATCATTTGGTCGAAATTATTCCCCATTCTCCCTTATTTACAGGGCAATGCTTGAAATTATTTGAGGTCCTTCTCTTGATAACAAAGGTGAAAAAATAAATTATCCAAAAAGAACAAATTTATTAATTCAAATGAATTTACAACCGTATAAACATTAAAATAATGCAGACTGAGCCAGCTTTCGGCTA
This sequence comes from Aspidiotus rigidus, assembly GCA_035079385.1. Classification (NCBI taxonomy): domain Eukaryota; kingdom Metazoa; phylum Arthropoda; class Insecta; order Hemiptera; family Diaspididae; genus Aspidiotus; species Aspidiotus rigidus. The sequence continues at coordinate 7,920,582 of JAVHKY010000030.1, forward strand.
AAAATAAGCCATTATCAAAGCAATACGAAGCACAGACTAAAGTAATTACAAGTACAACACGAACAGGAAACCGAAAACGCGTGAGGTAGGGAAGGAAGAAGATGACGGAATCATGGTGATTCATGACTAGAGCAATAAACCTTCTCGATAAACTCATCTTCTGGAATAAACTGGTTAAGAAGAGTAACTTTAGTATCATGTTTATGGCGGACGATTTCAATATTTTCAAGAGCAGTACGTTTCCTATAGGAACTCTCATTATGAAGCAAGGTAACAGAGCCCTCTTCGAACTTATGATTTTGCGATATGAGGTGGTCAGCAAAAGCAGACTCACCTACAGAATTGGACTTCCAAGCCTTCATATGCTCTTTCTCTCTTATTTTAAGTTGGCGACTAGAGTGAATCTCTCATCAGGAAGGTACCCTTGAAAAAGATGATTCTCGTACCAAACCCTGTACCGCCTAGGCTGTATGGCCTCCCTAAGGTCCATAAGGAAGGTACTCCTATGAGGCCAGTAGTTTCTTATGTCTCCTCCCCTGCTTACTACTTGGCTAAATTCCTTGACCGGTGGTTCAAGTCTAGGGTTGACTTTATATCTAAACACTCTGTGAAAAATTCTGTTAATCTTATTGAGAATATTGTTGATACTCCTCCTCAGGGTTCCTCTTTGCTCTCGTTTGATGTAGTAGGTCTCTTCCCTCATATTCCAGTGGCCCCCACGCTTCAATGTTTGGTTGAGCTTTTAGTTTCTGCTCAAGTTTCCCACGAGGAGATTTCTGAATTTTTTGAATTGCTTAATACCTGTTGGAATCCTAACTTCTGTTTATTTGATGGTAAAATTTATGAGTTCCCCTCGGAGGTGGGGATACCTATAAGTTCACCTTTGGGCTCCCTCATTTCTGAGGTGTTCATGTTTAGGCTTGAAACCGAGTTATTCTCCTGCCTTCCTGCCTCTCTAGACCATATCGTTTACTCGTACAGGTACGTCGATGACGTTCTGTATCTGTGGAGCGGCCTCGACCATCTGAGGGATGCGTTCCTTGAATACATCAATAGTTTATATCCTTCTATAAAATTCACCATGGAGGTTGGTAGCTCTCACATCAATTTCATGGACCTCTCCATTACTGTCTTTAATAACCATTCATGAGTTCAGCATCTTTAGGAAGGGGACGTGCACTGACATGACCATACATGGGTCTTCTTTCTGCCCCCCTTCCCATAAATATGCTGCTTATAACTCCTTAGTTCACAGGCTTGTCCACGTTCCTCTGAGCTCCTCAGAGTTCTCTAAAGAGGCTTCGGTCATTAAGAACTTGGCCATTCGCAATCATTTAGATATCGATATCGATGGTTTGATAAGGAAAAAATTAATCAAAAAATTTCTTGATGGGACTACCTCCCTCCCTTTCTCCCTCGTAATACTAATGATAAATCTAATAGAGTCGCCTCCCCTATTTGGGCAAATTTTCTTCTACATTAAGTCGGGTCTTAAAACCCTTTGGCTTTAAACCAGTTTATTACTGTCTCACTACTGTTAAAAGAATTTTTATAGTAATACTAAGGATCGCATTCCGAAGAATGAGTCGAGTGGTGTTTATAAAATTAAATGTCAGGATTGTGAGAGTGTTTATATAGGTGAAACTAGTCGCCAACTTAAAATAAGAGAGAAAGAGCATATGAAGGCTTGGAAGTCCAATTCTGTAGATGAGTCTGCTTTTGCTGACCACCTCATATCGCAAAATCATAAGTTCGAAGAAGGCTCTATTACCTTGCTTCATAATGAGAGTTCCTATAGGAAACGTACTGCTCTAGAAAATATTGAAATCGTCCGCCATAAACATGATACTGAAGTTACTCTTCTTAACCAGTTTATTCCAGAAGATGAGTTTATCGAGAAGGTTTATTGCTCTAGTCATGAATCACCATGATTCCGTCATCTTCTTCCTTCCCTACCTCACGCGTTTTCGGTTTCCTGTTCGTGTTGTACTTGTAATTACTTTAGTCTGTGCTTCGTATTGCTTTGATAATGGCTTTTTAGCCGAAAGCTGGCTCAGCCTGCATTATTTTAATGTTTACACGGTTGTAAATTCATTTGAATTAATAAATTTGTTCTTTTTGGATAATTTATTTTTTCACCTTCGTTATCAGTATGTGCCGTAATTTAGAAGGAAGGATTAATCCTTCTCTTGAATTAGGAGAATATTTGAAGGAGTAAAACAAAAGAAAACTGCAGAAGGACCGCACAAAATTGACAACACTGAGCGCTCTCGGCTAAACAGCCATTCTCGAAGTAAAGAAAGCAACTACCAACAAGAACCAGTGATATCAAACCGAGTCATGACCGAACCAACGAGTCATCGAAATGTGAATCATTTCCGTACACTAGTTCGATCAATCCTTCTTCAGGAATGTGTCTGTTCAAAACGTTAACGTAACTATTATTCTGATGTCGGAGCATTTCTATTTCCTCAAGGGCCAGACGTTTAAATTACGAATTTTCCCTTTGGAGGAGGACTTCGGACCCCTCTTCAAAGTTGTGACCCCTTTCAATCAAATGATCAGCAAGGGCTGACTCCCCCACTTCCCTTTCATCCAAGCTTCTTGGTCATCCCTATGTAGACGCTGGGGCAATCTCCACGAGCTACCCTATAGTCCCCTCCTCTCTCGGCCACTGGAATAGGGTCCTTTAATTTCACGAAAAGACTCTTAACAGTAGTGTGATTGTAAAAGGCGGGCCGAAAACCGAAAGGGCGAAGGATACGGCAGGTCGTGGAGTCGAGGCATTTCCTAGTGAGTCTCCTACGAACCATAAGATCAATGTCTACTCAGACCTGATTTACTGTAGCCGGAAGGTTTATAATAATTAATTCTTTGAGAAAAGCGGCTTAATCCAAGGGGATATGAATCAAGCGATGTATCAGGCCATTAAAAGTAGCAACTTTGTGGGCAACAGGTACGAGTGACGACCCGTGGATGGTAATATCGGTCGAGATATTTTTTCTATAAATATCCAAATTCATGGATACCGTTAATGACGGAAACAGACAAGTCCAAGAAGTTTATAGAGAAGCCACCTAACTTCCAGTGTAAATTTTATGGAAGGGTAGATTGCCCTAGCGTCTACATAGGATAACCAGCCGTCAACTCCAAATTAGAGTTGATGAGCACAAAAAATCTTGGATGAAAGGGGAATGGAGGAATCAGCATTTGCTGATCATTTGATCGAAAGTGGTCACAACTTTAAAGAGAGGTCCAAAGTCCTCCTCCATAAGGAAAATTCGTAGTTTAAACATCTAGCCCTTGAGGAAATAGAAATCCTCCGACATCGGAATAATAGTGACGTTACCGTTTTGAACAGGTACATTCTTGAAGAAGGACTGATCGAACTAGTCTACGGGAATGATTCACAATTCGATGACTCGGTTTGATATCACTTTTTCTCGTTGGTAGTTGCTTTCTTAACTTCGAGAATGGCTGTTTAGCCAAAAGCGCTCAGTGTTTTTAATTTCGTGCGGTACTTTTAAAGTTTTGATTATGGATGACCTCCTCTTGATATACGTAGCTCACTCGATAGTTGGAATTTTTTCAATTCCTTCTCCCTCCTCCTCATATAGCTCGAAGGGTGAAATGTTTTTACTTTTCTAGAGTAACTCCCCACTGAACTACAGTGACTTTTAAGCGACGTCGATTGCAAGTCGAATTAGTTTTGCCTAACCAAATGTTGACCGCAAATCGACCCATGATGATTCCCTCACTCAGTTTCATCGACTCATTGATGACGTTGAAATCGAGTCGAATATTGGGATTAGATCAATGTAGACCTCAAATAGGCCCGATCGATACCAGTGACGTCAACGTGCAGTCGATTTCAACGAAAATAGCGGATGGTAAACATTTTTTCTAAATAAACTCCCGCAAGACAATTTTCCTGTTGAGGCTAAACCTCCGACAATTAACACAAACTACAGTAAATCTCTATCTATATACAATATATTCTTCCAAGTATTACGTTGCACACACACGCACTCACCTCTTACTCTGTTTTTTCTCAATCCTGACTTCAGTTCATTCTTACCTCTTTAGTAGGTAAACCTACACTTTTTGCCTCACTATGTCACTAATTAGATAATACTGCATTTCCTACAGAGTAGGGAGGGTGGTTGTGTTTTGGAAACAATTGTTGTGGAGCTTGGTACAATTAGGTCATATCTCTATAGTTGCATTGTGTAGACCGGTATCACAAGCTTCCCTGGAATAAAATTAAAGTTGATGCTATTTCTAGTTTCTCAACGTAATGGGTAATTTTGTACAAGAATGAACACAATTACTGAGCAATGAGTACTGACTACTCGTTATAATCTATTTGCGCGGTGTTATTTTTCACTATTGGTTGGATTTCACGCAAATTGTCTGACTAAAATCAATAATTCGTTCATTAACCCAGTTTTAATTACAACATTTATTTGCTCGACGTGCCATTCGAATAGATTTGAGATGAGACACATTACCGACAGTCATCAGCTCTAATGAGAGCGTAAAGATGACTTCCTCTTCGTTGCGAATCACCTTTTAGGCGAAGGAAAAAAAAAAGTTCACGTAATGATTTCTGGAGGGTTGGTTAATTTCTTTTTTCTTTGATGAAAAGGGAAGCCACAAAGTTAGATGTCGAAAATTCCTCTACCCCTGTTTGTTCTTTACCTTGGTAAGTAAAATTTTGTTCGAGAATGATTCTGAGTTTTCATCACTCGTCGATCTTCCTTCTTTCATGGAACTTCTTGAAATGCGTAGCAACAACATAAAAATTTTATTTTAAATAAGCCCTGAAAATAAACAATTATCATATTTTTCGATAAATAAGAAAATAAAGAAGCCAATTGAAAATAAAAAAACTCTTAGCCTACTTCCTCATAGCTGCTCAAGATTGCCTTAATTAACTATGTTGATCGAGGCAAACAAAGAGCCTGTTTTATGGGTGTTGCTTTTTGTTTATACTTTTTCTGAAAATAAAGATTAAACTTTGTTCCCTTCTACTTTGAAAGTCCATATTTTTCCAAGTTTCCCCTTATCAGATGCAGCTCAGTATTCAATTTTTTTTCTTAAGTTCCTTTCCCCTCATAGCTTGAGAGATGAAATTTTTCCAAGTCCCTTTTCTATCATACATAATTATATATAGTTTAAAAGTTGAGATTTTTCCAAGTACCGCATTTTGCCGGATGGCACCCGTCACTTTTCTTCATATTATTGTATTCCTCCCCTCCCCATAGAACAGGTTCCATGTTGAAGAATAAAACCATTTTATAAGATCTAGGCTGGAAGATTTTCCTGATAATAATGTTTGATTAGTGCTGCTTTCAGAAATCTGATCAGGGATAAATGGAAAGGGGAATTATCAGATACCTTTTCATTTTTTATGATACCATTCAGCGAAAGAGTCTTTATTATTATCATTTTTTCGTTTTTTATTCTTTTACTTTTTCATTACCTGTTTTTATTCATCCATTGTACTAGTATTTTATTGATATTGAATATGATGGAAAAATTAATTAAAGAAAAACAAATTATTTTCCCTTGTTTCATCTATTTACTTTTTTTTTTTTAATTTACCCTATTTTATTCTTTGACATGTTTCATGTCTTTGCTCTGACCTCTCCACTCCCCTGCCCAAACCCCAAAATTTGCGTGCGCGTGCCGTGCGCTGGCGTGCAGATAATCTTGGAACTTGGAAAAAATAGCTCGACCTTTAGACCAATTCCAAAAAACTCACGGGTTCTTTAACGGAGTTGAACGAGGGGTGGCAGGGACCTGTTTCATGGGGTACGTGGGATCTGAAAAATTTTGACGTATCAGATTTAGACCCAGATTTTGGAGCAAGATATGATAGGAGGGGGACTTTGAAATAACTTGGAAAGACGTTCTGAGTCTTATTGTGTTTGAAGCATTGTATATTTGGCATTGAAAGGGGTACGTCAATACCACTGAGGCTATAATTGTATGGTGGAAGGGGGATTTAGACAACAAAGACGACCGCATTAGGATCACCCCTTCTACTGAAAAATGTAGATTGTGATGTCACTAGGCTGACTTATGAAGTCATCAAATTGTGACGTCACGGATCCCGCCTTCAAGATGTATGTTATAGGAAGGGATTTGGAAAATTTTCTAGCTCCGAGCTTTGCCGACCAGCCGGACGGCAGACGTTTTTTCCAAAAAAAAAAAAAAACAATAAAACAGGTTCCCTTTTAAAATTTGCGTGCGTGAGCGTGCTTCCCCCTCTCCGTATGCGAATGCCCTCCTTTTCAAACTAGGCTTATACTAGGTTTAAGATTCCCCTCGAATACTATTAGTTTTATGCAGTTTATACTAGCTTTATATTTTAGGTCTAGGCCCTAATAATCCTGGTTACTGTAGTGTACCCCTTCTCTTTCTTTATTAAACCACGACGTCATCAACTGCGACCTCGCCCTTGTCCTTGTGATCTATAAGTGGTTGAGTATAGGATTTCATACTGCTGTATGTCAGGCCTATGTTAGGCCTGGTTTCATGAAGGCTAATATTAGGCCTCGTATAGTTCAGTATACTGTATAGTCCAGTATGGTAGAGACTAAGGAGTAGTACGCCAAAAATCTGCTAGTAGACCCCATCAGCCGTGTCCCGGAGGCCTAGTATAAGGGAGACCGAAGGTATTTCAACAGGGATGTTTTATGGGAGGTTTTTGAAAAATTTGCCGTACGCCGTCCGGCCAAAAACCGACCTATGACGTCATCAGGCGTACCCATCCCTCTTCTTCCGCTCCATGCAGTATACCAATTTCAAACTAGTCTTTTATTAGGTCTCGCTCCATACCGTATACTAATTCTATACTAGGCTTACGCTAGACCTAGGCTTCCTTGAATTCTCAATACTAAAACTAATCTAACTCATGGAACAGGTTCCCTGCATTCCTTGTTTAACTTCGCTAAGGAAGCCGTCGTTTTTTTTTACTATTGGGCGTAGTATAATGGAGGCTGTTGGGAAGGAGGTGGGGCTTATAAGCAGAATGAGTGATCACCAGAATAGAAGACGGTAAAGAAGAGCTCAAGCTGATGAAGTTATGATGAAGTTATGACTGCTGATGACCTGACAGGTAGTCGTCACGGATACTGATGATGACGTCACAGGTAGCCATAATGGATGGTTATGACGTCTCGAGTTAATTACGTCACGGAAGTTTATATCCATATGGAGCAAACGAGCGGAGCGAGTGATCCCCTCGTGGAATAGTCTAAATTTTTCTCGAATTTCGAGCTATATATATATATATATGATAGAAGGGGGACTTGAAAAAATTCCTATCATATATGGCTCGATAGTCGAAATTTTTTCTAAGCTCCCCTCCTATCGTATATGACTCGATAGTTGAAATTTTTTCCAAGTCCCCCTCCTATCATATGTAGCTCGAGAGTTGAAATTTCTTTCAAGTCCCCTTCCTATCATATATCGAAATTTTTCCAAGTTTTTTGTTGGACGGCGGACGGCAAATTTCTCAAAAAGCCTCCCATAGAACAGGTTTCCTGTTAAAATCTCTCCTATTCACTCTCTACCTTGAATAATAAGATTCTTTTGAGGCTTTGCTATGCATATAAGCTCCCAATGCGAAATTTCTCCAACTTGTTAGTAGCAAGTGAATACAACTCAAGGAAAGAATTTTGGACAACGGCGCCACGACAGAAGGGACTTCACACCAACCATGCTTGAGTTTGTGAAAGCATAGCCTGGAAATCTTTTCGCATGATTAATTCAAACTTCGTATTTAGACATGTAATGAGCTCAAGAACCCTTATTGGTCTTGCAAGTATCACGATTGAATTCTTCTTCATCACCAAGTGTGAAGGAGAGGAAAAGAGAGAGAATGGTGAAAAACAACCACAAAGAAAAAATCGTAAATCTAGTTGTTGAGTTTGTTTATTATCCTTTTTTTTTTTTTTTTTCAACCTCTCCTTCCAATGATAAATCGTAGTACTCTCGAATCACCGAGTCTGCATAAATTAATTTGAAACGCTCATTATAGCGTATCGTTTATTAAACTTATATAGTTGTTAGAGGTTTGAACGGGATTCGTGCTGCATTCGCTACTTAGGCTAGCGTATACTATCCGTTTTTTCACCCAACTATCGTATTGTCTGGTGCAGTATTACCCATCTGCGAAATACTCTTTGAATACGTGGCTGTTCGAAAACGTGTTGACAAATGATTCAGATTGAAGAGCGCAGGTTTCACACAAACAAGAGAAAAGAAAAAACTCTAGTCGGCTGTATAAGCCACTCATTCAAGAGATTAGAAATTTGGTCAGTTTCATAGCACGTGTGAAAGTACCAAATTCGCTGAGAAGTGCCAATGGGCCACGTGTCCTTGTCGCGTTTTTCGTTGACCTTCGATTTCAACAGTCTGTAATGTGTTCATTAGCAAATGAGCCCTCATAAACATCGTACAGCCATGGCACCGGTGTATACCTACAGTGTAATAATATAATGAACAAATAATGAATAATGATCGTTAAATTAAGAACGACATCCGGAATCCCGTACAAACCTATTTTGGCCCCTCTGGCAGCTTCACAATATAGCTGTCTATCATTTCTTGTGGTTTTGAATTGATCCAGCTATACAGGTAAATCTTGGAGGTAGACAATATTCAAATCTTGATCGTTGAAAAAACTCTTTCTCGTGTGGTCAGAAGCTTATATATCGTCATAATAAGATCATTATGAGTTCATGTGCGTGTGTATGCGTATCTTTGGCACCCGTGTTTTGTTATTCATTTCTTCTTATATGACTCTTAAAGCGGTGAAGGTACCTAATAAACTTTTTTATTCTAACAGGATTAAGCAGATTGTTTATCAATAAATTTTGTTTTGATAAAAGGAGTAGTTCTCCACAAAAATTCCATTTCATTAAGAAGTAAATTGTCGGTTGATGTTCTTTGCCTTATGTCGTATATGACTGTGGTTCAAAAATAAATATTTGAGGGGATATTGAGACTGTTGAGGATTTATCGCAGAATTTAAAATGTGCAAGGTGCAGACCAGTTGACTATCTCGGATAGTGCATGCTCTCCCTCCTTGCAACGTGAGTTTTCCAAAAAGAAATCGAAAATAGTTTTCTCAGCTGTAGGTGTCGACCGCCACGATGCGATATTTTTGAAAAATCGCCATCAAATTGTTGACCTATTTTTTTATGTTCAACTGAAAACAAAATAGAATCGATACCATTTTTTAAATTATGGCTTGACATACCGAAGGAAGGGATAAAATCTAAAAAACCTTCCCCCTTCTATTTTATATTAATACTGACAGTACTTCACAATTACAATAGAAAGTCTAATTGACATTAGGTTTTCAAGCAATAACAACCACCCTTTCCAACTAATACTCTCATGGGAGCAGAAAATTTCTTCTATTCCTAGTTTTGCGATACGCTCTGGAGTTTGATACACAAAAGTAGTGCTTTTGGATCTAATGATCGTTGAACATTTTTGTCGTGGTTTTGCACCAGGGGGGGGGGTAGTAGTATTTTTTTACAATCGCATCAACTCTCAATTTTGCGGTTAATGTTTCGTGACTTTTATGTTTTTAATATAACCGAACCACTCGCCAAGTCGTATGGTCGTTAAGTCTCTCTTCAACATAATTTTCTTCTGATACCTTGAACTAAAATATTACTTTCTTACTGAGAACGGCGTAAAATTTCAACTTGACACTGACACTGAATCGAAAATTGTTTTCGCAGCAAAACTATCATTTTTCATGTGTTTAGCTTAGAAAATAGTTTAATTTACTATTCTCGTAAAAATATACAGCGAGCAGAATTCAGTATAACGTTAAATTTTGATGGTGTGACTAAAAGAGTGCTCATTCAACATCTCAAACTGAGCCAGGCGTTCAATTTTTCTCTTGTCATGCACTAAATGCAACTGAAAATTCTACACTAATTAATATAAGCCATTTCTGAGATAAATTTGCGAGCTGTCTTCAATAGCTTGTAGAGTCTTATATACGCAGAAAAATCGTTAATTCGTTGCATCCGTTTGATACTCTTCGCGATTTTTAATTAGGTGACCTTAAACGTGAACGGTCCAATAAAAGAAGTCCTAATTCTTGTAAAAACCGCTTTATTACTTTGCCGTGTCTTGATAGGCCTCGCCCTATAAGCGGCGCATTATTCATTTTCTCCTCACGTAAACGTAGTATTGCCGGATGAGAAGACTATATGAAATATCTACGTGGAAAATTCTCGAAAATCTCTTAAAACGAAAAATATACGCTTCTTTTCATGTTCCTTTTGTCGTCAATTCCGAATAACGTATGAACTTAATGGAATTTCTGTGGAAAGAGAAACGTCAGAGACAGCTGGCATGCCACTCTGAAAATGTAAAATTAGGCAGTGAATATTATAGTCTTCAACTTTTTTTCTCGATGCCTCAATGAGACGATTAAAGGAACGGTTACACACGAGCATTTTAGGGGGGGGGAGGGAAGATACAAACCTTGTGAACCATTTGATAGTTTAGAGTTTCAGAGCTAAGTTGAGTTTGACCACTTTGCATCCACAATTTTCAGTTCACATGACTCGAATTCACAATCTATCAAAGTACCTGAACCAGATCTCACTCCTCCCACCCTATCGTAATCATCATTTTCTGTGCACAAATGTATAAATTTCTCCAATATCGTGAGCTAAGTCGAAGCTTCTCCCCTTTCAGGCATCTTTGGTCACTTTCAAATCCCGGAGGTAGGTCTCCTTCTTTGGATACATAATTTTCAGTTCATAGAAAATGACCTGTGTAGGGGCTGCTGTTGAGTATAGCCGCCCTCTACCCGAAGAGAAACTATAAAGCATTTTCAAAAAAATCAACACCGGTTTGTACTGCATAAGTAGTGACGGATTTAGGTGAAATGAAAAAAATCCGATCTCCAAGTCTCGATGAAGTGATTTAGAATTTCGGATTCCTAGCCCCAAGAAGGGAAGGGATCGAAAAATTGAATTTTTATATAAGTGCAGGGATTCAAAATATTCTTAGCTCCAACACTTGTTTAAGTCTGAGAAATAACTATTCAACTGGAAGAAGGGAGGAACAAATAATCTTTCTACAGGAAAGAGACTAGTTTGTGACTGATTTTAGGAACCAAAGATTTCCTTTTTTGGAAATTCGAGCATTTTCAGAAGAGCGACCATAGAGAGTGGAGCTTCAACTAATGACTGAGATAGAATCATCATTTTGTTCGTCGTCTGTCTGAATCAATTATAATATTTTCGAAGAAATGTAACTAGTAGAAGATGTGACTAAGTTCTATCCAAAATAGATGACGAGAAGTAGTGGTATTTAATGTGAAAAAAATTCATCGTTTTCTAATTCTAAAAAAACAACATATGTTTCTGTATACGAATAAAGAAAAAACTTCTCTAGCAATTGTAAGAAAATTAGAGTACAGAAAATATGAAAAGTCGATCAGGAATTTTCCTTCAAATTACTATCACACATGTTCATGTATGTAACCGTTAACAAAAAGTGTGGTTTTATGAATGTTCAGACTATAGGTGTTGATTATGACACCAAATAGACTGAGCGTTTGCGCACAATGTGTACGAATTATCTCATTATGATCACTTTTTCGCAATATTGCGAATTTACGCAGTACATTCTAGATCATTCAATCCAGGCCACTATCGGTATTTCATTTAAGTCGTTTTTAAATTACGGGTGAGTAATAGACAATTTTCATTGGGAATTGGGACACGAGTAGTTTCAAGAGGATGGTGTATACTAAAGTACCCAGGTTGAGCTAGAAATTAAAACTAAATTTTCAGTTGGTCTAAAATATTTTGTACTTTGTACAATCAGTACGAATAATTTGTTCGTACATAAGAGTGTATAATATTCTGAAGGCCATATAGTTTCTTCGAAACAATTCAAACTTTGAAATGTGCAAATTGACATCGACGGGTCATAAATATATTGATGTATTCTAACTCGTTTTTCCTCGTGTTCCCGAATATCGAACGGACTTTTCTAGAAACATCTAGAAAATTATCACTCGATTCATTACCTAACAGGTGTAGGTAATTATTGGAAGGACAGGTCCGCATTTTTAATGAAACTAAGACGAACAGGTTTTAAGAAGCAATGCATCGTGAGAACGTAATAATATCGGTAGTTTTCATTCATTTTGCTTTACAAGTAGGCTTACTTGCCCTGATCCAAAAACTGAAGGTATATTTTGATTGCGAACTTTCGAATACAATTGTATTTCATTAAGGTGACGTGAAATTAATTTTATCCTATGCAACCCCTGCAATTTTCTTTCGTTCATGTAAGCGTACTTGTGTGAGTGGTTCTCAACCCATTTATTGCCATAAGTTTCGAGATTCCATTGTAAAAAATAATTTTTGAGGGGATTAGAGTGTTTCACCGAAAGATTTTTCACCTAAAAAAATTCTCCGATTAAGATTCACCTACAGAAAGTTCACCTACAGATAATTCACCTGATAGAAGTAGTGGTTTACCATATAGTAAGTACACCGTGACGAAAGTTCACCGAAAAAATTCGATTATATTTTTATTCATGAAGTTAATTATTCAGTTTAATTTAGGTTTAATAATAATAGAAAATTAATTTAATAATATTTTTATTTTCGATATTTTATTTAATTAAATTTAATTTTGAAAAAAAAATAAATAGGCCTAGAATAAAATAATTTGAATTTGTATAATTTTTAAATAATCAATTTTATTGAAATAAAAATCATAATTTTCAATAAATAAATTGATTTAATAAATCTATAATATAAGTAATAAAATATAATTTATTAATTTGATTTAATTAATTTGATTTACAAATATTAATATTTTAATTAAATAAATTTTCTTTATTAAATTATTATTCATTTAAATAATTTTTATAAATAAAATTTGGTATATCAAAGCATCAAATAAAATTCGAACAGCTGGTTGAAAAAGGTGAATTTCGTCGTCGGTGTCGGTGAATTCAAAAAAGGAAGATGAACTTTCCTGACGGTGAAAAAAAACTTACAGGTGAACTTTTCTGTCGGTGATGTGTACATTCCTTCAAAAAGACTTACTCGGTGAAAAGTCGGATCCCATTTTTGAGTTTGCTGTTTTTTTTTGTTTTTTTCAACTCTAAAAGGCCTAGCTGAATGCCGTGGTCAAAAGTGCCCCCCGCTCGAAATTATTTTTCATCGAAGCTGAATTGTATGGCTAGGCATAGTTAGAGACAAAACGAATTGAAAGCTTAAAAAACGTAAAAATAATATTTTATTTCACGACACGTTTCGGTAACGTGAGCAGCAAAGTTGGAGCGTGTGGGGATTCTATTCCTAGATGCGCTTTCATGCTCTACTGCTCGATTTTTAGGTTTCCGACATGTTTGACCCACGTAGACCGTGGGGCAATCTGAGCACACAAGTCTGTAAACACCACTTCTTTCGAGGGGTATAGGATCTTCAGAAGTTGGGAAGATATCACGAATTCTATTAACTGAGTAATACGCAGGACGTAGATTGAATTTTTTTAAAATAGGAGAGATTCTACCGAAAAGTGGCCTAAGAAGGGGATCCGGATATTTTTATTTGGGAGCATGTCTCTTATGAGTAGTAGTGTGATCGAGACATAAAGCGGTGCTTTTTTCCGAATAATCTTGTCGACGTCTATATGAATGTGGTTGATCTCAGCAATGTATTTGATGACATTAGTTTCCTCCTCAATCGCTTTTCTAGAAAGAGGGAGGGAGATCAACCGGCGGATTATGGAGGGGATAGCCGCGTGTTTATGTGGGGAGGGTGATAAGAAGTGCCTTGGAGGACGAGATCGGTGTGAGTGGGTTTTCGAAAAACTCGGTAAACATGTTTGTGGTTTTTGATGGATATGTTCAGGTCTAGTAAATTGATAGAGAGACCGCCTATTTCGAGAGTGAATTGTATAAAAGGGTAGAAACTGTTGAGGAAGGTGGGATAATCATACAGTTGTTCTGCAGTACCGGTGCACAAACATAGAATGTCGTCCACATACCAGTACCAGTACGTGACGAGTCGTGTAAGGGGGTGCTCCGAAGAGAAAATCTCGTCCTCCAATTTACTCATAAAGACGTCGGTAAGGAGGAGTTTGAGACACTAAATTCAAAATTTCAGATCTCTAGATCCTTTTATTCAGTCCCTAGGGAAGAAATGGATATTTACTTCACTTTACTGTTTTTCAGCCGCTATGTGGTTGTTTGAGATGGAATATAGAACACAAAAGAACAAAAATAATCGAGTCGTAAATTTAATTAATACAAAAAAGGAACGTTTCCGACCGACCTTTCTGAGTTCTATATTCTATTGAAATGTGTCGCACCACTCTGGAACAGATCGAAATTATTGTTTGAGATAAATAATGGCTTATTGTTTTTAAAATGAAAAGAGTACTCTGAAAAAACGTTTTTCCTAATTTGAAAAAAATTTTCAATTCAATTTCGATCAAATAGTTGACTATCATTCCTAAAAATGCTCAAAGCCACGCGGTTCTAGAAGAATATGATCGTTCAGAAATTTCAAGCCGAACAGCGCTAGTATCGCGCTCAACAAAAACGCGAAAATTAGCGGAGGTTTGAGTGGCGGGCGGAAGGTTCCCTTAAATTGATCCAAATCAATTCTTATAAGAGGAGGTGATTTATGGAAAATCTTACTCTCTAAAAATTTTGTTCTCTTCATTTTTCTCCTAAATGCTTTCGTTCTCAAGTTCTTTTGGAATTACTTGCCGAACACTCAAATGGAAACGTCGCGTCACCCTCCTCCCTGTTTCAATTTTGTCGATCCAAACGCTCCAAGTGTTTAGTCAGCCCAACTCCTTTAAAAGATATCCCTTATCAGAATTGGTTCAATGGGTTCATACAAGACCCGTTTCAACTTCAAATTATGCCTTACAGTGATGGATACCGCTTTTTTGCAATTGATGAAGAGGGATTTCGGAGAAAAATTCGTATTCATGTTGATGTCAAAATGTTTCTTGTTTCTTTTTTTCTTCCTCAAAGAAAGGTATTGCTTAGAGAATCTGGGACGGCAATTGAACTTTTTAAAAAATTCTCATTGTAGAAATATCTTCCAGTAGAGGATGCACCAATATTTAAGAATCATTTTTCGAGTTTATCTCGTAAAGTTTTTTCACCCTCTTGAAACGATTGCGGGCAATTATTTGCCAAAAATTGTGTTTTTAAATTTTCCACGTGTTTACGCGATCTATCTCTAACTTATTAGGGCTCTTCTTTCTGCATTGAAATAGTTCAGAGGAAACTCACGTTCGCTATTTGTTTTGTATTAGACAGTTTTTCTTCAGCTCTACCAATGTTTATGCAGTTTCCAGCAACATGGCCGTCTGAATAACAACTATCTTCTCTGCATTCAGTACTATGAACCAAACACTTTCAACATATCAATTATATGTAAATACCTACGTTTTTTTTTAAGGAATAACATTTCTGTGTTGGTGGAATTCTTTTATTTATAAACGTAAATACGTTGGCGTCAACAACGCGATTTATTTCTTATTTACTCGTAAGTTAAATTTGGTAATACGCCGTATGCTTAGCCAGTGGTCTCCAAAAATGATGAGCTTTTGTACGATCCAGAGGACAGAGAACCTCGCAATTGGGTCTCCATGAATACCGGCTATTCAAATATTGGTCAGATTTTTTGGTGCAAGGTCACAAATAAAACAAGAAATTCAAAACGTAATCAATCATCTGTCGAGAAGGGAATCTATTAACTATGCTGAATCTACCTAATAAGTAGGTATAATATATCAGATAGCCTATTTGGTTCTGAAAATTTTTGATACAAGATTTATCTGCGAGTAGCTCTAGGTAAAACTGTCGCAACGTTTGCTTAGTGTGCGCTCTCGGGTCTTCTCTATTTTCATCTTAGACAGTCAAAGTATGAAGCCAGAAATTCATGATTTTCTGTCCTGCTGCAGTGCTATCAGCTTTTTGTTATCCTGAATAACTCCTGGAAACTGGCTCTATTCGTTTCGCGAGTGTCCACTTACACAACGATCATTTCTCTTCTATCGCCTGTCGTGAAAAACGTGTCGAAAAAGTGTCACGCCATCTGTCTGCAACCCATGTCGTATGCTTTCAGAAGGGAAATCTAAGAAAAATGTTAGGTCTGTCAAAATTTTGATAGTCTTACAGGATAACAGAAAAAAAAAAGCAAAACAATGTTTGACATTTGTTAACGTTTCTGCATAGTGGCTACCTATCTTCTAATGGTTAGAAATCGGCAACAATGGGTGGGCAGGTATTCCCTTTGCCGGCTCAAAGTCATTTACTCGATGATGTATGCTTGAATAGCCGCCAGGAGCAGAACTAGAACACTGAAGGAGGGCTAAATCAGGTTTCATTTTTTCTGTAGGAAAAAATAACATGACTTAAATTGTGACATACTAATGCGGTGTATGGCTAGATAACATTATATTTTTTGAGAAAATTATTAGGTACTCGGAATATAAAATACTTATGGAGATTATTTATTGATGGTAAGATTCTATAAACACATACGAAGCAGAAATTGAGATGAATTTGAAGAGAAATTGGTGGGCTGTAAATTGTTTCAACAGTTCTGTAGAAAGTTTTAAATAAAATTCTCCTCTACATTCTACTTTTTTAGTATCTTAAATTCAAATAAAAGTGACGTTCGAGTAAATCTCAGATCGGCGTGCAGACAACGTGCAATCGTAATAATATCTTTTATTACATTTTTGATGGTCACGTTTCTTTCTACACTTTATATGTCATTGATAATTTATTGCAATTTGGTTACAGACCTGACGTATGCGTCTCGAAGGTGGAGCAAGTGGTAAACAACACCCAAGGCGACAATGAAGAAAAAATACCGTTCATTTTCCTGGGAAATGCTGCATTCTCAACTTGCCGAAATACCTTGAATAAATATATATGCACCAACAAGTGAGTGATTTTATGTGAGATTACGATTTCATTATCACTTGTTCGCATTCATAAAAATCGTACCGTGCAAACGTAAGTTGTAATTATGACAAACATTGCGAAGGATCGGATAAGAGTAGCGAGCCACTTAGAGTTGTGCGGTTGTAATAAAAAAAGCCGTGACAATTTGGTCTTATTCATATGAGGCAGAATTTATCAATAGGCCTATACGAGTGAGAGGATCGAAAGAAGGAGATGCAGTTATACGGAAGAACTTTCTCTATAAGATATCATCTTCTCGTTAAATTCTCCCGAGAAAGTGATACGATACCTATCGGAGATATATTCTCGAATTTAAATTTTCATATGCCGATATAAATTGTTTCGTTCTGTTTTTTCATTCACATTTTGTTTCCACGATTACTGAAAATTGCGTTCCATCATGAGGCTGCAATTTTGGTCCAACCAAAACAGTCTTAGGAATTTGCCTTGTTAAAACTGATGATTTAAATGTAGTATAGTGAAATACAAGACGCCAAAAAATTGTTTTTTTCCTGATAAAAATTTAATCGTACTCTTTTTCCTTTTTTTTCATCTCTTTTTAAATTTCGTCTCTAATTTTCGTCATACACACCCCCCTGCCCTTCTACCTACTACAAGTATCCTATGGATTGAATCTAATTTTTCAAAATTCTTGTGTACACATGAAAGAGGTTTTTATTTTATTCTCTTGTGAGGTACCTACAAGGTGTAGGTACACGAATTTAGTATTCATATACGAAGAAAACAATCATCAGTAAACGAAAACGACGTACCTACAAACTTGTATAAGAAATTTGTATTGAAAAAACACGACCGGTTTCCGTTGAACGCAGCCGGCTATCATCAGGTGTGGAAAGTAACTTAGTAGCTCAATAAAAATTAGAACGAAAAAAAAAAATGGGGAAAAAAGAAGTAAAGCTTGAAAAATATAGAATGAAAGGAGACGATGTTTGTGTCATTGAGGAAAGTGTCGTCAGGACGCGAAGAGGCTAGGATAGATGGTACATTAGAGCCTATCCTCAGTCACTTTGATGAACCCTAATGAAAGCAGTATAGCAGCGACAAAGTTGTGACCGGAATCGATGGGTGCGATCGTCGAAAGTTTTCCGGTGTTTATTCAAGTGTTCTTGTGAGGTGCGTCTAGATTAGCCTATACAGCAAGAGTTATAATCCTTTCAATTTATTTCACTCATTTATGCCAATTCTATCAAGAGGTCTTACGTAGTTTTTGAGTCGAGAGGAAAAGGTTAATTTTGAAGCAGAATTGTACATTTTTAACATCAATTGCGATGTCCAACAGTGTAGGTACCTACTTAAATATGGTTCTCAGGCGCAGGTTGAGATGGGGTTAGTTTTCTAGCCACTAGTCCCGCTATCATGGTCAACTAACGCAGAGTGATCAGTATTAAAATTACACACGAGGAGAGCTATTCGCGAAGCCTCCCTTTGCAGAAAAATCGGTGGTGGTGTCAACTAGCGCGCTGTCTATCCGGGGGTGGATAGATGTATTGTCTAGCAGCTAGTAGAATATAACGTGTAGAACTAACGTCATAGTAAGTCGCCAACCTTCCTGTCTCGGAATATTTAGATTCAATGTCTAACCACTTGTCGTGGGTGAATGCCAAGTTTTGAAAATCCTTCCAAAATAACGCACTGACGAAGTAAATTTGAGCTTTTCACACCCCTCATAAAACGTTTGAAAATACTCAAAATACATAAGTTGAGAGAAGAATATTTCATCCGTTTTATTTAAAAATTATTGCTAATTTGTTATATTATTACCTCTTTAGTTCAACTTCCGTTTTCAGTTTTGGCAAGAGTACCATTACTGTTTGACGAACTGAGCGTATCACTATAGCGACCCTAACGGATGATCTGTCCAAATTTTAAGAAACAAAACTATGTTCCTCAAGGATACTTTTCACTCGTATTTCACAGAGTGGCGTCACAAGCTCTACATCCGTTTACCATAACATACCCTGTAGTCGCTTAAAATTGTCAATGGTCAATCCCACCCTGCATCATCATCTCGGATTGTAAACAAAAAAATGCTTCATCAGAGTGATCAGAAGAAATACACAAAAACGTTTTGATCATGGTTTCAATCTTACATTCAGAGTTGAAAATGCAAGAAATACAATATAAAGATTGAAAAAGGGATTTTCAATATTAGTGCTCTACTTACACCTCACTCACTCATTATGAGCCCCGATAACAATTTAAAGAACCGCAGACACATTATCAAATATTTGAGAACTTCCTAATTCTGAATAAAAACACGTACCGATATAATTTACCCTTATTTTTATTTATTTTTTAATTTGAATGTAATAATGTATTTATGATCAAATCGTTCCGAAGAATTTCTCATGGGAATCGATCGATAACGTGATAGATCCAAAAACGATACAATCAATCACACTTAAGGGGTTTTGAAGTGTGTTCGCGCGTGGTTTGCGTCTTGTTGATAGGGAGTTATTACACTCTCCTGATTCCCACCCACAGAATAGGAAAATGCACTGCTTGAGTGTTTGAATTTCAAGTTCAACTGCTCCACATCTCTGGGCCAGACTGGCTTTGTCAAAGAATCAACTAAGAAGAAAGATTGGTTCCGGTTCAGTTCAGCTGTTTAGCCGTTTGGAATTGGAGCCTATAATAATATAGTGTATAGTTATCAGCTAAAGTTGAACACAAACTGGGGAATATGCATCAGCTAGGTATCTTCCACAATTATGACGAAGGCCCAATATTCCTGATTGTTTCATCTAGACTCACCCTATATTAAAGCCCTATGATAATGAGTGAGGACATGGATCGCCATATTTAGTCGTTACGTCATCAATCCTTGCAGTTCCCTGATAGAGTAAGAAATTAATAAAATTGGTGGAACTATTTTGTATCATTTAAAAGCACTACGTTTTGCATTTTATCCTGGCACTGATACCTGTATTCTAAAACAAATTCTAGTAGTTCTCTTATAATTTTCTAATTGTGGTAAACTGTTATCAGTCATTGAATAGGGAAGTCTGAAGATGAATAATGATGTAACGACTAAATATGGCGGCCATGTCCTCACTGGTTATTTAGGGCTTTTCCATGTCGGCGCATTGCATACGTATTCTCCTACGTGTTATCAAAATGGTAGTATTTCTAACATTGCTCTTATGGGCGTTGCTGGATTGCATACTCATTTTCATTGTGGAGTAATTCAATCCAGCAACACCCATAAGAGCAATGTTAGAAATACTACCATTTCGATAACACGTAGGAGAATACGTATGCAATACGCCGACATGGAAAAGCCCTATAGGGCGCTACCTATATCATACCGCATCAATCAGCTGAATTGAGCCGTAGCCAGTGAAATTCTTCTAAAAACCGAAAGCCAAATTTTTGATGAATATGTAAAGACGCATACAAGATGCATCTTGCTGCCGTCCAATATTTACTTGATTTACTTAATTGACGTAAATCACAAGTAACAATTTGCAAAATAGGATCTTCGGTTTGAAAAATTGGTCGGTGTGTGCGTGTGTGAATCAAACTACACTTTGTATTTACAGATGAACATACGTCAAAATTATTGAGACGTACCTATGTTATTTTTCAAGTTTCTGAAAAAATTTACGTTGCTATCCTAAAAGTAACTTGATTATCGAATTGTTCATCGAAAAGAGCTTCGAAAACTCATCAGTATTCCTTATTTCATCTTTATATCCAGCCATTTTTTCAAAGACGAAAAAAGATCCTAAGATACTAATTTATCGTGTTCCAAAAGTGCTACATACGTCAATTAAATATTGGACGGCAGCTTGCATTACCCTAACATTACCCCACTACGCTCCATCACTGTCGTATCCTGTCCGACTCGGCCTGATAAAAAATAAGGTATTGATACTGTATGTACGTTTTTCTGTGCTTCTTTGTAATTGAAATACGCAATTGTTGTTTTGATTGTAGTTTTTTTCATCTGTAAAAGAACATTATTTCACGATTTATGTATCTCACATAAATCAAGAATAAAAGATTTCGCGAATATAATTAATTGTCGTCTTACATATAAGGTGATTGTAAGTTTAGGCTGAAAGTCAAAGCTGAAATTTTTGGCTGCAATACTTTTGGTTATTAACGAGAATTGACGAAAGATTAAGGCTTGAAAAGTCAGAATGAAAACTTCCACTGCCACTTAAACTTCCAGAAACTTTTCTTTTCAACTTCCACTTCCGACTTCCAACGTCTGAACTTTCAACTTACCACTTCTGACTTTCAACTTTGAGGTAAAAAGCAAGCATGTTTTTTTGTGAGAAAAAGCGTGTTTTGAGAAAAAACACGTTTAAAAAAAATTTCAGGAAAAACAAACATCCTTTGTTTCAATTCACTTATCAGAAGTCCGGCAATAATTTTTTTTAGAATCGGAAGTTGATAAGAAGTTGTTTACAATCAACTTCCACTTCCGATTTCCAACTTCTAACTTCTGTTAGTCAAGAATAGTGGCTGCCTATATAATCGAGTTCCAACTTCCGATGATTATTGCTTAAAGATATAGCAAGTTGTAATTCTATTGGTCTTCTTCTTTTGCGTCTTGCAGTGAAAAACAATCACAGTAAGGAGATAGATACACGAACCGTTTCTTTTAGTGCGGTTCGTGTATCTATATCTCTTTACTCTTTTGAGTATACTTCTTCATAAAATACACAAAAACACACAGGTTACTAGAGTCGTAATTTAATTTAAAAATTTATAAGCAAGCGCTTTTGGATAAATATCCATCCACGGGCAAGAACATATACTGACCGAAGTGAGTAAACCCGTAAAGAAATAAATTGCAAAAGATTACATCATCATTCGAGTAATTTCTTGTAAACTGTATCAGCGAGGTATGAAGTAGGGATTTTCTCGTTTACTATAGGTGAGTAATTATAGACCGATTTGATTATTTTTGTAGACTCCAGTGCGATACGTTTGTATTTAGAACTCTCCTCATGTAAGAGGCGGACATTTTTAGGTCTAGGAAAAGGATGTCCAGATGCCAGAAGATGGGCAGCAAAATTAGAGAGATTGGGTTGACGCGAAGTTAATGCGTACCTATGCTCGTTGAGTCGCGTTTTTAAGGGCCGACCTGTTTGCCCAATATAAGAGAAGGGACGTTCATCGCACTGGATTTTGAAACGCCACACTTTTCATCTGAGGGAACCGGGTCCTTAATGTCTTCTGGTAACCTTTAGCTACAAGGAATAAAAATCCTCAACCTTTTTCAGAACTTTTAACTCAAGTGACTGACTTTCATGGTTCTTTATTCTAATTTCATCGTGCAATCTCGGCTGCTATAAATGAAGACGTAAGTGGCAAAAGGGTGCCCGCACAATGTATTTCTTATGGGACGGACGCCCTTCTGCCAGAACCCTTTTTAAATACTAAAAAGAAAGGAGAAGATGAAAAAAAAAAACGTGCCACTGAAGAAAATGGGGTGTGAAAAACTTGTCAGGAAATAAGAGAGTATGATTGGTAAACAAAATTCCTCATGGGATTCATCATTCTGCTTATAAGGAAGAAACCAGCCTCCCTGGATCAAGTATCAATAAACATATTATTCGGACTTGACAAAGCTATCGCGCGCCTACATCGCTAAGTACATGAGTACATGTATAATGTGTGTGGGCGTAGTAGTCGTGTGCCAAGAAGGTGAAAATGCGATTCAGCTTCAGCTACGTATCAGACGTAGAAAATGAAGTCGAAAAAATCGCGTATGCATGTGCCATGCACTGCTAATACACATCACTACGCAAGAATATTATTCACTCTGATTTTTATCAAATCATAGTCCATATTATGTACCTAGTTGACAATAACCTTAAGGGTCAAATTAACGTTTTATTATGTATAATTTGTGTAGAGTGTACACCAAGGAAGATACCAAAACAACGGAAGTCATCTATCAGTGTTGTCCTGGCGCTCGCAAAAATTACGAAACTGACCAATGCGAACACGGTAATTGTTTCAACTTTGGTTTAGGATTTGCATAAGCTAATTCGGTAATCGGTTTGAAATCACATCTTGTGAAGTTAATAATTGAATGTCATTTGTAAGCTCTTGTCTGAGTTTACGGAAATGAGGTCATTAAGACGGGAAATGAAATTTACTTTGATCAATGTAAATGAGTCGGAAGAAGAATCGGCGGCTTTATAATTTTCCCTCCTATAAATTGCGCCACTTCGTTGATTTTTTTTCGTCGACGCGGTCGGGAACCGTCGATGGCAAACTTTAAGAGTGGGATGGAAGTAAAATTTGAACCATGGATCTTCATTTTTCATTAATTCCCGTGGGACATTGAAAATCTCAGGAGGAGTAAGAACTTCACGCTGAGAATGAAAGTAGAATGTTCGAGTAATTCAGAGGGGCGTATAAATTTTACGTTTAATTACGTGAAACCATATTTAAACTCTATGTTATACTTTTTAGTCGATATTAAAGCGCTGGATGAAACGGCCAAGACACTCGGATCGGCGGAATTCGCAAAAATGATGGGAACCTATGTTAAAAAGTCTGTATTGGACACACCCAATATGACGATTTTTGTACCGTCCGACGATGCCGTCAATACTTACTTCCAAGCTAGTCCAGTTTTGTACACGGTCAGTTGACGCGGAATTTGGTCATACGTAAATCACCTATAGAGTAGAGAATCAAGTGCGATTTCCTCGTTTGTTCTTACATTGCGTAGAATGAAATTGTTGTACACGCCCCAAAGACAAGTGTGAATAAATCGTTAGAAGACAGTTCCGAGAACGAAATCCCGTCTGATAAAGTAGAAAAGAAGTCCATTACGCGTAGTAACGTCATCTCGAGCGAGAGGGCCCTAAATCATCTTGTACCTGGTGTTTACGATATGCACGATATGGAAAATGAAGCGGTAAGTATTAAAAAGAGTAGGTATCATCCCTGATTTAGAGATATGGAAAAATTTTCGGTCTAAATACCCACAGAAGAGGAGGGGGACGTCATCAGAGGACCTAAACAAATTCTGACTGTTGAGTCGATAAAGCAACGTTTCCATGGTGACCTAGATAAATTTACTTCGAAGGAAAGGCGGCTGACATTGGAAAACTTTGAAAAATTTCCAGTCTTAAATTATGTAGAAGAGGGCAGAACAAAAAAAAATATTGTCTCGAGTCACCTGACTCATTTGAGAGATCCAAAAATATCTATAGTTGCATGTTGTATGAAAGAAGCTAGGGAGTTCACAAAATTTCCATTCAAGGACAGAAAAAAAAGTTATTTCAGCTAGCTTCTTAGAAAATTTTTTTAAAGTACTTGAATAAGAAAAATTGAATCCTCAGAATGGTAGCATAAATTTTTGCATCAATGTCTTCTCTGTTGTGTAACTCTCAGGTCAGACGAATCTGGTTAACATCTTTCAAAATGAGCGTTCTTTAATTTAGTGCGTACCGAAATTTAAGAGCAGATTGTTTATTTCCACGATTTTTCCCCTTTTGCCATTTACTCTATGAAGGCAGTTACCTCCTTCTATAACAGTTTAAAGGAAACTTTATTTTTCCAAATGTTATTGACGTACTTCAAGTAATATCTTCGTGGTATCTTCTTCAGATTTTAAAGACTGTTGACGGTTTGCCAATCAGAATCAATATCTATCACGGTGACAGAAAACCAACGATTACGGCGAATTGCGCGATTGTTAAATCAGTCAACCATCCGGTCGAGAATGGAAGTATGCTTCATGTCACCGATGCAATTCTACCGCAGGTCACCAAGTCGATAGGCGACATACTTTTGGAAAGCAAAGATTTTGGAACGTTTACCGAATGTGCGTACATCGTTTAACCATTTCTATACTGCTCGTAGTTTCTTTTTAATCTACCACGGATTAGTTCTTTTTTTTTTCTACTTCATTAATTCTCGTCATTATTGTTTTAGTCGCCGCTAAGGCCGATTTGATGGATAAATTATCCGAGCCTGGTAATTATACGGTTTTCGCGTTCACGGATGCTGCATTCAATAAACTCGACGAAGAACTGAAGACTAAGCTATTGAAAGGGAAATCATGCACGAAAAGTAAGCGGTACAGAATAGAAAATTGTTGGTGATTTCTAGTACCTACCTACTATCGAGGAAAGAAGAGTTTATAACGTTTTGATCCATACCGAAGAATGAAAAAGATGCTTATTTTGAGGCCTGACGCTCTGATTGGATGAGATGGTAAATGGAACCGGTTGAATTCCGGTTCTTCCAGAAATCATTTGCCTTAAAAGTACTGTTTCTGATAAGGTATTCTGTCGAACTAAGCTAAATCTTAGAATGCATATTGTTTTGATTTTTGACCTTCTACCCTTCCCCTTCTCTAACTGTGAAATTTTTCAATGGGAAGATCATTTGAGGAAAATATCCATTGAACTCTTCGGGAAAATGTATAAGAATTTTGGACCTACTTTGAGGACTCGGACGAATTTTGACTACCAATATAAAACGAAATATTATCGCAGGATTGAAACGATTTCGAACTTTGAGCTATGAATTTGTGGTTCCGTAAGAGGCAGAGGCTATTCGGGAAGGTGCACGGAAATTTTCTCACCTACTTTTCAGGGACTCAGGTAAATGTTGACCTTTGAGTTGGGTCAAGGTACTCGAAAAGATTTCATGAGGGCTGATATGGAGCTTATTAGCTTTTTATTTATCTGCTTGGCTGAGGAGCCTCTATATGAAGGCACAGAAGCTGAGCTAACATTCTGGAGGCATATAGGTCTTATAATATAAAAACCTTCGACTATACATAGGCAAAGAAGGTAAACTATGCTCTGGAGACTTGCGATTTAGGCTAAGAGTTATAGTAAATCTAATACCGTCATAAAGTGGACTTG
Source organism: Aspidiotus rigidus (assembly GCA_035079385.1). Lineage (NCBI taxonomy): Eukaryota > Metazoa > Arthropoda > Insecta > Hemiptera > Diaspididae > Aspidiotus > Aspidiotus rigidus. The sequence continues at coordinate 7,946,469 of JAVHKY010000030.1, forward strand.
TTACGTTAGCTCAATCTCGTATTTTTGTGTATTATACATACTAAGGCCGGAGGTTCAAGTAAATTTGATATCGTCATGAGATAGGCAAGACATTTGAGCTATAGTCTGTTCACGTTAAGAAAGGATAGAAGTACGTACCCCTATCCTTTTTCAACATGAACAGAGTGTGTAGATATGAGGCTGTGGAGGAGGCAGCTGGGAAAGGATGTGACGTCATCAAGGAAGACTTGGCAATACATGATAGTAGTATAAAGATATTCATTCTGCGCCACTCATGCGAAAGCCTCATTTTTTTCTATACGTCAACCTCATTTTTCTATGCGTCAGACTCATTTTCAACTCTTAATATTTAACCATTTTTTAAAGCAAATATTAAATCATTTCACACTATTTTTTATTACTCACTCGTTCAATAATTTTCATACATTTTGTATCAATTTGTATACAGTAATTTGTATCATTTCTAAAAGAAATTCAGACGATCAAAAATTTTTATACATTTTGTATCAATTTGTTTACAATTTGTATCAATTCTAAAAGAAATTTGAAGGATTTAAAATTTCAATTCCAAAAGAAATTAAGAGGTTTAAAAAATTTTCATACATTTTGTATCAATTTGTATACAATTTGTATCATTTCTAATGGAAATTCAGAGGATTCAAAATTTTTATACATTTTATATCAATTTGTATACAATTTGTATACAATTTGTATCAATTCTGAAAGAAATTCATATGTTCAAAAATTTTCATACATTTTATATCAATTTGTATACAATTTTATAGAAAATGAGAGAGACCAAAAATTTTCAAACATTTGTATACAATTTAATAGGAATTCAAAGGATTCTCACTTTTGTATCAATTTTCAATGGGAATACAGAGGGATTCAAAATTTTCATACTTTTATATGACGCAGTCTAACGCAAGCGCTTATTAGTCATTTTTGAGACATACCCTATTTTTTAACAATATTGAACACGAGTGGTGCATTAATTTAATTCATGAATGCTATAAAATCTTGTAATACTTATTGAGAGAATTTATTGAAAAGGTCTTATGATTTCATTTACTATAATGCCATTTTTATTAATATTTTTCAAATGCTGAATAAAATTATTTCTTTCTACATTAACTTCATAATGCCCCCAAGGTAATGTATCAGTTTGTCTATCAATTAAACATTTTTTATCATCAAATGAACTTGATCCTCTTTTGTTTTGTTCAATGGTATAAATTTCATGTTTTGTACTCCTTATCATATTCTGTTTAATAGTCTTGGTTATTTCATTTTCTAAACGTATCTTATAATCGTCATGAGTTATATGATTTTTAATAATTTTTTCTTCACTCCTGTAGCTTTCTTCATTTCATCACCATTTGATGCAAAAACTTTATTAGAGTATAATTTTGAAGCTAGTCCTATAAATTCCTCCAAAATTTTTCCATTCATCTCATCTTTAAATTTACTCAATACCTTTTTATTGACTTGTGGTATACCATAAATATTGTCTTTCTTATAATCTGATGTATCAAATTCATCTATCATTTCCTTCATATCTTGAAGGAAGTCTTCTGTCTTTATGACTGGAATTAATCTTCGTCATTTTAACATTTTGAATATTGCGGGTAGACTATCGTAGAACATTGAAAAAATATTTCTTTTCGAGCTTCAACCCTACCTGTAACACTTAGTTAATTAACGAATGATTGCTGGCCAGTTAACGTGCACGAATTCCTCGACACTTAACTTCCTAATGTTCATAGGCTATCAAAATCAATAGGTGTAACTACAAAAAACATAAAAATTCAATTTATACCTGTACTATTTGAAAGATCTTTTGTTGCTTTGCATAATTTATTTTATGGGGGTACGGAGGGGGGGGGGGAATAGAGAAATCCCCTCCCCCCCCCAAAAAAAAAAAAATCGGTAGTATCGAAGAGAATGTAGAAAAAAAAATGTCCTTTAGACTTTTTTTGAATCATTTCCCCTCCTAAAGTGATCGTCTGGATCCGCGCCCTGTTTAAGCGTGACTTCAACTCATTCTAAGGAGATGGGACCCCTTTATTTCCAGCCTTTGACCAAAAAAGAAGAAAAAATCCGAGCCTTTGGCAAAAAAAGCTGAGAAACTTTTGATCATGAATCAAACTGAGGAAGATGAAATAAGCGAGGGAGTAGAAGATGAGAAAAGTAAATTGGAAGAGAAGGAAGACTTTTTAAATTTTGAATTGAATGATACTTCATTTTGAAAATTTTGAATTTTCTTAGATACTAGAATTTTTAAAGAATAATTCGATATTTTGATAACCGTAGGTACTCAATATTGCTTGTTAAAATACATTTCTTTTTTTTTGTCAGAATATTAATTTATCAGAAGTAGCTTCAGAGATAAGATCCAAAATTATTATTATTATTATCATGTAGAAGGTGATACTTCAAGGAACAATATTTGAGTTCTACAGTCTTGATCACTCCTTATCCTATTTCATAATCTATTGCTCTTGATCAGTAAAACCTTTTTCCACAAACTCTAAATAAAATCTTCAGAAATCAAGGAAAAATGTTGTCATCATAAATTTGACTGAAAATTCGAATTCTACGATCTCGATTACCCCTTGGATGATGTTCATAAACTCTCTTAGTATACTTTTCGTCCACGAACTCCAAGTAAAAGCTTCAAACTTGGAGCAAAAATGATCCAAAACTTTGAGAAAAAATTACCCAATCATAAATCTGACTGAAAATTCGAATTCTACGATCTTGATTACCCCGTAGACGATTTTAATAAACTGTCGCTCTTGATCAGTTAAACTTTTGTTCACAAACTCCGAATGAAGGCTTCAAAGTTTGAGAAAAAATGACCCAATCATAAATCTGACTGAAAAATCGAATTCTACGATCACAAAAACCCCTGAATTGATCTTCATTAGGCATTTAGTCGAAAATTAGAATTTTGGCCACCTAGCATGGCGTTTCATTCCACTGTGTGGCGCAGAGTTGAAAATGGCTCTGGCTCATGGAAAAATAGGCTTCGCGCAAGAGTGGTGCAGAATGAATATCTTTATACTACTCATGATCTTCTAAAACTCTCTGCTGTTTTTGTGTAAAAAAATGGTTTCGAAAGATTTGACTTTCTTCTTTTATTTTTGTTTGTTTAAATACCCTCGTTACGTTTTTTTATTTCAGCTTTGATAAAAGCTCACATCATTCCCCGAACATTATGCAGTGGCGCTTTCGGTAAACTGACCATTATGACCAGAAGTTTATCTAGTAATTGGATAACGCTTGAGAGGACTGAAAACAACACTTTACTGGTTGGAAGAAACAGCGAGACGATCACGGAAGATATTGTTGCCAGTAATGGCGTCTTACATGTTATCAACTACCCAGTTGTTCCAAAATCTGGTAAGTGTAGGCTTTATGTCCAGGGGTGTATCTATAATCATCCAGCCGCTGTTGGCAGTTCTAAACCGGCCACCTCATTTCGTATCTTCTTCGAAGGATTAGGAATTTGAAATATTGGGCGGATAGAGGAATTCAACTCAGTTTTGTCGACCGGATACGAGAAAAAAGAAAAAAGGAAAATTTTACCGTCCCAAAAATTTGCCGCTCTCTTGCATGTATTCTGTCCTTGTATTAGCTCAACAGTTTGCATATTCAGCGCCGCTTGCTTGCAGCGTTTTCTTTTAAAAATTCAAATCATCATGATAAGCATTTATTGTGCGGGTAAAATTTTCCTTTTTCATTTTTCCTACAATAAAGAAATAACGGATTAGGAAGAATGTGCCGTTCTAGGCAGCTGCCTACCTTCCTTACAGCTCCAAATCCAGGCCTGTCAATGCATAAGTCATATATACCTTGAAATCCGTATCGAGATGGTTTACTTTACAGAGGGTGCTCCAGTCCAGGAGTATACAACACAAAAATCATGAATTCAGGGGAAAATTGCTGCAGATTTCGAACGTGGTAGAATTGTCGACAAACGATTCCTGAATGTCAACCCCTCGCCCCTTCTTTCTGGCATACGTTCCGCCTTCTGGAACACCGAAAAATGATTAATCAAATTTATTGTCCGAGGAATTTTTGTGTCCTCCATTTTTTGGAAAACAGTCTAATTGCATAATTTAAGCGTTTTTGAAAATTTACCTAATTCGCTCCCCCCCCCCCAACAACAAAAAAAAAAAAGTTGAAATTTCTGACTCTGCTTTTCAATTCTGCAACAATTTTTCTTCTTTGCCTGAAAATTACTTTTATTCTAAATAAAGACGTTGTAGTTGTCTCAATTTTTGCGTAAAATGACTCACCTACTATTGGTTAGGTTTTAAGGAAAATGATCGCAAAGAAAAAGTCGAGCACTAATTGTTATTAAATTGGATTTGCAGCGGAACCAGTAACCGCTTTGTTGACTAACAAAAACCAAACGAAATGGTTAGATTTAATAAAGAAAGCCGGATTAGCCGACGAATTCGATGATGCGATCAATCGTACTCTGTTTGTACCGACTGATGAAGCCGTGGAAAAAGCACAACTGGACCAGTTGGATGACAAAAAGTTGAAGGAAGTCGTTTCCTTGCACATAAGCGATACCTCTGTTTGCTCGTGTCAGATGAAGAACAATCTAATGGTTCCGACTCTCGTGCCTGACCAGGAATTGCGAATAACCACTTACGAGACGGTTAGTGCAAACATTTTCTGGGAAACCTATTGCCGCAGCCTTTAGACGTTGAAAATCACCTATAGGGATATCACTGATGCCAAACTCGAAATCAAGAAAACGCTCTTCGTTCATTTTATCTTTTATTTCTGGCCAAGCCCAACAAAAATTTTAACCGGTATTGTCATATTTTATAATAATAAGCGAGAGTAGGTACTTCATTATGATTCGTATCCTTGCTCCTTTAATTAAAACCATTTTGGGAAATTTTTCTTTCTTGGAATCCTCCTTACTCTGAAACTGATTCTGAACAGGTCAACACCTAAGTTACCAGACTGATTCGAATACACCTCTGTCTCTAAGGTCATTCTTTATTAAAACACTTTGACGTCGTAAATAATGAAGATGGCGAAGTGGCAGAGCAGCAAATCACCTCTAGGCCTATGTTAACGAACAAATTCATCATTAAAGGTTTTTTTTTTTTTTTTTTTTTTTTTTTTTTTACAGAGTGGTGCCTTATTTGTTGGCCTTGATCCGAAAATTATGGTTCAGTGCGCCTCTATCGTTGAGAAAGACGAAAAAGCGTGCGATACAATGGTTCATGAAATTGATCGTGTTCTAACGCCCGCGAAAGAAACAGTTCTGGAGAAAGTAAACGAAGATCCTTCAATGAGCAAATTAAAAGAATTATTCCAGGTACAGACAACATAATGTCGAGAGTTCATAAATTTTGTCCAAGTAGATACGTACATGATATTATTATGAATTTTGTAGAATACAACGATTTACGAGGAATTGAAGAATGGCTCCCTTGGACCAATCACTTTATTGGCACCCACTGAGAAAGCATTCTCTAATCTCACGGAAGACGACTGGAAAATGTTGAAAGACAAGACTGTCGTTGAAGAACTCTTACGACGACATATAATTGCTGGTACGTACTAGGACCGTTGCTGTTCGGTGAAAATTTCAAGAGAGGATTTAGAAAAAAGATTAAAACAGGAAAAAACCTTTTTGACTTTTTTTTGTCAATTTGGCAAAGCCGTTGCTCGGCAATTACACGAATTAGGCGTAACGTACGTATATATCGGCGGTGGTACTCGAAAAATTTTGGCTGAACGATCAAGTGATCAGTAAAATCGAACTCCCCCCATAAAAAAATTCCCTCCTGGCCTGAACTAATGTAGATAATAAAAGAAACTCCGTCAACAGCAAACGAAGTTAGCTGCGAGTTTTTTAATTATTTTATAGCCTAATTCATTTTTTAAATTGTTTTCTTCTTTTCTTTTCAATTCCAATTTTATTGGTGAGAATACTGTACTTTGGGTTCTTTCGTCTTCCTTTATAAATCTGCCCTGTTTTTGATCAATACGTATTATGACTTCAAATTTTTTTGATGACACGTTTTTTACACCCTCTCAAATTTTTCAACGCGTCGACATTCATCTAAATGAGTCCTGATTTGCTTTCGAACAATAAATCTACTTGTACCGATTAAAATAATGTCCTTATTCGTATATCTCATGATAGAAATCGGGCATGAGCTAGATTCTTCATTACTATCATCTATTCGCGCGTTTTGAAAGGTGATTATCTTGTGTAATTTTCTGTTCACAGACGTCATCTGTTGTGACGGAGTCGGTATGACTGCCTGGCCTTTCTCAGAAGAAGTGAGCACCGCTAACGGATTCTCCTTAAACGTTAGAAGGAAAAACCGACGAAACGTAATTTTCGGTGAAACTACAACCGAATCCTGTGATCACCTTACTAAGGATGGAATAATTCATTTTGTCGATAAGGTAAATACCGCTCATTCCTAATAGAGAAATACAGAACTTGTTAAATATTACGTGTGTCTATAATATTTCTCGAGCATTGAGAATTAAATTGCCAAAAAATATGTATATATTTCCGGAACGACTTTTAGATTTGTCTCTGGTGGGATTTTACTAAAGCGGAGAATGCTAGCGATGACGTCGGATTCCTACTTTCTATTCGAATTTAAATTAAAGCAAGATTATGAAATGGGTATTTCTTATACTTTTTTCTAGGTTATGATGCCCAGACCTATCAATTTGAAAGGTAGTGCGGTCAAGTACATGGATCCGAGTGGATCAGAAATTGTGTTGTTCGGTATCTAAAGAGCCATAATATAATGATCAGACGGATGAATAACTTTTAGTCGTTACACGGAATATTTCAATTTTTTTTACGATTTTTATTCATTTTGTACTTTTTTCTCTCTCTCGTTTTGCAGTAGTCTACAATAATTTTTTTATATACTGTTTTATTTGTTAATGTTTATTTTTCGTATGTTTTAATTTTAATCATTCTTTATTGGAAAGCTGTTTCATTTTAAAATTAATGTAGGCAGAATTTTTCGTGCTACCAAGACGCACGAGTTGAGTAGCGTATGTAGTTATCTACAAGACAACAGGTACACATGTAAGTATACGAGTTTATTTTTATAGATTTGATACGTTTTATTGTAGCATGAGAGTATACTTTCGTATTTTGAATACAAATTGTTGAAAACATAATATCCAACCAGAAATTTATTTTTGCAGTGTAACTGCGATGGAGTTCGGCTGACGTTTTTTCTTTCGTAAATTGTCGTTTCGAAACGGACGAGGCCTAGTAGATGTTGACCTCAAATAACTTTTGAGAGTAGCTCCTAATGTTTGACTTTGTGACTTGAAAAAATTTCGGAGTGAATAGTAAAACTTGAAAAGTTTTGTTAATTAATGTACATGAGAGCTTCCTGTCTCCACCCCTCCTTCAGTAACTTTCAAAGTTCGAAAGTGGTATTATACTAGCTCTCTTTTCCCTCCTATTCGCCCCTCCCCAAAAGCTAGTAGCTTAATATATAGTATACTAGGCCTACACTAATAAGGCTCTATACGCAGTACACCAGACCTATACTAGGCTAAGCCTTCATTATACTAGACCTGAATTGGCTAAATCTCTCTTCGATGTATATGTTACGCCGAATTCGAGCAATTGCACAATGCGCGCAGTCTGCAGCAATTTCACCGAATGCGCGCAGTCATCAACCACATTGCTGACAGCACGCATCCCAAAAATTTTTTGCCGACTGCGCGCAATAAATGATGAGAATGTATTTTTTGACTCTAATTCGGCAATATTTTTTCGCGGAATGCACGCCATTCGTGTACACCTTCTTTTGACATTGACTCGGTAATATTTTTGAAACTATGATTTTGTCAATCGTTTCGAACGTCACGCAAAGATAAGGACAAGTTTATTGGAGATACATATATCAACAGGTGACGAATGATTGATTAATACAGTCTACAAATCTGACCTACTAAAAATTTGAAGGAACAAGCTGACAGAATGGTTACTCGAGGGAAAGGTTTACTTCCCCCTCGGAAAGAGGGAGACAATGCTCTCTTACGTATTCCTGAGTTTGATCAGGGTCGTGGCGACGCTCGAAATCTCATAGTCGTAATGGAAGAAGATGGTAAATTCATGGTAAGAACGAAACATGGACGCGTCGCGTCGATCGTCGCCTTGAACGGAATGCTCTGGACGCGACAAAGTGTACTTCCTTAGCAGCGAGCGATGTCCCGGAAGCCGAGGGACGTAGCTCAAAAAATTTCAAATCAGGTCCGGGAGGCTTGGATTTAGTATTAGCCCAGTATAGTAGCTAGTATAATATACTGCATGAAGTAGCACCAATAGGGAGGGAGCTAGCCAGTATACTGTACAGATGCCCAGACGCGAATTCTGGAATCAGGGATAGGGCTGAGGTTTGACGTAAAAAACTTCCAAGTCCCAAGATCATGCACCCGGACGCATATTTTGAGATTAGGATGGGGGTAGAGAAAATATATGAACATGTCAAGAGAGCTTTGAAAAGTTCTCTCTGAGACAACTCACGATGATATACAAATGAAAATTCTTGAACAAAGAGCTCATAACCCCCCTCTACTAGTCAAAAAATCCCTATCTTACACCTCAGAATAAGTCTAGTCTCATTAGCATCTCTATTACAAATATTGAAATGTCACTTTTCATGCATTTGCCAAACATAACTCATATATTTGCTGTATGGTATTTTCCACAAATGTGACAGAGCCCCAATTCTCCTGATCATTTCATTTCCAGGAGCCTGAAGCCATTAGTCCATGATTAAACATTGGAGAATAGGTATCTTCCACAGGTAAGAAAAAGCCCCAATTCTCCCGATTCTATCATTACCAAAAGCGGAGAGTCGAAACAGCCAAAAGTAGAAGCGGCTACTAATGTGACTATTTAGATATTTGTAAAAAAACTTTTCATAAAAAATTTTTTATATGGTAGGTACCCCTTTAATTCCATATTTTGTTGTGTGCTTGTGAGAGTGTGTCAGCAGCCTGTATGTGTAAAATATGCTGTTTAACGGTGAAAATGGATATTACACCGTTTTTCTCCAATTCGATAGTTGAATCAGATCATTACTACGTTTTATCCTCAGAATTTAAAAGGTATTATGTCCATATAAAAAATTTTTTATGAAAAGTTTTTTTACAAATATCTTAATAGTCACATTAGTAGCCGCTTCTACTTTTGGCTGATTTGGCTTTCCGCTTTTAGTAATGATAAAATCGGGAGAATTGGGGCTTTTTCGTACCTGTGGAAGATACCTATTCTCCAATGTTTATTCATGGACTAATGGCTTCAGGCTCCTGGAAATGAAAGGATCAGGAGAATCGGGGCTCTGTCGCTTCTGTAGAAGATACTTATTTTCTAGTTTGTGTCCATCTACATCGATTGACTGCATTACAGGCTCCTAGGCTGAACGGCAAAGCTGGAACAAATCTTCCTATCTTTCTTAAATCTTGGGTAAAGCTATCAGAGCTAAGAAACCAATGCTTTTCTTTTTTTTTTCTTCAGTTGTCATCAATGATACCGCTATTCCCTCCAATAGTAGACACATTCACTCAAGCACATGACAAAATATGGAGTTAAAGGGGTATAACTAACAATTCTCTGCAGGTATTCTGTTCAGATTCAATTATTAGCCCTCCTGATTCTCTCACGCAACTCATGCTGCTTGTAATATTATTTAGTAGTGGACTCTATTATTGTAGGCTATAGAGAGCCGTACCTTGTTGTGGTAAAGTAATACATGATGGTGGTGCATGTTTGAATATCATATCAGGGTGTTGTGTTGATGGTAGCTCTACCTACTTTTATAATATTACAAAATTAGGCAGTATTAACAGAGAACCTGTTTTATGGGGGGCTTTTTGAGAAACTTGCCGTGCCCCGTCCAGCAAAAAACATGGAAAAATTTCAACTCTCGAGCTATCATATTATATAGTTGGAGATTCGAGAAAAATTTAGACTCTCAAACTATATTATACTAGGCTTATAGTGGTATGGGTAAAATATGTTGTTTAAAGGTGAAAATGGATACCGTTTTATCTCCATAATTGAAAAGGTAATATGTCCATTTTCACCTTTAAAAAAAAATAGTTTACACATACAGGCTGCTGACACACTCACACAAGTACACAACAAAATATAACTTTCAACAGCCTGCAACAATAGAGTCTACTACTGAATGATATTATAAGTAAGTATGGGTTGCGTGAGTGAATCAAAAAAGGTAAAAATTGAATCTAAACATGATACCTGCAGAGAATTGTTACTTCATACCCTTTTAATCCCATATTTTATTGTGTGTTTGTGTGCGTGTGTCAGCAACCTGTATGTGTAAAATATGCTATTTAACGTTTTTCTCCACTTCGATAGTTAAATCTACCGTTTTTACCTTTAGAGTTTAAAAGGTATTATGTCCATTTTCACCTTTTAAAAAGCATATTTTACACATACAGGCTGCTGACACACTCAGACAAGCACACAATAAAATATGGGATTAAAAGGGTATGAACTAACAATTCTCTGCAGGTATCAAGTTTAGATTCAATTTTTACCTTTTTTCATTCACTCACGCAACCCATACTTACTTATAATATCATTCAGTAGTAGACTCTATTGTTGCAGGCTGTTCAAAGTTATATTTTGTTGTGTACTTGTGTGAGTGTGTCAGCAGCCTGTATGTGTAAAATATGCTTTTTAAAAGGTGAAAATGGACATGATACCTTTTAAACTCTAAAGGTAAAAACGGTAGATTTAACTATCGAAGTGGAGAAAAACGTTAAATAGCATATTTTACACAGACAGGTTGCTGACACACTCACACAAACACACAATAAAATATAGGATTAAAAGGGTACGAACTAACAATTCTCTGCAGGTATCATGACGTTTAGATTCAATTTTTACCCTTTTTGATTCACTCACGCAACCCATACTTACTTATAATATCATTCAGTAGTAGACTCTATTGTTGCAGGCTATTGAAAGTTATATTTTGTTGTGTACTTGTGTGAGTGTGTCAGCAGCCTGTATGTGTAAAATATGCTATTTAACGTTTTTCTCCACTTCGATAGTTAAATCTACCGTTTTTACCTTTAGAGTTTAAAAGGTATTATGTCCATTTTCACCTTTTAAAAAGCATATTTTACACATACAGGCTGCTGACACACTCACACAAGCACACAATAAAATATGGGATTAAAAGGGTATGAACTAACAATTCTCTGCAGGTATCAAGTTTAGATTCAATTTTTACCTTTTTTGATTCACTCACGCAACCCATACTTACTTATAATATCATTCAGTAGTAGACTCTATTGTTGCAGGCTGTTGAAAGTTATATTTTGTTGTGTACTTGTGTGAGTGTGTCAGCAGCCTGTATGTGTAAAATATGCTTTTTAAAAGGTGAAAATGGACATGATACCTTATTCTGAGGATAAAACGTAGTAATGACCAATGAGTTGATTCGACTATTCAACTGGAAAATAGCATATTTTACACAGACAGGTTGCTGACACACTCACACAAACACACAATAAAATATAGGATTAAAAGGGTACGAACTAACAATTCTCTGCAGGTACCTCATGTTCAGATTCAATTTTTACCCTTTTTGATTCACTCACGCAACCCATACTTACTTATAACATCATTCAGTAGTAGACTCTATTGCTGTAGGCTGTTGAAAGCTATATTAACAGGGAACCTGTTTTATGGGGGGCTTTTTGAGAAATTTGCCGTGCGCCATCTAACAAAAAACAGAAAAATTTTGACTCTCGAGCCATGTATGATAGGAATTTTTCCAAGTCCCCCTTCTATCTATCTATTATATAAAGAGAAGTTGCAAAATCGCAAATCCATTTAACTTTATTCCTATTTCACCTACAAACTTGAAATTTGTTTCCATTGCTTTAGGTTGCCTAGGAGAAGGTTTATGCGTAATAAATTTGAAGTTACGAAATCAGGCAAATGGCGTGTAGAATATATCTTTGTGCTTGGCGGGGGGAGGGTCATGAATGATTCAAGAGATGAAAAATCTGTATCATTCATTAATTTATTGATTGAAAATGCTAAGCAATCATTTTTGTTGACGTTCATCGAAAATTAATATGTGCTAGGCAATCATTTTTGGAAAATGGTTCTTTTCAACAGGAGAAGTTTTGAGTACCTATACTATGAGTAATCGAATAGTGTAGGGTTACGATAAAGATTTTGCTTAGCAATTATCTGAAAAATTGGTGGTTGTCTTTCATTATTTCAAATTTGTGAGGACTAAGAAAAGAAAAACAATTCACGTCAATTTCGAAAATTCAATATCGAAGTCACGGATGTCTCACTTTATTGCAATCTGAGAATTGGAATGCCAAAACGCAAGAAAGCAAATCTAGGGCGGTTGACGAACAAAGGGAAGAGGGCTCGTGTTAATTCCGAAATTTTGACATCAGAAAATAATGTGGAAAATGATTGTCAGAACGATAATAGTCCATCCATTAGGTACATTATTGAGAAAGAATATACCAGTATAAGTTCAATTGGGAATCTGGCAATTACGTGCACATTTTGTGATGGAAAATTATTTGAAACTGAAAATCAAAATTTCTGTTGCGGGAATGTTAAGATTAAGTTACCTAATTTATCCTTAATGTCAGATCTTCTTAAAAACTATTAGACGGAAGGGATAATAGAACTTCTCATTTTCTTGAAAATTTGCGTAAATACAACAATGCGCTTTCAATGACTTCTTCAGGGTGTAATGAAATGCCAAACATATTCACAACTTTCAAAATTTTTGGACAATTGTATCGTTATATAGGAAGTTATCTACCTCCTCCAACAATCCACAAAAAATGACAAATTTTTCAGCATACACACAGAAAGAAGAATGCGCAAAGGATCTTCTAAAAAGACGGTATCCAACTATCCGAAAAGATATTAACAACAAGATTGAAAGTGTAAAACAAAATATCAACAATAAAAAAAATGAGATTGAAAAATTGGAAATCAGAAGAATTAGATTACAAATAGAAATTGAATGATAAATAAATATCAAGAATTTTGAAAATAATTTGAAATTATATTTAGCGGGATTACGGCTTGTCATATATAGCTGGAGATTCGAGAAAAATTCAGACTCTCAAACTATATTATACTAGGCTTATAGTAGGTGTAGGCCCTCTTTATACTAGCTTTATCTGGGTCTAGGCTTCCTTGAATTCTCAATACCAAATCCCATATGACTCATAAAACAGGTTCCCTGCATTCCTCGCTTAACTTCGTTAAAGAAGCCGTCGTTTTTTGAATAGACATAAGTTTGAATGTTTCATTAAATTTAATTAATTTTTTATTTTATTTATTTATTCATTTGTTTTTATTCATTTATGATGAGGAAAACCCATCAAGGTGGTGAAGAACAAAGTTCAAGCTGTATAGGAATGACAATGCACACCAGTGACTCCCAGAAAATAGGTTCCCTGTTTGCCTCAATTAACAAAGTTAATGAAGGCAACCCCAAGCAGCTCACCATTTGAGCTGTGAGTTTTTTTATTTTATTTATTCATTTATTTACTTATTTATAATTTGTTCAATTAATTAATTAATTTACTTATTTAGTTTCTTTCTTTATTTCGTTATATGATAGGAACTTAGGAAGGACTTGAAAAATTTTGAATTCTTGTCATAATACATGATAGGAGATTATGAAAAATTGGTGGTGCGTTTTTTTATAAAGGTTTCCCCAATAGCCTATGAACCTCATTACTAAAACAAGACCCATAAAACAGGTTTCCTGCATTCCTCGTTTAACATCCTTAAGGAAGCCTCAATTTCCAAGTCCCTCTCCTATCACATATAGCTCGAGAATGTTTTTCTTGTTCAAGCTTCACTCTTTGTAGTATTCCATTGCTCCTGATGAAGAGGTATCATGTTTAGATTCAAATTTTACATTTTTTGATTCACTCACGCAACCCATACTTACTCATAATATCATTCAGTAGTAGACTCTATTATTGCAGGCTATTGAAAGCTATATTTTGTAGTGTGTTTGTGTGAGTGTGTCAGCAGCATGTCTGTATAAAATTATGTTTTTCAAAAGGTGAAACTGGACATTACAGCATTTTATCTCCAGAATTGAAAAGGTATTATGTCCATTTTCTCTTTTGAAAAGCTAATTTTATACATACTGTAGGCTGTATAGTAACATGGATCATTGATAGAGAAAATCTAGCTTGAAACAATCAGGAGGATTGGGGCTTTGTCATACATGTAGACGATACTTATTTTCCAGTTTGTATTCATCTCGGCTCATAGCTTCTGCAAAATTCAGCTTGAAACGATCAGGGGAATTCAGGCTTGTTGTACCTGTGGAAGATACCTATCCTCTAGTTTGTGTTCATCTTGACTTCTGAGTTGTTAAAAATTAAAAATGGATCAATCAGGAGAATTGGGGCTTTGTCATACTTCTAGGAAATATCTTTGTCTTATTTGTCTGTACAACAGTTGAAATAAAAACAATTTTCCTAAAATCCCCCCTCCATAAAACAGGTTCCCTGTTGAAAAACACCGTGTAGTTTTTAGTTGGGCCCGGAAGGGCACGCAATTCCTTCCAGTGCTTGGAGCACAAGATTCCTAATTCGGCCACTAATTGGGGGGGGGGAAGAGGAGGCGGAGAAATCGATTTTTGAACTGAAAACTAAGTTAATGTATTTTCCGTATACTGTACATGATTGTCAAAGTTCATTTTGATTGGTTAAAAACAATCGGTAAAATTTTTGTTCTCACAACTGATATTCCAAATGCCCACCTAATATCGCCAAGGTACGAGAGGTCTTGTTTTATGAGGGACTTGGCCTCGCATACATCGATACAAATTTCAAATTAGAAGCGGGGAGGGGAGGGAGGTCAGAACCCACCTAAAAGTGAAATAATACTCATCTTACCGCTCAAAGTTTATTGAAAATATCATTGTAATGATTATTTGATACGGTACACATGATGAGAAGTATTCATTGGAATATTATGACTTAATTACTTAAGTAATCCTGGGTAGAATAACAGTTGATCATGGCACGATGAAGTAATGAAGAAGCGAGAGAAAATTGATAAAAATTAATTCATCTTCAAATCGATGACGGTGAAGAATACTCTTCTCAAGTTGTTTGTTTCAAATTCGATGTATAATTTTTAGGTAGCAAGCAGAATTTCAAACGGTTTTTTTTGTTTTTTTTCGAGAAGACGCATTATAATTATGACATCTTCTGAATTTAAAGAATAATTAATGAGCTCTGCATTACAAAAGATAGGTAATCATGGTTTTGTATAGCTAAATATGTACTGTTGGCGGCACCACTTAAATATAAACAAATTTAAAATAAAAATAAAATAAAATAAAAACGACCACAGCGAACAAAAAGCTGGTTTAATAAATTAGACGAAAGAAGGAAAAATTAAGGGAATAAGGTGGAAGATGAAAGATGAAAGAAGACAAAGAAAGAGAAAAACATTGGCACTGGTAACAATAAATATTATAAACATAAATTAACAACAATAAAATTACGATTAAATCAACGCATTTCTCACATTTTGAGTGAATCGAAAGAAGTAAAAAAAATCAAGTTTATATTCGTTGTTTTCCAGAGCTTAATAAAATATAAAAATTTCATCAACAAAATAATGAAAAAAAAAAAAAAATGTTAAGACAAAATAGAAGTAATAAATATTTTAAAAATGTGACTGCGTTTATATGGACGGGTAGAGTGACGCGAGATCATCGATAAAGTTTGATGTATTATTTGTATGATTACTGGAAAATTAAAGTTAAAATTTGGCTTTCTAGCTTGGAGAGCTATAAAACCTGCAAATCGATACAATTTGATTACGCGACTACTCTTTCGTACAAAAATTTAAATGAACTTAGAAGAGTTCAAGTTGATCTACAAATCCACAAACAAATTTCTATAATGAACATGAGCTCATAAGATCTATAATAAAATGAATGAAAGAATTGTGCGTTCCATTTCATTTGCAGAGGATAAAGAACATGAAGACACAGGAAAAATAGGAAAACGAACGCACTTTTAGGACATGCCTTTGATTGATGTAGATATGGGATGCGAAAACGCGGCCCAGTTTGTCGGTATCAAATAGACGATTCCACCATTAGTATCCTTCTTGAAACCAGCTAGCTCGATCTCGGAACTGACTTCTACCTGAAGTTGTCGCGTTTTATTGCCCAACATACATTGGAATTTGGTGGATATATTGACTGTAAGATCATTACCCCGTAATCTGAA
Source organism: Aspidiotus rigidus (assembly GCA_035079385.1). Lineage (NCBI taxonomy): Eukaryota > Metazoa > Arthropoda > Insecta > Hemiptera > Diaspididae > Aspidiotus > Aspidiotus rigidus. The sequence continues at coordinate 7,962,801 of JAVHKY010000030.1, forward strand.
GAATACAACAGCCATGAACAACAAAAGTAAGATTTTTTCCCCGCCATTTTCGATTAATTAACAATAATATCACGCATCTCTTACCGAGCATATCTGGATGTCAACACACCGATTAATTCTCCGACTTTGTCTTCGTGGTTATTCGTCTTCAAAGTGATTACAAAATCGTTACCTTTATTCGTATGTATAACAACTAACTGGTCGCGTCCTGGACTGACGCTGAGCCCAGTAACCTGAAAATAAAATAGTTTGTACAAAGCTGTTCCAAAATTACAAAACATAGCTTTAATTTCTGAACTTACGTCTTCGATAGGCATAGCTTTCTTCATAGATTTAAATTTCGTTGTATCTAATTTATAGATGGAATATTCAGAAATCAGTAACACTCGATCTGCGCATTTATTAAATTTATTTGTCTTCTTCACAAACGATGAAAACATTACCTGCAAAATACACATTAACAAATTTGAAATTTTTGCGGTTCGCGCGATTCGAAGAATGAAAATTAATTTTCCGACAATAACTCGAAATCTAAGCAGAACGACTTGATAAGAAAGGAAATAATCGAAGCTTAAACAATTTTTGATTCAATCGTGATCTCATAATATTATATTTTCAAATGAAAATCACAAATTTAAAACCAATCGCCAAGCTAATTTACCTTTGGGAATCTATCTTCTCTCTGCAAACACTTTACAGCGGTTGTGTATTTTTCACATTCCGGATTTTCCGATGAAAAACTGAGATAATCACCGACCCAGTTTCGTTGGGAGCCCCAATATGGCCGCCGTCCTTTCAAAGCACTGGCCGCTGAAATCTAAAAATCAACAACTCGTTTTTCATTGATACCCAAGAAAGGATTTATTGATATAACAATTTCTCTGAGAAACGTAAGCGATAGCTGTCGATTAAATCCATATTTCCGAAAAAACAAAATCATTTGCGGATCATTTCTTGTAACTGCGTTTGTCGAAACGGGCAAAGTTACCTGTTTTATTCGGACCTAGCAGGGCGGTGGCGCGCTTGCGTCGCACTTGGTCAACACCAATAGCAGTAGAGAATATTTTATTTTTATCCTAACGTTGATAAGAGTCTCGCTTTGCCAGGTCCGAATAGAGAACTTGGAATTTTTTCTACACTACGTTCAGAGCTCCTTCTTTTATTCAGGGTTCAAAATTAGGTTCTCTTCCCTCGACATGTATATTTTGAAAATTAGAACTTCATAAGTTCTATCCTATCACTTACTGTTCTTCTTCAAGTCCTTGAATATCCAAGGCTCGTATTGACTAGACTGCTATAGTAGGGTTAGCCCTCATTATACTAGGTTTAACATACAGTGTACTAAGCTTACATTAGACTAAGAATGGGGGCAGACAGGAGGACCAAGTGAGTTCCCGATAGCTAGTTAGCTTAACATATGAGCATTATAGTGCCCACTAAGTTAAAAACATAACAATGAGTTATATACGGGTATGCTAAGCCCATAATAAAGGTAAAACTTACAATAGCAGCCTGGTATTTAATGTATACATCGATACAATTAAGATAAATGTATCAATGTATTGCTTTGCAAACGCCCAAGGACATATACATGATTCAATGTTTTATTTATTTATTGGCTGCTTATTGGGTGCCGCAAAACAGACGTGTTGTCCAAGAAAACACAGAACGATGATAATAAATTCAAAAACAAATGCCCGAAAAAAGCCACCACCACCACCACCACCAGCCCTACCCTAGCATACTCTGAAGCCCTCTCTTCAGGTCCTCCCGTCCCAAATGAAGAATTTCCAGGTTGGGGTTCTCCCATGAAATGGAGAAATTTACTTTCTTTCACGACATTCACGACTTATGATGATTTGAATAATGGGGAGTCTCAAAATTGTTGAAACCCAAAATATTCTTACAATCAAAGGATACACGCCACGGGAATATCTGGCTACAATGTATGCAAATAACTGTCAATTATAGTCTTCTAACTCCGGGCAGTTCTTATATCCATTCTTCAAGTAAATTCCCAATAAAAATTGTACTTTGCGTGATCAAACCACCCTAGGTAGAGCCCTATAATAATGAGTGAGGACATGGATCGCCATATTTAGTCGTTACGTCATCATTATTCTGTGTGGTTTCGAATAGGCTGAGAAATTAATACAATTGATGGAACTATTTTGTATCATTTAAAAGCACTATGTTTTGCATTTTATTTTGGCATTGACACCTGTATTCTAGAACAAATTCTAGTAGTTCACTTATTATTTTCAAATCGTGGTAAACTGTTATCAGTAATTGAAATAGGGAAGTCTGAAGATGGATAATGACGTAACGACTAAATATGGCGGCCCGTGTCCTCACTCGTTATTATAGGTCTCTACCGTAGGGTGCAAAAGATTCATTTTCAAATGATGGAAGTTACGAGGGTATACTAAAATGAATCTTTTGCACACCAGAATGGTCTGATCTTTGTCGACTTTTGAGCTATGTATTCTCAATACCAAAACCAGGTTCCTCGTTCAACATAGTTAAAGAAGCCATCATTAAACAGATTCGCTGTCAAAATATAAGACTGGACAATCTCTTTTTTTTTTTCTTTTTTCATTCATAAATTACGAAAACCTAAGAAGAGAAACTCACCTTCAGTCGTAATTGTGGCCATTCTTGTACCGGGAAATGACTTAATATCTTAAAAGCGCGCCACCGATCGAAAGTTGCGTGAAGCATCCCAACGTAGGGTCGCACAGCAAAACTGCTGGGTGGCCATGGTAAACTCTTACCATAGTCTCGCATGTATTTGGCGTTGCTACAAGTTAAAGAAACACGCAAATTTTACAAAATCGAAAACACAAGCGGGAACTCACCCACAGTTGATCGCTGTAGCGGAAGTTCAATTTTTATCGCCATTTTTACCGACCTAAATGTAGTAGCAAGCTCCGTAACGTATGTTCTCATCTTGTAACGGCGATAATAGGCCATGATCGCCAACAATGCCTTCATCTTACGAAAACGTTGTCTACACAATGTTCCTCTCCATTGTTTTTGTAGCAATAATACGATGCCAGGTATCAGTTCTTCGCGCATCTAAAAAAACGTCAGAGCGTTAAAATTATGTGCAGCCAGCTCGAGGAAGTTTTGCTCGAGCGTACCAACCCTTTCTAGCGTAAATAGCGTAGTCGGTGATCTGATGAAAATTTTAGTTTTTCCATACTTCACGTCATTCTGAAAACCTTTTTCTTCGATCAACACTTTGGTACCGTCTTTTGCAGACCCGGCACGAAAATTGGGCCATGTGAATCCGCTGATCATCTTATACCTAAAAAAAGAAAGAGTTAATAATAATAAATTCAGAAAACCTCCTAGGGTGGAGAGAAAGAGAATGATTTAAGAAAGACAGTCCCAAGAATGCTTCTCAACAATGAACCAATCAAATCGCTAAAAAAGAAAAAGTTCAGATTCCGAAAATAAGTAAATTTTCCTTGAGTCTAACTCGTTAATTTATGAAGGATTTACAAAAATTGAGACACTCGACTTCTACAAAGGAAGCAAATAAAGTACAAAAGAAAGGAGCGGTACAAACTTGCACAGACAAACTTGCACAGGCAAGTTTGTACCGCTCCTTTCTTTCGTGCTTCGTGTAATGACTTGCAACGTATCACAAACACTTCTCCTGAGGGAAGCAAATCTCATTTGAGCAAAGAATACCACTCCCCACTGCCGCACCCCATGAAACGTTATCAAGCATTTTTTTTTTCTTTTTTTTCATTAATGTCTTTCAATATTTTGAGAATTTAATTGCGAGATTGAGAAAATCAAAACCTGTTTCCTTCGATCTCATTTCACAATACTCTTTCATAGATACAATTCCGAACACACCTTTTCAAGAAACGTTCGTATGTTTGTCTATGTGCGAAGCCAGCTCTGCGAACGCGCACGTTCTCCAATAAACCTAAATAACGGATTTGATGCGCTACTCGTTCCTCGTCCAAACTAGCCGGCGATTTCTCTTCGTTTGGCTTTATGCACCTGACGTAATATGGTACTTTACTGGATAGGGTTTTCACTAGAGCGATCATTGAATTTTTGAACAAAGTACCAGCGGTTAATGGTCTCTTCGTTGTCTATGAAAAGAAGATGAAACAGTAAATTGTTATTCATTATTATTGATTAAGTGGTTCGTAGGTGAGTTCTTCGAGCAGTTAGAAAAAACAAGGATCGACACTTTTTGCTCAAATTGATGTGAGATGGCGCATTCCTTAGATTTCACATACCGATCTAATATCAAGGAAAAATTGAACATTGACTCACAATCTTCCGAAGCTCGAGAACACGAATAATCATCAATATCAGAATACATCTGATGGAATTTCACATTTTTCGGCACATACGTCAACTGAGTTGAAAACTACGTACACGAAGTTTATTCTAGGTTGACCTTTCCTCGTGGACTATCCTCGTAAAATAAACTCCTCACTCTTCTCAAGACTGACGAATAGATAAATTTTCCTTGTTTATTAAGAATATCACGAGCTCGAAAGCGTAGAATCACAAAGAATACACCTTTCCACAATTTTATACTATATTCAAACAAATATGCTCCATGTACGTTTGTATTCGACACGCTTCCACTATTCTAGCTGAGAAAATCAAGATCATTCCCAGCATCAATTTTTTCACAAACCTATTCAACGGAATACCCATAATGGGATGCATTCTAACGCCTATCTTATTCAATGTATGCACAACTACCACGTTGATTGTCGCAGGCCAGAAATTCCTAAAATCTAGGCGTTGAAAGGATCCCCGTTCAATATTTTGTTCATGGACCGGAGTCTTTTTTAGTTCCTGAGTAACAATGAAATCATTTTCTTACGTTCTTCACTTCCACATCTCCCCAATACTTCTCAAAACTTCCATCTTATGGTTCAAAACTCGTAAATCCAACAGGTAACATCTATCGGGGAACATAAAAATGAAAGAACTTTTTTGAGATAAAAAAAACTCCATCTTGTTTCATAGAATGGAATTCGACAGATTCATGGAGTTCATATCGCTGAAATTATTCTAAATTTCTACGTACGTTCAATCAAAATATTTATGTCGCCAAAAATTATTCTACTGTACCAATCAAACGATGGGGTAATTTATTTGAACGCGTCGAGGTATTAACGAATATCTTGGTACGTGTGAATATAATATTGCAAACTGATACGGTACAGGTACTGCTACGCTCCTGTCTCTTCGCAGTTTCGAGAATAGTTTCATAAGATGATGAAATTGAAAAAACATCGACGCTATCAAGAACTTCCCTACATATTTTTACAGTGAAAAATAATAACCGGTAAGTCTAATGAATATCATTAAACTTCCAATACCTCGACGTTTTATTGTGCGATAAGAAATCAAACTATAAGGTAATTTACAAACAACTCCCGTAAGTGTTCCTGTCCATTCAATTTACTATCGACTGCGTGTTTTATGCAGCTATAAGCGATAAAGAAGACTAGGATATGGGACAATAAATTTCTTCAGAAAGTTTACTCGCTGACTCGCGCTTGTTATTGCAATAAACTTCCGCGATAATTCTTACTGAATTAGATAACACTACTAAACAGCTATCCAGTTAAATGCTAGTCTTCAGTTAATTCTAGGAGTATTTTCATCCACGTCAATACCTTAGGTTTTCGAGTAATCCCGTTATTACATCCTGAGAACATCATATCATGTTGAAAACAAAATGATGATACATATACTAGAGTACGAAAATGTGGTATGGAAATCCCCCCATCATATAGAAGGATCTAAACTCAATATTTGTCAAATGACACTGTATGAAGTCAATGTTCCGCAAGGTTGTAAATTATTTATTCGAAGAATATTGAATCTTCCTGAACTTCTGATATGCGATGGAAGAAAGAACACGCTACATTTTCATGGATCTAATTATCACTCATACTAGGCCAACAACGATTTTCCATATCTCACAAACCTGAATTGAATTCAGCCTTAGAATACTTCAACAATTATCAAAAGAGTAGCATTTAATTGGATAACCATTAAGGAGTGTAATCGCCAACTGTATAGTATTATTATTACAGACAGTATTGTCCTATAACTGGTTTCTAGTCGTTAGACGGCATTCTACATTTTAAATAAATACATAAAGGTATTGGAATTAACAGAAGTATCTCACTTTGGTAATATCAGTGGCACCCTCTGGCCACATAGAACTGATGACGGGTGATTGAGAAGAATATAGTAAGCGTTTGAAGTCTTGGAACAACGAGTCTCGATTTTTATCCAAAAATCCTGTTATGTTATACACCACATCACCAGCATAATGTCTGTAACAGAAATTAATAGGAAGTTTATATCACAATGACAAAGATTTTATCATAGTTATGCATATTATTTTCTTCTCTTCATTCACTAAGGGTCGCCAAGAGCCGAATGAGGCCCGAGGAAAATCTGCTGTCAGCGGGAATACTTTGAAATTGTTCTTTATAATCTCTCCCTCTCGGGAACCTCTTCCTACATTCATCTAATAATATTGAAAACCTTCGTGATCCACGTTTCTTTTTTTCATCAATTAAGATCTTACAAACACGTGTTTTACGCTATCTTTTTTACAATGAAATAAGAGCTGTGCTTCTTTTAGAGATAACCAAGGTCATTTACGATAAACGGTAGAATCTCATTCGATTTTTCCTTCACCAACGCATATTCAGGTAGGAGAACAAATAAAATTTTTTTTTTAAATACAGTAGTGTGATAATATGAACTCAGAAATGAGCTAGTATGGTTCAAATATTGTGAATTCAATAGCAGAATTGGCGAGGATTGCTGATGAGCACAGGCTAGACTCACCTAATTCGGAATTCAACCTTATGCTCCATCTGTTTATCCAACGGTTTCAACTGCCGGCTTGAATAGTGCTCGTGATTACTCAGTTTTTGATCCATGGCCTCTAATAGCATCTGTAAAGAGCACAGAATAGATACGCTGCACTGTCAACATTTTTAAAATTTAGTTAGCGTTTTTCGAAACGAACCTCATCCGTAACTTTGCCTACATTGAGGCACGCTTCGTCCATAATGGCCAACACGCCTTGATGAGGTCTTTCGACCAAATCGCAAATAATTTGATTATTGAAAAATTCGACCGTTTGCCATTCTATGCCTTCTTGTCGATACTCTTCTTGTTCTTGTTTAAGCACCAATTCTAAAAGCGACAAAAATTACGAAAAATTTAGACCTAATTTTCGAAATTTCTACATTTTGAAAAAGTATTAATACACCATACGTTTAAAACGTAATTTGTGACCTCAATACATGCGCAATATAAAATACTATTCTGTACGAGAGCGCGCTGAAATAACGAAATCATAACAATAACATAGTTTCATTTACCGATAAATAACTGTTGTAATTTCTCGTTACAATAATTGATACAAAACTGTTCGAAACTGTTTCTCTCGAATATTTCAAAACCGTAAATATCCAAGACTCCGATGACCGTCCCTCTGGCACGTTTATTCCCCGTTATATGGGGGTCGATGGCGTCATTGATTTTACTAACTATCCACGAGAAGAGTTTATCGTATATCGCCTGAAATCGAATTTTCTTTTTATTAAGTAAATTTGTGTAAATCAAGTAGGTAACACAAAGGAGATGAGTTCTCGAAAACATGAAAAGTAGTTCAAGGAATACTCCGTCTGGATTTGCTACCTTTGCTAACGCATTTCTGCCGTATTCTGCTTCCGTCAGGGTATGCAATTTCTGCATAATTTCTCCTCTTGCTGCGATTACTCGTTCGCTGAGCGTTCGTTTCAATTCGAGTTGATTGACTTGCAATAAATTGGCCACTTTATCAACGGACTCCATCTCCGTTATTTTCACATCATCATCCTCGGTCGTGAATTTTATGTTACCCTAAAACAAGTTACAATTTCGTTAAGAATTACCAATTTTTCTCCCACTTTCACAACGTCTATCAGATCTAAGTTGGAAGTTTTGCAATTTTTGTTCAGTTTATTTAATAAAAAATAATAAAAAACGAAGTCCGTGTTTTGTACCTCAACAATCAAGAACTTTAGACCAAAAGTAGTCCAGGGGAAGGGACAGGATACAGTACTTGTGTATGGGTGTAGACAAACCAGCCCGGACTGCTGGTACTCATGGTAGATCCCGTAGAGTAGTATAACACTAATACTTGCTCAGTTTATCAAGTAAAGATCCACCACGGAAGAAGAGAGCCGTTTAATGGGGAACCAATAACATTGCCGAGTTAAGGAAAGAAAGCAACCGTCGGCACCGGATGTGCTAGCGCAGTAGAGGCTACAAAGAGGTGCTGGCGGTTGCAACTGAATACCAGCTGGCTTGTAAAAGGCTGAAAAAGCCATGAAAGACGGCAAGAGTGTTGCCTGCAAAGATCTGTGCGAAATGGCAGAGGAGGACCCGTTTGGCTAGCCCAACAAGGTAGTGCTGAAGAAGTTGAAGGGCCTCTTCAGCAATAAGCCAAATGGAGCCGGATGATGTGGGGCCAGCAGCTACGACCAATGGTAACGCTACCAATAGTAGAAGAGGATGGTATATCCCTATTGGGTACAAAGGAGGTGGATGCAACAGTCAATAGACTCTGGGGTAAGCATTGGAAGGCTCCGGGTCCGGACGATATCCCGAATACAATCTGGAACGCAATGCATCCAGTTGACCCGGCACGGCTTCACGATACATTCCATGCGTCAATTGCTAGGGTACTGTTCCCTATGCGGCGGAAGAAAGCCTGGCTAGCGTTTTTCGATGAGAATGATAAGCCACCAGGCCAGACATCTTCTTATCGACCACTTCTTCTGCTAGACAACATGGGCAAACTCTTGAAAGAGTGATAGCCAATCGCGCTATCTGAAAGAAAGAGATATAATCTCAAGTAGTCAGTACGGTTTCCAAACTGGACGCTGTACACCAGATGCTAGAATCAGGCTGAAAAGAATAGCCGAGTCAACCATAACCTATACCCATTCCACGATGGAAGGAAGGCACACAGAGGCGAAAGAAGGTGAATCGGGTTGTTCCAATAGAAACAAGGTTAATCTAGACCAGCGGCGTGACGTTAGGTCAATATCTTACTGGGGGAAGGTACGAATTAAGTCACCATTCTCTCCCTTATCAATGCTTCTTCTAAATCCCTTGGGTAGAATAAACTAATATTTGCCCAGCCTACGACGTCATCAGAGTGAACACTTTTCACTGAAGAAACTCAAGAGACTTCTGCATATCAATTCTAAGGGAGTTGGTATTACCTGATTCATATCTCCGATGATTGCCTCAGTTCAGTGGGCATATACCAACTCTAGGCGTGGACTTCATTACATAATTAATCTTAATGTTTGATCGTGATCGCAAATCTTATTTTCTTTTCCCATTTCATAAAAATTTACGACTTTTACGCGACGACTATTACGACCGATGATAGATATCCGTTATAAAAATCAAATTACCAAGTGCAAAACAGCTCCCACAACATTCCACAAAGTTTCGATTTCTTTAGCCGAAAAACCGAGAGTTCTGCAAGCGGCAACTGTCGCGCGATACTGCGACCGATCATCTGAGAGTGTGCCGACTCCGCCGTGTTTTGTGTAGTGGTATTTAAAAGGATCGTTTCGCAACGACAATCGCTTCAAATCTTCCTCGTTGCACGCTGCTAAGGCCTATAAAAAGATGATAATTACTCGCGACAATACATACAAAGAACAAATTTTTGAAATTTCCGCTTTTTGGGATCTAAACTTGCGACTCTCGCGTGGGGAATCCTTTCCTATTCAATTAACTCAACAAAGAAATATACATTCGTTTCGGTTATGAACGACCACGACTCATTAAAGAATATTTCCGCTAATAAAAATCGATCAAAAATAATATACTCTCCAATTATTTTCACGCAGACGCGTGGCCTCCAGATTTTTCTTCAGTGCAAAGCACAAGAAAAAATATTTTCGAGCCGTGACTTAATACAAATCGACAACTTCATATTTTTTTCTTATCCTATTCCGCTACACAAGTGAGCTGAGTCAACATGACAGATGCTCATTTATCACAAAGTTCCGTCTCATTTTGTGCTCTTGACATCATTGACATGCATCATCTTCCGACACAGAATCATTAAAAGACCTCCCATTCATTTTTCAGAACCCGTATGAGGGAGAAAAGAACGCTACAAGTCCTACCTGATAGAAACTATGAAAATTTCTTTCACCGCTTTGTTGCATCACTACTCGTGACTTCTCTAACAGATAATTATTGACATGGCCACCAATTGGATCGCCTTTGAAATCGAAGTTTATATCCATGTATTTTCCAAATCTCGAAGAATTATCATTTCTGTTCGTTTTGGCATTACCGAACGATTCTAAAATCGTATTTGATTGAATCAAAATGTTCTTGACCCTGTAAATACAGACCACAAGATGATACTTTTTAAAACAATGCGCTCATCCTAATTAGTAATCAATAAATGAAAATCATCCGGGAAAAATATCAAATTCTATACGGGCGAATGAAACTCTTTCTTGACTGCATGCTCGATTTCTTCAAATTTAAATTTTACCCTTGAATGTAAGAAAACCAGCTGTCGCTTCTTTATCCGCACATCTCAGACGACTCATAATACAGCAATTGAGCATTTAATAACGATAATAACCAATAACAAGGTGTTGATTGTAGCAATAATTCTTGCGTTCACGGCCGCTCGGCCGGCACCGAGGCGGTAATATTCTTTGCCTTCGCCCGACAATGATGAAAAATCACGCATACTTGAAGTTATTGTGAACAAAAGAGGTTACAGAGTTCAACTGCCCACTCGGTCAGAGGAAAATAAGCAACATTGTAAAGAGAAAACAAATGATGACAGTTCATCAAAGTCACATGAATTCTAGCTTTTGTTTCCCGTTTTGATTACGTAAGCTAACAAGAATGATATTCATTATATTCCAATCCCAAATTCATCATAATTTTTTCAAACAAGTTCCTTGTTCACGTTAAAAAGTTCGTCCTATCATCTAAAAAATTCAGCTTCCTGTGGGGTTAATAGAGACACAACTGACACAACAACGATTTCATTACAGTATTTTTGAAAAGCTCATTTTTGAAGCACGAGTAAACCCGGATAGGTAAAACATTCGTTGATGGAAAATATTGTGTCTTAGTGTCGTAGATACAACTTTCAACTGAGGGGGGGTTAAAAAGTTGACGAGGAACAGTAAGAAATAAGAAAAAAAATTTCAATGAGGGGAAATCGCACCTACACCGCTCTTGTGTGCAGAAAATATAAGACCACTCTGAGTTCGTGTTCGGTCAACCTTGTAAGACGTCGAAATAAATCGATTCTCTACTCTTATTCAAAACCAGTCTACAAGATAGACAACACATATTACACATTATTGTCATTATCGACAAAAGTACAGAAAATTCTAGGATTTACCTTTCGATTTCTTGTCTTCCAGCAAGATTAGTAACCGAGGCGATGTATTTCATAATAATTTTTGATGCTTCCGTTTTTCCACTGCCTGATTCGCCGCTGATTACCACGCATGAATCCTGGCCACGCTGTTTCATGCAACGGTGAGCATGATCGGCTATTGCAAAAATATGGGCAGGATTTTCAAACAATTCTCGATCTGAAAGATACAAAAGATAGTCGTGAGCAAATCAAAAACACAATAGCTATCCCAAATAGAATATTCCTTTAGCAAGGTAGAAGAGAACGTTTAACTAAACACAATTTGGTTTCCTTGCACAAAGGCCCTCTCCTCGTAACCACTAAGGGGGGATTAACTACATGTCGGTCGGAAACTTATTTCAATCGTTTGTTTCCTGTCAGCACAAGCTTGTACTGCAGAATTGGATACGTACTTTCCTCTGGGTAGGAGCCGGTTTATTTTGTATCAAGATTGAGATCCCAAAATTAATATATTTGTTGCTGAGCATTCATTTTTTTCATGAAAGAGCTTGTAAGTTGTAATCAAGATTCAAAGAGAAATGATAAGCCGATCCTCCTACGATCTCGTGCAATGGGGTCCTTGTTTTCCTTTTTTTTTTCTTTTTGGTTCCCTAAAATCAAATTTTGAAGGAGATTGTTTTCATTAGAAAGGGGATTAAATCATTTCTCAAGTTTGTTGAAAACCCAACAACCACGTGACTCAGAATCACTCCCAATACGGCTAAGTCGTTGATGCTACATTTGTGGTGCAAGATCGACCTCAGCCCTGCGTTTAGAGGAAATTCTTATTGTTCTGGGCAAAAAAATGTGAATCTAGCAAATTCACTTTCTTTGCCTAGCATGCCAAGAATTTTTATAAGTTTGCCCTCTTTGAAATGAACCGGGGCAAAGCTGATTTCTTGTCAGGAATTTACAATGAAAGAGGAGTTCAGGTAAATATGCTCCTGCCTATCATGATCAAAATGTTCGGAGTTTTACCCTCTGTGATCAGGTTTGGGATTGGAGCTATTTCTTCCTGAGAGTGTTATACTCGTAAAGCAAGTTGGCTTCCTACTAGATTCGTACATTCTTATCACGCGCAATAAAAATTGTTGTACCTCTGCCTATTTGGACCTGAAGAAACTCAGCAGCCTATTTCTAACCGCAAATTCACAACAGAGGGCAAGTTTCCCAGAAAATTTACTGTACTATTTTTGAAGTATAACGTCAACTTTTCTAAACTCGCTCTCTCTCATTCCAACCAGAACCGCAACTGGTTTCTTGTCGCAGATGTACTACAAGACACAAACTTCCAGGTAATTGACATTGGCTTGCACAATACAGCATGAATCTTCATAGTCTCGACCTCTCTGATTTGAACCAAAGACGCAGTGATTTTTTCTTCACAATTATACTGAAGGGAACAAGATCTTCTGTGAATTCACATGCTCTCGTTCAGCACGACAAGAATTTTCATACACCTGCCTTCTTTGATTCAAAACGGGACCGCAGCCTATTTTTTTCTACGAATTCACAATTCAAGTCAACCTTCTAAAAAATTTCAACACATTCTCCGAGCAAAACGAGAATTTTTTTGTTCTTTTGCTCGCTTTCGTTACACCAGAGGCTCTAGTCGATTTCTCATCGAGAGTCCAAAACAGAAGACCAGTTCTTCGGCAATATTCGCTCCATCCCCTAACATCACGAGAATACCCACTTCCACCATACACAAGATAGCAGTCACCGCACGCAGGACTACAGGTACTCGAATTTCTTTTTTTTCTTGGGGGGAGGGAGGCCATTTTCCAGTGGAGGGGGGTGCCTGACAGAGAATGTTGTACACAGGAGAGGAAACAGTTGTATGTTGTAAGATTGGTGGCGCATTCAGAGAGGCGCGAATTACATTTTGAGACTGTTAAGAAACTTATGGGTTCTTTAACGGAGTTGAACGAGGGGTGACAGGGAACCTGTTTTACTGGGAACGTGGGATCTGAAAAATGTGGATTGTGACATCACAGGTCCGGACTTTGTAGCTATATATAACAGGAGACGACTTTGAAAATTTTTGAGCTCTGAGCTTTTTCGGCTGGCCGGAGGGCGAATGTTTTTTCTAAAACTCCCCTTATAAAAAGGTTCCCTGTTAAAATCAAATTGGAGAAGAAGGTGGTACGTTAACATCAATGGATTTGACCGAGGATAGGAGTGGGATACAGACGCTAAAAGTGGCTTGGGTTATCGAATGGGAGAAGAGAGCTCAATCTTCCAATAAAGGAATTAGGGATACTTGGATTAGGAATTGGGCAACAATTTTGAAATTGTTAGCACGAATCAGACACAAATAACTATTTTCCAGTTGAAATCTTGAAGGGCGGCTGGGGTTGTCGACTTTAACCGCAGGCAAGTCACACGTCTAATCAGATATTACAGAACTAGCTTTGGGATGGGCGTAGGAAGTTTCAAAACTAAGCCCGAAATTGTAGAAAGATGCGTTCGTTTGAAGTAAATCGAAGATCGAGTTGAAGATCGCGGGATATGTTGAAATGGAGAGATAAAAGACAAGATGTTGACAGAAAAGATCGGATACCAAACGCACAGCAACGGATCCAATAAAATCATACGAATCCAATTATTATAAATGAGGAAGAACACAACCAGTTTAAAGTACTTAAGAATTGAAAGGTTCGTTTGATGGAAAAGTCCATTAAGAATAGACGCTGAAGAAATCTCGGATGATGCACGATGCATTCGTGACATTTATAATCTCGTAAAGAAATACAGAACCAATTCGACTCGTTCGGAAAATACAAAACCAACATTATATCTCCGATTCGGTGAATAAATTACGGCTTAGAAATGATAATGTAAGTATAGCACTACCCGACGAAGATTATAATGCGACAGACTCAGTCAGGCCATGCAGTATTAATTGCCTAAATTTATTGTAATTATTACTTTTGAACTCGTATATTCTTATTTTGAAGAAGGCAGAAATAAAACGATGTCAATTCCCATCGAGACAATAGTCGCACTAAATGTACGCGGTATTCAAATGCGCGATATGAGACTCGGTATTCATCGATACGATGGGATGAGTAAATCGAAAGTGATGATGCATGTACGAGAATCTGTTTAAATACTTGTATTATAAACTGTACTTTCTACTGCGTTGATATACGAGTATAACGAGTATGTAATTTATACCAGACTGGGTATACGAATACAATATACGCGCATTATTATTAAGAAACGAAAACGGTAAAGTAAAGGCTCTTTCAATCTATGTCTGCACTTATCAACCTTAAGTTGGAATAAACAAACTTTCCATATCTTGATACTCCTATAAGGTTTTCAATTGGTAATCTTATCAGTTTTTCAAATCAAGACTCGATTGAGAGCGACATCAACTCTATCCAGAAGATATCTAGGCACAGGTACATGGCAACAGAGATCTCAGTTTCTTTTCGAGCAGCTTCGCCATCCGTACATAATGTTGAGCCGATGATGATGAATTTTATATGAGGATTATAGGACGTGAATTTTTCTCCGGAGGGCAATATGGATGGTAAATTGTGTATCTTACAACTTTGTTATATTTAGAAGGCAATGACATGTCTTCTTTGGAGACACGTTGAAGGAGTCGACCCATTATCGGCTTGATATCGACGTCGACGTGAAGTCGACTTGAACATTATATCTACGCAATTTAGACCGAGACTTCCAAAGAAGTAAATTCTCAATTGATTTGACGTATTACTTTTCAGTTTTATTTCCAGCTCCCAAAAACGGCTTCAGTTTTGTGCTATTAGAGTGTCAGCTACGGTCTCCAAAGCCGAAAAATGGCTGTCTATCCACCGAGTCCCCCAAGTCAATTCGAGGCTTTTACAGTACACACATTGTGGAATTGTTCCAGTATTTTTGTTCCCGAAGTGGTTGTATGTAGGTATGGCACCTACAAATAAAATCTTATATTATGTAGGTACGGTATCAAATCGATTGAATTGGACGCTTTCACCAATCTCTCAGCGTGAGGACATACCGGAAGACTAAATTCTGCGCGACATTCCCTCAAGAGGGCGACACAACAAAAATTTTCACACATTTGTCTGCATTGATCAAAGATGTAACATTCTTGCCATCATCTGAAATAACGAAGGATTCTTGTGCATTTATCCGCCACGACCCTACGCGGGGTCCTAACCAATATCTCACTGCAAGCTCACAACGCAGACAAGGTTCTCAGTAACTTCCCCTCCATCACTTGAAAGAACAAGCAACTCTTGTGCATTTCCTGCTTTAATTATAAAAGGTGAATTACCCAATCTCTCACCGCAAGCTCAGGACACAGTACAATCTCCTTGGTAGCACTCCCTCCATTGCCTGAAACAACGAGAATTAACGCACATTTGCGTGCTTCCATCATACGTGGGGCCTTAGCCAATCTTTCACCATGAACTCACAACAGATGACAATCTTTTAGGTTACACATGCTTGAGCGCTTGAAACAAGGAGCAACTCCCGCTAGTCCACAACACAAAGCAAGTGTCTCCGTATGATTCCTTCTAGCGGCCAACTAACAAGAATTTCTGACATTTGTCCACATCAATCAAAGACGGGGCATTTGCCAATTTCTCACTGCAAGTCGACAATAGAAAACAAGTTTAGTAATAACTTTCTCTCCATTGCGTAAAACAACGAGAATGTCTGCACATTTGCCTACATTGATCAAAAAACAGAGCATTTACCAATCTCCTTCCACAAGCTTACAACAGCTGACAAGCCCTTTAGTGACATTCCTCTTGGAGGCTAAAACAACAAGATTTCCCCATTTTGATTTAGGTAGGGGCTTTTGCAAATCACTTGCTTTGAACTAACAACAGAGAGCTAGCTTCTTAGTATTGTTTCCTCTATCCCATGGAACAATGAAAATCTCTGCACATCAGCCTGATTTGATCACACGGTGACCTCATTAATTCCTTCCCCCCCCCCCCCCAAGAACTCAACATGTATTTTAGACATGGACATAATGTACCTCCATCAGATAACGTTTTGTTTGTAGGTACTGTACCTAGATAATATAACGCTTGCCTTTTTGGGGCTGTTGCCTCTGGCAAGGCAAGAGCTGCTAAGCAAACGCAAGAATTTAAAAAAAAAAAAAAAAGTTTGACCGGAAAAATGAGTTGCGACGTCACTCAAGATATACGTTCTCCGTCTCTTTAGATTTTATTTTTGCCTGGCAAATTATATTTCTCGTATAGTCTTCGTCAATATCTCCCTTACATATAGACCTCGAAGGATGACGGACGGCTAATTTAAAAAACCATAGAACACGTTCCCTGTTGAAATTTTGGCCTCCGAGTGTGTATATTATGATAGGGATTTGCCTTCCTATTATATAAAGAAAAGATAAAGAAAGAAAGAAACTAAATAAATAAATAATTAAACAAACAAATAATAGATGATTAAATCAATCAATAAAGTAAATAAATAGAGTAATTCATTAAATAAATAAATATACCCAATATCGCAGAGCCAGTGGCGGATCCAGCAGAAAATTTTGGGAGGGGAACTGACAGCGCGCGGAGCGCGCCAAGTTCCGCGCTTTAACGCGGAAAAAATTTTTTCACCCCCACCCCCAAAAAACCTTTCCCCGCCTCTCAAAAAAATTTTTTTTTTTGGGCGTTTGGGGGGGAGAACTGTACCCCAGTTCCCCCCCGTGGATCCGCCACTGAGAGCGCATCACATTAATAAATGAATCTAAGTCCCTCTTTTATCATCTCAAGAAAAGAAGCAAACTTTTTCCAAGTCCATTTTGGCCAGATGTTGGACGGCAAGTTTTTCAAAAACCACCCCTAGAGCAGGTTCCCAGTTAAAATTTGCACTCTTGAACTATTTATGATAGGGGGGTGGGGGCCCTTATGGTGTTTAAAGCATCGCATATCTGTCTCATTGAAGGGGCTAAGCCAATTGGTGTACAAAGCATTTCATGTCTAGTTACTAGAAGGGGCTATCTTAATGCAAGTCATATAATGTATTATTTTTAACCAATAGAACAGATTTCCTGCGTTCTTTGTTTAGCATTGTTGAAGAAGCTGTCACTTTTCCAAGTTTTTGCCAGAAGGACGGCAAATTTCCAAAAAAGAAATGCACAAAACAGGTTCCCTCCCGATAAACCAAATTGACCATCACTATATGGTCAATATTGGTTGGGTTTTGGTTGTACTACTGAAAAAATACCAAATATTATGGTACCATCAGAAAATGGTTGATTTTTAGTTAATTTTTGAGATAAATCCACAAAAATTTTGCCTATTCATTTCAGTTGATTGTTAGTCCTATATTATCACTACTAAAGTTTGACCATAATTTTTGGTTTATTTTTGATCACTATGCGGAATACACATTTCGACCCATTTTTGGTCGTTATATTGTCATTACAGAATGGAATTTTTCCTCGTTTCTTCGTCTAAAATTGTTCTTGTATTTATTACTTAACTTTGACTAAGATTTCTGGGCAGATATTTTGGGAAATATCTTGGTCCATTTTGAGTAGATTTTTCCTCGACATCAATCAATACTATTACTCTCTTTTTTGGTTCAAATGAGTATTATGGGGCAAGCTGCATGACAGTCACTCACTCAATTTTGACCAAAATTTCCAGTCAATTTCTCGGCAGATATCCCTAGGACATATCTTGGTCTATTTTCAGTCAATTTGTCCTCAACATCTACCAATATTTTTACTCCTTTTTTTTTTTCTATTCTCATGCAAACTGCAGTCACTGTATTTTGCCCTAAATTTCCCGTCAATTTCTTTGGAATGAATCAACTGTCATATTGCTTGCAAACTCGCAGATGAATAACAATATTTAAAATAAAATCTAAAATGAAATTTAAAAATTAATATTCTTAGTAATCAAATTGTTTAATAAATGAACATATTCTACTAACCATAAAAATATTAGATTTATATATTCAATTTAAGGAATTCCATCAGGATTAATTAATAAATGTAATTTTTATTCGATTTTATATCAATTTTATTTTTTAAAATTGGATTCTAAATTTATTTAAGAAGTTTATACTGTAATAATATAATATGATTTTGTAAAAATAAAGATCTTATTTAAATTTTCTTGATATAGTTTATTTAATTAAAATCATCAATTTTGTTTTCTAGAATTATTTATTTGATAAAAATATTTATATCGATTTTTAATAATTTATATAACTCATTCAATATATTTAATATATTTAATCCTTTAAATAAAAATTGATAAAAATTATTAAAAAATAATTTTTAAAAAATATTAAATTAAATAATAAATTAACACTAATTAAATTGATGACAATTAATTTCATCAATAGTAAATTGATAAAGAATAATAATAATTATTATTAATATATCAATTAAATTGAGAGCCGGTTTTCCAAAACTTGGTAAGTCCATTTTAATCAAAATTAAGATATTAGCGTCTTTAGCGTATTATACAAGTATTACATTATATAAAAATGTCAAATAATCATTTGGCAACAATATTTATGCGTTATAGGTTCATGCTTTCATTTTCTTGTTCTTGTACAAGAATTTGTGCATTCATATTTTCAGCCTTATTACTTTGACATGATGAAGAGAGGGAAGGAGCGCGGTTAATGAATTTGAAACAACTGAAAATTAACCAGATCAGCGTTTTAGCACCTTTTCTCAATATTCTTTGGACATCAATAAATAAGATGAATTAGTTTTCCAAAACTCGCTGAGTCCAAAATTTGTAATCTTTGGCGCGGCCTCACAAGCTAATGAACCAATGCACGTACATGCCAATTTTTGTACTCATGTATGACCACCTACTAGCTACTCCTACTAAAACCATTCACAAATTGCTATTATCTTTCACCGTGACAAATAGAGGTGGTTTTTTATTTTTCCTGAAAAATTTGTTCAAGTGGACTCAACTAGTTTTGGAAAATCGGCTCATCGGCTCTCATAATTATATTCAATTTAAGGAATTCCATTTGGGTTAATTAATAAATATAATTTTTTTTTTTTTAAATTCAATTTTATATCAATTTTATTTTTTTAAATTTAAATTTATTTAAGAAGTTTACAATAATATACTATTATTTTGAAAAAATAAAGATTTTATTTAAATTTTCTCGATATAGTTTATTTGATTAAAATCATTAATCTTGTTTTTTAGAATTATTTACTTGATAAAAATATTTATATTAATTATTAATTCTTAATAATTTACACAAAAATCATTATAAAAAAACTAAAAAATTGAAACCAAATAATTTTTTATAACTCATTTAATTTATTTAATATATTTAATCCTTTAAATAAGAATTGATAAAAATTATTTAATAATTTCAATGATTTTAAATAATATTTAAAACTTGTAATCATATTGAACCAGAATGATATTTTTCATTTTTTTGTTCAATTTTACATTGAATTAATAGAAACTTATTGAGTTTATTTATGACAAATAAAAAAATTATTGAAAAACAATTTTTAAAAAATATTAATTTAAATAATAAATTAACACTAATTAAATTGATGAAAATTAATTTCATCAATAGTAAATTGATAAAGAATAATAATAATTATTATTAATATATCAATTAAATTATAATAATTAAATTTAAAATTGAATAATAATGTAGGAATTTTATAAATTAAATTTAAATAAATAAATAATATTATTTAGATTCATTTTAAAAAATATTATTTAGATTATTTGATTCAATTTTAATTGGTACACAAATTTCTTAACATTGTCCATAAATAATTGGAGGTATAATCATTAATAATGTAATTTTAGACCAAAATCGCACTCCTCTCAATATAATCCTGTTAAGGAGATTGCTATCTTCACCATTTTCCTCCCTCACTTAAGGGAGGCTTAGATATAGACTGGTTTTTCTCGTCGAAAATGATGGTCTGTTAGGATCACCTAACTACAGACCGTTTTATGGCGTCTCTATTGCCCAAAACTTGATTGTTTTCCTTTGTCAAAAGTGGTCTATTCGTAATGATTCATTAATATTGCTTGAATATAGGCTATAACAGTCTATTTTATATTAATAATCGTCTACATTGCCCAGAAATCGACCAATCTTTTTCGTCAGAAGAATTCTAATTATGGTGGTCTGTTAACACTGATTGAATATTGACTATGAGAAACTATTTTATATCGTCAGGGTTCCCTAGGAAACGACTGTTTTTTTGGCCAAACATGGTCGAAATATATTCAATTGCAGAGGAAGTCTGGACAATGACTGAGGATAGACCATTTTATGGTTTTGTACATCACCTACAGATCGACTAATTTTTTCATTCAAAATTGTGTCTAAGTTTGTTTAAATGTGGTCTAAATATAGTAGGGAAGAGCGGAAGTAAATTGACCGAAAAAATTGGTCTATTATTAGTCACTCATCAGAGCGCCCGCTCAGTCCATCTTTGGTCAACATTTACTTACTCCAAATCGACTGAGATATTTGGTCGATCTGGTTTATCGGGCTGTTGATAAAAAGCAAGTACCATTACGATAAGTATGCAATATGATATCGGGGAAGAGCCCTATTATCCAGCGCCATCAGGAGGCGATATGTTTTCAAATAAAAGAAAATCAGTATCGTTTCAGTTACACTTTCACCACATTAACCGGTTTAAATACGAGTATTGCCCAATTTGAATTGGGTATTCTTTCCATACTCGGAGTCGTCCTCGGTCTTCACTCTACTACCCCCCCCCCCATTTTCATTTCTCAAAGTTTTTTTGTAGATTGATTGACGTTTGTAAGATAACTCTACAATTAATCCTTCCTCAGAAAACATGGTTAATGAAAATCATACTTGCGCTCTCTCTTTGTTTTGAACTGATTACAGCTAGCATCTTCCCGAGAGAATAGAATATTGATTAGTTCTGATAATATTTCGATATAGATCTATGATTAATACATTCAGATGCTCTTGAAAGTAAGCCTCGAACTGTTACTCACCTATACGAAAGGAGAAAAATAATGAATAAATTCAATATTGTATTATCTCGGTAGATGACTCATAAATACTGGTACAGTGAATCACGGCATACACACGCTCTCAGTTTCCTATTCAGATAGCCTAGAAAGGAAATACAAGTTTGTTTTTCAATCAAAGTTATAAACTGTTCTCGCACACGTTCTTACAGCGAGAGGCAGATAAATTATGTAGGTACTACACATTACTGCGATTGTCATCCGAGACGCTTGCTCGCCCCTCTTAATTAAGTCGAATTATTTTTTCACTTATTTGAGATATTTTCTTCAGTTACATAAGACAATACAATATGCTGCACTGCACAATCGTTCGAATCTAGGTTAACGTAAAATTCATAGGTACGAATGAAAATTCCGTGACAAATATTTAGATCTCCACGGCTTGAAACTATTACGTGACCTCCTCAACCATCGTACAGAATGGTGCATAGTTGACACAGTCAGTAGTTGCATACATACATTATTCGGAATACGAAAAAAATAGAATCGTCGAACAACTTCATTTTCATTTCTAGACTTTTTATCTATGAACGCTAACAAGCCCCGAATTCACTCCCCTCTCACATGTACGCGATCGAAGAAGGACAGTCAGAGTACCTCATTCCAATATAATTTGTACTCTACGCTACGTCGTCAACATTTTACCGTAATACACGGAGAAACGTTGGTCCGGCAGAATTTTTGTACGAACGCGCTTACGTCACGCATTCTGTGAAACGTCTCGTAACCGTGAACGCATAAAATGAGTCATCATTCAGTATTAGAAGCATCGGTAAGATGCTCGGAGCCTTGTCGAATATCAGAATTTTACTGTTCGACACCACACTCGTAATGTATAAAACTGTTATGAGCATTACGAGAGACGAATGTCTCGAGTATTTATTATTTCTCGTTTAAGATACTGAAAATTGTTTTATTGTTTCCCCATTAATACTGAATAGAACACACGAGTGAAAGTACCCAACAGAAACAATTTCGTTAGAAGGAATAAACTTATTGCTGGTACGCGCGCGTCTGTTTACGAAACACCAATTTTCGTCTCAAAACTATAACGCCATTACGAATAAAAATCTCTCTCAAAAACCAAATACAGAGCTCGAGCACAGTATACAGTTCTAAGCAGGCATCTTCCTACATTACGTATCATCAGAGACAGGAATCCTCGCCATTTATAAATTTGTTCGGGAAGCAGTTGGAGAAGAGCTGATAAGAAATGAGGACGAATTGTCAAATTTTTATTTTGTCGAAAATTATTGAAAGCTGTTTCAAGAGCCGAAAGTGAGAACAAATACCGAAAATGGTTCAAAGGTTAAGAGTTTAAGAAAATGGGAGGGAAGAGCCAACACTCCATACAAAAGAGGCACAATTTTGAAGAGAAGTCACGAGGTGTTTACAAAAATTAAATAGCACACATGTGACATTCCACGGAAAAAATACGCAATAAGACCGTCGTCATAATCATAATTTAAGGCAAGAAAACATTGAGAAACACCTCATTGTCGCACGCAAAACATGAAATTTTTGTCAACTGTCGTAATTTTACGCGGAATAGCATTTTTGGGGGGAATTTCACTATAAATGCCGAAAATCTAATTTCCAGAACCGAAAAGAGACTCTTTTGTGACCGACAATTCCTGTCTCTAATCATCATTCTTTCCGTCCAGATACGACTAGTTACTTTTTGAAGACATAAAATCAAGAACGAAACTTTTCTTTTTGGAAAGAGGTTATGCAAGATTCCACCAGAATTTTCCTGCAATATCGTCTCCCAACTTTCTCAATTATACGCCTCAAATCAATTACGAACTTCTAACAAATATTTTCTTTTCTTCCCCCCCCCCCCCCAAAAAAAAAAAAGAACAAAATTATTGTAAGTCCTGATATTACACCAGTCACAATGTGCTGCACTACAGTAGAAATTTAACAAAAAATAAATAAGATGCGTTGTTTTCATATTTTCAATAGCACTTCACAAGTTTCCAAAATGTTCTCATTTACTTTCCGTGAATTATTAGTGGAGGCGATGAACGTCAAAAATAAGGCAAGCCCTGTATTTTTTTATAAAAGCATGGAATTCGGTGTACTTCTTTATCTCACTGTTAATAATCGACTTCGATCGGGGGAAACGTTCGTGAACCCCCAGAACCCCCTCAGGAGGACAATTTTCTCAAAATACTGGACGAAACAACACTGATACGGTAAAAATACCTCAGTTCAAAATTATTCAACGTAAAATTTCCCATAAAGTAACACATTTTCGATGTTAACCAATAAAAAGCCCCCAGAGAGGGATTTCCAAATTCGACTTTTACTTTTTGGCAAAATTATCAGAATTTTATGGCTAGTATCGAATTATTTAGCGACAAAATCACCTCATGACGGGCTGTCAGCAGAATATTGTTATTGAGGCGAAATTTTAGTATAATGAACGTTTAAGAGGGAAAATACTAGGGGTGAGTGCCGATAAGGCCTTATTTCCACCTATAAGTGGACAAAAAAAAATTCTCAACCAAATCATTCCGAGTCTGCAGGTATTGTAGTCCTGAATATGATCTTCAAAATGTGCTCATTTTCAATGATACCATATGAACTTTCGAGTCCCCACGATAGTCTCAACATGCTGGGTTTGGCGTTTTTCACAAAAAGTAGTATTTTTTTTCCTAATTGTTTACGTTGCAGAGAGATCGCTCTCTGCAAAGGATTTTATCATCTTAGATGTTATTTACAATATCTATGTGCTTCCATTTGATTTATGCACTGGACGGGGTTCCCTATCGTACTTCGGCTGTTAATCACCCTCTCAGTTGTCCTGAATTTATCTAAACAGTAATCTCAGGGCAGCTGGGAGGAGAAAAAACGACGGCTTCCTTAACGAAGTTAAACGACGAACGCAGGGAACCTGTTTTTTGAGTCCATTGGGATTTGCTATTGAAAATTCAAGGAAGCCTAGACCAAGATAAAGCTAGTAGAAGGCATAGACCTACTATAAGCCTAGTATAATATAGTTGAGAGTCTAAATTTTTCTCGAATCTCCAGCTATATATGATAGCTCGAGAGTTGAAATTTTTCTAACTCCCCCTCCTATCATATACGCCTCGAGGTCGAAACTTTTCTAAGTCCCCCTCCTATCGTATATGGCTCGAGTGTTTAAATTTTTCCAAGTTTTTTGCTGGACGGCGGACGGCGCACGGCAAATTTCTCAAAAAGCCCCCCCATAAAACAAGTTCCCTGTTAAAATTATTGTTATAATATTGAAAAGGGGGTTTTCCAAATGCACAAATCTACTTTATTAGTTGCTTTTACAAGAGTACTTTCGGGTGTTAAAACAGATCAAGAAGGACCTTGTCGAACTGACCCGGAAGAAAGAAGAAAGGAAGCAAGAGACAGCGAGAGTTGAGCACCACTTTGCTCCCAGAACCGAGAACCTACCAAGCGTCACCTTCACAGAAGAAGAAAGAAGACTGCCGGACAAAGGTATCACGTACGTGCAGCCAGAGAGGCTGAACTAGTGTAAGCTTAAAAGTATGGCCATTAGTTGCGAACAAGTAATCCAAACCATGGAACACGACGTGAGACCAGAAGCCCGGACCAAAATTAGGAAAGTGCTGTTGGACGTCAAAGAGAATATGTGCCGCACCTATGACAGAACGCAAGTGATGCAGAGGAAGGTCACAAATCTACAAAAGAAGATCCGACAGAACAAAAGTCAGGTAATTTCGTCAAAAAGTGATGAAAATCAAAAAAGTCAAATTTGGAAACCCTTTTCTGGAGACGTCAACATTGAAAATGTGTCCCTATATTTAACGGGAAATTTCAAATAGAATAATTTTGAACTACTGTGTTTTTACCGTATTTGTGTTGTTTTGTCCAATACTTGGGAAAAATTTAAATTTTTGAAGAAAATTGCCCCCCTGAGGAGATTCTGAGGGCCCGTGAGTGTATCTCCCGATCGAATTCGATTATTGACGGTGATATGAAGAAGTACACCAAATTTCATGTTTTTATTTAAAAAAAACAGGATTTAGTTGCTTGTCGCCTTCACTATATTGAAAAATGACAAGTACGAGGAGGAAGAAAGAGCGGAAATTAATTTCTGGATTCCGTCCCACCACTTATTTACAGACAGCTTGGGGTGACCAAACAGAATTCAGGAAAAAATAAGGTGGGAAAATGACCACACGAAGCGATGTAAAAAGACCAAATTGACGATCATTTAAGGTCATTTTTTTTGTTCCCTCTTGATTTTCAAATATTATTTGGTTCATCTTTTTCTCCCACTCCCTCACGCTATCCCTCCCTCGGTTTCTTGAAAAATTTTCATTTATTTACACGGAAAAATATATTAGCTAATCGAAAGAGAAACTTCGTTTTTCTATTGATAAGGGGTCACCATCCATCACGCGGTAAAATAAACGCAAGAAGAAATTGGATTAACAAACTGATTTTGAATCATTTTCGGTGATCAGATTCCACTCAACTTTTAACCTAGAAACACAAAAACGTCTCTAGTATCACTTTTTCAACCAGGCGAAGCACAGTGGAAACGAAGGTGATACGGGTTTCTCCAATAAATTCATTCGTATGATATATTCATCAACTTATTTGGACATTTCGATCGAAGCACATCCCTCAAGATATGCTCTAAATTATTGATTTCAGGCTAACATTCGTCACTACACATCCTTTTTCATGATTAGGATGCAATTGAATATCCCTCAGCTGGGAACGTATTTTATAATAGTGTAGACTCTCTCATCAATCCGTCCAACTACATAAACATTTGATCGGCGTCTTCCATCTGCTTTGTACTGAAACTATGCCTAGAAGGTCCTCGTGATAAAAGAACCGGTTCCAAAACGCTTAACGTGAGCTATTCGATGAACTTTGACGATGAAGAATAATAATATTCTGAATGCCGAGAAATGGAATTCTGGTCAAGAGTGGTCATGGTTAAAATATTCGTGCGTTAAATCGTTACCGACATTCAGTGTGACCAAGTGTTTTCGTACAAGCGACCCGAGTTTCTAGATTAAGGCAAGGTAAATGACTCATTTCTCAAAAAGTTCGTAGTACATCGTGGACGAAAGATAACAACATACGGACTATACGGCGCGACAGTGTGGAAAAAATGAATAAGTATTAGCAAGGTACGCGATTAATCCCACGCCGTTTACCTGACAAGGAGAACCATAATACATAACTAATGACTTTTCTTTCGATAGGGGGTGGGAGAGACTTGTTGGAGATATAGCGATATTTGCAAGCGATACATAGATGTATTCGATGACAATTATGATGAGTACAACCACGTAGAGTACCTACTTACCTTTATATTTATTGATCATATCTTGTCCGTAGATGTTCAGCGTGCGGTACGGATTAACGGAAACGCATACTTCGCCGATGTAGGTGTAGATTAAACCGGCGCGAAACCTGTCCAAATAAAATTTGATTCGAAATTCAAAATAGCTCTACAGAATACACCACAGTGAGGATTCATTGGAAAGTTGGGTAATCGCAGCAACTCGCACAAATGACAAGAAAACTGCGAGATAAGGAAAGAATTTACTGACGAAAACGTACGTTGAAGATAAGAATTTCATTGCTTAGATATTCATCTAAACTCGACAATGAACCAACGAACACGAGAGGTGTCAGATAAAACGCGATCTCACATACGATGGATACAATTTGAATGATATTGAAATGATTTCTCACCTACGGCTCAGATTTTCCAGAAACTTTTCCAGTGATATTTCATCCAGCAAAACGAAGTCGTCAATCCCAACGCGAGTCACACAGGCCATGATGATGATTAAATGTCGGCGGAAAACAGAGTATTAAACCCGAAAACTGGAACTTTACGAAAACATTTGCCAAGCTCGCCGAATTATTCACGACTTTCTCAACCTGTCTTCGAGGAAAAATTTTTCCCGGGACCGAAAAGAGGAAAATCGGCGCGATATATCGCTGATGTTAATACGAACTCTTCACTGAAAATATAGTCAATCTCGTCAACTATACCAAGCGATCACGAACTTCATTTCATTATCGCGTAAATTACTATTAATTAATTTCGAAAGACGAATTACTGTAGTATACACTGATGAGTCGTTTATAATACGCACTTCACACGAGACACAACAAGTGATTCCAATTACGGTATCTTTTCATCTGTAATGTAATATGTATGATCCGCTTGTTCTGCTTTCCGTGGGACTGTGGCGATCGTAATGGCAACAAGGTAGATTCCTCTTCCAACGTCATTGGACGAGTACAACGCTATAAATCTACCTATCGGTAAAAAAGTCAACTATAAACACAACCCTCCACAGCGATTGGCTGTTCGATGCCACTCTTATCAGCCCGTACACGAATTTTTTGGCGCCATAATAATTATTATAAAGAATTTTTCTTATCTTTATTTTAGAATTTATGATGAAAAAGGAAATTGTAGATTTTGAAAGACGTTCTGGATAGGTACGTTTTAAAATTGAGGCAACGCCAAATAAGTTGAAAATATTTCAAGAACACCAGAACTGTAAAAGATAATTTTCGTCTCTACCTTTCTTAGTTTTTTTTCCCCGTTCCGATATTAATTTTAAAATGGAATGCGAGTTGAATTCCATCTACAAATTCTGTAAATCGTACGCAGAAAGATACGATGAGTATTGTTCGATCTTGTGTGGAGACAATGACGAAATAGTTTCTATCCGCGAAAGATGGAGTCTCTATCTAGAAGTTAGTATGGGTAGTTCTGCACCTACTCAGAGATGGTACGCTTACTGGAATATCCTACGAACCTACTGCGATGGAATGAATATAACTTTTCCAAAGGTAGTTCAAGTACAGGTATGTAAGAGGAAGTATCGTAAACTTTGCTTGATGCTGATCTAATCATTTTGTTTCTAAATACATGCTACCTGTTCTCCTCAAAGGTGATCGAAGTGAAATATGAAAAATTATCAGCCGACGTTCTGATTATCAATTCGCAAGAGGATGAAGAGTTGGAGGCCATAAATTCTGTA
Source organism: Aspidiotus rigidus (assembly GCA_035079385.1). Taxonomy (NCBI): domain Eukaryota; kingdom Metazoa; phylum Arthropoda; class Insecta; order Hemiptera; family Diaspididae; genus Aspidiotus; species Aspidiotus rigidus. The sequence goes on from JAVHKY010000030.1 coordinate 7,991,339, forward strand.
ATCGAAGCTGTACCTTTAAAAGACTTGTACGTGACAACGTTGCAAGATATGCCGAATCTCGACGAGATTGCTAATTGTCTGGATCAGTTACGGTATGTGATTATTTTCAACTCAAAGATGAGTAACAATTATTAATTAGGTTGTCAATTATAGGTTTTTCTACCATCACCTATGGTGGCCATGGGTTGATGAGGAAAACGAGGTTACGTGCAAATCTATTGACTGGGTTCTGGACCATCTCAAAAACAGATTGGAATTGTGAGTTGTCAGGTTGAATTTCCTCTGTACTCAGCTAGTTTCGAACTTATCCTATTTTGCTGCATGATTAGGTATTATGAAAAACTTGAAGCAAAAATTCCGTATGTATCAGCGAAAACAATCAAACGTCTAATGGAGAAATGTAAAGAATTTTATGATCTGTTGCATAATACTGACGACTTACTTCCGACCCTCGTTGATCGTTGCGAACTGAATACAATGAAGGTGGAACTCAATTTATGGAGCATTCCAGAGATGAGGTTGGTAATGTAGTCTTGAATTCAGACTATTATTCAATTTATTCTTCCATAAAACTTGTTAGTTGTGAAAACTGCTGAAGTCCCAGTTTCACATAAAGTACTCCTTCCCCATATGATTACATACAATAAGTGTAATAAAGTTTGAATAAGTCATAAATTTCGCAAATTTGAATTTGGTAGATGTCATGGAAATGATTCTAAGATCCACTGAGAAAAAAGTTCTAATTGTAAAATCGATAGAATTACATAGGGTTCAAACCCACGGCCGCACTGTGTCTTACCTCAACTTCCCTCCCTTTTAGGTACGACACTGGCACGTTTACAAGTTGAACGTCGGGTTCAAGATTCATTTTAGATTGTAGAAACAATGGAATTTTGTTTGGGAATTCTATATTTACATCTGAAAAAAAAAAACGTATTTTTAGACAACTGAAAATTGAAGAGCAGAAAAAAACTTCTTCCACACAAAGTGCTCTTATAGCACTTCAAGAATGCGAAGTCCACAATGCAGAGATGTATTTACGTGAGGTAAAAAATATCCTAGATCTAAAGAAACTACGAGATATCCCCATCAAGTAAGTAAAGAGCGTGAATCATGAGTACGAACGGCAAATGAAGTGTTGATCAATATTATCATTCTTCGAATTTTAGGCTTATAACTTCAAATTTTGAGAATTGTCATCTGAATTACAATCCGAACGATATCATCGTATTGACTCCGGGTGAATACAAGTTGAATTACATGGAATATTTTGACTTTCCAGTTTCTATCATAGGGCTGAATTCGTCTGAGAAGACCATGATATCGGACAAACGTTCGTTTTGGTCAATTTTCCAATCTCTAACTACTTCCGTGTGCATAGAAAATGTAGTTTTCGATTTAAAATTTTCTCGCGCAGTTTTTATTCTCAAAAGAGGAACTTTGATTTTAAACAGTGTCCTTTTCAATGGCATTCAATCAATGGATACTATAGCTATCCAATTACATAAAAATACAAAGTTAATTGCGCAAAAATGTCGATTTTTGAATTTCGACATTGCTATTGTCTGTCAACAAGGTGCTGTTATAGAACTAGATGATTGTATGTTCGAGAACAACTCCTCTTGCATGCAGGTAAATATTTTCAACGACTATTATTATCATATCATATACAATTTAGATCGTTTAAACTTGTCGTAAAGGTGAAGAGAGAGCCTATTGTTCTACTATGAATTATAAATAATTACCTGTATTTCCAGTTTACGGAAGGAGCAAAAATTACCATGAATAACTGCGATCTTAGAAGTACCGAAAATACTCCATTTGTTTATGAAAGAAATTCAAACAAGGATGAAATTCGAGAAAAATCTTGTGAATCTTTAGACCACTTATCAAGGTAGGTCAAAATACAATCTTAAAGTAGGAGAAGAAATTTCATCGCTCGATTTTTTTCAAATTTCTTGGGAATCATTTGAATTGCAGAATTCCTGGAATTTCAATCCACCAAATACAACTGGACGACGAAATGATAGCTGTTGAAAATACTTGAATAATCTCTTTACTCCTATTCAAACTTTTTGCTCGTCTTTCTTTGTTTTTCCCTCTTGGAACGCATATCGATATTAAAAATAATTTAATAAATTTTTATAGAAATAATTATGTATTCCGTAATACTGTTATGATAGTAAATTTACGAGTATTTTGTTAAATTACTGTTCATTTATATTAGCCATTTACAGAGATCACAGAAAATGTAGTGTATATCATTGCTACATTAGACCAACAATTACGAAAATTTGTCTCGTGAATCAGTTATTGCTCATACACAGGACATGAGCCTATTCGACGTAACTTTAGTAAATTTTCGGGAAAAAACTGCGAACGGACACAATTGATTGGACCAGTATCGCCTCACAACTTCTTGGATTTCTTCAGGAGTAACACATTCAATCTGCATCAATATTAGTAAGATCATAAGCTTATAAAATTTTCTATAGAACCAGCAAGAAAAATTCTTACTTTTGAGTGAGGATCCAACACTTCTTGTCTCGACGTGGGCTGTATACTGACATAGTGAGCACGACTAAATGGATCACTAGGAGACGACATTTTATCTCTTCTCAAAAGGAATACCAGGTCCAGTAATTCGGCTATCGTTTCTTTCGCTAAATATACGAGAATATCGTACGTAGACACTTTCAATTTTGGGCCAACGTTCTCTCCGTGTTTCAACGATATCCAGTCCAAAAACTTTTGCGTTTTTCGAAATTTGCCATGAAAAGAAGTTTGTCTGCATTTGGTAAACTCCGTGTACTGCCTATGAGTCGGAAAATAGTAAATTCAAAAAAAATTTTGTCAAGGGGGACAAAATTTAATTTTAGTATATAAAAATTTAACTCTTCTACCCACTTTGAGGGAAGAGTTCTGCTCATCCATTCTGCTCGTAACTGACGCCGCATTTTTACTCCATCAAATATCTGTTTGGATGGGTCTATTGAAATATCGATTCCTAAATCTTTCAAATATGAAACACATATTTGCGATCGGTTACTCTGAGTAGACATGGGGTATGCTGTACTTTCTTCGTCAATCTCGCCGTTAGTAGTAAATGAAAGACCATTATTTTGGAATATCGATTTTTGATCTTTTAACGCTATGAGAAAACGTGACGGGAATTTGAGTTTTGCGCTTGATATCAAAAAGTAATGTCACGAGAGTAAACTTACCAAGATAATTGATCAATCTTTGCAGTTTAATCTTATCTTTTCTTAAGAGAAATAGTAAATCTTGAGGTGATATGACACTGGCTCCACGACGACTAGAAATCTCACCTGCTTGACATATAACGGAATTCAATTGTTCCAAGACAATTTCCTCGATCACTTTGGCAGTTTTCTCAAGAGGCTTTGGGCAGTCTCCCAGCCCAAACATTATCTCTTGAATATCTATGTATAAGAGAAAGACTAGTATTATACATCACATCGAGGATGTTCCATTTCAGAGTAAAGAAATCTGTTTCAATAAATAAGCGAGTGAAACATGTAGTAGAGTATTATTGTATAATCTTGGCTCACCTGGAATAAAATCCAATTCTTTGTTATTCATCAGTAAGTCTACGGCTTGTGTTTAATAATTACAGTCTCATTAGAAAATGAATTACGAAGAAAGAAAGTAATAAAAATACGAACAACTTTTCAAGTCTAAGCCTTTCATCAACTAATATTTCGACTATGATCGTTTAATTTAAGTATTTCGGTACGGACGGTAGGTATTAATTTTTTTAAGTTTTTTCTTAAAAAAAATTAATATTGATGAATATTTTGGCATGATATTGATAAGGACGATAGCCCAGAATGCCACTGGTTCGCCACCAGCTGCGCTAGTGTGAACGTTTCGTTTTCCGTACTCACTCTCCCCAAACTCCACCACTTCCATTTAACTATTTTTTTACCAACACAAACATACAGATTTGGCGCAACTCCCTGAGCTCGATTTCGAATCACGTCAAATGGTCTGATGCAATGCGCAGTAATTTGTTATACGTGGAAGACACCATTCGAGAAGTTTTGAATTTTGTTCCTTCAATTCATTCATATTTTGAGTGTTAATAAAAATAATAGATGATCTTTAGACCATATCATTTGATAAAGAAGGATTACAGTTGAATTGTGAAGCCAAAAGTAAGAAATTCCACATTTTTACTTAACTCGTATGCTTCTTATCTTTCCACATGATATACTTTAGGCTCCATATTCTATGCATTGCCACGAAACACATAAAATGTGTCCTTCAAGCCGTTCTACTTTTCTGCCGAAAACTGACTCAAATTTAGTCTTACAGTCGAACTGTGAATAAAACGAAATGATTCTTTCAGATTAGAAACATGAACGTAAATAGTTCGAGAAGAACTATTATAATCAATGGTATCAGATCCAGTCTCCTGTATCCCGCCTCGAATAACTCGCTAGCCGTGTGTACCATGGATACCAACGTCAATAGTTTAGACACTCAGAAGAAAGGTCGGAAAAGATCTTTAGAACATTTGTCATTCGAAGAGAAACTAATGAGAAAGTAAGTCAGTCTGTAATGAAATCCCGAATTTACGATGCTCCCGAGAAAGGAGAGAGAAGAAGTCAAATTTGATACGTTTTTCAGAAAACTGAAAAATCGCGAAGCGGCCCAATCATCCAGAGACAGGAAGAAAGCCCGTATGGACGAACTGGAAAAGACGGTAAAACTTTTAGCGAAACGAGTGAGTAGCTCAAGCTAATGACATATCCGGTTACATTACATCATTTTAAATTCGTATTCTGAACTTCCAGACCAATGAACTCTCGTCTCAGGTGGAAAACTTGAAATGCGAGAGGACAGAATTAGGTCACAAAGTAGCAGAATTACATCAGGAGAATGTTAGATTGAGAGAGGAAAATCGATGTTTACGTAACGGATGTTCTCTTGAGTCTCAAACAGGATCTGCTGAATCCTTTGTTGTCCCTCTGCTGAAGGGTCACTCGAGACAACCGGTAACGTTCCCGAATTCTCTCACGATTCAAATAATTCTCCTCCAGATGATTACCTTCATTGGTTCGCTGAAAATTGCGACTGTGATCTCACCAATCTTGATGAACTGGTCAAAGACCTCTTCGCTCAATCTAACAGTACAAAGGTGCGTTCAAAAAATCGTTCAAGTATAACACTTGACACTTTGAATTAAATCGAAATAATAATAATTACCTTACGATTTTCCTCAGGATTATGATAAATTCATCGACGAAATGGTGGGGTCGTCATCAACGTTGTTGGAACCCAGTAGAACAGAATCAGAATTACCTACAAGTTGTATCAACCCATTAAGTTTACCTGAAATCGTATCTTTTGATTGTGACTCTCTAATTGATACGTCTTCGTTACTCGTGAATGAAGAAGAACCTTCAATTAGTGCTGATACTAAAGATATTGACACCGAAAATGAGAAAGGAAATGTTTTGATTCCTTTATCCGAAATCAAAGAAGAGGCGAAGTTTATCATCTCACCAGAATTAAAACTCGAAGTCGGATGTACGACGAATGATGAAATGTTTGTGGAAATGATTTCCGAGGAAGTGGTCGTCACATCAGAAGATGTGATCACATCAGAGGATGCATCGCTGTATGAAGCATACGTAATTAAGCCCGACATGAATAGTGTTTGTAGTGATACAGACATAGATGAAAGGAATAGTGACCAAGGGTACGAATCAATTGACTCTCCTAATAGCGACATCGATCATTCCTTTTCTGAATTATTCCCTAATTTGGTTTATTAATAATACGTGGATCCTGAAATATGCTATTGATTGTATTTTTATCTCATATATATATGTATAATAAAAATTTTTGTATTGCTTTTTGTCTCTATACCTGTTTTGTTTGATATGTGTTTTTGAATCTAATCCTAATGAAATAATATTGTTTTAAATCTTTTTTTGTGAAAAACCATAAAAAAAACTTTTTTTTTTTTGCACTGTATTTATGATTGTGTGGACAAAATTATGCCTTGAGAGTTGCATAATCGTATTCCTCTTGTCACTATTATTGAATGTCGAATAAAGAATATTACATTCTGCTTTTTTGTAACTTCTGGTGTGGAAATATTGTAGTTGGATTCCTGGTCTTTTTCAGAAGTTCGAAAGAAGAGAGTTTTTGTAAAATGAGTGGATCAGCCTCAGGAATAGGACATTTGCCCAATTTTCTTTTTCGTGCGCACTATTCTACTTTAAATATGTACACTGTGTCTCTGATAACAATCAGCTGTCCAAGTAATTTGAAATAGAGACTGCACTCATTGTCCACTTCGAACATGATCACATAATCGGACGTGAAGCTGGAAAGAAATCGACTTTTAGCGAGTTTGAGGGAAACATAGAATCCTTGTTGTTTGAGAAATGGAAAAAAAAAGTTGTAAACGTTTTGAATCTCGAATATTTCATACAAATGAGTCTTGGGATTTCCCAAAATGAACCATGAACATACAAGTAATTAAGGACCTTGAGTAAGCCTAGAGGTATTCCCGATGATGTGAACAAACATGACGGGTGAAGTGGTTTTACGATTTAATCTTGATGGAGGAAGTGGTTCATTGGGTTGACATATCTTATAGCCGTTCCCTTATCCTCTTCATTCATGGTCACGTCAAGAACAAACAGTTCACAGACTGAGTTGCGATATGCGAATTTGAAACGAACTTTTTTTACATGGACTTTTCTATAAGAAAAATTGAATTCGATCATTATTTTGTTCCAATGTTCCTCCTTAAAAAGAAGAATATAAGTTCGAAACGAAAATATATTTCTAAATACTTGGGTACTTCCACATCCTCATTATCAACGTTGAATCCCTTATCTATTTCTTTCTTCTGAAGTTTGATAAATGATCCAATACTCGGTTCTTCTAATGGTTACGTCTACCTTTGTTTTTGCGTTCAGCATTTTAGACTGTAAAAACCTGTACAGTAATGGTAAATAGAGCAAAGTCTGTCAAATGATTACAACTTCATTACCTACATCCAGTGTTCAATGAAGTTGTCATAACTAAATGGATTAGGACCGATAACCTTGAAATTTTATTCAATGTTGAACTATACCAGCAGTATACAAGAATGAAATGAAAGAGGGTAAGTAGTTTTCATTCAATATTTCCAGAGTATTGATACATAATATAGTGTTGGCAAAGACAAGTGGGCAAAAATAATATTTTCTTCTCCAAATTTGAGTCGGAACGACCCCAGTATTATTGAAAATTAAACCAACAAGTATTTTTGATAAGCAATTCTGAGAAGGAGACTATCCCAAAGGTATCTTTGTAGTTAGTTATAAGAATAATGACCGTCTTCTGTCTAATTATTACAAATCATTTAATAGATGTCATAAAAATGTAACTTTAGTTTGCTGTGTAAAAAATATTATCACTTAATTTTTGGTAAACAAACATTTCACAAATACTAAAGAATATTCTTACATAAAATATAAGTTAATTGAGAACTTTAATAGAAATTCAACAAATTTCAAAAACGAAAGAATACAGGGTATTAATATGATAAAACATTCCAAAATGCGCTCACAAGCGACAGTTAAAAAGGAAACAAGAATTGAGCATACCAGATGAATTCCATCATTTTTTCATCACATAATGAATATTGCAATTACATAATGTTTTCATTAATTAGCACTAGTCAACAACTTAATCAAATAAAAGGAAAGCCTTACTTGATTTGGAAAACATTAAATTAGTAATGTGTTGAGATGCTTGATTTTATTATTGGCTAGATTATTTGGAATGTTGCATAATTTGCTATGAATTTATCATCAACAAAAAATGAACAAATTTCTTTACTATTAGAACTCTCACAAGGAAGTAATAGAGGCATTATAAGGGCTAGCCTTAATATACATTGAAACTGTACAAAGTTTCACTCTTGCGACGTTTTTCCTCAAATATTTTATCCGTTAAATTGATTTTTTGACTGAAGAATTGAACAAAGGTAGTATCAGTCAAAGCGGTTGCTATGAACTGCTCAGCAGAAATGGACCATTCTTTGATTACATTCAAGGATTCGAGATTCATACTCTGTTATTACAAGGAAAATTGAAAGAATGGTGCAACTCAGAATGATTATCCCAAATATATTTACTTACTTCACTTTCCAAATTTTTTCTTTTAGTCTTGCTGAAACGTTTACCCACATCACCTAATTGTAAGAGAAGGGTACCTGTACACAATGGCAGAAATTGATAAATTTTTGTGAAATATCTAAAAATTGTGAGTCAACATTGAAAAATTAATCTGTACCAATGTAATACAATGCATCACATAGTTCCTTGTGTTGATTGGACTCTCCTTGAAAAATGTTGAACAGAGTTTTCCACAAGGCAATAAAATGAGGTTGCTCCATTCTTGGTAACAATTTAATATTCAATTGTTTGGGATCTTTAACATGATTATTAAATACAGAATGAAGCGCTTCCAAAGTAACAGTATCCAAACACTCATCTTTATCACTAGATTCTGAAAAAATGGAAAGCAAAATGATGGAAATAAAATTCATTTAAAATTCCATGAGTGCCAGTACAAAATACTAGAGCGCAGATGGTCGGGTTCTCCATTTATTTACAACAGAAAATTGGAATAATTCTATCCGAGACGTTGATTTAAAAAACAACTAGGCCCGAAACATGAGATATCTCAACATTATGTATAAGGAATATTGAGTAAATACCTGTGTTTGAATTACATAAACTTAAGTTCGCAAATGATTCGAAAACGGGCGACGAATGATCAGACAATGATGAAGTGGAGGGCGAAGGACAACTGTTGGCGTCTCCGAAGAATTCCACCGCGTCTGAAGCTATTTCCGCATCTAATTCAGAAATTCAAACTTTTTCAATAGAGAGTAAAGAGCTCGGGAAAGTTATACTATGAATCATTGCAATTAAAATTTTTAAAAATGCGTGAAAAAATGAAAAAATTCGAATTGAATTGGTAATCATTATTTGACAATTACTAAATACAATCAGAAGTGTAGTTTTTGATCAACCGAAATTATAGGTAATTTAAAATTAAAATTATATTAAAATGACGATTCGAAGATTTTGTGCTAAAATATTAGATAATACTTTTGTCTTCGGAGATATTATGAAAATGTGGTATAGAGAATACTACCTAGCAGATTTTCATCAATCGTGTCCACGGAGAGAAGCGGAGGTAAATGTAAAAGGTATAATAAGGCTAATCTTTGAGTTACGTCAGTCGAATAGAGAAGTCCAAACGAAGACACGAATTCCCGAAAATTCAAAAAGCCATCGTCATCTGCATCTAGCAACTGTATAACATAAAATAATCAGATACAGCGATGTTGGTACATCATTGCAGAATGATAAATACTTTTGAGTGATAGGGACATACACGAAATAATCTAGACGCCAACTCGTCTCCTTGCTTAGCTCGTCCCCATGGAGATAGACTAGTGTATAAATATTTATATAGTTCAACATCGATTTGATAAGCGAGATACGCTGGCTGTGAAAGGTCATGTTTCATGAACTCAAAATAGTTGCATTTATCCTCGCCATTCGCGGAAGTGATTTTTGGTCTAGTATTTGTGTGGAAATTGAAAATTTCACCTCTTACAAAGTCCAGTAATTCCTACATAAAAAGCAAGAAAATTATTGGTAATCGTGATTATCATATTAGAGTAGATACGAGAATGTGAAACTTACTTGTAATTCATCTTGTTTGAAGTACCCCTCCCCGATAATGCAACGTATTACATTCCGATCGAGACTATCTTCCAAGGTCTGTACAGTGCGGAGTCTATGTTTCGCACGCAGTCGTTCGATATCACCCAGCGTTAAGAAATTGTACTGGACGTATGAATCGTAAAGTAATTGCTTGACGTTTATGCTCTAAAAAATTATTGGCTCTTATAAAAGTATGTTTTACCAACATCTGCAATTTATTGAAAATAAACGAATTTACCTTCTCCGAGGTTTCCGGTTCTTTCAGAACTGTGTTTTCCACTTCGTCATTATAGACTCCTTGCAAATATTTTGTTAGTAGTTGAATAGCTTCACCGTCATCGTTGCATTTGATAAGCTTTTCCTCATTGGCGCTTAAAATAGTTAGAGCTACCTACAAAGAGAGGGGAAGACCAAACCGGAAATAATACCTCATCTTCCTCATAAAACTACAAATGATATGTTGGAAAACTCATCTTACTTGAAATATCACTTTCGCACCATCAAAGAAGAAAGCATCGATTATACTCACAGCACTATAATACGGCATCACGCTATCGAGAGAGACGGGTGAGAAAAAAAAAGAAGAAAGAGAACGTTATTTAAAGTATCTTGTTTCTTTAGAAAAAATTTAAACATTTTTCGAATTTTCAAACATACCTTATAAAAACAGTTAAAAACCAAGATAACGAGATCATACGGATCATACCAAGACGCTGTAACTTCCCATACAGATTAGGAAGATGTTCACATATTAGATCATCCATAACACCTTGATCTATAAGAGCACCAATAACTTTGGTGTTATAGTAGTCGGGTAACAGATGCTCACATAGTGAAACTAGCAACCAAAATGCTTCTTCTTCGGTACAGTAAATCAAGAGAACAGACGTGACAATATTCATAGCTTGGCAATATCCTGTAACGATGGTAAAATTTCTGATCAGATTAGAGATGTCAAAAGTTATATTTTCAGCAAAAATTAGAATGTCATTATCAGTTTGAATGATAGAAAGAAAGCAACAAATCATATTTTTTCAGAGTGCTAATGTACGATTTGTAGAAATATTTAGGTCATTATATGCCAACATTGGCCTGGTCCACTTAGCATAGGTCAAAACCACTTACCTATTTGAGGATTCCTAATGGCGTAAGCCTTTAATACTCGTCTTAGAGCACCAATACCAATTTCAGACTGGAAGGCAGGGTACTCCGGAAGAGATCTATGCAAATCTCGCTCGATTTCATCGTTGGTTGTTGAGACTATATCTTTCGACTGTTCCACTAATAGCTTGTATAGATCTTCGTTTCCAGCCATTTCATTTTGCGCTCCTACAAATAACAAATATTTCAATCCTCTACTGTCCTACACTTCGAAAAGGTAGTAGAATGTAGCATCATGTACCGGAAAATATCATCCAGACTTCTCGACGGAGCAAATCTGGTACTCCTTGCAGAATCAACTTTGACAAGTCTGTAGTTCTCAACATATGAACTCCTCTGCCATACTCGTTAAAATGAACCTCCCACTGTTTTTCCATAGCTTTTTGTTTCGTTTCAACTCTGGGGGATATGTTTTTTCCATATGTATACATCAGCGGTTCCTGAATTTCCCACGACTTTGAATCTAAATTATTGGAGGACAGAAAGTTTGACATTAATCAAAAAGTCCATTTATGTAATCTTTCACATCCCTACAGAGTTGTACGGAGTACATCATCTTCGCCTCTGATGACAGCAAAAGAGTAAAAGACGAGAATGACACTTTTTTTTGAAGGGAGAAGAAAATTAAAAGGTGATGGAAAGAGAGGAAGAGAGGAGGAAGTTTTCTCTTCAATAGACAGAAAAAAAAGGGTCCAGAAAAGTAGATAGATTATCAAAGCTCACGTTCTAGCTTATGATTAGGAGGAGAGGTGAATAAATATACCTTTAGAACTCAGACTACGTTCGTCACTCGTTTTTGACTCTCGCGATTCACATCTCGGTAACTTTCTGTGTCTGTAACATGCAACAAAATTTGAGAATCATAAAAAACAAAAAGACAACTATATCAATTTTTTTCAAGTAAATACATATCTTATGATTCATTTCAATCATTTGGAGAAAATTAAAACGGTAAAGGAAACTCAGAATTAAAAGTAAAGGCATGAGACTATAAGAAGAAAATTCTTTATCGAATTTTTTAAATAACGAGAATATCTCTAATCTTGCTTTCGTTTGGGTTTCCATACGTCAAATCTTTAACTCACGTTTTTATCTTTGAAAGAAGTTCGGCGATTTTATGTAATAGAAATTCACGATCTTTTATTTGAGAAAATAGGAATTCTGACTTAGCCGGAGGTTTTAACGTGATGAGTATCGACCTGTGTAGCTCGACATTGATTTCGTCTTCGAATTTTTCAACTAGAGCCACATCTCGTAAAGGTATAATCAGCGATACCAATCCTTTAACCTACAATGAAAGATCCGCAACAGTATTAGCAAGATCAAGTTTCACGTAATAACGTTTCAAGAAAAATATAATGAATTATACTAACACGACTGTCGAAACAAAAGTAGTTTTGCGATAAAAATATACAACCGTGATTCAGTCTTTTGTTGTACCAGGTAAATAATGCGGCTCCTATACTTCCATCTAATTTTTCTTGAGCTGGAAGACGAAACAGTAATCGATAAGCATCCGATAACGCTCGCGCGTCGAGGTCGCGTTTCAAGAATGATTGTTTCTTCTTGACATTCTTGCTGCAATATCACGAAACAAAAATAATGAGTAGGTATAATAATATGATACAGCTCGACTCTCATCTGGACTTACCTCAATTTGTAATGAAGCTCTACATCTTCACTAAAACCAATTTTTTCATCGATTATTCTACGAATAAAAACAAATTATAATTATACAACAAAATAGTCTTCAATCTATTAGAAAAATGAAGTTATGATTTATTACTGCTTCATGGTAAGGTTGGTTAGCTGCTGCATAAGATTGAATAATTCTTGCTTGTTGAATAAAGCAGAGAAATAATGCTGTAACAGACAAAATTTCCAATAATCGGTATGAATAATTTTCAAAATATTCTGGTCCGTGGATTCAATTGAAACGTTGTCATCGGTTACCTCGGTTTTATCACGCGTTACTACACGAATGGAATCTGGAAATACGATACCATTACTCTTATCTAGCTCTATGACGTCAGCCCATCTAACCACGAGTTTCGTCTCATAAGTAAAGAACAATGCATGGAAGCACAAATTATTGACGGACAAGTACATCCATCCTTGTCGTGGTAGTCTACCTTTGAAGTAACTACACATAACGATCATAAACGATAGATAAAAATCGAATACATTACAAACAATTCGAAGGTTTTTTGGCCCATAACTCACCAGCAATGATAGTAACTAACCAATTTTTCTGAGAAGGGCATTTTGAAAATCTTCCGAAATTTCATCTCTGTTGACTTGAACGATTTAGAATCTTCATCTGAAATGAAATATGATACACTGGACGTCACAAAAATATTTCACATCGACTCTAAGTTTGATATTTGAAACCAAAAAACAAGGAACCTTTCACGGCGTAGTTATTTTCGTTGCCATTAGCTAACATTGAAGAAATTTTACCACAAACAAAATTAGTGACTTCCTCTTCATTCTCGAAAGATGATAAACAGTCCAAATTTCTTTGCAACCAATCCCAATCTTCAAGAATACCTTTTTCAGTTAACGAGTTAGCAATCTCTGTGTCAGAAAACAGATTTTAAGATGAAAAATGCAGATTACAAGACAGGATAAAATTTAAAAGAAAAATATTTACCGAAGTAAACATCAGAATTAGGTGTTTGATGCAAGATTCTGTACGGGGCCGGTTTTGTGTCGAATACACTATCGATGGTACCAACCAACAAAGACTTTATTCCACCTGACATTCCGTAACCTTTCCGCTTCTGTAGGATGAAGTAAAGACTCTGTTGCTCGGTGCTCCTGAAACAGAAGGAAGAGGAAAGTGTATTCCGAGGTATTGAAGCAAGCAAATATTCAGAGGGGACCTGAATGATAACGTCTGACATACCAGAAAGGAGTCACCAGCAAAACTTCCCGAGGTTTGATCCACATTATGACAGCGAAAAATGAATGTTTACATTTTTACGATAAAATATGACGAATACAACAATTATAGCTGTTAGAAAAAATGGTAAAAGAAAATTTCTCGAGAATACTTCGTAAGTCTACATTTGAAAGAATGGATTCTCGTGGACGATTCTTACATAGGGGAATAGAGGCCAAAACTGAATAACTATTTATACTACAAAGTGTAAATTGGATCTAGTATATCACCGAAAAATTGAACGAAAGTCTGCGTTTTGTGTGGTCTGCAAATGCAATATTGCATCTTTGCAAAGTTTTATCAAAAATAGAAATTAATAATCGAGCATTCATAGGAATGGAGGGTGCGCGCTACAGGTGGTAAAAATTGGAAGTAATGTATCCGAGGACTCGAGGTGTGCAAATGCAAAGTGTAGTTTCGCTAACATCACCCAGACATCACCTGTGTAAATTTGTAGGGAGAACTACAGAAACAGCAAGCAGCAACACTTTAGTATTAGTAATATAGATTCTATGACGTCACTATGCTCTGTCCGCAAATCGAGGGTTAAGTTCACAAAGGTTGTATATCCAATTTTTATCAATTTTGGGGTTTTAGCAGATTCTTATTCTTTATAGCGTCCTAAATCAGATGCAAGAAACCAAAAATTGAAAATGACCGAAAAATTTGTGGAAAATTCAAAATAGGGAATTAGAGATGTGCAGAGGGTCAACAAGATTATAAAAGCACAAACGTTGTATGTCCACCAATCTATCTCTTATCGAATTCCCGCGATCAGCTTCCACTATTTTCTGGCGGATAGCGGCAGAGAGTGGATTTTCTTGTGGACTCGTGGGTTGGTTCATCTGTTTCACGATGTGAATGTTCCAGAATGTGACTTTGCATTAAAATTTTAGGTTAATAAATTAATACTTAGTCATCATTAACGTCAATCATGACGTACAAATTGAAGTCGAGCAGGCCTCGAGTTCGTTTTTCTCATTGTCTGGTGAGTAACTCATCCTCATTCTCCAACTCAGAAGTGAAGACATTAATATCCTGAAAGTGTTTCTCTTCAATGCAGACAATAACGCCAATTCAAACAGTTTATCCAACGGTTGGTTGAATATTCGTCACGATCATGATTATTGTGAATGTGATGGAGACAACAATAAAGAAAGTATTTTTGAAGAATACTGCTCTGCTGTCCCCGGTTTGTAAAGTATTCCTATTAAATTTGAGATAGCAACAATTCAAACTTTTCATCTTTGGTGAATTTTAATTGCAGAGAATATTTTTCCTGATGAGTCAAATGATATTATCAGTGCCAGTATCACTGAAAACCAGATTACTACTACTACCGATAATGAGATTGAACTTTATGAAGGTTGGTCAATGTTTTTAATTTGTTAGAAGAGTTTTTGAAGCAATGTTTTAAAGCTTATTTTAATTACTGCAGACAGTTTTGCTCCTGAGTTTGAGAATACCAACTCAAATCCGATTGAAGTTGGTGATGTTTCCGTCAGTGATACTCAAGTTTCTTCTTTTGAAGGTGCGTATTATTTTTATCTGTTCTGATATCGATATGCATTATAATGCATCAAAATGTTGATTTGTCGGTGCAGATAGCGACGACTGGATTGCCCGACCCTCGAGAAAACGTCGTCGAATCGCCGATCCTACAAAATGGACCAAAAATATTCGAAAGAAGCTACGGTCTGCTGGAAAGGAATATAGCGATAGAAGAGGAAAAATTGTTCCTTCTAAATGTTTAAATCGAGTAGATTGTAAATGTCGGTTCCATTGTACAACGAAAATTAGCGAGGAAGCCCAAAGACGACATTTTGATTTGTATTACTCGCTGGAAACGTTTGAAGAGAAGAAATCATATTTGAGCTCGTTGGTGGAAACACATGAAGTTCGAAGACGACGTGTCGCCAAACAGGAAGATACACCCCGAAGAAATATTTCGAAAGAGTATTATTTAGTGAATGATATGAAAAAAAAGGACAGAGTATGTCTGAAATTCTTCTGTCAAACATTTAGTATCAGCTTTAAAACAGTTGATAAAGCCTTAGAATGCAAAAGCCCAGAAGGGGCATACCTTGGAAAAGACAGAAGAAAGGGGAAGATACCTTCAAATGCTACTCCTGCGCGCGATGTTCGTCACGTCAAGGCGCACATAAATTTATTTCCGAAGATGCCTTCACACTACACTAGAAAAGATACAAACGTCTTATATTTGTATCCTGATTTGAACATTAAAAAAATGTATAGTTTGTATTGTGAAGATTACTGCATGACTCGAAAGATAACTCCTGTTTCTGAGTTCGTGTTTCGACGTATTTTCAATTCCTTTGAACAGAAATTATCATTTCATCACCCGCGAAAAGATATTTGCTCCCTATGTCATCAGTATCACAATGCAGATGCCAAACAAAAAGAAGACATGCGCGAAATTTATGATAATCATATCTTGAATAAAAACCTGGCAGCAAAGTCAAAAACTGCGGATATATCGAGGAGCGAAGCAGATGAGAATACTAGAACGTGTTCTTTCGATTTACAAGTAAGATACCATTTCTTTCTGTTCTTATTTTTGTTTCTCTTTAATTAGTTTGTTTTTCTTTCACGTAGGCTGTTCTACACGTTCCATGGGCGCGAGATACACAAATTTACTATCTCCGAAAACTTTCTATTTTCAATTTTACAATCTACGATAATACAAAAGATGGTATATGTCACCTGTGGGATGAAACAGAGGGTCAGAAAACACCATCGGAAATTTCGACATGTCTTTTGAGGTATCTTCAATCCTTACCTAAGAATGTGAAATCTGTCACAACTTACTCTGATACTTGCGGTGGACAGAACAGAAACCATTTTACTGTTAGCATGATGTTGTATGCTGTTCACACCATATCCAATATAGAAACAATTGATATGAAATTTTTCGAAAAAGGACATAGTCATATGGAAGCAGACAGTATTCATAGTGCCATCGAATATGCCCGAAAATATGTGAATATTTATACACCACACGAATATGCTAATACCATTCGCTTAGCTCGTAAAAATCCCAAGCCTTACATAGTTCACGAGTTGAATCACACCGATTTTTTCGATTTTCACGACGTCGGGTATGAAATTTAATTTCAAGAGGCATATTTTATTTCTTCATGTTTGTAATCTTATTTCATTTTATAGGAAGAACGTTGGGTTCAACAAAAAGGATACTAATAAGCAGGCTGTTCGTTGGCTGAATGTTAAATGGTTCCAGTTTCGAAAAGACGCGCCAAACGCTTTTTACTTCAAGTATTCGTTATCAGAAGATGAAGGTTTTCGAATGTGTTGCTCGAAAGGGCAAATTGAAAACCTAGCACTGAAGCGAAGATATTCTCAGCGAATCCAAATATCGAACGCCAAGTACAAAGACCTCTTGACGCTTTTGAAAACTGGAATTATTCCATCTTCGTATCGAACTTTTGTTGAAGAACTGCCACACTCAGCAAATGTGAAGGATATTGCGCACTTTATTACTGAAGAAGAAGTTGAAGAATTATTTTAAAATGCGTAATAATGTAACTATTAAGTATTTCTGTATTATAAGTGATGTTTTTCATGACGTGATGGTCATTAAAGAATTTCCAGACTTGGGTACTTTTTGAGTAATAATGTTTGCAGCGTAATTCCAGTGACGACTGACGAACTTCCACAGAATACTAAGATAGTCAATTTCTAGGTTTCTGACAATCTGACTATCAAATATTTTAAAATCTCGTCATGAAAAATTAAACAGGTCTCTAGCAAGGAAGAAATTTACGTCATGCCACATTTAAATCGAATCGTTTGAATTAACATTATGGATTTTAATAATGAAGTATGCACATACAGCATACAGATACTCAATTTTTTGCAGTACAAAGGTTGTATATCCGATACTAATTTCGTAATATCATTATTTTTTCTTCAAAGCGACTTTTAAGGTCTACGGAAACGACGTCACTGCTTCCTAGAGAGACCAAACACTCTATTAAAAAAAGAAGAAGATGAGAAAATTCCTATTATAACAATCTACAACACTGCGTAGTTTTATATTCGCTCTCCTCTAAAATTCACGAAATGGCGCATACAACCTTTGCGAACTTAACCCTCGAAATAGAATGGGTCGCGTAAACAAACCCGCGAACCGCTTCCTCGCATCGTAATCAATTTTTTTTGCATGAAAGCGGGTCGCGGGTTTGTTGACGTGACCCATTCTATTTGCGGACAGAGTATAGAAGATTCCTGAAAAACAAAAACAAAAACAAAGAAAAAACCATAAAAATGATAATGAGACAAGGTACTACTCTGATCACAGCAAAAAAGTGCTCATTTCTGGTCACCAAAACTGCCCTACAGCTACAACAATAGCCATCGTCCATCGAAAAGGAGATGCTCTAAATTTGTATCGTTTTCGTGACTTGGTGATTCTAAATTATGTCCAAAGAAAATTCTTCCGGAATTGGAAAGCAAGTTTCCGAGCTCGTAGAAGCACAGACTGATGGTAATTGCAAAACCTCTAGATTAATAAGTAAATTTATTTTTCAATCGTGATATTTTACGCTAATTTTCACCTGATAGATAAAACTCAAAAAGATGTTAGTACCACATCATTGATTTCTGGTTCGGTTCCTCCTCCGTCGGCTCTACCAACTTTTGTTACTTCCTCGGGAAATAATACGACGTTATCAGTCAGTAATGCATTTCATTCGAAACCTTTTTGGTAAGTATTCAGTAGTCATTTATGAATGATTATGGGAATGATTAGTTTAGAAATAAGTTGATTTTCCATTACAGTCCAGAAATACCAGAAAATGAGAATGAAACCAATTCTTCCTTAAATGATGACGTAAAATCTGATTCCCAATCATTTGGCGATGTTGGAAGCTCGTTATTCGGATGGGTAAAAGATACAGTAGGAAACAAAGGAACTTCATTGTTCAATAAAGTCGCAGAAAAAGCAAAAAGTTCGGTAGATTCAGTTATCACGACTTTAGATCCGCAAATGAAAGACTTATTAAGTAAGATAATTCATATTTGATACAAACTTGCTCAAACTGTTCGTTGATTTGAAATAATTTGTTCACTTATCAGCTGGAAGCCAAAGTCCGGATATAATCGTAGCATCTGATAAGGAAGTGGAAATAAGCCCTGTAAGAGAAGCCTTTCAAACTGTTTTCGGCAGAATATCCGTGAGGTAATTTCTTGTTCTATAAAAGTAACAAATAATCACACAAATTTGATGAAATACCCAAAGATCATGAAAGATATCTCATTGCAGAGGTTTCGATACTGAAGAATTACCAGTAGCAAAACAAATTGTTGGATATGACGCGGCTTCAAAAGTAGCTTCATTAAAAATCGACGCCATTCAGAACTTGCAGACTAAAATAGGATACCCTATTGTTGCTGTACAGAATTTCCTCGTTGAAATTTCTGCGGACAAGTAAACTTCTGTGATTATGTCATCTATTTAAGTTCCTGGCTCTCATTTAGTAATTGTTTTACCTTACTCGTGATTACAGTTGGTATGATCTTGATCTAATTGTACTGTACAGTCCAGAAAAAAATTTGCGTTTAGAAACATACTCGCAAATGATTCCTGTTCCAAAAACTATTACCAATGTCATTAAGGAGGATACCCCGAAAGATTATGAATTTATTGACACAGGATACGGTGTTACCATCTCTCAAATCATGAGCACAAATTTGCAGGTAACTTGTATTCTATCTCGTCATAAGCAGAGAAAATTTTTCCCAATTCTTCTACAAAACGCAGTAGTTTATTCAGAGATTCATTCATTTACTCTTTTCTATGCTTTTATTCCTTAGGTTCATCCTTCTGAATGGCAAGAAACGCTTACAGGATTACCAAGACGAGAGAGACTTCTGTCGGCGGCAAAAGTTATCGCTAACTTGTACAAAAATGCATTACTTTGATTGCACAATCGTCCAGGATGAAGGTGTAAATCGTTATGCAAAATCTTTTTCGATCGACTATGTACAAACATAACTTTATGAAAATTCTATTCATACAAATTATGTCATTAACAAAATGGAACATAGCCAGAGAGTAATATTGAGAATAATATGATGAAATTGTGTTCTTTAATTATGGTGAACATAGAACTTACGTACAAATGTAGAGTTCGTTTCTTTTGACATCTCGTACTTAATTATTTAATGCATGATTTTATATAATTATTACATTGTAATTTCTAAGACATTGTGATAAATGAGGTCAACAAAATACCAAATAAAAAAATTATTTCAAATGAAGTGGAAAAATTGGAAGGCAGACAAGGATAAGCTCTTGGTTACATCATGAAGTAATATAAAAATGAATTTTCTCTTTTTTTTTCCATCAGTGATTCTCGTATGCCTACTGAATTCTTCACTCTCGTATTTCATTATTTTCAATGGAAGAAGCGAAAAGAAAACCTCACGACTTTGACTTCCTTCTCAGAATTGTTTTTTTTCAAACAAAAAACATCGAACAATGTAGAGCCTTACTAAATAATGCACATTGTTTCACAAACAATCAAGATTCTTTCTTTGCACAACCACTAACGAGGGTGAGAAAGGTTAGATGCACACTCAAGACTATCATGGCAAAAAAAGAGAGAAATTCGTTGTCAGATTACATTTTTAATCATGTTTCAAAACCAATTTCAAAAGAGTAGGATTAAACAGCGAAAATATCACAAACAGTTTTTCCAAAACGAATACGAATCCAAAATCAAGTCGACAACTTTTCCAGCTGGAATCAGCTAGGAGGAAAAATATTACGCCAACGACCAACAAGAATAGAAGATAGTTTTCTGATTGGAACAGTCACGATGATTTACTTTCAGCCATAGAGCATTAATCGAGATGCAAAGAATTAAAGGGCTCTCAATGGTCATAGTGTAATCACCATTTTAAAAGTCATTTTTTTAACCGGTGGATTTACGAGACACTAAAACACTGGAAAAATGCCAGAGCTAATTATGTGACTTAGTAGAATAAACTGATAGATCTTCTCAACCCAGATTTTATTTCCGAGCTGAAAGACTCTGATTTCCTAATTCCTATCTATTTTTACGACCTAGATGATGCATTGACTAATAATTATAATTTGAGAAAATTACGTCTTATTCTCTATCCTCAAGATGTGAAATTTTTTAATATCGAAAAGGATCCCTAGGTACGTCAATCATTTAAATAAAACAGGACAGTTTAAACGAACGAGCTATTTTTATGAAAATATTGCCACAGAAAAATTGAAATTAAGTTATTTTCTTCAAGATAGTTGCGTCAACAGGAACAATAATTATTTTTGCGTATATTATATGTGCGGTGAGAAAAAAGGATGACTTCGCTATTTCATGATTCTTGAGATACTTTCAAAGATAAAGTTGCAGCTTTGTGTATATTTGCGTCAAGTTTATCTATGTGCAGGAACAGAAAGAATGAATTATTTTTGTTAGGCAGAAAAAATTACTAACGTCAAATTTTTACTCACAGATATTTTGTTTCCCTCTAATAGGATATCTAACGCTAAGAATTTGTGGATTCTCGACAATAAAAACGTACGGATCGTCTATTTCACCTCCCGGAAATTCGTGACGATATTGTTCCTGAGTCACACAGTCTATCAAATCAACGCATCCCACAATACAACCAAAAGGATAATCATTTGGAAACTCCACATCTGGGAACCATTGTTGAAATCGAATGAGTAATCAAGAAAGAAGTCCAAAACAAATAATTATGTTAAAAACATACTTTTTTTAATGAGACGATAAGAATTTTCATATTTTTCAATTTCGGAACCAGGAACTCGAAAATTAGATGAAGCAATCCATAATTTTCCACGATAAGATGTATACCAAGTTCTCCCTTCACCGCTGAAAAAGTGAGAAAATTACACAAATACGAATATTTATTCATCTGTTTAGTGAAAATATACTCACTTTCTGATCCCATAAACCAAGAATGATGCCCAAGGTTGATGTATACTTATGCAATAACCAGCATCAACAACGCGCTGAATCTCAGTATCCAGAATACGCGTTTCAAATACATCGGATTTGAATTTTCCGTTGAAATCTGATTTCAAGCTTCTCTTAAACTAAAAAACCGACTAAATTACTCTGTACCTTTTTCTAAGCGAAAAATAATGATGAATAATATAATTTGCAGTACTTTTATATTGCAATCAATGAAGAATGGATCGATTAAATGATCAACAGCATTTCTGTTCGAAGTCTGGTTATTACTTATATTTCCGTCCTCTTTCGAAGTACTTATGGTCTCTTGAGAAATATTACGACTCACTTTAGGGTCTTCGTTGACAAACTGTCGATCTACAGCACATGATAAATTGAAAAACTATGATAAAATACGAATTTAAAAAACCTGAAATTTGACTACGCATTGTGGGACAAAAGATTAATTCCTCGATTTTACTGGACATTAAACAGACATCGGGCTCTGCAATAATTGTGACTCAATTTTGTCAGCAGTGTATTGTAAGTAAATCAAAGGCTTGGTGTATTTCAACAAATTACTTAGTTACTATGAATGGAATTTTAATTTTTTGAAAAATGATCGACAAACACTAAAGCTTTTGAAGTATTAATTTCTTCACGGCTTTAACGTCAGTGGAAAAATTTTTTCTTTTCTTGCTGACGGTAGAACCGTGAATGAATAAGCAATATGATTAATTTCTTCTTCCTCATTTATCTAAAGCTTTTATTTTATAACTATAGTTCAATTCTTCAGTCTTTGCACTTACTCTTCAAATTCAAAGTCATTTTTTTATACTTCTGTGACTCATATTTATTGTTGAAGAATTCTTGTTCCTGCTTTCTCATCAGTTCTCGCTCTTCCAAGGTTAACCATGGATTAGATGCACAGAAATAATCGCTATCATCATCAAATACATGCGTATGTTTCCGACTACAATCAATATTCAATTGAATAAACCTCCACGTTACGAATCATTTGCATTATTTTATCCCGCTTTTGAAATACTACAGTACGTGTTCTTATCGAAATCCAATAATTTATCTCGATGTTGCAAAGCTTCCTCCAACCCTTTCGGTTTTTCTTTCATCAACAATTGTTCGTATAGTTTGGCACCTTTTGCTGCATCACCGTGTAGTTGAATTTCTTCGTCAGGGGTACATACCTAGAAAATACGGACAAAATTATGAAGTGAGAGATAAACTTCTAGAGGTGATTACAAATGACAAGAATTGTATTCACATTACCAGATTGCCACAAACATAACAAGGTCCAGATCCTTCTTGTTCACACACGATACGCCCACATTTCAAACAGTTATTAATTAAAGCATGCTTCCTGGTTTCACAATTGCAGCAGAAACGACCTAAAAATAAATGGACTCACCTAGAATCAACCCTTTTGTGAAATAATGTATAAGGATGAACGAGATATGAATGTAATACCTTTTAATAATCCGGAGGTTTTGCTATCACTATTTTTGGCTGATTTCTTCATTTTGCTTTTGAGGAAATGACATGTGGAGCCTGAAAAGAATTCTAAGATGAAAATTTTTACAGTATCCGTTGATTATACTCTACACTATAATCAAAGGCAGGATCAAAAGAGAATTTTTAGCAAAATAGTCTCCTCATCCTTTTCTGGAGGTATACAGACTCATATAAAAAATTCCTCAATTCACATTTCATAAAAATAAATTTAGTAATATCATACATTCATACCAGCTTTCGGTTTCGAAATCAATTAAAAATTAAAAATTACAATTCTTCTTGGAAGAATTCCAGACTCAGAGACAAGAGAGAATCTGTGTACATATCGGACTACCATAAAAAAGACAACTACTGATAAGAAAACGGGAGCGGGGGACAGCACAGGTGGCCACAGATCGGCGCTATACTCTGTCCGCAAATAGAATGGGTCACGTCAACAAACCCGCGACCCGCTTTCATGCAAAAAAAATTGATTACGATGCGAGGAAGCGGTTCGCGGGTTTGTTTACGCGACCCATTCTATTTGCGGACAGAGTATAGATCATAGGACAGTCACCTACAAGCCCATTTTCATCGAAGTCTGAGCAATTTCAATTTGTGACCCTGACAACGATAAGGGACCTAAAGTTGGAAGAAAATTTTGCGTTAGGTGTCTCAAAATGCTCGGTAGGTTGTCCCCAATAGGTAATATTATGTAAAAAACCAGAAAAAAATTTTTCCGACTTTAGGTCCATATTGTCAGGGTCACATTTTCTTATTGTGAATGCCGACCAAGCGACAAACCAACAGTTTGGAGGAAGAGATCTCTTGTAGTGGTTTGACAGACTTTATTCTATGGATCGTTGGCTTATCGCCAGGCTGCGTTCGAACGGTGCTGAGACTGCTGACTGAGTCAGTGCTGTTGATCTGAGTCTGCGTCTGAGTACTTGCGTCTGCTGCCGCCTTCCAATTGCGTTTCTTTTCTTATCATCATTCATTTTCGTCATTTCAAAAATTCTTAATTCACATCAAAGTATCCGTTGGTCAATATTAATATTTTATTTTCCAGTTGTTCAGTCTTCTTTGCCTGTACTTTGTGCACTCACTCTGGTTGATGGACGTTATAGTCATCGCGTTTCTTTCTCTCCTTTGTCCGATACTTGTTACTTAAGCTCAGGATCAAATTACCTCTAGTTTCATTAGCTGACGCGGTTTCATTGAACTAGTCTCTCCACCATGTCGCTTGCTGATGAATTACTTGCTGACTTGGAGAATCCGGAAGATGATAATTTTTTATCCGAAGATACAAGTTGTCACATGATTATTGATCATCCGAATGGTGAAGGTAAAAAAGCTGTAAAAATAAATCGGTTCGTGTTGATGATAGGTAACACCGGTCATTTCGTGTAATATTTCAGAAATAAGACCCAATAGCATCTACGAATTGGCCCAACTTAGCAAATCAAATAGGTTACGTAACGTGATGAAAAAAATTGAAGAATTACAGAATAACCCGACGAAGAATTCAATCCATTCCGGCGAGAGTCCTGTTGAAGCTGACCCTGAGTATATTTTAATCGTAGAAGCCAATAATCTTGCGGTTCAAATTGATGATGAAATTTGTTAGTATTTTCTTTTGTACAAGAATTCATACCCTATCTTAGTCGTGAAAATTTGATTTTTTTTTTACTTCAGCTATAATTCACAAGTTCGTTCGGGATAAATATTCGAAGCGATTTCCGGAATTAGACTCATTGGTTGTGAGTCCACTAGAATATGTGAATACTGTTAAAGAATTGGGGAATGATTTAGACCAAGCGAAGAATAACGAAAATTTACAGAAGATTCTTACTCAGGCTACTATAATGGTAGTTTCAGTCACTGCCAGTACTACTCAAGGGTAAGTGGTACTTATCTCACTATTTTATTATCATGTTGGAATACTCATTGTAACCAAACCTTTTCTACAGTCAACTACTCACAGAAGAAGAACTCAATGAAGTGAAAGAAGCGTGTAACATGGCTATAGAACTAAACGCGTTTAAACTGAAAATATATGAATTTGTGGAGAGCCGTATGACATTCATAGCTCCGAATTTGTCAGTCATCATAGGTGCATCAACTGCTGCAAAATTAATGGGTAGGTAATTTTTCATCCCTAACTCTTTCACGAAAAAATACCAGAATACGATTTTATGTAAAAGTCTATGAAACTTGGAAACTCCTATTCAACAAAATGAACATTCCGACTTGAAGTTAAAAGGTCACATATAATTTCAATTGGTTCATATTGTCTTAAACCCTTTCAGGAGTTGCTGGAGGACTTACCAACCTATCAAAGATGGCAGCTTGTAATGTATTGTTGTTGGGTTCACAAAAGAAAACCCTCTCTGGATTTTCGCAAGCATCTGCTTTACCTCACACCGGATTTATTTATTATTCTGATATCGTTCAAGATATGCCACCTGTAAGTATTTTCGTTTTAAAGTTTCGAAAATCATAAAAATATTCATGTTACCTGAAATTTTTTATGTCAGTTTATCTATTTCAACGACTGTTGAAATTTGCGTAAGTATACAAATTTTCATTATTTAGGACCTTCGGAGAAAAGCTGCAAGACTTGTTGCTGGAAAAAGTACTCTTGCCGCGCGAGTTGACGCGAGCCACGAAAATTCGGATGGGTCATTTGGTAAACAAATACGAGAAGAAATCGAGAGAAAATTTGACAAATTGACGGTATTTCCAAAACATTATCGAATATATCTTATTTCATTCTCATAAAATGAACGGCATTGTTGTATTTTCTTCCATCCAGGAACCTCCTCCTGTAAAATTCGCAAAACCCTTACCAAAACCGGTAGATCCTCCTCGAAAGAAGCGAGGTGGAAAGAAAGTAAGGAAGATGAAAGAACGCTACGCGGTAACTGAAATGAGAAAACAACAGAACAGATTGAATTTTGCGGACGTTAGTCGACCTTTCCGTTATTTTTGAACGTGCAACTAAAAATTCTTATACTTTGTGCGAGTCATAAAATTCATATCTTATTTTCAACAGATAGAAGACGATGCTTATCAAGAAGACTTGGGATACACGCGTGGAACCATAGGCAAAGCTGGAACAGGTCGTATTCGAACTGCTCAAGTTGATGAGAAAACAAAAGTACGAATATCGAAAACGTTGCAGAAGAACTTACAGAAACAGCAAGTATGGGGTGGAAGTACTTCGGTGCGAAAGCAAGTATCAGGAACGGCTTCGAGTGTAGCGTTTACACCATCTCAAGTAAGGCGAAAAACTAACTGTGAACCGTAAGACTAAAGAAGTGTTAGTTTTTCATACTTTTTTTTTTCTATTTTGAAGGGACTTGAAATTATTAATCCTCAAGCTGCAGAAAGGAACGTAAACGAAGGAGCGGCGAAATACTTCTCTAATACAGCTGGATTTTTGAAAATTAAGAAAATTTAACTGCTATGGATGCAATGAGGTACTAAGAAATGATTTCAGCGTACCCGTATGAATTTGACCATCTGCTTGCGGTCTTCGTGGTGAAAATTATTTATGAATGAGTTCAGTTTTCTGTTTCTTTTTTCGAAAATGAAAATTCATTATGATGGAGAGTAGGTCAAAAGCACTCACCGAAGATCTAAATTGTCGACGATCTTTCTCTCCCGATGTTCAACTATTTTGATTTTTAATGGCTTACAAAGCATTCGAGTGTGATTGATGTGTTTCATTCATCATTAATATTGTGTAGGTAATTTGTATGATCTTGTTCTTTGAATTACACCTGTAAGTTTTCGATTCAAGTCGCAAACATTGACCAGAATTTTTCTTATATGCTGTACCATTCATTTGCGGCGGGTAAGGTGGCTCAGATTAGTGTTCTCTTCTAAGATCAAAATATAAACTGATAAGTAATACTGTTGAACAGCTACTCAGTTAACGCTAGTCTTCAGATATTTTTGTAGAGGTATTTTCAGCGCCGAATTCAAATGCTCTTCCTGACGGCTATCTGCTGTAACATACAAGGTTTTTGAATGATTCCTTCAAATATTAAAAATCATCATCATAGTGGTATCTTGAGAACAACGTATCACGTTGAAAACAAATGATTAACTTCAGGAAAATGAAGTATGAGTCTGCATCACTTGACAAAAGTTCAAAACCCAATAAGTTTCAAACGATTAAATATTTTGCTTTTGCCGACTATCTTGCAGAATTTCCAGACAATTCACTCACTTCAAAATTGGAATTAGAGAAAAAAAAACAAAGTAGGGATAATAATAGGTTATAACTTTCACAGGAATTAGAAAAAGAACGTGTACACGACGAAATACATATTTTATTATTACCGAACATAACGAAGAATCAAAAATTGACACCTGCAAAAGTGAGGAGAAAAATCAAGTACAGAAAATCACATTTGAAGTAAAATAAAAAAAATTATGACCAGACAAAGTTTTTCCAATAAATACGAAAAAAAAAACAAAGAAAGAGAGAACATTCGTACGGGCCGTTTTTTGTAAAACTACAAAAAAGTGTAAAGTGGCAAACTATTCTCGGAGCAATAAACAAAAAATTTAAAATATTGGCAACAATCGAAAAATATCTCTGCGAGATATCAATGAAAATGTAGTTACGAGTAGATATAACTAGAATCAAAAATAATGAAGAAATAAATAGAATTCCATTGTGTAAAACAAAAAAAAAAAAAAAAATCATAAGCACGATACTTAGATCGTTTAATTACATAATTACATCAAAGTGTTAGAGACGGAAATAATATCACGGTTCAATCATTTACTCTACGTAGGTATTTGATGAAGCGAATGTTTCAGATGGTGCTAGCAGGTTACTTCTATTTAAATAGAAGACGGAGATTACGACAATATTTTTTAGAAATAAAACAGTTTTCTAATAAGAATAAGAAAGATACAAGAAAATATTTTGAATACCAACGGTACAATTTCATGTATCTGAATGAATCTCCTTGTTCACTGCAATAAGTAGCCATTAATTATTTGAATTAAAGAATGGAATTTGATCACACGTTTGGACGGATATCATTACATCGATTTCCAATTTTTTTTCTCTTTTTTCGTTTCTCTAGTACATGTGATTATAGTACTTACATGCAAGTATACGTTCAATCATCAAAACTCGTAAAATATTAAGGTAAATTTTACGTAATAATAAATAATATGAAAAATTCAATCAATCAATCAAACAAACGAACAAATAAACGAACGGATGAATAAATAAATCAATAAATAAATTAATAAAAATAGAAAAGTAAATCTGTTCGATCGATAAAACTTAATATATATTGCACTAACCTTTTCAAATTTTACGCTAAATCATTACAAAAGTGATTCGACTATCAGCACGGACAGAAAAGGTTTTGGAAAGTGACTGAATGAATACATCAACCAAATCTCAGAACGGATCATTTCAACTTTTCGAGTCACAGTGAATTTAAACAACCGAACAATACATATGAAAAATCCAACAAGGTGAATAAAACCTCACAACAGCAATAAAAATAACAACCTGAACAAACGCACAGCGTTAATGCGACGTTCAGTATGCAACGGTATTGGACATCAATGGACGATATTCTGTTTCTTTACTTGGACGACAACATCTAAGATAGTGAGATTGGTTCGCCGAATAATTGATCGATGATTTCACCAAATTTGTGAATAATAATTGTAGCGGGTTTTTTATAATTGAGCAAAGAAGACTAGAAATACTCAACTGATATGTTAACAGATGTGATATTTCGGGGAATTTACGATATTCAGATTATTCGACTAACTCACATATACATAATACAAAAAGGGCACAATGGCTCACAGACGAACTTCCAATGAGATACAACAATAATAAAAGAAACGACGGAATAACTAACGATTAAAATCATCTCAACACAACCCACATTCCCAAAAATATTGGACAAACTTGTATCGAACAATGAGTTCGCAAGGTCAAACTGATATATTACTGCATGAAAACAGCTGTTTATCTACTTTCGAGGTGATTGAGGAAATCGAGTTCTTGATGAGACGCCTCTGGTAGCTGCTGCGGTAGTGGTACGTCTAACATTTCTTAATTCCCTATCCATCTCGATCTCTTCAAGTCTTTGCGTAAGGCCCAATTTTTGTTGGACAGCTAAACGGAGCAACTGATTCAATGTTTTCTTTTCTTCTTCTGCAGCCGTTAATTGCAGACGTAATTTATCGGCATCAGTTTTCAGATCTTCGCACCGCCCGGAGTACATGGCTCGCAAACCTGTAGAGCAATAAAATCCAAAATTATATTAAAGAAGATTTTGAGACAAAATTCAACGTTAAAGTTTCGAGTAATGATTTGAAGACTAATTCATTTTCATAGAGCTCTCAAAATTGAGTTTCAAGAATAAATTACATTTTCATACATTTCATGACGAGACACTAGACTTCGAGCTTCAGATTATCAACTACACTTTTCACTTATTCAGACAGGAGAAGATTTATCAATCGTTATTTTCAAACTTCAATAGATATATAGTTAAATCATTATTTCAGTTGACCTAGGTAATAACATTATGTCTGCGTCAGTTCAGTACTCTCTTTCATCTTTTCCTTTTATGAGAATTCAAAAAATGAACATGACCAATAAAAATTCAGTATCGTGCATACAAATTCGCGGATTGAAAAGTTATCGATATGACTTGCACCAATGACAACTATTAAACTGGGCTCACTTGAAAATGTAGCAGCATCTTCTTTCAATACGCGCAGTTCATTTCGCAGTTTCATCATGGTTTCCGAAACGAAAGATTTCTCGTTATCGTATTTAGATTTTAAATTGTTCAAAGCATCTTCAGCGGTTGCCTTATTTGATTTCAACACTGAGCGTAACGTAGCAATCTGTTCTCGTTTGGTGGACAGTAATGCTTTCAACTTAATTACTTGTTCTTGCAACTCGTTTATCTCTTCATTGTTCATATTCGCCTCAAAGTCTACAGCAAAGAAATAATATGTACAAAATTATATTAAAATAGCTGAACAACAATGAAAGATTGAGACGAGTATATGAATGAATGGTCCACTTACGATTATTAGTGGCTCTAAATGATTTGTTTTTCGCTCTGTCGATGGTGGTAGAGACGGCTGTTCGTAGATGCCTAATTTGATCGATGATTGTTTCAACTTGTTTGGCTATAGAAGATGCATCCGTTAAAGTGCCCAATTTTTTGACAGATATATCAGTTTTTAATTGAGCTCTCAAAATGCTGAGTTTATTTATTTCTTCATTGGCTTTTTCAGAAATTTTTTCTGGAGCTAAAAATAAAAACTTGATCATAAAATGAACTAAATTATGCACAGGAGGGAGTTAATGACTAGGAAGAGTTGAATTCTTTCATTAAACTATAGATACAAATTCTCAAAGCTAGGAAAACTTAATCGAAATATTTAATGACTAACGTTCCCAAGTTTTCAGAAAATGATATTGAGAAAACGAGTTTAGATCATTAATAGCTACTTACTTAGAATCAAAATTTAGGTAATATTTTATGAATCGACACGTACCAGATTCAGATTTTTCATGGTCGAGTATAACTCTATTTGGTGTTTCTCCATTGACCGTGCACAGATGGTGATATAACTGCGCCAATTCTTCTGAAACTGTAAGTAAATCATTTTGAGCAGTGTCCAGTGAACTACTAGCATCGCCTGCTAGTTCACCCAATAAATGGATATCCGATTCCAGTGACATTACTCGCTGTTCAGAATCCAACAACTAAAAAATTATGGTAAGCATCATCAGATCAGTTGAATAATTAAAATTTGAAATTACAAAATATGGTATTAATTACTTTATTTTTAACATTGGCTAGTACATTCTTCAACTCTAAAGTAACTTCGGAACAATTCATTTCTTTTTCTAAATCTTCCAATTCTTTCTTAATCATTTCTATTTCTTTTGCAGCCAACGCGAACCACTGTTGGTATTGTTGATTGGTAAAATTCAATTTCTCGACCGAAACCTGGAAGTTTCAAGTTTTGAAATAACTAGATCTACAATCTTACAAGCACAGCAACAAAAATGTAAAAGATTTACTTCATCTTTGCCGACAATATTTTGAGCAGCTTGATTGCGAATATGGTCTAGTGACGTTATACGAGCTCCGACTTGAATAAGCCGTGCCATCAAACTACGTAATTCGATTTGACTTTTTTCAGCAACCGACTGCGATTCTTTCAAATTTTCGGTAAGACATAATTTTTCGTTTTCCACCTAAAATTACAGAATAATTTTTCCATGTAACATTTGGAGACTAAAATCAATAAAATACAAAAATGAAAATTACCTGCTCCAATTGTTTCTCCAACTTCTTTAATTCATTCAAGTGAATTTCGCTGAACAGATCGACTTGTTTATGTGACTCAGAACTTAAATCCAAGTTTGATCCGGAGTTCGTACCATCGTCTAGAGACTTGCTTGTTAGATCGTCTTCACCGTCACTAGCGATAGCCGAATCGTCCGTGATACCTGATAGTTAAAAGTAATTTTTGTAGCATCTCATGAAAATACAGACACAAATAGGTCCCCACTGCTTCTTACAAACGATAATTCTCTTACCTCGGATGCTAAATGCCAAATTACTCAAATTGTACATAGATTCACTTTTGATCCTGCTGTCAAATTCTCGTTTCATCGCATATTTTGCTTCTCTTTCACCCTAAAATTAAAGAATAAATTATTTATGATCGCATTTCATGCTACCAACTTTCTTTTCTTACAGATAAGGATAGAAGAGGAAATATGAAGAAAAAATCTCCTGGCCCGAGGTCTTCTTACTTGTAAGGATTCCAGAGCTTCTTCCAGTTGTTTCTCAGCAATCTTCTTTAACTTCGTGAGTTCTTCTACTTGTTGCTGGAAAATTTCCACGTCTTCTTGTAACCTTTGAATTTCGTGTTTAGCACCCTCAAATTCAACCTAATGAAAGGAGAAAGAAAGTATTATAAAAATTTACTTTTTTTGAATGACAGTTTTGAAGCAAAACCTACCTGCGATGATTTCAGAATCGAAACTTGTTTCTGTAACGAGATATTTTCTTCCTCCAGTTCTGAATAATCGGCGAGTAAACGAGTTTCGCGAAATTTCATCTCACGTAACTCCGTTCTTAAGGATTTCATCTCTGAATCACTTTCTTCTTTGCACTTTGAAAGTTCATTATTCTCGTTGATCATACGATTTCTTTCTGCCACCACTCTTTCGAGTTCTTGTCGTACCTAGATGAGAAATCTAGTGAGATATACATTGATCCAATAAACGATGAAATCAGTGAGAAAATATATTGCTTACTTTGTTGAGATCGTTCTCCAAGTCTAATATTTGGGAATTCAAAGACGTTTCCCGCGCAGCCGTCTCAGAGAGTAGAGATTCTTCTTGTTCAATACCACTTTTTGTAGTGAATCTATGGGTCGTTTGGAATTTATTCAACGCCTAAAAATTAACTTTTGTAATAGTAATCGATCTAACACACATAGTTCACAAAAATAGGATATTTATAATTCTGACCTCTATCGTGATTTCCAACTCGTGTTTCGTGTTCTCGTACAAAGTTTCCAATTCTTCATTTCTTTGTTCTAGTGTTTTTTTCTCCTCGAGGAGCACTAACCCATACTGAGCAGATTGAACTTTTTCGCTACTCGCTTGATCCAATTCGCGAGTTAATCTCTCAACTTCTTGTCGAAGCATAAAAATTTCTTGACTATCCATTGAATAACCGGAAACGAACAACCGAACGAAAGTCACTATTGCAGTATATAATCCGCTACCTCATACATAGATTTCATGTCCAAGATTGAATGAATTAGGAAGACAAGAACACGTTTGAATGTGTCGAGCTTGAGTCATACTTCAAGATAAGATAACACGTAAAATAGAAAAAGAAAATTATCCAAGAACGCGGTTTGCTACAACTGAAATTCGAAAAAGTTTGAAAGTTATTGGAATTCTGACAGAGCTTTTGGATTGAATTTTTATTGCCGGAAATATTATCGCGATTATTTATTCTTCACAATCATCCACTATAACGATTAACGTACTGCTGCAGACTACTGGTACTGGTTGGTTGGTTCAGAATGACGTTCAGATAGTGGCCTAGCAGCTGTATGCACAATGTAGTTATGTAGCTACGTGTATCGTATCTTTTTCAGTTTTTCATCCAATGAAAATTTCTGGTAGAGCAGTGCTGTATCATGGTGCTGTAAGCTGCCGTATGGTATGACGAACTATGGAATTCTTCCAAAAAGTTATCAAAACACGAGTGGTGTAGGACTATTTTTCGTAATCGTACACATTGCACTTTCGGGGCAGTAAAAAGGTGATTCGAACCGCCATGTTGGAGAGAAACACTTAGCGAACTGCGAAAGTTCCTGAGCGGAAGCGAAAGCAGGCGAAAGGTTTGAACGATGCTGCGACGTTGCGTGGAGCTTGGCGTGAACCATTATGCACGTGCACCACACGAGTTTGACGTTGTTTTACGCTCCAAAATAGTATGGCGGTTTCATTTACCTCTTTGTTTACCTCTAACGTCATCAGCAACTACAGTGGTATACTTTAGCTTCGAGCTTCGCACGTACCCGGGGTTTAGATGGACGCGGTAGAGGTACAGGGGGGAAATAGTTTTGAATATTTGATTTGAAGAACATAGTAGATTAGTAGAATGATATAATAGGCCTAGAGAAAATTAGTCTGAAAGTAGAAACAAGAAATCCTCAATTCTGGAATGATAATGTTCGAAAATCACTCAGTACTCCTATTATTGATGCGATAAACTCTGTCTCATAAGTGTTCAGGTCGCCTCAAGTTTTCTCAAGAAATAAATGAGTGGATTCCTTTTGTTTGAGCCTTACAGTGTATCGAATATAAGACTTATCTTTTTTACTTTCTCATTTCAACTCTTGTTACTCATTGGGCTGAATCAAATTCAGCATCCTTTTACTACTGGTACCTAGTAAGTCTTCGGAGGCTATTATTCAATCATAGCAAGCGTAAGTTTTCCTTGGAATCGCGTTGAAAAGAAGGGTTGCTAGTTTGTGACGTCTCCAAATGCATTTTCAATTTTTCAGCTCAAGTGAGTAATTGCTTATAAAATTGCCAGCATTTTAGCCCTAATTATCATCATCACCCTTGTAGTTATCTGTGTTACTTTCCTACTAGTCCAATCGTCGGATTCACTGTCTCTCTTATGGCTGATAAAAATGAAAACTGTTCAATGCGAAAAGAAAATGAACTCGATCCTCGAATTCAAGTTGGTATCGTTTGTATATCATATAATCTAGTAAGAATGATTAGAAGTCTAACTTTGTTATTTTGATGCAGATAGAGCTAGAAAAACTCAATAATGCAACGGATGAGATCAACCGTCTTGAAATAGAGTTAGATGTAAGTTTCTTAGGATAGAAATCTAAGTATTCCATTATTTTATCCGGTCGTTCATCTTTTGCGTTTTTTCATTGTGTAGGAAGCTAACTCTGTGTTCAGAGTATTGATGAATGATTCCATTCGTGTTATGAAAGATTTGTTCCGTAAGATTGGCAGTAGCTGTATCGATCGTGCTAGACCATACTATGAGGCCGTAGAACTTTCAAAGCAAGCTCAGTTGGAATGTCAACGTGCAGCAGCTAAGTTTCAACGAGCAAATGGTCAGAACGTTGTTCTCCTTTTGCCGTCACAATTGATGAATATTTAACAAATTGTTTGCATTTTCGTAGAGATTCACAAAGCAGCGAAAGAAACCTTAGATAAAGCTGAAGCCCGATTTTTAAGTAAACAACATGAATGGGAATTCGACAGCGCGTGGCAAGAAATGTTAAATAATTCTATTCTAAAGGTAAAGTATTT
Organism: Aspidiotus rigidus; assembly: GCA_035079385.1. Taxonomy (NCBI): domain Eukaryota; kingdom Metazoa; phylum Arthropoda; class Insecta; order Hemiptera; family Diaspididae; genus Aspidiotus; species Aspidiotus rigidus. Next base: position 8,026,616 of record JAVHKY010000030.1, read on the forward strand.
TTTTATCTTTTTGAAACTTTGATTTGGAGTCAAGCCTGTACTAGTTCGTGAAATTAGGTTACAGATGCCGAGCATCAGAAAGCTGAAAGTGGGAGAGAGCACCAGAGAAGAGCAACTTTATTTCACGCAGCTGAACAGAAAGTAAGAACCATGTCTCTCATGAGAAGATATTCTTTATCGTAAATCTTTGTCGAAGTTGACCTTCAAAAGGTTTTCGTAAATTGAATTTTTTGTGCTTTTATTTTTTCAATCTCGTAAAGATAAAAATTTAAGACTATCGCCCTCTGTTAGGTAAAAATGCTAGAACAACGGTGCCACCGTCATATAGCGAAATCCAGAACGTATTTTCAGGAAAAAATGCGTTGCGAGGCGCAGCTTTTTGCTCAAAAAGAGAAGGTCCTCAAACTTCGTTCAGCAATTTCAAAATCAAAACACGAATACGCCGCTTCCCTTCGACGCTTAGAAGATATATCAGAAGAAATTCATTTAAAAAGAGGTTTACCACAAAAGGTATGTTCTTCATATTTTAGCCTGGCCTGTATAGTTAATAGTCGCTCTAATTCATTTGACATTGTCGTTGTAGCATTCAAGAAGTTCGAGTCCATACGGACCGCGCGAACCTGGCGTCGGTGCCGAACTGAATTCCACAACTAATGTAGAAATTGAAGAAACCTGTCGTCAGATTCTCTCTTCCTCACTCGATCAGAGAAATTACACTCGATCGCCCAGCCTAGACCTTGACTGTGATTTGGATCGTAGTGATATTCGAAGTATTGGAAGTGGTTCTGTTGCAACATCATCTGTTCTCAGCGAGGATGAGTTTGAACCTGAACACCTTGAGGTAAATATTTAAATTCGTATCAAGTATTCAAATTATCTTAATTATAAAATGAATTGCGTTGGTTTTAGAATTTGGAGGAATTGAGGAAAAAAGTTCGCGAATTGGCCACGCGACCAGTACTAAAAGATGACTGTGAGCGTGTCCAGCATAATCGAGAAGACTGGGAAACGGAATTGAATGTAGCAGTTCAGAGGCTAGATCATGTAATGCATCTTGAAGAATGCGAAAAGGAATTACAAGAAAATAAATAGCGATTTGATACAGTCACAAGTATGTATCTCAATGAGATTGATTTTCTCGACTAGTAGTGTTTATTGTTTCGTATACCTAATGTAATAGTTCGTTACGAAGCCCTGATTACTTATGTTCGCTCCTATTGTTAGTGACGTACGTTTGCAATATTTTCGGATGTATTGGTATTGTTATCTTTGACTGATATGTGTAGGATACAATCTTGAACTCTTTTTATTGTATAATTTAGATTATTTTAATACTCTTAGTTTCATTTTCTCGTTGCATTTAATAATGTATAATTGAACATATTGATATTAGTGATCACCGAATTTGCGTTTGCGTTTCGGAGAAAATAGCATTGCCATTTCCCCTCTTTCTAATAATGGAAGCTCAATCATTCTATTAGGAATTGTTTCTAAATTTATACTTGCCGGAATGAGTACTCATATTTTTCCCTGTTATTTACGAGTAGTTTTATTCAAGGAATCTCGCGTTCGCCAACGGTGGCGGGGATTTAGAAAAACAAAATTGAGAGGGAGGTAAAATTTCTCGCGCCAGCGCGGGAAGATTTTTTTCTGCTTCCTCCCCTCTCGTTCTGAAGATATTTTTCCTTTTTTCATTTGTTTTGCGTTTTTCCTCCTTTTTTTCTCTTCTCGTTTCTCCCTTTTTTTCCTTTTTTGTTTTAGTTTCCTCTCCTAATGGGAGATATGTCCCCTTCCGCCACTGTTCTTCAAAAAATATTGGATGATGTAAATGGTAAAAGTTCAGGAAAATATGAAAAGTTGTTTATTAGATACAAGGCTCTGGAATTCAAACTAAGTCTAACTTTAAAAGGTTTCAATTCTTTCTAGTGTGATTTAATAGATTTCTGTTCCTCTTTTGAAGGTTACTTGACTGAGTTGAATACTTTTTTTGGATTTTAATAACTTTTTTCCCTCTGCATTTGTATCAAATTTTGGGTGATTCATATTTTCTAAAAATATTCTGTTCTTTCTTTGCACATTTTTTGACAACTCTGAATGATATAAGCCCTTGGAACGAAATGGGCAAATGTATGGTATAAAATACTGAACTGTGTCAAACAAAGAATGAAATTGCCAATTTTCAAACTTCATTCGACAAATCACCTATATTTTAAAATTACTCACGGCTGTTTCGTTCTAATTCAATGTTGACGCATTTTTAATACTAACAGAAGTACTTCGCATTATTTTAAATGTATGTACTTTATGTTGAATAAAGTTTGTTTTCATAAATTATTGCTTTCATTTCGAAAAAACGATGTTCAAACTCACGTGTATAACACCCACTAAAGTTCTAGTTATTATTTCCATTAAATCATATGCAAGGAGCTCATGTAATATCTGCCATGTCACTTTATCCTGAATGCAGCATGGGAGACTTACATAGTAAAATATAAATGTTCAAAATTCGTGTTTGAACCGGGTTTGTCTCTTCGTGAATCTATTATTCACCTAGAGATTATTTGCCCGTTGATACTTGATAGTGAGAATTTGCTGAACGAGCGTCAAATTTTATGAACCATGTCGAAGACGAGGTGAGTGTGCACACGAGTAGCAAATTCTCACCTAAATCTCTAGCATCAGGAAATCGACAAAAAATAATGATCGCCAACCTTGGACCATCAACTCATTTTATAAATCACGGGGAACCCGTATTCCATTCGCATTCCGTAATGTAAAATAAGCGTGAGTGACGTGGGTTGCCTATCGTTTATAATACCAAACTCTCGTGGAACAGACTTGTAAGTGCTCATTCAACGAGCTCGTCAGCCAATCAGACAATGCGCCTTTAGCGCTCCCTCATGATGGCTTGTTTTCTTTTACCTTTTCCCTTCTTATCAAATTATCATTAAAATGGGCACGCACTCGGAAAATGAATTCGAAATTTGTATAAATTACTCGAAATTCGTATAAATTACTCACTTTTCGTTGCTCGAAACGTGTAGCTTAATTTTCCGAGAGCAGTAATTTCAAAAACAGTTTACGCTTTACCTGATATTCATTCATTGTTTTACATGGTCAGCGAAAAATGTTAAAATTAAGGAACCAGCGTTTTTCGTTGTCAAGGATGTTTTCTTCTTCTTTTACATCTGCGGCTGACGATGAGGTTCTCTTCGATGTGCGAAACGATGTCGGTATCATTACGTTGAATAGGCCGAAAGTACTAAATTCGTTGAATCATAATATGGTGACGGCGATTTATGAAAAGTTGAAAGAATGGGAACGTACCTGCTCGTTCGTAGTCGTTCGTGGTGCCGGTGAAAAAGCATTCTGCGCTGGAGGTGACGTTGTAGCTGCCACTAAAAATAAAGATGCAGGAAAAACTTTTTTTAGACAGGAATATAAAATGAATTATCTTATTGGGAGTTATCGTATACCGTACATATCAATCATAGATGGTATTACCATGGGTGGTGGAGTTGGCATATCTATTCATGGCCCGTACAGAATAGCCACCGAAAGAACTCTTTTTGCTATGCCAGAAACCGCCATCGGTCTATTTCCGGACGTTGGCGGAAGTTATTTCCTACCCTCTTTAGAAGGTAAACTAGGATTGTTTCTTGGACTGACCGGTATGCGATTACAGGGTTTCGATGTTTTATATTGTGGTATAGCCACTCATTTTATTGACAGTAAAAATGTACCTAACCTTGTGGATAAATTGATCAACGAAGCAGATCCAACAGATTTGAGAACATTTTTCCAAAAAAATTGTTTTGATGTTTCGCACAAGCTGAATCCTAGCCTCATATTGAGTCATTTGGACGATATCAACGCTATTTTTAGCGGTGAAGATGTGATGAACATCATGAAAGAACTATATCGTAGTGGAGATTACTGGGCGAAAGATATTGCTGAAATGATGAAGTTGAATTCTCCGACTTCGTTAGCCATAACAAAACTTCAGTTGGATTACGGGCAGTATATGGATTTAAAAGACTGTTTAAAAATGGAATACAGATTATCTTGCGCGGCATTGGACAAGAAAATAAGTCCTGACTTTTATGAAGGTATTTTTCATCCACTAATTATTACAGTTTTCTTGCGTAAATATTGTAAGATGGGTAGCAAAAAAAAAAAAAAAAAGAAGAAAGGAAAAAAAAACAGTCGATCTGCGACGGATATTTCGAAAAGACAACCTTCTTTTCAAGATATAGTGTGATGAATGCCTGTGGCATAATTGTGTATAAAGAATTAAATCGAGGTGATCGATTAATACGCACACTCATCTTAAATCGAATTAAATTTAATATTCATTGTTACATATACAAAATTTTCATGATGTTTCATTTTCCCGAGTTTCCTCATCATTTCACTCATAGAATAATCCTTTAATTCGTATTAATATTCGCATCAGAAGAGAGAATTTCACAGAGAAAGAGTCGCCCTTCTATTATTTAATTATCTTATCAACTTATTTAATCGGTAATAATTTTCATTCGAGTATATAAAGAACCAATTAATTTGAATGAATTATATTTCAGGTGTAAGGGCTCAGTTAATCGATAAAGATAAGTCTCCTAAATGGAAACCAGAGCACATTTCGGACGTATCGGATGAAGTAATCAAGAAAGCCTTCGAACGTTTACCTCATGATCAAGAGCTTGATTTATAGTAACTTTATTTTATTTTATTTCCCTTTGTATTTTGTTACCTTATCTTAAAAATATTTATTATTATTAATCCTTAACGTTACAATTTGTAATTTCTCTCTCAAATGTATGGAATGAGGTCGTTTTTGTAGTGATTTCGTACTCAAAGAATTGAATCTAAGCCCCTTAGTAATATTTGAATGATGGAGGAAAATCATTATCAGTTTGAAGGGTATCGACGAACAAGATAGCCATGGAAGAAATCGTATCGAAAGTCACCATTCGACAACTACAAAAAGCTTACGCAGCAGCGTAAATAAATCCGACCCCCTTGCTTTGAGAGCCCGAAGCTACTACCAGTTTTTTCTTGTCTCGTAAACAAGAATTTTAATAATTTTTCCTCATTCTCTTTTTTTCCTTATCGAACTCTATTTATTTACCTCGTAGTCAATTACTGGTTTCCAAGCTTTGTACCCGGGTAGAATTCATCATCAGAGTAATTATTAATTATAAGCGATATAATTCTCCTAATTATGTCTTTCATGAGCCGAGGAAAGCAAATTTTTCTAATCTATATTGTAATCTGATTTTGACCATAAGCTGAGGTCTTTGACTATATAAACTACAAACCAGCCTGGTTTGTAGTTTGTATAGTCAAAGGCTGAGGTACAAACATGGTACAAATCGCATATTATTCGACTCGTGATTGACAACAACTTGCCTGCGGTCAAGAATCCCTATTCTAGTCAAATAAGGGTTACCTAATATTTATTGGTGAATTTGCTAAGTACAATTTGAAATGATCATAATGGGTGTCAGTCAGTCAATTATTTTGAAAATATTGGTCGGGTTTACCAGCCCAAAATTGATTGAATACAATATTAAAGATTAAAATTGTAACTTGCTCAAATAAATGTGACCTGCGATGAGAATAGGACTTCGATTATATACCTCTTATGGACTGAGCTTCGTCCATAGAGCGTGGAAATATGCGTATGGCGTGCGGAGAACTCCAACATAGGCAGCGCGGGTGAGTGCGCGGAGGAGTAACAGCTTCTTCTCCCTCCGCAATCAACCACCTCACCTATGTTGAGTCCTCCGCATCTTATTTCTTATCTTATCTTTCCACGGGTAAACGTCGTCTTAGCTCAGTCCATAAGAGGTATATAGTCAAAGGAAAAGGATGCTCATTGCCCACTGACAGGAACACCAATTCTCTCTGATTAGATGTCCAATCAGAGAGAAATGGTGGGGAATGCCAAATGGTGTTCCTGCGCCAATGGGCAATGAGCATCCTTTTCTCATCGCAAGTCACAAATACAAATTAAGGTAGGCCTATGCACAGGGCCTATATATTGCGCCCAAATTAAAATAGAATAAGGGAGCGGAGATTTGCAGCAACAGCATCTCAGCAAGTGCAGTGAAATCGCTTCAGAAAGCGCTTCAGGCAGAGATAGTATGAATCGAAAGCTAATGAACAAAACTATGATGTATTATTGTCGTGTTGTTGCACGTCGGTAAAGTCGAGGTCCCGTCGTAAATCGTAATCCGAATCGGTATTCGGTAACTAACATTGTTGCTAGTGGCAGTGCTTTTCTGGTTTGTGCTACGATATTTTTCGAATCTTATTGTAAATTTGTATAATTATTATTCTTTTGTATTTCATCTCCTATCATTAACTGCCTTTGTGAGTAATTGTAACTGACGCGAATTCATACTTGACTTTATGAGATAAGCTTCACTACCATCGTAACTACTTGATTAGCGAAAAAGAGAAAAAAAGTTTGAACATCGAACGTTTGAAAGTTTTTTCTGCACCAGTCAATTGTTGAAATATGTGGAAAAAGTAACGATCACTCGACTTAGTACTTATCGTAACAATAACCTATCAATAATTCGTATCACTTACCAGTCGAACCCGTTGTTGTTAGTTCAATTTTATATCTATTTTATAAGCTTCTAAAATGTTTTACTTGTTATTTGTCACTGTATTATTATGCTCCTCTTCGTCTATTACCGCATCGCAGTGCGACAATCCCAAGGTTTCGCCTCTTTCTTATACCACTCAAGATGGAATGGTCGTCACTGAAATCGCTTTCATTTCCGAATTCACCCTGGAATGTACCAATAAGGTAACAGGTCTGCCTTTGTACAGCGAAATCGAAGGTAAAATTCTTCCTATTATGAAAGTAGATGGGCGCACCAAATATCAGATAAGCTGGACGGAAGAGATAAAGAAAGTTCGCAGTGGTGACTACATTATCAATATTTACGACGAAGAAGGATACAGTAATCTGAGGAAAGCAATTCGTAGTGGTGAAGATCCAAAATCTGTGGCACCGCTCACCACTATTAAACTAAATTATTCGGGTGCGTACTTAGGTCCATGGATCAATTCGGAATTTTTAGCAGCTATATTGCTCATCGGAGCCTGGTACGTCGCCTTCGTACAGAAATCTAAATTACTTTCGTGATCCTACTATCGTACACTGTGATGTTCGTTTTAAGTAACTTAGCGTTTTTCAAATTAATGTACTTTTTTGTTTCGTGAAACGTTTTCAAATTATTAATCGGAGGCACATGTGTTCACTCTTTTATATTTACACTAGTGTATCACCCTCCAAGCTACAAAATCAGATACGCTTGCACAGAATTCAAGAAGAGCTACATGTACACCGATCTGTTTTTCTTATTGCAAGCATTTGAGTTGAAAGCTCCTTATGTCAATCACAATTAGTAGTCAAGTGACTAAAAACAGAATCAGAAATCGCAGGATTAGGTTCAAAGTCCTTATAAAGTAGAAAAGAGTAATTTATACGGAGGATTCGTATACTTCCTAGAAAAATTCATGAAGCTCAAAACAATCTTCTTCAGACAAAATAAAATGAATTTCAACTTCCCGGGATTAGGATAAAGATGAAGAAGAAAACCCATCCAAGAAAAAATTTATCGCCGATTCCTCAAGTAGGAGACGTTCTTGTTTTCCCGATATTTTTGGAATAGTTTGGGGGTTGGAGAGAGAACATTTTCGTACGAAAAGATCGTATGGAATTTGTTGTTGAATAATTCTAGAATATTCTGAGTTCAGATAATTTTAAACTGTAGGTACAACGTTTAATCATTTTTGAAAACATCTTTCGAGAATATAACGGTCTTTTAGTGAATCATATGGCTGGGGATGATTCTTCCAAAAATCTTCCATGATGAATCCTAGCTCATGATTATGAGACGACTATGCACATTTTCTCCTCAAATGTGTTCATAGTATACAATACAAGGTGAGCATAGCGTGAAATCCGCGTAGCTATTATCGAGGTCAATATAGATGCCTAAAATGGAACTCGATAATTAAGCAAAATTTTGCGAAGTTCTTCAATATTTACTATTATCCTGCGACGCGAGCAGGAAACTGTCTTCTGATTTCTGAGGCATTTTTAATTTCAATTACTTGATGCAGATGAGAATCGACCGAGTTGAAATTTTCTCGTGCGGACCTCCCGTTGTGTAGTTCATGATCCAAGTCTACCGTTTCACGATGTAGTGTAGGTAGCTTATATGACTCGACATGCCACGAAAGAAGCAACTACTTATGAAGTTGAAGTTTATGGGAAAAAATAAAAAAAACTCGTCAAGATTAACCAAGTTTATCCTTAATTTTCCTCATCCATCCTCATTCAGATTCTTCTTTTTCGCTCGGGTTTCACTTCCGTTCCAAGTCCAACTTCGGACATCCAATCCTTACCAATCAATCCTTCGTCCTTCCATTTCTTAAATCCTCATTCCAGCCTCACGGTCACCAAACACGGTACAGGGACTGAAACTGAATAGCGTTTGTCATTGGCTCTCCCTCTCCTAGCAAAGAACGGTTACCAACTTCCAAAATTAACATTTTTTCCTCAATATTTTTAGCTAATTTTTAGTTCCGAACTTGAAATAAACTGAAATGATGAATTTGTTTTGTTATCAGATTTTAGGAAACTCATCCTTGTCGGATTTCTTATTTTCGTCTCTACGTCGTTCGCCTGAAAATATCGTACGTTCATGATTTTGTCGTCGTTTAATTAACGAATTTGGAAATTTGGACATTGTCTGAGTAAGTTTTAAGGATAGATCTACTATCTGTTTTGATTTACCGTATAAACTTTCCATTTCCGTACTGGAGGACGATTGAAAAGAGTAGTTCATAGGGGACGTCATTTGATAAAATTTTAAAATTCCTGAGGAGAAATAAATTCGCGATGATAAATTTCATATAAATTGCACGGTATTCTTCTAATTGGATAAGCTTTTCATTTCTTAGCATGGAAATTTCAATGTTTCACTTATTTAATCTCCTAGGGTAATAAATGAAGAAAGTTGCTGCGTTGCTACTCGAACACAGTGTGTTGTATATTAATGTAGTTTGAATTCTTCATGTAACATTTATATCAATATTTTTCACAGTAGGTATTCTAACTGAAGCACGGATGTGAGTGCATTCTGGTCGAAGATGTTCTTTTGATGTCCTTCGAGAATGTTGCAAACGGTTCGTAATTATGCATTTTACTCAAGTTTATAAATTGGTTCCGTAGATCAAAGTTACCAGCGAACTGTTTTGTTCGAGTTTCGAATGTCGTTTCGCTGTTAATTTTAGAGAATTTTTGGGTTTAATGGCTCAGCCCCTTCTACTTTGAAAATCTGTTGCTCTACTGAAAGAAAAGTAGAATTAATCGAAGGTTGTCGATATAATTTTGTAGGAAAGTAGAAGTCCCATCAAATCGGTTCATCTCAAAATAGTAGCTGGACATAAACTAGCTAAGAAAGATATTTTTGGAGCAAGGTAAGTTTAACAAAGATTATTTCACGCTCAAAATTTGACATTTTTTGCATTGAAAAGCACTTATACTTGATAATTTCAAAGTTGTAATTGGGCTTCACATGTTCATTCTACAGAGATTTAATGTACTCAATAGTTTGTACGTATGGTTTGTTACAGTGATCCATACGTGAGAATTGATGTTAGTTTAATGAACGAAGACGTAATCATTGAAACCGTGTATACGAAAACTAAAAAAAAGGTAAATATTTTATAAATAATCGTTCAAATTTTATACTAGTTTCGTATAACTGTTTTTCTGTTTATAGACATTGAATCCAGTGTGGAACGAAGATTTTTACTTTAAGGTAAGTTTGTTCAACTATGCGCATAAGAATAGTTTGTTATAGTGTAACATATTTTTGAAAACGCAGTTAGAGGGTTTCTAAAATTGATAACGCACCTCGTATTGTGTACTTCTTTATAGAATTACGTCGTAATATTTTTTTCGTAATTAAGTAATTTTTTCGTTATTTCAAATTGTGTAGTTTTTCCCGGACAGGACTGTGTAGTCATGGATATCTTTTTGATAATAGTCCTCATTTTCTTATTCTGTTTTGTCGAATATCTGTGAGCCTTTGTTTAATAGATTGAATGGTGATAAATTTGTGTTCACTTATGCGTACTCATTTGTTTACCAGGTTAATCCAACCTCTACTAAGTTAATCATTCAAGTTTTTGATGAAAATAGAATCACTCGAGATGACTTCTTAGGTATGATAGAATTATCACTTCGTAATTTGCGTAAAGAAAGAGATAACGAAGAAATAAGAAGTGAAGTGTACTATTTGCAACCTAGAAGGTAAGGAGATTTAAAGGATTCGTTTCCCCTCTTGTTTTCCATCACTCGTAAAACATACATATATTTTCAGCGCCCGGTCAAAAGTGAAGGGTCACCTGGAGGTTTATTTGGCATACGCGAGAAGCGGTGAGTCTGAAGATGAAGCGGAAGAAATTTCGCGCGAAGTTAATCGCACTCGTCAGTCAGATAACGATTGGGAAATAATTACAAATAATGCTCAGCCACAGGAGAATCCTCCATCAACGGTTGGGCCCTCGCAACAACTGGCGGTAAAATATGCGAACATGTTGCCATCGTTTGTATTTTCGGATGAAAAAATATATTTTACGTTTTAGATTTCAGAGAACAGTGTTGAACAACAAGGAAGTGCACTTCCACCCGGTTGGGAAGAAAGAACGGATGCAAATGGAAGAACTTACTATGTAAATCATATTGCTCGAACGACACAATGGGAACGTCCTACATCCAAGTAAGTATTTCAACTTTCCTTCTCTTCATATTTCATATATCGATGATTTCACGATTCTTAATTTCAGTACGGCTTCTATATCGGCAATCAATAATTTGCTTGAGGTAGCTACAACGGAATTTCAACGACGATTTCATATTAGCGCAGATGCTGATAATAACGACAATAGTCATAATTATTCTAATATTAGTCAGGTAATAAAACTGTCATTCGAATCTTCCAGCTTCAACTAGCATTTGAATTTAAATTTATATTCTCTCTTTTAGGTATCATCGGCCGACGAGAGTGATTCTGGTCAAATGCCCAGTCAAGGGCAAATTCCCTCTATTAGTACTTCGGGAAGTCAGGTATTGCTTTATTATTTCTTCTGAAATCGAACACAAAAAGTCTTTATTGTCTGTATTCTATAGTTTTCTCAAGATTGTATCAAAAATTTTATTGCAAAGAAAAATTGATTCTGATCGAGTTGAACTTTTTCTCCTAAGTTGGAATGTGTTTCTTGCTATTCGATTCCGAAATTATGTAATATGCAATATTTCAGTTATTATTCTTACCATCTAGGTGATATGATGTCTCTGTCGAATTATCTTTCTTAGGACCCACAACAAGTAGTTATTCTGAGATTACAAGTCCTATCTCTTATTTCCTTATTGTGATGTAACTCCGACTACAACACTTAATATTGCTGTACTGATGAATGGTTAAAAAATATTAGGAATATTGATACAGATTACAAAAACACTGATAAGGGTTACGATGTGAATGTAATGAAAGAAATCTATTCATTTATCCGATCTACGTCATTACTATTTGACGTAATTTTTAAGAACGTTATTTTCTATATTCTTCGTGATTCGTAAAACCAATTCCATACATCACACAATTATCTGTTTCCCTCGACTTTGTAGGAATCGGAAGAAAGTGAACGTCTACCAACGGGTTGGTCTTCGCAAGTGGCTCCTAATGGTAGAACTTTTTTTATTGATCATAACGCTAAGATAACTACATGGGTCGATCCACGAACAGGTACGTACTGGCTTTCATCGTGAACGTATTCCCCAATGTTGTTCTCCTTTTTTGAAACGTGCTAATACTCATAGGGCGTGCCAGTCCAATGCCGAATCAGACAGTAGCTGCTAATAACGCTCAGACTTCTTCATTTCCGGATGACGAGCTGGGATCTCTACCCGAAGGGTGGGAGGAGCGCGTTCACAGTGATGGTCGAATATTTTACATCGATCATAGTATGAAACTACGCTATATTTTTTCATGACAGTGGATCGGAAGCAATTTTATTTATTTCTTTGTTCATCTTTAATGTGTCTAGATACACGAACCACTCAATGGGAAGATCCTAGGTTATCAAATCCAAAAATAGCGGGTCCGGTAAGCATCAATTATGAGTACAGTATCTTTATATTAATCGTTGCATTGTAGAATTCTTGTGAGGAAAGGCCTCGTATGACTTTTGCAGAACTCTTCCTATGCCATCTCAAGTCTTGAACCGACACTACTTAAGTTCGTTCTCTTCTACTTATTTAAGTATGGCCGATCGAGAATTTTTCTAGCCTACCTGTTTATGACGACATTAAAAGAAGTGATCAAGGACTCTGACTTTTTATGATGCAGTTGGCATTTTCTTGCTTTTCTTTCTATCATTCAAACGGCTTAAACATTTTCACATAGATTGTGAAGAAGAGAAAAGTTGAAAATACTTTCATATTTTTCTACCCTGCTAGTAACGAGGATTAAGTGATACATTTCTGAATCAGAAGCACATTAAAAAATATCGAGGTGTTTTCAACTCTTCTTCATTTGGTCTCTGAATGGCAGATCGAAAAGGCTCTTGTTTCATAAATAAGACACAAAAAAGTGTCACCGACTCACAAAGAAAAGAGAGAAAAAAAAAAAAAAAGACCCACTTGTGTCATTTACGTTAACGTATTTACCCGCGAAGAGATGCTCAAGCCACGCCCTAACGCCCACGCCGGCATTTTTCGCTAAGTAGTTTTATACATATTATATACCCATATTATAATTGTGAAACTACTTTTTCAGTATTTTCTTGGAACGTAACTTACGCATTGATTGAGATGCTCACTCAAAAGTATAATTTCCTATCAATTATTAGGAAACAGATCGGAAAATATCCTGAGAATGAAAAATTAGAGTGTTTTCCATTTTTTACTGGGGCAGATCTATTTTGCATTTTCTGGATGCAAGTTTGGATTTTCCCTTCTCGTCAGCTTTATAATCATTTCTCAGAGTGACCTGCTTCTGATTCGCGAGTAATTTCAATCGATGGAAGTAATTACTCATCAGATTCTTTTTCTGTACTTCGGCTCGATCTCATAAATTTTTTCTCCATCTTCGTCTATTAAGATATTGTTTGCGTTCTCATTTTACACAAATTCGAAATTTAATAACGTTATGCATTTATTTTACAGGCCTTACCGTATTCGCGTGACTATAAAAGGAAATATGAATATCTGAAATCACAATTGAGAAAACCGGTGAGTATGAACAGATTGTGTTGGATTTTACTTCAAAATATTATGTTCAATAAAGCTGAAAAGTTGTTCAATTAGATTATTTTAGTTCCCATCGGAGACCTATATTATTGTATTTATTTGTTTGAATTTTTACATTCTTGATTTTGACTAAATTTAATACTCGTAACATAAAGTATTCAATTGTTTTTTAGAACAACGTTCCCAATAAATTCGAAATAAAAGTTCGTCGATCCAATATTTTGGAGGATTCGTATCGAATTATTAGCACAGCGAATAGAGTCGATCTACTGAAAACAAAATTATGGATAGAATTTGAAAACGAAGTAGGTTTAGATTACGGTGGTTTAGCTCGAGAATGGTTCTTCTTGTTATCAAAGGAAATGTTTAACCCTTATTACGGTCTATTCGAGTATTCGGCTGTGTAAGTTTATTTTTGTTTTGTTTTCTTTCTGATTAGAAGGTTCGAGTATTAAAAGTATCATTTTCTGTCTGTCATCAGAGATAATTATACATTGCAAATAAATCCTATGTCTGGGATTTGTAACGAAGAACATCTGAATTATTTCACGTTCATTGGTAGGGTTGCCGGTATGGCTGTGTATCATGGAAAACTCCTGGATGGTACGTATTTTATTTGAGAGAGTGTGTTTTCATTGTGGACCGAGTAGAAAAATCAGATGAACGTTAGAATTTTTACACCCAAGTCTTGTCAGAATTCAGAAGAAGGAAATTTCTTCTCATTTCTGGTCTGATAACTTCAATATGAAATCACAGTGCTTATTTTTGATATGTGATACTTGTGAATTTTCTGCTTTCAATCGTCGATTCCTCCGCTGGCATTTTATTATTGTTTTTTTTTTCTTCTACGTTTTTAGCATTTTTTATTCGACCTTTCTATAAAATGATGTTGGGCAAGTCGATAGATTTGAACGATATGGAAAGCGTCGATTCAGAGTACTACAACTCGCTTCTCTGGATCAAAGAAAATGATCCATCTGAATTAGAACTGACTTTTTCACTCGATGAGGAAACGTTTGGTCATACGTCCCATCATGAACTGAAGCCCAATGGTGCAAACATTCCTGTTACTGAAGCAAATAAAGATGAGTACATTGGGTGCGTTCATTATTAACTTGTTCTTACATCTGAATCTTTGAAAAAAATTTGTTAATATTTAAAATAAATTTTATCGTTACAGTCTTGTCATTCAATGGCGCTTTGTATCTCGTGTTCAGTCTCAAATGTCGGCCTTCTTGGAAGGTTTTAGTCAACTAGTACCGCTCAACTTGATCAAGATATTTGATGAACACGAATTAGAGTTGTTGATGTGTGGAATTCAAAATATTGACGTGAAAGATTGGAAACAGAATACTTTATATAAAGGCGACTACAATATGAACTCGAAAATCATTCAGTGGTTCTGGAGAGTTAGTTGTTTTCTACTCTATAAAGACCGGTATTACTTGTAAAAATGTTAATGATAATCATTTTTATAGATCGTCTTGACTTTTAATAACGAAATGCGAGCACGGTTGTTGCAATTTGTAACAGGCACATCTCGAGTTCCTATGAACGGATTCAAAGAATTATATGGTAGTAACGGTCCACAGTTATTCACTATTGAAAAATGGGGAACGCCAGACAACTACCCGCGAGCTCATACGTGGTAAATAACGAGTATTTAACTTGTAGATGAATTATCCAGAAATTCATGATCCCAACTTGGCAAGTGATCGAGATGATCAAAGAGTTACCCATTGACGGGTAGAAACCACGGTTTTTTGTTTCATCGTGTCATTTAAATTCAGTATTTAATTTAATTGGGAAGAGTGTAGAATGGAGATTTCAAAAAATCATTATACCGTAATAATATTATGATACCCTGAGAACTTGGCGTATCCTGATCATTTTCTAACTCTTAATTTTATGTACATTTTATTTTGGATAGAGGCTCTCTCGGCGGTCAACTCTTCAATTAGAGTTTAATGAATGATTTTGACCGAGACGGATAATTTTCTTCTTTTCTTTCAGTTTCAACAGATTAGATTTGCCCGCGTATGAAAGCTATCAACAACTGAAGGAAAAACTGATTAAAGCGATCGAAGGATCTCAAGGATTTTCTGGAGTCGACTGATATTATCGTAACTTTACTTTTTATTCGTAATTACTTATTTTATATTTCATCTACAAACATTCTTCTACCGAAACGATTTTTCGAGTACCGGATTACAAAACGTTGGCGATACACATTTCACTTTTGCTGATATTGAGTAGATAAGTTGGTGATACCATGGTTACTAATTTTGAAAGAATTAAAGTGCGTAGCAATACGCAACTTCAATATCGATTATTCTATCGAACTGTATAAGTAATAAGTATTTTTCATGTGCAATTCATCTATTTATATTTCCTTTTTTCAATAGTTGTATCTTCGTACACGTCCAATTTCTTTACTCTTTGATTTTCATTTATCTAATTTTCCCATTCAAACATTCTTATTTAATGTTGGTGATGGACATTCTTATTGACAGCCTCCGATGTGATAAGTATATGATCTGTCTAAAGTACCTTATTTTACTTGTTCAAAAAAAGTCAAAAGAAACGCCACACCCCGACATTACCAATAATCATTTCCTTCTTGGTTATCCATTTACAATAACATTCCTAGCAGTTTTTTAAAAGTTCAGTATCCAAAACTGTCATTCCATATTATTATGAGTGTAGACCATTATCATAGCGTACATATTTCGCAGCGCACAATTTAATTAAGTTAGTGCCTTCAACGACTTTTTTCATTTTGTGAGATCGTAATTTAGTAAATAAAAGCACGATGTGATATAATAATTTTGAACGCGTTCTACATATTCGTCCTGATATCGCATTTTAGAGGAAATTTATTTTAAATTTTCGTAGCCGTGTCTTGCACGCTGTTCTTTTTTTTTTTCTCCCTTCCCCTCCTTATTGATTGTGTCGTACTTAACAGTGAATAGTGATTACATTCCATAAGACGGAAAGCATACATCAAGGAATCCTTTAGAATAAAATTCATTAATTTCAAAGTCTTTTATTATTATTTATCGTATTTATGACGATTATCATTATTATTAATGTTTATGTAACTTCGTTTTATCATTACTATTCTCATTTTTATAAGTGTTGAAAAAAAAAATCGTTTCGCGAGGTTACAGTTGTGTAGTCGTGAATATGAGCTTAAACAAGTATTAAAGTTACCGTTACTTCATTTCGTATGATTATCTATAGGATGAATCCTATAATTATTTTTTATTGCACTTTTCTCTTGCATTGTATTCCACTTCATTAAACTTGTATTCTATTTGTAAAGTTATTGTGTTTTGATCTTAAAATCATTCGAAACAAAGCGACGAATCTTAGGTGCTGTGGTCTATTGGTTCACGTCGAAGAAATAACTGTTGGTGATTATTTGTTTGAAGTCGCTGGCTATAGAAATTTAGTTCAAATACTCCGGAATATAATCAAAAGTTTTACGAAGTGAAAAATAAAATCGTAGGTTCTGGCCGACACTTCTCACTCAGTTGCAGTTCTTTCTGGTAGCTAATTTCTGTAGTGTGTGCCTTACAAAAAAAATCAGAAATTGGGCGACTAAATACCTACCCTCCTTGTAATCACAGAAAACTCAGAAAGTTACCTGATTCCGGAACACAATTTCTTTGCGTTCTCTAATAACAGGATTTCTGTATTTTTCCCAAACATGTCTTGTATGGTCCAATTAATTTACAAGGCATTTTTATGAGGAAAAGATGTCTAAATCAAGTTCCTATATCGAGTCCCTGGTCGCAACCTTACAATACAAGAGAGGTAACAGATTATTATCATCTCAAAAGTCGAAAGATTTCTATACCCTGATGCAGTGCATACCTGAACCTCAGTGATGAATCAGAAAAGAAGGGATTTTCAAAAAACTTCCATTCGTGGTCAAAATTATTTTAGAAATGTACTGAATAATATTGTTTTCGGAAGTCTTGACCACAGCATACATTGACTATTCAGCCATATAAATATACGTATAATATCATTCCCTGCTACAAAAATTCCATACAATCACTAGGGATTACAGCAGGGATGACCTCTGCGTGTGACACAGGTAGCGCTTTCTACCGCTTCATTTTGGACTTTGGTGATTGGTGCAGCCTTTCGCGAGTGACGTCACGGTGAACAGGCAACCCACTTGTTAAAAATTACTATGCTTCTTGAATGAAAAACATGAAAATCGAAACGTCGATGGGAAAACCTTGATGTTGATGGAAAAGTGGGAAACAATATTGATAACAATTAAATTTTTCTCATGGAAAAGATGAATGTTATAATTTGATTATTGTTCATCAATATTTTCCACTTTCCGATGTAACAGTGCTGGGTTTTTTCTACTTGGTCACTCTTCAACGGATTCTTCTCAACGAGTGACAGTAAAAATGTATTCGCTCAAGACTTGTAAAATAATAAGAGCGTTATCATGAAAATGTAAGAAATCGGGTTACTCGATTATGACTTGCTATCGTAGGCGAGCCTTTCACGGAGAAGCACCTGTAATTGGATAAGTAAGAAGTTGATAATGATTTTTGAAAATTGAGAATACCCAAAGAATCGACGCTAACAATTTTCCCATCCTTTTAGGATCATTTCGTCATGACGTCGTTTGGTAAGGTATTCCGTATTTTGGAGAAAAACAGTGCTCCTCATCCTTACAGTATTATTTTAGAGCACAGACAGCAAGAAAATGCCCTGCTCTTTGAGTCGAATGTGATTGCCGTTCTCTCGTCTCAAGAACTAGACGCGGTGAAGCGTCAATATTCTAAAATTCAAGACGCTTACGGTTGCCTCGGTATCTTGCAGTTCAGTTTGGGTGAATGCTATGTTTTGTTTCTAGTCACAGTCACCGGTTGTGTATCGGTTGGCAAAGTCAACGACAACGAAATATTCAAAATTACGCAAACATCGTTCATCTCTCTCCGCAATCATCCACAAGATGAAGAGCTGATTTCGGATATAAAAAAACTACTAAATTCAGGTACTTTCTATTTTTCTAGAAA
The DNA here is from genome assembly GCA_035079385.1 of Aspidiotus rigidus. Taxonomy (NCBI): domain Eukaryota; kingdom Metazoa; phylum Arthropoda; class Insecta; order Hemiptera; family Diaspididae; genus Aspidiotus; species Aspidiotus rigidus. The sequence goes on from JAVHKY010000030.1 coordinate 8,045,015, forward strand.
TGTAAGTGGCCATGGCACGTTCGATTTAACTTTGTGTGCTCAGCGTCAACGTCGAGGAGCAGCGACGGATAATCGTTTCTTTTGGAACCGCATGTTACATATCTTTTTTATTCGTTTTGAAATTGATACCCCGACATGGTTGATGAAGATTATGTGCGGTAGTGTTGAAATACGCACAGTCTACATCCGAAACAAACAGGCTCGTGCCGTTATAATTTCTCGATTAAGTTGCGAAAGAGCTGGAACGCGATTCAACGTTCGAGGTTGTAATGATGACGGGCACGTGGCCAATTTCGTTGAAACCGAACAAGTAATTTTTCTTGATGACAAGGTTACCTCCTATGTACAAACTAGGGGTTCAGTCCCATTATTTTGGGAACAACCTGGTGTTCAAGTCGGTTCACATAAAGTCAAATTGTCACGAAGTTTAGAGGCGTCAACTTCTGCGTATGAAAAACATTTTAACTTATTGAAGAAACGGTATGGTAAACCGGCGATTGTTAATTTATTGAGTTCGAGTTTGGTGGGTAGTCGAGAAAGTGAAGCTACTCTAAGTCAAATGTTTCAAAATCATCATCAAAACTCGTGCCATGCAGACATTCCGCACATCGTGTTCGATTATCATCTTGAGTGTCGTGGTGGTAATATAAAAAATTTGTCGAAGTTGAAAGAACTGGTTGAATCCTATTTAAACACTTTTGGTGTATTCTATGCTATCGGCGATCAAATTTTATCCGAACAGAGAGGTGTTTTCCGGGTAAACTGTTTGGATTGCTTGGATCGTACGAACTGCGTTCAAACCTATTTCGGACTGGAAGTTTTGCAAAAACAATTGGAATTATTGTGTGCTGCAGAAAATCAACAGCAAATGTTATCCAAATTTGAAGAAGTGTTCCGACAAGTTTGGATCAACAATGGAAACGAGATTAGTAAAATGTACGCTGGTACCGGGGCTATTCAAGGAGGCTCGAAATTGATGGACGGTGCACGATCGGCAGCGCGTACCATTCAAAATAATCTTTTGGATAGTAGTAAACAAGAAGCCATCGATATTTTCTTGCTTGGTAATACCTTAAATAGTGACCTAGCTGATCGTGCGCGAATGTTATTGCCTTCGGAGACGTTACACGCGAGTACAGAAATTCTACGTGAAATGTGCACGAGTTTTAAGGAATATACATCAACGGAGAAGATTCGCGTAGCTGTTGGTACTTACAATGTAAACGGTGGAAAACATTTTCGTAGTGTTGCCTACAAAGATGTATCTCTGTCTGATTGGTTGCTTGATACAGTACTTCAAGTGCAACAAAAATCTCTAATTGATACATGCGTAAGAGATGATGAAGACATTCCGGTCGATATTTTTGCTATAGGCTTTCAAGAAATTGTTGATCTCAACGCGAGTAACATAATGGCAGCTAATTCGGAAAATGCCAATTTGTGGGCTGAAGAATTAGCGAAAGTGCTTTCTAGAGATTATCCCTATACTTTGTTAACTTATGTTCAATTAGTCGGTGTCTGCTTGTATGTTTATATACGTACTGATATGGTAAACTATGTCAAAGACTTGGCAATAGATTCTGTAAAAACTGGCCTAGGAGGCGCGACGGGTAACAAAGGTGCTGTAGCAATTCGTTTTGTATTACATGCAACGTCACTGTGTTTTGTTGGTTCGCATTTCGCGGCTGGTCAGTCTCAGGTGAACGAAAGGAACGCCGACTTTGCGGAGATTACAAAAAAGATAGCGTTCCCTATGGGCAGAACTCTATCGACACACGACTACGTTTTTTGGTGTGGTGACTTCAATTATCGTATTGATATGGACAAAGAAACGTTGAAAGAGCTCATAAAAAATAATTTGTTAGAAGAAGTATTGCCTCACGATCAGCTTACCGTTCAAAAGAAGGAAAAGAAAGTCTTTGACGAGTACAATGAGGGTGATATTACGTTTCCTCCTACATATAAATACGATCTATTTTCAGACGACTATGATACTAGTGAGAAGTGCCGTGCACCGGCTTGGACCGACAGAGTCTTGTGGAAACGTCGTAAACTTTATCCAGAAGAGGATCAGTTGGATGATTGGAATCCGGGAAAAATGATCCACTACGGACGAGCTGAGCTAAAACAGAGTGATCACCGTCCTGTCATTGCTGTCTTGGAAGTGGACGTATACAAATTGGATGAAAAGAAGAGATCTAGAGTTTTTGAAGAAGTTTTAATGAATGTTGGACCTTTGGATGGAACAATAATTGTGACGACAACATCTGAAGACGAAGACATTGCCACTATTGTTAACGACGCTTTCATGAATGACCTATTAAATGCTTTGGCTAACTACGGAGACGTTTTATTAGTTCGTTTTATCGAGAACAAAATGTGGGTCACTTTTAAAGACGGCCAAAGTGCACTGAAAGCAACCGCTCATCCCCAGCTGATTGTCAACTCGTATCAGTTGAATGTATGCTTGAAATCACCAAATTGGATGCAACAAACGTGGAAAGAAATAAACATTTGTAACGATAACACAATACCATTGTGCGAATGTGATGATGAACAAACTGGTAACAGTGGTTCCTCGTCTTGTGAGACAAAGAAAACGTCTGAAACAAATAAACCTGTTCCTACGCGACCACCGATGCCTGTATTGAAACCGAAAGCTGGTGTTTTTAGTATACCAGCGAATCTTCACCAACCGTTGCAACCATCAATAGCCAGCTTAGAAGGGTGCAAGATTACCGATACTAAACCACCAACAATGCAAGCACCAGTCTTGGGCGACAATTTACCGCCCCCAATTCCTCAACGTAACACTCCGCTCTCTGCTGGTAAATCTCCAGGTGACGCGCCACCACCCATTCCTGCCAGAGCTGCTCCTCCTATCCCACCTAGATAAAACTAAGTCTAGTTTGTAGACTGTAATTACATCTTAATGTTCGACAAAGCGTATATGTTCTCAAATCCATCTTAATGTAGTGAGCGTACTTAAGGGTCTGTTATTTTATTTTTATTTTTACTCGTAAGAAACTTTGAATTAGGGATCTTCGGTATACATAAGGATGAAAGAGCTGAGCAGCAGCGGTGTATGGGTGCACGTACGCTGTGTCTAGTCAAGATTCGACTTAATATGTCCCATTCAATATACTCGAATACTGTTATGTTTAATTCCTTTAATGTATGAATCATTTCCATAATCTTCTTCATTACCATTACTTAGTATTTATCGTTTATTTCTGTTAATTATCATCATTACCGTTTTATTATTACCAAAATTATTATTTCAAAAATATTTTTTCTTGTTATTATTGTTGTTGATGTTATGTTTGAAGCTTTCCTTGTATAAATGTTCTATCCTTGTATTATCGCAATCACGGACGTAGGATTGTTTATCTGGTCGTTATGCTTTTAATATTACAGTATTCATGAAATAAGAAGGTAATGGAATACATGAATAAAGTTTTTTTAATATTTCAGCACAAGAAACGTAAAGTGACTAGTCAATGTGAAGACTATGAATTATTTACAATTAAATGGTATCAACGCTTGTATCAATCCATTTTCCTTGTAGGTGTTGCGATCATATTGTAATAAATATTTTGAAACCTACCTATTTACTATTGGTGATTCGTAAGTATTCTGTGGAATCTTTAATTAGCCTATATTCATATATTCTCGCGCAAATTTCTGATTGAAGATGCAAATCACTCGTAATGATGATCGTCATTTAACCTCAATGTCTGATGATCCCATTCCCTCCCTCAGCTATGTAAGTTTTTTCATCGCATAATGGGCTCGCAGGGGTTAAATAAGCCCAGTTTTTAAAGACACGATCTTTTGGTGTTCAAAGGTCTATCTTTTGATACAAATCTTTATAGCCTAAATAACACATCTGCCTTCCGCTACACTCTACCTGCGAGAATCATTTCCCAAGAATTCTCGAAATTTAGCTTTTCAAGAGGTGTGACTGACGCCTTTGAATTTTTTCTTTACTCAAAAATAAATTTTGTCCCGCGCTGCTCTTTGTATGGTGTTCAGTTATTGCTTCCGTACAAGAGGCAGACACTAGACTATACTTCGATCTTTGTCCACGTAGACTCAATTTTTCAGTTTATGTGTATGCATCAACTGTTCTTTGCGTTCGACCGCCATCACTTACCCCAATTCCTTTAGTTTGCCATCTATTAGACGAGAATGTCAATGGTGATGTTGATTTTTGGGCCAATTACCGTTAGTACTACTTGACTGTATACTTTCCCCTATCTCACTCATCACAGCGAATGAAAGGATTTGAATAACTATATAATGACAAATTTGAATTACATAAAATAAACACCAAAAACCTTACAACATTGAAATAACATAAATGTATACCTATGATAAATGGAATCACATTTAAAGCTGATGAGATATCAAGGGTAGAATTTCAGTACAAAATCGATATGAATCATAAAATACTATTAGTAATAGAAAGTAACGAATGAGGAACGGAAGATTGAGGTACGAACACATCATTCGAATTCTTCTTTCGAGCCGATACATTGATCTGCGTGCCTAAGTCATAGGTACCGGTGCTACCAATACAAAGCGTGAGTGGTACTTGAAGGCAGGAGTGTGAAGATATGAAAAATGTGTGTAGAACTAATCCGAGCCACAGAAACATGGAAGATTCGTTTATCTTACTTAAACTGGTAATAAAACAAGCAATGAGGAAGAACATGATACTATCTACAAATTCAGAATCAATCTTGAGAAGTGATGAAAAATAGAAACACTTACTTATTATGAGCGCGATAAGTACCATCTAACTTTATTTCTATTGAATCATCACAACAGTTGTGAACGAATAACTCGATTGGTATGCAACATATTCTATAAGAAAAAATATCAGCAATATATTACCCTTATCTGATATCATATACATTCAAAATATTTCAACAAAACTGAATAAGAGTACAGCCTCCACTTCATTTGTGGATTCCCAGATCATCTTAGAACAGTAGTCAGAATTTTTATTCGACATTTAAAATTTTGCATTTATGCGCATAACTAATCTCACTTACCGACTAGAAGAAAAAGAATGAGAAATGTTTGGAGCGTGTTTCATTTTTACAGAAACTAATTCGTGCATAGCAAACGTTCGATTATAGTACAAGGAAAGACTGGAAATGGACGGAGTAAGTTCAATTTGAGAGCGAATATCAACGTTGCTAACGTACTTCTGCCCGAGGTTGAATACAGGTACATGATGTTGTCCTCGGACACTGACGGATTCACCATTTGTAATCACAACAGCCTGAAAAAGAATTTTACAAATGTACGCCCATTGTACCCGCTTGTAGAACAATAACTCGATAATCTTACCTTCCAATACAAAATTAACATTGAATTAATGGTAATTGCTGCTCTAGAGATCGTAAGATCATCACTTTTCGATAACACTTCGAGTTCATTTTTGGATAACTTCTCTACAACGTTACTCACAAAATTATCAAAAGGGTTGGAATTCGCATCAGTTGTTTCGAACGGAGTACATAGAAATAAATCTGATCTAAGCTTATTGGTTTCTCTATTCGCACGTAATACAATGAATGCAGTTTGTTCTCGGTCCAAATCAATCTTATTTGCACCTACACATAAGAAAAAATATCTACCTACGTAAACTTGTCCATAGAAACAGATCGGAATACCAAAATTCGATTCATAGTAATAATAATCGTTAAACGATAACAAAGAGAAAATTTTACCGTTTTCGCGCGAAGAAATAATGTTTTTTAATTTCCAAGTCGAACTCAACAGGGAAATCTTTTCAAGTCTTATGGTTGTTTTATGCGAATCGTACTCCTGTTAAAAGGAACACATTAGTACTCTAAAATCAAATTTGTACATCTTTTCTAAAAGTTTATAATAAACTGACCTGATTTTTATTTTCTACCAGGACGCGGAAGTTCACGCTTTCAGTATCACCTTTGCTAGGGACTACAAGACTTCGAGTAGCAGTCACAGAGCAAAGAAGTGATTCATGGATTAATACGTGCATCGTGTGATAAATTAAACGATATTTTGCGTTACGTTGTTGACTAGATTTCTCGCTATCATAATAAAAGAGTAAATCGATGGAAATACGTCCACTTGTATCACCAGCACGAATAAAAATGGTAATTTTCTGTGAACCGCCTGGTTCTATGATACCACATGGAAGAGCGAACACATCGTTTTCACTTTTACACGTTGGCAATGCGAACATACTGTTTTCTGACGATACGAAAAATACTTTGTAAACAGGTAGTTTACCGACATTCTCAAGCAATATAGTGGTCTCCTTGACTTCACCGCACAGCATTTCTGTCGGTAAATTTTTAAAATACACCTGTGAATCAATTTGAAATAAAGTTGTATCACATTTTCGAGTACGGAAAAGCATTTCAAAATAAGTCAATGACGCAAGACTTACTTTTAAACGTGGAGAATCCTCAACAGCGACTAATTGTAATCTGTAATCAGGAGCGTAATCGGAAGTTTCTTTTTTGTCTTTTGAGGAAATTATTTTCATTCCTTGCGGCTTCAAGGTTACATAGCCGGTAATACTAACACCTTCCGCCCTCTCAGTAGTGGGAGCAAGGTGAACAGAGTACACGATACCAGTTATATGCAATTCTCCCGCTACTATGGGGGTCAGATGTAATGAAATCTACGAGGGAAATGTAGGACGGGTGAATAAATATGAATTGTATTACGGAAATGAGTAGAAAAAAAAGATATAAACTCACATTATGTCTTGAATCTGGGTCTAAAGATAAGGAATCAAGTTCCTCAGTTTCAACTAATGTATCTTTATTGATCTCAGCATCATTACTTTCCAAAGAATGGATCCATAACAATTTGATGTTTTTCAAGGTAAACGGTATGTTTAATATATTCACTAGATCCACACTCATTCTAATTTTTTCTATCAATAAAAACAGAATTTATTAAACAAAAATCTAAAATTTTGTTTACAAATACACATAAATACTATACCTCCCACAACGCATACTGGTTTTGTTGAATTTTTCGTTCGATTAGAGAAAGTATTGGTCGTTGGTTTGAAGAGAAGCGGTAATATACCGTTATTAAGGCAAGCGATAATTTGTTCCTCTAGTTTGCACCATCTGAAACGAAGTGATTTAAAAATACGCCATTTTAGTCAATAATGGAGGGCAGTATTGACACTAACGTTGTTACTCTACCTTCTATTAGTCAATTCATCTTCGGATATCATCTTGTTTGCTAGCACATAACCCTCTTTATCACCAATTTTTTCGCAAGTGTTCAAGGATACTTTTATCGTAGAATGATCAATACGAGGTATTTGTAAAAATGTTAGAGAAACGTTGTTCGTTTTTTGGTGCTCCTGCGCAGAAAAATTATAGATAATTTCAATGAATATTGGACAGTTCAACAACGGAAACGATGATACACATACCGTGAGAGACACAAAATATTCTTTCAAAAAATTGGCTTGTTGAGCAGGTGACTGAGCGCTAGGTTTCTCGAAGAGTTTGGCGAACTCGGTAATGGTAGTTTCTTTCTGGTTTAGAGCTGATGCTAGTTTACCAATCGTAAAATGTATGTGATCTTCGGCAAGACACCAGTTTTTATCTTGATACACCTGAAATTGAAATAAAAAAAGGACAATATCAGTCAAGAAATGACGCGGACATTCGTATAAGGTTTCTTTATTTAAAGAGGCGTACAAAATAAAATACCTCGGACCAATGCCTAATACAAAATGAAACTCGTGAGGTAAAATTGCTCTCACGGATATAGCTTTAACATTGCAACAGTTAATCTTGAATTATTCGATGAGTTCGGTGAAAAAAATTAATTAATAAATAAAATAAGATACACACTTGAAAAGCTTGGCGATAACAACGTAGTGAATGCCTCTTTTGACCAGCTTTCGAGAATCGATGTCCAGCTAGTACGAGGTGAAACGCATATTTTCGAGGCATAAAGAGTTTGCGAGACTTGACGAAACAATACGATGCTTCCTCAAGCAACAACGCGCTTCTTAAATCTGAATCTTCGCACGTCATTAACAGAAGTCTTCCTGCTGCTTCTCCGTATAAATTAAGATTTTTTAAACATTCTGTGGAGCATAACGTCAATCGGGTGGCAAACTGTGGCATCCTTCAAATAATATAGTTCGAAGATATTATAAAATAAACACTCCTTTTTTTATTGATACATGGTATATTTTTCGAACCGACCTGCAAACATTCAAATAACTCAGAACACTCTCGTCTGTGTATTCTTGAGCTTTTTTGATATCCTGACCAATGAGAAAAGCAGATAATGCAAGCATTTCCAGAGCACCAGCGAAGTGTAACCACGCACCATCATTTCTAAAGTCACTTCTAATCGAATGATACGCATTGAACGCGGCGTTATAAGCACCAAACATGAAACACAAATCTGCTAGCCGCCTCATTTGTAACTCGGGAGAATCAGGATGATAACTGCAATTGGACACCCAAACATCGTGTTTTTAAAGAATCTAAACAATTTGGTAAGGTATAAGAACGAGTTGCGACTACTGACTAATGAGCATTTGGAACCGTTACAGTGGAGCTAGGTTTGGAGCCCAGCCATCGTTTCGTAGCACTGAAGAATGATTTTTTCTTATTCAACACCTACAATAAATGAAGGAATATTAGCAACTTGCCCGAGATGAACCAATCATATGATATCATTTTACTTCCTACCACTTCATTCAAATACTGCATTTGAGTTTCAACGAACGGGATCAAAGAAGAAACAATGAAACAAGACACGAGATTTTTAATATTCGAGATATCATTATCAGTCAAATGAGTCCCGCGAGTAACTAGGTCTACATCATTGGCATAATTTGAATGTTCTTCCTAGTTAAAAAACAGAACTCGTCAACAAAAGACTAAGATACACCGAGTAAATAGGAAAAGTTCTTGGTACTACTATAGAGGCTTGAAAACAATAGTCGTCTATCAGTATACTAAATTGACTTTTGTACCAAAGTCACAGTCCTTAGGATTTTTAGATACCTTATTACGATGGATTGCTTTTGATGAAATCCATAAATTTTCAGCGGGTGAAGAACTAATTTAAGAAAGAAGTACACCAGAAATGAAATAGTCAAGAAAGAATCAAGGATTTCTTTGGATTGAATGAGATAACGTCCTCCCTTGCACGATTTTTCAAACCTTATGGAAAACTATCTGCCCTGTATTTTGAAACCTCTAACAAAGATCAACCTTGATTATTGATTGATTGGCGTAATCTCGATTTTAATTACTTTAGACGAGCTGTTAAACATCCGTTGCGATTCGAGTTCTGGACTGAGAGGGTGCAGTAATACATCAGAAGTGATAAGAAATTCAGACGTTTCTTTTGTCCGAGTCGCAGCACCATCACCCGTGAACACCTCCTAAAAAAAACAAATGTACGTTTAATTTTTGACGCGATTTTTAGTACCCCGGGAGCTCAACCTTGACTATATCACAATATTTTTAGACACTCACTTCGTCAGAATTTTCTTCTTCTCGGATATTTTTCCAATAATTCTGTAGTGTCACATCCGTGACTTTTTCAACAGAAGAATTTATTCGCAACAAGTGACAACAACTGGCGTTATATGTTAGTTTCATCTCTTCGAACACTTTTTCTGCCCTGTATTGTATAAATCGAAATGTCGAAATCATGAATATTATCTGCAGAAAAGACTGAGAGCTCATATAAGTCATCAAATACCCCGAATCAAAAACTAACTTTTGTTCATCACCCATTGACACATCGTGGAGAAGTACGTAATAACGCAGGACAGAGGAACTAAACCACTTCGGCATCGTCTTTGGTGGCGCCAAACTAAACAGATGGTGAAGTTTATGGATCATATTCGATAAACTCTCCAGAGGATTATCGTCTTTGGAAGTGATAACGAGCATACCTACCAAACATTCCAACTTTTTCGAATTTCAATTTAAAAAAAACTATTAGGAATTTTTCAAATAAATATCACATACATGCGATGTAATGTTTTGTAAATTCATGATCCGACGGAAACTGAACTTTAAAAAATGTGTCTCTCCATTTCTCGAACCAAGGAACTGCAGTAGGTACTTCAACGGATATACTTCCTGTACATTCAAAAATTGAAATTTGAAAACATCTTGGAACGGCACGCGAAAAATACCGAAGTCATTAGTCCTAAAACTTACCAGATTTTAAAGTCATCATTTCGATTTTGTCAAAATCACAGGTAACTGATTCATTCAATAATTTTCTAGCAATAGCAGGTTCTGCGGGCTTCTGGTTTACATCCGATAATACAATCCGCTGGTTACGTACCATAATGATACTTCCAGTCGGATCTTTGAAGCTAACTGGGGATTATAGAAGATAATATATGAATTTTTCTTCGAATTCTTGGGCAACGGATAAAAAACTAATGAATTTTATTACCTTCTTTGTCAAGGGTGGTGAAAGGTTCTAACAGCTCAATGAAGGACAAGTTGTTCTTCTGGCAAATTTCATCAACAAGTGGACTGCTCATTACAGATATACAGGGCGAAAATGATTTCTGAATAAATTCTCGTGCAGTTAATGGTGGTGTTGCCATTTCTAATACGAATATCTGACCATAAAATTTTAGCAAGAAAATATAAAACGCTGATTCCAGCGAAAGAGGAAAATGATTTTAAAAAATACCGAGAAAAATGATCACATAAGTAGTGGATAGGAAAATTTGATTTCTTCTTCGTTGATGAATAATATCATGTTTTCAGAATAAAAATGAACCTTCATGATAATTACATTGCTAGATGAGGTACAGAAAAAATTTAACGAATTCAATTCAATTGAGAAATCCGATGACGGATGAGAAAATACTTGGTAAAAATAGTAATATTACCAAAATACTTCACGAAATGCTTTTCATAGTTTTGATATAATACCTTATCAGTACGCGAGTCAACTAGTGATAGTCGATGCTTTCATGCTATCGATAGTCCATAATTTTTTCCAAGGCGCTATCAAGACTATCGATATGGAAAATGTCGATCAAGAGAAAAGTACCTATTCGGAAAGTACAACCGCGTTTTGAAGGTCATAGGGTCATTCACTCATGTATTCTTGTGGGAGAACGAGAACGGGGACTGTAACACAGGAGTATACGGGAAACGGCCAGGTTCTAGATCAGGGTTTACGTAGTTTTGGACTCTTGCGTTAGCCAGCCACTTTTAATTCCAGTCCTTCACGACCCACTCACCAAAAAATTGTTCTTGAATATGGAGTACATCTAAGTTTATATTATTCTACTCGATCAGACTGCTCATTTCCTCACAGCTTCGCGGTATCCCAGCTTGAGAACCATTTCTCTAGACGATGCCCACTCTTTGACTTCATCAGACTAAAAATCCCTCAAGTCTAGTTTTTAGTTCAATAACTACACATTCGAAATATGTTAGGCTACCTAGTTAATAAACTCGTATACCCTAGGCTACCCTATAAGGTAGCGAAGGTCGGAATTTTTGCAATTTCCCAAAGTACATCAAGGACGAGCGTGACGAAAATTTCCGACAGATTCCCTGTCCAAAATTATAAAGATACATTTCAAAATGAACGCACACTTGTAAGATTGCATGCTCGAGGCCCATTTTAATGCCATCGCCGACGTGTACGGCACAAATGCCAGAGACGAAGCACAAATATACCGTTTAGTGAGGTACAAATATTATACCTACATCAGCTTCATTTATCATACCTGTATATTAATATTCACATATTTGACATTAAGTCGACATTTTCTCTGGAGTCTATAAAATACTATACCAAAGTTTAATGGAAAAATCTTTCATAGTTTCTGATAACTCGTGTCCACAAATTTTGTACGTATAATTGACCTTACACATACACCTATGTATTATATCTGTCAACGAAAACAACATCCCACTTTTCTACAAAAAATCGGTAAGAAAAAAAAAATATGAGAGAAAATGTAAGCAAACTAAAAATTTGAGGGACTCATCAGCGGGTTCTTGGCTTCCTTAATTAATCTGAGAAGTGTGACAGCCCCACACGGTACATTCCTGAACTGAATAAAACTTTTGGAACACCGGTGAAACTTAGATGAAACCTAGAAGTTTCAAATAAATAACTTATGGGTTCTCAATTTTTGAAAACTGAATTGGAAAAACAAAATTTGTTTTCGAGTCAAAATCTGTATTAATACTCTACTTGTCGTTTTAATCATTTCTGGAATCCTCAATCATTCTTGTATACTACGGAGTTATTGAAATCAACTTATCTCCTAAATTACTCAAAGTTGTCACAATAAACTGTACCTTCTTTTGCCAAGAAAAATCTACCTATGACTTATGAAAAGAAGAATAACGTTTCCACTAGTTTTATTCAAATATAATGAATTTCAATATCTCACAATATTGATGTCCCAATGACCCAAGTTTCTTTTCTGCCTATGGTAAAAAACTTACAGAAGGCCACAGACTTTTCCCTCTTCAAATTCATAACTCTATTTCTTCACCACGCAGATAAATCTATCTTGTCCAAAAAAATCTTTAAAAACTTGTTGACACTCCAAATTGAGATGGGAGTTCTTGGATAGCCAATCTCGAACCATAGAAGAATGTTGATGATGGGTTTCAATGAAACAACTACTGGATTGTGTAAGTATTCTTGAAGCGAGTAAAAAGATGGCTTTGATTACTCGAAGACCATCTCTGCCACCATCCAGAGCTCTAAGATCTTCATATCTGAAAGGAGAAATTGAAGAATTTGATGTGAGAATGAAAATTTAGACCTTTGAACATTGATTGGGTCACATATATTGTATGAATATACAACTACTTAAATGAAGATAGTTTCAAAGAAAAAAAGTCCGAACTTACAACTTGATTTCCAATGCCAACTGCGGTAACTCTGCCGTGAATAAATATGGGGGATTACTGACTATAAAATCTATCGGCGATTTGAAATCAAAATTTTCTATTTGCCCATTTTGGTCTATTTTTCTCTCGAATATATTTAATCTTTCTTTCACACCATTCGATGTCGCATTAATTGAGGTTAACTTACAAGCTGCTCTACTTTGATCAATAGCATTCATACGTAACTGAAACAAAGTTTTCAATCAAAGAAGATTTTTCAAAAGTTCACACAAGGTACAAATTGTGAGCAATAGTTAGCATCATACAATAAACTCACTTCGGGAAATTTTTTAAGTAAGGCAATGGATATTGCGCCACTACCGCAACCAACCTCAAATCCTTGCCTAATATTTTCAGTATTATCAGCAATTATATCAATAAGTAATTCAGTTTCTGGCCGCGGAATAAAAACCGGAGGTACAAGTTTTAGTTTAGTGTCTCTAAAATCCCATGACTTAATTATATACTGAAGCGGAACCCTGCAAGAGTAGAAATACAGAAAACAAAATTCGTCCCATCCATATATATAATACAGGGAATGAGTCAAGAGTAAATTACCGTGCTAGTCTGCACTCGCCGCACTGATTGAATTGTAACAACTGACCATCATTTAGTTTGTAATCAAGGAAATTATCCAATTCATCGATCTAAAAGGATACAAAGGCCTATAGATAACCGGTTTGATAGAGCAATCCAATTGCTGTGAATTCAGAATTATTCAGCTACGTTTGTGATTTGTAAAATATGAGCTGCTATCAACTGGGCAGATATATTTGCATCCGGGATATTGGAGCTTTCGAATCGGTTCCTCCAATCATCCATAATGATTTTGAGTATTGGCTTCGTTGAATCGCTACGATAGGATTTTAATGATAGCTCGCATATCTTTTGACCGGTGCATAAGATTCTCTTCTGTAAAAGTAACATTTGCCGAAACATCATGACCGCAATTTCGAATCAAAACGGTGATATTATTACATTCCGTATGAACAGCGCGAGTCGATATTGAATATCAAAGTTTAAAAAGTTTTACAATTTCAAGACAGTAGTAATTTAGGCGGCAGACACAGGGCGCCGTGTCACTTCAAACCCTCGTATTCACCGGCCACCGCTAAAATCAGCGGACGCAAATTGTTGTGTGTTTGTACTAAAGCTTCGTGATTACGCACCAATACTAATCACAGTCAAATGTATACATTATTTTTTTTGTATTATCATGCAGGAGGAAATTGTTTTTATTATTTTTTGATGGATACTGAAAATTTTTGAAAGTCCTACACAACTAAACATGCTACCCTTCTCACGAAAATTATGTCTCCTCTTTCCTCACCTATCACTAAATCATTTTCTTAGAATTCTTGCTATACTCTGTCCGCAAATAGAATGGGTCACGTCAACAAACCCGCGACCCGCTTTCATGCATAAAAAATTGATTACGATGCGAGGAAGCGGTTCGCGGGTTTGTTTACGCGACCCATTCTATTTGCGGACAGAGCATAGACAGCAGACTATCACCCTAATCTGCATGAAATTGGACTTACAGTGTGACCAGATTTTTCTGAGACAAAAAGAGTAATTAAATTTTTTTATTTGTACAAGCAAAAAAAAAAAAAGAAAAAAAAAGAACGAAAAAAGAGTACAAGAGAGTACTTTTGTTACAAGAAGAGTATAAAAATCAAAAAAGAATACCTATTTTTGAAAAAAGAGTATAATATCTAATTTTGGAAGGAAAGAAATAGTACTCTTTTTTTTTGACAAAAAAGAGAGTAAATACTCTTAAGAAGAGTATATCTGGTCAGCGCATGTACCTTCGACCACATGTAATAAATATGTGGTCTCATGACGTGAAGGTACGAGGTATTATTTTTAGTTGAAAATTTCGAATCACTTTAAAATTGGTTGAGAATTGGGTGACATCGCAAAAACTCAATAATCCTCAAATTAAGAATGTAAACTCATTGATCCCAATCGTGGTTTATTCAAATAACACGGAATTATGTTATGTATAAGTTCATAAAGAATTATCATACTATCTCAATTATTTCTTACACAAAACTAAAGCGGAAATCATAACAAAAGTTGCATTAACCGCTTCAGATAATAAGTTATTCAATATATCGAGCCTTGTTCTGGTGGGAAAGCTTCCAAAAATTCATGCCATAGATTTTAAAATGCGTGACAAAATTAGACAAAAAATATAAAAAAACTAAAAATAACGTAAAAGTTTGTGAAATAACATAATGCGAGACAGAAGATCCAATTTCCAACCAACTTCCAACGTTTTTAACCAAAAATAAGAAGTTCATTCCCATGAGGTTGCAATATACCAGAACAATGAGAAATATTCTGTCTACAGGAACCTAGAATACATAACATTTTATCAACAAACTAAGTACAAAATTTTCAAAGTAGGTACTCGTATTCTGATGCATAGAATAAATGGCATGCTAGTATCGAGTTCGGGTTATCGAGGCCAAATAAAACTGTAAATTGCTCCCGAATTAAAGGAATATTACCTTGCATACGACATTGACAGCTCGAAAAGTGCATGCCGTCACGAGAAAGGGAATCATTAGTTTGATCAGCAATAAGATCATCATAGTGAATGGGGAAAATACTGTTATAAAACATCTTATTGATCGAGTGTCGAATGAATTGATTGAAGCAATATTGCCTGTAGCGAAAAACGAGAATGTTACATAAAAAAACTGTATCGCTGTTAAAGAAAATATGAAATAGCCTACGGGACGAATAAGTTGTCAATGTTCAAGAACCTTCTATTCAATAGATCGTGATTACTACAGAACCGAATATTTTTATCATTGTTAAAAAGGATACAAAAACGTAGGCACTTCGAAAATCACTCATCGTTAAGTTTCGATTCTGATATATGACTCGACTGAATTTAATGCTGAATAATCGCGGGATCTGTAAAATAGGGTCATAGATTCAACGTGATAAATTGTAGGTACAAATTGTCGGTAAACATTGTCAACTTACACCCAAATATTTCGTTTGATCAGCATTGTATCGTTCGTTTTCGAACAAGAGCCACAAAAAGAGATGAACGCAGAATAACGGTAAAAATAAGGCATCATGAGTCAGGGAAAATAAAAAAGATACAACTCCCAAACAGAAATAAATACTTAGAAGTCGAATAATCAGTCTTCTCGATGAAAGTAATGGTAATACTGGGACAGCAACTATGAAAAAAAAAAAACACAGGAAAAGATATAAAAATTTTTCTTGAATTTACAATGCCAACCCATAGGCAGTACGATGAGTAATGATTTTTTCATTCGATACTCACCCAAAAAAATCCACGAAAGTAATTTATTAAAGTTGCTCAGTTCTTTTTTGGAAGAATAGCTAGAGGATACGTGGAGCACATTGAAAAGTGCAATGACAAAGAGGATACAAAGTAATAAGAATATTTTTAATTTCAAACGAGCGGTTGAACTTATCTTTGTCAAGTAAGTCCATGATGTTGAAATAAGAACGAACCAAGACACAAAACAGCTGATTCTGCAAAATGAAGAGAAATAAATTAATGACGAGTTTTGTTTTTGATATCATAACCTTAATGGAATACTATTCCTCAAAGAACTAATATCATCAATACTATAAATTATTCATTATAACTAATGAATCACTAGGATATACGAAAAAAAAAAAAAAAAAAATAGATTGGAGACTGTACGCACATGTAATTATCATTTGGAGAACTACCAACTATTGGTAAGAATGGAAATATAATCAAAGTGAAACACGAGAACGTCCAAGCAATAATTAATCCAAGATTGGAACGATTTTGAGCTGCGCCGCTCAACCATGGCCAGGATGATAATCCGACAATAACTACGCACAGAGCACGTCGCTCAAAAAATGATAAAACCTATAAAAAGAGAACCATTTTTTTTCCAAGGACTAAGGAGCAAACGTAAGAATAAGTCGTAAAAATAACGTACTACGAATTCGGTGCCTATAACGACCATCGTAAACATCACCAGACTAGAACATATTGACTTTCTGTCATGAACAGGCCTATAACAGCTAACTAGTTTTTTAATGACACTCCACCAAATGAAGAGCGGTAAGTTGCAATATAAGTGATACTGATAAGGAAGGAATTGAGCTGAAAAATGAATTCAACTTGATGAATATAGAAATTATATCATGGTAACATATTCAAAATAAGTTTTACCGAACAATAAACTCGAAATAATCACAACCAAGCAAATAAATATGGTATCCACAAAAACTCGAAGGCGCCTACTCTCGAAAAATCTATTTTCTATTCCTGCTCAGAGAAAAAATTTTACATTACGCGTGTGTTATTATGATCATAATATTAGTGTAAGGAATTTTTTTTTCATGTTAACGGTCGAGTATTACCCATTAATGAATCATCTACAGACACGTTCAATATTAACCAACAAATCCAACCAACAAATGCAGATGCAATGAAGAACAATAAAATATTTTGGTAATAATTCTGATAGTACATAAACCCAGTTAAACTATCCGATATCAAATTCGAACTGAGTTTCATCTACAGGAAAACAGAAACAAAATTATTCCATCGAACTAATCAATAAATTAACGGTGTAATATCGAAACGTACTGCATCTTCAAACAATTTAACCTCCAAATGCGCATATATTTTCCGCAATTCCTCATCTGAGTTACTTGAAATACCATTGTAACTCTTATACAACCACTTGAAAGTGGTTTTCTCGATGGATAATTTTTTCTGGAGAAATTGAGCTAAAATTTGACGCGCGTTCAAGACGTAAGCGAAACTTTTATATTCAACCGAGAAATTAAGGATATTCATAGGAATCGTTCCCTGTAAGAAAAAAAAAAAACATTATTCCATTGAAAGTTTGACGTTAGTACCTTTAATTCGTCTGAAAAATATTCGTAAACCGTACGAGCGAATTAACTGGAATGGAAGTCCCCAGTAAAATAGACATTAGAGGTGCGATATCAGTTTGATTCAAGTCATCTCTTTGTAAATGGCTCAACTGCCATTCTTCTGGTTGTTTATGGCTACTTTCGATCTGAGTGGGAGGATTAATACCAGCACCCCAAGCTACGAACGGGGTTTCTGTTTCAATAGGGGATCCTTCACCATGAGAACCTGAAAAAGAATGGTAGGTTAATCGTAATGAAGTAATAAATACAGGATTCGAAACAGTAGTTCATACTTACCCCAGTCAGTCATGCCATGATCCGAGGTGAAAATAAATGCGGTTTCATTATCACGATAAAAATTCTGAATCAAGTCTTCAACGTCGCGAACTATTTCGTCAGCTATTCTAGTATTGGCTGCATATTCTCTGGATAACAACACCAATAAACGAGAAAAAAAAATGTACACCATCCAGATAAACTTTGAGCGCCTTACTTAAATCGCGCGAAGTTATGACGCATCCTTACTTTGAATGCGGTTTGTGTGAGTGTCCCACGGTATCGATTCCTAATAAATGAAAGAAGAATATCAATTGACCAGCACTGAGATATTTCTTCAATGTATCGTTGGTTCTCGAATCATCGAGCAAATTTTTAAATTTATCCAATGTCCACAAGCTGGTACGAATAGCACCTTCTTCATTGCCAGTGAATTCTTCCAAGCTAGATGAATAAGACTCCAGAAAAATATTTTGTTTGGGTGCGCCTAGAATTTCTTAATTTATCAGTGATTGTTACAGTATAGAGGCGAAATATACCATTAATTAAACACCTTTATTGAATATGGACATGATATCTGGACTCCCCCATCCAAAAGTAAAACCGCTCTGATTGAATACCGAGTCGAAGTCGGTCGGGTAATCTTTCCATCCCTGAAATACACCGAATATTGAAATTTATACGTTCATTATTTTCAGATTAATAAGGCTGCGAAACCTTAAATATTGCTGACGGATCCTCGTAGAGCCCAGCAATGATAGCGACGTGACCTGGTCTCGATTCAGTAGGGACTTTTGTGTGACTAATACCCCATCTTCCACGTTTTTCTATAACTTCCCTAAAAACAAAATAGGCCATCTTATCATAGTTGATGACACTGAAGACTGAAATTGTCGTGAGAACTTACCGTAAATAAGGAACTAGTGTGGAATTTCTGCGAATTTCATAAAAAGTATCGACGCGTAACCCATCCCCAACGAATAAAACAAGACGTTTGGCAGGAGCAGGCAGATCATTATCGACGCGGGAGACATTCAACACAATGGGTGAAGTGAAATAAATATCGAAAACGGATAGAAGAAAGAGAGTATGTACCGAGAAACATATTATCAGAGTCCATTTCCGCTGGCATTTCATTTTCGATCATCGTTCATAATTTGTGAATATACTTCCCCATATTTAAGCCCAGATGTAACAAAATGAAAATTTTTATAACTTTATCCCATAGCCAATCTCATTTAATCCTTCATTGTGGTGTACAATCATTTGGCACCTGAGACCGCATACCACTAACTTGAAGAGTTGAAGAGGTTGATAAAAGTGATAACTGATAATCCAATTTTACAAGTTGAAACAAGTGTTTCCAAAACTTGGCTCAGAAGTCAGAACATCAAAATATAACGTAGGACGCAGTCTAGCGGGCGATACGAAAAATGAAAATTTGTTAGATGATGATGTCAGAAAGATTTAGTTCAATCAGATCCTACACTCAGCTTTCAAGGACCCAATCAGAAGCCTGTTATTTCGATACACAATCTCCCATTCGTCAACCACGTTGTACACTTTTTGGAGCTTGGTCAAAGTCAACTTCAAATCGTGACTTTGTGGAAGGTGTTTCCTCGTTGCATGCCCTCATTTTTCTATTCTCTGTCTCTCTCTTTCGCTCTGTTGTAATCGCGATTGAATCCTCAATTTTCCTCTTTAATAAGTAGTGGGAATGCGAAGACTATTTTAATGTTCTTCGATTTTTCAATTTTCGCTGGTAGCAGTTCTAGTAATATTTATTCATTTTATTATCAACCATTCTAGTTACTAAATTATTTTCAAATATTGTAGAGTGTTATTTTAAGTAACTATGGCTCTATTTTCTGGGCGTTTGACGGCTATCCTAGCGAAACACATTAATGGATCCGTACCGCAAGTAAGGAGAGTTTTCAACGTAACTTATTTTTCGCAGTTATTCAGGTTTATGAGTATTCCTACTTTGTAATTTCGGAAAAATTTTCAACTCTTCTTTCCGATGTCCGATTTCATCTCTTTTTTACGAAAAGGAACAAATTATTCGCCGGTTAAACTAACCTTCATTGACCTTTGTATTGAGTGCTTCTTTTGATTCAATTCTTTGGAAATCTATCCTAAAGGAAATATTATTTTGAAAACAAGATTTGATTTCTTGGTGGGAAATGAAATGAGAGAGGTTTTCCATCTTCCTGCCTTTGAATCATTGTAATCTCCAAAATATTTGTATAAATAAGTTCTTACTTGAAACCTTGGGTCTGTTCTCCTTCGAACTGAAGAAAACCACTCTCATAGTAATTCTTTTTTATAATTATCGTTGAAATTTTGATCAAAGTGAAAAATTACGTACCGTCTGTTCTCTAATGTCAAATGACCTCTACTTACAATTAGCCCTTATTATGTTTGTTTCAACTATCAAAATTTTCTAGATAAGCACATTATCATGGCCAGCCTGTCAACTAGCCAACAGGAAATTCCATGTATCAAGCTGCAGACGAGGCGCCGAAATTTCATCAATCCTGGAAGAACGAATTCTTGGTTCTGCACCGAAGGTAACATTATTACTCATAGATGTATTTAGTGTTGAAATAGGATCATAATAATATTGTAATATAAATTTTACAGATCGATCTAGAAGAAACTGGACGAGTATTGAGCATTGGTGATGGTATCGCTCGTGTGTATGGGTTAAAGAACATTCAAGCCGAAGAGATGGTGGAATTTTCCGCCGGTCTGAAGGTAAATATTCCATAAACTTGATATTCATGTTTTAACGTACTGGATTTCGACGAAAATTTTTTTTCAGGGAATGGCGTTGAATTTAGAACCCGATAACGTCGGTGTTGTAGTATTTGGTAACGACAAATTGATTAAGGAAGGTGATGTAGTTAAAAGAACCGGAGCTATTGTCGATGTACCAGTCGGAGAAGATCTTCTGGGTCGTGTCGTCGATGCGTTAGGTAATCCTATCGACGGTAAAGGAGCTTTATCAGGAAAACAGAGGTGATTGATTTGTACATTTCAAGTCATGTAATTATCGAAGATAGATAAAATATCAATTTACTTTGTTCGTTCATAGATTTCGAGTAGGAATCAAAGCTCCAGGTATCATTCCCCGCGTATCTGTGCGTGAACCTATGCAGACGGGTATCAAAGCCGTCGATTCATTAGTACCTATTGGACGTGGACAACGAGAACTGATCATCGGAGATCGTCAAACTGGGTAAATTTTTCAAGATACGACGCTTTGTAAGGTTTTACAAATGAAAAGATTCTAATACTAAGCTTCTTCCGAACAGTAAAACTGCCCTAGCCATCGATACCATCATTAATCAAAAAAGATTCAATGACGGTTCCGATGAAAAGAAAAAACTTTACTGCATATACGTTGCTATTGGTCAAAAGAGATCAACCGTTGCTCAGATCGTAAAACGATTGACTGACTCGGGTATGCTTCACTTTCTCTCATTTTAAAACTTATTTCCTATGTGAAAACGATTCATTTACTCTTGTTTTACAATTTAGGTGCTATGAATTATTCTATCATTGTCTCTGCTACGGCGTCTGACGCTGCACCTTTGCAGTACTTAGCTCCGTACTCCGGATGTGCCATGGGAGAATTTTTCCGAGACAACGGCAAACACGCTTTAATCATTTTCGACGATTTATCCAAGCAAGCTGTGGCTTATCGTCAGGTGAGTTCTTACTTTTCTCTAGATTTTTCTTCGATGGTGTAGATAAAATATTTTCTATTATATATGTAATATAGATGTCACTGCTATTGAGAAGACCTCCAGGTCGTGAAGCCTATCCTGGAGACGTATTTTACTTGCATTCCCGTTTGCTTGAAAGAGCTGCAAAAATGAGTGAAGCTAATGGTGGAGGTTCCATGACCGCCTTACCTGTAATCGAAACGCAGGCTGGTGACGTGTCTGCTTATATTCCAACCAACGTAATTTCAATTACCGATGGGCAAATCTTTTTGGAAACTGAATTGTTCTACAAAGGTATCCGACCAGCTATAAACGTCGGTTTATCGGTATCGCGTGTAGGATCAGCTGCGCAGACGAGAGCCATGAAACAAGTAAGTAATTCGCTCTATTTACTTCACCCGTAGTAAAGACAGACTTCCATACAGTTGAGCTTCAAGTGTATGTGTGGGGCGACAGACTAGACTCTTATAATAGAACATTTTTATATAGGTAGCTGGTTCCATGAAATTAGAGTTGGCGCAGTACCGTGAGGTTGCCGCCTTTGCACAGTTCGGATCTGATCTTGATGCTGCCACCCAGCAACTTTTGAATCGTGGTGTACGATTAACTGAATTGTTAAAACAAGGACAATATGGTTAGTGTAGCCAGACTGAAGTACTCTGTAATCGTTTTGTAAATAATAGTTTCTACAACCTTTTTCGTGTGTATTTTTCAGTTCCCATGGCTATCGAAGAGCAGGTTGCCGTAGTATATTGTGGTGTACGAGGTTTCCTAGACAAATTGGACCCTTCAAAAATCACGAAATTTGAACAAGAATTTTTAGCCCATATGAAGTAAGTTCAGTAATTGTGTCGTTGAAAATTCTAATTAAAGAAGGAAGTTCTAGTTGTGTTTTTGTTCAGAATAGAAATTAAAAGTTTTGTCATCTTTTTCTCCCTTCAACAGATCTTCAGAAAAAGCTCTGCTAGACGATATCGCGAAAGAAGGTAAAATTACGGAAGCCACAGACGCTAAGCTTAAGACCGTTGTTACTAATTTTGTAGCCAACTTTTCAGGTTAATTCGAGCCTTGCATTTGATGTTAGTAAATACTGTTTCGTTTTTTTCTCTTTTTTTTGGTACGCATTATGTAGTTTGTTCGAATTCTATCTCAGATATATAATGGCTAACCTGCTCAGAGTGTTTTTCCAACTTCACTGTATCGATGTTTTGTATGTAAGATGAGATGTCCTATAAAGACTTGGAAAGTATAATATTCTTTTTTTTTTATCTTCTTTCTTTGTGGAGGAGAATCTCTTTTCAGGGAACATTTTACTTTATCGCATTAAGAATTCACCGTTCATCATGAATCAAATATTATTTCAAAACAGTCTTGTAGCCAGGGTCCTCCTTTATTTACGTAATGCTTTATTGAAGGGAATTTTAGATATTATCATCTTTCAATACATATTATTTTAAAATTTAACCAATAAAACCTTATGTAGATTCTCTACACAATAAAACATCTTTGAGTAAACTCGGATTCATACGCGTTATCTTCTTCTATTCTACACTTAACATCAACAAAAAGGGATACATATCAACTTCGGATTTGAATCTTGAACCTGGACTAATTTTTCTTCTTAATCTTTTCTTTGTCCTCTTTTGCTGGGTAAATGAAGCACAATGAAAGTTGAGTACCAGCCAGTATTGAGCCAACCAGCATTTGAAACTAAAGATCATCACACATTAGTTTCAGACCATCAGTATCTAGGTTCATGTTTCGACCACAACAACAGAAGGAATTTTTAAAAAATTATTCAATACTTACGATGAAAGCATGATTGTTGATGCTGATGCCGAATAACAACCAAGACACTGATACTACGGTAGCGCATAATAAGATAGGGAAAGGCATACCAGCCGAAGATTTCTTTCGTATAACTTCTTTCTGAGAAATGAATAAATTCTGATTAGTCCTGCTGTGAAAATTCTTCGCGCTAAATTCTTACCTTACTATTTTTAGATTTACCATATTCAATAGAGGAAGTCCCAACAACGAGAGATGGATGATGGTCGTGATGGTTGGGAAGTAAATAGCGAGTAGCGAATCCGGTTGACAGTTCACGTAGCCCAATAAACTCACTATGAATGCGATCGCTTTTAGAACTGCAATGACTGCTGGTCGCTGTGAAAAAATGATAATATCGTATTTTGAAAAAGGATGAGTGTCGATAAGGCTCTATTTCCGCGTATGCGTGGTCAAAAAATTATTCCAAATTAGCAGGCGTCTTAGTCCTGTAAATAATGATCTTCAAAATGTGCTCACTTCCAATGGCATCATAAAATCGGTCAATTTGAAAACCACCTTAGTCACAATTTTATCAAAATAAACTTCTAAATCTTTTTCAAATCAGAATGTTACCCCTCTATCAACTGCTCAACGTATTTCAAACAACAAAAATACCTGAAGTATCTTAATTGGTGTTTGAATAATAATGAACCTTCAAGTCTCCAGGATCCTCCCAACAAGCCTGTAGCACTTTTTCTGATGTTTTGCATACGAAACATTTTTTTTAAATGATGAATGAGCGCAGCGACTTTACAACTTCCTTTCTGGATATATTATTTTTAGTAGGTACCATAGGCAGCAACGTATTTCAAAATAAAGTTGCAAGGAGGTTGCACTCCGTATTATTTTTGACGCAGGCTATCAGAAATCGCGTTATTGATTGTAAAAAATACGAAACCTTAGGCAGTTGGGAGGATCCTGGAGGCTCGAAGGTTCATATATGATAGACTTGAAAGTGAGCGCGTTTTAAAGTTCATATTTAAGACTATAACGCCTAAAAATTGAAATTAATTGGTTAAAGAAAATTTTTTTGTTCACATATAGGCGGAAACAAGGCTTTATCGACACTCATTCTTTAATCATGCACTATAGTGAAAGTTTGTGAAACGTACGTTTTGGAAATTGATAGATAACGCAAAATTTCTCTTATACATTCTATTATTGCCGATCAGTTCTAAGTTTTTTCTTTCTCCAAATATTATAAGATAATAGGGTAGAAATAAATTACGATCACATTACGTAAGGAAAAAATTTATCTTAAATTGCACTACACGTGTTTTGTACCGACGTGCGGCACATTATCAGGTGAATGACGAAGATCACACAAAACGTGCAAAAAACGAACGGTGGACGAGAGTGCGACGAAAGGAAAGGAAAGACAGGAGGAATTAACACGTGTAGTGCAATTTATGATAAATTTTTTCCATTAAAAATTTTTTTTCTTACGTTACGTGACCGTAATTTATTTTCTACGCTATTAATTATGTCTCGTAGCTTCGAAAAAACCGTCCAACTTATTATAAGATAAATTTCGAAAAGGGTATATCAAGTCTATCACTCAAACTTACTTTATTTGAGCAATATTTGTAGTATAACGTAAAATATATAATGTATAAGGTAAGTCCAATGGAATGAACACGTATCACAGAGTTTAAACCTGAAGAAATCCCAAATTGTATAAACATGCTGGATCTACAAAAAGAAAAAAAGATGTTGGGTATATGAGCAGGTACATAAATTTATACAATCTTTACGAGCCACCTTACTGCACTAATGAGTTTTCTGTTCAGAGATACAGGAGGCGACAGAATGAAAATTATAGCGAAGAAAAGAAGTTGAAGGGTTGGAGTGGTTGTCGGAGTTTTCGCCGAAAGCCAACTTGATCCACAAGAATTCAAGTGCATTATTTTTTTGCGCTTTCATCGTATTTGTGAATGAATCAAATAAATGCAATACATAGCTAACGTCTGGATTGTCTTCATTGGGGGATGGGGTATAGTACTAAATACAGTGTAGGTACCGTTTGAGAATCGGGATGAAGATGGTGTGAGTTTTTGAAGAGCAGGGTACAGGAGGTAGCATACGAATGAGTTGTTGGCTCTAGATTGGAAAATTTGAACTCCATGCCGAGTTTTCGCGTCCTTACGACCTTAATTCTGAGTTTTGAGGGGCTATCGAGCTACGCCAATCCTGCCTCTAATTCTGCAGAAAGGTCGGTAAGCCTTTCTCTCGAGCTTGTTTGATCCATCATTCTCTTCTGATTTTTTTTTCTGCCAATTTATAGTCGAGTAGTATACCATACTAGGCTATCGAGTAAGTTTCGAAGGCGGACCACGCTCCCGTCACGAATCCTACCCAGTTAATCACCAAATATGCGGGTGAGCAAGGTATCTATTTTTTCGAGTTTGGTGATCATTATGTCGAAATATTTCTATATGTATCACACGATGGCAGAATTCTTCTAAATCCTCTCTGACCCTTATAAAGTTATCATTTTTCCATTATATC
The DNA here is from genome assembly GCA_035079385.1 of Aspidiotus rigidus. Lineage (NCBI taxonomy): Eukaryota > Metazoa > Arthropoda > Insecta > Hemiptera > Diaspididae > Aspidiotus > Aspidiotus rigidus. The sequence continues at coordinate 8,071,239 of JAVHKY010000030.1, forward strand.
CGTCAAAATGTTTTTTAAGTTTCAACTCTCCCTCCTTTTATAAGTATAGTTGGTTGGTCGAAAATTTTTCAAGTTATCGTATGGAACACGAACGTTAAAATTCCACCGCCTCCTTCACCCTCGTGTATATAGCTCAATAGTCTGAAGTTTTCCAAATCCTCCCTTGATGTATATGTAGGCTACAAATATATAGTTTGAGATCAAAATTTTTCGAAAGTCCGACCAACTCGGATCGGAAATTGAAATCTTCCTTAGTCTCCTTTCCCAGACGCATACGCTGGAGTCGAGACTTCGTTCAAGTACCCCTATCATTGATAGAGCTCGAGGCTCCAAATTTTCCACGTTCCTAAACTACCTAGTGAATTGTGTCCTCAAAATACCCCTGAGACTAATCACCCATTTTGAGTACTGAAAGTAGTTTCATGAAACCTTCTCCACCCATCAGGGTCCAGAGATTTGGAAGGTTCAATTCTGTGGTTGATGTGCTCACAATGCCATCATCCCGTCTACATAGGAGAACTCCCATTGTATTTTCATCCTGTCCTCTCGAAAGAACCCCCATTGTATCCTCATTATGTCCTCATCCTGTCCTCAAACAAGAAACCTCATTGTAGCCTCATTTTATCCTCATCCCATCCTCATACAAGAAACCCCATTATATCCTGATATATGGTTTGTCACCTTCCACGATGTCCTCAAAATTGAGGATATTTTGAAGGTGAAATGAGGATGTAAAGAGGATATCAAAGTCGTCCTCTTTATGTACTCATAATATTCTCACTAGCGAGGACACTGAACGGGTGTAGTGAGGACACAATGCGGATGTCACAGTCTCTGATATATTTCCTAATTACATCCTCATAATGCCCTCAAAATTGAGGATACTCTGAGGGTAAAATGAGAATATAAAAAGGATATCAAAATCGTCCTCTTTATTTCCTCATAATATCCTTATCAGCGAGGACACTTGACAGGTGTAGTAAGGACACAATTCGGATGCCATGTCACAGTCTCTATTGGGCGAACTATCTTCTTTAGCCGATTTGAGTCCCGAGTTGTCGAGGGGGGGAGTAGAATAATATCCGAATTGAGTCTTGTAGTATCGGGGGTAGAGAAAGGGAATTCTTCATGTGTCGGCGGTACACAACCGAATTGAGTCCCGAGTTCACGAATGATTCCCATTTCCCTTCTCGCTTTAACAGACTTAGGACTCTCGATGTATGCATCATCGGTGCAATTAAAAACGTTTCTTCGACTTACGAATGTCGATGATTTTGGCGTAGGTATCGCGTTGGACCTCAAGAAGAGTATCTATGTGAACAAAAATATTGGGGTGTGCAGCGTAGAAGGAACCGTTCAGAAGTGCATGAAATGATTGGCAGACATTTGTTGTGCGCAAGGTTTCTGATGAATACGCGGCCCACATACAAGGAGGAAACTTGCTCGAAATATCTACGTAATTATCCACAACGTAATCTGTAAATTTCTCAGCAGAAAATGAACGAATTCACCCATCTTCTCAGACTTTGTACGCCGACACTTCGGGACTCAATTCGGACTCTACCCTTTTTTACCCCCAACACTTTGGGACTCAATTCGGCTATCAAAAACAGGTACCCCTCGCTCCCGGGACTCAAATCGGTCATACCCTCTCTAATATGTTTCCTCATTATATCCTCATAATGTACTCGATATGGAGGATACTTTTAGGGTGAAATGAGGATAACAAGAGGATATCAAAGTCGTCCTCTTTATGTCCTCATAAAATCCTCACTAGCGAGGACACTAAACAGGGTGTAGTGAGGACACAATGAAGATATCACAGTCTCTAATATGTTTCCTCATCATACCCTCATAGTATCCTCAATATTGTGGACACTTTGAGGATAAAATGAGGATATAAAGAGGATTTGTGAAACTTATAATCGGCTTTCTCATTTCACCCTTCAAGTGTCCTCGATATGAGGATACATTGAGGACATACTGAGGATATCGAAATTATTTTTCAAAAGGGGGCGTGGTCTTCAAACCAATTTAAATTCTTCCCGTATTTTATTTGGAGAATAATTTTCAGTAGAAATTATAAAAATATTTTTTGTTTTTTAAATCGTGGCGATCACAACTATACCTGAAAGTGGAAAAATGGTTTGGTTTTCAGTTCCTCGAAAACTCTCAAATAATAACCAGGCTACGTAATAAAAATTAGTTAGTTTGAGGGAAGTGAAGTGTATTTTTCACAATGAAAACGTTTCTTACCTAATTAAGCCTTGAACGAAAACAAACGGCTTTAGATGATCTGCTGAACCCTTCTTGATGAAATCTTTGCATATTAATCTGTAGAAAAATATAGGTAATAGTTAGTAATCAGCAGTTCAGCACAAGCTCAATTTTGACGCGCGTCAACCTTGGGACATTTGTCAGAATTATTTAATAAACGATTCTATCAGATGAAAAAAAAAGAGCCAGGTGCTTTTTTGTTTGTACAGCACCGCACTGCGCACCCATTTGCTGATAAATATTTTACTCGCTCGATAAAACATATCATGATTCTTTTAGCAAATGAGTACGTATTTATCGAGGTTGCTAGAATCGGTCACAAGAAAATTAACAGCGAAAAATTCGCTGCAAATAATTCGACTCGCGAATATTCACCTCACGAAAATTCCCCGCTGTTGAAAATTCACCGCAATAAAATTCGCCGCAGAGACAGGGTAAAATTTACCACGGCCAAAAAAAATTTACTGCGCTGGAGAAAAAAGTCAATTTCTGCTTTTGGAAAATTTTATGAATTAAAATAAACGTACGAAAACTACCTCCTTCCTCCATAGGGTTGGTAAAAAGTGAACAAAGCACAACAAAAAAAAAAAACAGTGAGCAGCTTTCATTCTTTTTACATGTATTTTTGAGCGGATTTGACATTGGTGACGTACCTACGAAGGATTCCTATGTGAATTCCTGATTATTAAATTTTTATACAGTTGAGATAGTGATAGGTATCACAACATAATCGACATACTCGCGCGGGGTGTCTTCTGGGTAACGCTAACAGACTTACACTGATCAAGATAATACAATATCACGTTTTGGAAAAAAAAAAAATTGAAATTTGGTAAATTTTTTTGTGGTCAATTTTCCTCCGCGATGAATTATTTTCGGCGAATTTGCATGCAGCAAATTTTCATGTTACACGATTTGATACGATGTAGAACCACTTTTTTCGGATCGTTTATCGAGAAGAAGCAAAATAAGTACCTAGAAGTCACACTTTTATTACCCTACGAGGCGAGGGTACATTATCTACGCCGACGTTATTTTTATCACATTATTTGCAAATTTTGTGTTATATATAGGCTTCGAACATTTATTATCATGATAAAGGATCTTTAAGAGACTATAACTCAGTATTCTAGAGAGGGGGGAAGGAGGGCTAATAGAAATAATTTGCTTACGGACCTCGCGCTTATGCAGAAAGTAAATTCGGTACAAGGAATGTAAAAATTTGGTAGGTAGGTATTACCGCATACGTTGATCTATTATTTTATAGTAATTTGCTAGGTACTTTTAGGACATATGAAATGCGACAAGCTCTGAAAACTTACAAACACCTAAAAGTGAATAAATGAATAAGATGTACGCGGTAGATATTGTACGTATCAATATTACGTAAATCTGTTAACTTCACGCTATCCAGCGTACAATGCTTCAAATTTTTTTCAAAATATCTAAGTATCCGCGGTAGCTATTTTCAGTAAAAAAAAATTATTGTGGTCATCATTATAAATTTTTCTTATGTCTCCTTGAAGGAAGGGCGTTCATCGAGCGGCGAAATTCAGTATCGAATGCTAATTAGAAGTCGTCGTTTGTGAGTGAAACATTTAAGCTATAATAAATACACATAATACCACATTGACATGCAAAATGTGCACGATTCTCTCATCCGCTTTGTCATACCTAATTTTTCTTAACCATTATTTGTTTTCGCAGTAACGGCAATGTTTTCCTCGCATAAGATAGCATCATGTGGTCATTCATCAGAACAAAATTCGACAAAATAAAACTATGGAATTGAAAATTTTTCTCTGGATGATCGCCACTTATGTCTGGTATCTACAACTTGTTGACGACGCGAACATAATGCGTAAAAGAAAAAAATCCACGTTTTGACTCCTTATTAAAAAACGATCTTCATCTGTAGAAGGCATTAAGTCTCTTTAGGTATTAATTTGTATTAGAAGATACTGCCTGCCTAATTTTTGTTCTTGTCCCATGTTACGCAACTTAGATAATTATTGGCTTAAATTATTTTTGACTTACGAAGGTGATAAAAACAACGGAAGAGTCGCCGACGAAGCAATGAATGAAAGTAAAGAGCTGTACGATTCCAAAACCATGGTCGTTTTGAAATAACACACTCGACGATGTACCTAGCGGTGAAAAATTTATATCTGAAACTTTATACCTCAATAAACTACAACATAATTATACTTAGTTCAAGATAATTATTATGCGTCTTACCTACGTTATTTGGAGCAAACGAGCCCACACGGAATATATTTTTTTTAAAATATGTATTGAAGGACAATAGTCTTTCCACTTTAATAGCTTATAAGTTATTCGTCAACCGAGAATCTCGAAACACATCTCAAATTGCTTTTACTAAGTATTAATCTTACATGTTCACTACACTCTTGATAATATACACGTGCTTCAACGTAGAACGCGAGTGTACGTAAACTGAGAGACTGAGACGGCGAAGGGACGCATGATATTCGATAGGTGAGTGTAATATTATCGAAGCTTCACAAAACTAGATTGCTGAGTGGTCTGGCTTGTCTAGTTCATTATAGGTACGGTAAACGAATGAATTTACTGATGCATAATATTTTCCTTGAAAAAAATATCATAAAACACGTGACAATCCCCTCCCATTACCAAATAATCGATAATAGTTTTATTCGGGGTTCCGTGCTCAAAATGTTCAAGTAGGCCTACCTACCGGTTGGTATCAACTTATTGCGTCTTAATTTTTCTCTTATTGTAAAGAAAATTCGCACAATTCGATAAATTAATGTTCTCCGTATTATTTTTAATGCAATAATTGTGTAAAATACGAAGCACGGATGTACAGCGTTGAGAGCTTATCGTTCGCCAGATAAGATAAAGAGTAGGTAGCGAATAGGATAAGTATTATTTTTCATGATGTAACAGCGAATTTATTTTCTATGGGTACGTATAGGTTATTCGTTCAGAAAATGTCGTGACATTATTTTACTCGTATTTCAGTCCTTTTTTTTAAAGAAATCACCTTTCTGTCATTTTCACCAAGGCAAGACCATTGTAAAACTCATCACCTCAGAATTTTATAAATTTTCCAGGAAAGAACGCCTCTTTCTATTTAGAGAAAACGTGGCTACTAAAAGTAGCCACGATTAACGCGTTCCGCACACGATCATGAAAAACAAATAAAATCTTTAAAAAATCAAAAAGCCAATTGAGAAAATAAAATTAACTAATGAAAACAATTCTTTAAAACTAGATAAAATCACTATAAATGAATCAAATAAAACACTTAATTCTAAATCAGAGTAATACCGGGTCTCTGTTTTCGCACACCAATCAAATTTTAACCTTTCTGAAACGTGATTACTAAAAGAAAGTACGATTTTATTAGATCAATCGTTTTAATAAAACCATGAAACAGGAATTCTTTGATACAGCTATGCGTAAAAAAATCTATACCAATCTGGATGACTTGCAAGAGGATTTAGATAAATGGTTGTATTACTACAATCATGAGCGACCGCATTCTGGAAAATATTGTTACGGTAAAACACCTATACAAACTTGGAAGGATAGTAAAAAATTAGTCTTTGAAAAAAATAATCAAATTGCCTATATTAAGGACATTCTTTTAACTGTTTTTGAAGTAAATAAAAATTGAATATTTCGTTTATTTATCCGTTTTATGTGATAGATTATATTTTTTGACATAGTCTAATGTACTACACAAATTTCACTCGCCACCTATATACTACCTATGTATACTTTTTTTTTATAGCTGGGCCACTTGACTCACCAGTGTAAAACAACCCACTTTTTTCAACATTTCAGATTTACCTAGAAATCCAAAAAAAATACTCGTTAGATGATTTTCCTCGTAATTTATAGTCGACTCAAGTCATAAAATTTTCAATTTTTGTATCAACTACTTGCCTATTTCTATACAAATTTCATAACTTTTAATCTGAAAATCGTATGATTGTTTACCCAATATTTTTTAGAACCCCCCATATCAAATATTTAAAAGCAAAATGTATACGTGCCTTAAACGTCATTAAATTCGTATCACACCCCTCTAAAGGATGCTCCAGCTGCAACTCTACAAAAGTCTTATTCGATCTACATTAGATTACGGGGTACCAACATACAATTTAGCAAATAAATCTGTTCTCTCGTCATTTGATACCATTCAAACCTCCTCCTTAAGAATGGCCTTATAGGTGCCTACCGCACAAGCCCCAAACTTAGTTCATGTGCAGACGCCGCTCAACCTCCACTCTCCTTTCGTAGACTCATCCTCACTTCTAATCTCTTATCCTCTGTCTCCCAATTCCCTGATCTTCCTACATATAACTCAATCTTTCTACAAAACACTCAACCCTTTTCGACTCACGATAAACATATCCTTCTTCAATTCAATCACTCCCTCAATAAGCCATTTCAGGCAAATCCTGCAACCCATTTACATTACCTCCCCACCTTGGACGCTTCCTGAACCAAACATACGTCTTGACCTAACACAATTCCCTAAATCTAAGAACAACATGATTATTCAAAACATCCGACAGATGATACAAGAATATCCGGATTACACAATTTGCCTTTCAGGCGGATCTAAAAAATCTAATAAAACTGCTTACGCTTATTCCATAAATGGATGCCTTACTTCTCACCGTATACGCAACATTGCATCCATATTCACAGCTGAACTGATGGCTATATTCCCCTGCCTTTCTCATCTCTCCCAACTCCCTCCAAATGGCAAATTCTTTTTCCTCATTGACTCACTTTCTTCTTTACACTCCATACTAGACACGTATAGCACTCACCCCCTTATTCAACGCATTCACCTCACATTACTTATCCTTAAGTCTATCAACACCCAAATCACATTCATATGGATCCCTGGTCATATCAATCTACCAGAACATGATGCAGTCGACAGAGCCGCCAAAAACGCCACCTCTTTACTTAAAATAACTAATTACACCCGTTTACCTGTCTCCGATTACAAAAATCACTACCGTCTTCTCATTCTTCAAAAATGGAAATCATTCTGGGAAAATCAAACGACTAACAAACTTCACAGTATTAAACTAACTCCCTACCCTGGTCCTCCTCTATAAAAAATACTAGACGTGAAGAGATTGTTCTCACTCGTTTAAGAATTGGTCATACTCGTATCACACATTCCTACCTTATCAACCCCGATCTTCTAGCTCCCTCATCCTGTCCTTAGTGCGACGAAGAGACTTCAACAGTCAAACACTTCTTTTCTGTCCACTACTCGCACCTCTCCGCTCTTCCCTAAATGTACCCTCCTCCCACTCTCAAGCATTGATAAACAATTCAGATACAATAACCTCCTCTTTGATTGTCGGACTTTGTAACATTTTCAACTGTGGGAGACATTCAAAAATGAAAAATTTTATAAGTCCAAGAAGTATTAAAATATTTTAGAGTCCCACAATTTGAAAATAATTCTAAGTCAAACAGTTGAAAATATTTCTAAGTCCAAAAATTGAAAATGAAATATTTTACAAGTCCAAGAAGTACGAAAATATTTTAGTCCCGCGGCATCACTCTTACTCGCCTCTTACTCCGAATATGGCAGTAAACCGAAGCGTTACCCCATCGCGGTTTGCGGTTACATTACAGTCATAAAAATAAATTCGCAAGTCGGTCGTTTGGTCGTTCGCGGGAGTCCGCAATGACATTATTTGGATTTTGGAAGAGCATGGGAAACGGGTTATCGCCTCGAGAACGCGTAAATAAACGACAACACAAGTAGACCTTGTAATTGTAAAATAGATTCTTCTTAAAATTGGCAAAGCCTTAAAATCAATTTTAACACCCTTACAACAAATTGCGCGGAAGACCTCGTCTTGGTGATCGTTGTTTTTGCATAATAATACCTAAACCCAAAACCAGAGATGTTGCACAAAAACAAAAACAAAAACAAAACACAAAATTAACGAAAGTTTTTGGGCTAAAATAACAAAACAAAATGCAGTAACGAAAACGAAAATAATTTCGTTCCAACAGAAAATTTTGAAAAAAGGAAATACCGAAAACAAAATTGGAGACTTCTGAGCAAAATCAATACATTTTTCATAACTCACACTTCGAAAGTGCGCTTTTGGCGTACTGATTTTAGAAGCAAAAACATCTGTTTGCGCTCGCGTGAGCTATTCGCATCGTCAGGCAACTACTGCAGACGCGCTAGTGTTGTGGACGAAAAGGTGATCACATGAAAATTCACATAAGAGCGTATGTTATTCAACTAGCTATATCTCTGTTAATACTGAAAAAAAGTACCACTTATAATGACCTTTTTTGACTCTTTTGACTATAGTAGAATAGTATGAAACCCATAAAAATAAAAATTTCACCAATTATCTGAAACATCACCTTTTTGTCCAGTTTCCACAAATGGCCGCTATAGTAAATGAAGAGGGCGACTCTTTTGGGGCCGGACGCGAATAGCGCTTGAAAATGTGATAACGCTACTTTTCTGTCCTCCAAGATTACTTTTCTGTCCTCTCCACTTACTTTTCTTCTGTCCTGTTGTACCTTTGAATAATTGTTGCGCTGTTATGACTACAGAATGATCAATGATGAAGATTTGAAGAATGAATGTACGATAGCTGTTTTTCTTGAAACTATCAATACTATCGATAGTTTGGGTAAAAAATGTCGATCAAGAGAAAAGCAGCTATGACAGAGGTGAGATAAGTACTTTTCTCCTGGTCGTAATTTTTTCTACCCAAGCATGTCAAGGAATGCATTTCAGTGTTACCAGATGATAGCCGTAAGCCGCTACTATAATTGTGGCCCTCATTTCAGAATGAGCAGATGTACATAACAGACAGTACTATTTCTAGTACAGCAACAGCATAGTATGAGGTGAAATAATGAAATCTTGTACATTAGATATCCAGATATCCTCTTCAGTTTTCCCAAATAGGAGCAGAGGCGGATTAAGCTCTTTGCCACCCCGACGCTAATCACTCATCCGCGCCCCTAACCCCCACCAAAGAATTCGAGAATGTTTTTCAGATTATTTTGAACCTTTTTTTTGAAAATTTTGCCGCCCTAAAAATTTTGCCGCCCGAAGCTTCAGCTTCGTTAGCTTCATGGGAGATACGGCACTGAATAGGAGGGAATGCTTAGTGAGCACTGCTCAACTACTTGTCTTGTGGCACGCCGATTCCGGTTGTAATTCACTAATTTTCTCAGTTTTTATCAATATTTCGTGGTAATCGTGATATTGATAAGAAAAGGAAAAAATTTCCAAACTGTGGATAGTTTCTCAAACCATGGCCGTCTCTAGTTACAGGCCGGAATATTAAAGCTGGCAACGTCGCGGTGATGAAAAATACGGGGCCGAGTTTTATACACGCTCTTATGCAAAATTTTGGAAAAACATGTTAATCGTTGATTTGCGAATAGTATTCAATTCCGAAGGGAAAAGTTTATAAATACATCGAAAGAGTAAACGATTCTCGATTTTTTGAGCTAGATCTCGTTAAAATTGATCAACTACGAAGCAAGTTATTCAAGTTTTAAAAAAAAAAAGTCCGACAGAGGGCGAAGTGCAGTACATGTACCGCGCTTCGCCCTCTGTCTGACTTTTTCTTTTTAAACGTAAATTACTCGCTTCGTATAGTTGATCAATCCTAACGAGACCTAGCTCAAAAAATCGAGAATCGTTGGCTTTTCAAATCACATTCTCTTCACTTTTTTCAAAAACTTCACCGTATTCGTGTCAAAAAGTATTTTTGATATTCTCCCATAGACTGTACAAATATCGGCCCCGTCCAATGTTGTCGAGTTTCGAATATTCCGGCCTGTAACTAGAGACGGCCATGCTCAAACTATGGACGATACTATCGCCGTGTTTTTTTTACAAAACTATCGTTAGTCGTTAGTCCGGATAGTTTTTCTTCAAAACTATCGATACTATCGATAGTCTATGGATAGTTCCCAACACTACTTCGCAACGTACCCCCGGTCCTCGCCCCTCGGAGTGCAAGCGCGAAAGAATCGCGCTCTACAATTTCAATGGTGTGGAAAAAAAGAACTTCATCATTTTCCGAAAGTCTTCAGACCAAGATGAAAATGGTCTCGTTTGAAAGGAGCCAATTTAAAGACTAATCAAATTTATTCTTTTCAATTTTTTAATTAAAGCTTTCGTTCCCAAGATATTTCGAGATTAGTTAACACGTAGTTAAATGGGAAATTGTACATGGTCACGTCTATAAGAGAGTCGACAGTAGCTCGCGATCTACAGGGTCTGTAGTCAGTAACGAATATCGAAAGTAATTTCGTTTTAGTAGAAAAAGATTGCAAGATAACGATAGTAATAATACCGAAACGAAAGTTTTAAATTTCGTTATTCGGACTCGACAGCGGAGTGGCTGATATCTAGCGGGCATTTCTTGTAATACACAAAACCACGGTACATGGGCACAAAACATACACCACTACAAACACACGCACTGGAGGTACTTTATCAACGTTAGGATAAAATACACACGTGTTAACGGAAGAAACGTTTTCAGTTTGTCACCATTTTACCAGAACTTCATTTACGAAGCAAATGAAAACGAAAATACGTAATTTTGAACCATCGTATTAATATCTAGGGAACACTTTTCCAATAAATTGAATTATAATTGAGTGAGAGCTCAATGAAAAATTTCCCAATTGAAAATATACGGAACGAGAATTGTATCCTAACATTGATAACAAGGTGCGGTAAGAGAGGAAGCCGCGATGCTAGCGCGCGTTCGCTCTGTCGAGTCCGAATAACATTTCTGCCTAATAAAACCTAACCAAACTTCGTACAGCAGTGGCCCCGCTGCACAAGTACATGCACTTGCACTGCCAATCTGCCATGATTGTACTCTGTCAGTGATCACACTTCACACAGGTCTACATAGTCTTTTGTAATTTATTACCAACCTCCCCAGCGTTGTTTCCGAGTTCGTTGCTATGTAATCTATGGTTCGTTGTGTTACAACATGTGACAACCAATCATTGACTGAAGATATGAATCTCGATCATTCCGATTTGATCGTGTATCGCTTTGTCTGACTCTGGTTTCGAAGTTTGATGAAAATTCGCCGGTTATAGATTATTCGTGCCTGCTGAAGTTTGAACCGTCTTTTATGCAGTCCTTAGTCTTTTATACACCAGCTGCGTAAAGGTGCGCACTACGCATTCTAGTTATCACAAATCATTTCGTTACCGAGAATGAAGAAACGTGGTCGTTGAATTTCTTTAAAAATCATTCGCTACAAGTTTTTGGATCAACATAAAGAAGAATAGATTAAAGGTGAAGTAATAATCCAAGTTAATGATAGTGGACTCGTAGAATTAATAACGTAGGGTTATTTAGTAGAGATCGTCTGTTTCGCTTTCTCATCTCGTTTGCACTTGTTCCTAAGTTCGTGGTTCCAAGTCACTGGTAGTTGACCTATATCGATTGAAATACATTAAAAGAGGTATCAATTTAGATACTGTTTATTCATTTTCGTTCTATTTAACACTTCTGTCGCCACTTCGTAGCGATTTCTTGAAGAGGTTTCATCTCCAAGGAGTATATCTACATCAGTTTAATACCTTTCTTACGCAATGAACATTGTTTTAAAAGATGCGTCCTGTAGATTATGAATTTGTGTCAAGAAACAATACGCTATAGAAACGCTCTGTTTGGGTAGGAGTTCAATAGTTGAAATCTAGTCAAGCCAGAAATGATTCAATTTTGTGCACTAAGTCAACTTCTCTGTAAGCATCTATTTATTTCTTTGTTGTAGTTACCATTTTCATTAACGATTAAAAGATGGCAGATTGGGACGATGACATTCAGGTAACATAAACATGTGTCGTATTTACTGCCGTACAAAAAATAATTGACGTAAATAGGAAATCACGAGTAACATACAATATAGGATCTTCGGTCTGAAAAATTTGTCGGTGTGTGCGTGTATGAATCAAACTACGCTTTGTATTTACAGATGAACATACGTCAAAATTATTGAGACGTATGTAATTTTTCGAGTTTTTGAAAAAATGAACGTTGCTATCCTAAAAGTAACTTGATTATCGAATTGTTCATTGAAAAAAACTCCGAAGACTCATCAGTATTCCATATTTCATTTATATCCAGCTATTTTTTCAAAAAAGAAAGATCCTAAGATACTATTATCATGTTCCAAAATGTGCTACATACGTCAATTATTATTTGTACGGCAGTTTATATCCTATGAAAAAGGGTTAAGCCCCAAAAAGTTGAAACTTAATCGATTAATTGTTCGTATTATTTCTCGATCATTTGTAGGCTTCTGAAAGTGGCTTTGAAAACACTGAAGTTGTGAGTAGTGTAATGCCATTTGAAAGATACAACCATTTTTTTTTTTTCTGATTGAAACATCTAATTTTTCCGATCTCGCTTTAGCAGGGACGTTCTTTCGGTAAAGGCCGTGGTTTTGTACCACGACGAAATGAAGAGAGTAGTGGATGGAATAATAATGACCAGTCCGATTTTGGCGGGAGAGGTCGCGGAAGAGGTGGCGATCGTGGTAGACGAGGAGGTGAGTTTCTGTAAGATGATAATTTTGCTTTTGTTTTTGTACAAGTTCCTGAAGAATATTTTGTATCTTTGTCGAAGGGTTTGGAAATAACTATGGTGATCGAGATGGTAGTAGCTGGGGAAACTCAAACAATGATAGCTCTGGTAGAAGATTCAACGGTAAGCTAGTCGTATTTCGAAAGACGTCTCTTGATTACGCGATATTTTTGCTTAATCATCCGGACTTACGGAATTCTGTTGTAGGCGAAGATCGGAGAGGTCGAGGTGGTAGTAGAGACTATGGAGGTCGTGGAAGGCACAATGATGATAATCAAAGTGGTGGTGGAGGATGGGGTTCCTCGGATAATGAGACCAGTAGAGGCCGCAGCAATAATGGCGGGTTTGATAATGACAATCAAAATAGTGGTGGAGGATGGGGCTCTTCTGACAATGGGAGAAACGATTTTGGTTCTCGAGATGGTGGAGAAGAACGTAGAGGTCGTGGAGGACGAGGAGGCGGACGCGGCCGTGGTGGCCGAAGAGGCTCGGATGACGATGGCAATGGTGGTGGCTGGAAATCTGGCGAAAATGGAAATGAAGGCGACGAGAACGAAAATGGAGAACAGAAACCGGCACCTGTTACTTATGTTCCCCAAGAACGTGATGAAAATGATTTGTTTAATGATACTGGTAAGCAAGTTAGTTCATTGTACCTTATTATTTGAATAAAAATATTAATTTGACAAATAATCAAGAAGTTTTCAATCACCATTTTGAAAAATTACTTTTCAATATTGAAGTCCAGAAGCATGAGATGGAATCATTCGCTGGCCTTTAATTCACTTAATTTATCGTATTTCATCTTATTGCTTTTGCTAATAATTTGATACTTTCAAATTTTTAGTCAGCCGTTCTTTCACCGTGTTCATCGTAAGTTTGTTGAATAAATATTGTGTTACAGTAATCCAAAAAGGAATAAATTTTGGCGATTATGAAGATATAGAAGTGAAAGTGACTGGTGAGAATAAACCACAACCCATCAATTCCTTTCAAGAAGCTCAATTTCGAGACTTAGTTTTGACGAATTTAAAAAGGATGAGGTACGATAACCCTACACCAATACAAAAGTATGCGATTCCGATCATCATGGATGGTCGAGACCTAATGGCCACAGCTCAAACAGGTTCTGGCAAAACTGTAAGTATTCTTTTCTTAAAAAAAAAAAAAGTGCTAAAAACAAAAACGTGTAAAAATATAGTTAATCTTTTTTCAATTTCTTGTCAGTTCTAAAATTTTGATTTGTCTGATGTGTTTGGCTCTTGAGTTACTTATTTTGTTTTTTCAGGCTGCATTTCTCCTTCCTATTATTCATCGCTTGCTTTCGGAACAAGTGGATTCAAGCTCTGATGGACGTTCTTGTTCACCACAAGCTTTAGTGCTTAGTCCAACTAGAGAATTAGCGATACAAATCTACGAAAATGCGCGGTTATACACTGCTCAATCAACTTTAAAAGTTCAGATAATATATGGAGGTGTATCTACCAGACACCAAAGTTCCAACATATTCGTAAGTTTATTTGAAGTTGACGTACATCCTTCCCGTTGACAGAATTTCTCTTCTTATAATACGTGATTTATTTTCAATTTTTTTCAGAATGGTTGTAATATTCTGATCGCCACACCAGGCAGATTGTTAGATTTTGTGAATCGCGGTTATGTGCGTTTCGATTCAATAAAATTTGTTGTGCTCGATGAAGCTGACCGAATGTTGGATATGGGTTTTTCAGAATCGATTGGAAAAGTGATGAAACATGAGACTATGTCGTCACGGGTTAGACAAATTGATACACGTGAACAAGGGTCTTGCTACTTGACAAAATAAAGAAATCTTTCATCACACTTGCAGGATCAGAGACAAACGTTGATGTTTTCAGCCACTTTTTCCCCTGAAATTCAAAAACTTGCCGGTGCTTATTTACGACCTGATTATCTGTTCGTCACTGTTGGTATCGTTGGTGGTGCCTGCAAGGACGTGGAACAAAACTTCTTGCAAGTTGATCGAAATGACAAGAAGGACAAACTACTTTCTCTCTTGGAAGAAGAACGTATGTTTTCAGGAAACTCACCGCATTTCATAAGAACTACCATTTATTTTATCTACGAAATGATTTTCTATTTCAGGTAACGTTGATGGAACTCTGCTCTTTGTGGAACAAAAGCGATTTGCGGATTTTTTGGCCAGCCTCCTTTCGGACAAAGGGTTTAAAACAACCAGTATCCACGGAGATCGCCAACAGTTCCAGAGAGAAGAGGCGTTGCGAGACTTTAAAACGAAAAGGATGTCCCTTCTGGTCGCGACCAATGTAGCTGCTCGCGGATTGGGTAAGAAACTGCGATCATTGATTTCCTATCATGAAACTCACGAAATGATTTGTAATAATGAATATGTTTTTAAATGATAGACATTAGCGGAGTCAAACACGTGATAAATTATGACCTTCCTAAGGAAATCGATGAATACGTTCATCGTATAGGACGTACTGGTCGTCTCGGAAATAAAGGCAAAGCAACATCCTTTTACAATTCAGAAAGTGACCGAGCGCTGGCCAATAATTTAGTTCGTATTTTAAAACAGGTAAACGTTCCTCAAAGCGCATGTTTAATTAAACTCGTTAAATCCATAAAGTTAGCGATTTTATTTATTGTTACATACCATATATTTCAGGCGAATCAAAGAATTCCCGAATTTATCGAACAAGATGCAACTGGTCTTGGTGATTACGATTCTGGAGGTTTCGGAGGATATGATTACCGGGTAAACTTCTATTTATCTCCGTATTTCATTTTTACTCACGCTATGCATCAGTTCATATTGTTCATATGATCCCTTTAATAAACATTCGTCTAAATTCCGTTCAATTTTGAGTGTTATCTTTGAAAAATTATGAATTATTATCTGTATATGCAAGTCTTCCTCTGCATTACGTGAGATAAAAATACAAATGATTTCCTACTCTTAAGTTATCTGGGCTGCTTTATCGATTCCATCCGTTAATTTGTTCAATGAATTTTCAACAGCATAACGAAGGATTTAAGACGGATTCGCAAAATCAACCACAGCCGGTCCAGGACGATGAAGATTGGGGTTAGAAGATTTTCGTTATAAAACTTGACAGTGATGATTACAGACACGCGCGTCATTATTATCTCTATTATTCTTAAAGAGTTATTTGTATACAAAAACAAGAAAGAAAAACGAAATTTATTTCCTACTTTTTACTCACACGATTTGTTGACGTATTCAATTTGTGCCTTTGTCTTTTGTTCTTTTTTTCCGCACCTTTTGTTTAAAAAAATAAGCAGTCCTTTAATTTTTTACATTTGTATTATTATTCATTCTGAAAGATGATTTGAAAGATCCAGCTACCTAATCTTGTATACATCTTTTTAACGAAGGAATTTCAACCTCTTGCTGAACAAAACGCACGTCCATGGTTCATAGAAATATTATTCAACTCCACTATATTTCCAACGCCATATCAAAAGTAGGCAGGATCTTGAAACGGCGATTTCCCGTTGACTGTGGTTTTGAGAATTTGAAACTATATAATACCTCGAAAAAAATTCTAGTAGAATTACAAATACTTCGGTACAACATTATCAAGTTAATTGTTCTGTGGAAATCGTATAGTTTTGGCTTTGTAGAATGTTCTAGATCAGGATCTGTTCGTGAGACTAGTTGAAGAGAGTCTGATCATGGTGCAGAAATGTATTTACCGTTATTTTTTCTCAATTTTGAGTACGCATTGTCGTTCCGTGCGACCTTAGTTCGATTTTACATTCTATATTTTCTTTGCTTCTGACTGAGAGGATGAAACGTTCGTATTTGCTCCGGTGTAAACCAGAAAGCGTTTCTCTGAGCGAATATATTTCGACAAGAATAAACAGTGAAACTTGTTGTGCACACTAGAACCTGTAAATGAATACCTTCAAAAACTCAAAACTAGGTAATCTGTATTCAATAAGCTGGACAATTAAGATGATAATGAGATACGTCGAAACTCATCGTCATTGTAATGTCAGTACCTCGCAGGTCCAAATTCTATCGAAAATCGGCTCAAGATGATTCCCTGATCTGAATCTAAAGAGCTTGGAAATTGATAACCCATAATATATTATTAGCGCTTGCAGGAGCTATCTTGGTCATTGAAAAGTTGCTGAAATTGGGATCATGAAAATCACGAGGGAGAAACACCTTGGTCACAAATGCATGGTTAGGAGATAACTAAGACAAAAAACATAGACAGATCCAAAATAATCTGTTAAGGAAGTGAAGAGCAAGCAATTAAAACCGTTCGTCCTTTTAGTGCGTGAACTTCGTTTTTACTCAATTTGGGAGGGAGGTTCTAGAAAACAAAATCATACATTTTTATTGATTTTTTTCATGGGGGGAGGGAGGGAGGGAGGAGGAGGGTATCAGCAGCACACTGGTATTACAAAAAGAAAAAAAAAACCAACTAGAAACAGAAACGTTACTAAAATTCTTGTGAGTCGCCTAAAATCTCCTAATCAGAGGTTCGTAGACAAATAGCGTTGAAATAAAATATTACAAATTACTCGCAAATAAACGTTATGAACATGTTTTCGCTTTTCAAAGAACCTGTGAATTTATAAAAATTAAATGTATGATAGCGCATGATGAAATAACGTGGTTCTTAATATAAAATAGAATAATTTTTATTTCGTCATTAATTAAATGCATAAAACATCAAGCTTTAAGATATCGTTCGTACAAGAAATAAATAAATAAGAAAATTTTAAAAGGTATAAAAATACTGTAGTTTATCTGATGGCATCCAGTGCAACTGAAACATTTATGAGGCAGCAGGGGTCAAATTATTACTACATCCGGGCTCGGGTCTAGGACCTCGACGTATTTGTTTACGTCTCTTTTTCTTTTCTTTCTTTTCCGTCGTAACCTGTTTCTTCTGTGAATAAAAGAACGTGATTTTAACATGGATAAAAAATAGATTTTGAAAAAAGTATAATATGGCAAAATTTTTGATTCTAACTTCCTCCAAAGGTTGACTACAAGCCTCCATAACGAGCTGGTGTAGATGAGTAAGATTTTCCCGCACTAAAGGTGAGATCGGATTTGAGCCGAAACAACCGAGAATATCCTTTTCGGTTAATGGCAGTGTTTCGACTATTTCTAATAAC